>JAJHZJ010000104.1:8341380-9644677 GCA_023548195.1 Bettongia penicillata ogilbyi | reverse complement strand
GGGGTGGAGGATACAGGTTCCTGCTGGTTTGAGTGATGAGCAAGAATTACAGTGCTTAGTGGGTCTGACTGTGACTGACTCAAACCCACTCCTCCTTGCCTGTGGGACAGAAGCTATGTGCTCAAATGCCTGAACTTTCTGTTTATTTCATTTCACCCTGGAGCAAAAGCCAGCAAGACTAAAGGTCTCGGGTGGGAAGGGGGTGAGGGGACAAATTTAAATGGTTGCCGTTGTTTTATGTGTGTGCAAGGATCATTTTTATTATCTTTCATCCAATAGGATCAAACAGAAAGTTAAAGATTTAGTGGACAGATGCTATTAATTAGTAGCTTGAATGGAAGGAAAGACCTAGTGGGTGGGGGCCATGCCAAGAGACTTTAATTGGTGATTATGATTGAATATCCATGCCTCTAAATCAAAATCAGAACCTGAGTTAGCTCAAAAGGGGGCAGAGATAGCATGTGACAACTAGTTATCTTGAGGATATTGATTAAAGTATGCCATTGAACCTTTGGTTAATATTGCTACCACCCCTTGGTGATCACGTAGACATCAAATGATACCCTGTCCCTGATCTTATAGAGCTTACAGTAGAATAGAGAGAAAAGACACTAATACCAGAAAACTATAATATGAATTACATGACAAGTACATGAGAGAAGCACATGTGATGGCCAAGGTAGAAGGTTGTTACCAACAAAAGGAATCCAGGAAAGCTGCACTATGGAGGTGGCATTTTAAAAGTTAGCGCAGGCTCAAGGGTTCAAACGCAGATTATGCCACAGAAAACTGAGAACTTAGGAACATCAAGGGGGCAGGAAGAAAAGGACAAGGAAGCAGGATACTGAGGTGATTAGCCCAATTCCAAAAGAACAAACCGACAGAGAAAACTAAAATAGTCCAGAAGGGAAGGCCAATGATGAAACCACACAAAACTAGGTCACCAAGCAAAAAAAGTTGAGAAGTACCAGTTTTGGGTACCATTTGATTAGCCACAGTATAAGCCTGCTGCATGCATGTCTAAAAGGCCATATTACATGGGAGAGAAGCTAGAGTCCCAGTATCATCAGTAGATAGATCCTTAGGTTCAGACAAGAAGAGAGACTTTCCATAAGTCACATAGCAGTAAGTGGCTCTGATCCTTCCATCACTAATGGGATGCATCCTCTGCTACCTTCACGTTGGAACTCACTTGGTCGTAGATGTCAGTTCAATCTAACTCAGTTTTAAAAATATATAGACAATGGGAGTCCTGGTCAAAATGTGCTGGGGGATCTCTCAGGGCATCTATAAACACTTCCACCCCAAACTCATTATTAAAAAGTCATTTTTATTTACTGTGTGACCCAGGGAAGATAACTTTAAACCCATTTTCCTCTAGTGTTCTCCCAGAGTCATTCTTGCAAGACGCAAGACAGTCTTTAAAAGCCATCTGCCTGACAAAGAAATCCTTCCCTCCCCCAATGAAATCTGCCTTCCAACCCTACTCCCCCCAAGTCCTTTGTGTCAAGGGTGGAAGGGATTTTTCTGGCGTCGGACTATTTTGCAATTCAAGGAAAACTAGGGTTCCCTGAGAGACCAGCCAGGCAGATGTAATGACATGTTCCTGAAGCTGAAAAACGAAGGAAAGATGGTGGGCTGCAGAGGCCTTTACAGGGATTATCAGAATTAGGGGGAGGGGGCAACCTGACACCATTTTTGCTGCTGTCATTTGGGTGACCTTACTCTCCCAGCCAGAGTACAGCTGGTAAACTAATTTTCAAGTTTCCCTGTGAAACTCGAAACTTTCTCACCCACTGAGACAGACACTGATAATTTCCCTGAATTTAAGGCCCTCTCTTGGATTTCTGACCCAGGTACTAAAAAAATAAATAGATTGTGGGAGAGATTGTTTGAGGTAGAGAAGGCAACAACCCAGAAGGTAGGTAGTAAAAGGTTTATTATTCCCATTCTGCAGAAGAGGAAAGTGAAGTTCTAAGGGGAAACAACCTATCTGTAGTCACAGAGCTAATGAACGAGCTGGGAGGGAAAAGTATCCTTTTCACCATGTCACACTGCTTCTTAGAAGCTGTTGTTCAGCCGGGCTGATGGACACATTTTATTCCCTAGAGTTCCCCATGAGATTCTTTTTCTTGTTTGTATGTTTGTCTAGATCAGGGGTTCCTAACGCCAGTGCCTAGCACAGTGCCTAGCACATAGTAGGTACTTGGTCGGTCGGTTGTTCTCCTTTGTTCTCGTAGAGAACCAAAATGGCATGAGTATGTTGGGGTGAAGGTATGGTGTTGGGTGCCTGTGAGTTGAGTAGAAATAATGTGTATGGAGAGCTGGGAATGATGAAAAAAAGTCGACTATGTTGGGGTGAAGGTATGGTGTTGGGCGCCCGTGAGTTGAGTAGCAATAATGTGTAGTCTCGAGTTGGGAATGATGGCAAAAACATGACCCCGGTGTGATTCGAACACACAACCGTCTGATCTGGAGGCAGCCGCGCTACCATTGCGCCACGGGGCCACTCGGTTGGGAGGCCCCGTCAGAACGTATTTCATGAATACAGCACGACGGGGCTTTCACGCGCCTTCGAATCCCTACAACGTCTCTCTTGTTTTTTTTTCCTTCATTCTCTTGGTTTCCCGTGATGCCTTTCAAAACACCCTTCCCCAAAGGCGGCCTTAGGCTTCAGCACACTGCCCCTGCCCTACGGAGAGGATTTCTCTCCTCCTGGAAACTCTCTCCTCAGCTAACGGACAACCTCAGACAATTGCCCGGGACGCTGGACAGGGGCATCTGTCCCTCTTCCCTCGGCCATGTGGGTCTGAGGCAGGCCTTAAGGACGGCCTCCTTCACTCTGGCTCTCTCTCTCTCTCTCTCTCTCTCTCTCTCTCTCTCTCTCTCTCTCTCTCTCTCTCTCTCTCTCTCTCTCTCTCTCTCTCTCTCTCTCTCTCTCTCTCTCTCTCTCTCTCCATCTCTCTCCCTCAAAATACCTAAACCACTCAGTTCCTTAACCTACTCATTTCCCATGAAATCCTCCTCCACCCCAACTCATAAAAAGATGGCACCACCTCCACATTCAAGAATTCTGAAAGACCCTTATCCAGCCATAATCCATTGACTTTCTATGTATCCCTATACCTACTCTTATAAAACCCTACTGTTCAGTTGAACCCATGATCTCCAATCCCTTGATCCCTCCATTCTCTCCCAAGCCATCTCTGCCGCACTAGCCTCTCTTTCCTCTTGTTCCCATTTTTACTGTTTGGTGAACCAATTCAACTCTACACCATCTTCATCTTTTGAAATCCATACCCTCCCCCTATCATATTGCTGCTTATGCCCAGGCAAGCCTCAGCCTTGTATTACTTCCAACATGTGCCACCTTCACTTTGCATATTTCTCAGTGAAGATGAAGAAAATCATGCAACCATTCTGACTGAGTCCACTATAAAAGTATGTTACACAACCTCAGCTGAACTCTCACTGCTGCTAGGCAATCTTACCACACATCCTACTCTGCATAGCAGCTCTTCCAAAACTTTTCATCCATCTTCAATCCTTGCGTGGCTACTTCCCCCTACCCTCTCACCTTTCCTCTTATTTTACAGAAAAAAATTGAAGCCATTCATTGTGATCTCCCTCTTCTCTCTTCCTACTTTTTATCACTCATTTGCCTTCCATACTCTCCCCTTCTTCATCCCGATCTTACCTGATGAGGTGGCCTTACCACCTCATATCAAGCCTAACCTCTCTACCTGCTCAAGTGATCTTCTTGTCTCCTAGAACAGATTGCCTCCTTCGGCATTCCGCACCTCTTATCACTTATTCTCCAATTTCTCCCTGTCTATTGACTCATTCCCTGCTGCCTATAAACATGCACATGGATCCTCCATCCTGAAAATGACGTCACTTGATCACTTGTGATAAAAACTCTCCGCAATCCTTCCTCTGTAAAATGAAGGCATGAGATCTAAATTTCTCTAATTCTATGAGAGACAGAGAGAGACACACAGAGCACACACACACACACACACACACACACACACACACACAGAGAGAGAGAGAGAGAGAGAGAGAGAGAGAGAGAGAGAGAGAGAGAGAGCCAGAGTGAAGGAGGCCATCCTTAAGGCCTGCCTCAGACCCACATGGCCAAGGGAAGAGGGACAGATGCCCCTGTCCAGCGTCCTGGGCAATTGTCTGAGGTTGTCCGTTAGCTGAGGAGAGAGTTTCCAGGAGGAGAGAAATCCTCTCCGTAGGGCAGGGGCAGTGTGCTGAAGCCTAAGGCCGCCTTTGGGGGAAGGGTGTTTTGAAAGGCATCACGGGAAACCAAGAGAATGAAGGAAAAAAAAAACAAGAGAGACGTTGTAGGGATTCGAAGGCGCGTGAAAGCCCCGTCGTGCTGTATTCATGAAATACGTTCTGACGGGGCCTCCCAACCGAGTGGCCCCGTGGCGCAATGGTAGCGCGGCTGCCTCCAGATCAGACGGTTGTGTGTTCGAATCACACCGGGGTCACGTTTTTGCCACCATTCCCAACTCGAGACTACACATTATTGCCACTCAACTCACAGGCGCCCAACACCATACCTTCACCCCAACATAATCGACTTTTTTTCATCATTCCCAGCTCTCCATACACATTATTTCTACTCAACTCACAGGCGCCCAACACCATGCCTTCACCCCAACATACTCATGCCATTTTGGTCCTCTTCAGGAACTGACAATCACTGATCAACTGCCTACTCTATCTCTTTTTCTTGCCACTGCCTAGCGCAGACTCAACATTTAACAAACGATTAGGCAATTCAATTCAAATAGACAAATATGTCCTATCTGTTTCGGTTTAGGATTCAATTCGAGAGCAGCACCTGCAAATCCTGTATCGGAGCTACACTGAACACATAGGCACATGGATGTTTCCATTGTGTCAACGTCACGCTGTTTTACTCTTTCTCACTTAGAAGTCTGTGACTGTTTTACTTAAGTTGACAGTCACTCGAACATGTTCCTCCTGATTTTTCAGACATTTACGGATTGTCTTCCCTTTTCAGGTTCTTAGGGATTCTACAGCTTATGATGAGGAAATTGAATATACCGTTGAAATTTTCAAATGAAATCATGCTAGAACTTGGAAAGGGACTGAAAGTGAAAGTCTCATTCCGCAATGCGTTCTTAGGATGCTATCATCATAGTGACAAGTTCTCTCTTAGTCCCAGAAAGGTCTCTGAGAGGCCATTCAGCCAAATGGAGACAAAGCAGCCCGAAACAGTGACACCAATGCTGACTGATAGAAAGCCTAGAATGTGCAGTGAATTCAGGAAAATGAAGGCCTCTACACGGGTGCTTTGGCCTTAGAAGGAAAAACAGCGAGGGGATAAAAAAAGCAAAATAAACCTAAACTCCACCGGAGCTGAGCTATTGTTAACATTCCAACTTCCTGAGCAGCCCAGGTTGGAGTAGTGCAAAGCAGAGGCCTAGAAATTAGGTCTGTGTGACCTTGAGCAAATTGCTTCCTCTGCTGTGGGCCTCAATTTCACCACATGTAAAGTAAAGAAGATGACCAAAATTATTTTGCTGCTAAAGAAAATCTATATTGTCCAAAATATTTCCCTATACCTCTGGTGTACAATATTACATGGTAATGGCATTGGAGGCATGCAGAAAAAGGCTATGTAAAGTCCAAGGTAGAGGGAAAAGGGCATCATTCAAAACTGGAAGGAACAGGGAAGGCTTCTGGGAACTACAGAATAGAATGCAGGGTACAGAAGGGACTTTACTAGAGGTCCCTCAGAATACTGCCTGACAAGAATATAGAACAATGGTTAAAGCCATTAGACTTAGCCAAAAAAAAAATTCACCAAATATTAAATTCTGCTAAAATGAGAAATCAACATCATTTCCAGAGCTTTCAGTGATGTAGCTGTGATTTAAATTGAAAATACAAGTATGTGATCAGTCTTATGAATGTATCCCCCCTGTAACTCCTCTTATCCATCTATCCACTCAACACCTCTATACCAGAATTAAGGCATCAAGGTGGCACAGTGGATTGTTGTAAGGATCTAATGAAATAACACATGGTATCTCCAAAAGTCTTAGCACAGGTTTAAGCTAAAGGCACTAAGCCTTTGGAGACATCCTGTATTTGTAAAGTCCTTTGCAAACCTTAAAGGTTATGGAATAATCTTTGTGAAGTGCTCAGCACAATACGTGGCACACAGTAGCTGCTTAATAAATTCTTATTCTCCTATGTCGTTATGTATTATTAAATAATAATAATAATAATAACAGTTCCCTTGAGTAGATGCTGATTGCTGAGTCACACACATACACCAACTATCCTTTTCTTCCCCCTCCCCAAAGGAAGTAACCTTCTAGCTGTGTGGATGAATTTTGCAGTGTGCACTGCAGAGAAACCCTGTTGCTCATGAAGAGTTTGGATTTCTAGGGAGAATCGTAGACCAAGGGACTTGGGGATCTTCTGGTATAACCTCCTCATTTTAGAGACCCAATGATGGGAAGCGTTTTGCGCAAGGTTGTCCAGCCATTTAGTGGTAGAACCTTAATCCCTACTTTACTTAGGAATTGAAAGCAAGGCCCAAAAAAGGGTAGTGACCTCTCCAAGATGGCAGACAGAAGGAAGCAGTAGCTGAACTTGGATTCGATTTTCATAACTCTTTAGACATGAGTCCGGATTGCTCTCCAAAGTAGTTGAATTAGTTCACAGTTCCACCAACTGTGTATTAGGGTCCCAATTTTTCCACATCCCCTCCAAAATGTGTCATTTCCCCCTTCCATCATTTGAGCCAATCTGATAGGTGTGAGATGATATCTCAAAGTTGTTTTAATTTTCATTTCTCCAATCAATAATGATTTAGAGCATTTTCAATACGAACATACGTAGTTTTGATTTAATAATGGAAAAACTGCCTGCATATCCTTTGTCCATTTATCAATTAGAGAATCACTCATATTCTTATCAATTTGACAAAGTTCTCTATATCTTTGAAATATGAGACCTTTATCTGAGAAACCATCTATAAAATTTTCCCCCAATTTTCTGCTTTCCTTCTAATTTTGGCGATATTGGTTTTGTTTGTATAAACCCTTTTTAATTTAATATAATCAAAACTATGCATTTACATATCACAATGTTCTCTACCTCTTATATATTCATAAATTCTTCTCCTATCCCTAAATCTGATAGGTAATATGGCCCATATTCTAATTTTCATATGATATCTCCCTTTATATCTAAGCTATGTATCCATTTTGATCATATCTTGGTAAATGGTATAACATGACCATCTATACTCAATTTCTGCCACAATACTTCCCAGTTTTCCCAACCATTTTTTTAAACCTAATAGCATATTCTTATTCCAAAGGCTTAAATCTTTATATTTGTCCAATACAAGATTACTACAATCATTTATTATTATGTATCGTATGTCTACTCTGTTTCATTGATCTACCTTTCCATTTCTTAGCCAGTACTAGATACTTTTGATAATTATTGCCCTATAATACAGTTTAAGATCTGGTACTGCTGAACTTCCTTCCATATATTTTTTTCTGATTAATTCCTTTGATATCCTTGACCTTTTGTTCTTCCAAATGAATTTTATTATTTTTTCTGGCTCAATTTTTTTTTTTTTTTGGTAATTTCGTTGGGATGGCATTGAATAAGCAGATTAGTTTAGGTAGAATTGTCCTTTTTACTATATTGGCTCTACTCACCCATGCACAGCTAATATTTCTTCAGATATTTAAATCTATTTAAATTTATTTGTATAAATTTGTATGAAAAGTGTTTTGTACAAATTTATTTGATTAAATTTGTATCAAAAGTGTTTTATAATTAAGCTCATGTAATTTCTGGGTTTGTCCTGGTAGGCATACTCCCCGGTATTTTGTACTGTCTACAGTTATTTTAAATGGGGGTATCCCTTACTATCTCTCCTTGCAGAGTTTTGTTGGTGGATAGAAATGCTGATGATTTATGTGGGTTTATTTTATATCCTGCTACTTTGTTAAAATCATTAATTGTTTCAACTAACCTTTTAGTTGAATCCCTGGAATATCCCAAGTCTATCATACTGTCTGCAGAAAGAGACAGTTTTATCATCTCATTTGCCATTCTGATTCCTATGATTTCTTTTTCTTCTTGAATTGCTATTGCTAGCATTTCTAATGCAATACTGAACAACATTGGTGATAATGGGCACCTTTGTTCCACCCCTGATCTTACTGGGAAGGCTTCTAGCTTATCCCCATTACAAATCATTCTTGCTGATGGTTTTCTACAGATGCTTGTCATTTTAAGAAAAAACCCATTTATGACTATGATTTCAAGTGGATTTTAATGGGAATGAGCATTGTATTTTATCGAAAGCTTTTCTGCACCTACTGATATAATCATATGATTTTTGTTACTGTTGTATTAATATAATCAATTGTGTTAATAATTTCCCTTATAATAAACCATGTATAATCTTTATGATATATTGTTGTAGACTCCTGGCTAATATTTTATTTAGAATTTTTGCATCCATATTCATTAATGAAATTGATCTGTAATTTTCTTTCTCTGTTTTTGCTCCTTCTGGTTTAGGTATCAGCATCATATTTGTTTGATTTAAAGAATTTATTTCATATTGTTATCAGTGGGTCTTTAAATGTGTGGTAGAATTCACCTCTAAATTCATCTAGTCCTGATGCTTTTTTTGTAGCAAATTCATTCATGTCTTGTTCAATTTCTTTTTCTAATATAGGTTTACCATGTACTGCTGAGAAAAAGGTATTTATTTCTATTTTCATTCAATTTTCTCCGGACATCTGTCATATCTAGCTTATCTGAGATGCTGTTCACCTCCTTGACTTCTTTCTTACTTAGGTTTTGGTTAGATTTATTTAGTTCTGAGAGGGGAAGGTTGAAATGCCTCTCTATACTTTTGCTACTTCCACCTGTAATTCATTTAGCTTTTCCTTTAAAAATTTGGATGCTATAACATTTGGTGCATATAAATGATTAGCATTGATGTTACTTCATTATCTATGGTATCTTTTATCATACTGCAGTTCTCCTGTTTATCTATTTTAATGAAAGCTATTTAAACTTTTTTTTCTGAGATCATTATTGCTACCCCGGCTTTTTTTTTGAATCAGCTGAAGCATAATAATTTCTACTCCAGGATTTTATTTTTATTCTATGCCTTTTCATTTTTAAATGTGTTTCTTATAAACAACATATTGTTGGATTCTGATTTTTTTAATACATTCTGCTATCCATTTTCATTTTATGAGTGAGTTCATCCCATTCCCATTCATATTCAAAGTTTAATGATTACTTCTGCATTTCCCTCCAACCTATTTTCATCATTATTTATCCTCTCTGTCTCTCTGTCTCTTTCTCTCTGTCTCTCTCACCTTCTCTCCCTCTCCCTCTCCTCTCTCTCCCTTTCCCTCTCCCTCTGTCTCCCCCTCTGTCTCTCCCTCCTTCTCTCTCTCTTTCTTTCTCTCTCTCTCTCTCCCTCTCTCTCTCTCTCTCTCTCTCTCTGTCTCTCTCTCTCTCTCTCCCCCCCCCCATCCCACCTTGTAATTTACTTCTAACCACTGCCTCCCTAATCCTCACCCCTTCTAATAATCCCTCCCTTATCCTATTCCCTTGCTATTTCTCTGTAAGTTAAGAAGACATTTATACCCTTCTGGATATATATGCTATGCTCTCTTTAATCCAGCTCTGATGATAATAAAGTTCTAGCACTACTAGCTTTCCACCTCCTTCTGCCTCCACTGTAGCAGTTCTTTCATTCACATCTGATTTCTATGAGATAATTGCTCTATTTTTAGTTTTTAGGATCATCCCATCATACTCCACTGAACCCCAAGTCCTCTATCTATGCATGCTCTTTCAAACTACCCAAGTAATGATAATATTCTTAAGAATTACAAGTAACTTTTCCCAAAGTAAAAAGTAAGCATTTTGATCTTATTAAATCCCTTATAATTGATCTTTAATGTTTACGTTCTTATGTTTCTCCTGAACCTTGTAGGTAAAATTTTTGGTTTGATTCTGTTCCATTTTTTTTATTGTGTTTCATTATTTCTTGGTGTCTTACAAAGTCATTAGGTTCTCCTTGCCCAATTCTAATTTTTCAGGAGCTATTTTCTATTAGCATCTATTTTTCCAATTGGTTGAATTTCTTTTCATAATTTTCTTGATTTTCATGCATTACTCTTGTTTTTCCCCTAATTTTTCTTCAACCTTCTGATTTTTGAAGTTCTTTTTAAGCTCTTTCAAGAACTCATGACCCATTTTTTTTCTTTGAAGTAGAAGTAGCTGTTTTAATTTCACTCTCTTCTTCTGAATTTGAACCCAGATCTTCTCTATCACTGTAAGAGCCATCTATGGTTGGGTTCTTTCTCTTTTGCTTATTCATTTTTTCTTTCAGCGGTTTACTTCTTGCCTGTTAACTTTGTGTATTGGAGTCAGGCTCTAGTCCTGAGGTGTGGGAATAATGTCTCCGACTTCAGGTTTTTCATCCAATTGTTTTCTGAGCTGTATCCAGGGACCTGACCTCAAGTCAACTCTCCAGCCCTGAGCCAAGACCATGGCCACCAGCAACACTGTCAATGCAAACGCTCTTGCTCTCTTCAGTTCCTCTGCTGCTACACATGTGAGCTCAGCCCTCTCTCTGCCCCAGAAGCCCAACCAGGCACTGGACTCTCCTACCAGCGTTCACAGCTACCAAGGCCTGCCCCTCTGCGACCAGAGGCACCATCCATACTCACTCTTCCAGCCCACTGCCACAGCCTGGGACCATGTCTGGTCAGTGGGCCAAGGCCCCACATCCTGGGCAGTCCAGGGCCCCGGAATCTTCTGTTGATCAGCTGCTAGACCCCTAAACTCTATCTGGGGTGAAAGTTCCAGAAGCTGAGGCTGGCACCTGAAACAGCTGCCCACAGGGTTAATTGTTAGTTTACCCAGGGGTATCTGCCTGGAGGTACGTGCACTTTCATCAGGCCAAACCACCCCCTGGGAGGTGGGGACTTTCCAAACTTTGTTCCAAATGGCAGGCAGACAATCCAAATCATCATCCTTATTTCCACTGGTTCTGCTAAGGCTGTAGGCAAAGTCATATTTAGTCTGAAAGAGCTCAGAGGCATGATCTTCTGTGTCCCTACTCCTAATGTATCTATTATGAATCTGGCCTGCCACCTATAAAAACCTACCATATAGGATGACATCAAGAAAGTGGGGAAGCAAACTTCAGAGAGACCTTTGAAGGACCTTAACAGATTACCAGTTTGTAGCCAGTGACTTTAACAGTGACGTCCACTCTTCCACTTTTGATGCTGGTACTGCCTTTACTGAATGTTTTGTCAAGCCCATTTCCTGGTGTGATATTATGTACATTTATAGACCTCATGGGATATGGCCTCCAAAGAGTAAAGTAGAAAGCCACGGATCCCCAGTCAAAAGAGGAGTTCCAGTGATGGGGAGCCCAAATCCCAAACCTTTTCCCCTATAATGGGGATGCCATGCCCCATTCACAGCTCTTGCCCCAAAGCACCCCTGTAGTAAAGGGGAGAGAAGTATAGAGTCCTATGTTACATACCATTAATAAAGTCACCATATTCAGTGCAAAAAACCCAAGAATTATCTATTAAGTGCTAGATTTCAATGTGCATATGACATATGGACACCCTATAGTATATTCATATGTATATGTATATATATATATACATATCTAGATTCTCATTCTCATTCTCTCTCTCTACACACACACACGCGCGCGCGCGCGCACGTGTGCGTACATATATGAAATGGTGATGGCTGACTCTAACTTATCTTTCTAAACCAGTTCCACATTATTTTCCTTATTATGCACTCTACTTTCTAGACAAACTGGTTTACTTGTTATTTCCCATAATTGACATTTCCTCTCTCACCTATGTGACCTTGAACATGCTCCATGTCCAGAATGCTGCCCCTTTGCTCTTCTGCCTCTTGAAATCCCTAGATCCCTTCCAGGATCAACTCAGGAAAATCTGAGTTTGAAACCCCTTTCTGTAAGACCATGGGCAAGCCAGTTAACATCTTTGAGCCTCAGGCAACTCGCTAGGCCTACAGGCACAAGCTAGGTTGTGATAACTGTTGATGGAAAGAGACCCTATTCTGGGAGCTGATGGCCTAACAAAGCTATGGGTCCTTGATTTATGGATGTCAGTTATATCCAGGAATGCTCCCAAGAGTGTAAGCTGTATCTGTCTTCCTTAAATTCAAAAGAGACTATTCCACATTGACTCCCGACAACCTGAAACCTAGAGCTTGTATGGGTTTAAAGAATAATTTTGTGTTGCCTCTTTGTATTTTATGAGTCAGAAGCACTTTGTGTAATAATGCGCCTCCCTGACTTCCTGTAGTCTATACTGATGTTTGCATTTGTTGCCAGTGATTTACATGGTCTAAGACCTAACGTAGTGACTTCCCAGTGCAAGCACCATTCACTGGTGATCCTGTGGAGTGCTAATTTGTCATTTGGCAAACTTCTGAGGGCTGGAGTCCCCATTCAATCAGTAAAATTGATCAATGTGCCATGAAGTAGGAGGCATCTTCCCAGTATCGCTGCCAACTGCCATGCCTCAGTTCCCTGAAAACTCAATGAAGGCAATATTGTGTTTCCATAGACATGCCTTCAGTGAATAGAGGCCTTGTTTGTATAATCATCCATGTCAAGGTTAGCATGTTTCAACTTTATATTTCAAATGCACATGTTCCAGCCTATCACTAGGACCCAAGTTGACTGGCAAGTTATCACATCTTTTAGGAATCCATCACCAAACATCTATTTAGCACCAACTATTCAAAACATCAGAGCTTTTCACATAGTGGATGACATTTGGGGATGGAAGTCAAAAAGGCCTGTGTTCAAATCCTACCTTTTATGTACCTCCGTCTGGCTCCCAAGGATGTGACTATTAAGTCACTGATAGAATTTAACTCATATTACACCTTAGGATCTGAGATTACACATACCTAGAGCTGGAAGGAATTTCTGAGGTCATTTAGTCTAACTATATTCATTGTACCAAGGTCCAGGGGAGCACAGCAGGAGTTCCTGACCCGAAGATATCAGTGATCTTTTAGATGTTCTCATAGCCCTGGGCTGGGTGCTGGGCAAGATAAAAATTTACCAAACATATTGTCCCTGCACTCATAGGCTGACCCTTGAAAGGAACCAAGGATTCTAAGAGTCGGAAGGAAAGGAGGGAGGGAGGGAGGGATGAAGGAAGGAAGGAAGGAGGGAAGGAAGGAGCATTGCCCAAGTGGAACTGGCCATTTGGGTCCCCAGTGGGCAGCCACTCCTCCTTAGGCCCATGAGAGTAGGGAGTTGGCAGCAGAAAGTTCACCTGAGACCTACTGAGGCCCGCAGAGGCCTGGGCCTCTAGTCAGTCTGAGCTGTAGTGGAGTAGGAGTCCCCTTCTTACACAGCAATCAGAAGAGGGGCTGCTGTCATGCCATCTCCCAGGGGTGATGGAAATTTCAAGATTTCCGAGGGTAATTGAGGCTCATTGTGTGAGCTTTCCCAGGTGCCACCTGCACCCCCACCCCCAGCTTGGAGCTCCTTCTGGGACCTTAGCAGACTCAGGGGAATGAGAGACAAGCCTCCCCCGAAGCTGGCCTTGGGAGCCTCGCGCTCCCGACAGCCTCCCTTCTCCCGTATCTGGATTCCCGAGCCCCCAGGCTCCCAGGTGTAGACGCTGGGGCTCCCTGACTAAGTATCTGCGCAGCTCCTTCAGCCCAAGCCTCAGCCCCTGCCGGCTGTTGGCGTGGTCAGAGGAGCCCGGAAGTGCGAAGTGCACGTGCACGTGCAGGTGCTGGGCGGTGGCGGCGGCTTTGTCGGCGGCGGGAGAGAATGATTGGAAGGCTGGTGTGCAGACATCTGCAACTGACCAATGGTGGAGACCACTGGGGGACGGGGGCGGGCCTGAGAGTGGGGAGGCGTATGCAGTCCTTCCTCTGTGAAATGAAGGCATGGGACGAGATCTAAATTTCTCTAATTCTATGGGAGGTGGGTGGGGCAGCAAGGGAGCGCTACAGAGAGATAGAGAGAGAGGGAGAGAGAGAGAGAGAGAGAGAGAGAGAGAGAGAGAGAGAGAGAGAGAGAGAGAGAGAGAGAGGGAGGGAGGGAGGGAGGGAGGGAGGGGGGAAGAGAGACAGAGACAGCGAGAAACAAAAAAAAATGACATTGAGAATTCTATTTCGTCAAATCAGGTAGCATTCGTTAAGTATGTTCTTGGGCACCATTATGCGTTAAGTACCCTGTGGCGCAACGGTAGCGCTTCTGACTCCAGATCAGATGGCTGTGTGTTCGAGTCACTCCAGGGTCAAATCTTTTTTTTCCCCAACTTAATCGTTAATTTGGACAAATTGTACCTGAGCCTCAGTTGGACACACTGTACCTTGACCCTCGATGTGATAATGTCATTTTGGTCCTGTTTGAAAACAAAGGAGACCTGAACAACCAAATACATGTGCCAGGTACTGTGTTAGACACTGGCGTCAGTAACCCCTAATCTAGACCAAAAAAAACCCCCTAAAACCTCAAGGGAACTCCCGAACTATGGATTCAGAAAGGGCACTAGATTTGCATTAATGGTTCTGAGTTCAAGTATAGGCTCTATTAATTACCTAGCTGTGTGATTTTGATCACCTTGATTACCTCTCTGATCCTCAGTTTCCTCCTCTTTAATTGAACGAAATGTATCCATCAGACCAATCAAATAGCAGCCTCTAAGAAGCACGTATGACATGGTGAAAAGAGCACTTTTCCCTTCCAGCTTGTTCATTAGCTCTGTGACTACAGATTAGATTGTTTCCCCTCAGAGCCTCACTTTCCTCTTCTGCAGAAAGGGAACAATAACCCTCTTCATGGTACTTCGGCCAATGCTGATGAGCACCCAAGTAGGCATTCTTCCCCATTGTATGTGTCCTGGACCCTTTGGCACTCTGGTGAAGCCCATATTAAATGTATAAGATGAAATACCTAGAGTTACAAAGAAAACCACTAAAACACAATGATAAGAATACATTTTTAAAAATATTTGTGGACTCTGATTTAGAGCCAGTTGTGACCTTTGCTATCATGTGAGGGAATTTAGAAAGACAAATACTGTGAATCTGAGATAAATGGCAGGTAAAGTGTCATATTACCCATCTTGGCACATCATGGTATGGTTCTCAGGCACTCTCTGGATTCATCACATTTTAGCTTCCATGCCCTTCTCATGTGATATAATGGCAAGGGAGCTGGCGCTGTAGCCAAAATACCTAGGCTCACATACAGGATTTGTTACAGAAGAGTTGTATGGAATGAAGAAATCAGACTAGATGACCTCTCAGGTACCTTTCAGGTCTAAACACTATTTTTGCAAGTCCCAGGAAGGGCTATTTATTTTCATCCCTTCTTGTTCTGTAGTCTAGAGCACTGAGGAAGACCTTTTCCTCTTTGAGCCTTATATTCAACTCTTTAGATTGAGGTCAGAACTGCTGACTGGGAAACCACCTCCTTCATCCACTGGACCACTGTCCTCCTGGGAACTACCTGGGCTTTTGCCCTTGTCTTCCCTGGAAAGACTGAAATACCAGTGACCCCATATTTATATATCTACAGATAAACCTCCCTCCAGCTTTTGATATTGAGGACCTTGTCAATCAACAAAAACCCTCTTTTGGTTGTGGTCTATGCCAAATGGGGTCATAAAAAGAATATTGATTCAGAAAGGGCACTGGATTTGCATTAATTGTTCTGGGTTCAAATGTAGGCTCTATTAGTTACCTAGCTGTGTGATTTTGATCACCTGTCTGAGAGAGATGACACCAGTGGTTGAACTCAAATAGGAAAAAGGGCCACTAAGCCCTTCATAAGGTTCCCTAAGGGCTACATATTGGCTTTCAAGGCCCCGTGTTAACATTATGTTTTATTGTCTATTTATTTTGTTAAATATTAACCATTTACCTTTTAATCTGACTCCCTTGGCAGTGTGTTTGACACTTTTAGACTAGATAACACGTAAGGTTTCTTCTAATTTTACATCCATGATTCTGTGAACCATCACAAAGCTTCTTTCTATAGCCCCAGCAGTTGGGATTAACACCTCTTGGAGTCTCTCAGTACTCATTTGTCTCTCACAATGTCAACCACTTTTTCTTTGAACTTTTCACAGTCCTACTCTTCTTCCCCACTATTTCCCAGCCTGGGAAGTTTGGGGATGAAGGTGCTGAACAAGGCCAGATACAAACACTAGAATTCACAGTACACATTTCTTTGATAAAGTTAATCTTGACCCTGTCCTCGGAAACCAGCCCTGAATTCCATGAAAAGACTGAAATACCAGTGACCCTATATTTATGTGTCTACAGGTAAACCTCCCTCCAACCTTTGCTATTAAAGACCTTACCAATCAACAAGTATCTTCTTTTTGTTCTGGCCTGTGCCAAATGGGGCCATGGAGAGAGCAATGGATTCAGAATTAGGGAGTCTGTGTGATCACAGACTGTTGATCTGTTGCTATCTATTGTGATCCTGGGCAAGACCCTTAAGTTCTCAGCTTCCTCACTTATATAGGGTTGGACCAGAGAACATCTATGATCTCTTTTAGAGCCAAATCCCACAAACTTATGTACACAGACAGTGTATACAAGACATTTGAGGAGTAAGACAGCACTGACAAATGGCAGGATTTGATTCAGTTCAGTTTTTCATAGGAGGTAGTACCTGAGCTAACTGATGAAGAAAGCTAAAGGTTCTAAGTTATGAAGACTGGGAGGGCATTCCAAGTATGAAGGACAGTCTCACAAAGGTATTCCACACATACATCATACATTTAGATCTTGGGCAAGAAGGGACCTTAAATGTTATCTAGCCCCAATTAAACAAGATCAAAGAGATTAAATAACTTTCCCATGGTCCCACAGCCAATAAATGTGAAGAACAGAATTTGGACTCAAGTCTCCTTGACTCCAAGGTCCTGGGGACAAGCAGCTCTTCCTTGAGTTTAGAGAAGAGATGGCAGGCTGGTTGGCCGGAATATAGAATGTGCAAAGTGGAATGTTTGGCAAATTAAATTGGAGCTAGATTGTAGAGGCTCTCCAATGGCCTACTGTGGAATTGATGTTTGACCCTAGAGGTAATAGGGAGCCACTGGAGGCTTTTGGGGTGGGGTAGGGATTGACATGGTTAGACTTGGGAAGATTATTTTGGTGGCTATATGGAGGATGGATTGGAGAGGGGAGAGGTTTCAGGCAAAGCATGACACATCTATTGTGGCTGAGAAGGGAGAAAAATAGTGAAAATTCCTCCTCCATGAAAGGGTGATAATTGTTTATCACCCTCAGAAATTATGGCCCCATTGGGAACTCCATTTCTGTCTGCATGCCTCCTTTACAATATTTATTCATTTAGTACGTGCATTTGGCTAACAGTATTCACATCTTGGAATTCTCTCAGACCAGTGCATCTCTTTGGGATTTCACAAAGCAAAATAAATAACCCTTGGGTCGAAATGGTTTAATCTTTTTTCCCTCTTCAAATTGAGACTAGTGTTAGAATGGTGCCTATAACCCATCAGACGTCTCTAATTTGGAAGCTTGCATTTCAGAACACAGTGTTTTCATTAAGCAGTGTAGTTCACTCACTTTGGGGAGACAGACAGAAACAGAAACAAATTGACTCAATGGTTTGCATGCTTTGTGACAAAATTGCCTATTATTGAGAGTGTAAACGTTTTCAGAAAATGAGAGACAGGTGGAAAGACAGGGTGGAGGAGGATTCGCAGGCTAGAAAATGAAACCATACTTGCTTAGTATGATATGTCATGTATGAACAGCATCGCTGCTTCCTTAAACATATTAATAATTGAAACTGACAGTTTTTAGAGCTTTACAGTTACAAAGTGCTCGACAGAGTGAGAACGAGCACTGGATTTAGAATCAGAAGACCTCTGTTTGACTCTTTGCCCAGTCACTTACTAGCTAGGCAAGCTTGGTCAAATGTCTTTCCTTCCCTAAACCTCAGTTTCCTCATCTGTAAAGTGGGGATGATAGTCTCACAAGGTTGTGGGGAGAAAAGCACATGTTAACCCTTAATAATAATTAGTAACACCTGTCCTTTAATGGACTCTGCCCGAGATACTCCAGTGGCTGACTTTCTTTTGCCTCTAGAATCAAATACAAACACCTCCGGCATTTTAAAATCCTTCACAATCTGCCTCCAGATTCTTACACAGTTTCCCCTCATATGCTCTGCTAGAGCCAAACCGACCAGCTTGTTGTCCTTCACACAAAGTGTTTCATCTCCCATCTCTATGTCTTTGCATAGGCTGTCCCTCATGCCTAGAATGCCCTTCCTCTTTACTACCACCTCATGAAATTCCTAGTTCCACTCAAGTCTCAAGTATCACTTCCTACCTGAGTGAGGCCTTTCCTGCTCTTCCCTATCTCCTAGTATCACCTCCCACCTTCCCCTTCCTCATATTTACTCTGTAAGAATTGTATACATTTATACACGGACATGTTGTTGCCCCCAGTAGAATGTAAGCTTCTTGAAGTAGGGACTCTTCTGTTTTTGTCTTTGCATCTCTAGCTCTGAGCATGGTGACAAGCACATAGTCCTGCCTCTGAAACTCACTAGCTATATGATTTTGGCCAGTTTCTAAGCCGTAGCTTCTACATCTGTGAAATGATTATAAAAACAATTGCAGTCCCTGACTCACAGGATGGTTGAAAGTGCTTCGTAAATCCGATAGCTTTCTTTTGGTCCTTTGAGGCCCTGGGCATTGCTACAGAACCTAGAGTACCCTCATTAGTCTCTTTTATCTCTTTTTATACCACCTTAATCAATTCAATAAAATCCACCACTTGCAAAGAGTAAATTTTTAAAAATGAAAACGATGGAAATGTGAGCTATAATAATATCAAATATTGTTATTATTGTTACATGTCATGAAAAATCAAGGATGGCCTCTATTGAGACCCCCTCTGGTGAATATGGCACTTCACTCTCTGGAGGACAGAGGAAAAGAGTCACATGGAATGGACAAGCATGAATGGTTTGAGATATGCAACATTGAAGGGAACATCCAGCTTGATGAGACCAAAGATCCATCTGAAAATGTGACTAGTATTGTTTTGAACCTTCATGGATGGAGGCTCCCCCAGCCATAGTTTTTATCTTTTGCTAACCTAAGAACCATCATTTACCGTGAGAGCTTTCTTGTCCTAACTTTCAGGAGGTCCCATCCATAGGGCCAGGAGGAACATTATATACACAACTGTAATAAGACTGGTTTGGTTGGTGACTGTCTCCCCATCTCTGAAACAGTGGCTTCTACAGGACAATTATAACTAAGGGTCAGGGCTGATTGTCTAACCTGACTTAGTCCTTTGACTCTACTATGAAGGTTAAAGGTACTTTTGTTGATACTCGGTAGATTCCTTGACAGAAGTATTTGCAAACGTAGGTGGGTACACTAGGATCTCCATATGCATAGCATTGGAAATCCTTTTCTTTCTGTTCATTTGTGTGAGTTGGGTTGATCCCAAGGAGCTTGTCCATTGGGGTCCCAGTCTAAGGAGGATAGTCTCTTCTTTGTGTTTCTTCAATGGGCAGAAGTCTTGGGTCTCCATTTGTCTGCTTCTCTCTGTCACGAGAGAGGCAAAATAGTTTAGCAGAAAAGACATGTTGGGGTAGCTAGGTGGCCCAATGCATAGAGCACTGTAGCCTTGGAGTCCAGAGAACCTGAATTCAGATCAGGGCTCAGATATTCTCTAGTTGTGTGACTCTGTGCAAGTCACTTAACTCTTTTGGCCTCCAAAAAAAGGAGCATGTTGACTTGGAATCATGTAAGGCCTCTGTTCAAGTCCTAGCTCTACTACTACACTTCATAGAATCTCAGTTTCCTCATCTGTAAAATGAGGGGAATACTTGTACTGCCTGCCAGTCATGAGGATAGTGATTTATAAATTTTAAAGCACTATGGGAAAGAGAGCCTATATTAAGACAGAGTAAGGGTGTGGTGGTGATATTAGAAGGGGAAGTTGCTGCTGACATTGACAACTCACATTTATATAGCTCTCTGAAGTTTGAAAAATATTTTATTTCATTAGATTCTTACCACAGCTCTGCGAGGAAGGCATTATAGGTACTATGCCACTTTAACAGATGGGGAGACTGATGCTCAGAGACGTTAAGCAACCTTCCCCTGGTCACACAGCTAAGAAGTGTCTGAGACAGGATTTGAACTCAAGTCTATCACATTGTCCTATAATGCCCATAGTGCCTCTCACCCTCTTGCTCTGGCTTTACGCAGAACAAGTTGGCTTGCTTTTTACGTAAGGTGCTCCATGTTACTGCCTTGTAAATACAATCTGTCACACACAGCTCAGAAGTCCTTGGACAGAGTTCCTGGCTCCAAATCCAGAGCTCCTTCCACTAGATCACATTTGCCTCCTCTCTTCATCTTTAATTACCTGCATTCCCCAATGCCTCATTCTGACTGCTCTGATTCAGAAGGGGCACTGTCACCCCCTTCCCACATTCTGGGTAAATGCCAAACTGCAGATCACATAGCGGAATCAAAATATGTGGCCCCACTCTGGAGTGTCAAACTTCAGCAAAGAACTAGTGACAAGGTGATTGCTTTTAGGACCTCAGCCCCCAATGAAGCACTAGAAAGAAATAATTTCTCATAAGAAATCTGAATCAGAAAGGGCCTTCATTTAAATCCCCTCATTTTACTGGTGAGGTGACTGGCTCTGAGAGAGACAGTGACTTGATCAAGGTCATACAGCAAGATCTCAGCAAAGCTGGGACTGGAGTCCAGCCTTTTGACCCCCAGGCCAGTGATGATGCAGTACTCAGTATGCAGATAGCAGTAACCTTTAAGTTCCTAGAATCAGAGGGACCCATAATCCCTTTGGAAGGATGGTTCTTGAAAAAAATGAAAATCACACCATGCTGGAGGAAAGAAAAAGTCCTAATAAAATCATAGCTTCCATGTCTTCTACATGAAAACAAAGCAAGCTGTATTTGGCGCTGTGAAACAGAGACACAAACCTAAAGAACCTGCAATTCAGCAAATTTTCTCCCTTATATTCTCTTTCCTCCCATCTCTCCAAATCATTGATATTGATTTTTCTTTGGTAACTAAGCTCATCAGCTCCTGAGATGATAACTATTTTCCTTGTAACCAGGTTCTAGAATTGTAGGATTCTTTATAGTATCTCTCTCTTCTTGAAGTCACAGAAAGTGATAATGGTGGAATGTCAGACACAGGGTTGATTTTCTTTTTTAGTGGGAGTATGGGGCACCTCAAATCATCGGATGTAGGCAACTGTCTATTTTGCCTCCTCTTTGAGACAGATCGACTTGGCACTTGGCAAGGGATAGGAGAAGAGTGTGTAATGGTAAGGGCCTTTGACGTGAATTCAAAAGACCTGGGTTCTAGTCACTGGACTCACTAGGTGGATTTGGGTTCTGTCCCCTCTGCAAACTTCATTTCCCCTATTAGTAAAATGAACTAGGTGACTTGGGAGGTTCTCGTGCACCAATTCTGCCCTTCAGATAGTAGCTGGGGAAAAGTAGAAGCTTCCCAGTACGTAGAATTCTCAAAGTGAGGGTTCTAATCCTAATGGGGAAGGCAAGAGTTGAGCTCATTCATCTATGAAACAAGCCAATACATGTCTTCTGTATGCAGAGAACTATCCACTGAGAGTTGTGGATAGCACTGTTGTGGAACTAGACACAGCTTGATATTTAGACCCTCACCATGACCTGGCATGAGCCCGTTTTCATCTGTGGGTTTCAGTTTTCCTACTTCATAAAATGGAGCTAATCATATTTTCACTACCTTTCTCACCTGGCTGTTGTGAGGATCCAGTGAGATAATGCAGGGAAAGTGATTTGGGATTGCAAAGTGCTATAAAATGTTAACTGTTATTGGTGGGGGCAGCAGCAGCAGCAATTTCTCTATCTAATGGTCCTGCCACCAAAGCCAAGTGCTGCCCATCAGGAAATATCTTGCTTCTCTCTCTATGTCACGACTGCCTCTTCTCTATCATTAGGATTGTGAGATGACCATTTCTAAAATGGAAGATCTCAGTCATCAATCTGAAATTCCTTCTTTTGTGTTGTTTCATGGGCAGTGGCAGTGGATGTGTGACATCACTGGCCAGTTCAATCATCGCAGGGTGAGCAAAATCGAAGGACTCAGGCAAAGCTTTCTGATGTTTCATATAGAAAGGTGAACGGTGAATATTGTTGGGTTCCAGGATGTGAGCTGTGACTCAGTCATTGTAGGAGTCAGGTCAAATCTGTTGGCTCCTGAGACTGTATCTAGGGGAAGTTCTCTCTTCATGTTCCTGGTAGATTTGGGGGTGACAGGCTATCTAGCCTAGCTAGATGGAGATGTTCCCCAAGGATTGACTGAGGAAATGAAGTCATCAAATGGAGCAAAGAGATGACCCCAGAGGGTGGACCCTAGAGGATGAAGAGATGTGTTTTCAGAAGGTAAGTCTCAGGGGATGTAAAAAGATAACTCCTTTTCTCCCTCCTTGCACCCTTTCAGCCCATGCTTTTAGAATTGTAACCAAATCAACATTACCTGGTACATCTACAGACTGCCTTGTTGTTTCACTAATCACCCCAACCAAAACACACTTCCATGGACATCATTTCTCAATATGTATTGTTTCCCCCATTAGAATGTAAGCTCCTTTAGGTCAGGGACTGTCTTGCTTTTATATTTTTATCCCGAACGCTTAGTACAGTGTTTGGCATGTAGTAATCATTTAATGAATGCTTTTCCATCCATCCATTTGATCCACCCACCCACTCACCCATCCATCCATCCATTCCCTCATAAGAGAAAGTTGACCTCTGAGGGTACACTTCAGAGAATGAATTTTAAAAGCTAGAAATGAGATGAACTCAAAGGATGGGATATGGAGGTGATTGCACAGAATGCACTCCAGGTGATAGAGGGAGATGATTCCTAGAGTAGATCTCAGATCGTAGAGGGTAGAGAGAGTAGATTGCTCCAGAGCCTGGTGGACCTTTTGAGTTTGGAGGGAAAGGACCTCCTAGGATAGAACTCAGAGGATGGATTGTAGAAACTAAAGAGATGAGTCCAAAGGTTGGCCCCAAGGTGGGAGAACTCTACAATATTCCTGAAAAGTAGATCTATGAGGACCCTAAGGAAATAGCCCTGAGTGAGGAAAATTGAGTCAGAAAAACCATAGGAGGCAGGAGTCTGGAACAAGGGAGTAGATCCCACATGCTGATGCAACATGTTGATCAGGAACATTCTGCAAGCTACATTAAGAGGAATGTGAAGCTGACATCTGGAGAGTGTCCTGACTAATGCAGGATATCTGTTCACATGATCTCCATTTCTATATCAATCCACCTAGAGGTTGCTGGTCAGAAGTCCAGAGGAAAGGGTCCAGGTATGAGTCACCATTGACAATGCTGTGTAACTTCTGAGATAACACTAGCTTCTCCCACTTATCACTGGAGAGGCTGTGAAAAATCAATGAAATAATATAAAGCCAATTCACAGACCAATTAATCAGTTGTGGCAGTGGTGTGTTTGAATTCTGGGATCCCAAGGGAAATTTTCAGAAAAGGTCCCTTTACCCCTGGTTAATTGCAAAATAACTAGCTCTCCTGCAGAAAAGGGCTGTTTGGGCAGTATTTATACCGATGATTTATGGCTCATCCCAATCTCTGAAAGAACCTACGTGGATTAGCACAAGAAGCACTAGATTGGGGGGCAGGAGAGCAGGCTTCCAGTCCAAACCCTGATACCAACTCCGTATGACCTTGTATATGTCTGTTCCCTTCCTCAGGCTTCAGTTTCATCCTTTATAAAATGAGCTGATAGCTTCCAAGCTCCCTTTCAGCTCTAATATTCTAGGTTTTACTTGTTAGTATCACTGATAAAAGGTTCCCGAGGGGGAAAATGCTGAAGTTAATATCTAAAACAGCGGTTTGGGGTGTGTTGTAGGTGTGTGGGTGGAGAGGTGATCTTGAGGCAGCAGGGGTGCATTGCAAAAGGCACGTTTGCCATCAGAAGATCCAGGATTTGAGCTCTGGCTCAGCCACTTATTCTAGTGTGATTATTAGCAAATTGCTTAATCTCTTTGAATTTCAGCAAAATGGGGCTAGTAATAGGACCATCACAGAATGTTAGAGCTGGAGGGACCCTGGGAGACAGAGTCATTCAACCCCCTCATTTTGAAGAGTTAGAAATTGAGGGCCAGTGAGGTGGGGGGGTGGGGGAACTTGCCTGAGGCAGTACTTACCTCCTAGGCTGGTAGGAGATAATGGACTGAAAGGGCTTTGTAAATTGTTTATAGAAATGTGAGCGGTTATTAGTGTCTAAGTTCTCCTCTTCTCTGGTATGCGAGGGAATCCAAAGTGGTCTGCAAATGAAGTGGTTTGAGCAATAGTAGATACACTTCAGGTATTCTCATCACCCAGATCGCCCAGAGCTAGCTGAAGGGGGTGAAGGGTGGAGAGAAAGAACAATGACTGCCTAAGCAGTTCTGACGCTTTCTTCAAGCATCCTTTCTCTCCCCCCTCCCCCGCTCCGCCCACTCTCCTTTCCGAGAGTAAACTCTGAATGGGTGCTGAATTCGGGGGAGGGGTTGGTTCTTTCATATGGGGAGGTAGTTGAGAACAACAGTCCCCATTTTTCTGCTTTAGGGACCTCGCAGGCCAAATTGTCCAATCCTTTCCTTATATAGAGAAGGAAACTGAGACTCATGTAGGTTAAGATAAGCAAAGTGCATTTCTCAGAACAATCCTATAGGTAAGTGAGGCAATATCATGGTGCCTGCCCAATTCACAGAAGGGAAAACGGCCTCAGAAGGGAAAGTCAAGGCCATACAGCTCACAAGCAATCGAGTCAGGACTGGAATTCAGGTATATGGAGTGCCCTTTGGCTCTGTTTTCTCTAGCTCTAGCCTCTAGGTACACTTTAAGCACTTCTCCTGGCATTCTTTTCTTCCAGCATGGTTAGGGTGATATCTGCAATATAGCCTTCAATCTCCCACCCCCACATACACACACGTAGCTGAACTGGGACTGGGACTTGGGTTTTCTGATTACAGTTCTTTCCAGCATACCGCAAAACAGTTTGTGTCCTAATTAGGGTTGTGTCTAAGCTAATAGATCACCCACATAGCAGCCATTTCTACCCCCATAATATCTCTCGCATTTGTCCTCTTCCTGCCTCCCCATTGTCACTTCTGGTTTCCTGAAGGCTCTCATCTCGGCTATTTTAACAGCCAGCTTAAGTGGTCTCCCATCCTCCAGCCTTTCCCATCTGCAGGTCATTCTCCATGCTGTCTGGGTGATCTTCCTAGGGCGTCCCTATGATCCTACACTCAAAAATCGTTGGCACTCTCTCCCACCCCACCTTCCCAGCCTTTTCGAATTCTTTTCCTCCTCACACTACGTGCAAGCTAAATTGGACTCCTCACCATCTCCTGGTGCACAACTTGCTTACTCCAATTCCTCCATTTCCTGGCTAGACTCCTCCCCCATCTCCATCAGATTAAGCCACCGCCCCTAAGGAGCCTGTCCTGAGTCGCGCTCCCCACACCCCACACCCCGTCCCCTTCAGGTGCAAGTGAGCAGCCTTCTCATCTTTTCCTTTGCACTCGGCTTATCCCTGTATCATAGTCATTTATGGACTCATTCCATCCCTTCTGTTAGACTTTAAGCGCCCCGAGGACAAGCGAAACTGTGTCTTGGGCGGTCCACCACTTAGTATACAGAGCCACCATACCTGATATTGCTCAATGTCCTGGCTGCTGTATCCCTCGCTGCTCAATGGAGGACATAAGGCAGGCACGCTATTATTAGCTCCCTTCTTGTCATCTTTGTCCCACCTTCAACTCTTACTACCTGTGTGACCTTGGGCAAGTCATCTAATGACGCTTCTGGGCCTCAGTTTCCTCCTTTGTAAAGGGAAGGTTTTGGACTAGATGGCCTATGCTCTTGTTTGCCCCGCCCCGCCCCAAAGTCTTTGGCATCTTAGGTTAAGTCCTGAGAGCCCAGGTTCACAATATGCAGGTGGGGAAGAGAAAGAAGGTTAAGACCTCTTCCCCCTGTCCCTTTTCTGAATGGTAAGCGCTGGCAGGGTCCGCAGAGCTCACCTACGGCATCCCCTTTATTGAACACAGTGCGTAATGGAGACCATCAAGCTGCGCAAGGGACTTGCCCAAGATCACTGAAAATGGGAAGATATCCCGCCTCCCCAGTTAGTTCCAAGGCTTCCCTCCTCTCCCCTTCCCCCACCCCCCCAGGTCCTGGAGCCAACCTGGTTCCAGCAGCTTCTACTTCAATTTGCCAAACCACTGAACCATCCCTAATACACCCCCTACTGAGAAAGGCAGGTTCCCGAGCGGCTCACGAGCGAGCCTCTCTGTCCCAACTTCAAGTGGGTGGGCCAAAGTAGGGAGCCAAGCATTTTTCTAAGGCAGACGAGTACCAAAGCCACTAGACTTGGTTCGGACCCAAGGAAAGGAGCGGAGCAAGATTTTGGGGTTTTTTTTTGAGGGGGGTTTGTGGGGGTAGTTCCTTGGCCCATCCCAGGCTGCCTCCTCCCTCCACGCCCAGGGTGGGGCTGGCACCGCCCCGGGAGCTAGGTGAGCGTGGGGGGCGGATCCGGGGGCGGGGCAGAGAGCTCTGCGGAGGCAGTCGGAGGAGGGGGAGGAGCTTGGCCGCCCGCGAAGTGGCGCCCAGGGATGCAGGGGGCGGAGCCTGGGAGGAGGCGGGGAGGCTAAGTGCAGGCAGGAGCTAAGTGAGCGGGGGAGGAGCTCGGACCGACGTGGGGAGGCGGGCCGGCAGACGGGAGAAAGTGGGGCGGGCTCGGGCTCTCTCCGAGTGGTTCCCAGTGTTGTGGCGGAGTGAGGGAGAGGAGAGAGGGAGAGGAGAGCAGAGAAGAGAGAGGGAGGGCGAGGAGCAGGACGAGCAGGAGATCGCGCTGCAGCGCTGAGCCTGCCGGGAAGGAAGGAAGCAGGCTCGGCCGCGGCAGCGGCAGGGGCGAAGGCTGCACCGCGCAGCCCGGCGCCTGCCCCGGCTCGGGTTCCCACTCCCGCGCGCCATCCCGCACGCTCACACGTTTTATGGACTCGGCGGCCGTCCGCCGCCAAGTGTTCCGCGCGCCCCTTCACTAAGAGCGCCCCGCAGCCCCCCGCAACCCTTCGCACCCTGTCCCCAGCCCGGGCGCCAGCCCTCCAGTCCCGCGCCGCCCTCCGGGCGGACCATGGATGACAAATCCAACAAGCTGCTCCTGGCCCTGGTGATGCTGTTCCTGTTCGCCGTGATCGTTCTGCAGTACGTCTGCCCCGGTACCGAATGCCAGCTCCTCCGCCTGCAGGCGTTCGCCTCGTCCCATGCTGACCCGTACCGCATCGAGGACGAGAGTCCGCCCCGCTTCGTGGCCCGCCTCAATTTCACCGACGCCGAACTCCTGAGGAAGGTCGACTTCAACATCAAGGGGGACGACCTCATCGTCTTCCTGCACATCCAGAAGACCGGGGGCACCACTTTCGGCCGCCATCTGGTGCGCAACATTCAGCTGGAGCAGCCGTGCGAGTGCAAAGCTGGCCAGAAGAAATGCACTTGTCACCGACCCGGCAAACGCGAGACCTGGCTCTTCTCCCGCTTCTCCACCGGCTGGAGCTGCGGCTTGCACGCTGACTGGACTGAGCTCACCAACTGCGTGCCCTCCATCGTAGACAGCAAGAAAGAAGTCAAGCTGCGACCGACCAGGTGAGCCAGGCGGGTCCGCACGAGCGGTCTGCCGCCGGGACTGCCAGGGCCCGAGCTTGCAACTTTTGTTCCGAGGTGGGGGTGTAGAGGTGGCCTGCGCGACTCCCAGTGCCTTCCCCGGGGCTACAATGAATGCATTGTCTCTCCTCCCCTCCCTCCCTAATTCTAGCTTTGTCGGGGGGCGGGTGACATCTCCTTTGGTCGGGGGAAGCACGCAAAAAAAACCAATTCCCACCGAGAGCGACCGCAAACCGCCACCGCGGGCGAGGAAATTGCCTTCATACGCTGCAGTAATTGTCCGCCGTCTCCGCGCTTCTCCCTCCCTCCCGTCCCCACCTCTTCCCTCTGCAGAAACTTGATGGGAAGGGGGTACCCAGTCCACGGCGAGAAAAGACCATCCAGGGCCCTGTGCAATGGGGATAGTGGTAGGGACTGGTCATGGGGGAGGAGAGTGTAGCTGAACAGCTTTTTAGGCTGGAGAGGGACGGGGACAGAGCTCGGACTGATTGCAATCTAAATACTGCTACTGAAGACGGCCCCCTCTCTCCCCGACCCCCTACAAGCTCAGGAGAGCATCGCAAAGACGAGCTCTCCAGACACAATTTGATTTTTCTCTGCAGGTGTTTCTGGGCAGCCCTACAAATAGCTCTCACTTCCCAGCTTGCTTCGTTGCAAACTCTAGTTATTTGTAGCAAAGCACTTCTCCTGGTTGGGGGTGAAGGGGGGTACTTGCAGCCGGTGCACTGGAGGGCCCCTGCGGGGCTTCCTCCACAAGCCTAGAATTACTTCACTGTATTAATGTGGTAAGATAGTCGGGTGTCACCTGCGGGGATCAGCTGGCTGTGTGCCTCCCTTGATTTTCAGACTCCTCTCTGCCCAGTGGGATGGGGGGTGCGGGGTGAGCCTCTGGGGCTCTGTGGAGTCTGGGCAATATTGAAGGCACATAGCAAACCATCCTCCTGGAGGAATTGAAATGGAGGGCTTGCCAAAGGCTTGTAGAGTAAAGTTGTACAGTATTGGAACAAAGGTTCTCCCCTTTCTTTAATGTACCTTTTTAATACTTTGGCAGTGAGTGGGGAGGGTGCCGGTTTCTTCCTCTCATCTTGGCAGGTCCAAGTGGCTGTGAACAAATTTGGTGGAACCAGTGTTAAGGGTTTTGTTTTTTTTTTTGGGGGGGGGATAAAAAGCTGTTGCCTCCAGCCACTAATGGCTCCAGTTGTATAGCCCAGATGCCCTGGTTTTGAGGACCTCTGCCCTCACATCCTCCCCAACCTAAGTCAGCAGAGAAGGGTCTAGGTCTTGGCTGTAGATTGTTCTGTCATTCTCTTCACCCTCCTCCCCATCCCAGGCATATTATTTCTCCATCTTCCATGATGTTATAACGTCTGGCAGATGGTTCTCAGAACTCCACAGTGAGTGATGGACCTTCTGTCTGATCGAAGCCAAATTTTGCTGTCAGGACTGACCAGCTAGACTGTTTATGGAAAGCCAGTGGGAGGTCACCTAGATAGACTTCTTGGGGACAAGTTTCAGCCTCCCTTAGTCCCCAACCCTTTACCCTACCCATAACACTTTCTCATGTTTGAGATCCCCGGGCGTCTTTACTGTGCCTAAAATGTGCTGGAGAGGGACAAGAGGCTTGGTCTTGAAGGGTCAGGGACTTGGCTGCACAGACCTGGGGCCCTTGTGTAGTTTTCCCCCAAATCCTGTTGCCCTGTGGGCTCTCAAAGGAGCTGGGGATGATAAAGATCACCACTTACACTGCCGCCTGGCTGAGAAACTAGTCCTTGCCTTGTCTCTATGCTCAGTGCATGGCAATTTCAAATGAGATCTTCAGGGCAGACATAGCATTCCCAGCCATTGCCCCTTGGATGGCAGGGGGCCTAGGTCCTTATTATAGCCCAGTTCCTGAGAAGTTCTACAATGTATTCCTGTTTAAAAAGCCTTCTGAATGGGTGGGCCAGGGGGTCTATGCGGTTGGTCCTTGGACACACCATTATTAATGCCCTAAGGATTATTTACTTAATTGACCTTTGAAGAAATCAGACTATAGGAGCCTTTGTTGCGATTTGTCTTAACAGTCAGGACCTTTCAAGTAAGGGTTTTCATTTATGGGGAGAACAGCTTCTCTTACTCAAATAAAAGCAAAAAATGTGTTTGGAATAGAATGGAATGGAATTTCTCTGTAGTTTTGTGCCACCCCTCCAACCCCCCCCCCCCCCGTTTTTACAAAGGGTGACACTACTGCCATCTAGTAGGGGAAGAAGATTCCTATCATTTTTCCTTTATCAAAGATGACTCTTTTTTTGAAAGTCGTGGTTACGGGGTTACATGCTATTTTCAAGAAATGAAAATCTACCAGAAGCATTTCCACTTCCAGTGTCTGTCTGTCTGTCTGTCTGTCTCTCTCTCTCTCTCTCTCTCTCTTCCCCTTCCCCTTCCCCCCTTTCCCTCTCACCCCCCTCCCTCTGTCTGTCTCCCCCTCACCCCCCCCCCCCAATCCCTCATTCTGAAAAGATTGTTAACCTGAGAACTCCAGGATCTGGAATTTCCCACCATTCTGAGGTTGTCTCCTATTTGTGGGACTAATTCTCTCTGTTTTGACAACCTAGGTGAGGCGTCTGTGTGTGTCTGACTGGATGTGGAATTCACAACTAACCAAAGGGTGCTTTATTGACAGCCATAGCTCCTTAAATTGTGCCTCCCCACCACTACAGAGAGATCCATTGACTTAAGACAGTGATAGAAAAACCTTTCTATTGAAATGAACTGAGAATACTCAAGAAGCCAGTGTGCATTAGAGTAGGAGTTAGGACACCTGGGTTCTACTGCCTCTGCTAACCTAGTCTTTAGACAAGATGTTTTACTATTCTGGGCCTTAGCTTCTTATCTGTAAAATGAAGTTGTTAATATTGCTTTACATTAGTAGCTCACGTTTCCCTTGAAAGCTTGCAAAACCCTGATTGAGGTAAGCAGTGCAAGCAAACATACTTATCCTCATTTTGTAGATAAGCAACCTGCCAGAAGTGAAATGTTTTACCCAAGGCCACCCAACTAGTAAGTGACACAGGCTGAACCCACATTTCTTGACTTGTGGTGTGCTGCTAATTTACTCCATCATGTTGCTTCCTCCTTTAAGAGGAGGGCTCCTGCTGGAGAAGAGACCGCCATGACTGCATGATGGACCAGGCAGGCCTTCAGGATTGCTTGGGTGGGAACTCTAGGCTACCTAGGGCCATGGAGGGGCAGTGAAAACTCCCTAATTCTTTTCCTCCTCATGTCAGGGATGTTCTCTATGCACAGGGCCAATGCTTTTGTCTCCTTGGGCCTCAGGTTGACAATCAATCAGTGAACATTTATTAAATCTACCAGAGCCTGAGCTAGACATACAAAGACAAAAATGACAGTTCCTGACCTCAAGGTCCTTATGTTCTATCCAGGGAGACTGCTTTACATAAAGGAGTACATAGGGAATATATGCAAGCTAAATACAAGATACTTTGGGGAAAGAGGACAATAGAAACTGGGAGGATTAGGGAAGGGGGTGCCTCTCTTAATGAGGCCAGCCAGCCTTAGGGAACTGATGGGAGAATCCTTGGGTGCTTTGGAACTGCCAAATGGAAGAGAATGCCATCACATTGCCTGCCACAAGACAAAGAGAGTACTCGGCCGGCCAAAGCCTCAAGATGTTCATTAAGGGGATTTTTTTTTGTTTCCATTAGAAATGGCTGTTGAAGTATCTGTCACCATGTCATTGCGGGTTAGCAAATGGTCCTGCTCCTCTTAAAGCCACTAATAACATTTTTGAAATTGCATCCAAACACCATTGCCCAGCAGCTGTTGAAACTCCAAATCCTCTCGGCTGTTCGGGGCCACATTCACAGCTGTCTATCTAAGGGCGTTGACTTGGTGCAAAGAATTCCAAGGAGGGGGCCTGCAGGGCTGGAATGATCTTTCTTTTTCCCATAAGAGAAATTTCTGTTGGCAAAGACCTGACTCTAAAAGCAATAAAATATTTCTATTTATAATACTCATAGCCCAATTTTTGGGACCCTCATTCTTTGGTTTAATTTTTTTAAAACAACCTGAAGGATATTTAATTGACATGTGAAATTGAGTGGATTATTGTGGGTATCACAGATAGGGATTAGCCTCAAATTTAAGTGCGGATGATAATATTCAGAACACAGCATATTCTATAGGCAGCTATGATTTCTATGGGCTGAATAAGCAATAGATCTCACAATACCCATGTATATGTGTTTCTGCTTTTCAAACCCACGGAGATGATGCTGTGTTTAATAAAATACACTCATTTCAAAGCTTTATTGAATTCTGACTTGTCTTTTGTGGATGTGGGTTTTCTCATATTCAAAGGAACTAATAACATTATTTTGAGGGAAAGCTCACGAAATGTTTTTGACTTAAAAAATCCTTAGGCATAAAAAGGTTTGGGACCCCCGATTTAGTCTGATCCCCATCATTTTATAGACTGATCAATCTCCAAGTACTTAAGAACCAAGGATTAGGGCCTAGCCACTGTGGTAAGTGATGGCCTCAGGGAGCTAACATTTTATTGATGCAGCCCAACATGTTCACAGGGTAAGTAAAGGCAGATGAGGAAGCTGTTATGGGAGAAATGATTTGCTGAAGGCAGACAGTAGCATAGCTAGATCTCAAACGTAGACTGTCTGCCTCGAAATTGAGTCTTCTTTTCACTACTTCGTACTACCTTGTTCTTGTTTATTTTTTTTTATTTTAATTTTTGAGCTAATTCTATTTGGCAAGAACATGAAACTCTTTCACATCTCAGATTCATGTGTATGAATTCTGAGCTTAATTCTCTCTCTTTTTTTTCTTTTTTGCAAGAGTAGATTCCCTCATGCAACAAACTAGGGATGCAGTGATTTGGAAAAGCTAGTATAGTCCTGTTTCATCTTAGGTTCATTCAACTGTCTTTAGTGGGAGCTGTTGGAGCTTTCATCCCTTTCCACTGGCCTAGTATTTATTACAAGGAAGATAATTCATCATAGTAGCAGCTGAGAGCCTTGCTGAGTACCTTGTATCATTTCAGGGAAGTCAAATAGCTGTAAATGGTCAGACTTCTTCTACCCAGACAAATCTAGGTTCACAAGGTAGCCAGTACAAGGGGCACACTAAACAAATACTTCTTTAAAAGTTAGTATAGAATGAGCTAGGCAGGGTTAAGAAATATTTGTTTCAAGACCCATAGCATGACCTTACATACATTACCATAAATTTAGAGCTGGGAAGGATTGTAGAGGTCATCTAGTCCAACTACCTCATTTTACAGCTGGGGAAACTGAGTCTACCAGAGGTTAAGTGATTTGTCCAGTCCACAGTCACATGGGTAGTGAATACCTTGAGTCTTGAATCTAGGTCTTCTTCCTCTGAATCTAGCACCCCTCATTTGAACATGCTACCTCTCTCCTCAATTTAGGCAATTTTGGTGGTCTCAGACTTATTTTTAAAGAATACTTTGTTTGGAGAGAGAGTCCTCAAGCAAGAGAAATGGATTTTTGGTTGCACATAACTTTTAAATAAATAATTAAAATAATTTAGATGTGCTTGACAATGTATTTCAGCCTGCAGCAAGTGGTTTGTAAGATTTAGGATTTGTTATAATGGAAAGAACACTGGAATGTGGAGTTGAGTTCAAATCTCAGCTGTGTTCTTCCTGCCAGTGTGACTCCACTTCTCTCCAATGAAGGAGTGGAACTAAATGACCCCTAAGGTTCTTTCTGTCTTTAGAGTTGTGACCTAGAATAATTCCATAACCACTATGACCACCCCTGGGAAACTGGAGCCCTCAACTAGAAGATCTCAAGTTTGTCCCCCCAAAATTGTCTTTTCCCTTTAGGCCAAAGAGATCAGTTTTAAAGTAACTTTGAGAGATCTTATGGATATCTTATGGTCATGAGAACTTCAAACCTGCCCTCAGACAATGACTAGCTGTGTGACCCTGGACGAATCACTTAACCCTGTTTGCCTCAGTTTCCTCATCTGTGAAATGAACTGGAGAAGGAAATGGCAAACCACTCCAGTATCCCTACCAAAAAACCCCCAAATAGGGTCACAAAGAGTCACATGGGACTAAAAAGAGCTGGAAGAGTCTTTAAAGATCATCTTATCTATTTTCCTCATTTGACAGAGGAGGAAACTGAGGCCCAGAGAGGGGAGGGAATTTGTCCATTGGGCAAAGAATGAATTAATCAATGAACAGTCATTTATTAAGTGCTTGTTATATTACAAAATGATGCTAATTGCTAGGCATACAAAGACAAAAAATCAAGATGATCCTTGCCTTTAGGGAGCTTACATCATGATAAAGAGCTCTTCTTCATCTAGACGGTTCCTCTTTCAAGAACTTCTGAAACATTCTGGATTTTACCCAGAATTGGGGAAGTTCTTAACAATGACAATAAAATCCCTCAAATTCTAGGTTTATTTCGTTAGGCATTATAGACAATTAAGACTTCCTTCAGAAGATGCTGATGCTAGGGGGTGAGGGTATTGTTATTAGACTGAAGATACATGGTTAGTAAAGGGTAATATCTAAGGTCCTTCTCAGCTTTAAATTCCTAAGAGGTGTTATTGGCTAGTGTGGTAGCCAATCTGGTATATATTAGGAAAGTCCAGATATTAGATTTTTCTATCCAGGTATTAGAATGTACCTTCATTGATTATATACTTGTATAGTCTATATATCATACATACATATGTGTATATATGCACACACATATGTTGGGTTGTATATATTAGATTATAGATATAGATAATGTATTTATACATTATATATATATATATTTCAGATAATGTGAAATTTCATTTCATTGGTTAGATCTCCTATAGAGGGTTTCTTTCTCTAAAGCAGATAATTGCCTGTTTCTGACTTAGTATTTAAGTTCTAGGATTAGGGTCGCTTGAGGCACTTAGAGGTTAAATAATTTGCTAGCCACTTGATCAGTTGATCAGTCAATAACCTTTTTTAATCGACTCCTAAGTGCCAGGTACTGAAGATAAAAAGAAAAAAGGGGACCAGTCCTTGTGTCAGGGGTGTGATTTAATTCATGATATTCCTGATTCCAAGGCCAGTACTCTCTCTGCCATGACACACTGCCTTTATAAAGCATGATCCCATTAGAACTGAAGTTACATGACAACAGGGACCATTTTCCTTTTGTTTTCGTATCTCCAGGACTTGGCACATAGTAAATGCTCAATAAATGCTTGATTGAGTAGATTTACTTAAAAAAACATACACACTAACAGAATTAATATGGGTTTAACAAGTAAGAGACAAAGGTAAGTCATCATGAGGAGGTCATTTAATCCCATTGAACCTCAGTTTCCTTTGTAAAATAGGGGTTGGACTACATTATATCTCTCTAAGATCCCTTCCACCTCTAGATTTTATTGTGCAGAGTTCAACAAATACTGTGCACATCTTTGAAAAGTTTCTAAGACTCAAGGGCAAGCTTTCCTTCTTTGACCTTTGACCCTTTACTGGGACTTTGTTGACCCAGTGGTTGCATTGCTTGATGAATTTATGTTGTTTTAACCAAAAAAGTTTCAGCTGATCAGCAGACCATCCTGTTTCCTGGTTAACTGAGATCTTGCTATGTGTTGGATGATTCATAATCAGCCCCTCAATTGACTTGCCACTGAAACAACATGAGTGTGTACAAATGAACCCTGACACTTCCTAATAAACAAAATGAGATTATTTAATGACTGATGTTAAAAGTTTTTTTGAGTTTGTTGTCTTTTTCTCCCCATCTTCTAAATCATCATGGCCAATAAAGATGTTTAATGGTAAATGGCTTTCCTATTGTCACTGTAAGCTCAGAGAAATGTTTATGTCTGGATGCTAGTAAAATATTTATTGGCCAAGTTGCTCCTGTAGTGGGTACAAGGTATTGAGTGAAGTTCACGAATTATTCAGCACTCTTTATTTCATCTCATTTGTTGTTTCTGCTACTTTGCCCCCAAGAAGGTTGCTGAATGAAGGCTTGGCCACATTTCAGAGAGCTGGGTTAAGGAAAGCCAGCTGGGACATTCAACTTGGCCTTTTCTGGGACATTTTACATAGTCAAGTAGAGGCACCAATGCAAATTCAGTCCATGAGATTCATATTTATAACTCTGCAATCCTTTTGAACTGGTTATCCTGGGAAAGATGTGGAAAGAACCAGGGAATAAAGCCTGTGCTAGAGAGATGTCAACTATGAGGGTTGAGGAAGATGATAGTGATAGATATTCTTTTTCTGATGAAATATGGGAAGGTTGTAAGTCATAATTCAGGCATCAGTGCTGAGGTATATTAACTGAGATTAGTTTGTACCTTGCTTATTTAATCTGAGCTGGTGCGAAACCTGTTCTCCATTGACGCAGATGTCTGCCAAAAGGACTTTTCAGTCGATTTGATTGCTTTTGGAATTTCACTAGTGGAGATGCCATGGTGAGTCTAACTGAATTGGTCTGTTTCTTGTGTTGTGTTCAGCGTCTAATGAATAACTTCCATAGACTTTTCTGAAGGAATGGGCTGCGATTGAAATATGCAACACATTGATTTACATCAAATGAATTAGGCCCGCATGTGCAATCCCTTGTATTAATTGCCTTTCTCTGCCAATTGTAACAGACAGTGTTTCAGTACAGTATCAGCTTAGATTCACTTGTGCAGATCATTGTGACTTGATTAGAAAAGGGAATGGTATACTATACTACAAGAAACTGAACAACAAAAATCCTTGGGGTTTAGAAATCACTAATGTTGACCCATCTGCAAATGAGAGCATTCAGAGGATTAGAGATGTAGAGCTGGAAGGAACCTTAAAGACCTTCTAGGCCCCCTTCCTCCACATTTTACAGAGGAGGAAACTGAGGCCCAGGGAAGGAAAGTGATTTGCTTAAAGTCACACAGGTAGCAAGAAGCAAAGGTGGGTTTCTCTGACGCCAAAGCCCAAACTCTTTCCATTAAATCAGCAAATATTTGCTAATTAATTTTGTTTCTTAAAGAATGCTTGGAGTATGTGAGAACGGACTGTCAGAGCTGTAAGGACCATTAGAGATCATTTTATGCACCTCTCTCCATATCATAGATGGAAGAAAGCTGAGGCGCAAAGAAGGGAAGTGATTTGCCTAACATATGTGGTGTAATCAGAGCAGAATTGAGCCTTATCCTGGCTCTTAGCTCAGTGCTCCTTCTGTGTCAAGAGGATGGTGTTGTCTACTTGGTGAGTCAGTCAATAAGCATTTATTAAGTACCTACTGTGTGCCAGACACTGTGATGTGTACTAAGGATGTAAAAAGAGGCAAAAGACAGTTCCTGTTCTCAAGGAGCTCATAATCCAAAGGGGGAAGACAACAAGCAAACAGATAAGTAAAAACAGGCTATAAAAGAATAAAGAGGAAATAGTTAACAGAAGGAAAACACTAGAATAGGGATTGGGAAAGACTTCATGTAGAAGATGGGGTTTTAGTTAGGACTTAAAGGAAGCAAGTAGGTGGAGATGAAGGAGAGCATTCCAGGCATGGGGGATACTAGAGAAAATACCTGGAGCCTAGAGATGGAGTGTCTTATATGCAGAACAGTCTGGAAACCAGGGTCACTATGTCAAACAGTAGGAGGTATATCAAATAGTATCAAATACGAAGACTAGAAAGGTAGGAGGGGGCTAGGTTGTAAAGGACTTTGAATATCAATCCAAAGGATTTTGTATTTGATCCTGGAGGTGATAGGGAGCCATTGGAGTTTATTGAGTGGGTGTGGTGGTGACACGATTAGACCTTCACTTCAGGAAAATCACTTTGTTGACCAAATGGAGGATGATATAGAGTGGGGAGAGACTTGAGTCAGGTAGAGTCATCAGCAGCTATTACAGTAGTCTAGGAATGAGGTGGTAAGGGCCTGTACCAGAGTGGTGATGGTGTCAGAGATAAAAAGGGAATGAATTCGAGAGCTAGTCTAAAAGTGAAATAGCCAGATCTTGACAATGAAGTTGAACTTTTTCTAACAACCTTCTGGTTATCTAAATACTTTGCCTTGCATCAGGGACATGTAGACAGAATCTTTGAGCCAAAGTCAGTGAGTTCAACCAGCTTCTCTCATTTAATCTGGGAGATTGAGCATCTAGTGAAATCAGAGGATTGTAGGTTTACATCTAGCAAAGATCTCAGAGATCATTTTGTCTACTACATCATTTTACAGCTAAAACACATTCTTTAAAAGTAAAGCAAAATGAGATAAGTGAAACAGTAATGCTGGTCACAGAATCTCAGAGTTGGGAACTCAGAAGCTATTCTAGTCCAACTGGTGCATGAACAATGTCTTTGCCAAGCAGTCATTTGGTCTTTGCATGAAGGCTTCCTGTGATGGTGAAAACCAGTATCTCCCAAGGTTGCTCATTCCACTTTGGGTAGCTTTCATTGTTAGGAGGATTTTCCTTACACCAAACCTAGATCTGGCTCTCTGCTACTTCTACCCAAATGGCTCCCTGGACTGCCCTCTGAGGCCAGGCAGAACACTTTTTCAAATATTTAAAGACAGCTATTGCATTATACCACCCTCTCAAAGTCTATTTTTGCCTCTAGTCTGATCCTCATATGGTGTGATAGTGAGGTCCTTCTCTATCTTAGTCCCCTACCTCTGATTGCTTTCTAACTTGTGCTGTCTCTAATGTGTAGCACCCAGAGCAAATTCAGTATTCAAGTCGTGGTATACCCATGACAGGGAGACTCTCAGTCCTCGACCTGGACCCTGTACCTTTTCCAGTGGAACCTCGGACAGTGTTAGATTTGTCTATATGGTATCATTTGATCTCTTTGTCAGCTTAAGAAGTGGGTAATTCCAGAGGTTGGTAAATCCCATTTTTCAGATGAGGAAACTGATTCTAAGAGTGGGAGAGTGATGTGTTCAAAGTTATCTACCTAATAAATAGAACTTGGATGTGAAAACAGGTTTCCTCATTCCTTATTTAGTACTTTTTATGCTATATCCTGCTGCCTTGATGAGACCTGGGGCACCTTTCAAATGGACTCACCAGGAAGGAAAAAAAAACCCCACAACAACCAAAAACATGTGTTCTGTTTCTTAAATGGAAACAGCTACCCAAAAGGGAGCTGTCCAAAATGATTGGGCTTCTATGAGATATGGTGAATTTCCCCTCCTTGGAGGTCTTTAACCAGAGGCTAGGTGACCACTTGTTTGAAGGTATTATTCAGTCAGTCAATAAACATTTATTAAGTGCCTATGCAAGCACCTACACAACCATTAAGCCAAGTGCTAGGGTTATAAAAACAGTTTCTGCCTCCAGAGAGCTTACACTTTAAGGGGAGATGGGGCAAGAAGACAGGATGGATGAGAATGCTGAAAAAAGGGGAGGTGGAGATTTTTGGGGACTGGGGTGGGGCATGATGGAGAGTTCTGAAGAAATCCCAAAGCAGTGAAGCTGGTGGTAAATGAGGGGAAAAACTACTGAGCTCCTTTTTTAAATAGAGGTCCTAAAGTCTATAGCCCTTGCCCTCCAGTCAAAGAGTTCAGTGAGAGAGGGCAGAGGGTATGGAGGAGATGTGAGGATCAGGCAGATTCAGTCTAGCAGCATAAAAACATTTCCCAATGATGACTTTGTTGGGGAAGGAAGGAGTGATGGGGAGTTCCAAAGAAGTCCAAAAGCAGAATAGCTTATGGGAAATGGGGAGAGAAATTATACTGAGCCCCTTCTTTAAACAGAGACCTTGGCTCTGCCCTCCAGTCAAATAGTACTGGTTGCACTAGATGATCATTGAGGTCCCATCCCACTGAAATTTCTTGATCCTATGAAATAGCCAGTAATCGTAGCACTTTTCCCTTGATAGCTACTATTCATCAAAATTGATCCAGGAAGAGTTTTTAGAAGCACCAATTATAAAAGGGTGCACAAATAAATACCCTCTGGGTCTGACTGACACCATTAGGGCAGATTTCAAAAAGATTAGTCAGAGGGCAAGCAAGACAGACAGGAATATTTTCTTTCATGGACCTCTGATAGTGATCTGTATTTTTCATTTCTTCACTGCATTCCTTTTGCATACATCAAGTGAAATGAGAATGGAGATAGGGACCATGTTAACCATTCCAACAAACATTTATTAAGGAGCATCCAGAGGCTCTTGCATGCCTTTCACTGAGACTTGGCCCTAGATTTGTACCATGACAGTGGTTGACACCTTTAACAAGTATACCATCTTCCCATTTTATGCCTATCTGATATTAATGATCAAAGGAGTCATTGAACAAGGGTATCCCTGTTATATATCTTTCAAGGAATCTTGAATATTTTGATGTATAGAGTTTGGCCTAACCATTCACACCAGGAGGAAAAATAGAAGTGGATGAAAAATGCTGGTTGTCCAGATTGACATTCAATTAGATAGACAACCTAATTCCATACCATACATCCTTCTTGTATGTATCTTGAATAGACAGTGCAAATAGACAAAGAGCTCAGCTCAGAATTAAGCGGAAGGAAGAGAATAGGTTAGATTGCATTTAAGAAATTACAAAGCTCCTTTAATGACTCCAAATTTTTCCCATACATGAAGTCACACCTTTATTACTGGTTTTGTTGAATGGATGAGTTATGGAGCACATCAGTCTCTAAGAATTAAGGCATATGATTTTGGATGTGAGCCAGGCCACAACACTTAACGAATAAGGAACTACCAAAATGAGATGACATCTGAGAAATATTTAATGAAAATAGAAAATGGACCTGTTATGTTCCATCAGTATCCTTCATGATGTTAGGAGAAAGGGGAAGACTCCCAGCATGTTGGATAGATTTCATATGGTGAGCTTATATGAGTTTATGTACAAGTGTTGTGCGAGATGGGCCAGCAGCATAGGTAGTTGGAGGGATATTAGCCGTATTATCATATCACTGTATATTAGTCAGGTCACAGGTCTGTCTCAGTGTATTCAAGGCACCCATGCTAAGAACTGGTACTGTTTAGGGCTACAATGGCAAAATTAAAAAAAAACAAAAAACCACAACAATCCCTGTCCTCAAGAAACTTACTTTCTGCTGGGCTGAGAGATGACATTAGCACATGAACAGAAATTTACATATGCGTGAACATTTGGGAAGGGGGAGAGCTCCAACTACTGAGAGAATTGGAAAAGCCTTCCCTGAGATAGTACTGAAATTCTGACTTCTAGCCCATTGGAAATTCCCTTAGGGGAAAGATTGCCTTTGTTTTTGTATCCCTAGTACTTTGCCTTGTGGCAGGTGCTTAGCAAGCACTTAAATGATTATGGAACTGAAGGAACCCAGAGATTCTGAGAGGTGGAAGAAGGCCAGGAGGGAGTCTATTTTTTTTTTCATTTTTAAAATTAACTTTATTTTTTTTGTTGTGAACTTAACAAACATGAACCTTTCCATATATATGTAGAATAGAAAAAGAACATTGCAGATGAAATAGTGCATTTCTAACAGCAGTTTTTTTAATTTTTAATATAAATTTATTTATTTAACTTTTTATATTCATTTTCACAAAATTTTGGGTTCCAAATTTTCTCCCCATTTGTCCCCTCCCCCCACCCCAGTACACCGAGCTTTCTAATTTTCCCTATCACCAATCTGCCCTCTCTTCTATCATCCCTCCCTTCTCTTGTCCCCATCTTCTCTTTTGTCCTGTAGGGCCAGATGACTTTCTATTCCCCATTAACTGTATTTCTTATTTCCTAGTAGCAACAACAATACTCAAGAGTTTTTCCTAAAACTTTGAGTTCCAAATTCTCCCCATCCCTCCCTTCCCACCCATTCCCTTTGGGAAGGCAGGCAATTCCATATAGGCCCTATCTGTGTAGTTTTGCAAATGACTTCCATAATAGTCATGTTGTGTAAGACTAACTCTATTTCCCTCCATCCTATTCTGCCCCCCATTGTTTCTATTCTTTTGATCCTGTCCCTCCCCAAGTGTTGACTTCAAATTGCTCCCTCCTCCCATTGCCCTCCCTTCCATCATCCCCCCCCCCACCCTGCTTATCTCCTTCTCCCCCACTTTCCTGTATTGTAAGATAGGTTTTCATACCAAAATGAGTGTGCATTTTATTCCTTCCTTTAGTCAAATGTGATGAGGGTAAACTTCATGTTTTTTTCTCAGCTCTCCTCTTTTTCCCTCCACTAAAAAGTCTCCTGCTTGCCTCTTGAATGAAATATAATTTACCCCATTCCATTTCACCCTCTCTCCTCCCACTACATTTCTCTCTCACTGTTTACCTTAATTTCTTTTAAGATATGGTCCCATCCTATTCAATTCACCCTGTGCTCTCTGTCTCTGTATGTGTGTGCATGTGTGTGTGCGTGCACGTGTGTGTGTGTGTATGTGTGTGTGTGGTCCCACCAACTACCCAGATACTGTAAAGTTTTAAGAGTTACAAATATTGTCTTTCCATGTAGGAATGTGAACAGTTCACCTTTGGTAAGTCCCTTATGACTTCTCTTTGCTGTTTACTTTTTCATGCTTCTTCTCATTCTTGTGTTTGAAAGTCAAATTTTCTTTTCAGCTCTGGTCTTTTCATCAAGAATGCTTGAAAGTCCTCTGTTTCATTGAAAGACCATATTTGCCCCTGAAGTATTATGCTCAATTTTGTTGGGTAGGTGATTCTTGGTTTGAGTCCTAGTTCCTTTGCCTTTTGGAATATCCTATTCCAGGCCCTTCGATCCCTTAATGTAGAAGCTGCTAGATCTTGTGTTATCCTGATTGTATTTCCACAATACTGGAATTGTTTCTTTCTAACTGCTTGCAATATTTTCTCCTTGACCTGAGAATTCTGGAATTTGGCCACAACATTCCTAGGAGTTTCTCTTTTTGGATCTCTTTCAGGCGGTGATGGATAGATTCCTTCAATACTTATTTTGCCCTCTGGTTCTAGAATCTCAGGGCAGTTTTCCTTGATAATTTCATGAAAGATGATGTCTAGGCTCTTTTTTTGATCATGGCTTTCAGGTAGTCCCACAATTTTAAAATTGTCCCTCCCGGATCTATTTTCCAGGTCAGTTGTTTTTCCCATGAGATATTTCACATTCTCTTGCATTTTTTCATTCTTTTGGTTTTCTTTGGTAATTTCTTGGTTTCTCAGAAAGTCATTAGCCTCCATCTGTTCCATTCTAATTTTGAGAGAACTATTCTCTTCAGTGAGCTTTTGAACCTCTTTTTCCATTTGGCTCATTCTGCTTTTGAAAGCATTCTTCTCCTCATTGGCTTTTTGAACCTCTTTTGCCAATTGAGTGAGCCTATTTTTCAAGGTGTTATTTTCTTCAGCATTTTTTTGGGTCTCCTTTAGCAAGGTATTGACCCGTTTTTCATGCTTTTCTTGCATCTCTCTCATTTCTCTTCCCAGTTTTTCCTCCACCTGTCTAACTTGATTTTCAAAATCCTTCTTGAGCTCTTCCATGGCCTGAGCCCACCGGACATCCACCTCGGATGTCTAGGATACAGAGGCCCCGACCTCCATGTCTTTCCCTGATGGTAAGAATTGTTCCTCGTTATCAGAAATGAAAGGTGGGAACATCTGTCCCCCAAGAAAGTAGCTTTCTATGGTCTTATTTTTCTTCCCTTTTCTGGGCATTTTCCCAGCCAGTTACTTGACTTCTGAGATTCCTCTCCACCCCCGCCTAGATCTGCCCAGCTAGTGCTTGGGGTTTGAGATTGAAATGCTGCTCCCCAGCCTCAGGGCTTTCAGAGGTGGGCGCAGCTGCTATTCAATGTGAGCTTAAGTTCTGGTGCTCAGGTAGGGGCAGGGCCACCTCCCAGGCTCAGTTCCCTCAGGAGCTTTATGCGCAGACCTTCGTTAATGGCCCTGAGCTCCTGCCTGCTGCTCCGGGAGTCCAGGGCCACCACTGCCTCTGCTGCTCCCTCTGCCACTGCCTCCTGAGGGGGCACAAGCCACGGAGACACCCCACTCCCCTCTCAGCCAGCCCAGAAGTCTCTCTCACTGACCTGTATGCCTGTGGGTGGAGGGACCTTCGCGGCTGCCAGAGATTCCGTCCCTGAGGCCTGCTCAGATCTGCTCCTCTGAGGCCGCGTGAGCAGGGCAGCGCAGGGGTGGGCTCCGCTGTCCGGTGCACGATGGTGCATGATGGACCCCTGGGGATGACTTTCCAGGGCTCTCTGGAACGGAAATCTCTTCCACTGTGTTTCTGCCCGGCTTGCTCTGCTCCAGAATTTGTGGGGAGTTCTTTTTGCAGAAAATTTCTGGGCTGTGGGTTTGGAGCTAGCATACATGAGTCTTTCTACTCAGCCATCTTGGCTCCTCCCCTGGAGAGGGAGTCTATTTTAAGCTCTGGAGACTACCTGTACAAACGCATGAAGGCAGGAATTGGAAGGTAGAGTTTGGAAAACCACAAGTTTGACAAGTAAGTCAATTCAGTAGGAATATAGAATGTGTGAAGCCATGAACCTGGAAGACTAAGCTAGAGCCAGATTGTGAAGGGCCTTAAATACCAAGCAAAGGAGGTTTTGTTTTTTTTTAAATCCTGGATACAGTAGGGAGCCACTGAAGCTTCTTGATCAGGGGAGTGACATGATCAAACTTATACTTGAGGAATATTATTTTGGAAACTGTGTGGAACATGGATTAGAGCCTGCAAACAGGCAGACCAATTAGCAAGGAAGGATAATTCAGGTGAGAGGCAGGAGGGACTGAACTAGGTGCAGTGGTGGCTTTATTAGTGGCAAATATAATAAATGCTTGAGATGTTTTGTTGAAGTAGAATGAACAGGATTCCCATTTATCTTTTCATCTCCAGGACTGGAGAAACCTAGGCCCACATTGTTTTGTAGAAATTGTCCCTGCTTGAGAGTCAGTAAGGCTCAGTTGTGACATTTCCTAGAGATGGGACTTTAGGGGAGCCAGCCCACTTTTCTAAGCCCTTCCTGTCTTACAAAGTAAGATCGGTAATTCTTGTATTCTTTACCCTAAATCCTTATTGTAGCGAAAGTGTTTTGTAAGTTATAATGTGTTATAGCAATTGGCATGGTAATTAATAGTAATCAGATTTGAATGAGGACTTCTCCATGGCCCAAGGACCTACTCTATCTTAATTCGATCTCTGGCTGGGTGCATGGTTGTCAAGATTTTTGGTAAATATGAGCGTCACCAGCAAGAGTCTTCTGGAGTTAAGATAAGAGGCCGACTTCTTTAATATTGGGTGGACTTACTTTGCTGAATCTAGTGTTGAGAGAGAGAGAGAGAGAGAGAGAGAGAGAGTGTGAGTGAGTGTCATGGGACAGCCCTGAGTCATTGACGTGGTATCACGGTGCAGCAGCATGTTGGGCTGGGTGATATACAGCCAGCTAGTACTGAATAATTAACTCCATAAAGCCTTTTAAAATGGATATGTCGGAATGATTTTACTCCCTGAACACGAGGCAGAATTAATGAAAGATAATTAGTCTGACTAATAGGAGAATATGAAGCTGGAGCAACATTTTCTTTTTGCATCCTTGAAGAAAATGGGTTGGGCATGTTCGACCTCTCTGGGAGGGTCTCTGCTCAGCCTCCACCTTTATGGATGTGGCCTTCTCTGGGTTCAGGGTCTTACTGGATTGCCTTCTCTCACCCACCAGTACAGATCATAGCTGTGCATCAGTTTCTCATCCTGTTTGATTCTTGCCTCTAGCCTTCTGTAAACCTTCCATTGAAGGTCCACACAAAATTCTGGGGGCTTTCCTCTTCACTTTTTCATTTAAAAACTGATTTTAAAGAAAAAAAGAGTAATTTTTTGCAGTAGCATTTATGTGATCAATAAATACACACTTAATGAATTCCTATTACATCCCACGTATGTGCTAGGTTCTAGGGATACAGATATAAATGATGCAATGCCTATTTTCAAGGAGGTCATAGTCTTATGTTAGGCTAGCATTTGCTTGACAGGGAGAAGAGCACTGAATTTGGAGTCAGGGGACCTGAGTTTGGCTTTTAGTTCTACTGCTTATTAGTTGTGTGACTTCTTTCTGAGTCTCAGTTTTCTTTTCTGTAATCTGAGGGGGTTGGATGGCTTCTGTAGTCTCTGACAAATCTAAATCTTTGATATTGGAACTTTTAATGATTGCTTTAAAAAGAGACGTTTCTCTTTTGAGAACGATGTTGGAAATGCAGTGCTGATCAACCATGACCTTTATGAAAGTGTATCCAAGATTTCTGATTCGAGCCCTGGCCTCTTTCCTGGGCCACAGGATGGCTGTGTAGACAACCTCATTTAGATGTCCCATCACCTCCTCCCTAAAAATCAACATGGGGACTCCTAATCTTCCCTCTTAAACAAGCTTCTTCTCTGAGCTTCCTCATGCTGTCAATGGCACCATTGTTTTCCCAGTCATCCAGGCTAAAGACTTTGGCCCCATTTGGAATAAAAGCAAGCCTTCTCATATTGTGGGTGGGAGTTCATGTGAAGTATGAAGATTTTATAAAATCTTGACTTTCAGGTCAGGCCTTTTTCTGCCCTCTTCACTGGGAGAATTGAGTCTTCATCCAAGATCATGGTGGCCTGAACTAGTAGATGGTATTCTCTGGATCCAGCATTCTCATCATTTCACATTTTCAACTAACTCTAAGAGGTAGAAGTCAGAATATGCTGGTTTAAAACCAAAGAGGAAAGTTCCTGAGCACTCAACTGAACCAGGCTATGAAGGTTTATAGTAGAAATGGAACAACCAGCAAGAGCAACATATACTGAACCTAGCTGGTGATAGCTAGCACTAAGCTAACTTTCAACAAAGTAAGTTTGTTTTATAGCTAAGCATGTTGAGATGGGTCAAGAATGAAAAGAGCACTTTGCACATTAGACAATTGAGTCACTGGGTGTTCTAGTGGATAGAATGCTGGATTTGAAAGACCTGAATTAAAATCTGGCCTCAGATGCTTACTAGCTCTGTGACCCTGGGGAGGTTATTTAACATCTCCTGGCCTCAGTTTTCTCATCTGTAAAATGGAGATAATAATATCACCCACCTCAAAGAGTTGTTCTGAGGATCAAATGAGATGTGTATAAAGTGCTTTGCAAACCTTAAAGCACTATATAAATGTTAGCTATTGGAACTCTATAGGGTTAAACTACAAAAGATCTCTCTGCCTCTATAATATACTGTTCTTCTATACATTATTTTCTTTGACTATTTTAATAAAGTTCATTAACTCCAGGGGGGTAAGAGGTGGAGGGTTAATGATGTAAAGCAAACATAAGCTTCTGAGGGCAGGACTTTTTCATTTTTGTCTTTGTATGGTGCCTGGTACATAGCAGGTGCTTAATAAAATTTATTAAATTACATTGAAATGCTGCCATTCTTAGTACCTTTTGTTCCCCCTGTGCTCTATTAACCACTGTCTCCATGGAAGGGACACTTGTAGGATTAATACAGTTCAATCTGTTGTAAGGATCACCAGTGCCCAAGAATTCATCAGCTCGTGGCCAGTCTGCTGGACATGAATCCGTATCTAGGCTGGTACTCAGCCAGCAGCCTCAGTCTGCCCAGGATGACATCTGGGATCCTTCCAGCTTGATATGCCCAGGGCATATGCTCCAGTGGGTGTAACATGTAAAACTTTCAGGTGCTGGATAAATGTGAAGTGTAAGGAATGGCAAAATTCTTTCATTATACCATGTTATCTCTTAGCACTATTTATATGTAGAGACTCTGTGGTCATATATTTGTATATGCAGTTTCATATAAATGTTTATGGCTATATGAATATATATGCATAGAAAAGAATTAGGTGAATGATATGTGTTTGGGTTAGTGCCAACTAGGGGGAAAATACCTTTTTTTTATATATTAAATTTTTGATGTTAAATTTTAAATTTCTTTAAAGAAAAAATCCAATTGTCTCTATGCTCTTGGTTTAGATCCATGGTTTTCATGCTGAGGAGGGCCCTTAGAGATCGTCTAATCCAACACTACCATGTTACATAGGGGGAAACTGAGATCCACGGAGAGGAAGGGATGTATATACCCAAGTTCACATAGTTTGAGCCAGGCCTTTTGATTCCTAGTCCAGTCCTCTTTCAACTCAGCTCTCCCTTGTTTTTGTTCCTAAGGACTGTCACCATTTGCAGTATTGGTATTTGCATATATGCAGCTTTCACTGAAATGTCTCTTTATTCCAGAAGGCCTTGAAAGATCACAAGTGGGGTGCTTAGAGACCTGGATGTCAGAGGATCCATTAGAATGGGCCTCAAATCATACTTCTTGGTTTCCAGCAGTTCACCCTTCTCAGGAAGGGGTATGCTTTTGATGTGAGAGAGCAAAATGTATTCAGCTAAGATAAGACTGTTTAATGCAGCAAGATTAGCTTAGTTCATTTCAATGAAATGGTGCTGTGTAGTAGAAACCTTCCTTAAGCCCTTTGTAGGAAAGTGGGTCATAATTTTCCAGAGTCCAGTGGAATGCTAGGTTAAAGGCTGGGCTGGCAGGGGATCATTCCATTCAACCAACATTTATGAAATGCTTAATGTATGCAGAGCATTGGAGGAAAGGACAAAGATTAAAGAGAACTGGAAAGGACTATACCCCCCACCCCCACCCCCACCCCATTTTACCCAGAAGGAAACTGAAGTGTAGCGAAGGAAGTAACATACTCCCAATCACCCAGTGAATCAGTGGCATGCATGCTCAAAGATTCTGTGTCCCCTAAGCACTGGCATGGGCAAACTCTCCCTTTTTCATTCAGTTGGATTGGCTTGAGTGACATTGCCATACTCACTCCTGATGGTAAATTGATACACATTTATTAGGTACCTACTGTGTACTTAGTGTTGGGTAGGCTTCTTGTACTCTTAGAGTTTATAATCTAATAAGGGAATAAAATTTTAAAAAATAACCCTCATTTCTGAAGAGCTTAAAGGTTTATAAAGTACCTAAATCATAACTGCCCTAGGAAGCAAGAAGGCTATAAGACATATACAAATAAGCAGAATAAGAAAGAGAATGTGTCTCTAAGAGTTAAAAAGTGTTCTCTTTTTAAACCATATTTACTGAAATGTGAGAGGCAGTGTACTGTGTAGTAAGAACGAGCCAGCCTTGGAGTCAGGAAGGCCCTAGATTCAGGTTCTACCCCTGACCCATCCTAGTTGTATGACCCTGGGCAAGTCACTAAAACTCTGAGTGTCCTGGGGAGCTCTCCAAGACCAACTTAGAGAAAACTCAATGATCTTCACTGGGGGAGGGAATTTTCTCACCAGGAGTTCCCTACACCAATGAAATCACAAGTTCTGAAAAAGAAAAACTAAATTTCTGGCAACATAGAAACACAAGATCATAGTATTGAGAACTGGAAAAGACCTTTAAGAGCATTCATTGTTGGAAAACCATGTTCCACTTGTCCACAGTCTGACTGGGAAAGTTCATTTCAATGCTAGTGGTCTGGTTGTGGCTTTGCCTAGGACCATATGCTCTGGAACTGTCTTGGTGTGCTAGTAGTAAAGCAGAGACGTTTCACAGGTTTAGACTGCACTAGTGCACCATGGCCCCATCACTAGGGACCATGGGATCTTGAGGGAGAGTTGGAAATGGATACAGATGAAGGTTGGGAGGAAGAATGTATTGCCCCTCACAAGTCCAGTGCCTCACTAGTATCTTTTTCTTTATGATTTTTTGGCACTCTTAATGTCATTTGCTCAGCCCCTAATGTGCCCACATGGGGAAGGGAGTCTTGGCATATGGATCATACTTGCTTGCATGTACTTACATCTGACTAGGAATGCCTTCTTCTGTGGGGATAATCCTAACTATGGTGAGAGGTTGGGGTGGTGGGTGGTGAGCATGCCATTGGTCCAGTTTTTGAACATCATTGAGGCAGAAAGGACCTTAGGTTAAGCCTAGTCCAACTCCTACATTTTATAATTAGGAAAATTAAAGTCCCTAAGACCAAGAGACCATTTAGTGGTAGAGACATAAAACTTCAGAGTTAGAAAGAGATCTGCTATATCTAGTCTGATACTTTCCTCATTTTACAAAGTTGGACCACCACTACCACATCTCCCTTCAGACTCTGATGGAAATAGCCCAGAATATTGAGCCCAAGAGACTTGGGAATAGCAATACCACTCAAAGCACTAGACCTGTTTCTAGCCTAGCCCCTACAGTTCTCCTTGAGGCGAGAAATCACATGGAGAGGTGACCCACTTGTTGTTCAACTGCCACCGACAGTCAGATAGAAACAGGAGCCCTAGTAGTGGCAGTGCCTCCCAGACCAATGGTACTGCATCTAGCCTGACCCTCACATTTAGAATCCAAGGAAACAACTCTTTGGAAAAGGGGCCAGCCATCCCCACCAAATACTAACCAACTGCCATACACTGAGTAGGCATGTCAAACTAACTGAAGTAGCTCGATTTCTTGAGGGAGATACAGGTAGTAGCATGTGCCAGACAAGTTAAACCATCACCATCTGTCATCTTGTTGGTGGAGACAATTCAGGACCCTGAACCCAAGAGCCTTGGGAGTAATTTTACTTCCAGCCTGGGGGCCATCTCCAGTTGTTCTGATCTATATCTTGCTACTAGACCCAGATGACTCTGGAGGAGAAAGTGAGGCTGGTGACTTCACATAGCCCTCCCTCACTTAAATTCAATTCACTTGATAGTCATGGCATCATCTCCCTGAAGTCAAAGTCCTTTTCCAGAACTAAGGATGAGCATCATCAGCAATAACAGTTTCCAGCCTAGTGCCCTCGTTCATCATCCTGGAAGATGCAATTTGACTGCTGCTCTTACAGGGGCTATAGCCATAACTACCAAAGACACAGAAAAGAAAGTCCTAGTCTTTGCCCCTGTGAAATGGTTCAGCATCATAAACTGATAGCATTTTATCAATGGAAGTGACATCAAAGAAGAGGCATTAACTTTTCTGCTGTATTCTAAGAACCATGGGAGTTTTCCACCTGACTTACAGCATTTGTGTTTTCTCCCCTATTAGAGTGTGAGCTCCTGTGTGGCCTGTCTGACTTTACTGTTTGTATCCCTGGGGCTTAGCATAGTGCCTTATACAGACACTTAGTAAGTGCTTGGTTTAAGCATTCATTATGATTTGCCCAAAGTCATACAGCAAGTTGGTGATAGAACCATTGTCATATAGGATCAAAGATTTGATCAAATCCAGTTCCCCCTTTTTATATATGAGGAAATGAGACCCAGAGAGGTTACATAACTTGCCCATGAAGATCACAGGCAGGATTTGCATCCAGGTTTTTCTGGGATCAAGACCAGTGCTCCATTCATCATGCCACCTTTTACTTGTGTGACCTTAGGCAAAGTACTCATCATTTCTGGGCCCCTGCTAGATGTATTCCATTCTTGGCCAGGAACTTGTCCTTCCTGTATTTTAAGCTGTGTACCTGAAATTCAAGCCCATTCTCAGACATCTTCTTAGACATCTGTTGGTCACTTGTGTGCATAGTAGGCTCTTAGTAAATGCTTGTTGATTGATTTTCCAATCTACTTTTCTTTTCCAGTTCCCTTGACTTTGAGTACCATTGATGAAGAGGTCACCTGTTCCCTTAAGATCTTCCATTTCTTACTCAAGATATCATAATCTGTAGAAATGTTCCCTGTGTTTCTTCTAGCATCATCTCTTCTTCCAATATGAATCCCAAGAATAGTCCATTTAGTCCATTATTTAGTCCAAATAGTAGTCCATTTGGTTTGAGAAGGCTCTATGATTCTCTGTCATGTCTTCACTCATGGAACACAACAGGTTTCAGTTGTTATCAGGTTGACTAAGAGCTGCCTTAATAACCCTCTGGAGGGAGGCACTAACAAACTCCTATGTGCTTTTTCTTCCTCTGACCCTTACACATTATCTCCTATCTGAGAGCATCTGTGGCTCTGTAATTTCTTTCCTTGGGAGACAGGCAGCTACTAATTCTTTGGTATCCTCTTTCCTCTTTGGGAAGAAATTCAGATGTTTCTTAATTCAAAGCCTTCAGTGATCCTTCTTCTTCTTCTCCTCTTGGTCACATTCTTCCTCCAACCTCATCACACTGATCAGTATTCTCTGTTACCTCTTCAGGTCCGTTATTGCCTTCCTTTTCATATCAGGGTCTTCCATTTTTAAAGGAATGCTTCATTTCCCCTAATAACCTAGAGATTAGAGAGAAGTTTCTCAAGCTTCTTTTTCTTTCTCTTCCTGGAGGATGACCAACCTATATTTTGAGCATGGATTATAGTTATTCATCTGGGGAAGAAATACAAACATTGCACATTTAATGAAAGTCACGTCCAATTCCTTGTGTTCGTCATACTGGGAATAAGATGCTCAGTCCTTGTTGATCTCAGTAGTGATATTCCAGGAGGACACCATGGGAAGATTTTATTTGCAACAATGATGACAGTAGCTCACATTTACATAGCATATTTAGGTTTTCAAAACACCTTCCTTGTAAAGTACCCTGTGAATTATGTTGCTTCTACATTAGGGAAGTAGGGAGCCCCATGAGACAATCAGTTTATATGTACATTTCTATTCAGTGTTGGGTACTTAGTGTTGGTTTCTTCAAGGGGCTTAGACAGTAAGATTTGAGTTTGGTACCATGGTTAGGGAATAGGTCATTCAGGCTAATGGAATTCTCCAGTTGCCTGGGGAAGGATAGTTCATTTATTCATTGAAGCTACCTCTCAGGGCAGTTGGTTCTAGGTATATTATGGGATGTTATAGAGGTTGTAGTTAGTAGCTTGATTATGTCTATGTAAATAATAACGACTAACATTTATGTAGTATTTATTCTATGCCAAGCACTGTGTCAAATGCTTTGTAATTATTTTCTCATTTGATCCTTTCAATAACCCTAGAAGGGAGATACCATTATTCTCCCCATTTTATAAATGAGGCAGAAAGAGTGATTTGCACAGGGTCACACAGCTAATAAGTGTCTACGGCCAAATTTGAACTCATGTCTTCCTGATTCCAAACCTAGCACTCTATCCATTTTGTCACCTAGCTGCCCATGTGTGTGTATGTATGTATATGTACATATCTACACAAATACATGTAAATCTATACACATATGTTTATATGTATATATGCATATTTTTCTGCTGCCTTTATATTTCCAGTCATTGTTTTGCCCCCTCCCCAGCATCAAGTCCTTTCTTGGAACAAAGAAAATCTTTTAAGCAAAGCCAACAAGCACAGTGAGCTTATGTGATAGGACTAGAACTGGAAGAGACCTTAGAAATGATCAAATTTATTCCCCTCCTTTTAGAGAAGAAACTGAGGACCAGAGAAAGAAGGTGACTTGCATAAGCCAGAATGTAGCAAATTGCTGTTGTTTAATCATGACTGACTCTTGGTGACTCCATTGGAGTTCTCTTGGAAAAGATACTGGAGCGATTTGTCATTTCCTTCTCCATTATAGATTGAGGAAACAGAGATAAACAGGGTGAAGTGACTGGCCTAGGGTCACACAACTGGTAAGTGTGTGAGGCTGGATTTGAACTCAGGTCTTCCTGAGTTCATGCCTGGCCCTATCTATTGCAGTGTGTCTAGCTGTCCCTAATGTAGCAGAATCAGAATTCAAAACTAGTTCTTCTGATCTCTGAAGTCAGCCGCTTTAACTTCCCTTTTCTTCCACCCTTTTCCTCTTAGCAGAAGACCTCCCCTCATACTTTACTGAAAAAAAGGAAGTTGTCTGTTTTGAGCTCCCTTTCTTCCCTGATTACACACTTCAAACCCCCTCAGTATCATTCCCCATTCTCCCCTTCCTTTCTTTGGCCTCAGAAAATAAAGCAGCCCTTTCTCCTTGCCAAGGCCAACCCTTCTGCTTTTACTCTAGATCCTGTCCCTTTCTGGCTCCTTTGGTCATCCCCTATCTCGAATGTTCACTTTCTCTGTATCAACTGCTTCCTTCCTTGAAACCTCTATTCATGCTTGGAGCCTATTGGAGCCTATTCTGTCTTCAAAATAAAGCAAAACCCTTCCTTAGACCTTTCCATTCCTTCAAACTATCATCTCATATACTTCTCCATATTCACAGTCAAGTTCGTAGGGAAAAAATACTCTCCACACTCATTGTCTTTACTTTCTCACCTCCCATTCAGTTCTTACTCTCTTGCAATCTGACTTTTGTTCCCACCACTCAAATAAAAATGCTCTCTGAGATGTCATCAATTTTTTTTATTGCTAAATCCAATAGCCTTTTCTCAGTTCTTTACATCCCTTCTGTCCCTTTGCATGGCTTTTCTCCAGAGCCTGAAATGATTCCCTTGATTACCTTGCCTCTTGGAACTCTAAACTCTCTTCAAGGCTTAGGTCAAATGCCATCTCCATCAAGGTGTCTTTCCTGATCCCCCTACTTACTTCAGGTTTGTTTTGGGCATACCCTGTGTTTACTTATCTTTGAACATGTTGCATCTTCTTAGTGGAATGCAAACTTCTTCAAGGCAGGGGCTGTCTTGCTTTTTGTCTCTGTATCTCTCATACCTTGCAAAATGTCTGCACATAGGAACTTCATAAATTTCATCCTTTTGGTTTAGAATTCTATACTGTTTCCTGTGGTAAGCCACCTCAAACCTCTCTCCAGATTAACATTGATCCATTCATCAACACTCTTTGGATGCCTTGTGTGGCCAACCTCAAAGCCACTTTATTATACTCCCATCAAACACAGTGTTCCCTTATCATATTATCTAGAAGGCTCTTCCACCTCATCCATGAAAACATCCAGCAAGGACTTCATACGTTTGGATTTGAGTGAAGCATTTGTCACTCTGATGTTCTTATCTTCTATTACCAAGGAAATGACCCTATTTGTTGTAAATGCCCATGTGATCCAAGGGAGGAGGCTTTGGTGTCCAGAAGCTAGCCTGGAGAGGCTTATTTTTCTAAACTGCCCTAATCAGAATAAATAATACATGGATGGTGTTTAAGGAGACATTTCTTACAGGATGATTATGACAAAAATGCTTTGTAAACATGAATAGAAATATGAGTTATTACTATTATCATTGGTAGTAGTCATAGTTGTAGCAATGCTCTTATAATAATTTGTGGATAACCAAAAATCTATGTTTCTATGTGGTTTCAGTGAGACCTACAGAGCCTTGGTTCCTGACCTAAGTTAGTCACACAGTAGTGCCACAGCTTCACACCTGTGTGATACCAATAGGAAGTCAAAGACTATATCTTGCTTCTGATGCCATACATCATTCAAAGAACAGAGGCTTCACCAAGTTGAATATTATTTGAAGGCATCTTGTCATCTTGTGTCATTTGCTAGAGGAAGAAACAATTGCCTTTTTGCAGACATTTTGGCACCAGAAATGGGGCTTGTGGAGCAACGTGAATGTTTCCCAACATCTCTGTATGTATGTATGTAGTTGTCCATTGAGACACAACCACATTAGTGTTGTATTTACCAGTGTTGTCCCCTGTCTAGAGGAAATAACTGTGTGGAGTGAGCCTTATTCATAGTAAGAGTGGAGTGAGCCCCTATTTGCAGTTAAGAGGCTCCAGGGTCCATTCCCATCTCAGCTCAACTTGCCAAATGACTCTGGGCAGAACAATTCAATAAAATCTTCTCCTTTGTCCCTTTGCTTTTGTTCACGGCTCCCCAGGATGTGAGGACAGATTCACCAAATTGATCTGGCCTTCATTTTCATCTTTGCATAAATATGATACATCTCATTGGGTTTGAGGCCTCCCGGTCAACCATTTTAGATTCCAGTGGTGTCAATCTGTTGATCAGGCTATTTGTCTTTTGTTAGTCATTCTAGCTATATAACTTAGCTTGAGTCTTTTTGTCATAGACTCTATCTAAAGTTCCAACCTTTATGTTCTCAGGTTTAAATACAGGTTTGATGGCCTGTATCTAGTTGGAGTTGGGGGTGGTACAAAGACCTGCAGGCAAAATAGTAGTCTTTAGCATCCCTAGGAAAATGGGAATTGGAAAAAAAGATGTTAAAAAGCATAAGAAAAAAGTTGGTCCCATAGCCGAAGTGATCTGTGTACATGCTGGCCAACTTTGGACAGCATCCATGACCTTGTGGCCTGAGTGACTTTTGCAACCTTGCTCCTAAACATGTAGGCAATGAATTGAGTCTGAAGGATTGGAACTACTCAACAGCCATGAACAGGGGTTTGTTTCCTCCCATCTTCCCCCCTCCCACATATAGAGAAAACCCCTGTTTCTTCTTAGTTAAGGAGACTGTCCATATTGACCTTGGAACTCTTTTCACTTCTAATGACATTTTAGTTACAAGGTGTTGGTTGGCTTCCAGAAAGATTCAACTCCAAGAGTTGACATTATTGAATGGATCTAATGACAGCCAGATTCCTTATGCCATGAGTGATTCTCCTATATCCAATGTGAAAAGAAAATGATCAGGATGCCTGATAAGTCACTTGCACACATCTGAAGGAAGAGGTATGACCACTGGGGAATTGTGAGGCTATAGAGGATTTAAAGTGGCTTTGAGGAGAGAGTTTTAAGTTTGAATTTGTGCCTGGATGGGCTTCCCTCTGTTCTCTGCTCATGGCACTAAAGCAGAGTGCCACAAAAAGAAAGGTCCATTAGAGATCATCTGCGTCAGTTCCTTCATTTTATACTTAAGGAATCTGAGGCCAAGACAGGGGAAGAGACTTGCCCAAGGTTATGCATTGTTAGTGACAGAGCTGAGATTTGAACACAGGTCTTCTCATACCCAGTGCCCCAGGAAGGCAGTCAGATAGTGTGTCTAGCCTGCTGTAGCTGTGGCAGGAACATCAACCAGGGAATTGGGAATGGCTATCATTTTTTCTGATAGAATACAAAAGGACCTTGGAGAACATCTAGTCCAACTCTGCCATCTCACAAATGAGGAAATCAGTAGAGCCTGGTTTGGAACTCAGGGCCTCTGACTTCAACCATACAACACAAGGCTGCTGGTTGTTTGTTCTTTAGCAGAAATACCGGACAGGATGGAGCCAGTCAATCCCCAATCCATCTTTCCTGTTCCCTTTGCATTTTGAATTAATGAGGTTTTTCCTGTACAGTAGCAGTTTGTGTTACAAGCCCTGTGCCTCAAAGATTGTCTGTCTGCTATTTCCATTTTCCTTCTGTTTGCTTTTCATTATTTATAAAAACGTTCTAAGAGGTATGCAAATAGCAGCTTTCTCTTTCTGTGTCTCCAACCTGAGTCTGGTCTGCAGTGCATGTATGTGTGTGCATATCCTCACAGGCTACAAGCATTGCTTATGATACTGGTCCAGTCCTGGGATCTAGCTGGACTTACTACCATGGCATGATGGGCATATGATAGCCTGATAGTTTTTGGTTTGAGTGTGGACAAAATTCGTGAGTTCATAGTCACAGAATATCAGATCTAGAAAGGCCCTTAGAGAGCATCTAGCCTACCCACCCCATTTTGAAGGATAGGGAAACTAAGGCCTGGAGAACTTCAGTGACTTGCCTATGGGTACATGGCTAGAGAGTGAACTTGGCACCAACTCCCCTTGTTCCTAGTCTGATGCTTTTATGCTAACAGCTGCCTCTATAGATAATTGATTTACTGTGTGTTTTTCACAAGTAGGTGCTTAATAAATGTTTGTTGGATAAATGAATGATGGCCTAATGTTATTACCAGTAAGAATGGTCTCTTGATTGTTTCCAGAGGCTACATTCCACTCGGGTAAAGAGAAAAATATTTTCCAGGAACCATTTCCTTCTACCTTCATTGCTGCCGCACCCCCCACCCCCCCACCCCAATTACCACTTGACAGCCTTCTGGTTTTTTTTTTTAAGCTGCTAGAGTTTGGCAGGATTTCAGGGAGGCTACAGAACTCTGGTATTTGGTTGAGTTTGCTTTCCTCCCCCTTTAATTTAGCATTTCTTTTTTGGGATTGGCTCTTGGTCTTTTTTTTTAGGATTTTTTTAAATGCTGACTAAAATATACACTAGTCTCTAGAGAGAAGTTCTGCAAAGATCAATCATAGAAGATCTTAAAGACTGCATTCTGCCCTTAAATGCTCTGGAGCAGTTTCCATCCAGTTCAAGGGCCAGAGTTTGTCCAATGAAATGCATCATGAATCGTTTCTGGGGCCTTCCTAGAAGGTATGTCCTATTGTGCTTGAATTTAGAGCTACTATCCAGATTGTCTTGAGAGTGAAGGAAAATGCAATGAGATTTGACTTGAAGGAATTTGGAAGGGTGGACAGACCACTAAACAGGGACCCGGAGACCTGGGTTTGAGCCCTGGCTCTGCTGCTGACTTGCTGTGTGTCTTTTGGTAAGCTACTTTCTTCATCTAGGGCCTTGGTTTGTCTGGCTATAAAATGAAGATTGCAGGATCTGGTGGAAAGTAGATTGTCTTTGGAGGCAGAAACTTGGGTTCAAATCCTAGCTTTGCTACTTACTAGCTGTGTGACCTTGGGCAAGTCACTTCATTTCTCTTGGGCCTCAGTTTCCTCATCTGTAAAATGAATGGGTTGGACTAGATGGCTTCTGAGTTCCTTTTCACCTTTTAATATATGATCTTATGACTAGTTGATTTCTAGGGTTCCCTTCAAGTTCTGCTGTTCTATGACTTTAAAATATTTAATTTGCTAATGACAAGTTCAAAGTTTAAAAATGTTTCATCTTCAGAGGCCCTTCCTTTTTTCTGCTATAGCTATATGACCTTGGGCAAAGCAGAGAGTATGTGGTGCAAGGGGCCTCAGAGACCAGCTAGTCCAACTTGTACCCAGCTAAGAATCCCCTCCACAGCATCTGGCCTCGACTTGGACCTTGCCAAGCACTTCATTCTGCTCTGGGCCAGCTTTCATTGTTGGGAAATTTTCTTCTTTCATTGAACCTCAATATGCTTTTCTCTGATTTGGGCCCATTATTCCCAGGTCTGCTCTCTGGGGGTCAAGTAAAACAAAGCTAAGCCTTTTTCCATGTGAGATCCTTTCAAAAAAAATCAGACACTGATTATGCCCCCTCCTCCTCTCCCCATACATAGTCTGTTGGTGTTTCATATTTAAATGTTTCCTCTTATGGCATATTATTCCACTATCCTAGCTACCCTCCTGGCTGTGTTGCATCTTGTCAATGTTCTTACTAAATTGGTACTCAGAACTGATTACAATACTTCAGTTATTTTTCCTCTCTGAATGTCAATTTCCTCTCTGTAAAATGGGGATAATAATCCTTTCACTACTGATAGAGAAATGGAAGTTGTTAATAGTAATAAGGAAATGAAACTGGCAAAATATTAGAAATTGAAATCAGGGGAACAATATGAATTATTCTTATTTGGTGTTCTCTGTAAACCATACAATCACTCTCCTCCATTATACTCCACAAATCCCACCACTTTATTGATGTGCGCAATTCCTTCACCAGTGCAATTCACGATCTCTCCATAATCGAGTGCATGCTCTTTAAGAGTTGCCTTGTCTAGGAAAATTCATTTTTCTGTGACCAACTTGGTGATGAGATTCTTAAGTGTTAAAAATTTAGCTAAGCTGATCTTTTATCAGTATACATATAGTGCATTACTGAAATCATACTCAAAGCCTTTCAAGTTTGTTGTAAGACTTTCTTGAGCCTTGATCTTCTGACCTACCCGTTGAAAACCTGGAATCACCTCTCTATTCAGGTGAAACATTGAAATTTTCTATCTCTCCATTATTAGCATGAAAAAATATATAAAACTTCTAAAATGTGGCCAATGATTATGAAATTTTGTGCAAGAAATTGAAGACAATAAAGGCATAGGTTATGTTTTCCTCACTTTTGCCCATTGAAGGTGAGGCATACAGAAGAGAAAAATAAATTTGAGAAGGGGACAGCTGCTTAAGAAGGTAGTGTCTGAGAATGGGGTTTGAATTTCTGGATCATGACTTAAAATATAGAGTTGATAGATTCCTGGCTAGAAATGGAGCACAACAGAAAAAAAGGCTGGGAAGACTGAATTCCATCCCAAAAAAGACCAAAGAAAGGGAGAAAGGTTCATACACATGCACATGCGCACACACATATGTGTACACACACATATGTATATATTATATATTATATATATATGGTGGCTGTTGTCCTTCATTCTCAAAGAGGCCTGAAATGACATCACCATGATAAAGTGAAGTTTCAGTGTGTGTATGACTGTGGCTTATCAGACCAATATGAGCTCAGAATGCTCTACTACACCTTGGGCACAGATAGTCTGTGTGAACATTTAGGATGGTTACTCCAAATTTGCTCATCCTATGGTTTCCTTTGTGCTGTCTCAATTCTGCTTTGCTCAAAGAGAACAGCACCCTTTCTGATGTGGGCACACCATGCTGAGCATTCCTATGCCAGTGACTCCCATGTTGCATAATCAAATCCACAGTTGTTGAGAGAGACCTTGAGAGTGTCCTTGTATCACTTCTGACCACCATGTGATCACCTGCCCCATGTGAGTTCTCCATAAAACAGTCTTTTTGGCAAGCATACATTATATATTGGCAAAGACCTGGAAACTAAGGGGGTGCTATCAGTTGGGGAATGGATGAACAGATTATGGTGTGTGAATATAATAGAATACTCTTGTGCTGAAAGAAATGGTGAAGTTTCAGAGAAACCTGGAAAGATGTATATGAACTGATGGAGAATGTACTGAGTAGAATTAGAAGAAATAATTTATACGATAACAACATTGCAAAGACAACTTTTTAACTTTTAAGATCTCTAATCTTGATGAATGATGAACCATGATTCAGAAGATCAGCAGTGAAGAATACTATCCAGTTTTTGACAGAGCAGTGATGGACTCAAGGTACAGATTGGGAACTATTTTTTTGTACATGAGCCAATGAGGGAATTAGTTATGTTTGACTCTGCATATTTGTTACAAGAATTTTTTTTCCTTTTTTTTTGAGAGAGTAAAAGTGTGGGGGAGAAAAAAATAGATTTTTTTTAATTGAAAAAGATAACATTTAAAAGGTTTACATAGAAATAAAAGAATATATTTACTTGTTGTCTTGCAAATTTAAAGTGCTTTAAACTAAAAAAATAGACCGGGGATGGAGAAAGCTATCTACGTAGTCTTTTAAGTTAGATACTAGACAGAGCAGACACCAAAAAGGAAGAAAACTAGCAGCTGGGAAACCCAGAAATTCCCAGGAGACAAAATACAAGAAAAGAGGCAGTAGCAAAACCATACGGCCTTCAAATGTCTATACACAAAAACCCAAAGTTTAGGCAAAAACAGGAAGTAGTAGAAGTCTTAATGCAGGTAGGCAAAGTTGATCTAATAGGGGTCATTGAGACTTTGTGACATGAAAACTATGACTAGAATATAGTTATGTGTGGGTCTAGCCTATTCAAAAGCAACAGGATAGATAGAAGAATAGGGGGTAGACTAGCATTGATTATTAAGAAGATCTCCTCATGTGAGGAGATCCAGGAAGTAGAGAGGGGCAAGATATGATCGTGAATGTTTGAGTACAGGTCAAAGGAGGGAAAAAGAGATGTGATTTTTATCATTGCAATATGCTATAGACCACTTGGACAGAAAGAAGAAATAGATGAATTTGGGATACATTTAACTACCCTAGCACTGAGGCATGCTGCATTAGTGATGGGGGACTTCAGTCAATTAGCCAGACCCTGCTGGTGCTCACTCTCTCCTAAAAGCAGAGCAGTTAATGACTTCTTTCTACATTTGCTTTAGGGATAATTGTTTCCTTCAAAAGGTAGAGAACCAGCAAGGGAAAAATTCTCTTTTGGAATTGATCCTCATTAACAGGGAGGATGGTTGCTGGGATGGAAATGATGAAAACCTTAAGGGAAAGTGATCAGTCCATCCTAGAATTTATGATAGAAAAGGAGAGAAAAGTGAGGCACAGTGATATGCGTCAAGATTTTGGGAAGAGATTTCAAGAAATTCAGAAGAAATGTAGACATGATCTCATAAAGTAAAATGCTTCAGTGGAAGTCAGCCCAAGAGGGACAGGGGATGTTCAGGAAAGAAACTCTGAAGACAAAAAGGAAACAATTTCAACAAGGAGGAAATGTGGAACTTGTTTGAGGAGACTGATGTGGATACACAGGGGACTCAGAAATCAACTTAGATTTTAAAAGAAATGTAAAGAAGAGAAATCTGAGTGTGGCACAATCTCATAAAAAGAGTATCAGGAATGTTCAAGCTGGTGAGAGAAGCACAAAGGTTTTTTTTAAAGCTGTATACTGGGAGAAAAAGGAGAAAAGGAGAAGAAATTTTATAAATTATAGGCCAATGACCTCGACTGTGATTCTTGGGAAAATCCTAGCATCATTCATTAAAGAGATAGTTGATGAATATATAGAAGGGGAAGTGGTGATTACAAGGAGCCAGTAGGGCCTCATCAAGAATAAGTTAGGCTGCAGTATGGAAATATGTTTAACATGATTGCACATCTATAACCTGTATAAAATTGCTTGCCATCTTGGGGAAGGGGAAAGTGGTGGAGGGAGAAAATTTCAAAATCTTATAAAAATGAATGTTGAAAACTATCTTTACATATAATTAGAAAAAAATAAAATACTATTTTTTTAAAAAAAGAATGTCAGGCCAGACCAACTTCATTTTGTTTTTTTTTTAAAACCAGGATTGCTAAATTACTAAATAGATGAGGGGAATGTTATAAGCATAGATTACTTAGATCTTAGTGAAGATTTAATAAAAAAAATCTTATATTATTCTTGTGGAAAAAGTGGAGAGATGGATAATACAGTAATACAGGAAGATGTTTTCAGACCTGGTGATTCAGTGTCAGTTGTTAATGTTCAATGTCGATGTGGCAGGATGTCTCCAGTGGAGTGCCCCAAGGATCATGGCTTACTCCTGTGGGTCAGAATTTTCATCCATTTGGATAAAGTTATAGATAGTATACTCATCAAATTTGCAAATGCCACACATCTGGGCGGGATAGCTAACATACTGGATGACAACCAGGGTCCAAAAGGATCTTGACAGGCTATACTACTGGGCTGAATCTAACAAGATGAAATTCAGTAGGGATCAATGTTAAATCCTTTGCTTGGGTACAAAAAAATCAATTTTACAATTTTAAGATGGGACAAACATAGTAAATATTATGAAAAATATCTGAGGAGATGTGAATTGCAAGCTCAAAATGAGCCATCAGTATGATGTGGCACCCAAGCACAGTAACGTGATCTTGGATTACATTAAGAGGGGTATGGTTTCCAGGAATAAGGAGGTAGTCTCATTGACCTCTACCCTTATCAGACCTCATCTGGAGCATTGCATTCTGTTATGGGCATCGTGGTTTTAGAAGGACTCTGTTATATAAGCTGGAGCGTGTCTAGAGAAGGGCACCCAAGATGGTGAAGGGCCTTGTGCTCATATTATATGGTTGAAAGAAATGGGCATGTTTAGTCTGGAGGAAAGAGAGGGAAACAAGCATTTATCAAGTGCTTTTTCTGTACCAGGCACTCACTAAGCACTTTGGAAATATTATCTCATTTAATTCTCACAACAACTCTAGGAAGTAGATGCTATTATTATGTCCCTTTTCCAGCTGAGGAAACAAAAGCAGATGAAGGTGAAGTGACTCCCCCAGGGTCACACAGCTACTAAGTATCTGAGGCCAGATTTGAACGCAAGTTTTCCTGACTCTAGGCCTAGCATTCTATATACTGTGCTACCTTGTTACTGTTGTGTCTTTTTAGTTGCCTCTGACTCTTTACAATCCCATTTAGGGTTTTTTTGGTAGAGATACTTGAGTCATTTGCCATTTCCTTCCCCAGCTCTTTTTATAGACGAGGAAACTGAGACAAACAGGTGAAGTGACTTGTCCAGGGTCACACAGCCTGAGGTTGAGTTTGAACTGAAGTCTTCCTGACTCCAGGCTTAGTGTTGTATCCATTGAGCCACCGAGCTACCCCATACCACCTAACCTTAACAGGAAGACTCTCGACATAAAAGATAACTCAGGGGAAACATGATAGTTGTCTTCAAGTATTTGAAAGGCTTTCATGCTGAGGGGGGGTTAGTTGCAAAAAGGCAAATTTTGACTCAACATCGAGGAAAAAAACCCTTCCTAACAATCACAGTTGACTTGAAGTTAGATGTGCTGCCTAGAGAAGGAGATGGTAGGGTTCCCCCTTCTTGAAGGTGCTTAAGCACAGGCCAGATGCTCACTGGATGGATATGTGATAGTGGGGCTTTCTTTCACGTATCGATTGGACTTGTTAGGTGTTCAGGTCCCTTCCAACTCTCCAGTTGTTTTGGACAATGCAGTTTTGGACCAATTTCTAAACAGGAACTTGGCAAGTTTCCTTCTCTCTGTAACTTAGTTTCTTCCTCTGTAAAGCCAGGGAGCTGGCTGAATATACCCTCTAAGGCATCTCACAGCCTTGAGATATTATGTTTTCTGTGTTCAAGTCTCTCTTAGGGCACTGACATACAGGGGTTAGCTCTGTTTACAGCTGTCATTTATACATGTAGTACTTACTTTCATAGTAGTGACTTCTATTGAGGTCATGAAAAGGTGGCGACCAGCAGACTGTGGAGGCCTTCAAAAACAAACAAAAACCCAGTCCAGAGCAGAGCTTTGGCTGTGGACCACCCAGCATGTGGAAAGATTTCTACTTGACTGAATTTCAGACTCTTTTTGAGCATTAATAAATGTGTACATATAATGATAAACAGAGCCCAATTAGCAGGATTTCTAAAAAGGTCCCTTCTTTATGGAAGGGCATACTGTCCACCTATTATCTTGTAAAGCTAATAACTATCCCTTGTCTTAGATGCTACTAAAAGATGGTGTTTTTCTTTTTCTTTTCCAAATAAGTTCTTATTGATCAATAACTTTTAATATCACCTAAATTTTCCCCAGTTTCTCTGTCTGTCTCTGTCTCTCTCTCTCTCTTTCTCTCTCTCTCTCTTCCCTCCTAGACAGCCATTTCATATAACAATGAATATTTTTAAAGAAAAAGAATAGAAAGAGGAAGAAGTGAAAAAATCAGCAAAACTGATGAATATATATACAAAAATCTGAAACTATACGCCATGTTCCACACCCATGGACTTTGAAGTTCTGCAACAAAGTGAGAGAAAGTATCTTCTAATATTTCCTCTCTGAGGCCATGCTTGTATTTTGTAATTTTACAACATTCATTTTTTTTATTATTTTGTGATTATTCTTTCCATTTACATTGTTGTAGTCACAGTATATTTTTCCTGGTTCCCCTTATTTTGTATCAGTTCATGTAAGTCTTCTCACACTTCTCTATATTCATCACATTCATATTTGCTACAGCAGAGCAGTATTCTAGTTCCATTCATGTGCCCCTCTTTGTTTAGCCATTCCCAAATCTATGGACATCTACTTTGTATTCCAGTTTTTTGTTTTGGATAAAGGGAGAGTTCTTCTAATCCTTCTCTCAACCTCAGCTTCCTCAAATCTTCTTTGCCTCTGTGAGAGATTGCTAACTAGAGTACAGGGTTTATTATGCCCTTGTGTGCCTCTGCTTTTGAAGGAGTTTGACGGGGTGACCTACCAGTTATAATTCTATGCTTTTTTGGCTTAAAAGATCATTAGGTCCAGTATGTGAAGAAACTGAGAGATAAGTAGTCAAGGTGATTTTCTTTGGATCTCTTTGTCTTGTTAAGTTAGTGGGAGAACCAGAACTAGTAACTGGGTTTCTTTCTGACCAATTTCATATACTATGCTACCTCTTGGTCACAAAACCCTTTTATCCCAGACTTACTTCCCTCTCAGTTTGTGCTCAGAATAATAAGTCCTGTTTTATTATTGGCCAAAGTTAAATCTAATTATAAATCTGCTGCAAAAGATACTCACTAGAACCTTGCTTTCACACCACTTAATATAGAAGGCAATTTGGGATTAAGTTGGCTCTTCTTGGGTCCCATCGAAGGCAGGAGTGGGGGTGGGATTTAATTTCTTAGTTCTTAATTTCTGATGCAGGATAACTTGGCCCATAAGGTAGCCCTGCAGCATAGGCCCATAAGATCATGTACACACTGGGAGCCGAATATAATGCTCACAGCTTCAGCTCTCATTTAACCACAGGTTAATGGCTAATCATTGCCCAGCAGGTTAATGGCTAATGTTAGCCTGGGATATAGGTTGGCAGAGTGGCAGCAGCAACAGGGGAAAGTGCTGGGCACAAAGTGAGGGGAGTGGGTAGGTGGGTGTCATTCCAGTAGAGGATAAAAGGGATGTCACCAAACCTCTGGCTCAGTCAGAAGGAGAGAGCTCTACATGAGTGGGCCTCAGTGGTGCCAGTTGGTTTGATCCAGTGGAAACCAGCTGAAGGGGAAGAGAGATAAATAGATTAGTGGAAAGTCCTGGGTTCAAATTTTGCCTCTGATACTTATTAGTAGGGCTAGTGGAAAGATTGAAGAATTTTGGATCAGAGGACCTGGATTTGGATAACACTTGACATGACTTGTATGATCCTGAGTAAGTCAGTTTCCCCTTCTATGAAATGAGGGGGTTAGACTAGAGGACCTTTGAGGTTCTCCCTCGCTCTACATTGATGCTCCTAGGATCTCAGGTCTTTCTCGAGACTCATGGAGCACCAGCAGAGTGTGTCCAAAAGAGTGCTGGCATTAGACTCACAAATTGTGTCTTTGAGTCCTGGGTCTGCCATTTGCCCTGGGCAAGTCAGTTAACATCCTTGAGCCTCAGTTCCTTCATCTTTAAAATTTGGCCTATTATACTTGAACTATCCTCCTTACATGGTGGTTGTGAGAAAAGTCTTTTGGAAAGCTCCAGAGAAATGAGTTGTTTATGTTGCTATTAAGAGACAAGTCCAATATTCTTTGTTCCCCTCAACTGGTTCTACTCAGATTTATGCTGGGGGAGGGTGAAAGTAAGAGGATAGAAATGTTCAGTGTTAGGGCTAGAAATGGCCTCAGAGAGCATCTAGTCTGAAGATGTTCTTCCTCTCCCCTTTCACCATTTTACAAAAGAGGAAACTGAGGCTTAGAAAGTTGAAGTGACTTAGCTCTTCTGACTCTCATTCTGTTGCTTTTTCCACTGTACCCTACTTCCAGTCATCCCAAAGCTGACCAGGAATAGAGACCTGGGCCGCTGGGCAGAGATAGAGTGGTCATATGGTTAAAAAGCTAATTAATTGGCCTCAAAAGGGAGCTTGTCTCCCTGTAGATCTTTTAGAGACTATTTGACTTGTCACTTGCCCTCCCTCAGCCTCAATGTAATTGTCCTCTTTAAAATCACCTGTTGGACTAGCTGGCCCCTTAAGATCCTTCCCAGCTTTAGATCTCTTATCCAGTGTGTGACCTTGGGCAAGTCACTTTACCTCCTGGGCCTCAGTTTCCTCCTCTGTAAAATGAGATGTTCTACTACAGATCCTCTAATGTCCTTTCCAGCTCTAGGTCTATGATCTTATGAGTAGTGGTGATGGTAAAATCTTATTCCTTCATTGTGTTAAGATTTATAGAGCATATTTCCTCTTTGATAGCTAGTGGAAATATTATTTTGCTATTTTGCAGAGGAAACTGATATAAAAAAGTGAAGTGACATGCTCAGGTACACAGACACACACACTCACACACATACACACACATACACACACACACACACACGCACACACACGAGTTGCAGCAGTGAGGTTCATTGAAAGCCAGTTATATTCATGCCAGTAGTTTTATGTCTGGGTTTATTGCCCAATTTTCTCTTCAAAAAAATCTTATTTGCAGAGATTCCATTAAAGAGCTTTGCTTTTCCTAAGTGTTAAATGCTTGTTCATCTTGGAGATGGCAAAGACATATTTTAAAATGCTAATCATTTTGAGAGAAAAAGAAAGGGTGAGGATGGCCCATTGACAACTGTTTGGTCAGTTCCCTGAAATGAGTCAATATCGCTTCTGTTTCTTGGCCCCTGTCCACAGTTCAGCCTGCCCCTTTGCCATTCTAGAGCTAAGCATCCTAATGGGCCAAGACATCAGATCTCCTTCTTCCATTGGCTGTATGCTGGCCTAGGCACGGTGACTTCGCTGGGGCTTAGAATGTTAGCAGGAGCTAGCCCTGCTGTCTCCATGACACAGAAGAAGAGAACATTTTGCTTTTTTGACCTGATGAGCAACCACACAAAACAGTGGTCATTTCATTTTGCATCAGACCACAAAATAAACCTTCATGCTGCAAATCACTCCAGGGTCTGTCTAATATTTGTGGATTCAGCCATGCGAACACCGGCAGGCTGGAGGGTGGTTGGTATACTCGCAGAACAGAAAGCTATTCGGGTCCAGCTGATTATCAGAGGACTAATTTTTAATAGACTTAATTCATTTGTTCAAGCTTTTAGTAAGCACCTACTATGCGAGTGCTGAGGATAGGAAAGACAAAAAAGAAACAGCTCCTATCTTTCAAGAATTTTTTGATCATTAGGGGAAAAGAACATGTACCCAGACAAGTAAATAAGAAATACATGCAGAATAAATACTAATGCATTTCAGGGGGTGGGAGGTGATTAGTAACTGGAGTGATCAGGTTAGGCCTCTTAGAGGACTTGGCAGTTCAGATGAACCTTACAGGAAAATAGGGATTCTAAGAAGTGATGATGATGAGGGCGAGCATTCCAAGCATGGGAAAGCCTGTGCAAAGGTTTGGAGATGAGAGATGGAGTCTTGTAGACAGGGAATAGGAAGCAGGCCAGTTTGATTGGATCTTAAGTGTACATGAAAGAGAATAATGTGCAAGAAAAGTAGAAATATAGACTGGGGACCAGGTGGTAAAGGGCTTTAAATGCCAAATAGAAGAGCTTGATTTTAGCAACAAAAGGGAGCCTCTGGAACTTCTTGACCTGGGGAGTGACATCATAAGACCAGAGCTTGAAGCTGATCACTTTGGTAGTGTGGTGCAGTGGACCAAGCATTGGCCTTGAGACCCCAGGTACTCATGCTTTCCCCTTCAAATTCTCATGTATTTACTTATGTTTGTACATTTTATCAGAAACACAAAATGGAAGTTCCCTGAGGGCAGGGGCTTTTTTTGGTATCTATATCCCCAGCCATTTGCATGTAGTAGATATTTAATAAACACTTGTTGAACTGAATTGAAGTTCATCTCACCTCTGCCAGTTATTAACCTTGTGTCCATGGGCAGATCCATTTGGAAGGGCTCATTTTTCTTACGTACAGAAAAAGGAGTTGGACCAGAGGGTCCCTAAGGTCCCTTCTAGCTTTAGAGCCTTTGAAAAAGAAATTGTACATAGGTCGTACTAACTATAGTAATAGTTTTCAACATTTATATAGTCCTTTGGCATTAGTTGACATCTGTTATCTTTGTTGATTCCCACAATAGCCCATGGAGGTAGATAATAGAAGCATGATTCTCCCCATTTCACAGATGAGAAAACCAAAATTGCAAGAGAGAGAAAAACAGAGGGAGACACACATACAGACAGACACACACACACACACATACACACACATACAGAGAAAGAGACAGAGAGACAGAGACAGGGAGAGAGGAAATAGCTTGATTGGAATCACACAGCTAGGCTTTCTCCTGTACCACACAACTTACATACTGAAATACTGTTGGTAAAATAACTTTCCAACATTTCATGTTATCAGTGAAGAAAAGGGACCTATGGTAGCAACTTAATAGCTTCTCTCTTCAGGAAAGCAGAGCAATGTAATTAGAGATATTGGACTTTGTTTATTGAGATGAAAAGTCTAATTTTGGCCAAGTGAAGTTGGTGAATTGTATTTAATTCATTCGAAATGATCCCATGCTAAAGAAACAAGTGGAACGCTGCAGGAAGGGGAGGGGACACCATTTCCAGTCAACCAGGTCAGGAACGTGAGGAAGCAGGGCTGGGAGGGATGTGTGTGTGTTTGGGGGGGCGGGACAGACACTTTCATTTTCATTCAATAACACTGATCAAAATAGCAGGTAATCACATGGAGGTGGCCATAGTGCTGCCACCCCCTAGATGTCCAGCTTCTAACCTGGATTTTGGCTAACTTTTTTGTTTGTTTTAATCACAGAGATTAGAGTAATATTGCCTGACTTTTTGTTCTTATAGGATTCTAGACCTAGAACTGAAAGGTACCTCAGAGGCCATCTGATCCAAGGCCTCTCTTTTGACAGTGGAGGAAACTGAGGTCCATGGCAGGGCACTGATTTCCTCAAGTCGCACAGTAGATCATAGGCCTACAACTGGAAGGAACCTCAGTAGTCATTTTGTCCTCTCCTCTATATAGATGGGGAAATTGAGTTGGGGGTAGGGGCAAAGTGACTTGTCCAAGTCCCACAGTTTGTGACAGAGGCAGTATTTGGACCTGGATTCTCTGACTCCAAATCCAGCACTCTGTCTGTTCTAGCACACTGAAGGATAGATAACTCATATATTTACCTCTTGGGCCTTGAGTTGGCACTAGAGTAAGAAGATTGAATGCTCTCAGTTGATTCTATATGATCTCAGAAATCAGTTCCCTCTCTGTGTTTTCTTAGTGCCTAGAAAGTCTAAACCTGTATGGAAAGGTACATTGTTTTTCCTCTTATGAATCCCAGAATGCTTTTTACTTTCTTAATTTTTCTTGTTTCATTTTTTTTTTGGTTTATTTTTTTTTTTGCAGCATGGCTAAAATGGAAATATATTTTGCAGGACTTTATATGTATAATTATCAAATTGCTTATCTTCTCAAGGAGTGGAGAGGGGAGGGAGGGAGAGAATTTGGAACTCAAAAATTTCAAAAATGAATGTTTAAATTTTTTACATGTAACTGAGAAAAATAAAATTTAAAAAATCCCCTAATGTTAGGGTTGGATCATCTAGTTTACTCAGAATCCTAACTCTGGATTTTGTGCCTGGGGCAATGGGAAAGGGTGGAGGAGGAGGTTGGGGTGAAGCTCATCTGTGCTTAAACCATCTAAATGAAGAACTCAGGACATCAGAAGGTTTCTCTGCTGCTGAAGGGCTGATTACTGCTGAGTAGGGGAGGAGGGCAGGGGACCAAGATGGGAGGAGGCTTCTGGGAGGAACATGTTCACTCTGGGATGGATCTGTTAATATTGCCTCCTAAATCACAGCATCCTGGGACAAAGCTCCCTTTATCCCACCCCAGTGATGGCTCTAAGTCTCCCCATGCATGGCCCCCCCCCCAGCTCTGAATCTTACCCCTACTCTCATTTTTCAGAAGAGGAAACAGACTAAATACAAACGATTTGCCCAAGGCCACACTGCTCTAAGGGACAGAGCAAAACCCAGGTCAAAGAATTTTAGAATGTCAGAGGTAGGAAAAGGTGTCTTTGAATTACCTAACATAGCTTCTTCATTTTACAAATTGGAAAACTAAGGCCCCAGGGGTGGGGGTTGGGGGAAGGTTTTGTTCAGGGTTGGGGAACCTGCATCCTCAAGGCCACATGTGGCCTGAATCCAGTTTGGATTCAGTCAAAAGGCCACGCTTGAGGACCTAAAGGGTCACATGTGCCCAAGAGGCCTCAGGTTCCCCCACCCCTGGTCTTGACTAATTTCGTAAAGCTAGCTAGTGACAGAAATACCACGGTTGTGCCATGTCCCACCCCACCTCACCTCCCCAGCCTTGGTTTTGTTTTCCTTTGAGTGGATGTTCAATGTGGCTCATCCCACAAGTGTGGTGTACATGCCTCAGATGAGCTTGCCTTACTGTGGTGACAGCCTCTGGCTTGAAGGGGTTTGCCAGAGGCCCTGTCATGAAGCCTGCCTTCTCCTTTTATTTTAGTTGTTGTAAGAGCAAGAAAGCTCACTGCGTCTGCAGAGACCCCAAAGGAGCCTATCAGAGGCGAGGAGCAAAGAAGAGAAGGTAGGCTGGGAATTGCCTTCAAAGTACTTGTGAGACCAACTGCCTTGTAAAGCTTTTAGAACATTTTGGTTTGAGACTGGAACTCAGTTTCATGTTGGAAGATGGGAAAATGTTTTCACTGTGCCTTTTTGTGTCTCCAAAATAAGCAGTCCAATTTTTACTGTCCAATATTGACCTGCCCAGGCATGATCAAAGCTGTTGGCCATGTGGGAGAAATTTGGTGAGGGTGTCACAGCATGGAATGGGGTCATGTTGCATGGGGATCTTAGAGACCTGAGGTTTGCAAACAGCTCAACAGTTCCTTTTCTAGTGCCTTTGAATGCCCCATCTATTGAGCTTTCTTGCCATTTGATTCTCCTTTCCATAGTGATCTCCATCAGACTGCTGTGTTACTTTGGGCAAACTGCTTCCCCTCTGTGACCCTCAGTTTCCTCCCCTCTAAAATGAGGGGTTGGACTCGTCACTCTCTAGGGTTTCTTGAAGCCCGAGTGCTGATGCCACTCTGTGAGACCATTATTTCCCATAAGTACTTAGGGAAGGCAGGAAGTAGGGAAATAGTAAGTCACACGTAGCTTATAGTTGGTGATTGGGGCTGTGTGTGTGTGTGTGTGTGTGTGTGCGCGTACATGTGTGTTTGTGGGGTGCTAGCTGAGAGCATTTCGAAGTTCCAGCCCCTATTCCCTCCAGAGATGACTCTGAGCTCCTGGCATCCCTCAGTCCTTAGGACATTACTGGGGTTTCTGCCCACGCCTTTGGTTCTCTTCTTTTTTGGATATTGCAGAACGTAAAGCAGCAGACACCAAGGATTGAAAAGGCAAGAACAGGAATTGTTTAAATGCAAACTCCCTTAGCAAGGAATATGGGCATCTTTAACAAAAATAGGCTCTTTCAGCTGATTTACTTCTCTTGTTTATTCCCTCCCAGAAATCACAGGACCAGCCAAGTTTCCATAGTAACCAATTATTGTCACAAGCCTTAGAAATGACAGAAAAAGCTTCAGTGACAAGTGAATTGTTCAGAAGAAAATTAACCTGCTGTGTGACCTTGGACAAGCCACTGGCCCTATCTGAGGCTGTTTCCCTCTCTGTCAGAGGAGAGGCTCAGATTTAGATAATGCCCAAGGTCCCTTTCACTTCTAACTTTGTAGGAAGACCTTGGTTTTGTTGAAATGGGGAAGAAGACTCAAAGCTACATTCTTGATTTCTAATTTTTTAATGGAGTAATGGAGATGCCAATGGGAATTAACATTGTTGGTTAAAAAGAGAGTTAGGGAATAACTTTAATTCCTATTTTCTACTATTTTCCCACTAGTGTAAATAAATGATACCCTCCCCCATTCCCCTTGACAGCTGGGATATATGATACACTTACTCCTCAAGTGTCCCACTACAGAGCAAGAAGAATTATGGAGTATTCCACTTCTATTTGCTTCTATGATGCTGGCCCTGGGTACCAAGATCAAACCACAAAATGGAGTCCTATACATTTTTTTAATTTGAAAAAGTAGTTGGTGGGAAAATGACTGTGTTCAGCCACAGTTGGATGGATGAGGTCACAATTTGTCCCTTGCCCCATTGCCATTTTTTGAAACTAGCTTTAAGAAGCTATTCCCTTTCAGAAAATAGAACTGGCAAAAGCTGTGCCTGAAATTGTTCTTGAAAATCAGTTTAAATCAATAGTACTTACTAAAGGTGCTTCAATTGTGTTTACTTTTATAAAATCTACCTCTCCTCCCCAACACCTGTGTGTTTTGCACACAGTGGGCTCTTTAATATTTTATTTGTCATATTTATATTTCTTAAGGGGCTGTTTCTTCCTTAGCTATTTCCTGAAAGTGCAGAAGATTAAGAGCCAATGGGCCATGATGTTAGCTAGGAGGATAATATGCAGGTTTCTTAATCTGATATTTAAAGCCTTCCACAACCTGGCTTCCCTTCCAGCCTTCCCAACGTAATTCCCTTCCACTTACTCTACCTCCTGAACAAGCTGGATAGCTCCTCTTAGTCTCTACTGCCTCCATGTATTCCCTGGGGGGTGGGAGTGGGGGCAATCCACCATGTAGAGTATGCATTCACTTCCTTTTAAAGCTTCTATCTGTTGAAATTGTTCTTTTTTCAAGCCCTACCTCAGGTGTCTCCCCTTCCATGAAGTCTTCCTATCCTTCCCTCCTGTCCTGTAAAAATGATCAAAAATTACTGTTTGAAGACTCCCAGTTTCCAGAGCTGTAGGTCATCATATTATAACTAAACAAATTCAAATTTGACTTTTAAGAATATTTTATTGATAATTAATGATTTCTTAATCACTGACTTCCCAATGGCTACACCTCTTGCTAATGTATAAGTATATTTAAGCAAAAGTAACTTTTAAAAAGGAAATTGACAATGTCTGAAGATATTTGCTTCATTCTTCCCCTGTAATTCCCCATTTCTCTGCCTAGAGGCAGAAGCCAAAATTTCATCATCCATCCTCTCAAGTTATGATTGGTCACTGCCCAAATCAGAATTTTCAAATTTTTCATTGTTAACTTTCCTTTACCTTATTTTTTGACATAATGTAAATTATCTTCCTGGTTCTGCTTGTTCTGTTTTGCATAATTTTATCAAAGTCTCCTCAAGTTTCTCTGAGGACTTCACATTGATTATTTTGATAATTATATCAATTCAATAATTTTCCATCACTGATAGAACAAAATATGTTCAGATGTTCTCCAATAAATAAATGGCCACCAATTTTCCTTCCAGTTCTTCCCAAACCTTCTTTAATAAAGAGGATCCCAGTACAGTCCATCTCTGGTCTCAGCACCAAATGATGAGGTTTGGAAAGCAGGACTTAGTTAAATTCATGATGGCCAGCCACATTACTTCTACTGCACATTTCTCCTTCTTAATCTGGGAAGTCACCGACGAAATCCTCTGGAACTGGCCCGCCCAAACAATTCCATACTTTCTAAAGACGGAGAATGGCAATGTAAAGGACTAACTCATTTCATGCAAAGCCTTTGACTTTGACCTTCAAGTGCAGACTTTGAACTAATAGTAATGCAGGAGCTGCCCTGTTCTTCACCTTCCTTTCCAGCCAGTCAATAAACTGAGCACATAAAAGTGGACACCAGTTTTGAAACTCCTCATCTACAGAGGGCCTAGAGGCTGAACATCTTGTTTTCTGTAGCCGTTCTACAGACTTTAAACCAGGGGTGGGGAATCATGTGTCCTTCTAGGTCCTTGACTGTGGCCTTTTGGCTGAGTCAAGTTTGACAGAACAAATCCTTTTATTAAGGGGATTTGTTCTGTGAAGTTTGGATTCAGTCAAAGGACCAAACTTGAGGACACAGGTTCCCCACCCCTGCTTTAAGCCATTCGGCTCACTAACCTCTTCAAGCTGGAGACAGCATGGTGAAAAGAACTGCTTTGCACAGGACGTGAAAAGTGTGAATGTTAGCTCTCTGAGGTTATACAATTGTATGGATAGGGGTTTCCATTTTTACCCTCAGTTAATGTAATCCCAGAAGGTATAGACACCTTAACTGAGTCAATCATCAGAGTATTCTAGGTATTAAGGAATTGTCCTATATCACAGTATGTGGACAAGTCCTTAATTGGTTTGAAAGAACCATAGGGATTGTAGAACACTAAAAATAAATAAAATTAATATAATCCTAAAATGAATGAATGAATGAATGATTGAAAGAAAGAAAGAACCATAGGATTGTCAGGCATTGGATGAAAACTAGATGCCAAACAATGGTGAGCTCAGCAGGGAGCCCATTCAAGTGATGGACTGGCCTGGTAGTGAAGGATTCCACGTTCAGGCTCCTGAGAGGCAATTACTCTTGGTGGAAGGAGGAATCTCTCTCTCTCTCTCTGTCTCTTTGTATCTTTGTCTCTTGCCCTCTCTCCTTCTCCCTTTCCCCTCTCCCTTCTCCTATGACCATGTTACCAGAGAGAACTGACAAGAAGCAGATCTTAAAGGCAAAAGTATGGTCACCCAAGACCATAGGAAATCCGGAGAGACACTCACTGAGGACAGATACAGATAGATATAGAAAGATAGCCTCCCATCAGAAGAATGTGGCTCCCCAAAGCCATGCTGCCCAAGAATGGAGGAGACTTTTTGATCAGCTAGCTGGGAATTGTTTATTCTTCCAACACACATAGTTACCATATGTGAGCTTCTCTTAATTTTGGGCCAATTATCCCCTGGACTTTTCCTACATTTATGGAAGAGTGCACCCCAGGTTTGAGATGAGGGTTTTGTGCCCCCTGTTATCACCTTAGTGTAAACCTTTACTAAAAGCTAATTGATTGGGCTTGGCTGATGTTAACAGAAAATATATCGATGAGACCTTTTGAGCTCAGTAGGAAACCCAGCCTCTCAGCATTACCCCAAGAACCCTGAGAGAAGTAGTAAGCATACACCTTGGGGTCCCCAAACTATGAGTCTCAGCTGGGGAAGTAGCTCTGGAGGGGATGATCCACGGTGAATCTGCTGATCACCTTGGATTTAGAGTTAGAGGACCTGCATTGTTAAGCTTGTCCGTCACTGAAGGTATGATGTTTGTGGGGTTGGGTCTGCATGAGAGAAGGACCTTCTGATTTGTAGCCTTCTCAGAGTAGTTAAAAACAATTTCCCCTGGATCATATAGTGACTTAGTGTTAGAGGTGGGATTTGAACCCAAGTTCAGTGAATTAACAAGCATTTATTAAGCACAGTGCTTTATAAATCTCCTCCCCAACACCTGTGTGTTTTGCACACAGTGGGCACTTTAATATTTTGTCATATATAGATTTCTGGGGATACAGAGGCAGGCCAAAACAATTCATACCTTCAGAGAGCTCACATATTAGTGAAGAGACAACATGGAAATGATTATGACATACTAATTATATAGTTCATTAACAGGCATTTATTAAGTGCCTATTCTATGCCAGGCATTATGCTAAGCCTTTTATAGATATCTCATTTGATCTCACAACAATCCTGTGAGGTAGGTGCTGTTATTATCATTATTATTACAAATTTTTACAAAGGAGGAAACTGTGGCAGACAGAGGTAAAGTTGTTTGCCCAGCATTGATCTTCCTGACTCCAGTCCCAATGCTCTATCCACCATGCCATATAATCCTTCCCTTCAAGGAGCTTATATTCTAAAGGAGAAAACAACAGTTGGGGTGATAATCAAAAAAGGCTTCATGTAGAAGGTGTTGCCTGGATTGTTGTGTGTTTGGTGCTGAAGTAGGTATCCTTCAGGATAACAGAGTTCAAGATCACAAGGTGCTTCCCCTTGAAGAATTAGAATTCTAGTCTGAGAGACAAATGATGAATGAATTCAGAGTAAGGGAAAGATTGTGAGATGAGGCTGAGCAGCGAAGACTTCTTCGGGAAAAGGTTGATTCCTGAGTCTTGTCCCCTGTCCAGAGGCATTATGGGAAGAACGTAAATTAAACTAACCTAGCTTAAACCTCCCATTCATCCCTTCCACCATATTGATAACAGCTCATCTTATTCCTTGTAATCAGTATCTGTAGTCTTAATTACATTTTTGTTTTTTCCCATCTCTTTAGTGTGTAGATGAGATTCTATATTATAGGAACATATAACATGTAAGCAAGAAAGAGAAGGAAGGAAGAATTTATGAAAGAAATTTTAAATTTAAGAAAGAAAGAAAGGAGAGAGGGGGGGGGGGGGGAGAGGGGGGAGAGAGAGAGAGAGAAAGAGAGAGAGAGAGAGAGAGAGAAAGAGAGAGAAAGAGAATGAGAATCCTGGCAAATTGAAATCACAAAGTCCATGCAGTTGGTTGTACATATGCAAAACCTCTCTCAGGCATAACTAAAGAGGGGGATTACAGCCAGTAAGACAGGATAGAGTGACAGATCACAGCAAAAGGAGGAATTTACAGGCATAGTAATCTGGGGCCATTTTGGGGAGGGGAAAGTAGCTTCCCTCTACACCTCGCTAGTTCCTGATGCATCACTGTATCGTGGAGAAACCTAGTAGTAGTGATAATAATTCACATTTCAATTGCACTTTCCTTAGGACCTTGGGAGACAGAACAAATATAATACACAGTTTACAGATGAGGAAATGATGTCTCTAAGAGGTAAAGTGGTACATCCAGGGTCACACAGCTAGTAAATGACTGAAGTGGGATTCGAACTTAGGTCTTCTGACCCCCATGTTTTACACACTGTCCATTCCATATTTTACCATGACCTTCAGGAAAAGATAAATGGTGGCTCAAATGCCCCACATATGAAGGCAGGAAAGCATGTGATGCATTTCTGGGATGAAAAATTGTTAACCCAAAACAGGGCCATTGCTTAAAGTGAGTCAGGAAGTAGGGAGAGGTCCTTTCCTTATCTAAAAATGCACTTATGTAGACTGGCTAGAAAAATGAAGCCCCACTGAATTTAATAAAGTAGGAATAGTCTTCTTAATTCTGTTTACCTGGTGAAGTTAATGAACCTACTATAAAATAAAAAATTTATACGAAAGGTGCTACTTTTTTCTCTTTGGCAGCTCTCCTCTGTGTTAATCAAAGAGACACTCAGTAGTGCATGAGGGGTGAGCAGGCAATATTAATTTCCTGTTTAAAGTTCTGAAGCCCCAGGGACCAGTGGTGGGCTTTAAGTTGAGCTCTAGGTGAGAGGATGAGGTCTTGTTTTCAGAGCTAAACTGGAGCCTGGAATGTAAAGTGAAATTTTAAACGCTATATTACACACATTTTCTTGGCAATAATTTACTTCCATTAAACTGGGCTTCCTGCCCTTCAGCCTCTATTTATCCCTTTTGGAAAGTGGATCTTAGTCTTGAAGAAAGAACTCGTTTTCTTCCTGTTCTTTGAATGACAAAAAGAAGTCTCTTCTCCATTTGGGAGTTTTGGCAACCACTGTTGGGTTATGACTGTGTGTCCTGATCTCTTGACTCCAGTAGATGATGAGCCTATTTAGCATGAGCCTACAGAGAAGGCCTTCCTAGTGTTCTAGACCCTTCCTAGATGAAGCTGCCTCTCTCTAATAGAGATAGATTTCCTGGAGAGCTTGTCTTAGAGCAGAGATTCTTAACCTGAGATACATGAGACGTCTTTGCCTGCCCATCACACGTCTGTGGATTGATTTGATTTCAGGGAGTCCATGAACTTGGCTGGGGGAAAGCGACTTCCTTATTTTCACAAACCTCCAACTGAAATTTATCATTTCCTTCAATTATTGATGAATATTATTGTGAGACAAAGTGCATCCATGAACTTCATCAGGCTACCAGCGTGGTCCAAGACACAAGAAGTCTACCCTGGGAGGAAGGGAAAGGACAGAGGTAGCTTGCTGGTTGGAAGAAGACAGCATACATAGGGGGTTGGGTGGGACACTTAGACTAGAGTGCCAATGAGATTATGGCCATTGGTTTGATCCCCTTGGATATTGGTTGACAAGTTAGTCTTGCCAGCAGCCAGAGGCTACACCCTCAATTCTGTGAGCCATGTTACAAAAAGATGTCACTGGCCACACTGGGGACTTGGAAAGAATGTGGACAGCTCTGTGGAACCAACTCTACCACTGGAGCCACCCATCAACCATGTGCCCAAGTGAGACCTGCCATCAAGATAGCCCATTCAGGTGCCTGCTGTTACTTGGGCCTCACAACAACCCTGTGTGGTAAGCAGTGTGGGTACTATTGTCCTTATTTGACAGAGGTAGATATTGAGGATTGGAAGTAGTTAAGTGACTTGCCTGGGGTCACAGTGGTAGATGCAGAATTTGAACTCTGGTTTTTTGAAACCAAATCTATGTTCTTTCCATTACATACCCTACCTCTAAGAATCCATTTCATTGTTAGAGTGCTTTTAGTTGACTTGATACCCTGTGGATCTGCAGTGAAAAGTTTATGAACTATTTTGTTCTCCAGATTAAAGTCTGGAGAGAGGGTAGAGTCTGTCCTAGGGTTCTGGGATTGTAGATTTACGGCTACAAAACCAACTCCCTCATTTTATGGATCATATGTGATTTACTGGAGGGGTTGTGTGGTCCAGGTGCCCAGAGCTGGGACTAGAAGCCAGGTCTTGTTTAATCAAGAATTTGTTCAAATATTTTGCTCCACCATGTGCTACCCACTGGGGTGGGAAAATATGTATCGAGTCAATCAAATACAAGTAATTTTGGGATGTAGGGCATTGGCAGCTGAGAGTAACGGAGAAAGTATTTATGTAGGAGATGGAAGCTGAGCCAAACTCTGCAGGAAACAAGGATTCGCAGAAGTGAAGAGCAAGTGGATTCCAGGCTTGGAGTAGCCTGTGCAAAGGTATGGTCACAGGAGTTGGGATAAGTTGTATGGGGAACAGAAAGCAGGCCAATTTCATGGGAAGAAGACCAGATCAAGAAGAGCAATATGCCTCTAAAGATAGGCTGCAACCAGATTCTGAAGGCCTTTAACCAGCAACCAGAGGAATTAGTATTTGATTCTAGAGGGACAACGGAGCCACTGAGCAACACAATTGGCGCATAGTCAAACGGGTATTTTAGGACTATCACTTTGATAACTGTTTGGAAGATGGATTAAAGAAGGGAAGAGACTGGAGGCAGAGGGAGATTCTCATGATCCTTTGTTTTCTTTCCTTTGCAGTGGGCTTGTTGTTTCTCTTAACATCATCTACTGCTTGATAACACAATAAAAGCACAGGTTTTTACAATATTTTAAAATTACCTGGAAAGAGCCTTGTGAAACAGGAAACTTTTATGTAGGATGTAAATTGACATGCCTCTCCCTTTCTTTGTGCTCAGTATCTCGTTTCCCCATGCTGCTGACTGTATCATTGCAATCTGTTGAGGAGTACTTGTCCCCTCACTCTTCCCAGCTCCCAAATTGGCCATAGTTAAGTAAAAAGACAAGCAGGAGGCACCATGGAGAGCTTTTCCCCCAGCAGTGGCTCCCAAAGCCCACCCACCCTGCAGCATTCCAAAGTTTTCCTCCACCTTTCCAATCAATGCCTTTCTGTGCTTGTTCACTGGCCCAGCGATTTTCCTTAGGGTCATGCGGGAAATCTGTCCCCCATGCAAGGAATGTCCTCCCCTCCTTTCCTCTGCCTCCCAGAGTCCCTGGCTCCCTTCAAGGCTCAGCTCAAGTGCTACACATTCTCTGGCCATTTTCCTTTCTCTCTTTGGCTCCCCAGCTCTTGGTACAGCTCCTGACACCTGGGAAGTGTTTACTCCCAGCTTGTTGACTGAATAACCTCTGTGTTATGGTAGTAATGCAGCATGGCTGTCAGCAGACAGTTCTGTGTCCACAAGGCATCTTCCACCACAAAATGACCATTCAAGTGTTTAGTTATCCATGATTAGAAGGTAATTAGATCACCAGAATGCAGATTGTTAGAGCCAGAAGGGGTCCTAGGCACATTAAGGGTTAGGGATCTTAGGTCTTAGGGGATCATATAGTCTAACCTTCTCCTTTTATAGAGAAGGCAGCAGAGGACCCAAGTGCCAGGGTTTGAATTCAGGTCCTCTTATGGTTTTTCCTCATCTTCAGAATGAACTAAATGGCAGCTTCCTAGAACTAGAGCTACAAGGGACCTCACAGGCCATCCAGTCTAACCATTAATTTTGCAGGTGAGGAAACTGAGAGGTAGGGAGGGGGGATGTGACTTGCTTAAGATACTACAGGTAATATATGGTAGAGTCAAGGAATTGAACTCAGGTCCTCTGACTCCAAATCCAGTGCTTTTTCTATTGTACCATGCTAATGATTTCAAAGGACCCTTCCCTCTCTAAATTTTACGATCATATGCTCAGATCTGCGTTCAAGTCCTGGTGCTGCCGAGTCCGAACTATATGACCATGGGCAAGTCACTTAACCTCTGTCTGCTTCAGTTTGCTCATTTGTAAAAGTTCAGGACAATAGACTCTGTGACCTCTAAGGTTTTTCCAACTCTATGAGTGCAACTCCAAGGTCCTCTGAAATGCTCATTCCTTTTCCATTTTCCATCATTCATTAATTCTTCAAGCCATTTGGATGTAATGTTAATACTGCTACCAGAGCCAACACTGATATCAAAACTTTACATTTTGAAATAACAATAAGAGCATCTTTTCCTCTAACATTGTAGGGTTTATAAAGCACTTCCTTTCCAATCCTTGTGAGCTTGTTGACATAAGGGTTCTTGACCCTGTTTTACAGTTGGAGAAACTGAGGTTCAGCCAAATTAAATAACAACAAAGATTGCATAATTATGAAATGGCCTGACCTGGGGATCAACTCAGGTCCTCTGTTCTTTACTTCAATAATACTCTTTGTTATTTGAATTCAATTCAGCAAAAGTGCATGCACTGCTCTACTGTCTCACAGCATGCCTATTCTCAACATTTCTTCATATACCCAAGCCTTTTTCAGGCTAGAAACAGACTTACCCTGTTCTGTGTCTGTAGAGGTGGAAGGGATGAGAGGGTAGCAGGGATATAATTCTGGGCAATTTCCCAAAGGCAATACAGCCCACTTTCTATTTAGTCATGAACCTAACCCATTTTCCATCAGAAGTCTTTCTGAAGTGTGTGTGTGTGTGTGTGTGTGTGTGTGTGTGTGTGTGTGTGTGTGTGTGTATGCATATGCATGCATGTACCTATATTGTTGGGTTCACTCAATGGGCTCCCTATCTAGCTGCTTGCTGCATTTTTGACAATAAGCATTTTTCAACCATTTTTCTTTCCTGTGTGGATAGTTAGCCTGATCTCTTTTGAGTGCTTAGAGATCTCATTGTGGAGGCTCTTCAGTTTTCCAAAGTTTGCTGCAATAAGCCTAGTATCATCCACACATAAGAGCAGCTGAACAGCCTCCCCATCTCTAGTGAATTTCTTTTCCATTTGGTCTTTGTTCTGGTTACACTCCTTGACAAGTGGAAACATTTTTTTGGTGAGTATGTTTCCCTGTTTTGTGCTTTGCTTGATTTTGATAATTATGGGATTATTGAACAAACAAATTGAATAAATATATATTAAGAACTTACTATGTGCAGGGCACTATGCTAAGCACTGGTAATTACCTCCCTCCCAGCCCCCCAATAAAGAAAGAAAAGAAACAGTCCCTGCCCTCAGAGAGCTTACAATTTACTGGTGGGTTTTGTGGGGCCTGTGACACAACACATGCAGAGGTAAGACATGAGTTCATTTGAGTAGAGACTAACAGTGGAGAGGCATCATGGAAGGCTTCCCATAGGAGGTGGCCATTGATCTGAGTCTTGAAGAAAGCTAAGGATGGTGGGGTGGGGGGGGGTGACACATGCAAAAGCATGTGCTTTTGGAAAGTTCTGGCAGCTGTGTGGAGACTGGATTGGAAGGAGAGGAAAGACACTGGATGCTGGAAGACCCACTTAGGAGGCTATTGCAGTAGCCCAGGTGAGATGATGAGGGCCTGACTCAGGCTTAGGGCCTGTCAGTGGAGAGAGGAAGGTCAGATGGAAGAGAGGTTGTGTAGCTTGAATTGACCACATGGTCTGCTTTGGTGTTTATCCAGAAATCTTAATGTGATCTTGATATACACATGGGAGATATCTAATTGTACCAGAGCCTTTAAAACTTGCACTTGGCTCTACTGAGTCAAATGCTTTATAAAAAATAATCAACAAGCCATAAAAAGGAGGGGGAGGAGGTAGCATTTGTATTCTCTGCACCTGTCAGGCAGTTTTGTGACTGAAAATGTGAGCTGTTTGAGAAATTTATTTGCCAAAGCTTGCCCTGTTGCCTTTTCCTATTTTCATCAAGGATGCCCTCCATAATAAAGGTTTGATGGAGATGAGAGAAGACATATGGTTTGATAGTTACTGAGGGCCTCTTGATTCTCACTCCCCCTCCCCCTTTTTGGTAATGATACCAGCTGTGATAGACGCTATTTGGATGCTTCATTGTGGTGAGGAGGTGACCCTGACTTCTCAAAGCATATGCCTGGCGAGCTCAGACAAATTCTTGTTTCTGGTCCAAGACCAGCTTCACCTCAGTATACTAAAAGAACTGGTGGGTATGGCTACAGAGCTACTTTGAAATTGGTGAGGTACTGTGCGCCTCAAAATGGGTAAGTGTCACAGTTTTTCAAAAAAGGGAAGAGCCTGCTTAATGAGCTTGACTTCACTTCTTGGAAAGATTCTAGAACGTATTGTTGAAAGGATAACCTAGTAGTGATTGCTGAGATCAAGCATGACTTCATAGGATCAGATATACAGAGATGAAAGGGACCTTAGAGGTCAGAAACAGCTTATGGTCAAAATAACCTTGTTTCCTCTCCCTTTTCCCCCAACATTACTAGGATGGTAGATCTAAAGATACACAGCTAGATCTCAACTAGTGCAAATAGTGAATCTCTTGAAGCGGCCACATATGTACTTGTATTCACATTATTTGAAGTTATAATTACATGAAGTATGGCAAATGGTTCCAGCTCAATGGAAATATGTAGTGCAAATTTGAATATATGCTACCACTTTAGGGGATTCATTACTTCTATTAATCAGGACCAAGTTTACCTAGATCATACGATCATATCATTAGAAATCAAAAAGCCCTTAGAGATCACATAGCTTAGTGGTTGACAAACTTCAGTAACTATATTTGTACTGCCTGTGAGCTAAGAATGTGTTTTTACATTTTTTTAAAGTATTCTTAATTCATGGGCTGCGCAATGCAGGCAGCCAGTGGGATTTGGCCTGTGGCCTATAGTTTGCTGACCCCTGATCCAGCCCAACTGCATCTTTTATAGATGAGGAAACAAATTTTTAGCAAAGTATTTGTCCCAGCATTTCATGATGTTCTTTTGAAAATGATGGAAGGACTTGAACCAGATGGTACTTGGAGGTGGGTTCAGAACTGGTTGAATGACCAGGCACAAAGAGTTGTCAGTAGGTAGATAGGGACTTAGAAGAAGGTCTCTAGTGGAGCACCCCAGGGATTTGTTCTTGGCTCAGTGCTATTTGAATATTTTTTTAATCAGTGACCTTTGGATAAGGATTTAATTTATGCCTTTATCCATTTGCATCTGGCAAGTACTCATCGAGCCTTTGTTTGACCTGTTCTGAGTGCTGGGAGGGATAGCTAACACACTGGAAGACAAAGTCTGGATCCAAAAAGTTCACAACAGGCTAAATATTTGTTGAACCAAATCTTTATTTTATATGTTTTTGGTGGCAGAATCTAACAAGATGAAATTTAGCAGGGACAAATGTCAAGTCTTAACCTTGGATTAAAAAAAATCCACCTTACATATATAAGATGGGGAAAGCATGGCTGAGACAACATTTCACCTGAAGGTAGATGTGACACTTTGGTGTCTTGTAAGCACAAGTGTGCTCTGGCCACTAATAGTGTTAGTTCAATCTCAGCCTGTACTGATGGATGCTTGGTGTCCAGAATGAGGAGGTCATAGCCCCACTGTACTCTGGTCTGGTCAGATCATTTCTGGAATACCTCACTCTTGTTGCCTCTTATGTTCCAGTTTTTCTTGCTTCCCACTCACTACATCCCCATCCATGTTGAGGGAAGAGCTATTAGCCACACCCGGAGAGGCCAAACGTAAGTCTGTGGTTGCTTAGTATTTTTCCCCTGGACCAAAGGTTCGTAAGCCTCAAATTGGAGACTCAGAGAAAGGAAATTCTAAATATCAATACCACCTGTCAGCCATTTTAGAATCATCTCCCTATCCTTCCCCAGTGCCCCCCTCCCTTTTTGTCTCTCAAACAAACATAGATACCTCACATAAAGCTCCAGGCACCCAAGGAACAACTGAAAGCATAATGGTAATAGAAAGAATGGAGCCAGTGTAACAGTGGTGACTTTGACCAAGTTCTTCGAAATATTTGTATTTGTAGGAAGTTTATGGGCATTTTTGTTAGTGCTATCATTGAAATTCATTCAGCAAAAGCAACATGCTTGCTCTATTCCAAAGCCTGTGCTCGGGGCTATGGTAAACAGGAGGCAAAAAAGGAGAACTTGCTTGGAGACCAGGCAGATGTGTGTGAAAAGTTCAAAAGTATTTCAGGACACTCTTCCTGTCCTTTTAAGTGTGCCACCTACTGTTTACTATTTTTGGAAGGCCCCAAGATTCCTTGAGGGAACCTCTGGTAGTCATTTCTATGGCTCATGCTCCTACCCAGGTTTTCCCCTTGGAGCATCACAATTGGCTCATATCTCTCTAAGGACTTTTAATTCCCCTGCAAGAATTCAGGCTAACAAGACGTTGGATATAGGGTAAGTTTGCATTTACCCTCCTAGCAGGTCTTCTGACTTGCCATCTAATGTTTTTCATGCTACGTAAAAATACAGGGTTGGGGGTAACTAGGAGTGGCACAGCCCTGGAAGACTTGGCTATGTCTCTCTGCCATTGGAGGGAGAAAAGGAGTCTGTAGCTTTGACCAGGGGGTTCAGTTTTTAGTTTCCCCTTTGTCACTACTCTGCTGGCTCAGGTGAGTGGGAGGTCCTACTCCCCATTTGTCCTGTTCTTTATCCTTTTAGAAGGCTGCTTCACTGCCCTATGACTGGACCAGATGGTCTGATATTCTCCATCCTTCATAACACTGATGGGTTGAGTTTCGAAGTCTGGAGGTATACTTGTATGCCATTTGAGTTCCAACCCCTGACACTAGACTGGGTTCACCTTGGGGATCTCTGGCAGTCATCTCTGTAAGTCATGCCCCTAGCCAGATTTTCTCCTAGCATCATCAAAATTTGTTTCTCTAAGGACTTTTAACTCACATGCAAGAATTCAGGTGAACAATTGGACATTGGTAGAATGAGCTCAAACAATTCTCCTTTCTGATTGATCTGGTTTCACCTTCCCCCTGGACCTATTGCAATTCCCACAATTCATGGTTTCAGTGAAGGGATAGGTTCGTGTTGTTTCTTGTTCTGTGTGGTTCATTGCTACTCCAGTTATTGGGAGCATTCAGCCTACAGATTTTTCTGCAGGAGGCTAGCTAATCTCTATCTCCTTTCCACTTTCTCTCATTGAGGTTCCGAATCCCTTTCTTCCCAGTCCACATTATTCCTTCTTCTTCTATGTCTGGCACCAGCTCCTAGGTAAATGTGATTCTCTATAGCTCAGGACCTAGGGTTTATGAACTTTTTTTCAAATGGGTAGTTGTATTTCAATATAATTGGTTTCTTTATGTACCCTCATGTGTTTTATTGTATGTGTTTGAAAACATTTTTCTCAGAGGGGTCTATAGGTTTTACTAGATTGCTAAAGGAGTCTAGGACATAAAAGAGAGTAAGAACCTCTTTAAGAGAGGGACACATGGATATGCAGGACTGTTTAGGTTTGTATGTAGCTTGGGTTTCCTCTAGGTATATCTGTGTCTATCTTCTTTCTTTCTCTGTCTCCTTTGAGAGAGACTTTCCCAAAGGTAGTGTGTCTGGAAACTATTATTCAGATCTGGGCAAGTTTCTTTACCCTGTTTGCCTCAGTTTCCTTATCTATAAAATGAGCAGGATAAGGGAGTGGCAAACCAATCCAGGATCTTTGCCAAGAAAACCCCAAATAGGGCCATGATGAGTTGGACATACTGAAATGACTGAACAATAAAAAAGTGATAGTTTTGGTAGTAGACTAACATGTCGAGTATTATTTTAGTTCTGGGAGGCCATGTTTTTGGAAGGATGATGATAAGTTGGAAAAATTCCAGAGATGCACTGCCATGATGATCAAGGGCCTCAATCAAGATCATCCCATCTGAGAATTTTTTGAAGGGACTAGAAAGATTTCATTTTTGAGAAGATACAATGGCATATGAAAGCCTTCTTCAAATATCTAAAGGCATATGATACAAAGGCATATGAAAGCCTTCTTCAAATATCTAAATATCTATAATATCTTATAGAGGAGAGACTAGATTTTGTTTTGTGTATGTACCTCCAGAGGTTAGAACTAAGAGCAGTATGATGGAAGTTTCAGAGGAATGGATTTAGGTTTGATGTAAGGGGGAAAAAACCATCTGTAATCATTGCAGTGATCCAGAAATGATATGGGCTGCTTTGGAAGGTAGGGGGTTTCCCATCGCTAGGGGTCTTCAAGCAGAAGCTGGATGACAATTTGTCATGAGGTGCTGTAGAGGGGAGATCTTTTCAGATAAGCGTTGAACTTAGTGATCCCTTCTTCCCTCTGAGATTCCATGATTCTGGCCCCTGCCTCAATGTTTCTCTGCAAACCTTTCTCATGATGAACTATGAGGCAGGGCTTTGGAGTGACCATTCCCTACTTTTCTCTAGTTGTCTTATTGATGTGGATCAAAATAAGCCATCCAGAGAACCTTTAAATAAATTCTGTATATCACCTGTTCAAAGGGAACATAATAGAAACCATAGCATTTTTTAAAAATTTAATTGATTTTCAAGGAATAAAAATTTATTTCCCCTCTCTCCTGCACCCCTCCAACAAACAAAGCAAAAACAAAACTCTTGTAACAAATAGGAATTGTAGGATTTTAGAGTGAAAAGGCAGCCTTAGAGATCATCTAGTTGAACCCCCCTTTGATTTTGCCAGTAAGGAAGCAGAAGCTTGGGGAGATAAGATGACTCATTAAGCTGGTGACGGAGTGATGGAGCTGCTGCTTGACCCCAAGTCTTCAGATTCCCAGTCCCAGGCTTCCTTTCTCCAGCACATGATCCAAATGGCATTTTGCTCTTCAGGGAGGTGCCTGTTGGTTGGATGGCTTTTTGTGCTTCTTTTTCCAGCCATTGAGGGTAATGCATCAAAAGAATTTGACAGGTAGTTTCTCATTAAAGCAGAGGGAAATATGATGTGTCGTCATCCTAGAAGGTAAAACTTCCTTTAGAGCTGATATATGGAAGCTAGCATTAGCCCCTATCAGATTGTATCAGTGGGAGTGCTCCTGCCCTTAGGTTGTTCCATAGCTGCATCTGGAAGATTGGGATGATACCAGAGTTTTCAATTGTTCTAGCTGCCACTTTTCTTCTTAGAGTCTTAGATAGCTACAACTTCTGGCCTCATATATACTGTATTTATTTTCGCAAACTTCCCTCACCCTAGCAGCCCCCTCCTTCAGTTGGAGATTTTAAAAAATGTGTTCTCTATATGATTTTTCTCCCTCACTGCTTTTTTTAACCTTTCAATGCTTTGAAGCAGCTCTCATGGCCTGGAAAGGTAAAGAACAATGAACTCAGCCTCTGGAGACCTATTTTGTAATAGCTAAATGACCTTTAATCTTTCTCTGCCCTTGTTTGCTCTAGTGTAAAATGGGGATCATTGTTCTCTGCCTTCTTTCTTTCCCTTATCTATTGAATAGTTACAATAAGTACTCACTAAGTATTTTCCAAGTGCTGTGCCAAACACTGAAGATATGTGTTCATCCTTCCTTGCTGAAGAAGACCATGCCATCAGAGAAATAATGACATGACTTGCACTTGACTTTGTTTTGGGTGAGGGAGGGCTGTGCAGGTCACCAGCCTCACTTCTCCTCCAGAGCCATCTGAATCCAGTGACAAGATATTCTTCAGGATGACTGGAGATGACCCAGGATGAGGCAATTGGGGTTAGTCACACAGCTAGTGAGTGTCAAGGGTCTGAGGTGAGATTTGAATTCAGGTCCTTCTGACTCCTTCACTGGTGCTCTATCCACTGCACCACCTAGCTGCCCCTAAACAAGTGAGACAGTTCTTGCCCGGAAAGAGTTATGACAACAGCAGTACTACTAATAAAGGAAGGGAATAAGCATTTATATAGTGCCTACTATGTGCCAGGTAATGTGCTAAGTGCTTTTTACAAATATTTCATTTGATCCTTGCAACAACTCTGTGAGGTACGTGCTATTAGGTCCCCATTTTACAGTTGAGGAAACTGATGCAAACAGAGATTAAGTTATTTGCCCAGAGTCACCCAGCTTATAAGTATCTGAGGTCTTCCTGACTCCAGGTCCAGGGCTCAATATAATGCATCTAGGGGTGCTAGGAACACTGAAATGTGAGGGTACAGGGCAGGTCTACCTCAAAAGAATGCAACCCTTCAAGCCTTCTTTCAGTCCAGGTAGGGAGTTTATTATGACATCTATTGGGTGGGAGATTCCTAGTGAGTCTGGTTTAATGGGGGTGAGAATGAGACTTTATACAGAAAAAGAGAAACAGGGTCAGTGAAAAGATCTTGATGGGATTAAAGACTGGCAAGTAGCCTGGGTGGTCTGGAGGTAACAGAGAATGAAAGGCTGGGTTGGCTTGGAGGGCCACAATGAAACGATAGTAGGAAGGCTTATGCTGGGATGGGCCTGATACCTTAGGTGAATGCCAGGGACTGGGTTCCTGAAACTTGTAGGAAAGTTCAAGGGTCCAGATCCCCCATCAAATCCACTGTGCTACCTACCTACCTTCTGCAGAAGTATGCAATATATACATATAGCCTCTAAGCTTCAGGTTACTGGGAACTTGTCTGATCTTGAGGGCTGACTCCTTGGTTCATTACTCTAGGTCTCCATAAATGTAAGTAAGAGAGTCTTCTCAAAACCTGTACAAGCAATTATGCAGTTGTTGGGCACAGGATAGCCTTTACTTTACCTCACAGAAAATGAATAAAATATAAAAGTCTAAGAGTAACCCATAAAGAAATAGAGAATGCTTAAAAAGATTCACCATAACTCAAGCACAACTCCATTTTCTGTCCTCTCCAGTAGGTCCCATATAGTGTTCTACAAAGGCATCTAGGCCACACCCTTGTCAACTTGTTACCCTCTGTTTTGGTATCCTTCTGGAAGGGAAACACACCTTGGAGCTGCCAGATATGCAAGGCCAATAACTTTCTTTAGAGATAAGATGGAATCCCTAAACCCTTGTACTTGGGTTTACTGGTGAGGGATTGATTGGATTGACACCTTGAGCCAGGTGCTGCAAAGGAATGTCTTCTCTCTGACTAGAAGCTTAGATAATGGGATCATACTGCCTAAGAAATCTTCCTCTGGCTAGAAGGCCAGGGTTCCAAAATTCTTTACTGTGGGGTGACCTAAAAAGGCAACTCTCAGGAACTTCTCCAGACAGTTGAGGTTTAGGAACTCACATTCAGGCCATGTGCATGAGAATGTGTGGCAACCATTAATAGCTCTTTGTTTCATTATTAGTTTCCCTTGGCTTTATAATTAGGATACCTTCAGAAGAAAGGCACATGGGCAAAAAAGCCCCTAGCTCCTATTGTAGACTGGTACAAAGGGCTGGCTTTTGTTATAAGAGTCTATCATTCTATGATTGAACAAGTGCAAGGATTGTGTTATTTCCAAGAGGCCATAGGGAGCCACTGAAGTCAATTTATTGTATGAGGGAAGGTGAGTAACATGACCAAATTTGTATTTGAAGTAGTTTAATTTGGCAATTGTGGAGAGAGACTGGAGACAGGATTATTGATTAAGAAACTCTTGCAAATAATATAGGCAAGAGGTGATGAGACTCTGCATTAGGGTAGAAACTATATGATTTGAGAGAAGGGGGTAAATATGAGAGATGTCCTGGCAATACATTAACAAGATTTGACACTTGATAGGTTGTGAGAGTTGAAAGAAAAGACATAGGATGACTTTAAGATTGTAAACTTTTGGCAACCAGAAGGATGGTATTGCCCTCAATAGAAATATCATAGTTTAGAGGGAGGGATAGCTATTTGGAGAATGTGAATTTTAATTTATATATGTTGAGGTAGAGACCTATAAAATATTCAGATAGAAATGAGTAATCCAGGACCTGGAGTTCAGGAGAGAAGTGAATATGCAAATTTAGGAATAATTTTCCTAGAGAAAATTGAATCCATGGGAGTTATGAGATCACCAAGCAAGGCAAACTCAGAATCATAGTTTCACAGACTTGGAAGGAACTTCAGAGACCATCTAGTTCAAGTTGTACATGAACAAGAATTCTTTTTCTAACATCTCTTGGTAGTTATCTTCAGTAATCTAGCCTCCTATTGGGTCATTCCAGTGATAGGGAACTCATTATTGCAATTGCATTATTGCCGTCTATTCGTGATATGGTATCTGTTCCTGGTTAGGTTTGATCATTCATCTGACTAACATCAAGTGCAAGTCATGTCATCATTTCTCTGATGTCATGGTCTTCTTTGAAAATGAAGGATGAATACAGTCCCACTTAATTCCAGTGCCTTCCCTTTGTTAATTATTTCCTATTTATCCTGTATATAGCTTACTTTGTATATATTTCTTTGCATGTGGTTTCCCTCATTCGATTGTAACCTCCTGAAGAGCAGGGACTATCTTTTGCCTCTTTTTGTATCCCTAGCACTTAGCACAGTGTCTGGCACATAGTAAGTACTTAGCTAATGTTTATTAATTGATTATTGATCAATTGATATTAAACACCTATGTGAGACACAGTGTACCATTGGAGATATGAAGACTCAGATGTCAAGAAGCTTGCTTTCTATTGGTTGTATACTATGGAATTTGTGCAAATATTCTGTTACTTTGTATATCCTTCATATTTCTAGGGAGAGAGCATTAAGGGGGAGAATTAGGAAAGGCCTCAGATAGAAAGGTGGTACCTGTGCTTCGATGGAAGTTAGAATTTCTAAGCCATAGAAATGAGGATGGGGTACATTCCTGGCATGGGGGACATCCTGTGCATCAGCATGGATATGGAAGCTGCAGCGGCCCCAAGAAGGAATAAGTAGCAGACCAGTTTGACTGGAAGGGGAATCATATGAATTAAATCGAGAAAGCTAAGTGAGAGCCACGTTGTGGATTGATGGGAAATGCTGCCTTGCCTCTTTGTCTAAAAATAACATTTTTGTGGATAAAATCTTGGTGGTCCCTCCATGGCATTTTCTGATTTCTTCCTGAGCCATCTGCCATTCTCACCTTCCCTACTTGTCCCCCAAGAAGTTAAGTAGTCTTAAAGACTGCTTGTCTGATTGTGATGGGTCCTAGAGCAGGGTTGGCAAATGTCTATGACTGTATTTTGCTGAGCAGCACCCTAACTCTCGATAGCTCTTAGAACTTTGCTCTGATTGGCTGGAAAGAGGCTGTTTGATTGATCTTAACAAGGATGTCTTTTCTTTTTTATGAGGAAAATGACCTGCCTCCCCAAACCTCTTGGAGTAATATCATTCTGAAAGCATCTCGCATTGATTGTTCTCTCTCTCTCTCTCTCTCTCTCTCTCTCTCTCTCTCTCTCTCTCTCTCTCTCTCTCTCTCTCTCTCTCTCTCTCTCTCTCTCTTTTCCAAAACAGACCAATCTTAGTAGTATCCCAGTGTCCCAAAGGGACAGGGAGTGAGTCTACTTACCAATAATCTTTTTATGGGCTATGTGTATTTAATCTAAGTATAAACTTTATGTCCCTGTCCTAATAAAAGGGAAACCTGCAGTGTTGATATGATTTCATCAATGGGCTCTGTTAAAGTTTATGAGGAGTTATAATGTGTTTGAAATGTTCCTAACATTCTCTATTTTGCCCTTTATGAAGAATACAACATGCTCACTGGACTGGGCAGTAGGCATCTTGACTTCTAAGTCCCAGGTACATGGATCTAGAGTGGGAAGGGATCTTAAAGATAATCTAGTCTAACTCCAACTATTTTTACACAAGAAAAAATGGAGACTCAAATAAGCAAACTGACTTGCCCGAAGTCAGATAATTATAAAGTGAGAGGCAATGTGATACAGAGGAAAGAGGACTAATTCTAAAGTCCAAAGACCTGGGTTCAGATTCTGCTTTTGGTTTACTAATGTTGTGACTTTGGGCAGGTCACTCAACCTCGCTTGGCCTCGGTTTCCTCACTTGGAAAATAAGAGAGTTGACTTAGATGGCTTCTAAGGTCCTTTCCACCTTCAGCTCTGTGATTCTAAGAAGGAAGCATGGGACTTGAACCCAAATTGTTTATTTCATTTCTTTTACGTGCTGTGTGGCCCTAGGCAATTCACTTCCTTTCTCTGGACCTTTCTTTCCTTCTTTGTAAAATGCAGTTGAACTAGATATACTGTCAGGCATCTTCCAGCTTTTCTTTGTTAAGAAATCATCCAAAGACTCATTTCTTTGTGTTCCTGGGATATAGAATTCTAAGCCCGATTGACTCACAAAATTACCTATTTATATGTACCTTTGTGATGGAAACACTGAAGTCCTATTCCTGGCTCAACTATTTATTACCCACAAAAGTCACTTAAACTTCTCAGGGCCTCTGTACCCTCATCTGTAATAATGAGGAGGTAGGACTCTTAAATCTTCTAAGAATCTTTCTAGCTTTACTGTAACTCTTATCATTTTTCATCCATCACCATAACTTAGTATACTATCATGAGCTCCTCAAAGACAGGGACTGTTTTTTGTTTCTTTTTGCATCTTTAGTGCTTAGCACAGTGCCTGGCACATAGGAAGATAGGTTTATTGTGTTAAAATGCAATGAAATTAAAATTAAAAGTACATGTTTATTGACTGTCAATTGTTCGGAGATAGACAAGACCTAGTGCTGAACTTGGAGGTGGAAAGACCGAATTTCACATCCTAATAACTCTGTGACCATGGGCAAGTCATTTAATCACCTTGAGCCTGTTTCTTCATCTGTAAGCACACTTGTGACTAATAACATTCAGGGTTCTTGTGAGGCTTAAATGATTTTACATATGTAAAACATTATACAAATTTTATAGTGCTATAAATATATATATCAGTTGTTTAAAAAAAATCCTACCCCTTTAATCTATACTTGCGCCCAAACTCCCTGTCAGTGGAATCCTCAAGTCTGATTTATCATCTTCCAACAAATCGATATTAACTAGCCCATTCTGCTGTATGTGAGCTGCTTGTGGTTCTGGCTGTCTGTAGGGTTTTATGTGCCTTGTCTGGTCTACCTGGTGGCTCTTTGTAGTGTTTGGGATTCCAGTCTCCGACCTGTGGAGTTCATCTGTTACCTTGACACAAAGCAGCAGATCTGGCCCATCTCCTCTTATAATGCAGGTGATTTATGATGCCATCAGTCACCCCAGTTCACTGCCTTATTTCTTCATATGGTATCAGGTCCTATAAGGAGGTATTGCATATCTTTCTTTCTATTGCTTTTCATCTCATTAATAACTTGCCCTTATCTTTCATGAGTGTAGAGGACCAGCATTCTGCAGCCTGGAAGGAAGCACTGTGGAGCACAACAGTTTTCTTTTTGTTTTAATCAGAAACTCTCAACCTAGCAACAAAGTGTTTATCTTGTCAACTTGCCTAGGCCACTTCTTTTCTCTTTTGACCTCAGAAGAATCACAATTGTGGGTACCCCCTGAGTTAATTAAAATATTCATGTTAGGCATAAGTAGGAGGCAGCATAATACCCTTAATTTCTTAGACACAAGACATGGTTTAAAAAATATCATTGAGGTATGACCAGAAAAGGAACTGATCTGTTTGTTTGGCTAGAAGGACAGATAACAGGTGGATGTACCTAATACTATCCTGGTATCTATAAAATAGCAAAAGGTCTAGAGTAGGGTTTTTTAAGATGGAGCTCTTAGATCCCTAAGGATCTATGGATAGATTTCTAGGGATCCATGAATTTGAATTGGAAAAAAAGATCATATCTTGATTTTCATTCACCTCTAAATGAAATGTAGCATTTTCTTTAATTATGATGAAAAAAGGCATTCTGCTGAGTCTAACACTCATGTTATGAGCCTCCATGTGAAGTCCCACCAGATTGCCTAAGAATGATTAAATGGCTCAGGTTGAAGATGGAGCCAGTAAAAGCTCTCGTGCCTATCAAGAGTGGTGGGATTATGTTCATGGGTGGCCACTGTACTTCCAGTCTGGGGAAGATGAGATGAATCAATCTTTCATAGAAAACAAAATCAATAAACAGAATTCTAAGAAGCAGTTCATAAGCTTTATCAGACTGCCAAGAGAATCCATGTCAGCAAAGAAAGAAGGATAAGAACTCTTGGTCTAAAATGATGGCTTCTGTCATAGTGGATGGATGCTCTATGGAGAATTTATTGGGGAAAAATGGACAAGAAATGCAGAAGATGGTAAGGTATGGATGGGTTGTGATCTACCGATAGAGGGGAGCCCACTTTGATAACATCATATAGATTCATCAAAGTATTGAAATAAGTTTTCCCTTAAAGGTATTGCCATGTGTTCAGCACATGCCCCAAAATTAGTAGTAGTAGTAGTGGTAGTTTATATAAAGGCTTGGAGAAAGGAGCTGGAATACTGAGGTAGAGAAGAGAGAGTAGCTTGATTTGTCTAAATGCCTGGAATGTAGTACAGGAAGGGCAGTAAAGTACAATAAGCTTGGAAAGGGAGATTGAAGCCACAGTGTGAAGGGTTTTAAATAAATGCCCAGCTAAAGAGTGTCTGTCTCATTCTAGAGGTTATAGGTAGCCTCAGAAGGCACTTGAGCAGGGAGGAGGCATGGTCAAATGTATACTCTAGAAGTGTTAGCTTGGTAACTGAGTAGAGTTTGGATTGGAGAAAAGAGAGGATGAAATCCTAGAGAATAGGGACAAGGCTGCTGCAAAGGTAGAGTGGATGAAGATCTGAACTAGAGTAGCAGTCATGTGAGTGGAGAGGTGGTGATGAATGCAGTCCTAGAGATACTGTGCAGGTACAACTGACAAGGCTTGGAAACTGGATGTAGGCATTGAGGGAGAGTTGAGAATCAAGTGCATCTGATTATAAACCTGGAATATGGAGAATTGACAAGATTTGGAAACTGATTGGATATAGACATTGAAAGAGAGTTGAGAATCAAGTGCATCTGATTATAAACCTAGAATATGGAGAATTGACAAGATTTGGAAACTGATTGGATATAGACATTGAAAGAGAGTTGAGAATCAAGTGGATGGCATGTTCAAGGAGGACTAGCACCTCTAGTGTGAAGAGTTGCTGACCCACACCAAAAGTGGGCTACTCATCTACTTTTGGTGTCCACCTTCATCAACTTTCACCTGTGACTCCAAGAAGTTGTAGCATGCACAGCAGCCACACCTTAGTAAAATTGTCTCAGCAGGATGGCTAAACCAGGTTGAGGGTAATTGACAGGTTTCAAACCCATTGGTTAGTTAGGGGGATGTCTACTGGGGAAGACTTCCCCAGGAGGAATGGGCAGATGAGAGTAATTTGTTTCAATGGCCATGATGGCAGCTAAAGCAGGTGCCATAAAATGCTTACAGCTTAGTCAGACATGGAAGATGCCAAGTTCATCCACTGCATCCTGGGCCATTATCAGTCATCTTGACATTTGTCTTGTCATTGGACTTTGATGACTCAGGGAAGAGAAAATGAGGGTGACAACTCAGTGCAACTCTGAGTCACTGAAATATAATTCATGTACAAGTCAAGACCTAACCTGTGATGTCACTGGTTTTCTCTGAAAAATGAAGGATAAACAATAAGAGAATCAAGTGTGATTATGAACCTGGTGATTAGAATGATGGTGCTGGCGTGACTTGGATAAAAGAAGTATGGAGAAGGCAAAAAGTTTTGAGGAATAATGAGTTCTGTTTTGGACCTGTTGATTAAGATACCTTGAAGATAAGACATTCAGATGGTAATTTCCAGAAGGTAATTGTTGATACAGGACTAGAGTTCATGCTGAAACTGAATATGTAGATTTGGAATTCATCTGTATAGAGATGATTGAACCCACTGGCATTTATGAGGTCACCAAGAGAGATTGTAGTGAGAGGAGAGTACATTTTATGTCCCAGATCTATCTGTAGGCTCTCTGACAAATCCAGTTGTCCATGAGGAACAAATGTGTCAGCTGTTCTCTCTCCTCTGGTTACACTTTCCCACGCTAGCCTTCTGAAAACTGCTTCTAGCATTTGTGTAAACAGTTTTGGAGAGATGGCGTCACCTTGGCACACAGCTTCCCTAACATCAATAATACATGGATCTTTGAGTGGTATTATTGCCATTGTACAATCCTTGTTCATTTCTGCCAACAGGTTGATGTATGCCAGGCTGAATCTACTGTCATCAGGAGCATTGAGCTCCACTGAATCAAAGGTCTTTTTGTAGTTGACAAATGCATAACCAGGCAGCTTTTCAGATTCTTTGCATTTCTTGTTTAGTTACCAGAACACATGGATGTGCGCCATTGTGGAAAAAGGGGATCAGAAGCCTACTTGTTCTTCTCTGCATATCTCAGTCATTATTTATGCCATTGACCATAATGTGGGTGAAGGCCCTGCATATTTGACACAAGGTCGTTCATGGGCGGCTCATTGTTGAGGTTGGACCAGCCTTCTCCAGGTGGTCTTAGATGGTCTTAAGCTCAGAGTACTTCAATTATTTTCATGTCTATTGTGAACTGTTGGTCCCATACCTTGTACAAATGGATATTTTCTTCTGTAAGCACTAGGGAACCACTGAAGCCTTTGAAAGATCAGTCTGATGCAGAGATGTTTATGTTCTGTTCAGGCCTGCTTCATCTACTGATGATTGCTCATTTTTATAAATTTTCATAAATTTAGATCTGGAAGGGACCCTAAAGACCATCTAGTCCAACCCCCTCATTTTGCAGGTGAGAAAACTGAGGCTCAGAGTCACATGGGTAGTAAGTGAGGAAGGCAGTATTTGAACTCATACCTCAGGATCATTGGAGGGGAACTTGGAGATCATCTCATCCAGTCTTCTCCTTTTACAGATGAGGAAAATTAGGCCCAGGTCACACAGAGTTGTTTTGCTTTGAGAGTCAGGTTGTTTAAAGCAACATTTCCCAAACTTGTATTCCATTCTGTGTGAGCAGGGACTCTGGGAAAAAATTGAAATGCTAACAATATGTTCTCTAAAATATTAAATATGCAATCGAATATGTATTAGAACAATTTTTACTTGTAGCAATTTGGGAGTATGAAAATAGGCTTAAATCCTTGATATTCAAAATTCCATACACTGTTACCCCTCACTTTTTTTAAGGGGGGAGGTATTCCAAGCCCAGACACCCATCATTGATGGTTGCATTTTTATGTTTCAAGTCCCAAAGTATTTTATAGCCAAATTCATAAAGAAACTGCTGGCCTGTCATTTTAAATGTGGGGACAAAGTGTAGACTTTAATTTCTTGATGGCTTTACCTCCTTTTCTCTTCTTGATCTTCAAGGAAGGAGCTTTTTAACTATTGCAGATTCTTTAGTTTCCAGGCCTTGCCTTTTTGCCTGTGCCCCTGGAGTTCTTTGGGCTTTCCCTACATATCCTTCCTTCTTTCCATCCTCAGTTCCTTATATTTTGCAATTTTTCTTCCTACCTTTATTTTTCCTCTTAGACCCATTTGCTTCAGCATTTCTTCACTTACTCAATGTCTCCTTCTTTCCACCAGGCATGCTTTCACTGTTCCCACTAGAGTGCTTGATAAATCTGTTGTAATCCCTGTCTGTATTGAGTTCTTCCTTGTATTTCAAGTCCCATTCTGACAACTCATCTGCAAATGAGTTTTCATCGAAACTGTATCCCTGTGGTGGCTCCCCACCTACAACCCCCGTCCCTGCCCTGCTTGCTTATATCATTTTCCTGAGAGATGTTCACATGGGCCATCATCTGCGTCATGCACGGACCTGGTCTGGTTTGAGTGACACTTTTCACAGAGTCAACATATCTCAGGTCATATGTGCTACTTTGTGAGTGAAGCTTTGCTCAGATTTAATACAATTCCAGGTGGTCTTTCCTGGGTTTATAATTTTCAAATTTTCTTCTCTTCTTTTGTGTTAAGTTATAGGGTGATGAACTCATTATATTCTCCTTCTCCCTAAGCACACTTTCTCCTTTAAACTTTCCAATCCCAGATAAGGGTACCTGTCCCCCTCATTACCCCTATTCTTCCCACCTCAGAATCATTCTCCTCTCATTTCTCTCCCCCATATTGATAAATGACCAAGGTTTACCAATTATACCTCCACAGCATCACTTGTATCTGTACTTTTCTCTTTAGCCACCTTGCTTCAGGCTTATAGCACCTCTTTCCTATATCCTAGATCTCCCTGCCTCCAGCCTCTTCTCTTTTCCAGTCCATTTTCCACATAGCTACCAGAGAAGGATTCCTAAGGTAGAGGTCAGCTGATGATCCTCTGCTTAGTAACCTTTGTTATTATGCAGTCATTTTCAAGCGTGTCCAACTCTTTGTGACCCCATTTGGGGTTTTCCTGGTAAAGATAGTGGACTGATTTGCCATTTCTTTCTTCAGATAATTTTGCAGATGAGGAAACTGAGGCAAACAGGGTTAAGTGACTTGCTCCAGGTCACACAGCTACTGTGTCTGAGGCTGGATTTGAACTCAGGAAGATGAGTCTTCCTGACTTCAGGCTCAGCCCTCTCTCCTCTTCAGCATCACCTAGCAGCCTAGCATGAGAGATAGCTAGTACAATATCTGGTGAGGTGTCCTATGTAAGAAACAGCAAGAAGGCTAGCCTTGGTTGGGCCCTAATATGCATTGAGGGGAGTCATGTGTTAAAAAGATAGGTTGGTGCAAGGTTGTGAAGAATTTTAAATGCCCAACAGGGGAATTTATATTTAAATATTGTAATTATATAAGTTATATTTATGTTGCCAAATTATTTCCCCTAAGGCATATAGATCGTTCTGCTCAGAAGTCTTCAGTGGCTTCTTGTTGCTTCTACAATAAAATCTAAACATCTCTGCAACATAACTTCTACTTCCTTTTCTAGACTTAATTTGTATGCCTCCCCTTTACATTCCGTATTCCACAGAATTTGGACTACTAGTCATTTCTCCAGCTTGACATTTTCTCTCCTGCGTGATTGCTTTTACATAGGCTTTTTCCTGTGTCTGGAAAGCCCTCCTTTCTGAACTTTGCCTCTTAGAATCTGCTTCTCCTAAAGCTGAAGTCTGGTGTCACCTTCTAAGTGAAGGCTTTCTCAACCACACTTGCCCCTGTTTATTGGTGTTCTCACCTTCTTCAAATTATATGTTTTTATGGCTAACATGGAAGTATGTTTTGCATGATTTCACATGTATAATTGATATAATATTGCTTGCCTTCTCAGTGAATGAGAGGGAGAGAGAGAATTTGGAACTCCCAATTTAAAAAGAAAAGAATGCTAAAAATAAATTGATAATAAATTTTAAAAATTATGTATATTTTACTCATCAATATATATTTTGCTTCATCTAGGAAAACCTAAACTTTTTGAGGATGATGGCTATTGTATTTTCATCTCTTAGCATAATCGTTTGTAGACAGCAGGAAACTTGATAAATATTTGATGTGAATTAAATCAATCTGTCAACATCAAATTGTATGAGAACAATGACAACTTGGAAGAAGATTTCTAATAGATGGCTCCTGTGATCTGTGCTTGGTCGTCTGTTGTTTAACATTTTTTATAAATGACTTGTATAAAGACATAGCATACTTGCCAGATTTGAAAATGTCACAAAACTAAGATGGATAGCTATGACTTTGGATGACAGAGTCAGAATCCACAAAAGATCACAGCAGGCTAGAAAGTGGACCTGCATCTAGTAAGAAGAAATTTAATCAGAATAAATGCAAAGTTGGACTCATGGATTCAAAAAATCAATTTCCCAAGTACAAGAGAGGAAGGATATGGGTAGATAACAGATTGGAAAAAAGTACTGAGGGTTTTAGTGGTCTGCAAACTGGACATGAATAAACAGTGTGATGCGCCAGCTAAATAAACAGATAATATTATTATCCTGGACTGGAAAAGTTTTATATGCTTCCCTTGTAATCTACTGTGGTCAGATCACATCTGGATTCTGGTGTTCAGCTCTGAATGTGACATTTTAGAGAGGACAAGGACAATCTGGAAAGTGACTGGGAAGGAGAAGAGCCTTATGATCATATCAGATGAAGTTTGGTTGTAGGAACTGGGGGTTTTTAGTGTGAAGAAGAGAAAATATTACAAGAGACATGCTAGCTATCTTCAAGTATTTGGAGAGCAATTTGACTTGCTTTTCCCTAGCCCCAGAGCACAAAACTAGGTGCATTGGGTGAGATTCCCAATGAGACAAATTTAGGCCCGATGTCTGGAAAAATGTCCTAATAATTCGAGCTGTCCCAAAGTGGCACGAGTTGCTTCAGGAGGTAGTAGTGGACTGCCTATTGCAGGTTGAAACTTGTCAGGGATATTATAGGAAAGATGGAGCCCTACTCAATCTAGAGACTAGGTGGATTTTGAGGTCTCTTCTAATTCTGAAAACTTATGTTCCTGTGAAAATTTCTGATGGTGCTCTCATTTCATCTGTTTTTTTCCCTTCTTCCAACAGCCCCTCTATGCTCCTTCACTGTCTTAGCACCTTCTGGTTGGGCAAACACTAACAAAATGGTTGTGAGAATTGCCTTGGAGATCTCACTCTGCACAACACTTGATCAAATTTACATCTCACAGGATGTAGCATGTAGCCTGATGCCTCTTTGGGTCCAAATCAGAGTTTCCTCTTGTGTGGCCTTAAGTTGTGGGTGACAAGCCCTTGCCAAAATCGACATCTGTATCGTCCATTTGTTCCCATGTAGAACGTGGGGAATGTGAAACTTTTGCAGTAATACATTTGGGCAGTTCTCCCTCCTGGCCTATCGCGTGCATATCCTCTTATGCTGGAGAGGGTTTAGCCTCTTGGGCATGGCCTCCCCGTCTCAAATTCTCCCCTGCCTCCTCTGTAAAATGAGCTGGGTGGGACTGGATGATCTCTAAGGTCTCTTTCAGCCCCAACATTCTCTAAAATCCTATGATCTCTGGTGCAGTTGACATAAAACCACCACATTGGCGGGAACATGCAGCAAAGTATTTATTATGCCATCAAATGATGACTGCCCATCTGCTAGTTTAGTATTGCTTCTTTGATCCCTACCTCTCCCCTCCTTCCACTCCCCTCCTCCAAATGGTTTGTTGAGAATCAGAAAAAAGCATATTATCACAATTGATCTCTTCATAGATTCTCTGTGCCTGAGACCCAGATCTTAGTACTAAAAAGGACTCCAGGAGACATAAGACTTTCAAGATAATGGTATCCCCAGTTTACAAATGAGACAGCTGAGGTTAACCTTAACCTAGAAAAGTTATACTACTTAGCAGAGGTCATATAGCAGGTTAATGTCAGAGAGAGGACTTGGATCCGTACCTCCTGTCTATCAGTCCAGGGCTCTTTGAACTGTGCTACCACGCTGATTTCTTTTCTAGCCTTCCTGCAATATAGTTAAATTTAAATTTTTAATAGAATTTTTTATTGTGAACAAACAACTTACACATCAGAGAGACCCCAGTGAACGTTAAATTCTAAACTCTTTGCATCACTCCACATTCTCTTCCAATCTTCGCTAGTATATACAGATGTTTTTACGTAGTTGTAATCAGCGTGTACAGATTAGCTTGTGCTCTGCTTATTTTAACATGATTTCATATGCATATGTCAGTTTCTTGACATAGTCCATGGACCTGTCATATTTTCATAGTTGTACAATATGCTTCTATTTTCATTGTGTTAACATACCCTAAATCCACTGATGCTTTTTCTCCATTGCCTCATGTTCTGCATGTCACATAGCATACTACTAGGGTTTAATAAGGGGGGAACAAGAAAATGTAGTGACTGGCAGGGAGCTTCCACTCCTGAGGACCACAGTGAGGGTGACCCTGGGCTTTTAGAGGGGATGGACAGTGTTGGTAGTCTAAGTGTAAGCTTTGCCAAGTGGTGAGGGCCATCACCCAGAGAATAATGAGTTTGCTTTTGGTCAGAGCAACTCATGAAATGGTCTGTTTAGGGGTTGGAGGAGCTGTGATGGGAATGCCTTTTGCCATTCCTTCCCTTACCCTCTTCCCCATGGAGAAAGTCCTTCTTTGGACCTTCCTTCTTAACCACGCAGGACACAAAGCTATGTGGACCCTTCATGGTAAAAGCATTTAGAACACCTTTGTTTGTGGTTTAATGTGCCTTAAGTAAGGGAGCAATTCAGTGCATGCTCCTAACCAGAATGTATGTTTCTGAAAGCAGGGTCAGTTTCCAGTTTTTATCTTTATATTCTTGGTGCCTAAGCACAATGCCTGACACACAGTAGGTACTTAATGTTGAATGAATGAACTCAACTATGCTCATCCTTGTAGGAACCAAGGCAACATTGAATATGCCCTCCAAGCATATTCTTTCTTTCACCCCTGATTTGGCCCTCAGTTAGCACTTGACCTTTTCTCCCTCAATCTACTGGAATCCTTGGGATTAAAACCTTTCTGAATTTACAGCTACTGGTTCTCCCACCTCCACCCCTTTTTGTCCTAGTTAGGGTATGTCTAGACCCACTTACCCTTCCAAATTCTTTGGCAAAAGAGTTTTTTAGTCTTTCCTTGTTGCTTAGCTTTGTTCTAGAAGTAGAGAGTTTTCAGGTGTTTGGGCATATTGATTATCTCATTGTTTGATCGGCTTCCCTTCCAGACTCTCATCCACGCTCTCTTAAATTTCGCTGGTGTCTCTGTAATGCCCTTATTCTTTCCTAATGGACAGGATGGGAGTAAGAGTGTCTTTGTAGTATATTTTGGGTTGCAGAATTCATTTCCCCTTAATAAAAGAGAATTGTGTCCTGGGTCATGTTTTATGTGGGAGATGATGTAATATGCTAACAGCAGTGATTATTTGGGGATGATGCACTGGTCATATTTAGCAGGGGGGCCTGACTGCAGGGGCTCTGGGAAGATAAGGGGCACTTAAGCATGTTCCAGTCTTGTCTCTGTGACTCATGGAATGTAGAATTCTTTAATCTGTAGTTGGGAAAGCCTGATTCTTCTTTGTTTTACAACCACTACTTAGGGTCCTAATTGTGGAGTCCTGATAGGCTAATGATTCTTTAATTGCTGAGTGAGATATAGAGATGTTGTTTTGCTATGGGAGACAATGAATGAAACTTTCTCCCCAGGAGAATGAGCTTTTAAAAAAGGTGCCTGGGAGTCATTTCAGTTCTGATACTAGCCTGTAAGCTCTGTGAAGGCAGGATCCTGTTTCAGCTAAGCTCTGTGTCTTCTTTAGCACCTTGAACACTGCCCTGACTGCACAAGACACTTAATACTTGTTGAATTGGGGAGGTGAAATTTGGATGGGACTGGGAATCCGGGTTGGGAGTGGAGTGGGTGGTGGGGTGGTGGCTGCATCAGCAGAAGACCAAAGGCAACCTGGGAGAATGAGGGGCTCTGATTTGCCATCTCTGGAATAAAATTACCCAAACTTCTCAAAAGCACTTTGAGTTTAAACAAATGTTGCCTCCTAAGATGCCTTGCATTTTATTAAAATGTATAACTTTACTTGGGACTTAACATGGTATGGTGAAAAGACTGCTAGATTTTGACTCAGAGGATATGAGTTTAAATCTTGACTGTGTTTGTGACTTTGGTCAAGTTATTTCACTGTCCTGGGCCTCAATTTCCCCCTTTGTAAACTGAAAGCATTGAACTAGATGATGTCTAAGGTCCCTTCCAGCTCTAAGTCACTGATCCTGGGACTTTTTCTTTTGAATTCTGTACTTGAAACTCTCACACATTCAACTGAGTCACCTTCATATCTTTGTATACTAGGGTTCCTTTCAGTCACTTGCATGTCTGACCTCTCCTAACCTTTGAGTTATGCCTGTTGCTGTCCCTTTTCTGAACCTCCTCTGCTCTTTCCAAAGATTGCTTTCCCCATATCTGGTGATTTCTATAATTACTGAAATATCCAGCTCTCTGTGAGCTTTACATCACAGAAATCTTCACCTTTATGTACTTTTACACCATAGTCTAAACCTTGGAGTGTGACCTGTAACGGAGAGCAGAACTGTGACCATCCAGAGTACAGTGTGAGAAACATTGTGCAGAATCTTCCTGTGGAACAGATACAGTGACAAATGATGGCTTCTCCAGATGGTCAGAGGAGTGTGTGAGTGAGACACCGCTTATGACATGCATGAAAAGATCCTGGGTGTGTCATGGCCCAAACAGACTGGACAATAGATGGCCCATCTGACTAACATATTGGATCCTCTGGGACCATCAACGGCTATCTTGGCAGCTGTTTGGATGGAGATGGAAATGCTGCGCTTGGGGCTATTGATCTTGGCATTTGGTGATTCTGGCCTTTCATTGTGTTGAGCAATGAAGGATCCAAATGAGTGAAATGAACAAGTAAAATTTAAACTCCGCCTTATTCCTTAATCATCTTCTGGCCAACCTCCCTCCATCCTCCTCCACCTGCTCCCCACCCTAAAACAAAACAAAACAAAAAACACAACACTATTTCTGTGAACTGTTTGAAGGGAATTAGGCTTCCTTGTCATCTGATTTCTCTTCCTGCCTCCCTTCCCAGTCAATCTCATGTTGAAAGGTCAATCAAATGTTGTCTTTTACTCTAAGGCTTACAGTATAATACCATTTATTTACCTTCCTCATGGTGGTCTCCTGTAACTGGCTTCCCTCTGCCCCCAGTATTTATGAAGAGATGAGATTGGTGATCACCCTCTGGGTGTATATAGAAAATCCACATTAAAAACAAACAAAAAAAGCCAGCATGCTTTTGTGGTGTTACTCCTCCCTTCACACACCTCCAATGTCCCCTACTGGATAAAAGTCCTGCTCCTTAGCCTGGCATTTGAGGCTGTCCAATGATCTGGTCCCTAACTCGATGTCTAACTTCCCCATTATTCCCTTGCGTGAAATCTTTCCTCTGGATTTGTGCCCTTGCTTGCATGTTCCTGCATCTGAGACTGTTCTTGGCTCTTTTTCCTTTCCCTGTCCGTACCACCTGTCTGACTCTTACCCATTATTTGATTCCTTGTTCCAGGCTAACCTCCTCCTGAAATCTCTTATTTTCCTTCATTGTCATTTCTCTTGGTCCTTTCTATATTTTTTAGCACCAAAGGGTATTGAATATAGGACGAACAGTATTCAGGAAGCTTTCCCTTTCTTCTGAACAGAACATCTTCTTATATAACTATGTCCGTGTTTATTTATGTTACTACTTTTCTGTTGTAGAATTGTTTTGGCTTGAGATGGCTTCTGTTTTATCTACTGTGTTGAATTCCCAGATCATCGTGGGCACCAAGTCATTTTTGCCAACACTTCACAAACTCTACTGTCTTTGGCTTTAACATATTTTATCCCATGCCCTCAGCAATACTGTGAGTAGATAATCTCTCTTCTGAGATCTGGTTAGCACAGGCAAGGATTTTTAGATGTCAGGAGAGAGGCAAGACGAGTCCTGGACCTATGATAAGAGGATTGCAGACTTGAAACCAAAAGGGACCTTAGACATCTTCTAGTTCTCTCTTTTTGAGTAAGAGAACTCAGAAAGATTAAGTGAAATTCCTGAGGTCATACAGGTAGTAAATAGAAGAGGTGAGATTTGAACTCTGCAAATTTAGCACCAACCCCCACTGTTCCATATTTGCCATATCTGTATACCTTTAAGGAAGCACTTAGCCTCCCCAAGCTTCAATTTCCTCATCTGTAAAATCAAGAAAATATTCATGCAACCTCCTTTTTTGTAAGTTTTAAAGCTCTATAGAAATCTGACCCATCACCATCACCATGAACAACAGCTGTCTGACTCTGGGACAGTTCAAGTCACTGGTGTCCTCTGAGTTTCCTCATCTTTAGCTATTCCCTCAGATTTTCTTTCCACTCTAGAATTCTATACATATAGAAGTTCTTGGCAGAGCAGGAAGCATGAATTTTGTGATTCTTTAGTGATAAATTCTCATGAAGAAGTTAGGTCCTTTTCTCCCTCTAATTTGAGTTTAAACCTGAATACTCATACTAAATATCCTCTGGAAGATAATTTAATTTCCAAAACATTTTACCAATTATTTGGCACGTCTTGATCATTAATTTTCTTGGGATGGCCTTTTTGTTTTGTATTGAGTTTCCTACGGTGACATAGGGCATTATTTATTATTTATTTATTTATTTAACTTTTTACATTCATTTTCACAAATTTTTGTGTTCCAAATTTTCCTCCCTTTTATCCCCTCCCCCCACCCCAATACCCCAAGCAATCTAATTTTCCCTATCTCCAATCTGTCCTCTCTTCTGTCATCCCTCCCTTCTTTTGTCTCCATCTTCTCTTTTCTCCTGTAGGGCCAGATGACTTTCTATTCCTCATTAACTGTATGTCTTCTTTCCTAGTTGCAACAACAATACTAAACAATTGTTCCTAAAACTTTTAGTTCCAAATTCTCCCCATCTCTCCCTCCCCAGCCATTCCCTTTGGTACGGCAGGCAATTCATTATAGGCCATATCTGTGTAGCTTTGCAAATGACCTTCCTGATAGTCGTGTTGTGTCAGACTAACTGAATTACCATCCCTCCTATCCTGCCCCTCATTGTTTCTCTTCTGTCTTTTGATCCTGTCCCTCCCCCAGTGTTGACTTTCAATTACTCCCTCCTCCCTTTGCCCTCCCTTCCATCATCCACCCCCCCCCCACAATATCTCCTTCTCCCCCGCTGTCTTATACTGTAAGATAGGTTTACATACCAAAATGAGTGTGCATTTCACTCCTTCATTTAGTAAAATGTGATGAGGGTAAACTTCTTGGTTTTTTTTTTTCCCTCAGCTCTCCTCTTTTTCCCTCCACTAAAAAAATCTCCTGCTTGCCTCTTAAATGACATATAGTTACCCCCTTCCATTTCCCCCTCTTTCCTTTCACTACATTTCTCTCTCACCATTTACCTTAATTTCTTTTAAGGTATGGTCCCATCCTATTCAGTTCAATCTGTGCTCTCTGTCTCTGTATGTGTATGCATGTGTGTATGTGTGTGCATGCGTGTACATGTGTATGTGTGGTCCCACCAACTACCCAGATACTGAAAAGTTTTAAGAGTTAGAAATATTATCTTTCCCTGTAGGAATGTGAACAGTTCATTTCTGGTAAGTCCCTTAATACTTCTCTTTGCTGTTTACTTTTTCATGCTTCTTCTCATTCTTGTGTTTGAAAGTCAAATTTTCTTTTCAGCTCTGGTCTTTTCATTAAGAATGATAGAAAGTCCTCTGTTTCATTGAAAGACCATATTTTCCCTTGAAGTATTATACTCAGTTTAGCTGGGTAGGTGATTCTTGGTTTGAGTCCTAGTTCCTTTGCCTTCTGGAATATCCTATTCCAGGCCCTTCGATCCCTTAATGTAGAAGCTGCTAGATCTTGAGTTATCCTGATTGTATTTCCACAGTACTGGAATTGTTTCTTTCTAGCTGCTTGCAAGATTTTTTCCTTGAGCTGGGAGTTCTGGAATTTGGCCACAATGTTCCTAGGAGTTTCTCTTTTTGGATCTCTTTCAGGTGGTGATCGATGGATTCTTTCAATACTTATTTTGCCCTCTGGTTCTAGAATGTCAGGGCAGTTTTCCTTGATAATTTCATGCAAGATGATGTCTAGGCTCTTTTTTTGATCGTGGCTTTCAGGTAGTCCCATAATTTTTAAATTGTCTCTCCTGGATCTATTTTCCAGGTCAGTTGTTTTGCCCATGAGATATTTCACATTCTCTTCCATTTTTTCATTCTTTTGGTTTTGTTTGGTGATTTATTGGTTTCTTGTAAAGTCATTAGACTCCATCTGTTCCATTCTAATTTTGAGAGAACTATTAAATTCAGTGAGCTTTTGAGCCTCTTTTTCCATTTGGCTCATTCTGCTTTTCAATGCATTCTTCTCCTCATTGGCTTTTTGACCCTCTTTTGCCAATTGAGTGAGCCTATTTTTCAAGGTGTTAATTTCCTCAGCATTTTTTTGGGTCTCCTTTACCAAGGTATTGACCTGTTTTTCATACTCTTCTTGCATCTTTGTCATTTCTCTTCCCAGTCTTTCCTCCACCTGTCTAACTTGCTTTTCAAAATCCTTTTTAAGCTCTTCCAAGGCCTGAGCCCACCCAACACCCCCCTGGGGTGTCTGGGGTACTGAGGCCCCACCCTCCACGTCTTTCCCTGATGGCAAGAATACGTTCTCGTCCTAGCCATCAGATCTGAAGGTCAGGATCATTTGCACTTGCTGGAAAAAACTCTCTATAGTCTTATTTTTCTTCCCTTTTCTAGGCATTTTCCCAGCCAGTTACTTGGCTTCTGAGATTCCTTTCCACCTCCGCCTGGATCCGCCCAGCTAGTGCTTGGCCTCTGAGATTCAAATGCACTTTCCGCGGCAAGCTTTACTTCTGGCACAGGGGTGGGGGCAGGGTCGCCTCCCAAGCTCGGTCCCTCAGGGGCTTTCTGCATAGACTTTCAGGACCGGAGTGGGTGGGGGCGGGGTGGGGGGCCCGCCTCCTATGCTCAGCTCCCTCAGGGGTTTTATTCAGAGGCCTTCAGTAATAGAGCAGGGTGGGGGCAGGGCCATCTCCCAGGCTCAGCTCCCTCAGGTTGGAAAGACCTTCAGTATTGAAGATCCTACCTGCTGCTGGGGGATTCCTGAGTCCTGGGCCGCTGCGCCTCAGCCACCACCCACGCCTCTGCCTCCGCCGCTTCCTGTCCCCGTCTCTGCCGCCGCTTCCTCCCGAGGGGGCCCGAGTCACGGAGACGCTCCGTTCCCCTCCCCTAGTCCAGCCTTCTTTCTCACTGACCTGTAGCTTCTGTGGGCGGAGGGACTTTCCCGGCTGCCGGAGCTTCCCCCGGAGCTTCCCTCTCTGAAGCCTGCTCGAGTCAGCTTCTCTGGGACCGCGGCCAGGGCAGCGCTGGGGGTGGCGTCCGCTTTCCGGGGCGCGATGGACCCCGGGGACGGCTCTCCAGGGCTCAGTGGAACGGAAATCTCTTCCCCTATGTTTATGCACCCCCTGCCGTGATTCAGAATTTATGGGGATCTCTTTTTACCTCAATTCCATGGGTTGTGGGCTTGGAGCTCATAAATGTGCATCCTTCTACTCCGCCATCTTGGCTCCGTCCCCAGGGCATTTTTTTTGTATTCATATGACTTGGCTACTGATAGCAGTCTTGTCTTTTTGTTGTTGTTCAGTTGTTTCAGTTGTGTGCAACTCTGTGATTCCAGTTTTGGGTTTTCTTGGCAAAGATACTGCAGTGGTTTGCCATTTCCTTCTCCAGATCATTTTACAGATGAGAAAATTGAGGCAAACAGGGTTAAGTGACTTGCCCAAGGTCACATGGCTAGTGAGTGTCTGAGGTCAGATTTGAACTCAGGGAGATGAGTCTTCTTGACTCCAGGCCTGTCACTCTATCTACTACAGTGCCACCTAACTGTCCCTGACTTGTTTTCCTATGAAAATTAGAATTTAGTAATATCCATCAATCATCTAATATTTTTCTAGTTTCAGTATCAGTTAGTACTCAGAATGGTTTACTAAAATCTTTTCAGATGCTTGGTTAACATATCCATTAGTTTTTTATAGTCCAGTGAACATTTTCCTATTCTTTGAGTTTCAGGTTCAGGAACTTAAGGTAAGATTTCTTTTAAAAAGCTCAGCCCTAAGTAGGGAATAACTAAATGCTATCTTTGAGAAATGCATACCAATTATAGTTAATTATTTAGGTGAGTTGATCTCTAGTGAGCTGTGTGTTCTCTTCTGGAGTCAAAATTTAGCCTGTGTCAAAGTCAATTGACACAAAGCTGCCATCTCCAATAATGACCTATCTCCTACTGTGTGACTTCAATGCTTCTTCAATAGATCCATGATCTTACTGATGTGGCTACTGTTTCCAACAGGGCACATCTCAACTCATCCATATTTTTCCTACCGTGTGACTCTTGTCCATGTTCCCCGCTTCTCTACCTCCTACCATCAATATATCCTCCACAAAAGGGTTGAAGGACTTTAAGTAAATTAATGATTGGGGGGGCGGGTTATATCCACTTCATTTTCAAATATATAATTCCTCCTCAACTGTGAAGTCCTCCCTTATAACAAAAGTAAAAATAAGAATAAAAAAGAGAAATAAAAGCAGTTCAGCAAAATTGACCATTACGTCAACCAAGTGTGACATTATATGCAGCATCCCACACCAGTATCCCCTATCTGCAAAAAAGATAAGGAGATACCTTCTCATATCTCTTCTTTAGAACTAAGATTGGCCATTATAATTATACAGTTTTTATTTTTTCCATTTGAATTATTTCATTGTGCATATTATTTTCCTGGTTCTGCTTATTTTACTTAGTGTTAGTTCATAATGTCTTCTGTATTCTTCATATTCATCATTACTTACAGCACAATAATATTCTGTTACATGCATGGGCAATAATTTGTTTAGTCATTCTTCAATCAGTGGGCATCTACTTTCGTTCCAATTCTTGATTGCTAAAAATGTTTTGGCATATTCAGGACCTTTTGTCTTCAACCAGTTTGGAGTATATGTTTGGCAGTAGAATCTCTGGGCACAAGGATATGACTGTTTTGATCATTTTCTTGTTATCATTGCTAGAGGATTTTTATTATTATGTGGGCACCAGTGCCCTATATGGACTATCCCCTTATTCTTTTGTCTTCCTAGATGATCAGCTGGCCTTTTCTAGTCAAACATCTCCAGTATAATGTCCTTTTTTCACTTTGTATGCAAAATAACATTATGACAGACTACTAAAGCCAACCAGACATCTCTGTGTTGCATTTTTAGTCGCTTGTCCCATGGAAGAGGAATTAAACTTGTTTTCCTTGATCTCAGCAGGCAGACCTAGAAGCAGTGAATACACGTTACAGAGTTTATAGATTTGGGTTTTCCACAAGAGAAAAAAAGCCTTCCTAACCATTAGAGCTGTCTAAAAGTGGTTGGTTTCCTCAGGAGGCAATGGACTCCCTCATTACTGAAGGATTTCAGGAGATAAGACTGGTTGAGTGTTTATTGGGTATGTTGTAGAGGAAATTCCTGCTCAGTTATTGGTTATAACAGATGTCCTTTGAGTTCCCTTCCCACTCTGAGATTCTGTGATTTTGATCATAGCTCTTACAAGTCAATGGTCTAACTACACAGCTAATTCTGAAATGACTCTTCATGAACTTATTTTCCCCCTTGTGATCTTGTTCGGTACTCTTCATGTTCATTACCCTTCTGACTTTCTCCTGTAGAAAATATTCATTATGTGAGTCTGTGCACATCTGCCTTCTGTGTAGGTTACAAGTCTTTCATCTCCTTCCTTTCTTAATCTTGAACCATATTTTCACTGCTATCCCCATGGCTACTTTGGTCTAGAAGTCACTTAGCATTAAGGTACATATTGACTTAGGAGAATGTGATCAACTTCTTTGTACATTTCCTCTGCTTCTTCATCCTTGCCAAGTCTTAATGAAGGCTCATCATGAGCACTGCAAATCACCCTTGAAAAGCTGTTTCTTCTTGCCCTTATGTACACAGTGATTTCAACTCCATAGGTATAGTATGTGTCAGAGATAGGTCTTGAGCCTAGGTCTTCCTGGTTTGTTGCTTAGGCACACACAATGAGACCAACTCCATCAAGTTCTTTATTTACCTCTGCAAGGAGAACCTCTTCCTATTTAGGTACACATTCTTCATGCCTTTTTGCTTTCATTTATAGTTGGAATGTCAAGGCTGGTAATGGGCCATTTCTTCCAGCATTATGTCCTGTTGTATTGTCTATGATAATGATAGACGAGGAGACAACTACTAATAGGTTCTGTTTATCTAGGGCATTTACTGGTTTGCATATATCACCGCATGGCATCTTTAGCACGGCCCTGGGAGGTAGATAGTGCAAGTCTTGGTCACCCTAGTTTACAGCTGAGACGTATACTGCATCATCCAGGAGCTAAGTGGCCAATTAGGGAACCAGCTCGGCATTGTCCAACTCGCAGATCCAGTATTCTTTCCATTCTTCTATATTGCTTCTCTAATCATCCAACTGAGGGGATGAAGGTACTAGCTGCCTGACACACACAAAATACATCTTTCATTAAAAAGAAAAAAAATTGGTTCTCTCCATGAGCAGTGAACAATAAAAGCCATTTCAAGTCAATCTGAGTCGGAGTGGAAGCTGGGTGTATTTTTAAAGAGTATCTAGGCTGCACCTAAAAAGGCAGGCTGGAATTGAGGTCATTTAAACATTCTGAAAACAGTGGGTTAGTAAATGACTAGCAGTTAACAGATTTCTGAAATAACTTGTTTGCATTTGACTGTTTTGTCTCAAAGCTGGTTTGAAGATTTAGGTCTTGTCATGATAAAGATTGTTTTGGATACTTTTGGATACATTTGGATACAATTTTTAGATATGCCTGGATACAACTTTTGGATATGTTTAGATATGTTTTGGATACGATCTCTGATTTTTTTGAAGGGGGAGGGCAGAGGTGGCAAGGAGCCATGGGTGCAGATGACAATTCCTTCCGTGTCTTAGCGATATCGTGAGATGCTGTGTCTAAAACAATCCTTTTATCCCCTGCTCACTAACCTTCTGCTAATGCATCTCTGCACAGTTAGCTAAGATGGCCATCAGTGGTAAACACAGCCCATCCATAAGAGCCTTTCCAGTTTGATAGAATTTGTGAGAGCTTGGGCTCTACTGATACAGCCTTTTGCAGTTGTGCCCTATCTCTATGCCACGAAGAGACATCCCAAGAGGCTCTCACCACCTCTCTACTCAACTATAGCAGACCCTTCTAACTGACCTCTCTAACTCAAAAATCTTCTCCAGTTTACCCTTCATTCAGCTCTCAAGGTGATTTTTCTGAAGTGGAGGTCTGGCCATGTCATGCAACTGCTCATTCAGCTTCAGTGACTCCCTGTTCTCTTCAGTCTCAAATGTAAAGTCCTCTGATTGGCCCTTAAAACTACTCTTCATTAACTCGGCCCTACCCTGCCTTTTCTGTCTTCTTAAGCTTTAGAACCTTCCACTCATGACTCTCCAGTCCAGTGATATTGGTGTTCTTGAAGTCCTTTAAACATGACACTCGATCTTCTTGTCTCTGTGCCTTTGCAATGGCAAAGGCATTTGTTCTCCCATGAAAGGAATGCTTCACCTTGACTTCTTAGTTTCTCTGACTTCCCTCAAGTCTCAGCTCAAATCCCCAAAGAATTATCAAAGGACCCTTGGCTCAGAGGTTCTTAAGGACTGATCAGTTAGTGGGCAAGCATTTGTTAAGCTTTGCTCTGTGCCAGTTACTACTCTGGGTAGCTAGGTAGTGCTGCAGTGAATAGAGTGCTGGGTCTAGAGTCATTTTCCTGAGTTCAAATCTGGCCTCAATCACTAACTAGCTCTGTGACCCTAGTCAAGTCATTTTGCCCTGCTTGCCTCAGTTGCCTCATCTGTCAAATGAGCTAGAGAAGGAAATGGTAAACCACTCCAGTATCTCTGCCAAGAAAACCTCAAAATGGGGTCATGAGGAGTTGGACATAACTGAAAAGCAACTGAACAATAACACTCTGTGCCAGACACTGTACTAGAGACTTCGGATCCAAAGACTCAAAATGAGAAAATCACTCCTCCTCCCAGCAAGTTTGGATCTAACAGGGGAGATTCCATTTAAGTCTAGACAGATGAGAGAGCAGAAGAGAATGAATATTAATAAATATAAAGTAGTTCACTACAAGATGGGGGCAGAGAAGACTTCTTTATCTCACTTCCAATAGCTTGCTATGAATAGGAAATGTTTATAGGATATAGGGTTTTAGAAGACACTTTTAGAAGTCCTCAAGTGCATTGCCCTCATTTTCCAGAACTGGAGAAAATGACTTTCCCAGGTTCACCTAAGTAGTAATTATCACAGATGAAATTTGAATCCGTGTCCCCTGCCTCCAAGTTCAGTGCTTACACCATGAGATATTGACAACTTTCTAGGTGAGTGTCATCTCTGCCCATTGTACTTGACAAAGTGCCATATTTCCTGAACTCTGAGGGGAAAGGGAAGCTGCCTGTTCCCTCTAGTATTTCAGTAGGAAGGAAAAGGCCAGAAGGAAGGAATGAGTCACTTCTCAAGTAGTGAAAGAACGAAGAGGTGAGGTTTGAGTCGTGATGGGAAAATCTGTTCGTCGGAGTTAGCACATGTCAAAATAATTGGATGTGTTCATTTTAGTGAGTTATTGAGTCAGAAGTGAATTACAAAAATTTGTAGGGGGGAATAACAAAGTAGTGTTTCCAATAATAACATCCTTGTTAGTTTTTTGGGGGGAGGGAATGGGAGGATTTTTTTACATCTGAAGGAAATGTGACCTTAGCTACCATCACATCTGAATGTTTCATAATGATCATCATAGTAGTAGTAGTAGCAGCAGCAGCTAACGTTTGTCTATAGTACTTTTAAGTTTGCAGTGTGTGTGTGTGTGTGTGTGTGTGTGTACAGACATACATACACTTGATCTTAATAACAACTCTGTGAAGTAGTTGCTATTATAATTCCCATTTTGCATATGAGGAAACTGAGGCTGAGAGAGGTTCAGTGACTTGCCCAGAGTCACACAGCTAGTAAATTCCTGAGACATGATATGAATTCAGGTCTTCCTGACTCCAGGCCCCTTGCTCTATCCACTGAACCACCTAGGTGCCTTCATAGCACATCAAGATGAAAGCACAGGTCAACTGAACATTACAGTTAGTAATGCCACATTCATTTCCATTGGTTTCACCACTGAGTTTTTGGCTTCATGACTGACCACTTGTGGTCCCTGGGGTCCAGTCTCTTAGCACAGTGTTCTATCTACTGTTTATCATCTTGGCCTATGGAACTTCTTCTTGGCTGTGTCCAAATATGCCTCCTACATTCTGGACATCCTTTTCATTCCTCATCCTTCTATTCATTAAAGAGGAAGCTAAGTAGATGGTGAAGAGAGCCCTCAATTTGGAGTCATGGAAATCTGAATTCAAATCCATCCTAAGACATTAGCTGTGTGACCCTGGGTAAGTCATATAACCTCTTTTGCCTCCATTTTCTCATCCATAAAATGGGGATATAATAGTAACTGTACTCTAGAGTTGTCATGAGGATCAAATAAGATAATATTTGTGCAAAATTTTTTGCACTTTGCAAACTTTAAAACTCTATATCAATGCTAGATATTATTATCCCCCTCCTACCAAAACACTGGATTCTACCCCAGATACTCTGGACTCTGATAGATAAGTTTTCACCTTATCCTCCTCCCTCACTGTTTCTAACTCCCCTTTATCTGTTTTCTTCCCCCATTAGAATGTAAGTTCCTTGAAGGCAAGAACTATCCTGCTAGTTTGTGTTTGTATCACCACATTTTAGCATGATGCCTGGAAAATACTAAGTGCTTAAGAAATGCTTTATCATTCATTCATTCCTTGCTTCTCATCCTATACTTTAGAGAAGTTTGGCATATCTGTCTTTCCATCACCCTCATGGTGGCCTATTACAATAAAAATTGAAAGAAGAAGCTTTTCTGTTTTTATTTAAATTATTCAAATTTTATAATCAAACTCTCAATATTCCAACAGACTTAAGATTTTTCATTTCTGGACATACAGGTCAAATAATCAGAGGGATTTACATTTATCAAGTGCTTTTTGCTTTTCAAGTTTCTTTCATATCTATCATCTCATGTTATCTCACACAACAACCCAACAGTATTCCCATTTTTCATTAGGGGAAACTGAGATCCAGAGAGAGAAAATGATTTATCCATAACATTACTAATAGTCACTAACATAGCTGGGACTAGAAAAGGGGCCTCTTGATGCTTAGGTCCTTGATTTAGAGATAGGAAATGTTGTAGAGATTCTCTGGTATATTGTGCCTCACTTTATAGGTGAACCAAGCTCAGCAAACTAAGGTGATTTGCCTCAATTCACACCCATAGAAAGTGACAGAGTTAAACCCAGGTTGCCCATCTCCAGGTCCAGCATTCTTTTCAGCACACCAGCCTGTCTCCTTGATCTTTGTATTATACCACCTGGTGAGAACAGCATCAGATGAAATTGATTTATACTCAGGTGTGAACAACAAAACCAACCTTCTTCATTGACCTTCTGATAATAAATATCAGGCACAATCTAATTTTACCAGGCTTCCTAAACTTTTTTCACTCCACTTGTGACCCCTTTAGTGCTTCTTAAACTCTGGGTGGCAATCTTCACTGGATAAAACAGGGAGATATATACTGGCTAAAGGTCCTGGATGCAATGATGGAGGAAGTCCAGTGTAAAATCCAGACTGATCTAGGGTTCCCTGTGGATGGTAGCTTCACCTAGATGTGGATGACACATTATGTTTACTCCATCAACCCATTGTCACACTCCTGCCCTTTCTCTGGGGCATTGCAGAACCTCTTTAACAGAGGTGCAGTTTCCCAAAGGAGTTTGGCATATCTATCCACAGAGGAGAAGACCAAGTGGATGACAATTATTGCCTCAATTTCAATGTGCATTTAGATAGACAGCCTAAGACTTCACCAGTAGTATGCATATCTGAGATAGAAGGAAAATGAGCTGGGCCCAGAGTTGAAAAAGAGGAAAATGAGCTAGATTTCTTTTATTGACCCCAAGTTTCCCATGGAATCAAAGGTCAATCTTGTCATTACCAACATTTTGCCTGTGTTGCTGTAAAGTAAAAAGACATAACATCACTGTTTCTGAAGAACTAAAGAGGAGTTTCACAGAGAGCAGTGGAAAGGCACATAGTAGATGTAAGTTAAGTCACAACATAAAATCACTGAGGAACAGTGGAGAAGAGAAAATGGGCAGTCATGTGGCAAGAACAAGCAATGACAGCAGCACAGCCAGGATGTTCCATTGGTACTTCCCCTCTTGATGTCAGGGTAAAGCAAGGAAGGCCTGTGGCACATTGTATGGATTCTCTGTTGCAAACTAATGGGAGAATATGGACAAGTCACACAGGGTGGGCATTTTTAGATTGGGTTCCCTCTAATGATGCAAATGCCAATCTATGAGATCACAGATTCGTTTGAATAGGAATGGTTGAGATAACTTAACTCTTCTCGGGAATATCTATTTCATTTGCAAATTTAACAAATATTTTTACTGATGTCTTTTGTATTTACTTGATAGTCATTTGTTGGCTCCACCTCTCTTGCATTTAAGATTGAACCCACTCAATTTGAAAACTGTCTTAGACAAGGCATTCAGTATTATGTCCTAGTAATCCCTCGCCTCTTTGCTATGCAGAAAGAGTAATTTTTCATTATCTATTCTCTCAGACCTTTTCACTGATTTTTTCTCTTACCGAGAGTCTGACTTCCACTTGCTAATAGCATTAATATTGTTATAGTCATGTATATTATTCTCTTGGTTCTGTTTAGTTTGCTCTGCATTGGTTCATAGAAATCTTCTTGTGTTTCTCTGAAATCCTCATATTCATCATTTCTTGATGCACAGTTAAGTATGCCATTATATCTATAGGCTAAGGATTCCCATTTTAAAATGATCTCTCATTTCCCCATTCCCTTCTCAGTTATAGGGCCCATCAGCTTTGGCACCTTTCTTTTGAAAGGTTGCTGACCCCTCCACTGTCTGAGGATCGACTTTGAGAACAGATAGAGAGTTAGCTCAGGGTTTATACTTCTTCAGACTACGAGCAGAGCTTGGGGATCCCGGCACCTGCAGGCTTGAATTGGAGTGGTCTAATTAGCACTTCTTAAACTCTGGGTCCTAATAGTTTATGAAGCACTGAAGGGCTCCTGAGTGGAAAAAGTTTAAGAAGCTCTGGATATGAAAATTTGCTAAAAGAACTGGGTTTACCTTGGAGAAGAAAACACCTGGGCATATAGGAGTGGGGAAGGGACACAAATCATTTAAAGGACTGTTATGGGGAAGTCCCATGAGATTTCTTCCACTTAGTCCAAGAGGGCAGAGGTAGGACTGATTGATGGATATTACAGAAGGGCACATTTTGGCTTCATGCAAGAAAAACTTCCTAACATTCAGTGCTGCCCAATAATGGTATGAGCAACTTTGGCAGATGGTGGGATCTTTGTCGCTGAATGATCACTTATTGGAGATGACATAGAGGGAATTCCTATTTGAGTATGGGTTGGATTGGATGACTCCTGAGCCCTTATCCAATGCTGAGATTCTGTGCTTGTCATTATATATAGAACGACTTTAGGTAACTACAGGGCTAAAATCTGAATTACATATTGGGAGGATCCCTAGGGTCATTAATTGATGACAAAATTGGAGGATACTCTGACATGCAGAGATATATTAAAGACAACCAGGACAGATTTATACCAAGGAGGTCACGTAGAGCAAACTTGATTAATTCCTTTAGAGAAATAACAATGTGAATGGACTTGGAGAAAGCTCCCTCATCCAAGCTAGCTTTTGATTTAGTACCACTCTGAGCCAAGATGCAGAGGGCTAATGAGTATGGTGGGGATGTTCTCTTCCTGAAGTAGATTAAAAATATGCCCTAGAATCAAAAACCAGAAAGAGGTGGGTAAAAAAGGTTTTCACAGGTATTTCCCACTATGTGGATTTTTTGATGGAATTGCATTTCTAAAGAAGGGAAATGGATATTATGTTAAGCTCATGCTTATGGAATTTTTAGTCTCTACTGCTGCTGTCACCACTGTGGGATTCAGGGACTTCAGGAATGGGAACGTATCTCCATTTTTTTAGTTTAGCTTATTGGAAAATAAGGTTCAATAGCTGGACTTTTATCTTGGAGACAATTTTCCAAGAGTACATCTGTACCATATATCAAGGGCTATAGCTCTTGAAAAGCAAGGCAGTGAAAGAAGGTACTATATGCATTGATTACTAGCTGGGAACATCACTGACATTAAGGTCTGCAAAGAAGGATCATTTCCAATGTGTCATTATATACAGAGGGCATAAAAGGTGAATTATTACTATTGGATATTTTAAGGGGTCATAGGGATTGGAGTGTTCACCACCTTTCCCTTTAAAGCCATTCTTTTCAAACTCCTCAGCAACACTTGCACTTGATTATAGGATGCTACCAAAACTGAACCCCGAAATAAAACACACAGGGATGTGTTGAGAAACAAACACTATTTATAAACCACACAGAGTTAGAATGCATTTGGACCATTTGGGGGACATTTCTAGCTCAAAACAAATGTGTAAATCTTCTCAAAAATAGCTTCTATAAATTGAGTGTACTTATTGATACTACACCATAAATATTCAGCCACATACACATTGGAGCAAGGAAGATGGCGATTGATTGCATCTTACTAGAATCTCAATGCCATATGCCAAACTTAGAAGTTGTGATCTATGGGCCAACAGATAGACTCAGGCTTTATCTTCTCTAGGCTGCCAGTAGATATGTGGCGCCAGGTGCCTGAGTTTCTCCTTCTCTCTTTCCTCTCTTTTTCCAAAGAAAGGAGAGAAACTCCTCATCTGTTTTCTATGACTGTGTAAAAAGGTCACACTCTGTCTGTCCAGATGTCATCCCTCTATGTCTTAGGCTCCTTCCCTATGGCTTTTGCTTACACTCCCCTCTAGTGCCTTGAGGAGGAATTGTTTTAAGCTCCATGTTACGTCCAATTACCAGTTTCATTTGTGGGAAGTATCATCTCTCTTAAGGGACATAGCAACGTGGGATCCCAAAGTGTCCTGTATTGTCATTCCCTGAAAGATACACAAGCCCATCATTCATTACTGCCCATTTTCTGGAGACCCACTGATCTGGTGAGTCTACCTGTCTTAGTTTTCTTTAGCCCCAATCATATCTCACAGGTGTGTCTCCTTAATAAGTCAGAAAGTAATCAAGGGTGCAAATTGTTTTGAGTGTTACCACTGATTTCTAAGCAGGCAGCCTCCTAATGCGTTTTTAAAGGCATCTCTGGGAGCTCCAATTTGCATTGCCTTTGGGGCATATGAAATGAAAGGAAACCATTAGAGTTTTTTGAAAGTGAAATGCTTTTCCTAAGGAGATGGTAGGTTTCCTCATCCATTAATGGATGACCATTTGAAGGGCATATCATATTGAGAGTCTTGGGGGTTGAACTAGAGGATTCCAGAGATCTCTTCCAACCTTGAGGAAATCACAGGTATTAGACTAGGATGTATCTTAGAGATCATCTAATCCAGCCACTTAGTTTTACAGGACTGAAAACTGAGGGCCCGGATAGGGGAGGCCATATGGGCACATAGAGCTAGAATCCTAATGGTTATAGCTTCATGGGTACATTTATACCATGTTTAGATTTCAATGAAATTTAGCATCTGATAAACTTTATTTTTATTTACTATTTAACTCAGTGGTGTCCAATTCAAATAGATAGGGTGGCACTAAACTATATAGCTTGCAGACTTAGAAAACTACACATTAGCATTATCTATGTTGCATTATATTTTTTTAAATTTTGTCAAACATTTTCTATTTACATTTTAATCTGGAGTTCGACACCTCTGACCTAGAGTACAGAAGCTGAATGACTTGCCTAGTATCTCGTAATGTAGCCTGCATGTGTGAGAGGTAGGGATTCTGCACAAGGAATAAAAGGAATCAGGCTGTAAAGCCAAGTATTGTTGCTAAATCTGATATTTTTTTCCAGATTATGAGGCCAGCTTTCCATCCCCTATGCCACACACTCAATTTTTTATGTATCGATATTGATGCCGATATCTATATATAGACACTATTTATGGACACTATCTATGTACGGATGTATATATTGACAGAGGAAAGAAACATACACACATGAACATATGTATATATACACAGAGCAAAGCCATTATGAAAACACAAAACCATTGAATGAATCCTAAGATTTAGAACTTGAAGGGCTTAGCAATAATTGAGTGAAATCCTCTCATTTTACAAATGAGGAAAGACCTAGAAAAGTGATAAAAAAGAGTCAAGCCTTGCCCTAAGTCCATTATTTTTTCTACTACACAATGTCAGAATTGGATGTGTCTTTATGGATCATTTAGTTTAACCCATTAATTTTATAGATGAGGACACAAGCATAGAGTGTTAATTGGTAGCAGAGCCTTGACTGGAGTCCAGGCCTCTTGATTCCCAAGGCAATTATATACCCATGGTACCAGGCTGCTTCCTTTTGGAGAGAAGGTGAGCCAGTGCAGGCTGTCTTGTTCCTCTGGCAGATCATATAGAGGTAGTTGTATATTAGAATGGGAAGGAGGGAGGGAGGAAGGGAGGAAGAGAGAAAGAGAGAGAGAGAGAGAGAGAGCGAGCTTATCCAAGCTTATAATTTCTTACATAATAGTGCATTGATTTTAAAATTCATTAAAAAGAAAAATGAACAGATTTCTGGGAAAAATGTTTAAAAAATTGTCGTTAGAGAACATTATTAAATCATAGCACTATCTTTTCCCCAGAACACCAAATCACATTCAGAAATGTCTCTCAGGGAAGGATAAGTAGATAAATAGGCAGGAAGAACTCAGGAGGAAGAGGGCCCTTGTAAGATCTTGGCTTGGGGGTTTGGGATTTAAACTTCCATGACTACTCCACCCAGCCCTCCTTAGGAGTAGGAACACTGCCTAGATCTTCACTTGCAAACAAATAGCATCCCCATGGCAAATTTTTAGTTTCCAGTTTGACTGAAGGCAAATCTCAACCACAAAACTGAATTTGGCAGTTTCCTATTGGATATCTAAGTCCAAAAAGGAAAGAAGAAACAAAAATGATAAATTAATTCCTTAAAGGAATGATGATCAAGGCAGATGGGATGGTAGTGACTTAGCACGGGTACGTTTCCCATGTAATGAGGTAGACTATGGAGTTAGGAAACCTAGTGGTAGCCCAAATTCTACTACTAACTTACTCTTAAACCAGGTCCAGTCAGTTCTTTCTAGGCCTTGCTTTTCTCATTGATAGAATAAGGGGATAATTCAAGCTATTTCACTACAAACAATGCTTAATGCTGGGAACATAAAGAAGTAGCTGACTTTCTGACAAGAGACTTTCAATCCAGTGTCTTTCAGATCATTCTGTGGTTCTGTGAATTTCTTCCTTTTGGCTCTGACATTCTGTGGTTCGAAAGTTGACTCCTGTACTTTTTCCTTGAGAAAGTGAGCTGCATGAAAGGAAAATAATGCCTTTGTATCATGATCTAACTCTTGTTGCTATTTTGGGGAGCATAGTGTTCTTTCCTTTAAAATAAGTTAGATTCAACCTAGAAACTTATGATAGAATCTGTCTTTTTAAAATTCCTTCCCTTCTTAAGCATAGGATCACAGATCTAAAGTTGGAAGAGACTCTAGACATCATCTAGTAGAGATATCTTAGCACCTAATCCAAATTAAAATGTAATGGGAAAATATTTAACAAAATCAATAAAAATACAGATGACATAGATAATGTTAATATGTGGTGTTCTAAGTCAATATACAGCTAGCAGGGATCTTTACGTATAGTTTGGTGGCCCCCATTTCTATTTGAGTTGGATACCACTGATATAGTATAAACCCCTCATTTCAAAATGGAGGAAGAAATTGAGGCCCAGAGAGATCAAATGACCTGGCCAAGGTCATCCAAAAAATCCTGGAGAGCAGAGCTGAGAATTCAGTTTAGGTTCTCCAACTCCAAATACAGTACTTCTGCCACTGTACCATAGTGCTTTCCATACCTTCCCAACTAAGACCCAGCCATCTTAGGGGATAACAAAATTTTCTCTTGAGGGACACTGTCACATCTGAATCCTCCAGAGTACTTTCCTGGTGGGAGAAATGATTTGTATTGACAAACATTTGGCATGCTTGATAGTCTGAGAGGGCTTCCCCTATTCATCTGCGGAGCACTGGGACTCATTGCAAGGGGAGGTGGGGAGTGGGTTGGCTGGCAGCGGTGAGTGGTTTCCTAGACTCCCTGAGTTGGGACTGACCACATAGGTTATTTAGGCCAGTGCAGCACCTACTGTGGACCTCTTCCCTGACAGATGAAACTCTTATTTATCTAGATACTGCTCAAACACTTTCAGCTCATGCTCTCTGTCTCTCTCTGTCTCTCAGTCTCTTTCCTTCTCTCTGCATTTTACTTCACAGAGCTGTTGTGAGGAAAGGACTTGGTAACATTCAAGAATGTCTACTGTTATCACTGTTTCCTCCTTTGTAAATGAGGAGACAGATCAGATGACTTGAAAGTGCCTTCCCAGTTCTAAATGCTGTGTATGATCTTGGGAAAGTCATTTAATTTATCTGGGCCTCAGTTTCTTCCTCTATAAAACGAGGGGGGTAGGCTAAATAATCTTTGAGGTCCCTTCCATCTCTATGACTATGATCCTATGGGTAGCCTTGGGCAGTTCATGTCACTTCCCTGGGCCTCAGTTTCCTCCTTTGTCAAAATAAAGGGGTTGAACTAGATCAGTGATATGAAACTCAAATAGAAATAGAGGCCACTAATTCATGCATAAAGATCACCATGGGCTGTATATTAACTTAGTTTTAAAATGTCATATTACCTATATTATGGTATTATAGTATTTTTATTTTAACTATTTTCCATTGACATTTGAATCTGATTGGGGGCATCCTTCCTAGTGTTGTGGGTGAGTATTTGCCAGCTCTGCACTAGATGATCTCTAAGACCCCTTTGAGATCTAAGTTCAATGATCCTGTCTCCTGACAAGGCAGCTCCATATTGAACTGCTTCCTTATAGTTAAGCCTCCTCCCCAGCTCCTAATTCTGCCCTCTAGGAACAAAGCAGAACAAGTCTAAGCTTGTAATAAAGCGTTTGAATATGGTGATCATGGCCCTTAACCAGCCTCTCCTTCCCAACTAAAGCTTTCACTTCTCCAGGATAGTGACCCCTAATTTGAGGCAGTAACAGAATAGAAGAGTGGAGTGCAGTACTTGGACCCAAGAGGACCTGAGTTCAAATCCAACCCCACATATTTTTCACCTAGGTGGCTATGGGACAAATTACATAACCATCAGTGTACTCGTCTGTAAAATGAGGATAACCCCATACAATAGTTGTAAGTTCAAGTAAGATAATGTATATGAAGAGATTTGCAAACATTAAATGCCATAAACTCTCATTTTTATTAACTTCTTCAAACCTTTTGATGAGGCATGGTTTCCAAGCTAGTCCTCATGCTGGGTGGCCTTCTGTGAATGCATTCTCCTCTTGAGGGTTTTTGGGAATAAGGAAGATATTTTCATGAAAGTTTGGCGAAGCACTAATTAAGTGGTAGTAATGAAAAGTAAAATAACGATTGTTTTCTCAGTTAGACTTACTCTTAAGGATAATTGCTCACAAACTGTTGGGTGATTAGGGACCAATCCACTAGAAAGAGAAGAAAAAAACTCTGAAAATGCTTATGGGGAGTTAGGTCAGCCTGTAATTGGCCCTAGAAATCTTACCAAAAAAATCTCAAATGGAAACATATATGATCCCCCCAGAGAAGTGTAAATCCTTATTACTGAGTGGGTACCAGAACGCCATTGCTTAGGCTATGCACTGTATCTAGGGAAAGGTACGGATACCTGCCTGATGCTAAGGGGAGACAAGTGGTTTTTCCTGCAGTAATTCTGAGTCTATTAAGACAGAGAGGTTGTGATATAATGGAGAGAATGCTAGCCTTGGAGTTAGGAAAATCTGGGTTTAAATTCTACTTCCGATAATCACTAGTTGTATGACAAGTCACTTCCCTTCTCTGGGCCTCAGTTTTATCTGTAAAATTGAGGCAGTTGAACTAGATGGTGTTTTGAGTCCCTTCTTATATGTAGCTTTGTGACTCTTATAATCCTATAATTAATGTTTGTTGAATTGAATTTGTTTATATCAGTGGAGGGTTTTGTTAAAATCATGGGTCCTTGAAGTATTATAGTACAGATAAGGAAATTGAGGCCCAGAGAGATGAAGTGACTTAACCAAGGTCACACAGCTAGTAAATAGCAGAGCCTGAACTCAAACCCAGGTCTCCCAATTCCACGGACCTTCTACTTTTCACCATGCCACAGAAAATGAACAGATGACCATGATGCTGATAACTCTATGAAACTAATCATGTGGAAATGTGCATTTGCTTAAGACTAAAAGGAAAATAAAAATTTGACAGAATCTAAACCTCACTTATGAACAATGAAGAATACATGTTTAAAAAAAATAATTTCTCCAAGCACAAGCAAATTGATGACCTGTCTTGATTCTTGCCTTGAGTGCGATACCAGTTTGTTTTCTCTTTTTAACCGCACACACGATTCTTGATGGCATTTTAAGTGAATCGCTTGCTGAAATACTGAAGATTCATTCTCCACCCCCCCCAACTATACCCCCCACTAGCACCACAGAGCCAATTTGCCATGAGCAAATAAAAGTAAGCATCAAAGAGATTCCTTTTTTCTCCAAATGGTGAGGAAATCTATTCCTTTTTGCATGTTTCATGCTTGAAAAGGTTAGTGTGGCCTTTGAAAATACCACACACTGTTAATGATTTCCAGGATGCACTGACATGTTCAGGGGACATCTTTACCTTTTGAAAAATGCTGCCTCCGTGGGCTTACCTTAATAAGCAGCTTGTTCATTTTGAATCTTGCAAAGGCCAATTTTGAGGTGTGTGTGGGGGTGAATACACACATATATGTATGTATATGCATACCTACATACATATATACATATAGACACACATATATCTATAAAATACCAAATGTAAAGGGGCCTGCTATGGACAGGGTGAAATTATATACCAAATTCTCACATCCATGGTGCCATTTCTCCCTCCAACATCAGCAAATTGCTGTACCTTTAAATAATGTCCATTGTTGACTCTTTTGAATCTCAAAATCATTCTTTTTTTAATTACATTTTTTTCAGTTAATAAACATTTATTTTCTCTTCTCCCTCTTACTCCCACTCCCCACTGAGAAAGGAGTGAGGGAAGAAGCAAAACTTCGTGGCAACTACATATAGTCAGCAGCAAAACAAATTCACACTTTGACCGTGTCTAAAAAGGTATGACTTGTTCTGCGTATTGAGGTCACTGTGTATCTCTCAGTGATGGCTAATCTTCTTCATCATGTGCCCTCTAGAACTGTGTCAGCCTTATTGTTAATGCCTAATCAAATGTCAGTCATAAGAATCTACCCGTATAATGGTGTGACCCTGGACAAGTCATTTAATCCTGATTGCCTCAAAAAAAGAGAATCTACCTTCAAATTCAATGGTTTCCTTCCTTATAGAAACTCAGATTTATTATTATCTGTCACAGGGGTGGGGAGCCCCTTAATAAAAGGATTTGTTCTGTAAAACTTGGACTCAATCAAAAGGCCACACTTGATGACCTAGAGGACCACATGTGACCTCAAGGCCACAGATTCCCCACTGCTAAGGTTTTAGGAGAAAGAGCAACAAGAAGTCAGCTATTTTACATTTACATTGTGTGTCTGAAAAAAAGGAGGAAATAGTAATATGTACTAGGTCTACCCCTGTGGTGTGACCATGGCCAAGTACCTTTATCTTGCCATGCCAAAGTTTTTGTAAGGTACTCACTCAATAAAAGTCAATGGCGCTAAGATGGCAGTCAAAAAAGCATGTACCTTTGTAGGCCTTATTATAAGCAGGTTAGTTCCAGGACTAGGCAGGTGATTGGTCTTGTTGTCTTCTGACCTGGCCATACACAGCTGACATCTAGGGCTGAGATCTGGGTGCTACATTTTTGGAGGGACATTGATAAAGTGGTGATTATTGAGAGGAAAGTAATCAGGATGGTAAAAAGCCCTTGTTCTTCAGTCATTTTTCAGTCATATCTGAATCCTCCTGACCCCATTTTGGAGTTTTTTTGGCAGAGATCCTGGAGTGGTTTGCCATTTCCTTCTCCAGCTCATTTTACAGATGAGGAAACTGAGGCAAACAGGGTGAAGTAACTTGCCTAGGGTCTCAAGATCCTAATCAGATTTGTTCTGTAAAATTTAGATTCAGTGAAAAGGCTGCACTTAAGTATTTAGAAGGCCACAGGTTCCCCATCCCTGGCTTAGGGAAGTACGATGGTTACCAAAAAGTTGTCACAGAAGAGGGGATTTTATTTGCTTTGTTTGGTTGGCCCAAGATAAAAGAGCTAAGAACCATGGGTGGGAGTTACAAAGGGGCACATTGAAGTTTGATATCCTCAAAACCCTTTCTTCCTATGAGAGCCAGCCCACAGCAGGATGGGCTGCCTCTGGAGCAAGTGAGATCTCCAATATGGAAATCCAGCAAAAGCTGCCTATAATGTTTTTTTTTTTTTTTTATAAATATGCAGGTGCCCTTTATCCCTTTACCCTGTTTCTCTTTTTAAAAACATTTCTTATGTACCTTTTCTAGTCTTTTCTTTCTCTTTGGCATTTGAATGAGTTGTTTTTTTGAGAATATGAAGAGCGTAATGATTCATTGGTGCATGACAGTTTAAGACTTTCAAGTTAGAAAGTCCTGTCTCTTATGTGTACCAGCTGTGTGACTTGGGGCAGATCAACTTAACTTATCAGTGCCTCTATATGTTGTAAAACAGTTGCAGATCTACATTGGTAGAGGGTTTCTTCACTTTGAGCTCTTTATACCAAAGAAACCACAGATCTAGTTTAAAAACAAAACCAAAAAATGAAGACCAGAGGACACTTTGAACCCCTACCTTGGCTGTCTTGGCTAGAAATCCTATTATACATAGTTTAATGAAAATGTCAAGGGGGGAAAGTTGGATAGGAAATGGATATTCATCTATATTTCCTGGGGGATTAAAAATTCTTGATTATACCATCTGAACTAGACATTAAGAAGTCCATTGGACAGCCATTTAGGATTCATTAGCATAAAGAGGCTTCCTTGAGCCTTGAGGAGGAGAGAAAAGGTATTATAAATCCATTTTAAGAAATAAAGCCAAAACCCCCTATAAAGCATTTTGCCACACAAGAGAGAAGCAATTTCCTTGTTACTGCTTCAATTTCTTAAATCATCTGGCTTCATAGATCAACACTAACTCTCTTTAAATCCAAAAAATGAAATTCCATCCGATGATTCATTACCCAGGGTGAGCTACAAATTGCAATTTGTTATTCAGGTATTTCTTCTAGGACTCTTGGGGACAACGATTTGTCCAAAATAACAGCATCTTCCCCTACCCCTACCCTATGCCTACGTGTAAATACAGGTAATTCATCCGGTCAGAATTGTATATACATAATAAAAAATGTTCTTGCTGTGCCTGGGCCAGATATTTTAGTCTTATAAGATTGGTTCCTGGCTGGTATCCAGATTGATACCACACTAGGGGATGTATCTTCTGGCAAGAGTGGTCCAATGGCACAAAGGTGAGAACTTTCCTCAGGCTCCTAGTGGCATCCCATAATCAATAGTTTTTATCAGGAACCCTTTTGGTAGGACAAACTGGATTTTCCTCCATTAATGTAGGAGCCACAACCTGAAGGGCCAACTTAGAAGGAGGTCATCAGTGTAGGGGCAAGGGCTCTGTTAGAGGACTGCCAGGAGCCATTATTAACACAGAGGCTTTGGAAAAACAAACAGTCAAATGAATTCTCAGTTCTTTATCCCTGAGTTTTTCTGCCTCCTGATCTAGTATCAATCACTGGCCTGAAATTTTTTCAAAAGCTAGTCTTATCCATCCTATCCCCTTTTCCCTTCTTCCATTTTAGATTTTGGTGCTTTGTGGAATTCTCTGATAGCAACCTGACCTGGCTTTTTCGGTACTTGATTACTTGGTCTCCCTAAGTAAAGATTTTGGCCTCTAGGCAGTACAGTGGATAGAGTGTGGGGCCTGGAATCAGAAAGACTCTTCTTCCTGAGTTCTTATCTAGCCTCAGATATTTATTAGCTTTGTAACCCTGTAAATACTTCTCCCTGTTTGTGTCAGTTTCCTCATCTGTGGAAATGGCAAACCCCTCCAATGCCTTTGCCAAGAAAACTCCAAGTGGGCTCATGAAGAGTTCAACATGACTGAAAAATGACTCAACAAAGGTAGTGATTAATTTTGTGAACACTCACCTAGAGGACACTCATGTGTCACATCTGCCTCTGTTAAAGTCAAACCATCTTTACACCGTAGAAGTACTGCTATAATTTCTCATTTAACTACCCTCCATACTACAAGTTCTTAAGTAGCAATGACCATGCTTTGGCTGGACCTCGCATGCATTGGGAGTCTATCTTTGTTCTGTAAAATTTGGAGCCAGTCAAAAGACCACACTTAAGGATGTAGATTGCCACATATGGCCTCAAGGCCACAGGTACCCCACCCTTGGTCTAGATCGTTCTCTAGACTCCCAGAATCTTTCTTTCCTACCCTCTAAACCACATAATCTACTTACCCATTTCACAAGGTCTCTCCCTATATATTATACAAGGCAAATCTTTTTGGAGATACTTCATCACAAAATGAATGATTTCATTTTGAGCAGTTAATATGTGCATATGAAAAGAGATAATGATTTCTTCATAAAAGCACTAGTTGCTTTATGTTGAATGTATACATATTTTGTGCCTCCTGGATTACATTCTCCCAATTCGTACTTGTATTGATGGTTCAGGTAGCTAGAGGGCTACTAACTACTGTTATTCTTCAGGATTTAAAGGATTTTTTGTCCTGAGGATTTGAGTTTCTAGTCCCAGTGCTTATGAGCCCTCATCTGTGTAGCTTCACACTAACAATCAACCAATAGAATTAATTAGCTTTTTAGAAAAGCTATTTACTAAGGTGGTATAGCAATAACAATGGTTATAAAAACATCCCCCTCCACATAAAGTTTCCCTTAGGTGTATCTTTCTGCTGGGTTCTGAGAGTCACTGTTATTATAAAGTTTGGAGCAGGGACTTTTCTGGACCACAAAGGGTCACACACCCTGAACTTGCTACCCTCCTCTGGGTGACTGTCTTTCTGAATCTGTCTCCTACTTTCACCACCATTGGCCATCTCTATTCTGATAGCTACTGCAAATCACCCACAGAGACTGGTGTGGCTTCTAGATCTCTCACATAGGGTCACTTCCATCTTGGAATTAAGTAATCAACAAGCCTTTAGTGAGTGCTTACTATATGTGAGGTACTATGATAAGCCTTGGAGCTACAAAGAGAAAGTAAAAGTAGTCTTTGACCTCAGAGGTCACAGCCTAATAGGAGAAAACAACATACGCATTACATATAAGATAAATACGGAACAGATGAAAGGTAGATGGTAAATGGAAGTTAACCTTGTAAGGTCCCTTTTTTTTCCTATAGGAAGTGACACTAGCAGCAAAGGGAACTAGGAAAGGTTTCCTAGAAAAGTGATGCTTTAGCTGGATCTTAAAGGAAGCCGAGGATTCTAAGGGATTGTTAATTAGAAGGGAGAGCATTCCAGGTATGAGAGATAGCCCCCTTTACCTTTGACTCATTTAGTTCAAGTTTAGTAATCCTTGAGTAGTCAATTCTTCCAGTTTCACAACCAATGAAAATACTTCATCATCACACAATCCAAGCCCCTTCCTCCATTGCGTATATCCAGAAAGCTGTTTCCTCAAGTTTGCACTTAGAAAAAACTCTGCCAGTTGCTTACTTGAAATAAAATAGAAATATCTATGTATGTTTTAAAGACTGTCACTCCCCGTAGGACAGTCAATTGCTATTACACATAAGTAATTAAAGGACCATTGGTAGGATATGGTTGATTCTTTTTTTTTTTGGTTATATATTATTATCCTTAGCCCAAAACATCATTTCTATTGTTATAAATTCTTTAACTATGTGGCTATTCTGTGAATACTATTTTGATCTATTTAAATATTAACTAGGCAAATGGCCAGCAACCATCTACAACCTCATAAAACTGTAGTAATTGCCTTTTATGCCTGAAAGATTGATCAATTCTGTCTTCAAGGATGTCACTCACATCACATCCTCAGTGCAGAGAAGTAGGAAATCAGAATTGGAGTCAAAAATGTTAAATTTGATTCCTGGCTTGGATACTTGCTAATTTTATGTTCGTGGACAAATCAGTTCCCTGAGCCTCAGAGAACTCCTCATGTTCCTCATTGGTAAAATAAGGACAATGATAATTATATTGCCTGCCCCACCATAACAGAGATATGGTGATCAAATGAGAGAAAGCAGGGAAAGAGTGCTGGAACCATGAAGTGTTATATAAATACAAATATGTCAGACATGCACATCAGAAGACGAAATATAGTTGTTACTATATTGCACATGTAAAATATGGTCTTAGGTGAGATTGTAATTATTCTTATTTCTAAAAAGTATCAGTGATAAAGAAGCACATACTTTCAGACCATGTGCAAACTTTAACTTAGCTGTTTACATTCCAGATGTGAGATCTTTGTGCAGTGACCAATATGTGATTCTGTAGGGATTGAATCTTATCAGTCTTGACAGTCCTGCTTTAAATAAAACCAGCAGGAAGAAGGAAGTTACAGGTAAGGGGAAAGATGGTTCATAGATTCTCACTGTAGAGGCAAATAAAGGAATTGGCACAGCTGATTTTTATCACACATCCAAGGCAGCAAGAAATATCATTTCATGGGACATTTGGTCGTATATTAACATTGATCCTAATAAGTAGAGTATTTGTAAAAATTTGAAAACATTTGCAGCATATGTGCCAATCTTTGTTGTGAAGATGAAGAGGTCAATGGATTTTTAAATAGAGAACAAAATAAGATCCTCCCAAAATAAATGAGTGTTTTTTTGTTATTCAGTGATTTCAATGTAAACATGAGGATGATGACCAGAATTGGAAATTATAAGTCAGGGATAAGTAATAATATTAATAACAACACAAATGACAACTAATAGCTAACATTTATATAGTGTTTACTCTATGCCAGCTACTATATTAAGCACTTAGCAATTATTATCTCATTTGATCTTTACAACAACCTTATGAGGTAGTTGTCATTATTATCCCCACTTCACAGGGGAGGAAACTTAGGGGAGATTGTGAGTTAAGAGTTAAATAAAATAAAGAGTTAAATGACTTGCCCAAGGTCACACAGCTGGTATCTAAGGCCAGATCTGAACTCAGGTCTTCCTGACTCCAGGCGTAGTACATTGTGCCACCTAGTTGCCTTAGACAACATAGATGCCTCATACCTATTTATCTTGAATGATTTCTCCAAGAGAATAAATGGACACGATGAGCACTGAATAACATCACAAAAAATAAAATGAATTCTATTTTAACAGATAGGAAATGACTCATCATTCATGAATCATCTGTACACTCAGACTACTAACTTGTTAAAGGAAACATCAAAATTAACATAAAGAGAGAATAAAAATGAGAAGATATGTGTAAAAGAAATTACTTGATCCTGATCTATTTAAAGTAGTTATTGATTTAAAAATGGTAATGGACAGAAGAAGGGATGCAGAAATAGAATGCAAATAATTTTATGCAGAATATTAGCTGGTATAAATCAATTGCCTTAACAAGGCGACCAGAAGATCCTAAAAAAGCCTCTGAGCTAGGAAGTACTTGACCGGGTTGCTGAGTAGAGTGAGATAGCAACCAAAAATCCCCTTTAGAAAAGGATTTTCTCTGTAAAACTTGGATTCAGTCACAAGGCTGCACCCAAGGACTTAGAAGGCCACAAATGGCCTTGAGGCGACAGGTTCCCCATCCCTGGGTTAGATTATAAATTTATGTATCAAATTTTGTGGAGATTAGTGGTGGAAGATTATGAGCAGTATCACCTCCCGAAGTAAAGAGAAACAGTGCAAATTAAATCTAGTTAAAGAAATCTAGGTGAGAGACATCTATAATCCAAGTAATCTTGAGAAGCCTTTTTTTAATGAGCATAATCTGTACACACATAGAAGGCAGACTCACTAGCAAGTTAAGTGATCATTTAATTAAGTGATTACTAGTAGCAATCTGGTAGGTTTTCTCAAACAATATTCCACAATAGACCAAATCTTTCCCATCACCTAACTAAGTCAAAGGTGTAGAAAATCCAAGTTTTCACGATCTTTCTCGTTTGCTGCTTATTAAATAAATTGCTTCACTAATACCAAACAGCACTTTAAAGGTTTGCTTTCAACAAAATGTCTCCTTTCTACCATAATTATTCAAGATTCCATGAAAGATAGTATGTTTGTCCTTTTGTTCGTAACCATTAGGCGAGGCATAAAACGGAGAGGTGTGAGAACCGTCACAAACTCAAAGCTGAAAAGGGCTTTCCGATAGGTGATGACGTTCTCAAGATGCCCTTGCTTGAAGACGATGTTGAGTCCTGGTTCAGTGTGGAGCCTCGTGGAAAAGAGCCTCACCTACTCAAAAGATTTTGGCATAACCATCCACACAGGAAGAACCAAATGTCTGTTGCCTCAATTATGATATTCAATGATCAAATCTTCCAACCCACTTATAAAGAAATATTGTTGAGCTGTTGACATTCTGAACATCTCCCCATTTTGTATCTCCACAACTAGACTAGCTGAACTAGATCTTGAAAGACAGTGACTGTGTCTTATTTAGCTTCTCTGCCCCCAGGGGAGTCAGTAAAACATTGGGGCTGCCTTTCATTTCTTGAAGCCTTGATATCATCAGCATAGGCTTTTCTGGTGGCTGGCAACCAGGTTGGTGCAGGAGAACTGCTGTCTCTGATGTCCCTAGGCAAGTCAGGAGGGAGGCAGCTCCCAGTAAAGTTCTTTATTGGAATAAGGGAAAAGATTCCCTCTAAATTTCACTCCCTTCCCAGCTGGGAATCCCAGCAGACTGTGAGAGTGGCAACAGCAGCCAGTTGGAGATTAACCATGTGTTACATATGTGAGCCAGAGGCATTATGGCACGATGTTACTGTTTGTATTCCTCAAGTGCCTGTTAGTGTTTTGTTCCTTTTGAGTTCCCATAGTTGCATTCAGTAGTGATATTTAGAGTAGAGTTAGCCCGGCTTAGTTTTGAAGCCATGAAGTATGGCCATGTGACCTATTTACTGTTACTAACAATTTTTTCCTGAAATGACAGAATCGTAGATTTGGAAGGGACTACGGAGTCAACTTCTGGCTTAACAAAAACATCCTCTCAACAGCATCCCTGACAAGAGGCCAGGAAGCCTCTGCTTGAAGACAGTGAGTGAGGGAGAATGAATGACCTCTAAAGGCAGCCAACTCCACTTTGGGATAGCTCTGCTTGAGGGAGAAGTTTTTTCCTGCCATTTGCTTCTTTGCAATGTCCACTACTGCTCCTGGTTCTACTCTCTTAGACAAAACTAGCAAGTCCAATCTCTCCTCTAAGGAACAATTTTTCAAATACTGAAAGACAGTCATCATGTTTCCCTTAAGTCTTTCTTTCTCTGGTTTGATACCTCCAGTTCCTTCTGCAGATACTCATGTGGCCTAATCTTAGGGCTCTTCACCATCCTGGTTGCTCTCTCCAGACTCCCTCTTTACCTTTCCGATGTCCTGGTTCTGATTGATCCCAAAGGGCAGAATTAAACACCAACAGATAGAAGTTGAGGGGCAGACCATTTAGGTTTGATGTAAGGGAAACTTCCTAGCAATCAGATCTATCCATAAGTGGTATGGGCCCACTTCAGCAGAGACCTTCAGATAAAGGTTTGGTGATGACGTCTTGTTGTGGGATGGCATCAAGGGAAGTTGTGTTCGGGAACGATGTGGAGTAGATGGCTTTGGATATCCCTTCCACCCTGGAGATTATGTGATTCTCCAATTTAAGGTACATTTCCTTGATGGATCTCATACTTCTCTCAAACCCAGCCATGATAGAATTAACCTCTACTCCCTGCTCCCCAAAGTGCCTGTACCCTTTCTGTAACTCCTTGGGTTCCCAGATCCCTTCATCCTCACTGGGAAAAGTCAGTCCCCATCCTATACCATCCCACAGCAAGCTGCCCTGAAGTGAATTGTGACACTTGTCCTTTCTGAACCTGTCTGCTTGAAATTTCCAATTTCATTGGAAAGGTGACATTTGGAGATGTATTTATCTGGCATTTTGAGGAGGGGCTGTAGCTGTTGAGGAAAGAACATAGGATTTGTTTTTAGGAGTCCTGAGTTCTAATTATTTCTAGTTCTTTCATTTTATAGAATCAAAAATTATGAGATCAAAGGATTGTTCAGAAAGGCATTTATTAAGCACCTGCTATGGGCAAGGTACCATGGTAGGCACTGGGGAAACAGAGACAACAAATAGAACAATCTTTATAAAGACCCATCAGATTTAAAGCTGAATGGGGACTTTAGAGATCATTGAATCCAATCAATTTATTTTACAGATGAGGAAACTGAGGTCTAGAGATAAGCAATTTGTCCTGGGTCACATAGCAAGTGATTTCTGAGTTGGAATTGAAACTCACATCTTCTTGTCTCCATTATATAGAGTCCAGCACTGTCTCTCATTTCCATTAGGTTACATTTACTACTTTGTGGCCATAATTAGGTGAGTTCTCATTTCGGAGCCTTGATTTTCTCTTCTGTAAGATGAGAATATTACTTTTACTCCCTACCTTGAAGGGTTGTCATGAGGACAGTGCTTTGGGAACTTGAAAACAAGATAGAAATCGATGCTGCTGGTGGTACTGGTGGTGGTGGTGTGGCTGCTGTTGCCGCGTGAATTTGCATGCACATTGGAGGCTTGGGATTTTTCTTGCGTGGAACCCAGATTCCAATTTGAGCTCACAGACGATGAAATCTGGAAGATGCATGAGCTGCACACTTGGCAGTCTAAGTCATAGCCATTTCTTCCAGTCAAAGCCTTGGTTACAGCAGCAAGTTAGTTCAGGGTGGCAGAGCAGTGGTTTCATGCCTAATCACCCTGGAACTAGGAGAGTAAGAGAGCATTTCGGCATCCCTCAGATTGTCAGACCTGTCACTTGGGAGCACCAAGGGTAGCCCCTTCCAGGCCAAGATGCTGTGTACTTGGCTAATGACAAAAGATCAGAATCAATGAGAAAGGAAGAAAGGGAGGGAAAGGGATAAGGAATTCTCAACCATGACAGAGGCATTTTTTTAGTGATCATAGAATGACAGAGCTTACTGAAAAGTCATAGATTTCCCAAATCCTTTCATTTCCAATTTTTTTTTCTTTCTAGCAATCATAGGCTTTGTAGAGGCAGCATAGCAAATTAGAGTGTTGGGCTTAGAATAGGTTCCCATATCATCTCTGACACTTAATGGTTGTGTGACCCTGGGCAAGTCATTTCATCTGTGTCCCCCAGGCACAACTCCTCCCCCCCTCCCCAACTCTGCCAAGGTTAGCCCTTTCCTGCCCAGGATGCTGTTTGCATGGATAATAACAAAAGATCAAAATTAATGATCTGTGCTTATAAAATCACAGATCCTTCAAGGAGATCACAGGATTTAGAGGTAGAGGAGACTTTAAAGATCATGCTGTCTAACTCCCTCATGGTACAGAAGAGGGAACTGAGGACAAGCTTGAAGAAAGAACTTGCACAAAGTCACTCAGTTTAGTAAATGGAAACAAAATACTCCAATCCAGTGTTCTTGTCTTTCTACCATATTGCTTGCATGTGATATCTTTCTTGGTCTTGAACTCATTTTATGTACAACTTATGTAGAAATTAATTTCATAGATTAGGGGGTCAATATGTACTCTAAGGTTCCTTCTACCTTCAATCAATCAACAAGCCTTCCCCATGTGCCAGAACTGTGCTAAGAACTTGGAATACAAAGACAAGATTAAAACAGTTTCTTTTCTAAAAGAGCTTACATTCTATTGGGGGAGACCATGTACACATGTAAGTATATTACAAAATAAATCTGAGGACTTTGTTGGGAACAGTACTAGCAGCTAGAGGGACCAGGGAAGGTTTCATGTAGAAGATGGGATTTGAGCTGAGGTTTGAAGGATACAAGGGATTCTAAGAGGGAGAAGAGAGGAGCAAGTGCATTCCGGACATAGGGAATGACCAGTGCAGAGGAATGGAGGAGTGTTATTTGTGGACATGCTGCAAACATTTTACAAAAGTACCAACTGCGAAATTCCCAGTCACAGAGGATGGGATTTCTCTCATGAATAATTTTGTAATGCAGTCTCTTCTTTACTTGAAAAATTAAATATAGAAGTAAGGGAATTTATAACTGATTTTTACTTTTACACGGTAATCATGAAGGTAGGTAATTTTTCTTGTCAGACGTTGTTGTATTGATTATAATGCCCACTTGAATCAGGAACTTTTTAATCACTAGAATTATTTGTCTTGGTGCAAAGTGGGCTGTGTGTGAGAGGGTAGAAATAGGAAGGTTTACATTTGTAGAAGCTTGCTTGGACTAAGCTATGGTAGGAACTCACCAGCCGACCCCTATGGAGAAGCATGGCTCCTGGGTTTGGAGGCCTCCAAGGAAAGCATAGCTATTCTTCTATACTTGGACATCCAAGTCAGCTGGTTCATATTCATCCTGTTGCCCTAAGCATGTGTTCACAGAAAGTTCTCTCATCTGTTAAGAGAAGCATCACTGTACTCCCTCTCTTGGGTACCTCCCGTACGTTCCAACCCAAATCAGACTCTTTCAGGTCAAACTGAACAGAGGCAATGCTTGTATTGCTTTGGGAGACAGCAGGACATAGCTTAGCAGGTAACATTCACGCTCCTTCAGCCTGGCATTCAACCTTCTCCATCATCTGGGGTCATCTGACCTTTATAGCAGGAGTTCTTAACCCAAGATCCATGAACTTTCAAAAAAATTATTTTGAGAATTTGTATTTCAATATGTTTGATTCCCTTTGAAATCCTATTTATTTTTTGTATTTGAACATTTTAAGGTCTCTATAAGCTTCATCAGACTGCCAAAGGGACCCATAATGCAAAAAAGGTTAAGAACTCTTGGTTTATGGTCTTTTCTTATATTCATTCTGTGCCAAATGGGGCCATTCACCACCCTCTGTTCTCCAGTCTGGGGGCCTTTGCTCACCCTTTTCCTGGAATGCCCTTTTATACCATTTCCCCTCATGCATCTTTTCAAGCTTAGCTCAAATGTTACTGCCTCCACAAAGGCTTTCTGAAATTTTTCCTCTCTTCATCTAGTAATGACCTTCTCCTTCAGACCTGAGAGAGCACTTAATTTGCACCTTTTTAATGCACTGCTCATGTAATGTATTATGGCATTCTGTCCTGGTGTCTTCTCCCTATTGGACTCTGAGCTTTTGGGTTGCAGGGCTCATGCCTTTTTGAATATTTGATCTCTTTCCTAACACAAAGCTTAGCCCCTAGCAGATGCTTTTTAAAATGGCACATCATATGACTTAAGTTCTACTCTTGATTCTTCCCACTTACTGACTGGGTATCCTTGGACAGCTGGCGCCACAGCCTGAAGCCTCAGATTCCTCCTCTGTAATTTGGGGAGTAATATTCCCAATGCTTGTGTCATCTCCCATGGTTTTGGGTGAGGATCCAATGAGATAAGGGATGTGAAAATGCTCCCAAAAAGTATAAAAGGCTATTGGAATGAATGCCTGTTAAGATTCTTTTCTGGTTTTGGACAGCTGTCATTTTAGCTGACGTTTTTGCAGATAAGGACCATGTTAGAAGCATCTGAAGTCTAAGAACTGAGGCCAGAAGATGAATGCATCATTGGTCAGGGTCCACATCCTGGGGAGCATGTGTGTGTGTTCCTGGCTGGGGCTCACTGAGGAAGACACTGGTACATCAGGCAGCTTTGTCTCAGAAGCACATCCTCATAGTGCAGGACCCATTGCGTGTCATGGAATCCTAACATTTTAGAGTTGGAAGAAACTCTTATTCTATATAGGGGAAAATTGTAGAATGGAGTGAAGAAATAATTTGACTAAGGGTGCACTGTGAGCTAGTACTTAATTGGCCCTGGCCCCAGATACACAAATGTCCATTTCTCCAAATGGACAAAAAATGTACAAAAACCTATCATTTTCCGTTTTTCAGTCAAGTTTGTGTGAATCCCATTTCTCTCCTTTCCAGTTATTGGGGCTTTATGTTCCTACTTTGATGGAAGTATTTTATTTTATCAATATGGGTATTCCTTGTACAGGTATTGCTTACTACACATTCATTTCTTCTTAGCCTGTTCCACTCTTGTCCATGTTTCCAAGCAAATTCTCCATAGAGTTCCTACCCTGCATTTTGGAGGTGTGACCTCATCTATCCAGACTATGATATGGAGTTGATCAGATAACTCATCAGTCCATATACTTTGGTATCAGTATTGTCATTGAATGCTATGGAAAGGAGGATGAATTATACTCTATGAGACAGTTGGACACTATGAAAGAGTTTGAGGGCTGATAATTAACATGACTAGCAAGGTTACTCTGGCATCAGTGAGAAGGATGGATTGGAGTATGTAGAGAGAAGAAGCAGGGAAACCTATTGTAATAATTCAGCCAAGTGGTAATGGAGGATGATATTAATAATACAAAATCATGCTAGCTTCCATTTCTCTGATGCTTTTCGGTTTCTACAGTGCTTTCTTTATAACCCTGGTAAACCGATGGTGCAAGTCTTCTTACCTCCATTTTACAGCTGAGGAAAATGAGAAAGGAAATTATTTATGTAGCCAGGAATGATTATAGAATACCTTAAATAGTAGGCCAAGAATGTAAGATCCTGGAGGGTAGGACCTTTTTTCCTCTTCTTATTCCTAGTTCATAGCTTGATTTCTGGCACATAGACACTGACTGAGGAATGCTTGCTTGAATTGAAATGAATTTGTAGTTTATCTTCTAGATGGGGGGGGCACTGCAGTCCCAAGGCTACATGTGGCCCTCCAGGTCCTCGAGTGCAGCCCTTTGACTGAATCCAAACTTCACAGAACAAATCCCCTTAATAAATGGATTTGTTCTGTGAAACTTGGACTCAGTCAAAAGGCTGCACTCAAGGACCTAGAGGGCTTCAAGGCTGCAGATTCCTCACCCTTCTTCTAGATAATGGGGTAGATATTGAAGATTCTTGAGTGGGGAAACATCTTGGTCATATCTGTGCCTTTGTAAGATTACTTTGTTAAGTAGAAGAAAGGAGAAACTGAGAGCAAACAGGAGCAATTAGAGCAATCCAAATGGAAAGTGCAAAGAGCTTGCACTAGAATGGTGACCTTGTGAGTGGAGAGAAGGATAAGGAAGTGAGAGAAATTTTGTTGAAGATGAATGTTTACAACTTGTCAGCTGAAAGTGAGGGGTATGGTGAGGGTGGAACATGCAATGATGACTGAGATCATAAATCTGAATTATTATAAGGATGTTAGTGCCTTCAATAGAAATTGGGAATCTTGAGGGAAGACAAGTTGGTGGAGGAAGATGAATTCTGTTGTGAGCACTGTAAATTTGAGATCACCATGGAACATTCAGGTGGAGATGTCCATTAGGCAGAGGATGACATGGAATTAAAGTTCAGGAGAAAGACTAGATAGATATAGATATCAAATATATGTGGGAATCATTTACATAGACATGACATGATAATTGAACCCATTGGAGGTGTTGATATCACCAAAAGAGAAAAGGACTCAAGACAGAGATTTGAGGAATACATAAACCTAGGGGACTTGAAATAGATGGTGATGCAACAAAGAACTCTTAGAAGTATTGATTAGACAGGGAGGAGGAGTACCCGGGAAAAGCAATGTTATGGAAACCAGGGGAAGAGAGTATCCTAGTGTCAGAAGCTGCTACAGAGAGATCAAGAATGGGGAGAATTGAGATAAGACTTTCTGATGTAAAGCTTAAGAGATTATTGGTACCATTAAAAAAACATTTTCAGTATATTGATTGGAAATCCAAATTCTAGGTCTATTTAGAATTTTAAGAATAGTGAGGAAGTGGAGGCAGAAAGTACCAAATGATTCAAGAGTCTGGCATTGGGAGAGAAGGTGTTGATCCAGCAATGGAGACTAAGAAAGGATGGCCAGATAGAAGGAACACCAGGAGAGGGTAGTATCAAGGAAGCCATGGGGAAAAGGGTATCCAGGAAGGAAGGGTTAGTCAATAGCCATGGCAAGTGTGCTGGATTCAGAGACTAAAGAGCATTTCACAAATTCCTACCCTGCTCCTTCCTACCATTGTTGGCTGGAACAAGTTGTTTTACTTTCCTGGCCCTGTATTTCCTCCTGAGAAATGAGAGTGTTGCATTTGATGGCATCTGGAGGTCCCTTAAAAGTTCTAGATTTAGGATTTCAGAATCTTGTCTGGGTCTCATTTTCTTTACCCGTAAAATGAGAGGGTAGAGATGGGACAAGATGACTTCTGAGGTCACTTCCAGTGCTTACATCTGTGATTCTAGTATTCTTTGAAAGCTTCAGAGAAATGAAGGACTTCCCTTACGGGAGGGACTCTCTCCACTCCTTTGCCAGCAGCCTTCCAAGCCTGTAGGGTTTGTTGAGCACCCAGCACTTTGAGTGTTTTTGATGAGAATAACTGAATGAATGATACAAGGCTCATTTGGCGAGATGCTTCAGTAACTGCATGGCATTGGCTGCTGGCCACGTGCAGAGTACAAATGATCTTTTTGAATGGATGAGGCACTACGGAGTGATTGTTAATCAATGAAAGGTCCTTAATTCTCTAACCACTGATTGATTAAAATCAATATCATTATGCACCACTGCTAATTTGGTTTGCTCACGTGAGACCCAGACTGACTCCCTAGACAAATCTGCTACTCTGGGTTAGCAGTTCACCAGGGAGCCTTCAATTCTCATAAAATGAATAACAAAACCCATTCCAAGGGGAATGAGCTGCCACAACGCCCTTTCTTGTCCAGAGTCTCAGATTTGAATCCTACATACTAGGTCATAACAATTTCGTACCTACAGAACTGATTTGCAAGGAATGGAAGTATTGGTCTTTCTCCCTTTCCCTCTTCCTCTCTCTTTCTCTCATTCTCCCTTTCCTCCTTTCCCCTCCCCCCACTTCCTTCTCCCAAAGAAAGTCTTTAAGCTTGACCTTGACAAAGAAATGAGGAAATATATGTACATGCTCTCTTTGGGGAGGCAAGAGGGACTATGAGTATGAAAAATTGGATCCGTTGTCCGGTGTGATTGCTATGTTGATTATTTTTGCTTAACTTTTTTCTTTGTTTAAAGGGAAAGCTTACTGGGTTAGTGATGGGGATTTCTAGAAATGATTCTGATTCATCAATAAACAGATCATTAAAAAAATTAAAAACAGAAACAATTGTCAATAACTGCCATGGAAAAATTCAATTCAATTCAATAAACATTTATTAAGTGACTTCTTTGGTCAAGGCATTTGGAAAACAAAAACCCAGAGGAAACAATAGCTCAGGGCTCTGCAAAGAGCACTAGCTTTAGAGTCCAAAGTTCTGGGCTCAGGGTTCACCTCTGATGCTTAAATTACCAGTCTAACCTTGACCATGTAACTGATCAAGTCCCTGGCACTCATTCCTCAGCTGTAAAATGACTAGATGAATTAGACCGTCTTTGTGATCTCTTTTAGCTCTAGATCTGAGATCCTCCGATGACCTTGGACAACTCTCTACCCATCTCTGTGCCTCTTTCCTTCTCAGTAAAATGAGGGCCTTGGACTAGATAACCTCTAAAGTCTAGGCTTCTAGGTCTAGGAGCCTAGGACCCAAAAAACAAGCTCCTAGAGTCAAGGGATTTGCATTCTCCCAGGGGCCACAACATGTAGACAAATAAATAGATATAATCAGGATTGTAAATTAGAGGGGAGAGAGGGAAGGAAGGATGCAGCGAGAGGAGATAAAGATGAGGGAGCGAGTGAAGGGAGGAGAGAGAGAGAGAGAGAGAGAGAGAGAGAGAGAGAGAGAGAGAGAGAGAGAGAGAGAGAGAGGAGAAAAGTGAGAGGAGAGACAAAAGAGGGGAAGGAAGGGGGAAAGACAGGGAGAGACAGAGGAAGAAAGATCAGGAAGTGATTCATTGTGGAGGCAGGCCTTGAGCTGATCCTTGATTTTACTGGTCCTAACCCTAATTTCCTTCATGATCTTGAACAAGTGCCTCAGTTTCCTCCTCTGTAACACAGGGATAACCATACTTGTATTTCCTCAAAATGCTGTGAGGAAAGCACTATAGAAATATGAGTTGCTAGTGTCTTTGATTTCTTCTTATTACTATTTGTAAAACAAGAGGTTCTTGTATAGTCCCAAATCCTGTTAGATCCAGAAAGTCTATGTTGATCTTTGCTCCAGCCATGTGCTGTAGATTCAAAGGACAACCTGGTGTGGTTGACGATAAACATTTTTCTTCTCTTAAGGGAAAATCATGCAGAGAGACCAGCCTGGGTAAATAACTTCCCAAGCGGTATGTAATACACTGTAAATAACAAGCCCGCTAAATAATGAATTAACCCAACTGCTGATTCATTGGGAAGCGTCCCTGGTAAAGCACACTTTTTATGGATTTTACAGTTTAGTTAATCTCCAGTCATATTTCATTAAGACTGTTCAGGTGAAGTATCGAGGTAATAATATGAATATATTGCAAAGTGATGTAGCAGGTCTGGAACACTCAGCAGAGGGTTGGAGAGAGAGCAACACTTCTGCCCCTTGTACATGGAGCATTAGTGGCCTTAAACTTGGACCAGCCACTCCATTTGAAGCCAGGCCCTCCACCCACTAGCTCACTAGGCCAGATTGGGGCAGCTGGGGAGCCCATATCTGAAGGGCAGAGCTATTTTTCTGTTAGATCAAAGGGTAGCAACATAAGATCATAGGAGTTATTGCCACAAAGTACCATGTAGCCCAACCACCTCGTTTTATGGATTTAGAACCCGAGGCCCAGAAAGAAGTGACTTACTCAAGGTCATATAGCTAATGGCAGTTCTGGAATTCAAATCTAGGTCCTGTTTCCCTAGTACTCTTTTTACTTCACCATTCTAGTTCTATCAGTACATGAGGATATTCTTTGCATCTTTGTTCACGCTGTTCTACTTATCTGAGCCATCCTCTCCCCCTGCCCCCAATGTCTATTTGGTGAAATGCTTCCATCTTTCAAAGCCTATTTTAAATGCCACCTCCTCCATGAATCCTTTTCAGATTTCCTATCCCCCTACTCCCACCACCCCTGCTACCCCCACCATAAACACCTAGAAAGAAATGTTTCCCTTCCTTGGCCTTGCTTTTTATGCTGATACCATTTTCTATTTTGTACCATAGTTCTGTGAGAACTACCAAAAGGCAAGGGCGGGGAAGGGGTGGAGGAGAAAAGGGAGATAAATCTCAAACCTTTTTAATATAAAAAAGGTAACTGAGAGATCATTAATAATTAATTGCTGACCTATATGCCTACTCTTGCATCTATACATAATCACTGAGAGTCAGCCATATATGAATTGAGGGCATCCTTGATGAAAGCACAAGTTGGGATCAGACTTTTGCAAGGGATACTCAACAATGGACCACATCTATACCATGTCACAATTAACTAAAAGCTGTCGCAATTGTAAGATCCCACTGTTGGTTGATGACAAAAATGCATTTGATTTTATAGAACAAAAGATTATCTTACTCTTTCTTTTACAGCAACGTGCCTCCCATCCATTTATCAAGATCATTCAAGATTCCTTGGAAGATATAACCACAAAAATAACCGTATTCATTGATCCTCTGATAATAAACATTAATGAAGTATAAAACAGGGAGATGCATAGTTGTCAGATATATGCCACTATACTTGAGTAGATCCTGCTCATAATTCAGATTGAGGAGGGATTCTCTGTGGAGAGTGACATCCTCTAAATGCTTTTGCTTGTAGATGAAATTGTGTTGATGGCATCAAACCCTCCTAGAAAGAGGTGAGCCTTCTAGAAGGGATCTGTAATCACTCAAAAGAACTTTGTCTTGTCTATCCACACGGGAAAGATCAAGTAGATGGAGAATATTTACTGCCCAGATTTTGATATTTTTGAATGGACACCCTATAGAGTATATCCAGTAGTATGTATAAATCTGAGACTGAGGGTAGAAATGAACAATTCTCTAGGCTCAGAATTGAAAAATAGGGGGAAAGTGAGCTGGATTGCTTTCAGGAAATTGCAAAGTTTTTACTGATCCCAAGCTTCCTATGAAAGCAAAAGCCTATCTTTTCCATACAAACATTTTACCCATACTGTTTTATGGTAGCAAGTCATGGAACACTACTGCCTCAAAAGAATTAAAGATGACTACCACACTGAGGTCATTGAAGAAGAAGATAGTGGGAGGGTGAGCAAGCTGTAACATAGAACCAATGAGAAATTCCAAAGAAAAACTGGACTAAAGGATGCATCAAAGAATTAAGTGACAGCAAGATGATTCAGCAAGGTCATTTTGCTCTTAAGAGCAAAGGATGACTGGTGGACAGTTAGAGGACCCCACTTGTCCCCTCTTGTATTATGAGAAAACAGGGAAGACCTTGTACTCCCTGTGGAGAACATTCCCCCTCTCACCACTTAATAGTATTTTATTTTTTCCAATTACATGTAAAGACAGTTTTCAACATTCATTTTTATAAGATTTTGAGTTCCAAATTTTTCTCCCTCCCCTCCTTGCTCCCCAAGACAGTATACAACCTAATATAGGTTATACATATACAGTCATGTTAAGCACTTCCACATTAGTCATGTTGTGAAAGAAGAATCAGAATAAAAGGGAAAAAACACAAGAAAGAAAAAAAATCAAAAACCAAAAAAAAAGTGAAAATAGTATGCTTTGATCTGCATTCAGACTCCATAGTTATTTTTCTGGATGTGGATGTCATTTTCCATCATGAGTCTTTTGGAATTGTCTTGGATCATTGTATTGCTGGGAAGAGCCAAGTCTATCACAGTTGATCATTACACCATGTTACTGTTGCTGTGTACAATGTTCTCCTGGTTCTGCTCACTTCATTCGCCATCAGTTCATATACTTCCTAGGTTTTTCGGAAATCTGCCTGCTCATCATTTCTTGTTAGCACAATAATATTCCATTATGTTCATATAGCACAACTTGTTCAGCCATTCCTCAATTGATGAGCATTGCCTCAATTTCCAATTCTTTGACACTACAAAAAGATCCACTATAAATATTTTTGTACATGTTTTGTATGATTTCTTTGGGATACAGATGTAGCAGGGGTATTGCTGGATCAAAGAGTATGCATAGCTTTATAACCATTTGGGCATGATTCCAAATTACTCCCCATAATGGTTGAATCAGTTCACAACTCCATCAACAACACATTAATGTTCCAATTTTCCCCTGTGGAGAACTTTTGGCAGAACATGGGCCAGAGTAGCATGGATGAGTTGTGATTGACATCATTAGAGGAAATTTCTGAATTGACAAAATCACAGATCCATTTGAGTGTGGAGTTTTCTGTGAGAAAATGTTTTGTCTCGTACACTAGATTGGGCACTCAAGAGTCCACAACTTACTTATTTTTATGTCCCTCTCAGTGTGGAACTCCAGGGCCTTGCTCAATAGAATATAATAAAATGAAGATAGATTCTCAATAAAAATTTGTTGAATGAATGAATGGGACCTTAGAAGTGATCAGTTACAGTGTTTTCCCCACCCTGGATCTGTAGCAAATTGTTTGCATTCCACAAAAATCCACCAAAGGTCCCTATTTAATGCATCATAATTCATATTTTTCACATCTTGTGTCTTGGAATGTTTGCAAGGCATCTTCTTCCAATACTCCTATGGTGTAGGCAACATGGGTGATATTATCCCTATGAGCAAACAGATCCAGGTGACTTTCTGAATTGGTAAGCACTATCCAATATTTAAACCGAGTTCTATAGAGTTGGAAGTCCAGTGATCTTTATATTATACTACACTGTTTCTCTTAAAACCTATAAAAAGACCGATTTGTCTTCTTCCTCCCTATGTCCTGTTTCTCCCATCCCTCACTTTTCCTTGCTCATCGTTTCTTAGTCCTGGAATCTTGAGCCACCTGCCACTTGAGTCTTAGAGAGCTACCATGCTGAGAATGGACGTGGAGAAAAAGGAACAACCATGTCCTTAGGGAAGAATGACAGACCACTTGTCTGTATTTTCTTCAATCTCTAATTTTGACTAATACCATCTACCTGTTACAGGTATTTTAAAGAACAGGAAGTTGGCAAAGTTATTTCTGGATGGTAGAAGGAGTTGCCACTTGCTAAATTTAAATTGGACAGGTAGGTGGTATAGTAGATAGTATTCTAGGCTTGGAGTTAGGAAGATTCATCTTGTGAGTTCAGATCTTGCCTCAGATACTTAATAACTACGTGACCCTGGGAATTTTACTTCCCCTGTTTTCCTCAGTTTCCTCATCTGTAAAATGAGCTGGAGAATAAAATGGCAAACCACTCCAATATCTTTTCCAAGAAAACTCCAAATGGAGTCACTAGGAGTAAGACACAACTGAAATGATTGAACAACCGAATTTAAATCCAGAACTCTAGACTTGGAATAAGGACACCTGGGTTTGAATGTCAACTCAGAAGCTCACTAGCTTTGGCATTTTGAGCAAGTCACTTCCATACTGTGATGTTTTAATCTCTAAAATGGGAATTCTAGTGATACTTGTACTACCTACTTCATAGTCCTGTTGTGCAAAGCACTTTATAAAGGACAAAGTACTACACAATGTGAATCACTTATTCAGCAGATATTTATTAATGGCCTACAGTAGGTGTGCTGAGTATTGAGCTAGCCACTAGACTTAGAAGCAGAGGACCTGGACCTGAATCCCAGGTTTGCTTATTCAATACCTGTAACCTCCTCCTTTCTGGGCCTCAGTTTCTCATTCAAAATGAAGGAGTTAGCCTGGATGATTTCTAAGGTCCCTTCTTGGTCTACAACATCGGACCCTAGGATACAAAGCTTGGTGAAAATCCAGTCCCTAACCTCAGGGAAATCACATTTTAGCAGGGAGATAAGAAATGAACACATTTATAACACTCAGCTTGCTATGGGAAAGGTATTAGAGAGGAAGCCAAGAAAGTGTTCTGTGAGGTCTGAGGGGAAAGGTCATTACTACCTCTCCCTGGGGCCTTGGATTATTGTGTGTTGGTGGCCACTCCTGCCAATGGAATGGAGACACATACAGCTCAGCATTCACTTTGACAAAGCTCTTTTTTTTCTTTTTCTTTTTTAGCACTTTTCAGAAAAGCCTGAAGAAATAACAAACAGTTGCTAAGCTACGCAGAGGGCTGTATTGCAATGTTCTGTTGTGATCTCTGCATTAGGAACTAGAGCATTCTCTTAGTCAAGGGTGCAGAAGAAAATAGTAGGGGAATGGGGGCTGCCGGAGGTGGGGGTGGGAGGAGACTTCTTTGCTAGATACAGTAGTTTATCAGTTCAAGTGGCCTGTTTTCAATTCAGATGACCCAGAGAGAGCCAGTGCAATTTGCGTCTGAGGTGGAAAAGTAGACGGGAGCATTCTTTCGCTTAGAGTTGGTCCAAACAGCTAGCCTCCATGCTACTTGGAAAGGAATGCTGATTTTAGGGGATAGGAGGGGGCCTGTGGATTTAGGAGCTTTTTAAAAAAATGGGACAGTCTTATCCTGAGACAAAAGTCAGTTGTTTTCTTCTGGCCATTTGTCTGTGGCAGGTGCAGCATGCAGTTGCCAACACTGAGGGAGTCCCTTGCCCCAAGCTGGTGCTTGGGAGCTAAAAGCATGAAGTAATAATACATCAAGTCCCATATTTAGGTTTTTAAAAAAGAAAAGATCGACTACGTAGGTAGAGGTTGGGGAGTTGTTTGGACTGCTCGTTCATGTGAACATAACCTCAGGGTTTGAGTTAACCACATACTTAATATAACTGGGCACACAGCTGCCAAAAAAGCTGGTGAGATCTTGAACTGCCATAAGAAAAGCATGGAGTCCCAAGTGAAAGCGATGACTCTTTCATGTTCTATGCTTACTAGGCCATATCGGGAATATTGTGTCCAGCTGGGGCAATATGCTTGTGAGGGAGGGCCATTGCCAAACTAGTGTGCATACAGAAGAGAGCTTTCAGGATAATAAAAGGGAACCATTTCATACAAGGATTTGGGAATATTTATCCTGGACAAGAGAAGTCTTGGTTGAGAGGGGTGGGGGATGAAATATGAGAGCTGTCTTCAAGTATTTGAGGGGCTATAGACGAGGGATTAGATGGGTTCCGTATGGCTCCAACAGCCAGCATAAGTCTACTGGGTAGAAAATTGCAGCTTAGTAGAAGAGACAGCATGGCTTAGCGGATAGACAGTTGGCCTTGGTTGTTAGGAAGACCTGGGTACAAGTGCTGGCTTTGTTACACACTGTGTGACTCTGAGCAAACCATGTAAACTCTCAGTGTCCCCACAGAACTCCCCAAGACTCTCGACTTGCTGCGCAAGTGTCGATCTGTATCTGAAGATGGACTTTTCATATCAGGACTTCCCCATGTCAATGAAATCACAAGTACAGTTCCCCCTCCCTCTCCCACAAAAAAATTATGTACCTGTTGAACTGTATTACACTGTATTATTTTCTATTTGCTGAGTTCTCCTTTGCTTTACTTTTCCTATTTGTAGGTCAAGGTTAATGTCCTTCTCCAGGGTCAGAAATGAGATCCTCTCCCTGCTTCTGTTGAACTCTTTCTCAGTGCTCCACTAAGCCTTCCTTCTTGTGGCCCCATCCACTCTAACCACCCCTAGGCAAAAATGATTTCCCATCAAATACCAGCACTTGACCCTACCTCTCTTTCTATCCCTCTCTCACTTTTAATTGTATGATAGATATGGGTGTATTTGTCTTCTTTTGAAGTTCCTTTTGTAAGCTGTAACCTCCTTGAAACCTGAGAACATGTCACTTTTTTATCAAACAAAGAAACAGATGTGTAATTGGTGCGTAATAAATGCTTTGTGGAAAGCTTAAGAATCAGAACTGTCCAATAAAGGAATTGGCTGCTTCAGTAGATAGTGAGCTCTCTGTCCTTGAAAATATTCAGGCAAGGCTGGGTGGTCCCTTGTATTTGAAACTGTGGAAGGAGACTGTGGCACATGGGGTTTAAGAGGCTGGATCAGGTAACTGTTAATGTATCTTCAGCCTAGGAGTTTGTGGTTCTAGGTGTGGCTTTGTGAATGAATGATCCTCTTTCACAGTAAAAATACTACCCAGCAAATGTACTAATCAGGCCATTCTGTTACCTTACCTAAGGAGCCTTTCTTTGGCTCTGTTTCCTTCCTTCCTTCCTTCCTTCCTTCCTTCCTTCCTTCCTTCCTTCCTTCCTTCCTTCCTTCCTTCCTTCCTTCCTTCCTTCCTTCCTTCCTTCCTTCCTTCCTTCCTTCCTTCCTTCCTTCCTTCCTTCCTTCCTTCCTTCCTTCCTTCCTTCCTTCCTTCCTTCCTTCCTTCCTTCCTTCCTTCCTTCCTTCCTTCCTTTCCTTCCTTCCTTCCTTCCTTCCTTCCTTCCTTCCTTCCTTCCTTCCTTCCTTCCTTCCGTTCCTTCCTGTAATAATACACTCATTGAATGCTAGGCTGCTCTTGTAGTCATTTTGACCATTGTGCAAGTCTAAGAATGCCAAACCCTCTTGTTGGGAAGAAGGAAGCAACCCCCCACCCCCGCCTTCTTTGCTAGAGCCAGAAGGCATGAAAATCTCTCATTTGAGATTGATGGAAAGAGAAACCCTTTCTCAACTCTCCTTTCCAACACAGTTTGAATGGTTCATAATAGAGGAATCCGCCCATTGCAAGTTGCTTCTCAGTGTGGGGACAATGGAGGCATTACTGACTTTAGACTTGTTTTCACCAACTAGGTCAATCTGTGTATAGTTGGACTTAAAAAAAAAGTCCACCAATCTGATAAAAATGGATGCTGTCCAGGACATTCTTTGTAAGGAATGCATTGAAAATAAATCTGAAATAAGAATCCAGGAAATTGCCCTCTGTGCCTTTCACCTGTCATCACAGCCAGGAGAATTCTATAGCCTATTCAGTGCCATACTGAATTATGCAGACCTGTCTGCCCAGTACACTGTGGATTGGCTGGCAGAGCTTTGCACTGGTGATTAAACGACAAAGCAAATGGTGAGATTTTCAACTGTTGGAAAGAAACCATTGATTGGTCACACTTACCAATGGTATGTCACATTTGTTCTGAGAGTACCAGCTGTAAACTGGCTTTTCTTTGTTGAGCAAGTCAGTGGATACCAACACCTCCTGAATTTTACACTTTTCCAGGAAACCACACCAGAGTTTTGCCATGATGTACCCTCAAGATGAATAGCACTTCACTTGTAGCTTAGAAACTTCCATGTGGAGGGACATTTTGGGACATATTGGGACTTAGTAGGTGGGTGGCATTTGCATCCCACCGGTGAACCAACATTGCTCCTTTTTCATCAGCTGACATTTTTTGCAGGAGAGCTAGGACTCAAACCCAGGTCTTCTAACTCCTGGACGAGTGCTTTTACCACTCTAGTTCGCTGAGTTTTTACCCTTTCTAAGGTGGCTGGAACAACAGAATCATAGACTTTGAGAGTTGGAAGAGATCTCTGTAGTCATGTAGCCCAACCAATATGTGAAACGAGTCCCCCACCATCACTCGACAAATGCTTCTTTATTTAAAGATTTACAAAGAAGTGGAACCAACTAAGGTAGCCCCTTCAACTTTTGGAGAGGTCTAATAATTAGGACATTTGTCCTGACTTTTAGCCTAAGTTGACTTTTTTGTAACTTTTACTCATTGTTCCTAGTTCTGCCCTCTGAAGCCAAGCAGACCAACTGTCTTTCCTTTTCCCCAGGACAGTCCTTCAAATATTTGAAGATGGTGATCATGTTACTACTGAGGCTTCCCCCAAGCTAAACGTGGCCAGCTTCTTTAACTGTTTCTCCTATTGCCATGAATTCATCTGGTTGCCTTCTTCTACACACTTTCCAGTTTATGCATGTCCTTTTTAAGTTGTGGTGAGCACGGCACTCCAGATGAGGTCTGAAAAGACCATAGTACAACAGGACTTTCCTCTCATTCCTCAAAGCTAGCCTCTTGTAATGCAGCCTTAGGTCCCCTTAGCTTTTGTGGCTGTCATATTACTCTGCTGACTCATATCAAGCTTTCAATCCACTAACTCCCCTCACCCCATATCTTGTTCAGAACAACTGCTATATTGCTACATCTTCCCTGTCTTATAATTGTGTGGCTGATTTTTTTATACCCAAGGTTTTATATTGACCTTTATTGACTTATTTTCTTAGATTCAGGTCAATGAGTTTGCTTTTCATGATCCTTTTGGATTGTGACTCTGGCATCTAGGGCATTAGCTCTTTCTCCCAGCTTTGTGTTATATGTAGTTTTGATAAATATCTTTTCTTCCTTTATCCACATCATTGATAAGAATGTTAAACAGCACAGGGCCAAACACAGATCCCAGGGGCACCCCATCAGAGACCTCCATCCATGCTGACATTGAATAATGAATGTGCCTTTTGAAGCCAACCTTCTATCCAATTCTGAATCCATCTGATTTATTATTATTTATTATAATCCATATCTTACCATCTTCTCCATGAGAATAGTATGATGTACTCTGTCATGTTTTGTTAAGATCAGACCAAGTACCCACAGCATCCCCTTTATCAGAAAAAAGCATAAACAAAGGTATAGCAGGAGGAGTGAGCATGGTGAGTTCATGGGATCCTTGGGACTAGAGATGAGTGTTTGTGAGAGAGATTAGTGAGCCATAAGGTTGTCTAGCTGTAGATTGGCACTGGATTATGAAGGGCTCTTATTCCCTAAGGCAGAAGTTGCAGTGCAGGACCTTATCCTTGGTACCTTTCTGAGTAAGGAGTTGGATCCTAGAATCATGGATCAGAGGCGGTGTGTTGGTAAATATTTAACAACTGACTTCTGGGAGGAAAACAGTGTATATATGCTACACTTCTAAGCTTAATCTGCATGATTAACATTTTCTCCATCACTTTCTTAAGTCCAGACAGTGAACAAAATGATATATCAAGCCCTGATTTGTAGCATTTGCTGATTTCTCAGGTGTAAATGCTCACAGTGAAATTTAACAATTGACTCTCATCAGCTAGGTTAAGCTACCTGCAGCATACCCTTGTCTATCCTCTACTTTTACATATAAAGAAACTGTGTCCTGGGAAGATGAAGTGATTTGCTCAAGGACACGCCTAGGATCTTATATGTAGAGGGGGCTGGAAAGGACCTCAGAGGCTATCTGGTCCATCTAGTCTCCCTTTTTTACAGAGGAAGAAACTGAGGCCCAGAGAGAGGAAGTGACTTGCCTAAGATCACACAGAGGATCCTAGATCTGGAACTAGAAGGGGCCTCAGAGGCCATCGAGTCCAACCTCCTCCTTTTACAGATGAGAAAACTGAGGCCCAAAAGAAGAAGGTGACTTGCTCCAAGTCACACAGTAAATGGTAACCTAACATCCGACTGACATGAAAATTATCCTTATTTTATGAAGAGGTTCATGAGATTTAGAGCTAAAAAAGCCCTTTAGAGATTGAATCAAATCTACTCTATTTGTAGAAGAGGAAACTGAGGCTCAGAAAAGTGGAGTGATTTACCCAAGGTCCCATAATAAATTAATGGCAAAACCAGTATTCACACCCAAGTCATCTAATTCCAAATTCCTTGGGTTTGGAATTCACTTTCTCCCCCCGAACTGTCTTGGATAGTAGGGCAACTTTTCCTACACTAATTTGAGACTGCCCAAGGGATCTATGTGCTCATGGGGATAAGGGAGCACTGACTCCCCCTCAGGGACCTGACCCTCCCACACTGGCACCCTGATGACTCTGTTTTCTAAATAACTTCTGTGTCATCATGAATTCTTTGCAGAATTATGGTGGTGAAATGCTGCTTGTCTGTGAGGTCAAAAAGGCCCTTTCAGTTTGGTTTGTGTCCCTTCCTAGTTATAATATATATTTCTGTCCTTCTTCAGAAGCTGCTGCTAATGGAAATGAGATATCAAGGTGCTTTATGGGGCATGTGATAGGATCATAAAATTGGGGCTCCTGCCTGGAAGAGACCTTTCTTACAACAGCAGTCCACAGAAGGAGACAATTATTAGAGCAGAGAGAGGGAGGGAGGGAGCAGAAAGGAGAATCACTGTTTGGGAAGCACTTGTCACTTGGTACCATGGCTGATATCACAAAAATGGCCTCTTTTGAATTGAACTCAGGGTCTCCATCCAGAGTAAATAGCCAGCAAGGGGCAATTAGACAGTGAGCATTTATTAAGTGCTCACCATGTGCCAGGCACAGTGCTAAGTAATCTGGATACAAAGAAAGGCAAAAGAAAGACTCTGCCCTGAAGGAGCTTGCGATCTAACGGAGGAGATGACATATATGTATATAAGCGTATCTAAGATACATGCAGAGTTGATGGAAGGCAGTCTTAGAGGGTTAAGTATTCTGTGGAAGAGTGCTTGAGTTGAGTTTTGAAGGAGACAGGGATTCTGAGAGGTGGAAGTGAGGAGAGAAACAATATAGGCGTGGGGATAGAATGACCAATGCAAAGGCATGATGATGGTAGATGAAATATCATGGGTGAAGAACAACAAGAAGGAAAGTATGATTATACCATAGAGTGCATGGAAGGGAGTTATTTGTAAGGAGACTGAGAAAGTAGAAAGAGACCAGTCTCTGAGGAGCTTTAGGTACCAAAGACTTCTATATTTGATCCTACAGGTTAATGGGGAGCCACTGTAATTTGTTATCGTTGTTGTTTATCCTTTGTTCCCAAAGAGGACCAGAACATCAGGGAGGTGATGCCATCACATGCAAGTGAATTTAAGTGAGGAAGGGCTGTACAAAGTGACCAGCCTCACTTTTTCCTCCAGAGCCATCTGGGTCCATTGCTGAGATCAGGCTAACAGGAGATGACCTTGGTTGCAGTGGGAACAATGCCCATTCAGTGATTAAGGCTAGATGAGAAAGGAAGTTCTACCCAAAGGAATGTAAATGTTAGTCACTGAAACTTCACAAGCTAGCTTGGGGTTTACCAGCTAGATTTCTTTCTTAAGGACCATACCTTAAACCCAGATCACTCTGGCTGTCATCAATTGGCCAACAATAGGTCCCAGGCTAAGCCCACTTGGTCAGTATTTGGGACTTGATTGGTTGGGAGTGAATGTAAATTATTTCTGTTTTGTCCAGAAACCCTGAAGGTCTTCTCTTCCCAGATTGTTGGTTTTTTGTTTTGTTGTTTTTTTTTTTTTGACTAGGTAAAAGAGGGCTTTCTTTGCCCTCATTTCTTGCCTAGCCTTAATCACTGAATGAGACCTGTTGAAAACCTTAGCTTAAAAAGGCCAAGGTCTCCCACTGCATCCTGGGCCATCTCCAATCGTTCTGATCTATATCTGGCCACTGCAATTTATTGAGGAGGGGAATGACATAGTCAATCAAGCAATGAATATTTATTAAGCACCCTCTACATGCCAGGCACTGTGTTAAGTGCTAGAGATAGAAAAAAAGTCAAAATGCAGTTCCTGCTGTCGAGAGTATCACAATCTAAGAGGGAGATGATAAATATATACAAACAAGATATCTATCTATCTATCTTGTTCATATATATTTGTTTACATTATATTTATTACATATATTTGTTTATCATGTATATGATAAGTCTTAAATAATTAATGGAGAGGAGGCGTTAGAAATAAGGATTGGGAAAGGCTTTCTGTAGCAGATGGGATTTTAGTTGGGCCTTGAAGGGAGTTAGAGAAGCCAGCAGGCAGAGATGAGGAGTGGAGGCAGCTATTGTAGATGGTCTTTTCAAAGAGTTTAGCTATAAAGAACAGAAGGGATATAGGACAATAGTAAACAGGGATGGAAGGAACAAGTGAGGTCTTTTTCAGGATAAGGGAGACATAGACATGTTTGTAGGCAGTAGAGAAGGAGCCAGTAGACAGGGAGAGATTGAAAATAAGTGATAGAGTGGGAATGACAGAAGGGGGAGGATATGAGAAGGAATGAGATGGCTTGAGCATGTAGAGGGGTTGACCAATATAAGGAATAGGACCATTTCAGCTGAGACAAGGGTGAAGGAAGAGATAGTGGCAAAAGACATTTGAGTGATAATGATGAAGGAAGAATGGGGAAAGAGAGAGTTCATGGCAAATGGTCCCAGTTTTGCTGGTAAAATATGAGGCCAGGTTCTCAACTGAGAGGGTAAGAGTATGGGGCCATGGGAGGCTTGAGGAGAAAAGAGCCACTTTATAGAGTGAGATAATGCATTGAGAGGGGAAGTAGAAAAAGATTTCCCAGCAGCAGTGAAGGCCCAGTTGAGAGTGTGTAACATGAATTTGTAGTGGATCCAGTCAGAATGATTATATGGTTTTCTCCACCTTCATTCAGTAGCAGTGTATAGCAGAAGAGGGTGGTAAATGGTGGGGATCAGATCTATGTCAGATCTGTGTCTTAGAAGAATCACCTGGAAGCTGTGTGGAGGTTAGATTAGAGAGGGAAGAGACTTGAGGCAGAGTGAGACCTGTTAGAAGGCTATTTCAGTAATCCAGGAGAGAGATAATGAGAGAACTTGAGCTAGGGTAGCTGCACGAGTGGAGAGAAGGGAGAATATAAGAGAGATGTGAAAGTGGAAGCAATTCAATATGGCAACTGATTAAATATGTGGGATGCATAAAAGTGCTGAATTAGGAAGGATGCTGAAGTTGTGAACATGGGAGCCTGGGAGAATGGTGGTGCCCTTAACAGTAAAAGGCAATCAGTAACATGAAACTGTAGCTCAGGAGAGAGGCTAGGGCTGAATATATAGAGCTGGGATCATTATGTAGGCATTAATTGAAAGGCATTATTGGCACCAATGAGACCAAGGTCAAGTATTCTTCGGTCACTGCCAGGATCCTATAACCTTGGAGGTCGTCATGTCCAAACTATACCTGAATCATCTCTTCAATCTACATGAAGAGTTGTTCTTTCCAGGCCCTTAGGGTTTGGGAGCCCATTACTTCGTATCTTTGGACAGGTATGATTATTAGGAAATTTTTCTACTATTCTGTTGAACTAAGATTTGAATTCAGGTCTTCCGCGTTCAGATCTGATGCCCTTTCTAATATCCAGGTTACTTTTACCATTGTCATGTCCCTTCAAAATATGATTTTCTCCAATCTCCATAGCCTGAATTTCTTCAACAAATCCTCATCTACCCTGATCACCACTAATTGAAATAAAGTGCTGAATTCCAGGATTTAACTTTGGAAGGGACCTCAGTGGCCATATAGTTCAATCCATAGGCAAAAGGGAATCCCCTCCCTTCCCTGCCTAACATCCTAACTAGGGATCATTTAGCCCCCATACTTGAAGACCTTCAATGACAGGGAAACTACTACCTTTAAAAATGAAGATAAAACATCTATGAAATGATAATATCGTGCAACATCCTATAGGAATAAAGTGTGAGATAGAGACTTGGAATTTACTTTCTGGGCTAAGCTTTCACTGCTGACACCTACTGGGTACATTATCTTGGGTAAATCACTTCCTATCCTTGATCAGCAGTTTCCTCCTCTATAAAATGGGGTAGAAATCCTTATGCCACTTCCCTCATAGGGTCATTGTCAGGAACAAATCCTCTTCGAAACCTAAAAGCATTAGAACAACAGGGGCTCTGAACCATCCAAGACAATGCAAAGGTTAGATTTTGATGGCAGAAATTCCATTTGCACACACATTTGCTATTATTTGAAGTTACAAATCTCTGGAGTAAAGTGAGGTCTCTCTGCACAGGGAGAATTTACTCCTAAGTCAGTCTGTGGAGCCTCACAAGAGATGTAAATACCTCCAAAGCAGATCCTGTTTCATGTCCCCCCCCTGCTACTCCTCCCCCCTCATCTTCCCAATTGAGTGAATCACACATTTAGCAATTAACAAAGGACAAGGTACCCTTTCAGTAACAGATGTTTGCTTGGGGTTCAGAATTTCAACTAGGGAGGCTTTGCTAGTTACTCTAAGTGCATATCAATAGACTGATATGCGTGCCTTAAATTTCTAGAGCAGACTTCCTCTTACCCTAAGATTTTTCTGGGCTGGAAGAAACCAGCTATGCTAGTACACTCCTTTAAGACTGGAAGCCATAGAGGCCCAGAGAGGGAAAAGGGAACTATCCAAGGTCACACAGCTGGTGAGCATCAGTCACATCCAAGCAGATTTCTCTGGTATGTCTGACAGCTGTCCCTTCCCGTAAGGCATAGTAGAAAGAGCACTAGGTTTGGATTCAGCATCTGACTGGGCTTCAATCCCAAGCTGTGCCACATAGTAGCTTGGTGACCCTGAGCAAGTGATTTTCCCTTTTGAAGCCTCATTTTCTCCCTTTGTAAAATTAGGCAGCTGGATAGATGGTTGATGTCTGAAGTCCCTTCTGGTGTTCTAAAGTTCTGAATCTTATGACTGAAACTGTTGGGAGTGGGGTGGAAGAGACTGTAGGGAAATAAATAATTAGTCCCACAGTCAGAGAGGCTGGTATGTTATCTGTACTATCTATACCAGGCACAGAGCAAATTGGGTAAAACCACTAGATAACATGGGCAACTAGGTGGTACAGTGCACAGGAGTCAAGAAGATCTGAATTCAAATCCAGCCTCAGACACTTAGTAGGTGTGTGATCCTAGGCAAGTCACTTAATCCCTACTTGTCTCAGTTTCTCTTCTGTAAAATGGGGACATACTGGAGAAGGAAATGGCAAACCATTCCAGTGTCTTTGCCAAGAAAACCCCATGGACTTTGTCCTTGAGTCACATAGAGTTGGACACAACTTAATAGTGACAACAAATAGATAACATAAACGTATTTATCACAGGGTCAGGCATTAGAAGAATAATCCATATCACAAGCAACTTTTCTAAATCCATGTAAATGATTTATTGGCTGATTTTTTTTTAAAGTGTCAGAAAGAAAATCCCATCACTTAAAGTACTAAATCTAGCATGATGACTTGTATCTAGCCTGGACACAGTAAAACTTTTTTGTTTTGTAAAATTTCCAAGACTTATGGAAATGTGAGCAGTTAATATCTCAATCAATTAGTGAAAGCACCTACCATTTGGAATGGCCTCAGGAAAAGGGAGTATGGCGGGGTTCTCCCATGTGACTATCTCCTTCAGAATAAAATTAAATCATGACTGCCTCATTCCTGCCCCTAAGACATCTGTGCATATGATTCAGCAATGAGAGCAAGAGACCTTGGAGACCATTTAGTGCAACTTTTACTTTTTACAGAAGAGGAAACTGAGTCCCATAGAGGTAACAAGCCTACAAAGATAGTGAATGACAGAGCTGGGGTTTGAACCCAGATCTTCTTATTCCACATGCAGAGTTCCTTCTACAATACTGTGCTGCTGTTTTTCTTTTTGTCAAATTGTATTGACTTTATTCCAGAATAGAAGTGTTGCCACTGAGTACTTCCCATTTCAGGCTATAGAAAGCCCCATTCAAGAGTGAGAAATGGTAGCTTTTTCCTATCTAATATGTATGTCTATAGTCTTCACTAATAGGACCTTTAATAAATCAGAAGGAAGTGAGGCCAACACAGTCCTAGGATCAAAGGATCAGAGATCTAGAGTTGGAAGGGAAAGGAGAAGTCATTTCAGTTTGACACACTGTCATTTTACAGATGAGGAAACTGAGGCCCCCAAAATAAAAGTGATGTCAGATTTTTCCTTCTTTAAGTGTAGGAAAAAAAAACTGTCTGCCAGCAAATGTACCAATCTGTTACTGAACCTTCTCTCTGACTCATCTGGATTCTGACAGATGCTTGGTCCTTGATCCTGGGGACGCCTTCCCCCTCTCCCTGCCATGCTTGTCTGGTTTGTAAATTGCGCAGCTTCTGTTGAGAAGCCCCCCTTGGCTAATAATTTGATATTAAGCCCTTTCCTTCCATTCCAGTATGACTCCTAGCTGCTGAACTATGCTGTGGGTTCATGCAGTTATCCCCACGAGAGCACCACCAACCCCATCTCACACATGGCAAAAATATTAGAGGTTTTTGTGTAGTTTCCCTGACAAAATGACAGCGAAGAAGAAAAGGGAATCTTTGACAGTGGGGACGCTTAATAGAGATGGATAGTGAGCCTACTATTTCCATACAGCCAATTTTCTTTGTGTTAAAAGGAGGAATAATTATAGGACTCAATCCAGCCCATATCAAAAGAAGCCTTCTTTGGGTGAGATGAACTTTAATTCATATTAAAAAATATATTTCATTGGTGCCTTTAATCATTTCTTGGTTTATATACTCCCCACTCCAACTCCCAAAGATGAAGCCCTCCCTTGTAATCCCATTACCCAGTTGATATAAAAGTGGTAGAGCAGAAATTCAAAGCCAGGTCAGAACCAGTGCTCTTCCTGATGTTTCCATCTTTGGAATAGGAGGGATCTTGAAAGTCATGCAATCCAGTGATCATAGCTTTGATATAAAGACCCCAAGGCCCAGAGAGATGAAGCAACTTAACTAAGGTTCCTGAGGTAGTCGCTGGGACATTAGGGGTGGGGAGAAGGCCTCCAGCTTTGGTCTCCTGACTCCATTCTACCAATCCTTACCTACCTTAAAGAGCTCACACCCTGATACCAGAACGCTATCTCTTGGTCATTCATTCCTAATGTTTTTAATTGCCCACCATGTAGTTATTTTTGCCAGTCCCTAACCTTCCTCCCCACCCCATTTCATTACATGGCAAGGAAACATGGTAGAGAATTTCATTTTGCATTGGAAGCTTCCAAAAAAAGGCTATGACTTCCACACCATAGTCTGATAGCGGCAATTTCTCTGGAGAGGAGAAAAAAGGCTGGTTATGCTGTATTGTCTAGTGTTTTATTTTCCTTATCAATAAATAGAAAACTTGTATACATAGTTGGGTCCTAGCATATAGGACTTTTTCAGTCTAGTGGGAATCTCAGCTTGCCACAGTAGCCCTACAAAGCATCCTGTGAACATTCTTTCCAGGAGGTTTCCAATCCTTTAGGAAGATACCAAATTTAATATTCTCTTTCCATCTGCTATGCAATGAGTCCATGGAGCCCTGCATGTGGGATCTCATTAAATTCTAGAACATTTTAGAGCTCAAAGAGAGCTTGGAGATAGTTCAGTCCAACTGCTCATTTTACATTGGGGAAACTGAGGCTGAGAGATGGGCAGGGACTGCTATAAGTTCATGCAGCTAGTATTAATGGTTTGACTTTAGCACAAAAAGAACCTTTTCTTTTTTTTAACAATAACTTCGCTGAATATATGGGTGTCTCATTTGTGGATGACACAAAACTTGGAGGAATGGCTGATACACTAGACGGCAGAATTGGGATCCAAAATTATCTTGATATCTTGACAATCTGGAATGATAAGCCAGAATCAGGGAAATGAAATGTAACAGGAATAAATGCAGTCTTTCTGAAGTTCTCTAGATTCCCCAAATCTGTATAAGTACAGAGAGAGAAAGGAGAGATCTAGGTCAAGAGCAGTTCTTAGGGAAAAATATCAGGAGTAGTTGACTACAAGCCAAATAGTGCCTACGGATATTCACCACTGCTGCTATCGCCACCACTGCCACTACCACCACTGCCACCACCACTAATACCAAAATGTCTACATTTCTCAACTATGTGTAAAGCACTGTGCCAGACATTGGAGGAGACAGAGAGGTCAATAAGACCCATTCCCTACCCTCAAGGGGCTTGTTTTCTAGGAGGGGTGAAACGGACAGAGATAGGAGCATAAACTGAAATAGAATATGATTCGTACATAACACAGGGACAGGCTATGTGGTTTGACAGCTAGGGAATGTGTGTGTGCGTGTGTGGGGGGGAATTTCTACCTAAGAGAATTCAAAGAAGGTTTTATTGTGGAAATATACTCTCCCCCTTTCTCCCTTCTTTCTGATCTTCCTCAGGTTGCTTTAATTGAGTATAAAGTATACGGTAATAGTAGAAGTAATAAGAATAACAATAACGATGGCTGGCATTTTCATAACGTTTTAAGGTTTGCAAAATGCTTGGCAAATATTACCTCATTTTCTCCTCACAACAAACCTGAGAGGTAGGTGCTATTATTAACTTTATGTTAAAGAAACAGAGGCAGAGAGATATCAAGAGACTTGCCCATGGTCACACAGCTAGTAAGTATCTGATTTGAACTCAGATATTCCTGACTCCAGGGCCAAGGCTCTATTCATGTCACTACCTAAATACCAAGAGAGATAAAATCAGCATGATAATCCCTAACCCAGGGAGTTTGGTGGCCAATATAAGGAAACTGAGGTATGCTCAGCATTGAGTGATATGACCTTGTCTTTGGTTTTCTGTGATCACTAATATTAAGCCACATTCTTATTTCAGTATTTCTGATTCTTTGGTGGATTTGTGATCTTAGTGATGTGGACACTCTGTCCAGTGATGTAAATCTCTATCCGGTGAAGATGGGATTTGAGCTGGGCCTTGAAGAGTGGTTAGAGTTAGGACAGAGGCAGGGAAAGAGTAGGAATTCTGGGTCTAGGGAACAGAATGAGCAAAGGGAGAGAGGTGTGATTTTTATTTTAATGGTTCCTTTCCTATGCTTCTGCCTGGGATGATGAGAATTTTGGAACTGATCAGACTTTTCTAATTGTCAGTTCCACTGACCCAAGTATCCACTATATAGAGGAAGAGAATCAGGAGAGTGTGAGAGAGGGGCATGGTATGTGACCCGGGCGGAGAGAGTATCCATGTCACTGAAAGACTGTTCCAACAGTGCCCAAGTACTGAGTCTTGGAGTTAAGAGAGTCAGGGGTGAGGCTTGGGGAAGGAGATTCTGGAAGCCATATTGCCCCCAGAGCATGTCTGTGCCAACATGCCATGTAGGAAGAATATTTGCCTAGTTTTAGTCTTCTTCTTTTCCTGGTTTTTAACACCTTATGCTTGCATGAAATTTGTTCCTTAATGTTGACTTAAAAGAAAGCATGAATGGATAGAGGGTGGGCCTTATAGTCATGAAGACTTGGATCCAAATTAGTTTTCTGACACATACTAGCTATATGATTTTGTTAAATACTTCACCTTTCAGTGCCCCCAGGTCACTCTCTATGCCTGAAAAGTTACTGATCTGTGTCAGGGGAGGGATGTCCTTCATACAGGATACCAGGTAACCATCCTATATCAATGAAATCACAGTTCTTCACCTCCCCTTCCTCCTCCTTAAGCTCGAAGAAACACAGGGCAAGAGAAATGTCTTCATCCTAACATAGTATTAGGCATTTGGCTCAAAAGGGTCTGTTAGAATCTCAGAGCATCTAATCCAACCCTTACTAGAAGCAAACATTTTCTCACCAGTAGCTCACGACCTCCTAAGTCAGCCCATGCCATTCTCTCTCTTTTTTTTCTTCTTTCTCTCTTTCTTTCTTTCTTTCTCTCTTTCTTTCTTTCTCTCTTTCTTTCTTTCTCTCTTTCTTTCTTTCTTTCTTTCTTTCTTTCTTTCTTTCTTTCTTTCTTTCTTTCTTTCTTTCTTTCTTTCTTTCTTTCTTTCTTTCCTTCCTTCCTTCCTTCTTTCTTCTTTCCTTCCTTCCTTCCTTCCTTCCCTTTCTCCCCCTCCCTCTCTCTCTCCCCCTTCCACTCTCTCTTCCCCTCCAGAGCTCTCTCTCTCCCCCTCCTTCCTTCTCTCTCTCTCTCTCTCTCTCTCTCTCTCTCTCTCTCTCTCTCTCTCTCTCTCACATTGAGCTGAAATCATCTTGCATGCAACTTTCACCCACTCTCTGTAACTAACAGCCCCCCTCCCAGACCCAAGCAGCTTTATTGTGTGCATCTGGGACTGGCATTTGTAGATGCAGTGACACAAGCAGGGGTCAGTGTTCGGAGCACTGCTCTAAGTTTGCCGTAGGAGGTCCATTGATGTTAATGGTGGCCATTTGGCCCAGAGCCCTAGAAGATGTCTTACTTAGGGCTTGTTTGGTGAGGAGGCCATTGTGGGTTTAAGAGCTACCCTGCTGGGATGACCTCACCATCAAATTTTCTCTGATGGTACTGGGAGCACAAATAAACGTCCTTCTGAAAGAGGTTTGGAGGTAACTGCTTTTGACCAGACTGTGTGTGATTGCCACTTTGAAAGCATTCAAGTGTCATCCATTTTCTTTTTTGTTGAAAATATCAGGCAGGTACTTGGAACAGATCCTGGGCCAGACTCCCTCATAGTGCCATCAAATACAGCAAGAATTACAAAGAAAAAAATAAAATGGTATCCAGAAGGGTTGCATTAGGTAGAATAGGCAAGGTTGCTTATTAAAGGCCTCTTTTTAGGAGAACAATAACAAATTGGAGGCAGTGTGAAAAAAGTGCAGGAGGCCTGGATTTAAATCCCAACCCCAACTAGCTCTGTGATCTTGGGTAGATTTCTTACCTCTCTGAGTTAATTTCCTTATCTATAAAATGAGCATAATCTTGCTGTCACTACTTACCTCCCAGGATTTTTAAAAAGAAAGTTGATTGAAAACCCTACTCCAGCACTATGGAATTGGGAGTCATTTTTGTGTTATCATTTGGTACTAGTTCATGTCAGCCAATTCTAAGAGCTCTACCATCATACCCTGGCTCGATTTTCCCTGGTACCTTCTTCTGCCTTCACTCCATTCTACCCTACTCCTAATCCTAGACTGATGAAATGGAAATGGACAGCCAATGGGCTGGTTGGGAGTTTTGAGTAGGAGAGCATAGGTTCAGAGCTGGCAGGAGCCTTAGGAATCACCAGGTTCCATCGCCTCGTTTTACAGAGGAAGAGACAGAGCATCAGAGGGGGCTGGGAGGAGAGTTGGCCAAGTACAAAGTGGTATGAAATAACAGGGTACAGATATCTTGGCTTTCTGTCCGGAACGCTTTCTCTTCTCCCTTGCCCCTTAAAAAAGCTGTCATATTAATGCCATTTTCTTTCTACATCAATCTTGTTGTTGTTCAGCCATTTCAGTTGTATTTGACTCCTCATGGCCCCTTTTGGAGTTTCCTCGGTAAAAATACTGGAGTGATTTGCCATTTCCTTCTCCTGCTTAATTTTTACAGATGAGAAACTGAGGCAAATAGGCTTAAGCGATTTGTCCAGGGTCATATAGATGGTAATTGTCCAGGGTCATATAGATGGTAATTGTCTGGGGTCAGATTTGAACTCAGGAAGAGGAATACTTCCTGACTCTAGGCCTGGTGCTCTATTCATTGAGCCACCTAGTTGACCCTTCTGGATCAATTATTTCCCAACAACTCTTCCCCACTCCTCTCAATGAATCCCTTTTAGTAATACATACACACAAACACACACATACATACATGCATACACACACACACATACATACATACATACACACACATATTCAATTAAAGCAAAGCAACCCTCTGGTTACACATGACAGTGCATACTTCACTCCACACCTATTGTTTTTCTCCTGTCTATCAAGAAGTGAGAATCATGCTTTCTTCTTGGTCCTCTAAAGTCTCAGTTGGTCACAGAATCGATTGGTATTTTGAAGGTTTCCAGTGTTGTTTTTAAGATATCTTTTCAAAATGCCCTAAGTCACTTGCCCCTATTGAGTCCATAGCTTCAGGAGAGCTACTTGGAGCAGAGTGGAGTGTAAGGAACCCCCAGAGAGTAAAGAGGCATATATGAATCAAGCCTGCGAGTCAGTGGTGGTATAGGGCAGCTAAGCTACTCCAACTTGTGACTTCGGTGGCACACTTCAGTTCGTATCCCAGCTTTGATGCTTACTACCTGTGTGACTCTTGACCAATCACTTTTCCACACTCTCCCTCAGTTTCTTCACCTCTAAGATGAGACAGTTGACTTAGATGTCCTCCAACATCCCTTCCAACTCTAGATTCATGATTGTATAAGATTTATATTCTCACACTTGGCCCTGCAAACAGTGGCAGGGATAATATGGTAAAGATATTATTCTTGTTTCATGGATAAAAAAAATGAGGCTCAGGCAGGCTAAGTGACAGATGTGGAAGGGCCAGGATTTGAAGACAAGCTTCTGATTCTAAATGTAGGATTCTTTTCTACTACCCCACAACTGGCTACTTACCTAAATCTTAATTTTAGGAGTTCTTAACCTTTGTTTATATGTGATAGACCCCTTTGGCAATCTGGTGAAGCCTCTGGACCCCTGTTCAGAATAATTATGACAAATGCTCAATCTCAGTAGATAGTGAAATTGTAGACCGCAGGTTAAGACCCGCCCCCTCCGTAGTTATTAATATTATACTCTGCTGTGCATATAGTAGGTGCTTGAATTGAATTCCCAGTAATTTCAATTCCTCAAGCACTGAAGGGTTTCCCAAGAGCCTTTCTCCCCATGATCCTGTGACCTTTCTGTGGCATGAAATATTTGATCAAGTCAGACTCTTTCTTCTGCCTGGGCTGTAGGGTAGATTCATTGCAAATGAAAGACCTCCTAGGCTACAGTGGAAACTGAAGGGAATTTCCAGATCACATTTGGGAGCAGTGATGAGGCATGGTCATCTACCTCCTTCTGATTCTCTTCCTAGCTACTTGGCTAGTGATACCACTGTTGAGCACTTTTATGGAACTATGGAATTAGAGCTTGGTAATTCAGATGCTCATCTAGAAAGGGACCTGTTGTTTTTGCAAGTTTGTGGCCTTCACAGCACTTGATGCCTTCACCAGGTCACCAGTTAATCAGGCAATAACTCAAGGGAAGTTGGTGGGGCATCATGATCTTTGGACTCGCAGATCATACAGCTAGAAGAACAGTCTCCTGGGAGTAGAGCAGGGATGGACCTCCCACATACATATATATTGGATAGGAGCTTTAGCTGAATGCTGAGATGGGACAGATCTGAACCAGAGGAGAGTAGACAAGATGTCTGTTGGGAGATGGCATGTGTTTTCAGCAATTCTAAATTGTTCTTTGCCTCCAAAGACCCTTAAAACCAAACAGATATGGTGCAATATAAAGAGCTCTAGTGTGGGATTTTAGACCCAAGCCTGCCAATTAGTAACTGTGTGACCTTGGGTAACTCACTTGTATTCTCTAGGCCTCAGTTTCCTCATTTACCAAGTGCAGGTGATAACATATACCCTTCCTGTCCTACAGAGCCATTGCAAGGACCAGATGAAACAAAATCATAGACTTATAGTCATAGAACACATGAGCTGGCAGGGTCAAAGCTGTCTTGTATATATTTCAGTTTTTCCTGTCTTTAAGGATTATCTATTCCAGTCCCCTAGCAAGAGAAAAAGGAGGCCCAGAGAGAGGCAAGTGACCTGTATGTGGATATACTTTGCAAATATTATAAATCATTATATGTATGTCTGAGATTGTCAGAAGTTTAAATAATGGATGTCTCTCAACTGACAGTGTACCCTGTGTGAGAGAAGAGCGATGTCAGGGACCATCTCCCGGTACCTAGTCCTTTGTCCTCAAAACATCCTTCTAGATAAGGTGCCTTCTACCAAGCCCAGGACCAGCTTTTCCTGATAAGAGAGCTGGTTTCAGATTTTCAATGAGTCCTATCTCTCAAGACACAAGCTTTGCATCTGTTTTGCATTCAAATGTATCCCGGGACAAGCCTGTATGGTTCTTTAATTCCCTCTCCAACACATACCGGCCTATGGAAGGAGGTGCTGAGCTAGCAAAATAGCAACTTGCCATTTGTTTTCCTGAAATTGCTAATTTAAAAAAATGGCAGTGAGGTGAAATGTGGCACCAAATGCCTCTTTCACAAGACTCCAGCAACACAGGCCCATATGGTCTTGTCAAAAAGAAATCTAACACAATTCCAGCATTCTAATTGACAAGCTGGAGTGTGGCCAGAGGAGGGAAACTGGGAATGGAAACTGTGCCATACGAGGATTAGTTGCAGGAACTAGGAATGTTTACCCTAGAGAAGAGAAGGCTGGGGGGTGGAGGTGGAAAATGATGGCTGTCTAAGTATTTGAAAGGCTGTCATGTGGAAGAGGCCAGAACCAGGCCCAGCAGGTAGAAGTGGCAAAAAACCGACTTTGGCTCAGTATGAAGAACAGCAAACTCTCAGCATGCAATTTCAAGGCCTTTTACAAGCTGTCCCTTAACTGCTTGATCTCCAGTCTAACCAACCTGCTTGCTACTCCCAAATTCGGCTCACCTCTTCCCATCTCCATGATTTTCTTTATCTAGTTCTTGATCTTGGATTACTTTCTTCTTGCTCTTTGTCTGTCACTTGCAAGCTCACTATGATTCAGTAGTGTAACATGGAATCTCAGAAACCCAATGAGATCTTGGTAAGGTGGCCATTTTCCCATCATCCTCTCCTTTGGTCAGGCTGCATCTGGAGCACTGCTCTCAGTTTAAGGTGCCACATTTTAGATATTTTTCATAAATTATGGGTCATCTACAGAAAGGCAACCAGAATGGGGAAGGGCCTTGAGCTACTGCCATATGAAGATCAGTTTGAGGAAAGCAGAGACACTTAGCTTGGAGAAGATTAGTGGAGGTAAGGAGGGTATGGGAGCTGTGTTCAGGTATTTAAAGGGCTGTTTCATGAAACAGGATTTGATTTCTTCTGTTGAACCCAAGAGTGCAATACTAGACATAAGGGATGGGAGTTCCAGAGGCAAATTTAGGTTTGACATCATGAAGTCCTTCCTCCAGCAATGAAATGGACTGCCTCCAGTGGGAGAAGGTATCCTTTCCTTTTCCAGCTATAAATTGATCATTTGGGGTATGGAGGTGATTCTGGATAATGTCTGGCAGCTGGAAGTCTCTTGTGTTTAGGTCTGGCCATTGTGTCTTTCATATGAGGACCTAAGTGGAGGCTTCTAACAATGGCAGCCTTCAGATGATGAATTTTTCTGGCCACCACGATTCAAGAATAGTCCCAGATCCTAAGTCCCCAAAAGGCCGAGATATACATAGAAGGAGGAGGTGCTGATGGCTGTGTCAAAGAAGGAGGCACACTCACTCCTGTCTACCCAGTCAGCTGGTGTCCCCTGATATACAGGAGCCTTGAAGCATTAGATGGGTGTCTGCTTGTACAAATGCCTGATGCTTCACTCAGAGTATACATCTTTGATGGAACAGCAGTCTCTGGTAATCTGCTAAGGAAGGAGTCTGGATGAAGACCCAAAATAGTTTGAATCTGTGTTATGCTGACCTTGGACAAATAACTGAACCACGTGTGTGGGAAGTGAAGGAGGCAGGAAATGATTTCAGGTCCTCAGACTCAAAAGTCATTGATGAGTCATTGGTAGGACTTTGTCACCTTGAACAAGTCACTGCTTATCTCTGATCCCTTTTCTTCTTTTTAATGCTTACTTTTTTTAAAAAACAAAAGCTTTATTGCATCCTTTGGTAACATTTTTTACATTTGTGTTTTTTTTGCAAATACCCCTTTTCCCTGCCCCTTAAAACAAAGAAGTACAATTAAGCAAAACAAATCTATATATTTATCATGTCTGATGATGAACACTTCATTCTGCAGCAATCTTCCACTGAGAGGGAGCTGGGTTATTTCATAATCAGCCTTCTGAAATCAAGACCAGTCATTCATTGCCTTGATCTTAGTGTCTTTTGATATTGATTTCATTTATATCACTGTGACTGCTGTGCATGTAATTCACTTGGTTCCTTTTAATTCACTCTGAATCAGTTCATAGAAGTCTTCCTCATGTTTCTTTGAGTTCTTCCTAGTTATCATTCCTCAATGCACAGTAATTAATATTCCATTACATTCATTTGCCTCTGTTTCTCTAGCCATTTGCCAGTTGATGGCCACACACTTTGTTCCCAGTTGGTCACTACTACAAAAGAAAACGTGCTGCTGTGAATATTCTGTTATATGGGATCATTTTGCCTGTCTTGAACCTCCTTGGGGGTACATGACATTAGTGGCATCTCTAAGTCAAAGGGTATGAACAATTTAGTCACTTTTCTAGCATACTTTCAATTTGTCTTCCAGAATGATTGAACCAGCTCTGCTCTGCCAAGAGCGGATTGTTGCTCCTGTCTTCCCATAGCCCTTCAACATTGACTTACAGGGCTTTTGTGAGAAAAAGTACTTTGTATGTACAACCCTAGAGCCATGGAATGTGGTATTATCCAAGTGCAAAGAAAAGTTTGATTTAGAGCTTATTCAAAAATGAACAGAAAAAGAAAAGCCTAAAAGAAAATAAAAACAAACCCTTTGAGCTCAAAAACTTTTAAAGTTAATTTCAATAGGAAACACTTTGATTTAAGACAGTAAGTTAAAAGGCAGCAGTAGATTTTAAGGGTATTAGGCTTTTGTTAAAAGTTGTAATGAATTTCATTGTTTTCTATTTAGGATGCAAATAGAATTTAAGTCTTGGAATTATGCGTAATTCTTCCTCCTCCTCCTCCCTCCCCCCCCCCCCAACCTCCTGTCAGATACAGGCAGTTGGCACGGGCTGTGAGAAAAGTAGTCTTTAGGATAACCAGCACTTGTCAGGACTGTGGGGAATTGCTGACAGGAGGGAGCAATGTTAGAAAGTCTAGCATCCAATTACTTTGCCAGTTACTGCCCAGCTCTGGTGAGTCACTGCTCTTTTCTAAAGAATAGTCACAGCTCCCATTTCTGGAGAACTTGAAGGGTTTACAGAGTGCCTTCCTCACAACAGCCATTTGAGGGAGAAATGCAAGGACTGTCCTCTCTATTTTACAGAGGAGGAAACTGAGACCTCAGACTGCTTAAGGGACTTGCCCATAGTCACATAGCTAGTAAGTGGCAGAGTTAGGATTAGAAACCAGGTCATCTAAATTCAAATCTAGTCTTCTTTCCACTGTGCCACAATGCTTCTGGAGAGGAACATGAAAGTTCTTCCAAGGAACAGTGGAGTATGACCAAGATGGTCCTGTGGCACCCCGCTCCTTGTCACACTCTTATCTGTATCCATGGTTCCTTTCTCTCCACTCCATTAGTCTCCTTTGGCCTTTGGTATTCCATTTATGGACAGATCTTTGTCTTCCCAACCAGACTGTAATCCCTTTTAGGGCAGGAACCATATCTTATGCTTATTTGAAATTCTAAATTCGAAATTTAAAAGCACATAGCATCTAAATATATAATTGTTAAAAAAACCTGAAGCATATACCTCATAGGTTTTTTAAAAATTAGGATCATAAGATCATAGATTTAGAGCTAGAAAGGACCTCAGAGGCTATCAAGTCAATCCACTAATTTAAATTGAGACCGATTGAGATTAAGTGGTTTGTCCAAGGTTGTACAAGCAGGAAATGGTAGAACCAGATGTTGTCCTTGGATCTTTTGACTCTAGATTCAGCACTCTCTGGGCAGTGAGGTACTTTTGGAGCAGCTAGGTGGCCCAGTAGATAGAACACCAGAGCTGGAGTCAAGAAGACTCATCTTTCTGAGTTCAAATCTGGCCTAGAAATTTATTAGCTTTTTGACCCTAGGCAAGTTACTTGATCCTGTTTGCCTCAGTTTCTTCATCTGTAAAATGAAAGAGAAAAGGAAATAGCAAAACCCTCTAGTATCTTTGCTGAGAAAATTCAAAAGAAGTCATGAAGAATTGGATGTGACTGAAACGACTTTGAAACAACAACAGAATCAGCCCTCCTTCCATGATACCATGTAGTTTTTCTCTATTAACTCTAACCTGGCTAGTACCTTTATAACTGTCATTCAAAGCTCATCTAAACACAGTATGGATATTAAGAAATGTAGCTGTATCCTGTAACATCATAGACCTTTTACCTGCCTTCCCCACCTTCAGCCCATGCCATAATTTGTTATAGTACCAGTGGTGACCCTCTGGCACAGTAAGTGTAGCTGGGTGCCCCCTGATCTTTAGCTCCTGGAAAACAGTACAAGACTCAGCTCCAGCTAGTCATGGATGAACTTTCTTGAATGTTCCTCTTCTTAGGTCCTTGGTTTCCTTTGAGTGAAAAGCAATGACATCTGATGTTACCTTCTTGTCAATACCTTCTTGATGTTATACCCAATTTCTCTTTCCTTTCTTATTGAATCTTTCCCCTTCCCTGCTTACCTCCCCCCCCCACATAATCATGATAAATATTTTCTTTAGTAGACCCATGATTTCATCAGTGTGTAGGCATTCTCACCGCTGGTCCAGATTTCCAACATCTCCCTCACCCTCCTCCCCACCATTACCCAGTGACTTATCATCTTCTATAATTCTTTTCCACGTCTTTCTGTAAATTCTCTATAGAATATCTATACAATCCACTGGAGGCTTTTCTCCAGGTCTTTTAATATTTCATGGGCGCTCTGGCTCCTTGGGCTATTCCCTGGTATTTTTCTCTCTCACTTCATGACTGGCCTTTATGAGCCATGTGCATCCTTGATTATCCTTCATGTGATTTCTCAAAAGCAAGCCATCATTGATAACAGGCTGCCATTTGCCTACTCCCTCGATGTATCTTTCTAATACCTTTTGAGTCACCTGTAGTTTTGATTCTTCTGTAATCATGTCATTCCTTCTAGTCCTTACCATCGTGTGCAGGGGAAACTGGGCTTTCGAAATTATCCCAGTGGAGTGCAAACCTGGCAGGTCTTCACCAACCTGAAAAGGCTTTGAATTCAGTCCCAGTGACAGAATGTATCTGCTGTCTGAGGATCAGCCAAGCCAAGTGCCAAGAGGCTCATCATCAGAAGGTTGGCGGCTGAATGATGCATTTTTTTTGGCCACAGCAGCCCATTTAAGGGGGGAAAATGGGCAGCACCATCCCTGGTGAAGTTCTGTAAGTTTTTGTTCTTAAATTATCTCCTCACACTTGGTTCTTGTCTTTGTTAGAATCTAAGTCCAAGCATACTTCAAGAACCTTACTCTTTATGTGCTAAGGATGAGAACTGGAGCAAGATCAGCTGGTGCACTCTAATCTGGGAGAACCAGATTGAATCTGATATCATAGATTCATATGGATGGTTCTGTTTCATATTGGTTGTTGTGTCAAATTGTCCTCATTGGGATGCATTCTGTGCATGTACACAGGTTTATGTTTGAGGGTTGTCTGGGGTAGCTTAGTACCAACTTGGGACTCAAACCATGGTAACAACACAAGAGAGGGTGCTCTTCAAGGCCAAATGGGGCCTGTGCACTAGCTCCAGGTCACTCAGTCTTGTTTGATCTCTCTACAAGCTGTTCTCTAGCTCGACCATCTGATTTTCCTCTGCTAAATATCACACTTTCCACTCATGTACATCAAGTCATGGCTGGTCTCTGCTTCTATAATTCACTCTGACACAAGGAAATAGTGGACTTGGAATTAAATGAAAATGGATTCAAAGCTTGCCTCTGACCCTTACTAGCTGTGTGACCACAGCAATGTTACTTGACCTCCCTGGGCCTCAGTTTCTCCAGCCATAGGGGAGCGGGACTAGACCTTTGATTTCACATGCATAAGGAACTCTTGGATGAAAACACCCTCTCTAATATTATAGGTATGTATCTTCTTTGCAACTTTCTTAGGTACTTGCCTATTGGAATGAGAGATTAATGACTTTTCCAGGGTCATACAGCTCCTATTTCAGGGTTTCCTGTCTCTAAGGACAACTTTTTCTATGCATTATTACAGTATGCCATCTGTAAAATGGGAATAATGCTGTCTGTAGCATTTCAGAAAACAATAAAGTAACTGTAGCAGTATTAACATGCCTTCCTAGGGTTGGGATACTTGGACAAGCTAGTGTATTTCAAACTTTAAAGAGCCATGGAAATGTCCTTCATTGTTATTATTCATTGGCACCCTAAATTCCTCCCTGGCACTGTTGGTACAATCAGTAACTCCCCTCCTTGATCTCTTCTGAGTGACTAGTGTGGGAGGAACTCTTTTTGTCAGTGAAGATCTTCTATCTAAACAGTGCCCCAGATCCCTGAAAGCAAGCATGAAAAAGATCCCAAAGCCCTGGTGTGAAGGGTAGAAGGCAGCAGCTGACTCTCTCCGGGGAGAGCATTGATTGGCCTTGGGGGAAAAAGGAATCGCTAGCTGAAGGCACTTGCAGAAGCTTTATCCAGTGACCAAGTAAATCTTCTACCCCTCTACCTCAGCAAATATTGGCTTTGTCCCCTTTAATTAAAAAACCTCTTCTCCTGTTGATTCTGCAGCTCTGATTTGCATGAGTTTTAAAAATGACAATAGAGGTTTTGCTCAAATAGAAAACTGAGCCTGTAAGAGCTATGGAGATAGGGAAGGTATTTGCATAGAGGAGAAATTGAATTTTTACAAGTTGTTCTGCTCTCTGGTAACTTAGTTGCTATGCAGCACGCCTTCTGTGGTAGACTATTGGACTTGGAGCTGGAAAGACCTGGGTTCAAATGTGATCTCTCAGTTTGACTAGACATGTGACCATGGGCAAATCACTTCTGACCAGAAGTCCAAGGCTTTTCCCATTATGCCACACAACCCCTCGTATGAGATAATTAACTTTTTGGGGAGGTGGAGGTTTCCTGAGATCTCATCAGTGTGGGGAGCTCCTAGTTCTGAAATACTCTCCAATGCGACAGATGGGCAACTCTGAGACTCAGTTTCCTCATTTGTAAAATGAGGATGCTAATGCTTCCAGAACCATGTGAAGCTCAAGTGAAATAACATAGGCTAAGTGCTTTGCAGGGTAACTAGGTGGCGCTACAGTGGATAGAGTGCCAGGTCTGCAGTCCAGAAGACCTGAGTTCAAATCTAGCCTCAGACCTATCCTAGCTGTGTGACTTTGGGCAAGTCATTTCACCCTCTTTGCCTCAGTTTCCTCATCTGTTAAGTGAACTGGAGAAGGAAATGGCAAAGCTCTCTCCTTGGCCAACAAAACCCTAAATTGGTCATGAAGAGCTGGACACAACTGAGATAATTCAACAATGAGTGTTTTGCAAATTTTAACGTTGCGTACAAGTCAACTCTTCTTGTTAGAGGCACTATGGCATAGTGACAAGAAGGCTGGTTTTACTTAGGAAGACCTAGGTTTGAGTCACCTCTGGCACAAAGTAGTCACATCATCTTTCAGTGCTTCAAGCAATTCTCTTAAGGGCAGAAATTGCAGAAGTGGTCCACCTCCCAAAACCCTCCTCCAAAAGCAAGTTAGCTGTCACAATAGAAGGGGGCAGTTTGGTACAATGGGTAAAAGCCTTGGAGTTTTGTTTGGGGTATATAAGTTCTAATGTCACTTAAATGCTTGATATGACAGAGGATGTGTGTTAATTTAAGACAACAGCATTATGCAGCCATATATGGGCCTTACTTTGGGTCATATGACAGTGGGAAATTGGCTGCCAGAGATGAGAAAGTAGACCATTCCATGACTAGCAGAATCTGAGTGACATCAGTGAGAGGGCATCCATTACTTGATCCTGGAAAGTAGGGACAGGGATAATATACTTTGGTAGAGAAGTAGATCTGAAACCAGAGGATCCTAATGGATCTGAATCCTGTCCCTTCTTTTTACTCACTGTGTGATATTGGGTAAGTAATTCCTTTGGCCTCAGTTTCCTCTTCTGTAAATTATGAACTTTGACGATCTCTGGTGTTCCTTCTAGCTCTGGCTCTCTAATGTTATGTGTGACCTTGAGTCACTTCCTCTCCATTGACTTTAGTTTCCTCCCTTTAAAAAGAGATTAGACTAAATGATCCCAAAGTCCCTTCTAGTCTAGATCTGTGATCTTATGAAGTCTAGAGTTTCCTCTCTTATAAAATGAGGTATTTCTTGGGTGATCTCCAAGGGCCCTCCCAGTCCTAAGTTCTAGGATAAAAGTTTCAACATTGATCAAAGACTTAAGCTTCTGCATTTCAAGGAATCATAAAATCTCAACCAAAGGGGACCTTGGAGTTAGTGCCTTCCCTCTGAGATTAACTCCACTTTATCTTCTCTATAGGTTGCTTGTACATAATTATTTGCAAGTTGTCTCCTCCATTTGTCTGTGAGTTTCTTGAGGTCAGGGATTGTTTTCAAGTTTCTGCATAACCCCAGCACTTAGCATATTGCCCAGCACCTTGTAGGCACTTAATAAGTGCTTATTTCCTTCCTTCCATTGTAGGCGCTTAATATATGCTTGTTTCCACTGGTATAAACTATGTGTATCTTTTGACCCAATAATACCACTACTGCAGAGAGATCAAAGAGAGCAAAAAGGCCCTCATATGCAAAAATATAGCAGCTTTTTCTGTAGTGGCAAAGAATTGGAAACTGAGGTGATGCCCATCAATTGGGGAATAGCTAAACAAGTTATAGAATAATAATGTGATGGAATACTATTGTGTCATAAGAAATAATAAAAGGGATGGTTTCAAAGAAGTCTGGGAAGACTTGCATGAACTGATACAGAGTGAAACGAGCAGAACCAGGAGAACAACTTATCTAAAAAAATAAAAATATTGCAAAGACCAACAACTTTGAAAGAATTGAGAACTCTGACCAGTGTAATGACTAAGCACAAATCCAGAGGATTCTTGATGGAGTATCATGAATATCCTCACCTTCATAGAAAGAAGCAGTGAACTCAAGAGTTCAAATTAAAGTCTATTTCTTTTTAGGCTTGGGTAGTGACGGAATTTGTTTTGCTTAACTGTACATGTTTATACTGGGTTTTGTTTTTCTTGCTTTTTCACTGTGGGGAGGAGGTGGGAAGGAGAGATTTTGAAGCTAAAAATATAATTGAAGTAAAAAATAAATGCTTATTTCCATCTTTCCTTCCTCCCTCCCTCCCTCCCTCCATCCCTCCCTCCCTCCCTTCCTTCCTTCCTTCCTTCCTTCCTTCCTTCCTTCCTTCCTTCCTTCCTTCCTTCCTTCCTTCCTTCCTTCCTTCCTTCCTTCCTTCCTTCCTTCCTTCCTTCCTTCCTTCCTTCTATAGTAGATGCTTAATAGAAGCTTTTTGACCTGACTAAATTTGCAGACTTGTACCTGAGTAAGAATCTCTCTTACAACCTTCCTAAGTTGAAACTATCAGCTGTCAGTTATCACTTGAAGACCTCTAATGAAGTACCCACTCCTTACAATCTGAGGCCACTGTAGTCAGCTTTTTATTTATGGTTACAAAGTTATTTCACATTCTTTAATCTTCATGTGATAATAACTAACATTTTTGGAATTCTTCAAAGTTTGCAAATCATTTTGCAGACTGCTCACTTGAGCCTTACAACCAGCAGCCCAGCAATGAGGTTCCCATAGAGGAAGTGATCATGGCTGCATAGATTGTATGCCCCACTTGATATGATCCTTAAAACAGTCCTGTAAGATAGGCAGTGTGTGCTTGGTGAAGCCCATTTTACAGATGATGAAGTCTCTGACACTTGCCCTAGGCCATGTAGCCTTACATCCAGGACTGGAACGTCAGTTTTCTGGTGCCATGTCCAGTGCTCTTAGCAATTGCATCATACCCAGAAATCTTGGACTAAGGTTCTGGGATTAGCATCCTGCCCCCACTGTATTAGAATTCTGTTTATTTAGGAAACCAAAGATGAGATGGAGCTATTGTGTTTTAATTGGAAGATGGAACCTGTTATTCATTGATCTCTTCTGTTGCCACATTTTATTGAGAGTAAATAAACAGGTTCATAGACTCATCTGAATTGCTGATAAGATAGGGTCACCCTCCTGTCTATGTGTATTTGACATGGAGATTTCTGTTGGGGCCAGCTGAATGGACTGAGGCTCCTCTCTCACTGTACAGCAAGTTGTTTTTAGAACCTTGATCAATCAATAAGTATTAATTAAGTGCTTGTGCTACCACATGCCAGTCACTTGATACTCAAGGAATGGAAGACCAGCCCCTGCAATGAATCAGGCAAATGTTGGGTATATGTGAAGTACCTATTCTGTGGTAGGCTTTGCAGGAGATGTAAGAGAGGCACTTGGCATGGTCTTTAGAGTTCATAGTCTGGCAAATGAGATGATAATTGTTAGGAACCCTATGGACATGTTAACACTGTATGATCTTTGTGTAGTGAAGCACCAAGTCTTGTTTATTTGTATTGTACTTGTATTTATTTTGCTAAATATTTCCCAATTACATTTTTCTTTTTTTAATTAATTAATTTATTTTTAGTTTTCAACATTCATTTCCACAAGATTTTGAGTTCCAAATTTTCTCCACATCACTCCCCTCCCCAAGACACCATACATTCCCCAAATCTGCCCTCTCTTCTATCACACCCCTCACTTTCCTTATCCCCATCTTCTCTCTTTTCTTGTAGGGCAAGATTTCTATACCCCATTACCTGTATTTCATATTTCCCAGTTGCATGCAAAACCAATTCTCAACATTTATTCCTAAATCTTTGAGTTCCAGCTTTTCTCTTTCCCTCCCTCCCCACAAACCCCTACTGTGAAGGCAAGCAATTCGATATGGGCTATACATGTGTAGTTATGCAAAAGACTTCCATAATAGTCTTGTTGTCAAAGACTAACTATATTTCTCTCCATCCTAACCTGTCCCCAATTTATTCTTTTCTCTCTTTTGTCCTTGTCCCGCCCCAAAAGTGTTTACTTCTAATTATTCCCTCCTCCCATTTGCCTTCCCTTCTATAATCCACCCATACTTCACTTATCTCTTTCTCCCCTACTTTCCTGTAGTGTAAGATAGATTTTCATGGCAAATGAGTGTGTATGTTATTCCCTCCTTAAGCCAAGTGTGATGAGAGCAAACTTCACTTTTTCCCTCTTGCCTCCCCCCTTTTCCCCTCCATTGAAAAAGCTTTTCCTTGCCCCTTTTACAAGAGATAATTTGCCCCATTCCATTTCTCCCTTTCCCCTCCCAATATATTCCTCTCTCATCCCTTAAGTTTTTTTTTTTTAGATATCATCCCTTCCTATTCAACCCCCTCTGTGCCCTCTGTCTATATATACGTATATAATCCCTCCAACTACTCAAATACTGAGAATAGTCTCAAGAGTTACAAATACTATCTTTCCATGTAGGAATGTAAACAGTTCAACTTCAGTAAGTCCCTTATGATTTCTCTTTCCTGTTTACCTTTTCATGCTTCTCTTGATTCTTATGTTTGAAAATCACATTTTCTATTCAGCTCTGGTCTTTTCATCAAGAATGTTTGACAGTCCTCTATTTTGTTGAATGACTATTTTTTTCCCTTGAAGTATTTTATTCAGTGTTACTGGGTAGGTGATTCTTGGTTTTAATCCTAGTTCCTTTGATTTCTGGAATATCATATTCCAAGCCCCTCAATCCCTTAATGTAGAAGCTGCTAGAACTTGTATTATTCTGACTGTATTTCCATAGTACTCAAATGGTTTCTTTCTGGCTGCCTGCAATATTTTCTTCTTGATCTGGGAACTCTGGAATTTGGCTACAATATTCCTAGGAGTTTTCTTTTGAGATCTCTTTCAGGAGGGGTTTGGTGGATTCTTTCAATATTTATTTTAACTTCTGGTTCTAGAATATCAGTGCAGTTTTCCTTGATAATTTCATGAAAGATGATGTCTAGGTTCTTTTTTTCATCATGGCTTTCAGGTAGCCCCATAATTTTTAAATTGCTTCTCTTGGATCTATTTTCCAGTTCAGTTGTTTTTCCAATGAGATATTTTATGTTGTCTTCAATTTTTTTCATTCTTTTGGTTTTATTTTATAATTTCTTGGTTTCTCATAAAGTCATTAGCTTCCATCTGCTCCATTCTAATTTTTAAAGAACTATTTTCTTTAGTGAGTTTTTGAACCTCCTTTTCCATTTGGCTAGTTTTGCTTTTTAAAAGCATTCTTCTCATTATTGGCTTTTTGGACCTCTTTTGCCATTTGGGTTAGTCTATTTTTAAAGGTATTTTTTTCGGCATTTTTTGGGTCTCCTTTAGCAAGCTGTTGACTCTCTTTTCATGATTTTCTTGCATTGCTTTCATTCCTCTTTTTTTCATCCACCTCTCTTACTTGATTTTCAAAATCTTTTTTGAGCTCTTCTATGGCCTGAGACCATTGCAAATTTATTTTGGAGGTTTTGGATGAAGAAGCCTTGCTTTTGATGTCTTCCTCTAATGTTATGCTTTGTTCTTCCTCGTTGGAAAGAATGGTGGAAAATACCTGTTCATTAAGAAAATAACCTTCTATAGTCTAATTTTTCCCTCTGTTTTTGGCCATTTTCGCAGCCAGTTACTTGATCTTTGAGTCCTTTGTCAGGTGGAGAGTATACTCTAGAGACCTGTAAGTTCTCAGTTTCTCTGAGGTGGCACAATCAAGGAACAGGAGTTTACTCCTCTCCTGGCCTGTGCTCTGGTCTGGGAGAAACCATAAGCTTTTTATCCCAGGATCTGCAAGTAGGGTTCCCTCTCCACAACTGCCTCCAGCTCCACCAGGCCTGTGCTCCTCCTCACTCCAGGGTTGCCACTCAGGGCTGATATTCAGATCAGCCACTTGATTCCCCTAGGGTCTTTAGGTGGAGAACTCCAAAAATGGACACTGTAGCCACCTGTGGCCCTGGCTAGGGCAGGACCCTGCTCCCTTCTCAACTAGGTAAAAGAGCTTTCTCGCTGACCTTTGAAGCTGTCTTTGGCATTTGTGGGTTGAGGAATCTGGGAACTGCAGCTGCTGCCCAGGATTCAGTGCCCTGAAGCCTGCTCTAGTCCTTTTCCTGTCATGCTGTGTGGCCAAGGCTGGGCTGCGCTCTGCATCTGTGCTCTGCTCCATGGGCTGTGCTCTGCTCCAAAAGCAGTGTGATAGACCTTTGCCATCAGCCTTCCAGGCTGCCTTGGGCTGGAAATCTCTTTCACTCTGTCATTTTGTGCCTTATGCTGCTCTAGAATTTGTTTAGAGTCATCTTCACAGATACTTTATGGGCTCTGGGGGAGAACTACAGCAAGTCTGTCCTTCTGTTCTGCTATCTTGGCTCCTGAAACACTGAGTCTTGAGTCAGAAGACCTGTGTTAGAATCCTTCTTCTTCTCCCACTTTGTGGATTTAGGCCAGTCCCTTCCCCTAATTTCTTCATCTGGAAAATGGACATGATGATATATATACTACTAACCTCATGGGACTACCATGAAAAAAGCCTTTTTCAACCTTGAAGCAGTCAAGAAATGGGAGCTTTTATTAGATATCCAGTAGTATCAACTTACTTCTATTGTAGGAAGCTTTATGAATTAGTGGGAACTTGAGCAAGGATGAGAAAGGATATGGAGGGGGAGGGATTTTTCAGGCAGGCCATGAGGAAGAGCAAACGTAGTATGGTGGAAAGAGCACTGAATTTCGAGTCAGAGGACATGAGTTCAAATCTTGCCTCTTTTAGTTGGTACCCATATAACCCTGGACAAGCCACTTTCTCATTCTGAGCCTCAGTTTCCTCATCTTTAACATAAGGTAATCTCCGAATTAGATATCCTCTTAGGCTAAAATAATTTTATCCTAAATGAATATGACATGCCCAGAAAGAATAAGTATAGAGATCATCTGGTCTAAGACCCTCATTTCACTGATGAGGTAGTGTGGCCCAGAGAGGGCCAGAGACTTTCCAGAGATTATGTAGGTAGTATTTTGAGTGGAAAGCACAGCTGGGATTCAAACCCAGGTCCTTTGACTCCAAATCCTGTTGTTTTTTTCCACTGTACCTTATTTGTGAACTAATAAAAGTAAGATTCTAACACTTCATCACTGAAACTTTTTGTAGCTTCAAAGTACCATGAGTCTAATGAAACACCCTCCTTTATTTCTCTTTGTGTGCCAAAGCACATGGAAAATTCTTGAATGCCATTTCCCAACAACTGGAGACAAATGGCATTGGCACTGCTGTGGTATGTTGGGAATTACACTTACTAGGAAAGGAAGGGAATCTGAATTTTATGCCTTTGAATGTGATTTGAAACCATGACCAGGCCACCCCCTTTGTGCTAATTACTGGAATGTTCCCGATGTGTCACTTTCATCCTAGGGTCTTTTATGGCTATTCTCCATTTATAGAGCACATACTTTAGGATGCCAGAAGTCACTTGTCATGCCCACCACGGTTCAGAAAATAAAGGGCTCTGTTCAACAGTGCTGGCTGAAGGGAGTGGGGGCATGGAAAATCCAATGAATGGCATTTGACAATCCCCCATGCCAAAGGCTTTCCTCAACCATTAACTGCTAATTCGTCCCCTAGATACAAAACATTGGAGCCTCTTTGGGGAAGTTACTTTAAAGTTGATCGAATTTCTGAGCATTTTCCCTCTAGGTTGTTAAGCCAAAGATTTCCTGTCTGAAGAGTGTTTCTAAAGGTAAAGGAAGAACCTAGGTGACCCTTTTTGATCTTGGTTTCTTTTCCCACAGAGATCTGTCTTTCTTCATGCCCAAGATTCAGCTCCTTCATTTAGGGAAGAACTCCAGGGCTAAGGTTCCCCCCACCCCCCACCTTTCTCATGTTATACGCATTATTCAAAGAAGTGATTTCAACAGCTGCAACTGGTCACTCCACAGGAATAAAGCTCTGAGCTTAAAAATACCCTGGAGTGTTCCAGGCTCTTCTTACATTTTTTCTATCTGCTCCGATTTCACTAGCAATCTGGTCCTTCCCTTCTTGATTGCCTTCTCCAGTGTTTCGTAAGTCGGTTTTTGCCCATGAAGGACTCACAAAGTATTCATAAAATGATTTATGTAGTCACAGAGTTGAAGGGATTCTTAAGTCTTCATCTAGTATTAGTGCATCCCCTTACTTTCAAGGTTGATCATGATGAATTTCTCCCAAGAGATGAGAGGAGAACCCATTCTGTTCTTAAAGATCTCCAGAGGAGAAAAACAATACATTACATATTTAACAGATGATACAGAATGTAAAAACACTTTGAAGGACATCTGGTTGGGCATGAATTGGACCCAATAAGTGGCCACTCAGCCTTCTTACAAGAACTTACAAGACCTTCAGTGATAAGGAGCCCCGTACAGCCTAGAAGTCAAAATGATCTCATTCCCCTTTTGGATAGCTCCAATTGTTAGGAAGTTTTTTTTCCCCTATTATAAAGCCAAAATCTGCCTTTCTGTAGCTTCCACCCATTGCTCCTACTTCTGTCTTTTGGGGAATAGTAAAATGATGACAATCCCTCTTCCACCTGACAGCTGTTTAAATACTAGAGCACAACTTTTGAGTGTTTCCTTTTCCAAGCTAAACATACCTAGCTTCTTAGACTGTTCCTCTTCTGTCATGTTTGCTAGTTTTTTTCACTCATTGAGATAGTTCCTTCTGGGCTTGTATTATCTGTCTTTTCTAAAACATGGAACTTTCACCCAAGCATGTCATTTCAGATTTGATGTGGCCAGGGCAGAGTGCAATGGGCTATTTTCCCCTGATTCTGGACACTATGCTTCACTTATTGAAGCCTAGGGTGGCATTAGCTTTTTTCCCTTTTGTTTCCTGACTGTCATGTCATACTGTTGACTCATTGAATTTGCCATTCATTAAAACTCTCAGATCATTTTCCCAGGAAGAGTGACCTAGCCACATCTCCCCTAGCCTGTGTTTGTGAAATTGATTCTTTCATCCCTATTAAATGTCATCTTATGTGAGTTGAGCCTGTTGATCTTTCAGGATTTGGATTCTGCCAACCCCTGCATTATGTAACACTACAACCTTTATATCATCTTTATATTGAACAAATATGTCATCTGTGACTTCATATAAGTCAATGATTAAAATGTCAAACAATATAGGTCCAAGGACAGATTCTTGGGGATCTTCCACTGGAGACTTCTTTCCAATTCAATATCATTCCATTAATGGCTACCTTTTAAGTTTAGCCATTCAGCTAGCTGTCTAGCTCTACCCAACTATAGTATCTTTCAGCACTGAAGGGGTTGCAAGTGGAAAAAGTTTAAGAAGCCCTTTTCTAACTCACTTCTCTTCATCTTATCCACAAGAAGAGTATGAGCTACTTTTTCATATTTCTACTGAAAATGAAGTATACTCTTTCTACAGCATCTCTCTAACCTAACAATTTAGTTACCTTGTCAAAATGTTAGTCAACATGACCAATTCTTGATGAACCCAAATAAACTTTTCAGTGATTGCTGCTTTCTTTTCCAAGTAATCATAAAATAACTCCTTAATATTATATTCTAGCACCCTGAAAGGCTTACTGGTATATGGTTTGTAGAATTTGTCCTCTCTCCCCTCTTCTTTTTGTAATTGGAACATTTGTCTTTTTCTAATGCTGAGACAATTCTCTTAATCTCCAGGGTTTTTAGTTGTTTTAGTACTCCCCAAGCTGCAGAAAGCCATCTAACTATATCCTTTTAATTTTGAGTTTCCAGACTCTGCTAAACCTTTTCACTCTGTCCTTCCCAGTTCAAAGGCCATCTCCCTTGGAAGTGAAAACAAGCAAAATAGGAGTTGAGTTGTTCAGCCTTCCCACTGTCATTTGCTATCATCTCATTCTCTCCAGTGCAACAATTCTATCTCTTCTTTAATCTTCCTTTTTCCTCAAGATAGCTACAAGAACCCTCTTTTACTGGCATTAGCATTTGTTACTGGCATTAGCACGTTTGGGGTGTGAGCATTCCTGACATAATTCTCATATACGCCTGTGCTAGTTTTCTAAACTTATCCCTGCTTCCATTTTGTCTTTTCCATGTTTGGCTTTTAAAAGCCTAACTTTGCCAAATAATTCTTGTCAATCCACATTGCTATCTTCAGTCAGCTCCACTTTTTCTTCCGTATCAAAACCATTTCTTCTTGTGTCTCCAGAATTTCATCTTTAAGAGCATCCTATCCTTTTTGAGCCAACAAATAGTGGGCCATTGGATACTGCCTGTTGTTTCCCTGAACCCTTTGAAATCTCTTCTCTCCAATATACATCCAACTCACTATGACTTTTTTCTTTCCTGTCATGGACTCCCTGGCTGAGTGGTCACTTGTCCCTTGGATTCCAATCTTTTCTGCTTCAGTATCTAGTCTAGGGGTGAGGAACCTCAAGGTTTCTCAAGACCACATGTGACCCTGAAGGTCCTCAATTGTGGTCCTTTCACTGAATCCAAACTTCAACTTCCAACTTTGGATTCAGTCAAAGGGCAGCACTTGAGGATCTAGAGGGCTACATGCAGCCTCGAGTCTGCAGGTTCCCCACCCTTGGGCTAGTTCATCTTTGTTGGTCAGAATGAGCCTGAGACGAATAGTTCCCTAGTGTGTTTTCTCAACTTTTTACTTTTGAAGATTAAAATCATCATTGTGGTAACTCACCAATAGATTGGCTCCTTTGCTTTTGGCACAGAGAGAACATGCCAGTGACTTTCACTTCTCTATGCCTCATTTTCCTTCTCTTTAAAAAGAGAGGCTTATAATAGATGTCCCCTAAGACCCCTCTTCGTGCTAGATGGTGAGATGCTATGATTCTGGCTCATTCATCAAGGATAGCTGCTCAGATACCTTGTTGGTTCTTGAACCTCAGTTTTGCCCATGCTCTTTCTTTTACTCTCTGGTGCCCCGCCTATGTAGATCACATGCCATTTTTATTTTGCAGATGTCAGATGGGCAACATGAGTTCCCAAAGTGCCTCCCTCTAGGTCACATGGACTACAGTTAGCCTGGCTCAAGATTAGGAAGCCTTGAATTCCCAGGTTCCATTTTCTGACTTGGTCACAGACAGTAGCTGTGGAAGCAGCTTTATCCATTTTCAGTTCTCTCTTTTTGCCATCCTCTTTTTAGTTTGCCCTTTATTCTCTGATTATAGATGTAGTGACTGATACTGTCAATGATACCATTCTTGAAGAGCTGATGATTCCCAACATTAGGAAAATTAAAACAGATTGGTGAATTAACCACACAAGCTTAAGATGTAAAACCACTACCCTACAAATAGAAACTGTAGCCTTTAAAACAAAGTAGATGGCACACCCTTAGGCTTTCATAGTAATAATCCTCATACATATCACCGAGATTCATCAACTTAGGACCTTGATTCTCCTGGAATGTCCTTTCCCTCTATTTCTATATGTCAAAATCCCATCTGTCCTTCCGTACCCAACTGAAATAGCATCTCCTCCAAGAAGCTTTCCTTGATTCCATGCCTCCTTCCCAAATGAAAACAACCTTTCCTTTCTCTGTTCCTCTTCTAAGCTCCTTATCATATCTTACTTTGCATAGAAAAATGTTATATTCCCATAGCAGTTAGAATTTGCCAAGTTCTTTTCCAACAATAACCCTGTGGAGTGGGCATTGCAAGTTTTATATTCTCAGTTTAGAGATGAAGAAGCTGAGACTTAACTGTCTAAAGTGATTTGATTCTGATCACATAGCCAGGTATCACAGGTGCAATATGAAGCCAGATCTCTAGACTACAGGTGCAGTGTCTTTTCACTGTTATATTATTGCATGTTGTTTTTTGTATATGTGCCTTAACTCTCCCCCATAGCTCCTTAAGAACAGAGACCAGATTGTACATATCCCTGGGCCCACCAAGCACTTTGCATATATCAGGCACTCAAGTAACATATGTTTTTGAATAAAGTTCTGGAAAATAAGACTCTTTCTTAGCAGGTAACTGATTGTAGCATTATGTAGAACAACTAAAGCTATTTCTCCATTCAGTAGCATGATTTATTTCAGCACCTATTTATCAAGCATTTGCAATATACTTTGTGTCATGCTAGTCACCAGTTTTGAGGAGAGAGGAATACAAAAAAATAATGTGCTTTTATGATCCTTCACTTTGCTGTTCAGAAACCTTCAATGGCTCCCCACTGCCTGCTAAATAAGGTGTAAACTCTTGACCCCACCACCTGAGGCTCTCTACTACCTGCCTTTCACCTATACCTGCTGAGACACATATTATTCCTATTCATGTATGCAAGGTTGTAGCGTGTTTTAGTGCTCTACTTCTCTTCTTTCTAATGAGTCAGACTTATTCTTGGGGTTCAAAGGAAATAATCAAAAAAGAGGACTGATCTGACCCTCCTATTCATGTTTCTTCCCACATTTAGAAGTAATTGCCCTCTAAATGAATGATTTTGTGAAAAATTAATGACCACTCTCACAGGAAGAAAAAACAAGCCACAAATGTGTAAAATTTTTGGATCCTAATGAGATCTACCAAAAGATGTTCTTTGTATCCAGTAGATATCTCTGGACTGGTGGAGATGAAATGCTCCTCAGGTGTTTGTCTTGAATTGAGTCTCTACATTCCTGACTCCACTTCTCCTTCTCCTCTGTCATTGTGGATGGAGTGCCAGACTTGGAGTAAGGAAGACCTGAGTACCTATTAACTAGGTGTGCAATCCTGGGCAAGTCCTTTAACCTTACTGTGTCTTAGTTTTCTCACATATGTGATGTCCTGTAAGTTCCCTTCCAGCTCCAGATTTGGTATCCTATGATTCCATTGTGTGCTTGCTTCCTCAACTTTTTGCTCTCGAAGGATAAAATCAGCATTAAAGTAAATTGCAGATTTCCTAGTTGCTTTGATTTTGCCACAGAGAGAACAGATTTCAAGCCTCAGCTAAAAGTGAGAGATTGCTCATCATTTACCTAGCACTTGCCTAGATTTACCTCTACCACACAGGGTCACATTCTATTTTCTCAGTATTAAATTGTAGGCAAACTGAGGGTTGCTGTTTTTCATCTTTGCATTCAGGACTGGCAGTTCAGGGATGGGCTCATAGTATGTGTGCCAGTGCTTAATAAAAAGGGCATAATAAGTATTGGTTGAATGGAAACCAAGATACAGTTTCTGACCTCAAGGTGTATATAATGTCATTGGGAAAGCAGGATTCACACATAGTAAGCAGTCGATTATATATTGGTCATTATCAATTCTCATTAAATTCCCCTAAAAGTAGTTTATCCATGAGGAGGTCAGTGGATGGAGAGATCATTGTGATCTGGAATGATCAGGGTGGCCTCTTAAAAATGGTGAGACTTAAGCAAGGAGAAGACTTGCTTCTTGAGTGAGAGCATTTCTTCCTGACATCAGGAGCACACTATCCCTTTTCCCTACCCCAGCCTCAGCCCTTGGAAGAGCTAATCATGATTAGGAAAACAGCAAGATCAAGGAATGGATAAAACTTGCTTGAGGCAGAGATGGGATCTAAATTGGGAGGAGAGCAGGTATAAACCCCAAAGCCAGGTCTGTTTGGTTACCTGGATGTTTGTGAAATGCTCATCTAAGGTGAATAAGTATTCTAGTTACCAGTCAGAGGATTTTGAATCAAGAGAAACTAAGAGATAAGGAAGCTGAAATATATGGAGTGCCAGGTGAATGGATACTTGGTGGATCTCACCTTCTTTCTCCAAAGTATCACTCTGATTTTTGGCATCTATACAACCTGCCTCCTGCTGGTACTAACATGTTGCTGTGGTCTCTGTTGTATATGTCTTGCTTTTAAAAAGTACATAATCAATTCACTATGGTGCTTTCAAAGCTATCCTTCTTGTCAATCTGAATTCTCTTTTTCCTTCTGTCTTTTTTGGAGATGCTTCAGTGATATTTTTATGTCTTTTCCTATTTTTTTCTCCCCAAAACATTATTGCTATCTCCACACTCCTCACCCTTGCCCTCCAGTCCCTCTGCATTGAGTTATATTTGTATACCTTGTAGCCCCCAGTGGTATAGAAAAGCCCCCAGTAGTATAGAAGTTCTTTCTGAACAAGTACGTCCATCTCTGCAGCATCTAATATGGTGTCTTGCACACAGTAAGTGCTTAATGATTGCTTGAATTAAAACCTAACAAGGTGCAGAAGTTTTCATCACTAGAAGATTGGCTAAAGATATAGAGGTGTTGTAGCTTGCATAAGTAGAGGGAGAATTTATCTTTCTTGGTATCCCCAGTATTTAGCACAGTGTCTGACACATAGAAGGCACTTAATAGATGTTGCCTGACATTTAGGAAAATCGCTGACAGTAGATCTGCTTTTATAATAAGTCCTGTAAGAGGGGTTGATGAGACTATTTTGATTATCCATATGCTATCGTCTCTAGACAAGCCTGCCTTTGCTAGAAGCTGACCTTAGGTTCTTGAAGGTTCCTCCAGTGGAATGCATGATCTAGGATCTCTTACCAAATTGTAAAGGCTTGGAAATTGACCTTTTGGGAATGATCTGTGGTCCAAAGGCCAGCCTCAAGAAATGTGAAGAGGTTTATCTCCAGGGAGTCATCCAATCCTTCCTCCTCTCTCTGTACCCCTTGCAACACATACAATGTAATCTGTGTTCAGAAAAGGAATTGCTGTCAGTCATTCATACCTCCATGTCAATTTGTCACAGTCCCACCTTTTTTTAGAATTATTTATATTTTAAACCTTGTCCTACTTGGTAGAGGGAAAAACTTTGACTCTACTTTTTTACCCCAAGTGGGAGCCCTTCTCAGTGCCCAAGGTATCTACTTAGAAGTGAAATTAGCTGGTCAAATGATACGAATTTTTAACAACAGCATATCTCCTGACTTTCCTTGGAATACCATGGGTCTTAAAGCTATTTTCAGCTTTTACGTTTTTATTATGTGATCATTTTCAATAGATGTCCCTGTTGTCTGAGAGGTGAGGGGGGTTGGGTTTTTAAAATTCCATCACTTTTGAAAAGTGTTGCATTCTTCTATTTATAGTTGTCTCCTGTTTTCCCCTAATTTTCCTTCTGCTTGGAATTGCCAGGAAGCATCACCTCTGAGGAGTGATGAGCTCCTGAGAGGAAGGATGAAAACTAAATCATTCTTTTCTTACAAGATTCCTAGAGGGTAGAGTATCAGAGTAGGTTTGCAATTGAAGGCAAAATTCTAGGGAAGCATTCTTTTTTACTAAAACTTAGAGTTTAATTTCAACTACAGGAATTTTGTAACTCTCATATTTCTGGATTAGAAATAACCAAAATAACTCTGAAGTCTTCTTGCTCAGGTGATGGTTTATATATTTAAAAAATTAAAGGAGAGTAGATTTTTTTCTCCTAAGAGGTTCATGAGGTAGTAGATTCAAAGCTAATTTGAAAAACTTAGTTCATCCCTTCTGTTCCTCTGATAAGAGGGTTTAGTAATATTCCTATTGCAGTCAGAGTACAGAATAGATTGTCTGTTGTATCAGAATGTGGAGTGTGATTGAATCAGAAATGTAGTCGCAGGCATCTATAAAATTGCATTTAGCATGAAGTCAAAGGTTCTGGACGTACCGTTTCTTGATTTGGCCTATGCATACATCTAAAAAATAACTTGATGATTTCCAAGACAAGATACAGCTTAATCCAGGGCTTCTGACCCAGAGCTATAACAAACATTGAATGGGGAAAGCAGACTGCAATAATGGCCCCGATTTCTACCCTGGCCCAGCTGGCTCACTGGCAAGACAGAGTGCTTCAGATTTCTCTTTTTGTATTTACTATGGATTATTAGGCATTCTACTCTACCACATTGATCTCTTTCTCTATTGCTAGACTGTAAACCCCATGAGAACAGGGACCAGGCCCGAACTAAGCTTCTAGCTTCCCCAGTGCTCTGCATAGGGCTTTTCACACAGCCACTGGCCTTCTGAATGTTTAATATCAGATTCTCAGGGTTGTCAGAAAAGTGCTTGTTGTTCATGGCTGTTTTTTTGTCACATCCACTGTTCCTACCATATACCTTTCATCCGTTCCTTAGCCCCTCCCACACCGGCAAAATACAGGGGATGTCTTTGTTCTTCTATAAGCCTCTTGATAGAAAATGGACTAGAGACACACCCTCTGGTAATTGACAGGTAAGCCTAGGGAACTGCTTTGGTTTCAGAAGGGAATGGCATTGCCAGTAACTCCAGGATGGTCTATACCCAGTGTTTTACAGCTGGATGGGACCAGCTTTGCCCAGATTTTCCAGGGCAATCCCTTCATTTTGTAGAAGAAAAAGCTGAGACCCACAGAGGTTAAGTGATTTTCCAAGGAGCAGAGCCAGGATTCAAACCCCAATCCTGATTCCACCCCATCCTGCTGCACAATTTCTTTATGGGTGGCACATCTGAAATGAATGAGCAGAGTTCATTGCTCCCATCTCTCTTAGTTTTCTGTCGAGAGTTGCAGAATCATGGAACTTGAAGGGATGGCCATGACCATCTGGTCTCCTCTGGCCTTGATCATGAAGCTTCTCCACACAGCATATGTGACTAGTAGGCATCTGGCCTCTGTTTTCAGTTCCAGTACGGGGGAATCTACCATCTCCTGAGAAGGCTTATTACATTCTTGAGTAGCTCTAGTTATTAAGAAATTGCTTTTTTTCTTCTATCAAGCCAAAAGCTGTTTCTCTGCAACACATTGTTCTGAATTTTGTCTTTTGAGAGAACCAGTCCCATCTCTCTTTGAGTGATAGGAGCACTTTAAATATTGGAAGACACCTCTCCAGTTCCTCCTGAGTCTCCTGTCCCCAGTTAGACATTTCCAGTTCATGGAATCATGGGACCACAGATTCAGAGCTGGAGCTCTAGCCTAGAGAAGTCTAATCCTAAAGATTATGTAGGCAAATCAGGTCAATTCAACTAGAGATAGAGGCCACTAATAAGAATCCCCACAGGCCACATATTGACTTAATTTAAAAATGTGATATTATTCATGTTTTATGGTATTTTTATTTTTTTGATTATATATTTGAATCTGGTTCTGGCCACACTGGGGAATGACAGCGTGTTAGACCACTCTGATGTAGTCCAATCCTTTTGTTTTAGAGGTGAGGAAACTGAGGTTTCGAGAGGTGAAGTGAATTGCCTGAGGTTACACAGATAGTAAGTAACAGAGCCCAGCTTAGGGTCCTAGTCCTCTGGCTCCAAATCTAGCCTGTTCTCCACTCTGAAGTTCCTCTCCAATCTAACATCACATTGCATGATCTGGAGGCCCTTTGACATTCCAGATGGTGTGAATCACTCATGGACTACCTACTTTCAGAAATTTGTTGCTTCCCTCTCTACAATTTTCTCATTTGGTGACTCTGAAGAAAAACCTTGAAGTTTGCCATGGAGTCTACATTCTTGTTAGAATCTTGAAAATAGATTGCTAGGGCAATCCTCACTCCTGCTTTGCTTTTTCGCTGTTGGCATCCATCCTGTTTGCACAGGGCATGCAGGCAGCCTCTTCTCTCCAGATTTCACTCCTCCACAGGCTTCCTCTTTTGCAGTTAATTTTCCTTTGTGATTTCTGGGAATGGTTTGCTGCTGAAGGAGCACACACATTGTGTACTCAGAGTTGCTAAACCCTGGGCTTTCTAATCAACCTTTCTTGGGAAAGGACATGAATTCCACTCACTTGCTTCAGGAGCTCCAAAAATCATAGGATGGCAGAGCTGCAAGGGATCGCACCATGGTGATCTAGTCCAACCTCCTCATTTTACCAATAAAGACAAGTGAGGCCCAGGAAGAAGGGATCTTAGGATCATGGCATCAAACAGGCAGAATTGGAAGGAACCAGAGAAACATAGCCCAGCCCCTCATTTTACAGATGAGGGAAATGAGGCCTAGTGAGGTAAGGTGATTTGTCCAAGATCACATGGTCCAAGGACACAGAGGCTATAAGTGATATGAGTGGAACTTGAACATAAGTCCTTTGCCTCTAGGCCCTGCCCTTTCCATTATACCGAGTTTTCATGGGACTGTGTTTTCATCATCTCCTTTTTTTGATGGTCCTAGCCTCTTCTCGACAGTGATGGTGAAAGAGGGAAAGAATGTTTGTAACCAAATTGAGCCTAGCTAATATCTCAGGCTGCTTAGTGAAACTTTTATTAGCTCCCTTTTTAAAGCTTCTTTCCTGTTAGAAAAGAGGCTTCCGGTAGCATTGCCTCCTGCCTTTAAAGGTTTGGCAGCTGCTCCTGCTATAAGAAATCCGCTTCAAATTAAAATGCTTCATTCCCAGAGATATTTTATTTACAGCCAAGCACCTAGCGACACTTGTACAGCCAATGGGTTGCAGTGAATATAGATCTTTGATGCTGTTGAATAAATCTGCCAGGATTTCCAATTTGCTTTTATACGAGTGAATCACCCAATTCAGTATAAATGTATCTGGGCTGCCATAGTCTCCCTTTTTTCTGATTCACCGCTATTACTGCTACCCCCCATGCAGGGAACATTATATATCCCCAGAGTGCACAGTGCCCAGGCTGTCAATCAATCAGGCAGTACTTATTGAGCTAGAGCGTGCTCACACATACTCTAGACACACAGCCCTTCTAGCTGCTCCACAAATTGGCCCTGGGCTTTCTTCCCTTCAAGAATGGTTTCTCATGCTGGCCGTCCTGCCTGAAATGCTCTCCCCTTTAGGTCTTCTTGTGCAGTGCCTAGCCACTAGTGAGAAAGCATTTATGGTTTACTGTGCTACATACTGGGAATCCTCACTGGGAAGAGGAAGACTGTCTTCATTCTTCAAGGGGAAAGCAACACATGAAGAATTCAGTGGAAGGATGGATGGAAAGGCAGTGGTCCTTAGAGTTCAGTCAGACTGGGGTCATCAAGGGATGAAAGGGTCCTGCATTGATCCAGTGAGTTCTACTATTGTAATAATAACAACGTGAATGAAAAAACACCAGCAGAGGAATCTGTTGTAGGCATTATCATCCCTATTTTACAGATGATGAAACAGTAGCTCTAAGACATGGCCCTCAGTCATGCAGTCAGTGTGGACAAGATCAGAGTTTGGAATTAATGCCAAGCAAATGATTTTCTAATTTTCAGAAAAGGGGAGATAGTAGGGTCCATAAACTGTAGGTCAGCGAGCTGGACTGTGCTTTGTGGCAAAATTAAAAAATACATTATTAAAGGGATGGTTAGGGAATGTCTAGAAAAGGAAGCAGTAATCATCAAGAATCTTCTTGGCTTCTTGAGGAACAGGCCATATATAAAACTAATGTTGTTTCCTTTTTGGACAGGATTATTAGACTGGTAGGCCAGAGAAATGCTATAAATATAGTTCACCTCAATTTTTATCAAAACATTTGACAATATCTCTCATGCTGTTCTTGTGAATGAGATGTTGTCTAAACACTAGTATAATTCAGAAAATTTGATCAACTGCTCAAATGGCCATCCAAAGAACATTCTTATTTAAATGTTAAATTAGAAGGTTTCCAGTGAAATGTCTCAGTGATCTGTGCTTGGATTTGAAATTTTTTATCAATAACATGGATGATGGCCTTAAATGATATATGTTTCTCAAATTTGTAGATGACAAATCTAGGAAAGGTATCTAAGAAGATAAATGACAGAACCAGGGCCCAAAAGATTTTGATAGTCTAAAGTGATGGACCAAATGAAATAAGATGACAATGAGTAGGGAAACATGTAAAATGCTGTACTTAGGTTAAGAAAATTGCTAGATAGTAAATTTACTTGAAAAAACTACTGGAGCTTTAGTGAGCTGCAAGCTGAACACAAGTCAATAACATATCTAGTAATTAAAACCTTTGTGATTTTGGGGTGCGAAGTGCCCAGGACTAAGCAGAAAGGGGCAGTGATGGCCCCAAAGCCCATAGATGTTAAGTATTAGAGCAGAGACTTTAAGACTAATCCCTAAGTCTTCTGACGTCAAGTGAAGATTTCTAGAACTGTACTATAGTACATGGAAAAAATGCATAAATAATAATGGTGTGGTACGTAAGGCCCTTAGTATGTCCCCTCTCTGACCTTTTCTTCCCTCATGACAGAATTAATTTTTCCAGGGAGATCTGATCAGGTCACTCCTCTACTTAAAAATAGCCAGGAGCTCCCTGTTGCCTCTAGGATAAAACATAATCTCCTTTTTCTGGCATTTAGGGCCTTCCAGTCTTCCCTCCTCACCTTATTTGCACAATAATTCTTCCCTTTACACACTCCATTGTTGCAGCAAAACTTATTAGAAGTTCCCAAACTTCATCTCCTTCTGTTCATTCTGTCCCAACCCCATGAGTGATAGGACAAAGCTGCTCCTAGGACCTAATTGTTCTCAGCTTCCCAGACATGGAATCATGATCATCTAGGGCCATAAAAATTCCCCAGTCACATGAAGTCTGGGGTTGTCAGACTTGGTGGGTGCCTAAGACCATGTGAGTCACCAAAACCTGATGATATACTGAGCAGACACATTTCCAGATGGAGACAAGGGAGACTGTGTCCAACAAAGCTTAGTGGCCGTGTGTCTTTGCTGCATATTTTTGCTGTAGTAGGGCAAAGTAAATCTCCTTTGTTAAATGTTCAGTGACTTGCGGGTGCCTCATTTTGTCCCAACATCAAACCTGAACTGACTGTTACTGATGTCAGAATGCACGTATAAGGCCATGCTTTTTCAGAGGCCTCTCTCGATGCCTGTAAAGCATTTCTTCGACATCTGACTATTGAAATACTTTTCCTTTGACACCAGCAGTACACAAGCTCTTAGCAGGTCCTACTGAGCCAGAGAGGCTTTGAGCACTGTCCAGCACAAACTCTGCCTGCTGTCCAGGGACCAGCATAACTTAAGAAGGAAGCTGCCTCTCACCAGGATTGTTAAATGATGGATTCTCCAGCCTTGGAAACCCACAGAACAATCCATGAACCACAAGAGTCACAGACAAGGCTCCAACTATAGTCCGCAGTCTGCAAAAAGTAATTTTCCCCAAAGTGCTTAGGAGGGTCGCACACAAGCTGAAGCCCTGGTCTAAGCTAACAGAGCATAAAGACTGCGACTCTTTTCTGTTGCCAACATAGGAAGTTTCTACTGGGGCACCTGGTGCTGGATTTATGAAACATTGTTTTCATAAACGGCTGGTTGTTCAATAAGGCATAAAATAGCTAGTGTAAGATTGTTATTTGCTCGACACAATCATTTTTGCAACACAGCCTCAATTTCATAGTTGCTACTGCATTCCACTTATTTTTCTAAGAAATGTGACACAGTAGATTAACCACCGGCATCAAAATGTGGCATTTCCCTTCTGGCTGCGAGTTGCTTTCTATTCAGTACAGCAGATGTTTGCTGGGTCCCTACTATGTGCCAGGCAGCTGTAGGGACAGTAGTAGGCACATCTTGGTATTGGAGCAGCATTGAAACTCTTCCCAGATAAAATACAATCCAAATTGTATAGCAACAAGTGCAGCCCTCCTCCCCATATTGCAGACAAGTAGCTGACGTCAGAGCCTGTTATGTTTCTAACTGTGTCTTGGAGCAGCTCACGCCATGGGACAGGTAAAGTGGTGTGTTCAATCAATCATGTCACTTTACCTCTATGGGACTTGATTTCCTCATCTGTAAAATGAGGATGATAATTTTTTGCCCTGCCTGACTCATGAGGCTGTCATGAGGAAGGCGTATTATAATACTAGAAGTGTTAGAAAAATTGGAGTTATTTTTTCTCCCAGAAGTGGTCCCATGCTTTTTTATGTCTGGAGAATAGTGCCTGTAAAGTGGGTTCTTGACTCAGGGGACATGCCCTCCATGATCCATGAGGTCACTTTTCATTCCTTTAGATTCTGCGATTCAGTGCATGGTAGCATGATATTTTAGCCCTGGATTGGGAGTCTGAGGCCCTGGGATCTAGTCTGGGACCTGTCACTGTAGGATCATAAAAAACCCACTTGCATTCTCTGGGCCTCAGTTTCCCCTTCTATAACATGACTGTTCTACTGAATTCTCTTTAAGGTTTCTTCAGCGCTGACATTCAGTGGTTCTCCTTTTAGCAATGATAATAATCCACTTATGCATTAAAGTGATCAAGTGTGAGCGTATATGTTGATTTGGCTTGGAAGAACTTCATTCTTTACAAAAGGTGTGTGCCTTTGCATCCTCTGCAACTGATGTTGTCTCTTAAACTATTGTTCCTTTTATGATCCTATTCTGACTACTATGTAAGGCAAGATAACCAAGTAGCCCATGAAATGCTGTTTCCTGTTGCCTCTAGGCACATGATAAAACCAGTCCTTCTGACTTCTTGATTTGCATCTCTAGGGAGGGCCTATGAAAGATCCTTCCATTTAACTTCTACTTCTCTGTCTTCTGGATTCATTCACCATTGCAATATTGGTTTCTTCATATTGCATCCTGTCTTTGGACAAGGATGGAATGTTTAGAATTAAACTAATGGTCATTTGTTTTGAGTAAGCTTTTCCTTGAGGGAGCTCTGTCCCAGTTCACCTGCCCTGTGCCTTGGTTCATTACTGCATGGACCTTCATCCTATCTCAACATATGGAAGTAAACTATTTTGGGTCACAGAATTCATTTCTCCTTAATAAAAGAGAATTGTGTCCTGGGACATGTTTTATGTGGGAGATGATATAACATGCTAACAGCAGGGATAATTTGGGGATGATGCACTGGTCATATTTAGCAGGGGGGCCTGACTGCAGGGGCTCTGGGAATATATGGGGCATTTAGACATGTCTCAGTCTTGTCTCTATGATTCTTTAATCTGTAGTTGGGAAAGCCTGATTCTTCTTTGTTTTATAACCACTACTTAAGGTCCTAATTGTGGAGTGCTGATAGGCTAATGGTGCTTTAATTGCTGAATGAGATATAGAGATGTTGTCTTGCTATGGGAGACAATGAATGAAACTCTCTCCCCAGGAGAATGAGGTTTTAAAAAAGGTGGCTGGGAGTCATTTCAGTTCTGCTGCTAGCCTGTAAGCTCTGTGAAGGCAGGATCCTGTTTCAGCTAAGCTCTGTGTCTTCTTTACCACTTTGAACACTGCCCTGCCTGCACTAGACACTTAATACTTGTTGAATCGGGGAGGTGAAATTTGGATGGGACTGTGATTCAGGGTGGGGGAGTGGCTGTATCAGCAGAAGATCAAGGGAGACCTGGGAGGATAAGAGGCTCAGGTTTGCCACCCCGCTGGAATAAAATTACCCAAGCTCTTCAGAAGCACTCTGAGTTTAAACAAATATTACTTCCTAGGAATCCCTGCTTTTCACTGAAATGTAGAGCCTTTCATAAATGACTTAGGAGGCCCTGTGGTATGGTGGAAAGAGTTGTGAGTTTGGAGTTGGAAAATTCGCATTTGAATCCTGGCTGTACCACTTAGAGTTGTGACCTTGGGCAATTCACTTAACTTTTACTGACCCCAGTTTCCTCATCTGGAAAATGAAGATATGGCCTCTTGAGTTTACATCTTCCTCTAAATATGGGAACCTATGATATTCTGAGAAGGCCAGGGGATGGATTCCAAATGGTGAGAAGTCCACGGATAAATTGCCTTCTGCTATTTGTATCATAGTGTGTAATGTTCCTGAAAGTAGCTGAGACTTTATCGTTGATAAAGCCACCCTTGCCCAAGTTCTGTGCACATAGCAGGAACTAAATAAATTCTAACTGCGTGAATTGGAGATGCAAGGAGAGTTGCAGGTGACAGGTCTGATTATGCTGACTTAGACAAACATGGGTGCTATTCTGCCCCAACTGAAAAAGAGGCCTTAGTATCCAAGTCCAACATTAGGAAAGGAACAAAGAGAATCCAAGTGTCAGGGACTAGGTAGAATAGGTAAAGAAAGACTTCTATGTAGAAGAGTGTTTGCAGAAGAGGATTCAAGAGTAGACACGAAAGTTTAATATTAAGATCAAGAGAAGAAGAATAGAGAGGTAGTATGGCGTGGCAAGAAGAACTATGGACTGGGAACCGGATAACTTGGATTGCAATCCTGGCTCTGCACTTAATACCCATGTAACCTTGGAAACACCCCTTTTACTCTTTGGGACTCAGTTTCTCCATCTGTAAGTGAGGAGGATGGACTAGATGGATTTTAAGGTTCCTTCTAACTCTGACAGTCAAATGTTCTGTGACTAACTCTGCTGTGAGGGTTGCTTATCCACCTTTGGTGTCCACCTGATTCACCCAACTCTTACCTGTGGCACCAAGAAGTTGTAGCATGTGCGGTAGGCACATCCTGGAAAACCATCTCTATAGACAGGCTAAATCAGGTTGAGGGTAACCAGTAGACCTCAAACTTATTGAGAGTTGGGGGGGGGTGTCTACCCAAAGCATGTGAAGATGTCCCCTCACAGAATAGGTACATGAAATCAATTTGTTCTAACAGCCATGAAGGTGGCTGAAGCAGGTGCTATGGACTGCTTAGAACTTGCTCAGACATTGAAGACACCAAAGTCATCCATCTAATACATCCTGAGCCATCACTAGTCATCCTGACTTTTGTGTTACCACTGGATTTCAATAACTCTGGAAGAGAGAGTAAGGCAGGTGACTTTGTACAACTCTGTCTCACTTAAATCCAATTCACACACAAGTCAAGACATTGCCCATGATATCACTGGTCCTCTTCCAAAAGGAAGGACAAACACCAAGAGCTCACTATCCAGACTCCAGATCTCTAACTATTCTTGAGCTCCTGTTCTTGGTTCTCAGAATCCTTGAGATCCTTGACTCCCTTTATTTCTCTGATATCTGGTGACTACCTACTTCGTAGCCTCTGTGTTGATATGCATCTGTGACCTTCTATCTGTTTCTAACCTCTGGATGCTACTGAAACCCTGCCTTGACTCTCCACATCTCAGTTACTGCTCTGCTGTTGTCTCTGGCCCAATGTGATGACTGTAACTAAGAGAAAATAAAAACTAGTTACTGGGCGATAGTCACACTATGGCCAATGTCTAGTTATTCATGGGGAAAACACATGATACTGCCAGAAGGAATATGGAAAGCATTGCTAAATATTATGAAGTATTAGACAAGAAATTTAGATAGATGTGGTATTTTCTTCCCTGCTGACAATCTGGAGCAAGGACTTTAGAAGAGAAAGGCAGATTTGGGAACTCAACAGGTGGCTGAGAAGATGGTGTCTGAGAACAGGATTTCGATTTCTTTGCTACAGCTAAAAATCTGGGAAGGACGGTCGCTTAGGAAAGGAAAGGCTTCACCTAAGGAGGACTAAGGATATGGATTTGTCAGGAATCTTGAAAACTCCTAGGAAAGTAGATTAAAATGAAAAGGAAGGAGGGAGGGAGAAAAATGATTAAGCATCTCCACCAAGCTAGATAACCAAAAAGAACAGCTGTAATGTAGGAAGAAGAATAGTGTAGAGATGCCCAGAAATTCAGAGGAAACAAATTCCAGAAAGGAGACAACAACCAAATCTTTTTCTTAGATGTTTATAGAAAAATGTACAAAATATAGGTAACAAAGTCAATTAAAGATCCTAATGAAAGGAGGCAAATTTGATGGTAAGCAGCATTTCTTTAACTGTGGTTCATGACCCCGTATAGAATCCTGAAAAATTTGGCAATAGTGAAAGGTTTCTGAACATACAACCAAAAATTAATTAGACATCAAATGCATAATGAATCCGAGGTGTTTCTGGCAGTGTTTGCCAGTGTTGCATGGGTCAACTTCACTGAAGCCTTGGTTCTGAACACACAGCATGTACATTTTACACTGCTCATTATCTTAGGCCATGCGATGCCAAGAATGCTGCACAAACATGTGGGAAAAGTTTAAGTCTTGGATATGGGAATATTATACGTATGTCACTGAGGCTTTATGGGATAGGGCCCATTACTGCAGCTTCTCCCAGAAGAACAGAATAGATAAAAGTAGGGGGTGAAATAGAACACCATCCTATATTAATAAGATTTTTTGTTCAGTTGTTTTCAGTCATGTCCAACTCTTCATGACCCCATTTGAGGTTTTCTTGGCAAAGATACTGGACTGGTTTGCCCTTTTCTTCTCCAGCTCATTGGCAGATGAGGAAATCGAGGCAAATAAGATGAAGCAACTTGCCCAGGGTCACATAGCTAGTAAGTATCTGAGGCCAGATTTGAACTCAGATCCTCCTGACTCCTGGCTGAGTGCTCTATCCACGGGTCCACCTAGTTGCCCCCTCGTAAGTACTAGTTGAATTCAACTGACTCAAGGCCAGCAGCTAGGTAGCACTTGCAGTGAATAGAGTGCCAGGCCTGGAGTCAGGAAGACCTAAGTTCAAAGCTAGTCTCAGACACTAACTGTGTGACTGTGGGCAAGTCACTTCACCCTGTTTGCCTCATTTTCCTCATCTGTCAAATGAACTGGAGAAGGAAATGGCAACCTACTTTAGTATCTTTGCCAAGAAAACCCCAAATGGGATTACAAAGAGTCAGACATGACTAATTGCCTAAACAACACCTATATATGTATGTATGTGTGTGTATATATAGTCTCATTCTCTCTCTCTGTCTCTGTCTCTCTCTCTGTCTCTCTGTCTCCATCTCTCTCTGTCTCTCTCTCTCTGTCTCTCTCTCTGTCTCTCTCTCTGTCTCTGTCTCTCTGTCTCTGTCTCTCTCTGTCTCTCTCTCTCTCTCTCTCTCTCATTACTCTGTCTATCTATTCTGTAGGATATAAGGTATTTGAGGATAGGGACTGTTTTTCCTTTTGCATTTGCACTGTCAGGACCTAGCACAGTGCTTAGCATTCAGTAGGCAGTTCATAAATACTTTTTAACTGAAAGAATGTATGATGTTATCAAGAGGATTCTTTGTCAGGCATATATTGGACTTGGTGATTGCTGAGATTCCCTCCAGCTCTCAGACTATGTGATTCTGTGTCTGCCCTTATCCCTGATTTCCTATCTTCACATACTTGGAGCTGGAGCACCAAAAGGCGCCTGTGCATGAGGCATATAAATGTAGTTACCTGATAACTGATACTGAATAGCTAAAAGATCTTATTTTTGCATTCGTGTTTGCATCTTTCAAATATATTTGGAAAAAACAACTGAAAGCAACACTTTTGGCCCCCTACAATTTCAATAATAATGAAGTAGCTCTTTATCTTTTTCATTTTTAGCCCCTTTGTAGTTGGACCAGTCTCTGTGCTAACAGACTCCCTCTTTTTGGCATGCTGCTTCTCTCCCTTGCTCTGGCTCTTTCTCACTAGCATTCATGTTCGTAGATGACATGAATAAGGGTGATGCCAATTTTTGGAGGCTTAGCTGAAAGGACTGATGGCCTCTGTGGAGTACCCTAGGCATCTAGATAGGACTTGGCCTTTCAGCTGCTCCTTCGTCTTCCAATTGGTCAGTCAATTGAATTCAATAAATATTTATGGAGCACCTAATGTGTCGTACAAATAGAAATACAAAAACAAAAGAAGACTCATACCCCACCTTTAAGGAGCTTTTATTCTGGGCTCCTGACCTTTGCTTAAAAAGAAAATTCCCACCCTCTTCGGTACCAGGAGGGCATTGGACCTGGTGATTTCCGAGGCTCCTTCCAGCTCTGCTTTTCTGTGATTTCTCGATTGCCACACAATTCAGTCTGATTAGTTCCTCCCCCTCGTACCTCCAACTGATGACCAACCTTTGCTTTCTGAAACATTTATTTCTGTGCTGTTTGGCTATGCTTTGTTTTTCCTAACTTCCCCATGATTTGTTTTCTTTCTCCTTTGCTGATACCCCTTCTTCCTCCATCCTTCTGTCAAAGGTCACGAGGAACAGTTCTCTATTCTCTTCTATTAATTCAAACAGATAATTGTTCACATTTACGGGTGATTGCTGATTTGCAAACTCCATTATGTCCATTTTATTTTCCTAAAACTTTCATAACAAATCTGTAACGTTGATGTGATTATCATCTACTTTTTTCACATGAGAAGCTGAGGTTCAGAGAGGTTTTGACTGACGCAGGGTCACAGAGCTATCAAGTGTCTGAGGCAGGGTTTGAACCCAGACCTTTCTGATGCCATGTCCATCACACTCTGCTCTTTCTCATGCACTGTTTAGCAGTGGTTCCAGATACCGTATCTGTCGACTTGACCTGAGCTCCAGTTTCAATGTCTCCAACTGGATATTTCTGCTTTGACTATCCAACATAAAATCACAACGTCAAAAATTAAACTCTCAATTTTCCCAAACCCCTTTTACCCTCTAACCTGACTATTTTCTGTCCGTGGCAGTACCATTCTACCATAGGCACATAGACTTGAAACTCTAGAGTCATTTTTGCTTTCCTCTCCTTTTTTTCATCTGCATAAATAGTTATTCCCCAAGTCGTCTTGGGCCTTCTTCAAAACATCTTGGTTTCATCTTTTTCTGTCCATTTCCACAGACACCATGCTAGTCCGGACACATATCATCAGTTCATTTCTAGATGACTCTGATGGCCTCCTAACTTAATTGATCTCCCTGCATCTAGTTCTTCTCCTCCACCCCCAATAACTTCCCAACAGATATACCAAATTAATCTTCCTAAAATATCACATACATCATGTCATTCCTCTAGCCATAAACTTTTGGTGGTTGCTTCTTACTCCCGGCCTCAAATGCAAGCCTGATGTAGCCCTGCCTCTTTATTATATTCATGGTACTTTATATATATATATATATACACTTTATTTTGATCCTTATAACAAATCTGAAAAATAGGCATGATTTTTTTTGTATAAGGAAACTGAGACTCAGAGAGGCTAATTGACTTACCAAGGGTCACAGAGCCACTAAGAGTCTGAGGCTTTGTCATAACATAGCTCTGCACCTAGGTTTGCATAGCTCTGAGTACCTTTTTTGTTGCCTGTTTTATCCAAGGTGATCCCTTTATTGTCTTCTTCTAACACCATGCTTACTCCTACTTTCAAGCCTTTGATCACATGGTTCTCACCCCTTGGACTACCCCTTCTCTCTCCTTTCTTCTGATTGAAATACTTGGGATGAGAGCAAGTCTCAACTTCTCCTTGACCTCTCTTTTCACTTATCTCCTGGAGTATTTATTGTCAATGTCATATCTTTGTATTCTTAATCATATACCAAAGGAAGTGAAGATGTTAACTGTGGGGAAAGAAAACTTATGGGGGAACATGATCACTGTCTTCAAGTATTTATAGTCCTATTACATGGAGGGTAGCTAGGTGGCGCTGCAGTGAATGGAGTGCTGAACCTGGGGTCAGGAAGACTCATCTTGCTGAGCTCAAATCTGGCCTCAGACATTTTCCAGCTATGCAACCTTGGGCAAGTTACCTCACCCTGTTTGCCTCAGTTTTCTCATTTGTCAAATGACTTGGAGAAGGAAATGGCAAGCCACTGCACTATCTTTCTCAAGAAAACCCTAAATGGAGTCAAGAATAGTGGGGCACAACTGAAAAATGTTTGAAGAAAAGTAGGCATTATATGAAAGGAGGATTAAACTTATTCTGTTTTTACCTAAGATGGCAGAATAGACACTAATGGTGGAAATTACAAGGAAGAGCACTTTATTCCCAAATAAAGGAAAACCTTTTACCAATTAGATTTGTCTAATAATGGAATGGGTTGTTTCATAAGGTAGTGAGTAGCTCATCTGGTCTTCAAGTGAGGTTAGATGATCCTTGACTGAGATATTATGGAGAAGTCTTGCTTCATTTGGTCATTAAAGAAGGATTATGGGACTTAGAAAAGTAAGAAGCTGTACAGAGCTTCTAATCTAATAATTTCATTTGATAGGAAACTGAAGCCTAGGAAAGGGAAATTATTTGCCCAAGGTGATATCCCTTGAGATCCTGGCCAGCTAAGGTACTATATTGTCATTTTGCGTTGTTAGTTGGGCGTATCTTGTCTGTCTGCGCAGGGGAGGGACTATGTCTTAATCTTGATCATAAGATTATGAATCTAGACCAGAAGGTCCCATCCATGCACTGGACACATTGTAAGTGCTCAGTAAGCACTTGCTTAGTTGAGTCACGCTGAAATGAATATGCAGAAATCTGCCCATTTTCAGATAGATTGACAGTAAAAACAGATCGAGGGTCTGTTTAACACTCATGTTCTCGCAGTGATGAGATATAGCTATTTGCCATGATCTTGGATCATAGGAGAATTCAAATGATAAAAAACCCAAAGGCTGATGTAAAGATGTGTGGTAGGTGTAAGCAGGCTAGAGAATACCAATGACAACTTGGTAGAAGAGGTTGTACATAGATGATATTTACAATCCAAAAAGCTGGTGAGCCAGGCATGTCGCAAGTAGGAAAGTCAACCAATGGATAGCCTAACTACTGCATCTGTAGCCTTAAAGACCCCAAAATGGGCCTCTAAAATAATGATGATGATGATAACAAAAGCAACAACAACTGATATTATGCTTTAAATTTTACAGAGCACTTACATATATTATCCTTACAACACTGAAATATGCTTTTATGTTGTTTTAGATGGATAAACTGAGGAAAGCAGCGATTACATGATTTTTGCCAGGCACACACAACTCATAAGAGGCAGGATTTGAACTCATTTTCTTGACTCTAGGTCCAGTACTCCGTTTCTATGCCACTTAGCTGTCAAGTGTGTTTGTTAGCTCCAATATGGAGGATTAATGAGAAAATCTAAGTACGAATCTCATGAGATGAAAAGGCACAAAGGGCCTGGAATCTGTATCCATGGAGAAACTGCCCACCTTTTTGAAATTAAAGACCCCCACAAAATAGATGTGTGTGTGTGTGTTGCAGACAGGATGCATGGTGTGGTGGTGAAGATCTCTGAGTTGGGAAGCTTCTCTACAATACTTCATAGACCAGTGTGACCATGGCCAAGTCACTTAACTCCTTTCCGCCTCCTTTTCTTACCTGTAAAGTGTGACCCTCAGCACCTACCTCAAAGGGATATTTTGAGTATTGACTTAGACAATGTCTGTAAAGAGATTTGCAAACCTTAAAGCATGGTATAAATAGCAGATGTTATTACTGTAACTCTCATTTCCATAGTGCTTTCTAGTTTACAAGCCACTTTCCCCACAGTAGCCTTGGTGGGTACATGGTATAAGGATTAGTTTCTCCCATTTTATGGATGAAGAAACAAAGTCTCTGAGAAATAATGTGATTTTTTCCAAAGTCACACAGCTAGGAAGTATCCAAGATGTGACCCCAAAACAGGTCTTACCCCAAAAATATTGCTTATTTGCATTTATGAGTAATGAATATTGTAGCATAACATATTTAAAGCTGTAAGTTGCCCTAAAGGCCATACAACCTAACCCTCTTCTTGCAGATGAGGAAACTGAGGCTCAGAGAGGTTAATTCCAAAGTTATACAAGGAGTGGCAGAATTAGGATTTGAACTCAGGTCATCTGATTCAAAATTCAGCTCTCAGAAATGCCAGAGCTAAAAGAGACCTTAGAGATCCTCTCTTCCAATCAACATGCATATTTTATAAAAGAGGAAGCAGAGCCCCTGGGAAGGGAAAAGACCTCCCCAAAGCCACCTCACCTGTCTAATCTATATGCCAGGATTCAGTAATGTTAAAGCATTGGGGGGTAAAGTGGGGGAATGAAACATTCATATGGTCACCTGTAAGCACACTTAATATGCTAAGTGCATGAATGCCCTTGAACACCTATGGCAAAGGAGAATCCCAAGCTTGCTTTTCTCCTTATGCACGGGCTGACTTGCCATCACAAATCTCCTTTGCTCGACCTTTTTAGTGCTGATAAAGGCCACCTTGATTCATGATGCATGAGCCTGGTTCTTTGAAGCCTATGAGAAATCTTTTGTTCATTGTACATGCAAACAAATTACTTTCTAAGGGCTGAAATTTAAAGTGACATTAAGCACTGAGAACATCTATATTTAATTATGCAGAAGGGCCAGGAAACAATTTATAACCTTAAAATAGTATAATTAAAAGAGGATTTCTTCCTGTGGCAGAGATTTGTCCTGGTGAGCCCTATCCTTGGCTATCATCTGTCTAAATGGGCATGTCTGCCATGGCCGGTATTTCTAGGTAGCTCTGAAATTTGATGAGAAATTATAATAAGATTAAAGATAAGGGCCAAGACCATGGGAGGCCCACGTACCAGCCTACCCTCATGCTGTGGAAAGAGAAAGTTTGGTAGTTCCTAGCCGGGGATGTGGAAGAGTCTGTGGAAGCTTGGCATATGGGAAAGGAACATGAATTTGGGAGTTAGCAGGTTAGTGGGTCATAGATTTAGAGCTGGAAGGAAGCTTAGAACTTATCTAATAAAATAGTTCTCAAACTTTTTGAGCTCAAGACCCCCTTATATTCTTAAAAATGATTGAGGATCTCTTCCCAAAGAGTTTGTAGCAATTGGTATTTATCATAGTAGAAACAAAAACATCTTAGTATGGTTACGAAAATCGTTTTGACCTTGCAGGCCCCTCAAAAAGGTCTTGGGGACCCCCAGAAGGCTCCGAACCGCATGAGAACTGCTGATTCTAGTTAAATGGGGGTGTCACCAAATCAATGAGAAACTGAGAACTAGAGAGGTTCAGGGTCTAGTCTTTCCTGTCTTCTAACTCTGACCTTGGACAGATCCCATCTCTCTGTATCACGGTCAGTTCCTCTGCAAAAATAAAGGACCCTACCATTCTACCTCCAGCATTCTACAATTCGGTTTTTGTTGTTATTATCCCTTGATTGTACTCTGTCCTGTTGCTTCCCAAGGTGGCCGTATTCCTTTGTGTCCCTCTGCAGAGCAGACCACTAACTGGGGTGGGTGGGATATGAAGATTGACAAAGGTGTTGGAGAGGTAGGGTACTAAGGAAACGGGTCTGGTTTAGGAACATTTGCAGTTACTATCTGGAAAATAGCTAAGGAATCCTGGTTACTCAGAATTTGGAGGACCTTTAGAAACCTTTAGTCTAACCAGTTTTACAGGAAAGGAAATCAGTACCAAGAAATGGACTGGCCCAAGGTCATGCAGCGAGTCTGTAGCAAAGCCAAGATTTTTACTCAGAGTGGCTGACTCCTGATCTAGTACAAATACCACACTTGCTCCTGGAAATTAACTTCCCAGTCATCATCCACCCTAGGCTTCCAGGAACTGCAGGAGTTGGTGATTAAATGAATCGCTTTCTACTTTCTTAATCTTCTCCTCTCTGCTGAGTTGCACACTGCTTAGCAAGATGCATTGAGGAGCCCCCTGCTATGCTGCATTCTCTTCAGTGGGGAGGAATGAACTCTTTAGATTTATAGGTACTGTTTGGGGGAGGGCAGTCGGGTCTAAGAGGAGGCTGACCCTCTATCATTTAGGACGTGTGGGGCAACACAAACCCCAAGTGTTCATTAGACCAGAAGGGGCCCAACTTTCCAGATTGGATGAGAGGGGAGAAAACAAATGAGGATAAGAAGTTTTAGGCCAACCTGGCCCCAAACTGTAGTATGTTCTAAGTGCCCCCTTCTGAAAGAAAGAAATGCACTCCCATGGGTGTTTATCATTATGGTAGTGTTTCATTGAAATCCTTGCTGAAAGAGCCAATGAACATCAATACTGGCAAGGCACCTCAAACTTTGGGAGCCAATGGACTTTATTTGCAGCATGAGGTGCCATTGGCTCCATCCATTCTAAAGGGATGGTTACTGCAGAAAATGGCCCTCAGTTTTCTTCCTTGCTCAGTTTTCTATGTCCTGCCTCACCTAAATTCAATTCTCTTGCAAGTCAAGACATCACCTTCCTGATGTCATCTTTGAGAACAAAGGGCAAACAACAGCTTTATTGGAGAATGAGAGGAAACTGGGATATTATTCCAAACCCTGTGAAAATCGAAGAGGTGGCTAGGTAGAGTGAAAAGTTTACTGGCCTGGAGGTCGGAATCTTAGAATCTGGGAGTTGACAAGGACCTCAGAGACCATTCCATCTAATCCTGTCTGACAGGCGTTTATTAAACTCCTACCATGCAATAAGGCTGTGCATAAGGTAGAGACACCCTTGGACCTAGAAAGACTTGGGTTCAAAGACCACACATGACAGTATTGTCTACATGACCCAGGGCAAGTGCTTTCACCTGTCAGTGCTCCAAGGGAATAACTCTGAGACTCTCAATGGCAGAGCAAGTGTTGATTTGCATGCAAGATGGAATTAGCTCCTCCAATGAAATTATTGGTCTATTCTCATTCTCCCACCCCCCAATTCTCCAAAATGTCTAAAATTTGCAAAGTTTCAAGCTAGGCTCCAGGGATATAAAAGCAAAAAAGAAAAGTCCTTGCTCTTCAGGAAGCTCTATTGGAACAAGAATCCATCCTACAGTATCTGCAACAAGAGAGGATTCATTCAGCCTCTATTTGAAGACATAGCAAGGAAGAAGCACCTATGTCCCAAGGTAACCCAGGCCGCTTTGAGAGAGCTCACATGGGAAGACCCAATCTTGAATCCCAGACCTTGCCCCCTTCCAATTACTAGCTGAGATACAGTGGGAAAGCCATTTCACCTGTTTGAGTCTCAGCTTCCTCATCTATAAAGTGGGTTGGTTGTATTGGCACAGGGCTTTGGTGAGGATCAAGTGAAACAATGGATATGAAATTATTTTGTTCATTTGATGGATAATTTCTTAAGTCTCTGACCTGGGCTAAGCATGGTGCTAGAATCTGCAGAGACAAAGGCAAACATGAAACAATTTCTAACTTGAAGGAACCTTCGCTATGTAACATGTGCACAGATAAGTAAATATAAGGCAAATTAAGAAGTGAGAGAACTGTAGCAATCAGGGATGGAATAAGAATACTCACCTTAGAGAAACAACCCCCCAAAAATTCAAATATCCCACAAAGTTAAAAGGATTCTTTACTTTTTTGCTGTCTCCTTTTCAACAGTTGCTCTCTGGCACAGATTGTTTGCCAGTCTTTATAGGCATCGGTCAATTGGTAAGGCCATGATGAAAAGAACTCTGGCCATGGAATCCAGGGATCTAGATGAAATCCCAGCTCTGGAATTTATAGCTTCTATGACATTAGGGAGGTCATTTTATCTCTGGGCTTTCATTTCACCCTAAGGTAATTGTAATTAGGGACAATAGCCCTTTGCCCTCTCAGCTAGGTGCTATAGTGGGTAGAGTGCCTGGAGTCAGGAAGACTCTTCTTCCTAAGTTCAAATCTGACCTCAGGCACTTGCTGCCTGTGTGACCCTGGGCAAGTCACTTCACCCTGTTTGCCTCAGTTTCCTCATCTGTAAAATGAGCTGGAGAAGGAATGGATGGCAAACCACTCCAGTATCTTTGCCAAGAAAACCCCATGTCAGACATGGCTGAAACAATTCAGCAACAACAAAGGCCAATAGATCAAACTGTCTCTGGAACATTTCAAACAGGCTTAGGTGCCAGAATTTAAAAAAAACAATGAATGATACACTTGATACACTTAAGGTTCTAAGACTTTTCTGAGCCCCCTTTTTTCACTTGATTCCTTGAATAGAGAGAATGATAGCCTAGAACATATAATGAAAAGTGTGCTATATTTAGACTAAAAGGCCCTGCCTTGAAATCCTAGCTCTGCTCTCTTCAACCTTAGTGATGGGCATATTCTTTCCCTGCCTGGGCCTCAGTTTCTTTCTCTTTAGAATGAGAGATTGAGATTGGAAGAACTTCAAAGTGCCTCTCAGCTCTCAATCCTTTGATCCTATAATAGTCAATTAATGAAGATTTGTTGATTGCTTGATGAAAGGTGTGTCAAGGCTGCTTTCTGCAGCAGGGCAGGGAGTCACCCCAACAGATCCACTGAAGCGTGTATGTCTCTATGGAATTGCTCAGTACTGTCTTGTTCACATGTGAACGTGGTCAGGTGCCTAGCACAGTGTCCGAAACACCAGAGGTACTTCACGCATGCCTGGTTGCTTGCTCAGTCATCAGAGAACTAGATGGAACAGATAACTGATTTTTTTTCTCCCCCATAGTAGTAAATACTTTAACAAGAAGACATGCTCAGAGAAACAGTTCTTGGTGTTTTTGTTGTGAAAATAGACTTGGCCTTCATTCAGACAGATGGAGGAGGGGAAGAGAGGAAGATAGTGGGGTGGAAGAAAGGAGTGGTGTTGGACAGAGGTGCAGGACATTTAGGGCAGAATTCTGTACACTGTGTCTCATGTGGTTTGGGTATCAGGCTTGTTTTACTTAACTGTTTTTCTCCGATCCAAGGGAGGGTTCAGTTTATATGTAGGGAGGGAAGTTGTTTCCCACAATGACTATGATGTAAATAAAAAAAAAAGGCATTAACAAAACTAGTGTGGTTTTTTTTTCCCATGGAAGAGTAGGGTCCCACTGTAAATTTTATAGATGACACTTGATGCTGGTAGTAGCCTGAGTGATTCATGCTAACTCTTTCCATGGCTGCTCTAGTGAACATCCCATCAGTAATATTTTTTAATGCGAGCAAAGGAATAAATAGAGTAACGATCCCTTTGGCGATTCCCATTGTACATGCCATTTCCTAAACGTACAAGATTATGATTAGCTCTGCCTCGTAATTAACAATTTGCCAAAGTGTCTGCTACGCACACAAATTCCTGTCAGAATTAGGCAGAATTTTGCTGTCTGAATAGATTTCCGTGATCCAAGGAGGAAGAGGACAATCAGAGTGGAAGCCATCCCAGATGTCTAGCCTTATTTTCTATACACAAGCATAATTAACAGCAATACTAATTGTTCCAGACCAGAAGCTCGTTTGTTTTTTTTTTCTATAGATAGCAAGAACATTAAATCGCAGAGGGATTGCCTGCCTGCCTGCCTGTCTGTCTGGCTGGCACTTTCTCTATTTTTCCCGGAGCCAGCAGGATCATAAGGTCTTCACATGGCTAAAGGCAGATCGACGGGGTTGTAGAAGCATATAGCATCTGTGAGGGGACTTCTACCCAGGCCTCTGTGGTAGTCTGCCTCTCCAACCTCAGTGGTCCAGGCCAGTCCCAGTTACTGAGCCTGGCTGTCCTGAGTGTGGCGACGGAGAGTGCATATGGGATATTTGGTGATGGTGGAAGCCCTCAACTGCCTTGGGCTCTCAGTTGTAATGGATGACACAGATTTCAGTGCAATAGATTACGGGGGCTGGGGTTGGGCCCCCCCACACTCACAGGCATATATTATACTCTCCCGGGATGGGGACACATAAAAGACACTCATTGAGCCCTTCTTTTGCATATTGCTTTAGCCTTGTACACACTTAAAATAAAGTTCAGGGATAGCAATAATACATGGGGGGCTCAGAAAAGGCATCTTGTGGGAGGGGCACCTGAATTGTTCCTTGAAAGGAATTGGGTTTGAAGAGGCTGAGATGAGAAGAGAGAGCATTCCATGATGGTAATTGTATTGTTAGTATCCATTGATTGAGAACGTACATGATGACAAAATATCCCTGTACATTCAGTGAACCTTTGAAATGAAATGGAATTTTAAAAATCACATCAGCATTGACATGCATTAGGGGGAAAAATTATAGTACAGCTATTTGCAAGCCATTATTCAAGGATGTGTTTTTTAAAATGGATTTGCATATGGATTCATGGGCCCCATGAAAAAATGACTTGGCCTCCTCTCTGTGTGTTGGGGGATGGGTAGTGCTCTGTAGCTCACAGAGTGGCAGCCTTGGTCTTGGTCTGTAATGTCCCTTACAGCTCTGGGGTTCCATAACAATAACATGCATTTGCTCAACTCTTCCTTCAAGGTTTAAAAATCAGTCTACACAATAGCTCCCAGGAGTTGGTTTTATTGGTGGGAGAACTAAGGATCAGAGAAGTAAGGTCATTTGTTCAAGGTCTCACAGCTAATAATTATCTGATCAGGATTTGAAGCCAGGTATCTTGAGGAGACACTGGATGGTTAAAAACAAAAAGCAATGAATTTAGTCAGAAGACTTGGGCTTGAATTTCACCTCTGCTCTACACCACTTCCGTAGCCTTGGATAAGCCCTTTTCACCATTGGGAATTCAGTTTCTTTTACTGTAAGATGAATGAAATGGATTAGGTGACCTCCAAGGCTCTTGTGGCTGTAATTCTTATGATCTTATGATTTGGGTTCAGATATTTGCTATGCTACTTATCACTTCCAAAAGCTTGGGCTGTATCCCTAACGCCTTTCTGAACCTTACTTTCTGCCTCTGTAGAATAAGTGGGTTAGATGAGATCAGAAGTTTTTAACCTTTTGGGACATCATGGACTCCTTTAATAGACTATTGAAGCTAATTGACCCCTTTTCACTATAGTATTTTCAAATAATTGAAGGGAATGGGGAGATTCAGTTAGAGGTTGGTGATTTTTTTACCCCATCAGAGTTCAGAGACCCCTTGACATCTGTCCCTGGACTCCAGGTTAAGGCTCCCTGGACTAGATGTTCTCTCAGATGCTTTCCGGCCCTAACATCCTTTGCTTCAGTGACTCCAAGGCCAGCACCCTTGTCCCTCCAAGCTTCTCCTCCTCTCAATTGTGTTTCTCAGCAGTGACGGATCTCCAGCCTTGAAGTAGAGGTCTCAGTTTTGGAAAGATCTCCAAACCACTTGGCAACATATTTGCTGATTAATGTAGGTGAACAAATTGGAGCAGACCTTGCCTGGGCCAAAGTGAGGTGTTACTATTTAGCAGTGACACTGAATTTCCTCCTGAGTCTCAGAAATCAGCTGGAGTGGGGAGGAGAACAATGTGATTTGAGCCTTAGCATCATCACTGGAAACACTGTATAACCTCCAACAGGGCACACTTTTGCAGGGGACACAACCCTTTAGAAATATAACTTCTAGTGGAACAAAAGCCCTCTTGTTGCTCAATAACCATACCTTGCATCCTGTCCAAGATCACAAATTGGGCAAACAAGCATTCATTAAGCATGTATTCTGTGTCAGGCACTGACCTAGGAGCTAGGGACAAAAAGGCAAAAAACAAACAACTCCTGCCCTCAAGGAGCTTACATTTTATTGGAAGAAATAACATATAAACATGTAAAAATATGAAATAGATGCAAAATAAATGCAGGGTAATAGGGGGGATTGAAGATGAAAGGGAATAAGTAGTTATTAAGGGCTTACTATATGCCAGGCACTGTACTAAGAGCTTTACAAATAATAAGCCATTTTATCCTCACAACAATGCTGTGAGATAGGTGCTGTTATTATCTCCATTTTACAGTTGAGTAAACTGAGACAGATAGAGGTTAAGTGACTCATCCAGGGTCATACAGTCAGTAAATACCTGAACTCCAATTTGAGCTCGCATCTTTCTGACTCCAGGCCCAGCTCTCCATCTACTGCAGCACCACCTAGTGACTTTCTAGTGAAGCCTTTCTAGAGGCATCAGAAGTTGGAGGATCATCAGGTAAGGCCAGACCTAGTTAGGGGGTGTCTGAGCTGAAACTTTGAAAGAGGCTAGAGACCCTAAGAGACAAAGTGAGGGGAGAGCACTGGAGGCGTTCAAGAGCACATGTGCAAAGGAATTGAAATGAGAGATGGAACTTCATGTGTGAAGAATAGCAAGGAACATGTTTTGACTGGAACATGTAACATGTGAAGAGGAATATTGTGCTTAGCCTGGAAGGGCTGGCTGGAGCCACACTTGGAAGGGTTAGACATGACAAAGAGAGGGGGGATTGTTGGCAGCATAGGCCATAGGATCATTGGATTTCAATCAGAGACTATAAAGTCCATTCCTCTCATTTCACAGACCAAGAAACCTTCCTCCTCTGCTAAGGGGAATAATTTGTCCCAAGGTCCAGAGCTAGTAAATAGCAGAGCAAAGATTCAAACTCAGCTTTTCTAACTGCAAATCCAGCACTTATTCCATCAGGCTCTGCTGTCCACCTCTTCATTTTATAGCTGAGGAAACTGAGGCCCTGACAGTTACTGAGAGGTATCCATGTTTTGGTGCTTCTACAAGAGGAAATGTGGCAGTAGGATTAGAAGCACTGGGAATGAGCCTTCCTGAATGTTCAGAGAATTGAGTGATCAGCAACATTGCCATGGTTTCCCCATTTTTTCTGGGGTTCTCTGTCTATTTTCCCTATAGACCAATGGATGAAAATTTCCATGATCATGCCTCTACATGGAGTATGACTGGAAGATTGTTAGAGATAATCCAAGCATGATCTGAGAAATCTTACAACAGTAGCTTACAACATAATCCCTGAGTTTTTAGGACCAAATGAAAGAGCAGTGTATGTACATGGCAGGAAAGACTATCCTCTGGATCCATAGAGTGCTAATTTATCACATCAGCTCCATGGAATCAGTTTGCATTTAGAACAGAAGAAAATTGACAGAAGAAATAATGTTAAAATCAATTAAAATGGGAGAAGGGAGCATGTTATTCAATGAGAAGTCATTTGTGTTTCTGATGTTACCCAGAGTATCTCTGAAGGGGTAGTTTGCACTGTGTACCATGTGGTCATGTTAGCCATTCATTCATTCATTCACCAAATACTTTCTGAGCACCTACTGTATGTACCACACTGATACAAATTCAGATAAAACTCATTTTCTGCCTCATGGAGTTCAAAGTCTAGTAGGAGAAAATAAAATATCAAAACAAGGAGCTGTCATTTAGAATATGACACAATGAGGTCATTTTTTTTTTTTTACAAGACCTGAGATTTCCTTGGCGTAGGGACCTTCAACCCAGAAGCTCCCTCCACTAATGCAGATGAGTGAGTCTTCTGTAACTGAGTTCTGGAGAGCTGCCTGTGGGCACTGAGAAGGTAAGGGACTTGGCTGTGGTCACACAGCCAGGAAGTATCAGAGATAAAATTGGATTGCAGGATTTTCTGCCTTTATTCGTTATGCCATGCTGCCTCCTGCTGTTCACAATAAGAATAGTTACCATTTTCAAAGCTCTTTTAAGGTTTGAAAAATGCTTTCCGGATTTTATCTCACTTGCCTCTGATAAGGACATTAGGAGAAGGGTGAAAACTGGACTTGCATTTTGTTAGTTTAAAAAACAAGATGGGGAAACTCCTCTTGAGGAAGGTCAGCACCTTCTCTGCAAATCCATAGTCTTACAGAACTGCCTGGGGCAGTAAGAACTTAAGTGACTTGCCCACAGTCATACAGTCAACATGTGTCAAAGGCAGGATTTTAACCCAGTGCTTCCCGATGCCAAGGACAGCTCTCTCTACCCACTGCCTCACTGCATTAGAGAGGACCAAAATAAAATACAGTATGATATGTGAGACCCAAGGGTGAAGATTGTTACCAATACTGAAATCCAGAAAGAAGGCAGCATTTGAACTGAGCTCCAATAAGCTCAGAAAGGGATGAAGGGCAGGCATAGGAAACAGAAGAGGACGCAGAGAGAGAGAAAGTAGTTCATTTGGGGCCAGTGTGTAGGACCTATTCTAGAAATTGAGTGGTACATCTCTAGCTGGTGACAGCTTGCAAAGACATTCCTGTTAGAAGAGAGGGAGTTGACCAGAGTGGGTGTAGGCAACAGAGTTGCCAAACAGTGTCTGGTCCTGTGTCTAATGCTAGCACAGGGGTACCTCTCAGCTCGCCCTCCCATTGTCTTACTCCTCTAGCATCGTTGGGTCTTCTGAGCCACATGTTTCTGTGAGTTGTCTTGTACTGCGAGGGTTGTGATCTTGATATGCTGACTTTGTTGAAAAGCTCTTTAGCTCTGGTGAAAGCAATGTGGAGGAGCAGAGAAAGCACTCAGCCAAGTTCTCCTAACATTCCCTTCTAAACAACTTTAAAATAACACCTCAAATAGAATTTTGGGATGGCAGAGCAAACCAGAAGTCAGAGTGAGATATTCTTCCAGCCCAAGACAACATAGGAAGTTGGAAAGAGAGATCTGTGACACACGGGTGGCAGCTCACCCAAGGTCCATGTAGATGAAACATTAGTGATGGGACTCGGTGGTGACAGAAGCAGCAGCAATTTCAGGAGCTCTCAAGCTAGAGATGACAGAAGGACCTGGTGATTGGTGAGAAAGAAATTATAGGGTACCCCTGTGCTAGCACTAGACACAGGACCAGAAAATGTTTGGGTCATGGTTCAAGGGCAGAGAGGAGCACTTCCAGTCAACAGGGAGTAGAAGTCCTAAGTGAGGAGGGGCTCTGAGCAGCAGTATCAGTTGCAATCCCAAGGGATCAGGGGCCCTTTCTGGGTAAGGACTAGAGTACAGACCAAGAAAGAAGTCACTACACCTCTCCCTAGATCATACTATCTTGGAAACCCTGAAAATTTCCAAACCCCCAGAACTACCTCTGAAAACAGCAGTGCAGAAAAGGCTGAAGCTTGAAACAGAGACCCTCCCCTAGGTCAAAGAGAAAATACTTCAAGATGCTAGAAAGAAAGCATTCACATGTCATGAAGCCACAGTAAACCACACAAAATTTAACAGCTACCATGTTAAAGGAGTGGAGGGCTTGGAATATAATCTTCTGAAAGGCAAAAGAGCTGGAAATATAACCAAGAATAACCTACCTAGCAAAACTGAGTATGATCCTTCAAGAGAAAAAATGGATATTTAATGGAACAGAGGACCTTCAAGCATTCCTGATGAAAAAAAAACAGCTGAATAGAAAATTTAACTTTCAAATATAAGACTCAAGAGAAGTATAAAAAGGTAAATATAACAGAAATAAGGGACTCAATAAAGCTAAACTGTGTGCCTTTCTTTAATGGAACATGATGATGTATCTTCTAAGAACTTTATCATATTACAACTGTCAGGATTTCACATAGAAAGAGAGAGTTGATTATATTGGAATGATGTTTAAAAAATGGATAGGTGAAAAAGAGGGATGTTCTGGGAGAAGGGGAAAGGGAGAGGAAGAATGGGGAAAATTATCTCACATAAAAGAGGTTTGCAGGGAAAAGCTTTTGCAATGGAGGGAGAAATGGGAGATGTGTGGGAAATGCTGGAATTCATATCTAAATTGGTTAAAAAAGGGAGAGTGTGTGTGTGTGTGTGTGTGTGTGTGTGTGTGTGTGTGTGTATACTTAATTGGCAACAGACATCTGTCTTACCCAATAGGGAAGTATGAGGGGAAGGGGATAAGAGAAAGAGGGGAAAAGTAGATAAAGGAAGGTAGCAGTCAGAAGCAAAACAGACTTTAGAAAAAGGACAGGATAGAAAAAGAGAAGGATAAACAAAAGAATATGGGATAGAGGGAAATGTAGTTAGTAATCACAACTATGAATTTGAATGGGATGAACCCAATCATAAAATGGAAGGGGATAGCATAATGGATTAAAAAACAGAATACAACAATATGTTATTTACAAGAAAAGCACTTGAAGCAAAGAGAGACACACAGAGAGTTAAAATAAATGGCTGAAGCAGACTCTGTTATGCTCCACCTGAAGTAAAAAAGGCAGGGGTAGCAATCATGATCTCAGACAAAACAAAAGCAAAAACAGACGTAATCAAAATGAAAAATCAGGGAAACTACATCTTGCTAAAAGGACTAATAGACAATGAAATAATATCAATAATATGCACCACTATAATATGCACCAAGTGGTATAACATGCAAATTATTACAGGAAAAGTTAAGTGAATTACAGAAGGAAATAGATGGTAAAAAGTATACTAGTGGGGGACTTTAACTTTCCCCTCTCAGAGCTAGGTAAATCTAACTGTAAAATAAGAAAGAACTCATGGAGATGAATAGGATCTTAGAAAAGCTACAGAAAATCTTAGAAAAGATCTCTGAAGAAAACTGAATGAGAACAGAAAGGAATATACCTTTTTCTCCTTTGTATATGACATCTTCACAAAGATGTATTAGGGCATAAAAACCTCACAACCAAATACAGAATAGCAGAAATATTAAGTGCAGCCTTCTCAGATCATAATGCAATAAAATTACATTTAATAAAAGGCTGTGGAAGCATAGACTAAAAGCTAATTGGAAAATAAATTGTGTGTGTGTGTGTGTGTGTGTGTGTGTTCGTCCTACGTTGCTGAAGAAGACCATGTTATCAGAGAAATAATGACATGAGTTGCATTTGACTTTGTTTTGAGTGAGGGAGGGCTGTGCAGGTCACCAGCCTCACTTCTCCTCCAGAGCCATCTGAATCCAATGACCAGATATTCATCAAGATGACTGGAGATGACCCAGAATGAGGCAATTGGGGTTAAATGACTTGCCAGTGACTTGCCCAAGGTCACACAGCTAGTGAGTGTCAAGTGTCTGAGATGAGATTTGAACTCAAGTCCTCTTGACTCCTGCACTGTTGCTCTATCCACTGCACCACCTAGCTGCCCTCAATTGGAAAATAAATAACCTAATCTTAAAGAAAGAGTGCATCAAAGAATAAATCATAGAAACAATCAGTTTCATTAAAAAGAATGACAGCGATGAAACAACACTCAAAATTTGTGGGATGTAGCCAAAGTGGTACTTGGGGGAAAATTTATAAAAGATCAGATTGATGAATTGGGTATGCAGCTAAAAAAAACTAGAAAAAGAACAAACAAAAAATCTCCAGTTCAAGACCAAAATGGAAACCCTAAAAATCAAAGGAGAGATTAATAAAATTGAAAGTAAAAAATTTATTGAACTAATAAGTAAAAGTAGGAACTGGTTTTATGAAAAAAGGAAACCAATAAAATAGATAAACTATTGTTAATTTGATTTTAAAAAAGAAAAAGAAGAAATCCAAATTACTAGTATCAAAAAGGAAAAGGAAAATTCAGCACCATTTAAGATGAAATTAAAGCAATTAGGAGTTATTTTGTGCAAGTATATGCCAGTAAAATCAACATCTACATGAAATGGATGAATATTTACAAAAATATAAACTGATTACCTGAAGAGAAAATAAAATACTTCAGTAACCCTATTTTCGAAAAAGAAATTAAATAAGCCATAATTGAACTCCCTAAGATAAATTCTCCAGGATCAGATAGATTCGCAAGTGAATTCTTCCAAACATTTAAAGAATAATGAATCCCAAATATAAACTATTTGAAAAAATAGTTAAAGAAGGAGTTCTATGAAATTCCTTTTGTAGTACAAGCGTGGTTTTGATACTTAAACCAGTGAGAGCAAAAACAGAACTATGGACCACAAAACACTAGCAAGGAGATTACAGCAATTTATCACCAGGATCACATGCTGTGACCAAGTGGGATTTATACCAGAAATGCAGCACTGGTTCAGTATTAGGAAAACTACTGGCACAATTGACCATCTCAATAAGAACAACAATAAAAAATCACACGATTAAATCAATAGATATATAAAACGAATTTGGCAAAATATAACCCCCATTCCTACTAAAAAAGCATTAGAAAGCATAGGAATCAATGGAACCTTTATTTTAAAAAGTGTTGTTGTTCAGTTGTTTTAGTTCTGTTCAAGTCTTTTTGGTGACATTTGAGGTTTTCTTGGTAGAGATGTTTGTCATTTCCTTCTGCAGCTCATTTTACAGAGGAGGAAACTGAGGCAAACAGGATTGAGTGACTTGACCAGGGTGACACAGCTAGTAAGCATGTGAAGTTGGATTTGAATTCAGGAGGATGAAACTTCATGATTCCAAGCTCACTATACCACCTAGCTGCCCCACTTAAGATAAGTAGTATCTATCTAAAAAAAGTCTATCTATCTAGCATTTTGATGAACTCGAAGCCTTCCCAGTAAAATCAGGAGTGAAACAAGGATGTCCATTATCACCACTATTATTCAATAGTGTACTAAATTGTACTATAGCAATAAGACAAGAAAAAGAAATGAAAGAAATAAAAACAGGCAGCAAGAAAACAAAGCCATCACTCTTTACAGATGATAGGATAGTATACTTAGAGCACCCTAGAGAATCAACTAAAAAAATAATTGAAACAATTACCAACTTTAGTAAAGTTTCAGGACATGAAATAAATTCATGTAAATCATCAAAATCCAGCAGGAAGAGAAAGAAAAATTCCATTTAAAATAACTATAGACAATATAAAATACTTGAGAGTCTACCTGCCAACAAACTCAGGGATTATATGAACACAATTGCAGAACACTTCACACTAATAAAGATAATAATCAATTGGAGAAATATTAATTGCTTATGAGTAGGCTGAACCAATATAATAAACATGACAATTCTACCTAAGTTAATTTACCTATTTAATGCCATAACAATCAAACTACCAAAGAAGTATTTGTAGAACTAGAAAAAAAGTAATAGAATTCATGTGGAAGAACAAAAGGTCAGGAATATCAAGGGTACCAATGGGGAAAAAAAAGGTTAAGGAAGGAAATCTAGAAGTTCCAGATTTCAAACCATATTATGAACCAATAATCACCAAGATATTTTGGTACTGGCTAAGAAATAGATCAGTGAAATAAATTAGGTATACAATACACAATTGTAAATGGCCATAGTAATCTGGTGTTTGATAAATCCAAAGTTTCAAGCTTTTGGGGTAAAGACTCATTATTTGACAAAAATTGCTGGGAAAATTGGAAAGCAATTTGGCAGATACTAATCATAGACCAGCATTCCCACCATTTACCAAGATAAGGTCAAAATGGATAAATGATTTAAACATAAAGGATGATATCATAAATAAATTAGGGCGCATGGAAAAATGTACTTGTCAGATATGTGGATAAAGGAAGAGTTTATAACCAAATGAGGGATAGAGGAGATTATGGAAAGTAAAATGGATAATTTCAATTACATGTAATCAAAAGGTTTTTGCACAACCAAAACTAAGGAAACCAAAATTAGAAGGAAAACAGGAAATGGAAAAAATACAAGTTTCTCTGATAAAGGCCTCATTTCTCAAACATATAAAGAATTGATCCAAATTTATAAAAACAAGAGCTATTCTCCAGTTGATAAATGGTCAAAAGATATGAACACTCAGTTTTCAGAAGGAGAAATCAAAGCTATCAATAATCACATAAAAATGCTCTAAATCACTATGACTAGAGGAATGCAAATTAAAAACAACTCTGAGATACCATCTCGTAAATATATCAGGTTGGCTATCATGACAGAAAAGGAAAATGACAAATGCTGGAGGGGATGTGAAAAAATTGGAACATTAATATACCGTTGGAGTAAGAACTAGTAGTAAGAACGAGTAGTTCAACCATTCTGGGGAACAATTTGTAGCTGTGTCCAAAGGGCTATAAATCGGTGTGCACCTTTTGACCCAGCAATAACTCTACTAGATCTATATCTCAAAGAGATCAAAGAAAAAGGAAAGGGACTTATTTGTACAAAAATATTTATAGCAGCTCTTTTTGTGGTTGCAAAGAATTAGAAATGGAGGAGATGCCCATCAATCGGGGAATGGCTGAACAAATTGTGGTATATGAGTGTGATGGGATACTATTTTGCTATAAGAAATGACATGCAGGATAATTTCAGAAAAATCTGGGAAAACTTACATGAAATGATGCAAAGTGAAATGAACAGTACTGGGAGTACATCATGCACAGTGGTGGAAGGTGAAAGACCGGAAGCAGAGAGCTTCCAAAGTGGCTAGTGGGGAAAGGGTGAATGTTAACCCCCAGGGGTTTGAGAAAGGATTGTAATCCCAGTGGAAAGTGAATAAGAGGAGAGGTAGCAGCGCAAAACCCCTGGTCTTAGCACTGAAAGTAGCAGCTTATCCCACTCTCCCCATGACCAACAGACTCTACCCCCTTTTTTTAAAATATAAATTTATTTATTTAACTTTTTACATTCATTTTCACAAAATTTTGGGTTCCAAATTTTCTCCCCATTTATCCCCTCCCCCACCCCCTTTTTTTTAACAGCAAAAAAAGATCCAATCTATCACTCATAATAAATAATAAAGATTAGAACTGCTTCAGTTTTCTAGTTCTCAGGGACTCTGAGTTAAGAATTGGCTAAATGGGTTATTGAGAATGAGATGAGAGGCTTCGTCATCTTATTTTTTTAGGGTGTAGGAATCTGTTACTTATAAGAATTAGGCTGCTATCAAAAAATATTGGAACACAGCATCACATCATCAGAATCTTGCAAACAAAGAAGACAGCCATCTTCCCAATCTTTTTAGGGCTGTAAGGGCAAATAGTAAAATTGTATTGGTAAACAATATCCAAGTATCTTAGGGAGTTGTTTGTCTCCATAACTAGCTTGACCCAGGCTGAAGGGAATTACTTTGCGACTTGCTCTTCCTGGAAGACCTATAGTGTCTTTGCTTTAAAGAGTTGCAATTTTCCTTTGAATTCTACATATCAATGATACCAAGGAGTAGCAACCCCATATTATTAGTGAAGAAGGTGCTATTCAGAGAGGTTGTGGCATTTGTCCAAGAACACACAGTTCAAAAGTGCCCACAAGCTTTCCTGATTAAGTGCCTGCTAGGTTCTAGGTGTTCTGCTAGGCAATGGTGACAAAAAAAAGATGCAGAGAGAATTGTCCCTGCTCTCAAGAAGTTACTGTGCTGTGACTTAACTTTTTTGTGTGTCTTAGACCCCCTCAGGCAGTCTGATGAAGCCTGTGAACTCCTTTTCAGAATCATGTCTTTAAGTGCGTAAAATAAAATATAGAGGATTACAAAGAAAATCAAATGCTAATAAAAATAATGATACATTTTTCCCATCCAAGTTCCCCAACCCTGTGAAATCTATTCATGTTGACCCCATGTTAAGAGCTCCTGCTTAATAAGGAAAAAATATAGAATGAGTAATAACAACTGAATTCCAGTTCTTATTCATTCAAATAACAGTAATACTAAATCATATAATACTTTCTTTATAAAGCAGAGTTCTCACAACAGCCTTACAAGATCAGAGGGGCAAGGGCCAATATAACCCCATATTGTTGGTGAAGAAGGTGAAATTCAGAGAGATTGTGGCATCGGTCCAAAAACACACTGTTCACAAATGCCAAACCCAGGAAGTCCAAGGGCTTCTGACTGCCAGTCATTCCACAGTTCTTTCCACTTAGGCCTTTTTACTGTGATTTGAAGTAATGTGGGACTGTGGATTTTTTTTGTGGGCCTTTAATGTAGTAAGGTTGTAGTGATTTTAAAAGTTGCTGTAGAAGCAGATTTCTGCAACTCTGCCTGAGGCACCTTTTGCTGCAATCCTTCCATTTTCTTTGGACTATCACAGCATGGTTCTTAATCTCTGTGTGCCTGCTTTGTCTTCTCTAGTAATTTAGCTTATTATAGGCATTGTTCCTTCCAAATACCCAGTAATCTCCTTACTATTTCTGTAGCAGGAATTTCTACCTGTACCTCTGCCTGAGAGAGGGAAACTAATGAAGAAAGAAGTCCTAAATTCAGATGCCCATCCTTCTCTGGAATCTTGGGAAAGTCCCATCCCTTCTCGGGGACACATAAAATGGGGGAATTGGACTAGAAAGTTTCGAAGGTCTCTTTTGTCTCTAAATTTTATTGACCCCCCCCCCCCACTTTGGACGTTGTGTAGCACTTTTTCTTTGTCCCTCTCTAATAAATGCACATGTGTGCATTATCATTGTCTCTGCTTGTGTTTTATACCTTTACTAGCCATAAGCTCCAGAAGGCAGAGACCTTGTCTGGTCTCATTTTTGTATCACCCTAGTGCCCTGAACACCATGAGGTAGCATGGTAGAAAGCACAGAATTCAAATCCTGGTTCACCTGTTTAATCAATTATGAGCGGAGGGCAAGTGACATTAGTAGAAGTAGAATCCCAACTTTAGATCCTGGACAAATCATTTAACCTCATGGGGCCTTATTTTCCTCATCTGTTAAATGAGAGGGTTGACCAAAATGCCTTCCAAAGTCACTCCCACATCTGGATTTCTGATTCCATGTCTTAATTCTGTTCAGCAAAGTAGTTTTCCTTTGAACCAGGCTCTGTGCTAGGCACTGGAGATACAAAGGGAAAAATCAAATAGGCCCCTCCCTGGAATTTGCAATCTAGTGGTGAATGAGAGATTAATCCCAGTCTTCTAGGAGAATTAAAGAAAAGAGAAAACACTGAACTAGAAGAATCAGAAGGGATTCATGAAAGGGATAACATCTAAGCCAAGTAAGCCTTAACATCTCCGAGCCTCATTCTACTTTATACAACACCTATGCAGTCACAACTAATTTCAAAGTGAAAATAAGAGAAGACCCCACTGTATTTCTTATTAATAATAAAAAGTATTGGGGACCAAATGCTACCTAAGAGATTCTCCTCCAACAAGTTAACTCCCATGCACACCACAGTTATAGAAGCTTCCCTCTTATTATAGAGATAATTATAATGATCATATTGTTATAATTATTATAGAGATAATTTTGTTCAACAATGCTCAGATTATTGATGTCATGTTACACATCCACCTGGGTGGTTATGCTCACCAAAGGTGTTTGCCACCGTCTGGGAGAAAATCCAGCACAAAGTCCAAACCGAAGAAGGATTTCCCAGGGCCTTCGGAGGCCCTAAGAAGCCCTTTAGAGGTTACTAGTTACAGATGACATTCTCTTGATCGCATCAATTCCCAGAATGTTGCAGAGCCTCCCGAATGAGATCCATAATAACCCAAAGGAGTGTGGCCTAGCTAGCCACAGCAGAAAAACCAAGTGCATGAAGTCAAGTCAAGAAGAATTTATTAAGTGCCTACTATGTGTCCAACACTGCACTAAGGGCTGAGGATACAAAGAAAGTCAAAACAGAATGCTTTGTATCCATATTATGTTATAAATTTGGATGGACAACTCATGAAACTGACCTATCAGTAGAACTCATCTTGGATAGACCTTAGAGACAGACACTGAGCTGAGCCCAGAATTAAACAGGATGAGGAGAATAGGCTGGATTACCTAAGAAAATTACACAATGTTTTTATGCCTCTCAGTTTCTCCCTGAAGCCAAAGTGCATCACTGTTCTTCTGGTGATTCTGTACCATGCTTTCTGAAGAATTAAATTTGTGGGTCACCCCAAGTGCAATGGAGGATCACATCGTAGATGTTGAACATGCTGAAAAAATGTTACCAACCAAGAATTGTGTAAGAGAAGCCACAGCAACATATGTGATGTCTTCAGAGAAGGATGTAGGACCACAAAGAAAGGTGGGCCAATCACATGTTGAGAGTAAGCTAGTAGTAAGTTAATGCTTGTCCCATTGGTGTCCATACAATATGAACAGAGCTAGAGGAATGCCTGTGACATATCTGATGTATCCTTAGGGAAAGATTTCCCAGAGGACAGGGATGAGAGTCTTGAATGACAAGAAAGTATAGATGGGTTTGCATTGTTGCAGGGAGTAGCCACATTGATGACCTCCAAGGTCCATCCTTGGTTAGATCTAGCCTTTATTCCCACCCTCATCTTAAGATCCATTTCTACTTCCTCATACAAGAAAGACATTGAGGAGTCAGAGGCTGAAGAGAATAGTTCTACTGTCATTAGAGATAAGACCAGATTGTAGTAAGAATGCTGATATATTTGTTCTGCTTTACATCTATTTCTTGGCATCCTATTTTCAGGTATAAATACTCTTCAGATGATCTGGCTTCAATTTCATGCCAAGCTATCTTCAATCTCACTTTCTCCTGGTTTTTGCTGTTTTGTGAGGTGATATTGATCATAATCTGCTCCATAATATCTTGTGAACAAACTTGTACTTTACACTGATATTAACCTTGGCTGTCAAGTCTCTCAACTTGATGAGGATATAGTATTTGTTGTTGGAGGCAGTTCCTAGGCTCTTTTGACCTCCTCATTGTGCTAACTGCTTTATATCCATTAAGTTTCTCCAAGAAATGGTGATACTCCAAGTCAATGCCTTTACCTTTGTTCATTTCCCAGTTTTCAGATTCAGTAGCTTATTTAAATAGGTCAGCTGTCAGAATGCAGCATCTTTATCTCATCTTTATCTTCTCTTCAAAATTTGGTAGTGATGGGGGGTGGAGCCAAGATGGCAGAGTAGAAGGACGCAAGTTTACGAGCTCCGAAACCACAGCCCACAGAATTAAAGTAAAAAGAGACCCCCATAACTTCTGGACCACTGAAAGGTGTACAGAAACGGAGTGGAAGAGATTTCCGTTCCAGAGAGCCCTGGAGAGCCATCCCCAGGGTCTGTCGCGCCCCAGAAAGCGGACCCCACCCCAGCGCTGCCCTGGCCGCAGCCCCAGAGAAGCTGACCCGAGCAGGCATCAGGGACGGAAGCTCTGGCAGCCGGGAAAGTCCCTCCGCCCACAGAAGCTACAGGTGAGTGAGAGAGAAGGCTGGGCTGGACTAGAGGGGGAGCGGAGTGTGTCCGTGACTCAGGCCCCCTTGGGAGGAAGCGGTGGCAGCAGAGATGGGGGCAGGAAGCGGCGGGGGCAGAGGCGTGGGTGGCAGCGGAGGCAGCAGCGGTGCGGCCACGTTGGCCCAGCCGCAGCAGCCCAGGACTTCCCCAGCAGCAGGCAGGATCTTCAATACTGAAAGTCTCTGCATAAACAACCTGAGGGAGCTGAGCCTGGGAGACGGCCCTGCCCCACCCTGCTCCACTGCTGAAAGTCTCTGCATAAAGCCCCTGAAGAGGCTGAGCCTGGGAGGCGGCCCTGCCCCCACCCCAGCACCAGAACTAAAGCTCATTGATTAGCAGCTGGGCGGGCGGCGTGGAAAGCCCATTTGAATCTCAGACCCCAAGCACTAGCTGGGCGGATCTAGGCGAGGGTGGACAGGAATCTCAGAAGTCAAGTAACTGGCTAGGAAAATGCCTAGAAAAGGGAAGAAAAATAAGACTATAGAGAGGTTTTTCCAACAAATGCAAATGATCCCGACATTTGGATCTGATGACGAGGATGTATCCTTGCCATCAGGGAAAGACATGGAGGGCAGGGCCTCAGCACCCCAGACACCCCAGAGGGATGTTGGGTGGGCTCAGGCCTTGGAAGAGCTCAAAAAGGATTTTGAAAAGCAAGTTAGACAGGTGGAGGAAAAACTGGGAAGAGAAATGAGAGAGATGCAAGAAAAGTATGAAAAACGGGTCAATACCTTGGTTAAGGAGACCCAAAAAAATGCTGAAGAAAATAACACCTTGAAGAATAGGCTCACTCAATTGGCAAAAGAGGTTCAAAAAGCCAATGAGGAGAAGAATGCTTTCAAAAGCAGAATTAGCCAAATGGAAAAAGAGGTTCAAAAGCTCACTGGATTTAATAGTTATCTCAAAATTAGAATGGAACAGATGGAGTCTAATGACTTTACAAGAAACCAAGAAATCACCAAACAAGACCAAAAGAATGAAAAAATGGAAGAGAATGTGAAATATCTCATGGGAAAAACAACTGACCTGGAAAATAGATCCAGGAGAGACAATTTAAAAATTATGGAACTACCTGAAAGTCATGATCAAAAAAAGAGCCAAGACATCATCTTCCATGAAATTATCAAGGAAAATTGCCCTGACATTCTAGAACCAGAGGGCAAAATAAGTATTGAAAGAGATCCAAAAAGAGAAACTCCTAGGAACATTGTGGCCAAATTCCAGAACTCCCAGCTCAAGGAGAAAATCTTGCAAGCAGCTAGAAAGAAACAATTCCAGTACTGTGGAAATTCAATCAGGATAACTCAAGATCTAGCAGCTTCTACATTAATGGATCGAAGGGCGTGGAATAGGATATTCCAGAAGTCAAAGGAACTAGAACTCAAACCAAGAATCACCTACCCAGCTAAACTGAGTATAATACTTCAGGGGAAAATATGGTCTTTCAATGAAACAGAGGGCTTTCAAGCATTCTTGATGAAAAGACCAGAGCTGAAAAGAAAATTTGACTTTCAAACACAAGAATGAGAAGAAGCATGAAAAAGTAAACAGCAAAGAGAAGTCTTAAGGGACTTACCAGAAGTGAACTGTTTACATTCCTACATGGAAAGACAATATTTGTAACTCTTAAAACTTTTCAGTATCTGGGTAGTTGGTGGGACCACACACACACACATGTACACGCATGCACGCACACACACATACACACATGCACACACATACAGAGACAGAGAGCACAGAATGAATTGAATAGGATGGGACCATATCTTAAAAGAAATTAAGGTAAATGGGGAGAGAGAAATGTACTGGGAGGAAAGAGGGTGCAATGGAATGGGGTTATTATATGTCATTTAAGAGGCAAGTAGGAGACTTTTTAGTGGAGGGAAAAAGAGGAGAGCTGAGAAAAAAATAAAAAAAACAATTAGTTTACCCTCATCACATTTGACTAAAGGAAGGAATAAAATGCACACTCATTTTGGTATGAAAACCTATCTTACAGTATAGGAAAGTGGGGGAGGAGATAAGCAAGGGGGGGGATGATGGAAGGGAGGGCAAAGGGAGGAGGGAGCAATTTGAAGTCAACACTTGGGGAGGGACAGGATCAAAAGACAGAAGAGAAACAATGAGGGGCAGGGTAGGATGGAGAATAATTCAGTTAGTCTTACACAACATGACTATCAGGGAAGTCATTTGCAAAATTACACAGATATGGCCTATATTGAATTGCCTGCCTTCCCAAAGGGAATGGGTGGGGAGGGAGGGATGGGGAGAATTTGGAACTCAAAGTTTTAGGAGGAAAGAAGACATACAGTTAATGAGGAATAGAAAGTCATCTGGCCCTACAGGAGAAAAGAGAAGATGGAGACAAGAGAAGGGAGGGATGACAGAAGAGAGGGCAGATTGGAGATAGGGAAAATTAGATTGCTTGGGATATTGGGGTGGGGGGAGGGGAAAAAAGGGGAGAAAATTTGGAACCCAAAATTTTGTGAAAATGAATGTAAAAAGTTAAATAAATAAAAAAAAAATTTGGTAGTGATTTTGACCTTTGCCCTAACTAGTTCATAGTCTGACTACAACATAGACAACTGATTCATAAATGACATTGTTATGAGTTAGAAATAGTCTGTTTTATTTCTCCTCATGTCTTTTTGGAGATGGTCATGTCTAGTCCCTTCTTATCTCTCTTATTGAAGAAAGCATTTGTGACAAATAGATATGGAACTACTGAGCCCTTGCCCTCTTTTCTTCCTTATCTAATGAACCCTGTATTCTAATCTATTTTCAAGTCAAGTCAATGAACATTTATTGAACACTGACTATGTGTCAGGCACTGTGCTAAATGGTCATGCTACAAAGAAAAGGCAAAAGACAGCCCCTTCCCTCAAGGAGCTCACAGTCAAATTTGGGAGACAATATGCTAAGGATTACGTACAAACAAGCTTTATAGAGGATAAATCAGAGCTGATCTCAGAGAAAAGGTGCTATCATTAAGGGAGATTGGGAAAAACTTCTTACAGAAAGTAGCATTTTAACGGACACTTGAAAGAAGCCAGGGAAACAAGAAGGTAGAAATGAGGAGAGAATTTCATACATGGAGGACAACTAGTAAAAGTGCCCAAAGTTGAGAGATGGAGTGGCTTATATGAGGAACAGTAAGAAGGTCAGTATCATTGGAATATAGGGTATGTGGAGGAGAGCATAAGGTTGAAGAAGAATGAAAATGGAGGCAGACTCCAAAGTTATGAAGGGATTTTAATATCAAACAGAGGATTTTGTTTTTGATCCTGTAGGCAATAGGGAGCCACTTGAATGTATTTAATGTGTGTGTGTGTGTGTGTGTGTGTGTGTGTGTGTGTTGGGGGGAGGGAAGGGAGAGACAGAGAGGGAGAGAGAGATGTGATCGGATCTATGTTTTTAGAACCTCAGTTTGTAAGCTGCATGGGTAATAGGCTAGAATGTGAGAGGTGGGGAGAGACTTGAGGCAGGAAGGCAACGTCTGTTGCCATATTTCAGGCATGAGGTGATGAGGGCCTACACCTGGGTGGTAGCAGTGTCAGAGGACAGAAGTGGGGGTATAGGAGAGATGCTGTGAGGGTAACATTGACAGGACTTGCCAACCTTTTCTACTGTCTTTTCTATTGACTATAATAAGTGTCAGTGTGTATGTTGACTTGCTTTGAAGGATATTGGTTAGTTTCTTATAGAGCTTCTCCACATCTTCACCTACATCAGGTATTATAATGTGAGCTACAATGATCTCCATAGTGCTCTTCTTACTTAGGCTTCTTAGGAGTAAGCACTGCAAGGCAATATAAGCAAATGTGCCATGGAATGGTGATTCCTGTTTACTTTGGGTACAGGGTGTACCCTCAGCCAACTTCTAGCTGGCTTAGCTTTGAAATTTCTGGATTCACATCAATATGTATGTAGCTCATAGTCTCCTGTAATTTATCAACCTGTTGCTCAGTGAATAAAGATTAGACATTCTTGGTAACAATAATTAAATACATGTGTATAGTTCTTGAGGTATGTGTTATCCTTAGCACCCTCAGTTCTTCTTTTTAGCCACCTTCATTGAAGCCTTAGAAGGGTAGAGGGGCTTTTTTTGGCTGTTGTTTTCTGGGCAAATAATTTATCACCAAGCAGCTAACCTGATGGTAATGAGCCTCTCTGAATTTAGATGGGCTGATCCATGAATAGTAAGCTTGGTCTGTCTTGGGAACCATAGTTAAAGTATTTGTGGCTTGGTATAACCTGACAGAGCTTATACTCCACTAACATTACCTTTGAGAACCCCAAATTAATCATATCCCCTGATGAGACAGCAGGGCAATCTTGTGAAAGGGCATTTTTAGCAAATAAAAGATACAGATGAGAAGTGATTAGGGCTCAGAGGAGAGATCTCTGTGTGCTAAAACTAATTTTGGTTGGAAAACTAATTCTTGAATCCACAGAATCCTAGAACATCAGAAATAGAAAACATGTGGTAGATCTTTCTGGTTTTAAATTCCGTGATCCAATAAATATTAGAGGTTGTAATTTTATGAGTGAGACCTCTAGAAAGGTGACATGACTTGTCCAATGTCATCCAGCTTATTTTGTGCTACAGTAGGAGGTAGAGCCCATATCTCTGGACTCCACATCCAATGTTGTTTCTATTAAACCATACCAACTCTAGAGGCAGTATAATGTCGTAGAAGAGTGATAGATATAGAATCGGAGGGTCTGAGTTCTAATCCCAGCTTGTTACTTTCCTTTGTGATCTTAAGCCATTTGACCTCTGTAGGCCTCAATTTCCTCATCTGTAAAATGAAGGAGGTAGAATTGGATGAACTTTGTTTCCTTCCAACTCTAACTCTATGATCTGTGTTGTTGATCAGTCATATCTGACTCTCTGTGACCCCATTTGGGGTTTTCTTGGCAAAGATACTGGAGTGATTTGCCATTTTCTTCTCCAGTTCATTTTACAGATGAAGAAACTAAGGCAAACATGGTGAAGTGAATTGCCCAGGGTCACACAACTATTGTCTGAAGCCAGATTTGAACTCATGAAGATGAGTCTTCCTGACTCCAGGCTTGTCGCTCTGACCACTATACCACCTAGCCTCTACGAACACTTAAATACTAGGAAATTTTTTTAAAAGATTGGGGGGCAGGAAATATATTTCATCTTTAGGAAAAATCATGATCAGAAGGGAAAAAGAAAAGTGTCCTTCGGCACTCTCCTCACCCCAATCATATATTCAAGCCCGAGGTAAAAGCATTTTTGTCATCTTTCCAATTAAGCTTATCAAAACCTACAATCCAACACTTTAAGAGGGCTAGTAACAAGATGGAGAAAATGAGAGTGGGGTGGAGGGGTTGGCATGAGCAGTGACATAAAATGAAAACTTCTTAATTAAAAGTGAGTCATATTACTGGGATCTATATGCAGCTAAAATAAGCTTGTCTTGATGTTCTGATGTCATGATAATTTGTATGAATCTGTTGCCTATAGTACAATGTATGACTCCCATGAGCAGCTTGGAACACTGGAAAGAGTCCTGGATTTGAAATTAGAGTACTTAGATTCAAATCCTAGATCTGACAGTTACTAACTGGGCGACCTTGGACGAGTCATTGAAACTCTGGGAGGTTGGAAGAGACATCCAAGGTCCCTTCTAGCTGTAAATCAATGATCTCATGTAAGCAGAGTTCAAAATGAATAGGAGAGAGAGAGAGAGAGAGAGAGAGAGAGAGAGAGAGAGAGAGAGAGAGAGAGAGAGAGAGAGAGAGAGAGAGAGAGAGAGAGAACACTAGCTCTTGGAGAACCTGCATGGAAAGTCAGGGCTCTGTCGTTTGTTGACAATGTATTTATTGACCTGGTGCTCTCCTCCTAGGTCAAGTTCACATGTTTGTTACAATGGGTAAAGACCTATTGTCATGCACAACAAACTTAGGTTGTATTGACTTTCTCTTGGCCAGCTCTGCAATGTGCTTGACCTTCCAAAAGTGTAATGAATAGTCATCGAGATTTCAGTTTCATTTAAAAGGACTGTAGCGGCAGCCTAGGCAGAGAATGCACAGCAACAGGACGATTTGGCATAGAATGCTTCACTAGTGCTAATAATATCATCTCACATTTATTTACATAGTGATTTATGGTTTGCAAAGCTCTTTACTCAGAACAACCTCAGAGGAAGGAGATACAAGTATCATTACCCTCATGTTACAGACAAAAAATGTGAGGGTCTGAAATGTGATATGACTTGCCCATTCACCTCCAGCCCAAAACCTCCTGAGCTCAGACAGTTTTACACTCAACCTAAACAGAGGTCTTCTGGTTGCTTCTGATGCCAGAGCAAAAAGGGCCACCATGAAGAAATGCAAAGGCTTTTATTAAATGCTTACTCTGCACTAAGCATTGAAGATAGGAATACAAAAACCAAGACAATCCCTGCCCTCAGGAGCTTACATTCTAGAAGGGAAAAGCTTCCTGTGAGGCTGTACAGGTTTGATTCTGCCTTTATATTCAGTGGCATTGCTGAGGGCTGGCTCCTTTCTTACCGAACTACAATCACTGAATGGACATTGCTTCAGTTAAACCAAGACTTGTTAAAGACCTTAGCTTAAAAAGGCCAAGGTTTCCCACTGCATCCTGGGCCATCTGCAGTCATCCTGATCTATATCTTGCCGCTGGATCCAGATGGCTCAGGAGGACAAAATGAAGCTGATGACTTTGCACAGCCTTCCCTCACTTAAATCCAATTTACTTGCATATCATGGCATTGCCTCCCTGATGTCATGGTCTTCTGCAAGAACAAAGGAAAAACACCAACAGCTGAGGGCTGGCATCAGAAAGGAGCTCAGAGATCATCTAGTCTAACCAATAAATAAAAGAAGACTTTTGACAGTAGCCTCAACAAGTATTCAGTCATCCAGCCTTTACTTAAAGACCTACAGCCACAGGGATCTCCCTATACTTGAGGCTGCCCAGTCCACTTTAGGCTAGCTCTGATTGTTAGGATGAGGCCAAACACATCCCCCAGGGACTGCCACCTATTCACTCCCATTTAACTGCATTGTAGAACAGTGTTAGAGATAGATTAGGGAAAACTCACCAGGGCCTTGTACATAGAAGTTTCTTTATAAGTGATTTATAATTGAATTTGAATAAGAAAGAAACAAGTAGAAAGTTAGTATTTTCTGTACTGGCATACTAACTCAGCATTACTGTTCAGGAACACACATATGTATGCATACATGTATACATATACATACATGCACATATACTTACGCATGCCCACATGCATACGTATACATTCACACACATAAAACTTGTATTCTAGGCTACTTGAACCCTCTGCCTGCCCCCACCCCCGATTTCTTTTAGGGAGACTACAGAGAGATCAGAAATTTGTCATTCAGGGAGGCTAAGCAAAGTGGAATTGGATCCAGCTTTTTCATCCTGACTCCTCAATACTGGCATCTCTGTGTGGAGGTAACACTCTCCCATTCCCCTTCTCAGCTCAGGACTCAGTGTAACAGTGGGCCTTGCTAGAAGGTAAGGTGCCATTTGCCCTGGTATCCCCTTTTATTCCAAAGCTTTCTATTTGTCTAGTATAAAAAGAAAGGAAGGAAGAGAGAGAAGAAGCCTTTATTAAGTTCCTACTATGTGCCAAGCACTATGCTAAACACTTTACAATTAGTATCTCATTTGATCCTCACAACAACCCTGGGAAGTGGGTGCTATTATTATTACTCTTATTTTGCAGTTGAGGAAACTGAGGCAGCTGAAGTTGAAGTGATTAGCCCAAGTTTACACAGCTAGGAAACATCTAAGGCTGGATTTGAACTCAAGTCCTTCTGACTTTAGGTTGAGCACTCTACCCATTGTGCCTCCTTCCTATGTTGTAATCACTCATGAATTGCTTCACTACCAAAGTTCTCTTGCCCCACACATGTAGGTAGGTGATGGTATCTTTTGCCATACCTCTAATGGCAACATGAAGGCCATGTCTTAAGACATCCTAAGTCATTCTGAAGGTAAATAGAAACTCTGAGATCTGTGTGACCCCCTCCCCAAACTTGGGCACAGGAGTGGTCCCCCTTTGTTAGCATTCTCACAGTCTTATGGTTAATTATGTTCCCTTACCCCCTCTCTATATTATATAATTTATACCCTCACACACATAAATTGCAGACTGTTAGAAGCAGACAGTATCATAGAATCATAGACAGAGGGCTACTACAAAGGCCTTTAGAAGTCAATCCCCTCCTTTTACAGAGGAAGAAACTGTGGCCCAGAGAGATGACGTGACATTCTTACTAAGCATCAGAGGTAGGATTTGAATCCAGGTCCTCAGACTCCAGAACTTTCCACCATACCACTTAAAAATCATTGAGAAGAATGTCCCACCTCCTCATCTGAACCCCAGAGAAAGAAAATGGCTCATCTAAGGTTGTTCCGTTAGTCACTGGCAGAGCCAAGGCTAGACTGGGATGCATCTTTTGTTTTTCAGAATAGTGCTTCCTCAGGACAGATTATCTTGATTCTCCATTTACACCCCAGACAGTGGCCCAGTACCTAGTGCTGGGAACTTCCTTTTTCATTAAAATTTATTATTGACCAATGGATATTTATGACAATTTCAGTAATTGGATTAAGCACAAATATTGTTAATAATCATTTTTACAGCAGTATTTAAATGATTGCATTTCTTCAGGCCACTAAGAGAGGCAGAAAGAGTATTGGTTTGAAACATTTTTTAAAAATCCATTTATTTATTTTTAGTTTTCAACATTCATTTTCACAGGATTTTGAGTTCCAAATTTTCTCCCCATCTCTCCCCTCCCTCACCCCAAAACACCAAGCACCCTTCCCCCCACCTGCTCTCCCTTCTATCACACCCCTCCCTTCCCTTAGCCTCATCTTCTCTCTTTTCTTGTAGGGCAAGAACCTTATTACCTGTATTTATTATTTCCTAGTTGAGCATGCAAAAACAATTCTCAATATTCATTTCAAAACCTTTGAATTCCAACTTCTCTCCCTCCCTCTCCACCCATCCCCACTAAGAAGGAAAGCAATTCAATATAGGCTATACATGTGTAGTTATGCAAAAGGCTTCCATAAAAGTCATGTTTTGAAAGACTAAGTATATTTTCCTCCATCCTATCCTGCCCCTTATTTATTTTATTCTCTCTTTAGACCTTGTTCCTCCCCAAAAGTGCTTACTTATTACTCCCTCCCATTTGCCCTCCCTTCTATCATTCCCCCCCCCATAAAGCCCACTTATCCCTTATTCCCTACTTTCCTATAGTGTAAGATAGGTTTTCATACCAAATTGAGTGTGCATATTATTCCCTTCTTAAGCCAAATAGGATGAGAGTAAGCTTTACTTTTTCCCTCTTACCTCCCCTGCATTCCGCTCCATTGAAGAAGCTTTTTCTTGCCTCTTTTATGAGAGATAATTTGCCCCATTCCATTTCTCCCTTTCTCCTCCCAAATATTCCTTTCTCATCCCTTAATTTTATTTTTTTTCGCTATCATCCCTTGCTATTCAACTCACCTTCTGCCCTCTGTCTATATGTATATAACCCCTCCAACTACCCAAATACTGAGAAAAGTTTTAAGAGTTACAAATATTATCTTTCCATGTAGGAACGTAAACAGTTCAACATTAGTATGTCTTATGATTTCTCTTTCCTGTTTACCTTTTTATGCTTCTCTTGATTCTTGTGTTTGAAAATCACATTTTCTATTCAGCTCTGATCTTTTCATCAAGAATGCTTGAAAGTCCTCTATTTCATTGAATGACCATTTTCCCCCTGAAGGATTATACTCAGTTTTTCTGGGTAGGTGATTCTTGTCTTTAATCCCAGTTCCTTTGACTTCTGGAATATCATATTCCAAGCCATTCAATCCCTTAATGTAGAAACTGCTAGATCTTGTGTTGTCCTGATTGTCTTTCCACAATACTGAAATTGTTTCTTTCTGGCTACCTACAATATTTTCTCTTTGACCTGGGAACTCTGGAATTTGAATACAATATTCCTAGAAGTTTTTCTTTTGGGATCTCTTTCAGGAGGTAATTGGTGAATTCTTTCAGTATTTATTTTACCCTCTGGTTCTAGAATATCAGGGCAGATTTCCTTGATAATTTCATGAAAGATGATGTCTAGGCTCTTTTTTTCATCATGACTTTCAGGTGGTCCCATATTTTTAAAATTTTCTCTCCTGGATCTATGTTCCAGATCAGTTATCTTTCCAATGAGATATTTCACATTGTCTTTTATTTTTTCATTCTTTTGGCTTTGATTTTTTTATGTTCTCATAAAATCATTAGCTTCCGTGTGCTTCATTCTAGTTTTTAAAGAAAATTTTTTTTCAGTTAGCTTTTGAACCTCCTTTTCCATTTGGCTAGTTCTGCTTTTTAAAGCATTCTTCTCCTCATTGGCTTTTTGGGCCTCTTTTGCCCTTTGGTTTAGTCTATTTTCAAAGGTATTTTTTCAGCATTTTTTTGGGTCTCCTTTAGCAAACTGTTGACTCACTTTTCATGATTTTCTTGCATTGCTCTCATTTCTTTTCACAAATTTTCCTCCACCTCTCTTGCTTGATTTTCAAAATTCTTTTTGAGCTCTTCCATGGCCTGAGACCATTGCATATTTATTTTGAAGGTTTTGGATGCAGAAGCCTTGACTGTTAGGTCTTCTTCTAATGGTATGCATTGTTCTTCCTCACTCGAAAGGATGGGAGAAAATACCTGCTCACCAAGAAAGTAACCTTCTATAGTCTTAATTTTTTCCCTTTTTTGGACATTTTTCCAGCCAGTTACTTGACTTTTGAGTCCTTTGTTAAGAGGAGGGTAACTCTGGAGACCTATAAGTTCTCAGTGCCTCCAAGGTGGCACAGTCAAGGGAGAGAAGTTTACTCCTCTCCTGGCCAGCACTCTGGTCTGTGAGCAGGATTCCCTCTCCTGAGCCTCCACCAGCCAGTGATCCTCCTACCCCAGAACGCTACTCAGGGATGAGATCCAAATCAGTGACTCAATTCCCCCAGGATCTTTAGTCTGAGGGCTCCAAAAATGGATGCTGCTGCTGCTGCTCAGGGCAGGGACTAGGGGAGGACCCTACTCCCTTCTTACCCAGGTGAAAGAGCTTTCTCACTGACCTTTGAAGCTGTCTTTTGTGTTTGTGGGATGAGGAATCTGAGAACCATAGCTGCTGCTAGTGGCACCCTGAAGCCTGCTCCAGTCCTTCCTTGCCTCACTGCGTGGCCAAAGCTGTGCTGTGCTCCGTGAACTGTGCTCTGCTCTGAACCCAGGTACAATAGATCTTTCCTGTTGGCCTTCCTGGCTGCCTTGGGCTGGAAATCTCTTTCACTCTGTCATTTTGTGGCTTCTGCTGCTCCTTCTACTCTGCCATCTTGGCTCTGCCTCCTCTGGTTTCAAACTCTTAAGGAACAGGTTGGATTCCTTTAAGAGAGCTGAAGAATGATTTGGAGTTAATTCACCTGGACATGACTATGTAGCCATTTTTCTGAAAAAGGTCCGGGGGTTTGGGGGGACTGTAAACTCAAAAATGAGTAGTGCTTGATAGTGCAGGCAGGAAAGGTGATGTAATCTTAAATGGCATTTAAAAAACTGTAATGACAAAACCTAGGAGGTTATAAGCTCACTGTACTCTCTCTACCCTGGTGTTCAAATCTTGATGTCTCATTTACAATGGATGTTGATGAGCTAAAGTGTCCAGAGTAGGGCAGCCAGTGCAGTGAAAGCCTCAACATCATATTACTGAAGGAACTAGGAGTGCTTAGCCTGGAGAAGAAAAGACTAAAGGGAAGACCTTGTGATCTGGGTTCAAGTATTTGAAGACCTGTCATGGTAGAAGAGGCATGAGACTTGGTTTTGTTGACCAGAACTAGGAGCAGTGGATGGAAGTTGTAAAGACACACATTTGGGCTCCAAACAATTTACGATGAGCCAAGAAGAGGTGAGTTCAAATCTGACCTCAGACACTTACTAGTTGTGTAACCCTGGGCAAGTCACTTTACCCTGTTTGCCTCAGTTTCCTCATCTATAAAATGAGCTGGAGAAGGAAATGGCCAACCATTCTAGTATCTTTGTCAAGAAAATCCCAAATGGAGTCACAGAGAATTAAGCACAATTGAAATGATTAAACAATAGTAAAACCAGGTGTGAAGTAGCCTGCCTCAGAAAGTAGTCATTTTCCCCTATTGGAGGTCTTCAATAAGGGCTGGATAATTACTTGTTAGGTATATTATAGAGAGAATGTTTGTTAAGATACAGATATAACTATCTGGTCTCTTGCAACTCTGAGATTCTGTGATCCTGAACATTACTATACACAATCAGTGTCAGAACTCTAAATGAATGCACCTATTATGTACTAGACTATGTGCTCCAACAATGAATCTGTCTCATCTTGTATTTCTTTTTTTATATAGTATTTTGTTTATTCCCCAGTTACATGTCAAGAACAGTTTTAGCATTCATTCTGGCAAGATTTTGAGTTCCAAAGTCTTCTCCCTCCCTCCCCTCCCCTCTTCCTAAAAGGGTAGGCAATTTGATATAGGTTATACATATGCTACCATTTAAAAAATATTTCCATATTAGTCACAGTTGTAAAAGAAGAAACCAATCAAAAGGTGGGAAAACATGAGAAAGAATCAAGTAAGTGAAAAAAAATATGCTTTGATCTGCATTCACAGTCTATCAGTTCTTTATCTGGATATGTACAGCATTTTCCTTCATGAGTCCTTTGTACATATCTTGGATCAATGTGTTGCTGAGAGGAGCTGAGTCATTCATAGTTGATCATCACACAGTGTTGCCAGTACTGTGTATAATGTTTTTCTGGTTCTGCTCATTTCCCTTTGCATCAGTTTGTACAAGTCTTTCCAAGATTTTCTGAAATCCGCCTGTTTATCATTTCTTATTGCAAAATAGTATTCCAGTACATTCTCACCTTGTATTTCTTCTGTATATACAGTTATCCCTTTTACTTCATGGGGGACTAGAGGTATGTTGCCTTTTGATCTGGAAAATCTACACAAAATTTTTTTGGCCCTTTCTTAGTACCAAAGAAGAAGTCTGAATTATTATAGTATTAAAAGATAAAATATATTGGTATTATACCGTACTATATATGTATTTTATGCATTTCTGAGTTTCTAAACTTTTTCTGTGTCTGCTGGCCTTTGTGTGTCATCTGTGGCTTCTGCAAAACTTCCCCCAAATTCCCAATTAATTTCTTATGCCAACCTGCAATATGTTAAACCTGAGATGGAGGAAGTCACAGTGTGGAAGGGATAACCATACTTATAAATATGCATGTTTTCTCCCCCATTAGAATGTAAGCTCCATGAGGTCAAGGCCTGTTTTCCTTTTACTTTAGTATCGCAATCATATAGTGTCTCATTAGTTACTTATTAAGCACTTGGTGGTTGGTTGACCAGGGAATAACCATTGGATCCAGTGTTTAAAGAGTACTTGAGATTAGTGGATGTGGTGTCTGACACCCTGGCAAAGGAAGATGTGAGCATTTTGTAGTGAAGGAGGACTACTGAAGAGGGAAAAGTTAATTATAAGAAAGAGAGAATAACCAAAGGAACAAAGTCTTAGAGAAGGGGCAGGAGGGGATAGGATCAAGGACACTAGGGAAGGTGGTTGACCTTGGCAAAGAAGAGAATGACCTTATCCTCTGAGGCAGTCAAGATGAGATGAGGCCATGATGAATGGCCTTGATCTGCTCAGTGAAAGTAGTACCTTAGGTTTTTTATCACTTCTGAAGGGATATGTGAATAAGAACTTTAAAATATTCTGCGTGTCGAATAAAATTGCTGCTGAATAGAAATGCATTAAAGTGTTAGGAAGCATGTTAGGGGAAGTGTATGGAAGATGCCAGGTCAGTAATAAATGGTGACATTTGTTGTGTTCCAAAAGTTCTGTGAAAGGCAAGAAGGTGAGGAGGCAAAGGAAAAAGGCAAGGTCCTGGGAAATGGAAGATAATCACAGTCTGATGTTCAGACCATTATAAATAATGTCTCTCTTCCTTTTCAGTCTAGACTTATTCTGTGCCTCTCTAGAGGGCAAAACTTGGATCAGCAGGTAGAATGTACACGCTTTTTAGTTCAATAGAGGATATGGAATAATGATGATAATGATGCCTATAGCTGTTTGAAAATTTATGACAGTGAATCCCTGCTACTGGAGGTGTTAAAGCAGATACTGAATGAGTTCATGTTTTGAGATGTTATAGAGCTGATTCCTGTTTCCCAGGAAGAGTTGAAGTAGAGCAGAGTTTCTTAAACTGTAATCTGTGAACTTAATAAAAAATTTCACACTGTATTTCAATATAATTGGTTTCCTTTGTATCCCTATATATTTAATTTTATCCATTTACAAATATTATTTTAAGATTAGTACTCTTGGCTTCACCATTCTGCCAAAAGGATCCAGGCATAGAAAAGGTTAAGAACTCCTGGACCACTGACTAGGTCTCTGAAGACCCCTTTAACTTTGGGATTCTAAGTCATAGTCTTTGGAATGTAGAGCTTGCTTTCAAAGGAGTCCCATTTTCCCAAGTTTAACTTTTCTACTTGCACCCTACCTCCAGTCAGGGAGGAGTTTTAACTCTGGGAGAATCTGGTTCAATATGGCTTAATTTAATTTTTATTCTTAGCCACTATCCCCTTTCAGTATTAAATTAGAAGAATAGAATATTCGGCTTACACTCAAACCATAAATTATGTTCTTCAGAGACCAGTCAGATGATCAAATGATCTGAAATCCAATATTAAGTTTTTGATAATTCCAAATGAGATTAGGAGAAATTTTTTAGCATTTGTCCTTCATAGTGACCTGTTCCACATATCAACAGCAAGCACTTCTTAGGATCCATGCTGTTTAATAACGCATTTTGTATTGATCAGCTTGACCAATAGAGCTGTCAGCAATTTGTATTATTTGTTTGTGTGTATGTGTGTGTTTAGAAACACAGAATGGTGCTTCAGATTAGAATTCATACAGTAAAACTGTAGGAATTGGAAAGTTAGGTGGAATTCAGTTAATTTGTAAAAATATGCTACTTATTGGTTAGGATTTATTTGAGTAATCTGACTCATATAATACTGGAAAGGTAAATTGTAAAGTGACCATTGGATCTTTTAGCTATGGAGGAAGGAGGATAGAGCCTAACTGGAGCCTGGTACATGAAGAAAAGAGTTAAGGATGGATATGAGGAGAAGTGGACTGTGAAGGCGCAGTATTAAATAATGGGCCTTTTAACCTGTTAGTCCTCAATAACTTATGAAGCATCATATCATTCTGATGCCAGCTATGTCTTAAGTTTTAAAGTCTGAAATTCAGTGAAAGTCCATCTTGTTTTATTTTCTTATCCATTTGTTTTGTCCATTTAGATTTCATCATGATTTTAAACAGTTATGCAAAGAAACTCCTTGATCTTTTTATTATTCAAGTTTAAATATTCAAATTAATTGGGGCATTGCCATTTTTACCATATTGAATTTATGTATGAACAGTGAACACCCCTCTAATTATTTAGATTTTCCATTATCTTATCCATTTATAGTTTCAAAGTTGCCTTTATAACATTTATGGATATTTCTAGGAAAGTTAATTCCAAAATATTTCATGGTTTGGTGGTTGTTATAAAGAGTATTTTTTTTTGTGAGGGACAGTTAGGTGGTGCAGTGGATAGAGCACCAGTGAAGGAGTCAGGAGGACCTGAATTCAAATCTCACCTCAGACACGATACTCACTAGCTGTGTGAACTTGGGCAAGTCACTTAACCCCACTTGCCTCATGTTGGGTCATCTCCAGTCATCCTGATGAATATCTGGTCATGGGATTCAGATGGCTCTGGAGGAGAAGTGAGGCTGGTGACCTGCACAGCCCTCCTTCACTCAAAACAAAGTCAAGTGCAAGTCATGTCATCATTTCTCTGATGGCATGGTCTTCTTTTGCAACAAAGGATGAACACACATCTTTTTGTGATTTCTTGATCTTTATTACTAGTAAATAAGAATGTAAATTACTTAGGGTAGATTTAATATTGTGTCCTACAACCTTGCTAAACAAAATTTTTATCTCAATTTTTTGGTAGATAATTGATGATATTTTGATCTCTTTGTTTCCAATGTTAATACTTCTCATGTCTTTTTCTTGTAATTGCAGGATTTTTTAGTACTAGATCAATTGAAAATGAAAGTGGGTATCCTTGTTTTGTACCTACTTGTAGTGGGAATGCTTCTAATCTTTCTTCGTGGCATATTATGTTTGGTCTTTGGTTTAATACAGATACTTTTAGTTGTGTTTAGGAAAAAAATCTCTCTCTCTTCTTTTTCTCCACAAGAGTAAGTATGATTGGATGTTGGATTTTATCAAAGCTTTCTTCCTTTTTCTTTTATAATATACTATAAATATTCTTTTAATGTGGATATATGGATATTCTTTAATGTGGTTATATGGATATTCTTTTGATGTTGAACAAGTCATATATAACTATTATAGGTCCTTTTTGATCATGAAGAATTTTTAAATGTATTGTTAGCTAATACTTTTTATTATTTTTGCATCAACAGGGAAATTGGTGTATAATTTTGTAGTGCTATCCTTTTCCAGGTTTTAAAGTTAATGACATTTGTCTCATAAAAGGTATTGAGGAATCATCCCATCCATCTTATACTGATGAAGAATCTGTTTAATTTAGGAATGATTTGCCATTGGAAGACTTGAGAGAATTTACCCATCAGGGCCTGGTGTTTTTTGTTTTGGTAGATTAACTTATTGATGATTTATCTTACTTCTTCTGATATTGGTCTATTTGACTTATTAATGTCTTATTGTGTAACCTTTGAAAAATTATATTTTGTAGATCATCACTGATTTCATTTAAAATCTTTAATTTGTTAACCTATGACTATGTGTAATATCCCTAAGGAAATTCTTTATTTCCTTCTTCTTTGTTGTGATCTCTCCTTTTTCTTTTGTAAGTTTTTTATTTGTCTTTTTTCTCTTCTTTTTCTTGATCAAGTTTGCTAATGGACTGTCATTGTTGCTGACCTCTTTAAAAAGTTGCTGGTTTTATTTATAAATTGAAGTATACTTTCATGTTCTATTTTATATATTTTTGATTTTAACTTTATAATCTTTTGTACTTTCCTTTGAACTGTTTTTCTTTTTTCTAAAGATATAGGTATAAACTTCACTGATGTCTCTTTTTTCTCATTAATTAAAGCACTTAGTGATAAAAATTTGTCTCTAAAAACTGCCTTGTCTACATACTATAGATTTTGATATGTGGTATTGTAGTTCTCATTGTCTTGATGATACTACCTTTAATGCTTAAATTATCCTGTTTTCCCCCTTAAACTCAATTACTTATTTGTTTTTCCATCATTCATTTGTCATTGTTAACTCAAATTTTTATTGCGTTGTGGCCTAAAATGTACCACATGTAATTCCTGCTTTTTTGAATTTATATAAAGAATGTTCTCCCATGAATACTTAAAAAGAATATACATTCTCTGCTCGTCACAATTAGTTTTCTCTATATATCTGCTGTTTCTAGCACTGTGCAAGGCATGGTTTGTCTGTAATTTTTTGGGTCGTCGCACTTTTTATTAGCTTTTTCTCATGCTAATAATGGAATGAAATCTCTTGTTCTTGTATCGTTTTTGTCTCTATCTTTTATTTTGGTTAATCTTTATTTTATGAATTCACCTGTTGAATTCCTTAGTGCATTTGAATTGTGCCTCGTTATATATTGGATATTAATTCTTCCTTTTTTACAATCATGTAATGCCTTGTCACATTCAGTGTTTTCTTGTTTAAATTACATTTTAGCTGATATTAGTACTACTTTTTCTGTTTTTTTTTTGAACTTATAGCTGCATGATATATTATTTTAGACCAAACTCTCAGTTTTTTCTGGTATTTTTAAAAAACTTTGATATGTTTCCTTTATAGAAAATATTGGTAAATATTAAAATCTATTCTGCAATTTTATTTTTCTTTTAAGAGGGGAATTCAGACAGATCGCATAATCATATTTCCCATGCATGACATCCTGTCTCCTGTCTCTTACCCTTTGCACAGGTGTTCCCCTATTTTTGGATTGTTTTCCCTCTTTACATCTGCCTCAGAGAATTCCTAAATTCCTACAAAGCATAGCTCAGCTGCCATTTCCAGCATATGTATGGCCTGTCCTAATCCTTTCCCCAGCTATTAGTCATGGCTCCCTCTTCAAATTGTTCAGTATTTATGTATCCATGTATATGTTGTATCCTTCGCCTCCTAGTAGAATGTAAGCTCCTTGAGGATAGAGACTTTTGAACATGTCTCCTGCTTTTTGTTCCAGCACCATGTTCCATTAATTATTCCCTCTTTTCCATCTCCAATCCTGTTGGCTCCTTTTTTCCGTGGCTCCAACACCATATGCAGTAATCTCTAGCATTCTCCAAACTCCTCTTTGCCCTTTCAATCACCGCTTTCTGTATATTTTTAAATGATTAAGTAATTCTGTCATTGGTTATGTCTATGGATTTTTGAAGTTTTCCATTGTGTTCTCCTTATTGGTCATTTTCTTCAGTCTATCAGTTTTCAGTATCTTTTAATTCTAACTTGACTTCCTGCTGTGATTTTAAATGTTTTATAATTTCTTCAAGCCCATTTTTTAATTTGGTCCTGTGATTTTTTCCTACTAGTATTCTGCTTGCTTAATTTCTTGAAATGGGCCATTTAGACATTTGAGGAGATCTCTCAGGATGTCCTCTATTGTTTCTTTTTCCATCTGTGTTGTTTACACTATTTTAGCACTGATAGTTGTCCCATATAACTTTTATTGAATTAATTAATTTAGTTATTTGTCATTTCTGTTGATGTTTGTGGTTCTTAGATGTTACTTTGCATTTTTCTCAATTATTTCTTCATCTTTTCTTATGTGTGCTTGTTTTTAATATCATTTCTTCCTCAAGTGATTTTTAATACATTATTCCATTTAATTTATTGTTTGGTATTTCTTCCATCCCATCTGTAGATGTTTTAACCTCTATGTCTGAAGAAATTTTGTCCTTGCATCTTTTACATTGTAGAATTATTTTTATGAGCAAGTATCATTTTAATCTACATTTTTATTTCCTATTGGAGTGGTAGTGGTTGAAGGGATGAGCCAAAGTTATGGCAACAGAGAGCTCAGCCTTAGAGGCAAGAGTTATAAGTTATGAGTATAAGCATCTTGTACCTTTTAGATTTGAGATTGAAGCTAAACTCTCCTCCTCCATAGTGAGAAGCCAGACCTATGACTGGCAATATCTTTTGGATTTGTGTCTGTTGGAATTTGTTATTTTGGTGAGAAGTCAACCTTGCACTGTATGTGTGGGCATGTGGCCTATTGAGATGTTGACCGGAATCTAGAGTTGTAGCCATGGTTGGTTGATCAGGTAGGCTCCGAAGAGAGGTTGGAGGGTAGCAATATCAGCACAGATCCCAGGATTCCAGAATAGCAAGACAGCATAACTGTAGCTGCACCAGCCTGGGTAGCCTTCCTTTTTGGACAGGAATTTTATTTTAGGTGCCCTCCTTTTTTTTTTTCTTTTGGAGAACAGTATTTCTGGTTTGTGGGAATTTGGACATAGCTGCCTCCCTTGTTTTTCTCCATTCTGCAATCTAACAAAAAAATATTTAATAAGCACTTTATAATTGCCTCATTGTTTTCCAGTTTGTAACTTGCTACATTTCTAATCAGAGTTTACAGCTGGAATCTTTGTTATGTCTGGACCCTTCCTGCTTTCTTATAATATTGATTTTTTTTAAAAAAATTCTCTTTTGCCCTGTTTGGTGAAAGACATCAAGGGCAACTTTCATTTGGGACTTCTCAGAGAGAATTGAGCATTGCCCTCTAATGGGTCTGGTTATCAGACTGAAGACTGAGACTGGGAATCTCAAGGGTTGATTTCTCAAGCTTTCTGGTTTGGTCCTATGCCAGCCAACACAGATCTTGCTGCATTTTCTTCTTGGGCTACTGGTTGATATTCAGAATGCCTCACCTATAATTACATTTCTATCGAATCTTGCTTGTCGAAAAGTTTGGGATTCTGAGTTTGTTAGAAATTATCATTTAGTTGGTAACCTTGAATGATTCCCAGAGCCTCCTTTATCCCCAGCGGAGTGCCACTTGCAATTAAATTCATTCAGATGAGTATTGATTCAACAGCCATCACCATCCCTTGGCCGTTGCCCAATCTAATAACAGTAAGAGCATACTTCCTGGTGCAGGAATGTTCAGAATGCCTCAGGTTCCTCTTTGTCTGTTGGTTAGCGGCACTCATTCTACAAGAAGTGGCTGGAAGAGTACAAGCCCAATTGTTTAACAAACCATCTAGAACTCACACATCTAATCAGTGACTGTTCCTTTAACATAGTCACCTTGAGAGTGAATTCACTCATTCTAATGATGCTGTGATTGCTCTATCTTAACTTTAAAAAAAAAAATCAATGCACTTTCCAGTAAACAACTCCCTACCCAATAGTACCCATGAATTTTTTTTAAAAGGTTGAGCACAAAAATTTTTAAAAACCCTCAATGTTAAAAATTGTTTTCGCATGTAATTGAAGGCTTAATAAAAATATTAAATCATAAGTTAAAAAAACTGGTTGAAAGTCATTCCCCAATTGATAAATGGTCAAAGGATATGAACAGGCAATTTTCAGAGGAAGAAATTAAAGTTATCTATAGTCATATGAAAAAAATGCTCTAAATCACTTGATTAGAGAGATGCAAATCAAACCAACTCTGAAGTACCACATCACACCTATGAGATTGGCAAACATGACAGAACAGGAAAATGATAAATGTTGGAGAGGATGTGGGACAGTTGGAACACTAATACATTGTTGGTAGAGCTATGAGCTGATCCAACCATTCTGGACAGCAATTTGGAACTATGCCCAAAGGGCTACAAAATGTGCATACCCTTTGACCCAACAATATTGCTTCTAGGGCTGTATCCTCAAGAGATCATAAAAATGGGAAAGGGTGCAACATGTACAAAAATATTTATAGCACCACTCTTTGTGGTGGCCAAAAACTGGAAATCAATGGGATGCCCATCCATTGGGGAATGGCTGAATAAATTATGGTATGTGAATGTAATGGAATACTATTGCACTATTAGAAATAGTGAACAGGAAGCCTTCAGAGAGGCCTGGAAAGACTTATATGAATGGATGCTGAGCAAAAGGAGCAGAACCAGGAGAACGTTGTGCACAGCAACAACCACAGTGTGTGAGAGTTTTTTCTGGTAGACTTGGAACTTTGTAGCCATGCAAGGACTTAAAAAAAATTCACAATGATCTTCTAAGGCAAAATGCCTTCCATATCCAGAGAAAGAGCTGTGGAATTCAATTGCAGAATGTAGCAGATCATTTTTTTGTGTGTATATTATGTTTTGGTTTATTATATGATTTCTCCCATTCAATTTAATTCTTCTGCACAGCATGACTATAGTGAAAATGTATTTAATAAGAATGTTTGAGTAGAACCTATATAAAATTGTATGCTGTCTCGGGGAGGGAAGGGGGAAGTAGCAAGGAGAGAGGGAAAATAATAATCTAAGTTATATGGTAGTGATTGTAGAACACTGAAAATAAATAAAATTAATTTAAAAAAACTGGTTGAGCAAAACTACATGATATTGTGATTGTAATAGACTATCTATCTATCTATCTACTTTTGTGGTTTATGATTTATTTAGAGAAAGGAAAGTATACATGCTTTAATTTTGATAATATGATACCAATAATAGAGAACATCTAATAGGTTTATAGGGATTTAGGGAAAGGGGGCAACATCTGGACCTGTAATTTCATCAGCATAGGGAACTTGTGGTCCCTAGAGTTGCTTAGGGACACTGAGAAGCTATGACTTGCTCAGGGTCACACAGCTAGTATATGTTGGAAACTGGATTTTAATTTTCTCCTTTGATCAGTGCCTATCCTAAGGAAGTATATGGGCATAGTAGGGAGGAGCTGTGATCTGCATCAGGACCTGCCACATAGTGGGTTTTTAATAAATTATTGTTGAATGATTATATTGGTAGGGAGAGGATATATATTACTGAAATCATAGGTCATTGTACTGAAGTGAAGGGGTTGAAGGATATTCATCCTAAACAATGTTTCTGTGACAAAATGCATCCTAAGTTCCAACTTGGGGTGCCAATAACACATTTCTTCCCTATCCACTCTCCCTTTTTCTGGCAGTTAGGCAGTGAGGACTTACTCAATTCCAAATGAATGGTGGTGATTCCTTTGGCCTAACTAACATAAGTGCAAGGTTAGATTGAGAAATCATGATACAGGCAATCAGACTCTGAAAATCTAAAAGAAAATAAACATTCTATACCCTTGGCATATCACCCAAAGACTTTTATTACAATAGATAAAATAAATAGCTACTTAATTGCTCAGTAGTGCTGATTCTGTTTCGGTAAGGAAGCACTATAATCATCTGAGTTTTCAAAATAAAAATTACAATTATATTCTACATACAGATAGCTTTTAAAAAATTTTCAAAATACTTTCCTATTTTAGCATCACTGTACCCTTGTGAGTTCATTGGTACATGACAGCGAGAGCAGATATAATTAACAAGACACTTTTCCTGACCTCCTTTACCTGTGAGGATGCCATGGTACAATGGATTGGGAGACAGAAAACCCGGGTTCAGATCCCTACCCCACTATTGCCTTGCTCTGGGACTTTGGGAAATAACTCCCCCTCCCTGGTCTTTGGGTTCTTCATCTATAAACTATCAAGGTTGTACCTAAGGTTCCTTCTAACTCGAAACCTGTGTTCTTGCTGTCCTTTGGAGCATTGTTCTTTATTCTGTGTTCTCTCTCCTTCTGCCTCCCCCTCCTATTAGAATGTAAGCTCCTTTGAAAAGAGGGCCTGGCTTATGTACACATGTATCTTTGTATACCATAGCACCTTAATAAATATTTGTTGAATGAATGAATGATGTACATTTTTATATAAGATTAAATTTAGGCACAGCATCATTTAGTGATTTGCCTGTGGCCACGCACAAAGTTAGTGATTGAATCAGGATTACAACACAGCTCTTGTAACTTTAAACATAATGCTGCTGTCAGGGATTCTGTGGAGGGGATTTCTACACTGGGTGTTGTTTTGTTTTTCAGCCATTTCAGTCATTTCCAAACCTTCATGGGTTTTCTTGGCAAAGATACTGGAGTGATTTGCCATTTCCTTCTCCAGATCATTTTACATATGAGGAAGCTGAGGTTAAATGACTTGCCCAGGGTCACACAGCTAGCAAGTGTCTGCAGTCAGATTTGAACTCAGGGAAATGGATCTTCCTGACTCTAGGCACTCTTTCCACTGCAGCACCACCTAGCTGCCCCCTACATTGGGTATGGGTAGTCAAAGTAGATGACCTTTAAGACTCTTTCCTCTTGACATTCTCCTATCTCATGGTTCTGTGAATATCTTGCTTTGGTCTTATTCATGAAAACCTGATGAATAGCTGAAACTCAAAATATCTCCAGAGCCCTTTCTTTGGCAAGTATACAACTCTCCCTCCCCCTTACCCCCATCATCAGTGGCCTTGATCCAGGAAGTATATAAGCATCCAGGTTATAATTCTCTGACATGCAGAGAGCATTCTATGGTCTGCATTAGCCTCCATCCTATCGCATTGGCCAAGCTGTTGCCTGACACTGGTTAGGATGTCTAATATGCTTTGAAATAACAGCGTTTAATGGACCTGAGAAGACACTGACATATGAATCCATTTCCTCACCTGTCAGCAAAGCTATTTCCGTGAGACAAATCAATGAAAGGTCATATGTTGGGAGGTTTTAAAAAAAAAAAGACATTTTAGTGTGGCGTCTGGTTCTCTCCCATTTACCCACTAAGTGAAGCAGTGGAACATTACCCTGGAGAAGCTGAGATTCATTTCCAGAGGATAATCCTGGGGCTATGGGGAAATAATGGCAGAGTATTATAATGTGTAAAATAATGACTAACTTTTTACCCAGCCTACCAGAATTTACACAACCACATGTGTATCATCCCTTTCAAAGCTTTCCCCTTCAGATATTGCGTGATGCTGTGCCTCCTCTTTGAGGATGGTGTTTAGAGCCCTTCTGAGTTTCCTTGTTGGTAGCAAATCTTTATCCTCTTAGGGTAGATTTGATTTTTAGATAGGGTGCACAGTCCCTCAGAGCCAATTGTTGTGAATGAGGTGGGTGATAAAGCTGGGAAAGAATCAGTTTGGTCCAAAATATGATACAACTAGTAGGGAACGAGACTAGTCTTGGTGTGTGCTATACTGAGGCCATTCTCAATGAGAAGTGCAGACTCCAGCCTGTGCAAATCATGGACATCATTCATATAGATGGACAAATAAGAAATATAGGTTTAGCAATCAATCAGGTTACTTTTTAGTCACACCTTCTCTTTAGATTCTTTATTTGCCAAGTAATTTTTAGAACCTTCCAAAAAGGATCTTTTTCATTTGTCCTCTGTATACTTATGAGCAAATTATGAAATACATATAGCAAATATTTATTAAGCATTTCCTATGTGTCAGGCTCTTTGCTGAGCACCAGAGATACAAAGATGAAAAATGACACAGTACGTGCCCTCAAGGAGCTCTGATTCTAATGGAAATGGAGGAAGGTAGATGACAAGTAGGTAGAGTAATATAATGCAAGATAGTATGTGAAAACACTGGTTGCTTTGGGAAAATTTCAAGAGGGAGGAACCACTTAGTTTTGTTTTGAGATAATTGAGATTAAGTGACTTGCCCAGCATTACTCAGCTAGCAATTGTCTGTGACTGGATTTGAGCTCAGGTCCTCCTGACTCCAGAGGTCTATCTCCTGTACCACCTAGCTGCCCTTGGGAGAAACCATGTTGAGCTTGGAGACAGGGAAAGCATCATGGAGGAGGTGATACCTGAATTTAATCTTGAAGGAAGAGAAAGATTTCAGTACATCCGAGAATGACCTGAAAAAATACACTTTAACTGCTGAGATGTCGGAAAGGTGGTAGAGTGAGAGGAACCTCTATTTGGAATAGCTAGTCAATAAGCATTTTTTAAGCAAGCTATATGCTAGTCAATAAGCAAGCTTTATGCTAGCTATATGCCCAGGCATCATGCTAAGTGCAAACAAAAAGAAAGATAAGCTCTGCTTGCAAAGAACTTATATTCTAGTTGGGGAAGAGAGAAACTAAAAGGAAGCTATGAGGGGAAGCAGGGAGAAGGGCATGGTGGAGAAAGGAGTTCAGAGAGTCAGGAACTGAAGAAAGAGAGGAATGAAAGAATGCATGGGGCTGGCCTGATTACTTTCCTGAAAATGGAAGCTCCAGGAGGAACTGACCAATTAGAAGAAGGGATTGCAAAGAGTGGAGAGATTTTCCAGGGTAAGAAGTCTACAAAGGTGGAGTGAAGTTTCCAAGGTGAGATGGCTGCTTTGGCAAGGCAGAGAAAGAAGTTATAGGCATAGAAATGCTATCTTTAGAAAAAAGGCAAAATAATAAAATCTAAAGATATAAACACTAGAATAATTATACTAATTTTCAGATGATATGACAATATAGTTAGGGAACTCCTAGAGAATCTGCAAAGTAACTAATTAAGATGATTAATATCTTTAGCAAGTAGCAAGATATAAAATCTACAGATATCATCAGAATTTCTATACAGTACAAAAAAAAAAACCCCCAGGAAGAATAACAGTAGAAAAAATTCCATTCAAAATAACTATAAAATATATGAGAGTTAACCTACCAACTCTTATATAAGATTTATTTAAAGTCAGCTACAAAGCACTGTTTATAGGAATAGAGACAAATAATTGGAGAGTTTCATTGTTCATGGTTGGACTGTACCAGTGTAATAAAATGATTTACACACTAAATTGATTTACACACAGCTTTACTATTGTATTAATCCAATTACCAAGGAGATACCTTATACACCTATAAAAAAGATAAAAATGAAAGAGACATATCAAACAATATTACAAAATAATAGTCATGAAAAATTTTGGTTCTGGCTGAAAAACAAAAAAGTAATCAGGGGATTAAACCAGATAAAAAAGAGATAAAAATAATTAAAAACTGTAGCCCAGTGTCTGATAGACTCAAGAACATAAATGGATGGGAGAAGAGTTCCCTATTTAAGTGACTGAAAATTGATGGAAAAAATAGAAGCACTTTGGCAAAAATTATGTATATACCAACATATACCACAATGAGCTCAAAAGGGATCTGAGAACTGATTACGAATAGTCCTTTCAGTTAAAAAAAAAGAAAATGAACAAAGGTATCTTTTTACTATCATATGTAGGGAGAAAATTATTAATCAAGAAATGGAAATCATAAGAACAAAATAAACAATTTTGGTGACATCCAGAAAGGAGAGAACATTCAACTCTAGAAGATATACATGTCAAATGTGGCAGAGATGTCAAGAAAGATGAGTAGAAAGATTACCTTGCTGCAGTAAGATTAACCTCATTGAGATTAATAACATAAATTTGTAGTGGACCTAATCAGTATGGTTTAGTGACTTTTCCAGCTCCCTTTACAACATCTAACTGTGGAGTGGAGGATGCCAATAATAGGAATAATCCAGAGCTGGGGATAAAATGGGACTGGTGGTACTTCAAGAGAAATATGGAAAGAGTGAAATAAGCCAAACAAAAGAACAATATACACAATTGCTGCAATAACAAAAATGATAAAATCACTAAAAGGAAGCAGAAAAGACTAACGAAGGTCCTGAAGAGTAGTCAATGAGATATAGCTCTGTCTTCACAGCACAGAAAGAGAGGACTAATAGGGCAGAATATTTTGTCAGATCTGGTCAATGAATCCCTGGGTAGAGGACTGTTTTGGGAGGGAGGAGTTAACTTAATTGTTTTTCATTGTCATGTGGGAGAGTTCAGTTGAGAGGGAGAAGGTTCTTTAAGAAATGGCTTCAGTGCAAAAATAAAAACCATCCATAAAGTATTTTCTTAAATGCACATACAAGCTGACAAAAATCAGCAGCATTTCTAGGAATGCTAGATGTAAATCTAAGAAGTACTAGAAAGAGAAGTCCCATTCAAAATACCTACAAAATGCATAAAATATATGGGAGCTGATCTGCCAGCACACACTCAATATCTGTATAGATATAATTAAAAAATATCCCTTAAATAAATAGCAACTTGTGATTTGAATAGAATAAACAAGGAAGAATCAGAAATGATGGAACACAATTATAAATCATCTTGGAAAAAAACTCTATAGTTGATAAGAACTGCTGGGAAAACTGGAAATTGTTTTGGCAGAAATTAGCTTTAGACCACCACCTTATACCATGAAAAAATTATAAGAGAAACAAATTGTATACCTTTAATGGCTTTGGGTGGCAGTTTTTTGGTTGTTGCCCTTCATCTTCGAAGAGGACCAAAATGACATCACCATGAGAAAGTGAAGTTTCAGTGTGTCCAACTGTGGCTGATCAGACCAATGCAAGCTTGGAATGCTCTACCACAGGTTGGGCAGAGATAGTACATGTGAATATTTAGAGTGGATATCCCAAATTTGTGCATCCTGTGTTTACTTTATGCTGTCTCAATTCTGCTTTGCTCAAAGAACACAGTACGCTTTCTGATGTGGGCACACCATACTGAGTGGTCCTGTGCCAGTGTCTTCCATTTGCACAGTCAAATCCAAAGTTCTTGAGAGAGACCTTGAGACTATCCTTGTATCACTTCTTCTGGCCACTATGTGATCGCTTACCCCATGTGAATTCTCCATAAAATAGTATTTTCTGCAAGTGTACATTTTACATTCAAACACCGTGGCCAGCCCATTGGAGTTGCACTCTCTGAAGCATAGCCTGAATGCTTGGCAGTTCAGCTTGAGCAAGGACTTCAGTGTCTTGTACCTTATCCTGCCAGGTGATCCTCAGAATATTCCTAATACAGTTCAAATGGAAACAATTCAGTTTCCTGGCATGGCGCTGGTAGACTGTCCATGTTTCACAGGCATATAACAATGAGGTCAGCACAACGGTTCTGCAGACCTTCAGTTTGGTAGTCAGTCTAATACTTCTTCTCTCCCAAACTTTTCTTTGGAGCGTCCCAAACACTGAGCTAGGTCTGGCAATGCGTGCATCAACTTCATTGTCAATGTGTACATCCCTGGAAAGTACACTACCAAGGTAAGTGCACTTATCCACATCATTCAAAACTTCTCCATTTGTTGTAACTGTGTATGAATGATGTGGTGGTGGCTGATGGAGCACCTGTGTTTTCTTAGTGTTAATTATTAGGCCAAAATTAGCACAGGCAGCAGAGAATTGATCCATACTTTGTTGCATCTCAGCTTCAGAGGCTGCCTTGAGTGCACAATCATCTGCAAACAGAAAATCATGCACCAACACTCCCTCCACTTTTGTCTTGGCTTGTAGCCTTTTCAAATTGAAGAACCTGCCATCAGTACGGTAGTTGACCTTTATGCTGTGTTCATCCTCATTGAAAGCATTTGTCAGCATGGCTGAAAACATCATGCTAAAAAACATGGGAGCAAGCGCACAGCTGTGTTTCATTCTATTGGTGACTGGGAAGGCACCAGAGCATTGTCCATTATCCAGAACCTGGGCAAACATGTCATCAAGAAATTGACATACAATGCTGATGAACTTCTCTGGGCAACTAAATTTTGACATAATTTTCCTTAAGCCTTCACAAGTAACAGTTTCAAAGGCCTTGGTCAGATCTACAAATGTTGTGTGTAGATGTCTGTTCTTCTCCTGGCATTTCTCCTGGACTTGTAAGGCGGCAAACACCATATAGACTGTTCCTCAGCCTTTTCTGAAGCCACACTGGCTCTCAGGTATATGACCATTTTCCAAGTGAAGGGATCACTCTATTAAGGAGGACTCTAACAAGAATCTTGCCAGCAATGACTGAGAGACCCCCCCTGTGATTTTCACAGGACAATCTATTCCCTTTACCTTTATAGAGATGGACAACAGAGGCATCCTTGAATTCCTGGGGGATAACATCCTCTTGCCATGTAACCTGGAAAATTTCAGTCAGCTTTTGTATGAGCAATGGTCCCCCTACCTTGTAAATCTCAGCTGGAATAGAATCAGCACCCGGTGCTTTTGCCACATGAAAGGAGCCTAATGACCCTCAAAACCTCTTCTTCAGTTGGAAGTTCAGCTAAGGAGGGATTGACTTCAACCTAAGGTAATGGTCAATGGCCTCAGAATTAATTGATGATGGTCTGTTGAGAACACTATGGAAGTGTTCATCCCATCTCTCTAGGACCATGTCCTTATCACTAATCAATGTGGCTCCATCAGCACTGAGTAGTTGTGATGCACCATAGGTTTTCGGTCCATAAATAACTTTCAGGGAATCATAAAAGTGCTTTGGATTGTTACTATCAGCATAAAACTGAATTTCATCCGCCTTCTTATTGAGCCAGGAATCCTACATCTTTCTTAGCTTTGCTTGTACTTTGCTTTTAATGTCATTAAACGCTGTCTTAGAGGTGGAGGAACTATCCTGCTGGTCAGTCCTATGGGGTTCTCATTTTTCATTAAGCAGCTTCTGAATTTCCCCATCATTTTCATCAAACCAGTTTTGGTGTTGGCGAGTGTTCTGACTCAGATGTGCAAATGCAGTGCTGTACACCAAATCTTTGAAAGCTGCCCACTCCATTTCTGCTCCACTGTTGCCAACTGTGTGTTGGCTCAACTTTCCCTCCAAGTCAGCAATAAACTGTTCATGCTCAAAGAATAGCTCCAACTTGTTGACATGAATTCTTCTGGTAGTCATTTTGCCTTGGGAGTGGCACTTTTGATAAATGTGAATATTTAGCTTGGAAGGAATCAGTCCAGCACTCTACACCACACATTGCCTTTGTCACTCTCACATCTTGTCTGTCTCTTCTCCTTACAATCACATAGTCTATTAGATGCCAATGTTTGCGGCAAGGGTGCAAATGAGTGGGGAAAGGGGTGTATGCATGAGGATGGTAATGAGTGAGAAAAGGGGTGTATGAAATTGTAATGGAAAAAGAGAGAGGGATGATTACAAAAGATAAAATAAATAATTTTGATTACATGATATTGAAAAGCTTTTCCTTAATCAAAATAATACAACTAGGATAAGAAGGCAGTTATTATCTGGGGCTGGGGGATGGAGAAATCTTAGAATCAAATGTTTCAGATCAGGTTCTAATATCTAACATATGTAGATAACAATAAAGTGGTTAAAGGAGATGAACAAACAGTTCTTAAAAGACAAACATTAAAGAAAATTATAAGAATGTGAATCATCTTCAAAGAGATCATAGGATGATCTGGTTTTAGAGTTCAAAGGAATATTAGAGATATTAAAATATTAGAACTAAAAAGGACGTTGGGCAGCTACATGGTGCTGGAGTGCATACAATACCTGGCTTGGAATCAAGAAGACTCATCTTCTGTTTGCCTCAGTTTCCTCATCTATGAAATAAGAGAAGGAAATGGCAAACCACTCCAGTATCTCTTCCAAGAAAACCCCAAATGGGATCACAAAGAGTCTGCAATGACTGAACAAAGAAAAGATCTTAGAGGTAATAATGAGATTTAAGCTGGAAGGGATCTTAATGACCACCTAGTCCAACCCCTTCATTTTACTGAAGAGGAAGCTGAGACTCAGAGTAGAGGAGTGGGCCAAAATCAAAAAAGTAGTAAATGGCAGGTCTGGGATTAGAACCCAGGTCTTCTGAGTTCAAATCCATTGCTCCTTCCCCTGCCTCCTGACATTTCATTAAGTGCTTTTGTAGTAAGATTTGATTGGATCTAGGTACACCTTTCTAAGGACATAGTAAGAGGAACAAAAAAAAGAGTAGAAAGAGATGGGGGCATATGTGGGAAAAGGGTGGTTAGGTCCTGAAAAGGGATGTGATACTCGCTGCCTGCCTTTCTTTGTATGCCCAGCAATCAGCATCATGCCCACACATAGTAAATGTGTCATACTTACTTACTCAGTGAATATATGGAGATCCTTTCAGTCCTGGGGCTCCTACTATATGATATTGCCCCATGGAAGCAACTTATCCCTTAATTTTTGGCTGCATGTGAAGAAGGGGCTGAGGAGATTCTAGCTAAGGGAGAAGCAAGGTCCAGAAGCAGAAACCACCACCAGACTGCCTTTTTCTTGGAGCAGTCTGGATAAAGTCATCAAGAAAGGAATTTCCAATTAAACCTGATCCCTCCAGCAGAATCACTGCTAACAAGTGACAATTATTGATCCTAATAACCTTTACAACACGTGTCTCATCCAGCTTCCAATTTGTACTCGTCCCTTGGCATGTCTGAACGCTGGTTTTGTTCTGCTCTCATCATTTGAAGCAGCCAGTCCCCATTCGGGTCTCAGGTGAGATGTGACATGAGAAAGGAAGGATTTACTTTGTGCTTTGACCTGAGGATAAGAAAAGAACAATCCTGGGATGGCTTGCTGATACTGTAGTACTCTAAGGTAGGTGACAGAGTGGCCCTTTGGGATCTGGATTGGAGATCTATGCTGTGTTTGTGTATCTGCCTGTTTGTGTGTGCCTATGTAACATTCATGTCCGTGTATATTAGAAAGCTATATGGGGCAGGAATATTATAATTGAAAGAATGCTAGATTTGGAGTCCAAGGGTCTAGGTTCCAGTACTAGCATTGCTCTTTACTCTCTGTGACTTGCAGCGAGGCGTCCTGGAGTCAGAAGGACTCATCTTCCTGAGTTCAAATCTGGCCTCAGACATTTACTAGCTGTGTGACTCTGGGCAAGTCACTTAACCCTGTAAAATGAGCTGGAGAAGGAAACAACAACTCTTTCCATTCCAGTATCTTTGCCAAGAAAATCTCAAATGGAATCATGAAGAGTTAGGCATGACTGAATAACAACTCTTCATCAATAACAACCGCGAAATCTGAGACTTGCTACCAGTGTGGTATGGTAGCCAGTGCCGTATGATTAGGGAGGTGATGTCCCTGTTAGGCTCCCCTGGTTAGACCACATCTGGAATGTTGCATTCAGTTGTGGTGCCTATAATCCAGGAAGTATGCTGATAAATTGGAAACTCTCCAGAGATGGGCAACCTGAATAATGAAGGACCTTGAGTTCACATCATATTTGTTGAAGAGACTGAAGATGTTCATCCTGGAGAAGAAAAGATTCAAGGAAGACGTGAGAATGGTCTTGAAATATTTTAATTAGTTGCCATATGGAAGAAGGATTAACATTATTTTACTTGACCTCAGAGGGTAAAATCAGAAGAAATGGGTCAAAGTTAAAAAGATACAAATTTGGACAGAAAATATGATTGGGAGGAAAAACCTTCTTGGCCATTAGAGCTGTCCCAAAGTAGGATGGGCTGGCTCAGGAAGTAATAGATTGCACTTCTCTGGAGGTCCTTAGGCAGAGGTTGGTGAGCACTTAATATACATGTTGTAGTGAAGATTCTTTTTGGGGGGTAGTAGCAGCTTGGTTACTGTGGTTACTTCTAAATCTCTCCTTTTGTGTGCTGTTTGTGTGACCTTAGATAAGTCACTTCTCCATTCTGGGGTTTAGTTCATTCCTTTGCAAAATGTGGAGATTGGACTCTAATTTCTAAGGTGTCTACCACCTCTATAACCTCTGATCCCAGGACCCATCTTGAAGGATGATTGTGGGGAAAGCATTTTGAAAAATGGAAAGTACTAGAGACAAATGAGTTCTTACTACTAAGAGCTCTTGTTGCTGATAGTGTTTGTGTCCAGCTTGGGATCTGCAATCTCAAGGTCAGGGTTTCCCTAGGAGCCAGAGCTGGCTAAGCTCTCTAGTTCTAGAGGAATCAGGAGCATTGAGGGAAGATTAGGGCAAAATGGGTTTCAGTTCCATTTTCTTAGATTCCCAAAATGTTGGAGTTGAAGGGAACTTGATAGATCTTCTGGTCCAGCTTCTTCCAAGCTCTCGTAGCCAGAAAACACTTTGGGATTTGGCCAGTCTGGGACCTAGGGACCCTGGAAGGGACTCAACAACCAAGAAAGATGCAGAAACTTTCAAATGAATAAAGGAAATCAGGCTATACTGAAACTGCCACACATAACCAGATATTTTGGATGTCTTCATATTTCATATCTTAGGGGGGAGTATGGCATCCACATCAAAATTTTCTCAGAAAAACTCACTATTCATTTTGCTCTGGGTTCCATCGAATGTACTTGGGGAAACTGTAGGTTCTAGTCCAACACCTCCATTTTACAAAGGAGGGATACTCAGAGAGAGAAGTAACTTAGCCATATTATACAGCAAGTTAGGGCTAGAACCAGAACCTCCATGTAGGTTCTAGGGCCTGTGTTCCTTCTACTCTGCTTTGTTTCTCCAGTAGAATTTGCTCATGGTGTAGTAGAGAGGATGGTAGTCTGGGGGTCTGGAAGTCATGTATTCAAATCCCAACTCAGATACCTACTAGCAGTATAACCTTGGGCAAGGTACTTTGTCTCTGCGCCTCAGTTTCCTTATCTATAACCTGAAGGAGTTGGACTCCTTTTCCTTGAAGTTACCTTATGTGCCTTATTACTATAAATCTACTAGCCTATCATCCAGGAGGGAAGACTGTCTGAGCACTAGGCACATTGCTCTACAGGCTTTGTTTAGCCAATATAGACACCATCAACAGCACTGGTGAGTTCAAACATTATCTGGTAGCTGCTGACCCAGTTGGGTTTGCTTTGCTGCCTCTCTCTCTTTTCCCTGGCACCAGTCACCATTGAGAAGCAGCTTTGGGATTGGGAAATGGAAACCTGCCAGATTCTCGCAGTTTTCAAGTGTTTATTAAATAGGAAGTTGATAGTTTAGTGGTTGGGAAGCACCCCAGAGCTGTCATTTCAGAGCTATGAATATTATCACAGAGGTGACTTGGGAGGGCCCTGGCTGCTTATGAATCATAATAGTACTTCGATTCAAAGTAGTGGAAGACTAACTAAAATTCAGATTGTTTTAGATCCAGAATTGCTTTGGAATTCAGAAGAAAGGAACATGCTAATACCCTTGCCAGGTACGGGTAATATAGGTAACAACTTCAACTCATTTCTCCCTTACTCTGGGAAAAAAAGGGATTATTCAAAGAAGTTGACTTGATCCCATGGGGTATTTGTAATCCAGTATGTGGTTTCCCAAGTGTACAGTGAAAGGATTGCACTCTATGACATATGAGGTCCATTCTAGTTCAAAATCTATGATCTTAGAGTATTTCCCTCCTCAAAAATTGTGAATAGTTCTTTATTACCTGCTGAATTGAATCCACCCTAAACCTGACATTTCCTTACCTGCTAGTTCATCTGCCACCTGGTCTAACCTACTTTGTCAGCCTTATTACATACAATTCACCTTCATGTGATGGTGATAGGTCCCGTATTGATCTCAGCAGACTTAAAAAACCACCCCAATTTCTTATGGCACCTTTGTTTATTCCCTTATCTTTTCCTGGATGCTTTCCTTCAGCCCTTTGGCTATCAAAATCTTACCCATACTTGAAATTTCAGTGCAAATGATACCTCCTTCATGGAGCCTTTCCTGATAACCCTGACCAGAAGTAATTTTCCCATCTTTCCTTTATCACATACTGTCTGTACAAATTAAGACACAGACATCAGTGATACTTATCATACATTACCACATACCTGGGCTATTTTATATGTGTCTTACATGTCTTTTAGAGCATATTAGAGGTTAGAAAGCCTATGGCAGGGGTGAGGAACCTGTGGCCTCAAGGTCACATATGGCCCTCTAGGTCTTCAAGTGCGGCCCTGTGATGGAATCTAAACTTCACAGAACAAATGGCCCAGGGAAAGGAATATTCTATTTGGACTTATAGGGCCTGGGTTCAGATTCCATCTCTGCTACTTCCTCACTGTGTGAGCTTGGGCATGTTATTAACCTGGCTAAATTCCTACTGCTTGCCCTTATTCCTTTGGCTCCCGTTGGAAAGTTCATCAAGATGTATTCCTGGCAGACATCATTGATTCCATGATCTCTCACATTCACCACAACAAGCCTTCAGTTGGAGGATTCTTCATTATGCCAGGTACTTTCCAGTAAATGGAAATTCAGGCTCAATTAGTACTTGTCGTGTACAATTTTCCACTCACCTGCTATTCAGTACCACTTTGGATTGGTTACAATAACTGCCTAAACTATATGAAAAAGGAGACTCCTGAATGAATCCAATGTTTAATTATCATTTATATGTAGATGACTCACAGTTCTATATATCCAGCCCTTGTCTCTCCCCTGAACTTCAGCCCTTCGTGTTCAGCGGCCTATTTGACAATTCAAACTGGGTACCTCGTAGGCATGTTAAATTCAGCATGTGGAAAACAGAACTCATTATCTCTCACCCCCAAATCTCCCTTCTTCTCAACTTCCTTATTTCTTTCAAGATCACCACTATGCCAGTCTTCTGGGCTCATAACCACAGTAATATCCTTGACTGTCCTCTGTCACCCCATATAACCAATCAGATGCCAAAACTCACTGCTCCTACCTCTGTAACATCTCTCAAATTTGATCTTTCCTTCTACTCACACAGCCACCATCTTAGTTCAGAACCTCATCATCTCTTGCCTAGACCAGGACTTCTTAAACTTTTTCCACTGGACCCTTTCAGTGCTTCTTAAATCCATATGAGTTCATGACCCACAATTTAAGAAGCCTGGACTAGACTATTACAAAGGTTTCTTAATTCGTCTGTTTCCCTCAAGTCTTTCCCTAGTCTAATCCATCCTTCACACAGCTGTCAAATTTATTTTCCCAAAGAGTAGGTCACTCTCCTACCCAGTAAACTTAAATGACTCCCTATTGCCTATAGGATCAAATATAAACATCTCTGTTTGGCTTTTGAAGCCCTTTACAGCCTCCTCTCAATCTATCTTTCCAGCCTCATTATATACTCCTCCTCTTCCCACACTCTATAGTCCAACCAAACTGGTTCCTCTTTTCCTCCCATAAATGGCACTCCTCCCATCTGTTTCTCCCCAGTGCCCAGCACAGTGTCTGGCCCATATTAAGCACATAATAAATCTTTATTGACTCATTAATTGAAGAAAATATATTTTTGGCTTTCCCATTCTCCTGGGGATTTTTGGCTTGAAGACTGAGTCTAAGGTTTTATGTCTCTCATCAGAAATTCAAAAGAACCAATATCATTTTCAATTACTAACCTTGAAAGCAAACTCTTAATAATAAGATGTCATATTAGTTAAGCACTGTACTTTTCCAAGCATTTTATACGTGTATGGATTTATTGGTTCTCCCAACAAACCTGTGAAATGGGGATAGTCATTGTGTCCCATAGAATCTGATGGTCAGTTCAGTCCCAACAGTAATGAAATATCACCACAGCATGGAGGAAATCAAAGAGAATATAACAGTCCTCTCCTTTCCCTCAAAGATCTTACAATCTAGTGGGTGGGGGAAGAAGGTATTTACAACATAAAGGCACATTGCTTTGATATAGAGGAGAATGAGTATTGGAAAGAGAAATTTATGGGATCAGCATTGGACCTCAGAAAATGCTCAAGAAACCTCTCTCAATTCACAGAGGAGGGGAAATGACTTGTCCAAGGTCTATTACCTTGCACATGGCAGAGCTAAGACTCAAATTTTAACTCCCAGTCCAATGTTCTAATACACTAAGTTCTTAAAATCTTAGAAGTAGAACTGGAAGAGATCTCAGAAGCTACCCTAGTCCAAAACCCTTATTTTATGCACACACACACACACACACTTATATTTTATGGAAAAGGAAACTGAGGCCCACTGGGGATGAAGTGACTTTCCTAAGGTTACACAGCTAAGTAAATGCCATAGAAATGTAGATGTACAACTGGAAGTTACCTCAGAGGCCATCTTCATCCAACCCCCTTATTTTGTAAATGAGGAAACTGAAGCCTTGTTGTGGTTTGCCCAAGGCCACACAAGGTACATTGTGAAGTCAGATTCTCTGGAGTCCAGACCCAGCATCCTTTCCACTTATTTCTCTCTACACATGACAGAGAAGGACAAAAAGCCCAGGGAAGTCAAGGGTCTTGTCTGCAGGTCACAGATCAGGGAACAGCAGAGGCAGAGTAGACCAGCAGTGAGTACAGGGTCTTGCTCAGAGATAATAGTTTAATTTCTTTTTATAAAGTTGACTAATTGCTTCTGGATCTTCTAACTTCCAGGTTGTGGTTGTGTTTTTTTTTTCATCCAAACCTAAAAACCTAAACCAGCTTAGCTCCTACAACTATAAACTATACCCATTATTTCCTGTGCCTAAGGAATAAAATAACAATTTATGCCCACAGGGAATTTAGTTAGAATTTTTTGATGTGCCAGCCATGCAGCGTCCCTTTTGTCTTGATCTAGGACATGCCATAGCTCACAAGATCTATCTAGGAGCTGGTGAGCTCGCCCAGGACTGCCAACTCCCTTGCAAACACAGATCATTTTCTACTCAGGGGGTCAAAGAGAGGTGGAGCCCTTTTACAAATGCAGGGAAGCAGAACTCAAACAACTATACCAATGGTGAGTAAGCTAGGTTAATGATATGCATAAGGATATAAGGACTGGTGGCATTCAGAAGATCATAGGACCACAGACGCATGGGAACAAACAGAAAAGATCCTGTAGTCCAGCCCTTTCATTTTATAGGTGAGGATACTGAGGGCCTAAAGAGTGAAAGTGCCTCCCCATCATTACTCAGACGGTGGAAGAGCTGGTGCTCAAACTCAGGTCCCCTAATTCTAAGTAAGTCCAGAGTTCTTTTCACTCTAGTGCATGACCTCTGCAGACTCTCTGTGGCTTCATTTATGTAGTGGTCACTTGGACCATTTCTGTGTGCTTATCACTCTTCCTCTCGCTCTGAGGGTAGTAGTCAAACCTGACTGGCTTGCCTAACTTATCTGGATTCAACCTGAGAGACCATTATACTGCTGGACATTTAGCTTTTATAACAGAAGTCTCTTCAACACTAAATGGCCTGTTTTATGCTTGTGGTTCTCAAACATGTTAAGGGAACATAGTCTCAGACAACTGCCATCCTCAGACATATCACCTAAGGTGTCTCTGGAGAGTTCTCTCATTGCAGACTTTTCCAGTATCAGAAGGCCAATCCCCAGTCAGTGGAAAGGTCCAAAACATAGCCATAGCACAGAAGACACCCATGGAGGAGAGAAGCATGTCTTCCCAAGAGAGAAAGAGACACACACACACACACACACACACACACAGAATACATGTCAGGGAAAGTTTCTGGGAATCTCATGCCTTTTCCATACTCCACTCTACACTAGGCCTAAATACTCATAATGGCAGCTCAGCAATAAACCACTTGGTGCTGTGTACTGCCATGGTGCTGACCCACCTTATATCTCTCACTATGGCCAGCTGTGCTTGGCCATAGTACTGACACATGTGAATAGAGGGTTGTCTATGGCAACACAGCACCCAACTTTCCAAATGATGAAGAATGACCATTTTGTGGTGAGGGAGGACCTAGTCTCAGTGATTAGTCCTTGAAAGAAGTGAGATTAGGGAACATAGGGGAGAAACAAGATATAATGATGCCTTTAAAAGAACATCAAATGGGAAGATTCTGTGTTATAAGGCATGACTCTTTGGAAAAGATTGAAGGAAGGATCCAGGGAGAAATTCAGGTGATAGAAAAACCAAATATCATTCAAAATTTATTTTCAAAAAATAATTAAGGAATTGTAGTCAAGGGATCTAGGTTTGAGTCCTAGCCAAATGACTTTGGAGATGCTACCTCTCCTGTGCTTCAGTGTCTTCCTCTGGATTTGGACCAGATAATCTCTGAGGCCCCTGCCAGCTCTAACATTCTATGAATCTGCAAGCAATTTAATGAGGTGGGTATTTTTCCAACAAAATGTATAATACCTTCTATCCAAAATGGACCCTACCATTCCCCAAGCCTATCACATACAGTTTCCTACCTCTTTTCCTTTTCCCAGCTCTCCTCTGTGCTTCAACTGGCTCCCCCCACCTCTCCATTTTTCTGGATTTCTACCTGATGGATTCCTAGCCATCCTCCAAGATCCAAATCAAATACTTATTTCTCCATGAAGTCTTCCATGTCTCCTCTATGTCAGAAACGATTATTTCTTTCTTTGACATCTCATGGCATTTTGTACTTCTGCATTCTATTCCAGTTATTTGCACCTGTATCTTATCTCCCATAGATGACTATGAGCTCTTTGAGAATAGGGGCTGTGTCATTTTTTGTCTTTGGATCCCCCAGCATGTGTTAGGGGTGAATGTAATAAATAAATCTCAGTTCTGCCCCCATGCATTTTAGGTATATCCCCATCCATATACTCCTTTCATGGACTTCATCCAGGGTTCATGACTATCAGGAAGACTCCCTTAGGTCCTCTGATTTGACTTATTGTACAAATAAAGGGTTTTATTTAAGAAATGTCAAGGCCATGACACATATTTGTCTTTTCCTCCTGGAATTTTTATGAAAGGTCATGCTTACAGTAGATATTACCAATAAAAATGATTTCAATGAAATGAGAATAAATGATGCCACACATCATCAAGTGCTTTTGAATTAGTTTCCATGGAAATGTAAAGATGAAATGAAGTAATAATTTCAGGGCAAAACAGCTGAAGCTGAAGATAATAGAGAAATGGTTTGATAAAAGCAAGGGAATAATCAAGAGAACTCCAATCAATTACTCTTTTTTGTTTGCATTCACTTGATTAATTGGTCAGGGATATTATTAACCTTCCTTGCAATGTATTTAGTCATTGTTTTTAAGACTTGGCATTACCAGTGGCCTTATAGAAATTGAGCCTGGGGAAGAGTATCCTTCATTTCAGTTACTCATGAAGCAGGTAGGCCTTCTCTCGGTAAAGTAACATTATAAGGGAAAAATTCCTGTTTCCCTTTGAATCTCATTGACAGATGTGGGTATCATTTAGCATCTTCAGAGTTTACAAAATATCTTTATTTTAGGAACTTAATGGAAGGTGAACTTGTGACTGGGTTGCTGGGGAGGGGTGTAGTGAATGGATGAATAAGCCTGTTTCTGTCATCTGTATGTCTTATTCCCTTACTAGACTCTGTGCTCTGTGAGGGGAGGGACTCCATCTTCTCCAAACTTTGTTCTCCCCTAACTCCCATTCCCATGCGCTGTTAGCAAGGAAAGATTTGAAAATTATGGTATGTAGCACAAGCAGCAGTTTTCCAGTTAAACTACACATTCATTGCCATGACACAATTAAACACCCTGCTGTGGAAAGCTTCTCTGTGTGCTGGATGTCACATGCTCCCCAGGCCTCGGGGCCCCTAGTCCCTCCCTGGGGATGGAAAGGTTTGATATTAGTAACAGAATAAATAGTAATTAATATTAAATAATTATGCAGGTGCTTTTAGGTTTACAAAACATGTGTGGTATTTAATTCTCACAATGGCCTACGTTGTAGCTGGTGCTGGTGTTCAGTTGTTCCAGTTGTGTCTAACTCTTCATGGCCCCATTTGAGGTTTTCTTGGCAGAGATAGTGGAGTGGTTTGCCGTTTCCTTCTCCAATTCATTTTTCGGATGAGTTAGCTGAGGTATAATGGGTTAGAATGACTTACCCAGGGTCATAGAGGGTCAGATTTGAACTCAGGAGGATGAATCTGACTCCAGGTCCTAGCTACCCTGTGACGTAGCTGCTCCAGGCATTATTATTGACAGGCAATTGAAGAAACTAAAGCTCAGAACAGTTAAGTGACTTGTCCAGGGTCACACAAACAGGATTCAAAAGTAAATTATTCTTGATTTCAAATCTATGCTGACTCAAAAGATCAAGTTTTATTTAGAGAGCCCAAATGGAAAGACCTGAGAGAAGTTGAAAAACTAGGTGCTGGAGCAGAAATTCAAACAAGGGTATCATTACTAGATCACTCAGTCAACAAGCATTCAGTAAATGGCTCCTATGTGCCAGGCACTGTGCTGAGTGCCGGAGATACAAAGACAGAGATGAAGCCGTCCCTGACCACAAAGAACTTACAGAGTCAAAGATGCAAGGAGTGCCAGGAAGCTAACTATTTCTGTGATTCAGTCTGCCCCACAAAGATTCAGTGTGTTATGGCAGCTATTGGCATTCCTTGCCCCTAGATGGCACTGGCATACTAGCATGATCCTGGGCTGAACCTATAAAAGTCTTTTCCTGGCTCAATCACACCAGTAAGACTATAGACTGAAACATGAAAACCATTGAAGGGAAGCCCTTAGATTCTCTTTGGCCTCTCCAGCCTCCTTTCAATGAGCCCTTTTACCTCATCTCTGGCCTCTTCAGATGTCAAAGTGTCCTCGTGTTGTCCAATCTTCCCTACTTTCCAAAAAGGAAAGGATTAGTTATATGCACTTGGAATTATACTAATGAGAAGGGGTAGTTCTTGATCTTCCTCATTCCTTCCACCTCTTTTCAAATACCCCATGCTGTCCTAGAAAGATACTGGTCCACAGTTTCAGCTTTCAGAGCCCTATTCCTGCTTCCACAATACAAGTTCACTACCTGGCAGGTCTGGAGCTAGGCAGTATGATATTACTAACCTCCATTTTTTACTTCAATGGCTCTGTGATCTGATAAAATGGATATTCCTTCTAGCAGTGCAGGTCTTAACCTACCCACACCTTCTCATGGAACTCCTATCCATATCCCCCTTTAAAGCCCCATGAGCTAGGAGTATTAATCTGTCTCTGTACATTTCTTGGATACTGGTGCTGTATGTAGCCTATGTATCTGTTTTTCTTTGCTCTCATTACATGATTACCCCACCTCCTCTTGCTGTCATATATCATTTTAATGATATCCTTTATGTAACTTTTTGCTCACAGTTAATTCTTCATTGATAATGTACGGCAGGCTTTACCCCTACCATGCATCTTTTCCTTACCCTTTGAGTCACCAGCAATTATGATTCCTGAGAAACTGAGGCATTCTGTGATTTGCAACCATATAATTCTGAAATTCATACATACCTAGATATATACAATTATACACACACACACATACACATGTGTAATTCCTAGAGAATATTGAGAATATTGGTGTATAAAGAGATGAGCTTTTCTTTAAATGAAAAGTAAATACTGAAAGTATTTACATTTTGGAAATTTAACATCAAGCCTAATCTCTTCTTCCTGTTTAATTCTGGGCCCAGATATCTAGGGTATCTCTCCAGAATACACATACAACATAGGATATCTTGGACAATAAATATTTTTTATCCACTTGGCTTTTCCTGTGTGGATGGTATGCCCAAAGGCTTTTACATAATTATGGATCTCATTTCAGAAGTTCTGTAGTGTTCTGATACTTGAGTCAATTAGCACAAGGTCCCCCACAAACAGTAGCATCTGGAAGACCTCATCATCTATAGAGAATCCTTCTATTTGGACTCTGTGTTGGACATTCTTCAAGGCAGTCCAAACACCATTGGCAAGCTATGCATCTCATTGTTTTGTGGTTCATTTGATATGGAACATTGAACCCATAGATACAGGGTTATTGAACAAGAAATAACCTTGTTATTTCTTATGTGTCTTTCAACGACTCCTATTATCTTAACATGTACCTGGCAGATCTCCTGTTGGAAAAGATTCTTTAAGGTGGTATTTGGTTGGTTGTATTGAGTCAAATGTATTTTATAGTCAGACAAGAGCAATGAGATCTTGTATTCTCTGCACCTTTTAATCAATCAACACGAAGAATTAGTCTGCTATAGAATATAATTTATAAAAACCTATTTGTTTTCTTCTTATTTTCATCAAGGATGCTCTCAATATATATTTAAATTTCTTTCCCAACCCCTCTTAATTCTATTGCCTTCTCCCTGATAGTTTTTTTTCCTATTTATCCCATATATAGTTGGTTTGTATATATTTGTTTGCATGTTGTCTCTCCCATTAGATTATGACTTACTTGAGAACAGGAACTGTCTTTTGCCTCTTTTTCCATCTCCAGCACTTAGCACAGTCCCTGGTATACAGTAGATGCTTAATAAATATTTGTTCATTAAATTATTCTTATGAAGATATTACAGAGATGAAAAAGTAGGTGCATTTTTCCGCCCATTTTGAACCATCCTTCTTCTAGATTTCCTAAGACATAATCATTGAAACCCTTGAAATTGTATTGCCTCCAGCAGGGCCCTCCTCTCTGAATTCTTCTGTCTGGTCCCACTTACTTTTCATAGCAGTGGTTTCTTTAGTGCTGTCTCTATTTCCTCATGTAGTACATCAGGAACTCTGTGATGGTAGAATCCAAATATGGTGGTTATGTTTTCATCAATGGACACAATTGTTGTGGAAATCTTGACAGATGTTTTCAATTTTTCATCCATTTGTTGTCCTTACATCCATCATCCTTCAATGTTCTCAGGATGATGGCTTAATTGGATCTGATGCCAAGTTTTCTGTAAACTCATTTTCCCCTCCACCTCTTGCTGTTTTATAAGGTGATACTTTTCCTAGTCTTCCACCATCCTCTCTAAGATTTGACACAGAAGCTTGTTTTCAACTGGTGTTGCTTTGCATGTCAGATCCCTCTTTTGGGAAAAAGATGAAGTGTTTGACCACTGAAGCAATTGCTAGGTTTTTCCAGCCTCTTTCTTGCAGCGATTGCCTTATGGCTAAACATTGTTAAGAAACATGATGGCCCATATCTTGTTCTACTACCCAATTCGCAGTTATGAATAACTTGTTTCAACATGTAAGGTTGCATTTCTGATAAGGCTTTTATATTTGTTATATCAGGAAATAACACTTAAGACTAAGAGCCCTTCCCCAATAAGTAAGTGAGCGCAGGATATAAACAAATGATTTTAAAAAATTGGACACTATTAGGCACCATATGAAATCTTGCTCCAAATCACCAAACCATCATTGGACCAATTTGTATTTATTACAAATTACAAATAATAATTTGTAATTATGCTAAAAGTGACTCAAATATCCATACCAACTGACCCCAGTGATCCCATTGATGGGAATATATGCCAAGGAAGTAAAAAATACAAAGAAAGGTTCTATATGTACCAAAATATTCATAGCAACACAACAGGAAGCAAAGCAGTCCATTGATTGAGGAATAGTTCTGCAAATTGTAGTAGATGAATATAATGGAACAATGTAATATATAAGGAATTATGATTATGGAGATTTCAGAAAAGCATTGGAAGATTTCTATGAACTAAGACAGTGAAGTGCACAGAACCAGGATATCAATATACACAGTGATTGGTGCAATGTAATGGAAAAACAGCAACCCAAAGGAAACTGGGTACATCATAATTATAAGGACGTGGCATTTGGTCCTGGAGAAGAGTTTAAAAAATGGGCCTTCCTCCTTTCTTTTCAGGAGAGGTGGATGGTGGCTGCAGACCATTGCTTATACTGTCAAACCCAATTGATGTGTTGGTTAATTTTGCTGAAATGCTTTCCCTTTATTTGTCTTTTTAATCTTTGTTACAAGTGATGGCTCAGTGGGGAGGAGAGGAGGGAGGGATCTCTTTAGCGACAGAGATGATATGAAAACAAAAGACATCAACAATTTAAAAAGAAAGAAATCAGTCAGATTACAACTGTTACAGTTGAACACCGTATCTTATCATTTTTATTCCTCCTCTTACTTAGGTATTTATTTTGATCTTTGCTATAACATCTTTATACATAGACAACTAAAGTGGAAATGGGTCTCATGGCAACCATTGCCTTTTTAAAGATAGAGTCCTTGTCATTTTTTATGCTTTATTATTCTATATTCACCATCTATGTCCAGCACCTCCTGATTCTCTCCTCGAAGGGAATATTTTATATACACTTACATACATAGATACATAGATATACACACACACACACACACAGAGTGACTTCTTTGTAGTCTAAAGCCTTCAGCCTTTTTGTTTCTTGATCCTGAACCATATTTTCTAACATTTTTTCTCCATTATCCCCATATCAACTCTTACATTGCTGAGTGTTAATGTTTACATTTACTTATTTTGAAAGACTTTTTATCATGTTCTTTGTAGAAGTTTGCTACCTCATTACCCTCTGCACCAGATGTTGGTGCACGCACACACACACACACACACACACACACATCTTCATGGTGGCCTTTGGTTTATGCTCATTTTGATCACTGCAAAGGGTATCCCATGGAATACTTGCAAAGGGTCCAAGCATGGCAAAACCAACTCCTTTATGAGTCTCCCTAAGGAGAATCTGTGAGGCATCCTTCTATACTTTCTTGTATCTTCTGGTTTAATTTGTAGGGTGAACATTAATATTGGGAGGATTCAGCTCCTTTGGTACTATATTGTCTCCTTGGTCATTGGACAGGAAATTTACTTACATTTAGAGAGTCAACAACTAAGTAAATATTTATAGATGTTCTTAAAACCATCTGTCCCCACCTCTTTCTACCACTTAGCCACTGTCACTATAGGTACACAAGGGAGGGGGCTACACAGGACTGATGGTCATTTTTGTATATTTTTGGTTTTTTTCGTCATAGAATGCCATAGTCAAAATATCCATTGCCTCACAAGCAGGGAGGCAACATGGTGTCCGAGCTATAGTACTGGAGTTGGAGTCAGGAAGACCTGAGTTTGACTCCTGCTTACTAGCTGGGTGACTTTGGGCAAGTCACTTATACCTTTCTAAATTTTATGTACATTTTGTTTATGTCCTTTGATCATTTACCTACTAGGGAATGGTGGCGCCACTATACAATGAGAGGGTTTGATTTAATGACTTCTAAGGTCCTTCCAAGCTCTAAATCTTTGATCATATGATTGGTGATAAACTTCTCCATACTCAACTAAGCTAGTCCTCAGAAAACACACACATAGTTCACTTTTTACAGATGAGGAAAACAGAGCCTCAAGATTTATACAAGATCATATAGCTGGAAAGTGACAGAGACAGGAGTTGGATAGGCATTCTTTCTATTACTCAACTAACTCTAAGTTCAGTGTTCTTTCCATTATGTCAAACTGACTTTCTTTTAAAAGCAGAGAATCCAAGAAACCCAACATTTATCATTTTCAAGTTGCAAAATTAATGAAAAGCTCTGTAAAGTCACACCAAAATGCTACCTTCAATACAGACACTGAGATTGAGTCAGTCAAGTCTGGGAAACCATTCTGTTGCCTTTCCTGATTGAAGTGCACTTAACATTTTCACCATGCTACTGATTGTCTCTGGTATGCTTCATGGCACGTGTTCTCCTCCCATCAGCTCCTACTTAAATGCAACAAGCAAATGCATGTTTCTCCCTGAAACCATTTCATGAGTATTGCAAAGCACTGTGTCATCCCAATATTAGTGTTGCTAAATTTGCTTTGGGGGCTTATCCTAGCGAGCAGCACTGAATGGTCCCCCAATTTGGATCCAGCAGTGCGTGACAAGCAGATCCAATTTGTCCAATTTAGATGGCATAGCTCCAATTCTCCCATGCCATTCAGAGCTGCCTGCAGTGAGGCATGCACTCTCAGGCTCAGGAGTGTGGCACTGCTCCTGAGAGGTAAGAAAAAGGGTGAAGGAGAGTATGGCCCATCCCTATGAGCCCTGGTGGTAACAGACAGCTTAGCAATACCAAAGGCTACAATCTTTGGGAGTAGGGAGGATGTTTTTTTTCTTTATTATAAATTTAATCAACAAAAAACACATGGTTTAATAGACATGCAAAATTAAAAATGAAACCTGACACTAACCATTAGCATTTAGTAAAGCAGAACCAAGAGAATTAGCAAATAACAAACGAGCAAAAAAAATGTATTTGTTCTGCATTCCTTCCCGAGTCAACCTGATAATCTGCTACCTTTGGTTTTGTTTTCCTTTTCCTTTTTATATTATTATAGAGAGTGATTCTATACTTCTGGGGTTTTGCTGATTTCGCTCTGCATCGCCTCATATAGGTCTTTCAGTATTTTTGTGTGTACCCCATATTTATCATTTTTTACAGCACCATTACATTCATATACCTTAATTTATTCTCCCATTCTCTGGTCGTTGTTTCCAGCTTTTTGCTGTTACAAATAAAGCTAAAGGCTCTAATCTCCCAATAAGACATGTCAGTACAACATCCAAGCTTGGCAGGGAAAGGTGAATTTGTAATGGTCATATATTTTATGTATTCCAAATTGGACGGTAAATGGTGCTCTTGGAATGTAATCCTATATTGGGTTCTCAACGCAGAAGATCTATTGGTTGCCGTTTTCCTCCTGAATCCCATTTCAGGTTCGCAGAGGAAGCAGAATGCCGGCTATCTTGGAGAATATAAAAAGCGATGGGTAAGAGATAAGACTAAGCCTCGGAGCAGTGATGCCACGTTTAAATTATTTATCATCCAACAGCCCAATCAAAATGAAGGAATGGAATTGAGACACAGAGTCACGGAATGTTTCTAAATGAACACCGATTCATCAGAAGTATACGCTTTACAAAGACAGTAAGAGGAGCTGCTCAAGAGAAGTCTATTTGTACCCCATGTTTGCAGAGGCAGCATCTTATACATGCCTGGTGGGCACTGCCAACTGCAGCATGAGGCTCTGATTCAATTAGAACCTTATGGATAATTAAGGATGGCTCTAGATTCATTTAGTCGATGGAATGCTGTTGACTTTCTTTATGTCCGATGACAGCAAAGCATCATTGCTATCTTTGCTGAATGAGATATCTTAGCATGCTCCTTTTGTAGAATCTACTTGATAGATTTGGGAAACTGCAGTTAAGATGGCACAGAAAATGGTGCTACTCCCAGGTTGTAAATGACTTCAAAGTCTGACATAAATATATTCTTAAGTAAATAATCTAGTTTATATGCCATAGATGCTGATTCAAAGAACTTAAGCATGCTTCCAAAATACTGGATTTCAGAAACAGAGACTGATAATGTTGCCAACTCTCTATGGCAGAAACTAGGAGTACTAAGTGATTTGAGCTGCTGAATCCCCCACCCCCACCCCAGCATTGAAGGTATAACCACTTCTCCGGGATGTTGTAGAGGGAAATCTTGTTCAAGTATTGGTTGGTCTAGATGACTGCCATGATCTCTTTTAAGTCAGAGAGTCTATGATATTATGATGTAGCAATGAAGATAGGGAGTAATGTATTCTTATTTAAAGTGTGATTGGAGAATTTAATGGAAGGAAGGAAGGAAGGAAGACATTTATTAATATGTGCCAAGATCTGTATAAATATTATAAATTTGATCTTGTTTGAGCTTTACATCTCTGAGAAGTAGGTGCTGTGCTTTTATTATCCCCATTTTACAGCTGAGGAAACTAAGGTAATCAGAGGTTAATTGACTTGTCCATGGTCTCAAGGCTAGCAAGTGTCTAAGGCTTAGATTTGAACTCAAATCTTCCTGAATCCAGGCCCAGCTCTCTATCTATTGTATCACCTAGCTGCCTGATGCTTAGAGGGATCTTAAAGATGATGGAGTCCTTAGCTTTCACTTTACAAGAGGGAGGGAGGAAACAAAGCACCTACTCTGTGCTGGGCAGTATATTAAGCACTTTACAAATACTATCTCATTTGATCTTTACAACAATCTTGGAAAGTTGGTGCTGTTATTACCCCATTTTCAGATGAGGAAACTGAGGCAAATAAGTTAAGTGACTTGCCCAGGGTCACACAGCTACTAAGTGTTTGAGGCCAATCTGAACTCAGGTCTTCTTGACAACAGATCCAGCACTCTATCCACTGCATCACTTTGCAAGGGATCCAAACTCAAAACCTTTAATTCCAAATTCAGAGTTCTTTAAACTGCCCAAAGAATTGAAGTGACTTGCTCCCAGTCCCCTGGGGTGCTGAGTAGAAGAGCCTGGAATTGTGCTTCTCATCCTTTACCATCCCAGAGTTGATACCTAAGTTGCTGAACTCTTGTTCCTGTGTTTCATTGGGATGAAGAGGTAACCCTACCTTCTCAAAGGCTATCTCTCCCCTTCTGAAGGCACAAAACCAGATGACGTGTCATACATGATGGAAAGAGGGGCATTAAGAAATTAAGGGGAGGCTCTTTTTGCCCCAGCAAGTTAGTGACAACCTCTAGAATGAACGAAGTTAGAAAGGGATTGCAGTTTTCATCAGTGGAAGAGTGCGATTACAACAGAAGGGATCACAGACCCCGGAAGTATTGAAATAAAGTCCCAGCAAACCAAAACCAAAACCAGATACACGTGCTTCTTACTTTCTCCCTGATGGAATGTAAGTTCCTTGAGGGCAAGGATTTTTTCATTTCTATCTTTGTATCCCCAGTGCCTGGCGCATAGTAGGCACGTTTTAGTCTCTTTTGTGATTAGGTCCTTTCTTTACTTCCTAAATCGAATATATAGTAATAGTGCCTCAGATCACATGTTTCATTTTTCTTTTTCCTTTGCTTTATTAATAGATAGATTTGCACCAAAATAAAAGACAGAGCCTAAGTAAAGGAAGAGTGACCTGGGCTTTGGACTCAAGGCACTTAAATTTAGAGAGGACAAAATATTTATATAACGATTTTAATAACATTTCTTAGTAACATTTTGATAGCATGCTCGCTAATGTTGAAGCTAGTTAGTAACAGTAATTAGTGGAACAAGGAAGATGCAGATGATATGCTTCCCCACAGCCTCATCCATACCAGGCATTGGCCTCTCCATTAGTATCCTATCAGTGTCCTGTCTTCTTGTTACACAGGGTCCTGCTTCCCCCAAAACAAGGCAGTTTCTCTCCCTCCATGAGGCCAGCAACCTGGGGTCTCTTCCTCAAACTTGCTTGAAGGACACATTTAATGCTCCTTGCCAGAAGGACCTAAGTAGTATGGTTCTGGTTATGCTTCTGGTCAAAGATACCCTTCTGTAGTTTTTTCTATATGCAGACTTTGTGTGTATATATCCCACTTAGCGCAGCTCTCTGCCCTCAGCACAGAGGGGCATTGTTTTGCTTGCTTCCCTGATGTTTCTCCATCTTCCCTCCTGTCCCCCATCTCTCCCATTGGTGCTTGAAATTCCACCAAAAATGATTTATTCTTTTCTATTGAACATTGCTTTATCCCTGTGGATTCTCTTATAGATTGCCTGTACTTCATAGAGGGATAACACTTTAAATGCCAAACAGGAGTTATTAGTGTAGTATTTTGGAGAGAATACTGAATTTGCAATCAGAGGACCCAGATTCAAATCCAAAGCTTAATACTTTCTAGTTGTGTGACCTTGTACAAATCACCTCCCCATGTAGACCTCTCATACCCCGCCTATGAAAATGTACCGAAGGTCTATGTTCTCCTCCAGCTCTGCTAGTCTGATGATATGACACCCTAATGTGAATAGGAGACAAAGGCAAGAGGAGGCACTGAAAGGGAGAAGAAAGGCAAGACAGAAGGGGTGGGGCACCCCAACCAACTTGGCCAGTTTCATAATTTTGACCTGGACCCAGCCTGTCAGCACACATCTTATAAGACAAGGCACTGGCTCCAACCTGTCTTGACCAAAATTGCATCACGGCAAACAGATTTAACTTTTCCTGTCTCTGGCAGACTTCAAATTAGAGCAGTCAGGAGCATACAGCCTCACAAATCAAGTATACATGCAAAAGAACATTTTGTTGCTGTTGGCAGGAGCAAAATGGGCAAATCTGTGTTTTTAAAAGAGGAGGGAAAGTAATGTAAGGCCCTTGGTATGTGTTTCCTGTTTGACCTAAACTTGTGTGCTAATATCATTATAACCCCTTTCATAGCATCTTGGTAGAACGTTGCTGTTTGTAAAATACTTTCAGAGTACGAGTTGGAAAAGACCCCAGTAGCCATCTAGTGTGATTCATATACCTGAACAAGAGTCCCCTCTATAGCATCCCTGACAAGTTGCTAGCCAGCCCTTTCTAGAAGACTTCCAATCTTGGGGAATTTGCCACACTACAAGGCAGCCCACTCCACTGCAGAATAGCTCCAATTGCTAGGAAATATGTCTTTGCAATTGTGAGCAAAAGGCTATAAAACTATGTATAACCTTTGACCCAGCAATACCACTACTAGGTCTGTACCCCAAAGAGATCAAAGAAAAAGGAAAAGGACCCTTATATACAAATATATCTATAGCAGCTCTTTTTGTGGTGACAAGGAACTGGAAACTTGAGAGGATGGCTAAACAAGTTATGGCAGAGGCATGTGATGGAACCCTGCTGTACTGTACAAAATGGTGAAAGAAATGATTTCAGAAAAACTTGGTAAGACTTGTACGAACTGATGTAGAGTAAAGGGAGCAGAAATGGGAAAAACAATGTACACAGTAACAGCAATATTGTTGATGATAATCAACTGTGAGAGACTTAGTAATTCTGATCAATTCAGTGATCCACTACAATCCCAAAGGACTCATGATAAAAAATGATTTCCAGCTTCAGATAGAAAACTGATAGACTCAGAGTGCAGATTGAAGTATATTTTTCTCTTTATTTTTCTTGCTCTTTTTTTTCCCGAACATGACTAATGTAGAAACATGTTTTGCCTGACTTCATATGTATAATAGGTATCATGTAGTATAATTGCCTTGTCAATGAGTAGAGAAGGGGGAGGAGGGAGGGAGAGAATTTGAAACTGACAATGAATATAAAAATTTTTTAAAAAGAAATATTTCCTTATGTCAAGCCTAGATCTGCTTGTGACTTCCACCCATTGGTCCTAGTTGTTCTCTATGGTTCCAACCAGAATAAGTCTGATCTTTCTTCCATTATTCAGCCCTTGAAATATTTAAACAGTTATTAATACCTCCCCAAAAACACCTTCTCTTTTTTGGACAAAGTTTTCTAGTTTTATCAGCTGCCTTTTACCATCCTGATTGCCCCCCTTTGAACACTCTCTAGCTTATCAGTGTTCTTCCTAAAATGTGTTACCTAGAATGAACATAATATCTCAGCTATCTCAGCAGGACTCTTACCACTTGGCCTACACACTGTGCCTCTCTTAAGGAAGCCTGAGATCACCTGAACTTTTTTGGTGACTGTCATACTGTGTCCTCATTCATATTGAGTTTGCATCCCATCACATCTGTCCTTGATGAACTGATTCTTAGTTATGGCCATGGTTCCTCCATTTTGCATTTCTGAAGGTGACATTTTGAAGTTAAGTACAGAGTTTACATTTCTCCTTAGTAAATTTCATATTATTTGACATGGCCCAATGGACCTTTGGTATCTTAGAACTTTCAGTATCTTGACTTTGTCATCTAGTGTGTTCGCTGTCCTTACTACCCTTATGTCCCCTATGTATTTGATAAGCATGCCACTATGCCTTTATCTGAGTCACTGATAGAAAGATGAAATAGCATAAGGCTGGGCACAGAACCCTAGGGGCTCTTTGCTAGAGAGACTTCCTTCCAAGTTGACATTGAACCATTGTATAGCTCGCATCTCACTGTCTTGTCTATATGAATAGCATGAATAACATAGAAATTGTATCTATAGAATCCCCTTGAGCCACCAATCTAATAACCCTGTCAAAGAAAGAAGAAATGAAATGAGATAAGACCTGGTGTGACCTATTATCATTAATGAAGCCATTCTGACTATTTTTCATCCTCTTTTCTTTTGCTTTATATTCACCAACCATATCTTTAATAATGTGTTCAAGAATTTCCCCAGGAATTTAAGTAAAGCTCATTAGCCTATGTAGTGTACAACTTCCATTCTTTTTACTTTTTGAAAATTGTGACATTTGCCCTTCTCCAATCCAATAAATCTTCAGTTCCCCATGATCTTTCAAAGATCAGTCTGCAGTTTCATGTGCCAGGTCTTTCAGTACTGTGGGATATAATTAGTCAGGAGACTTGAAGTCATCAAGGACTGTCAGGCACTCTCTGATTCTCACAGAATCAGAGACTTTCAAAATCAGAAGGAATTGTGGAAGCGATGTAGTCTAACTCATCTCTTAACAAGTGGCCTCTCAACAACAAGTAGTCATCCAGCATTCTTTCCACTATCATGCTGCTGATTGGAAAGACTTTATTAGAAGTATTTTCACTGCTGGGAAATGAAAGCTCCAGATGCTTTCTGAAATCAATATTCTCAAAATTCAGACCCTGTTTTTAATAATTCTATCTCTTCCATGAAAAGACTGGTATAGAAAGAGCACTAGATTTAGAGTCAGAGGATTTTGGTAGGAATACAGACTCTCTACTTACTTATGACTTTGGACTAGTCACTCATATCTCTGGGCCTTGGTTTCCTCCTCTGTAAAATGGGAGGATTGGACTAAATGATCTCCAAGATCTCTCCCAAAAGCATCAAATATAGTCAAGCCATTTTCTTCCTTAATGATAGGCTTCAATTGTGTTTTTGTAAAGTTTTCTACCTCTACACATACACACACACACACACACACACACACACATTCCTGTCACACCTCCCAGAACCACCAGAACTAGACCATATCTCTGTAGTGTTTTCTTTAAAAATAACCAAGAATGTACATACCCTTTCTGGAGTTCTGGAAATGTTTGAGTCTTGGCAACAGCTCAGTTAACAAAGAACACACAAGAAGGTTACATCCCTGTCCTTTTTCCCCTTCTTGCACTTAGCCCTGTGCCAACTGGACATAGTCTGTCTTCCTCAATTGATTATCATGTTATTTTTCTACCGTATTACCTAGTATCATAGAGTATCCATTTATAGACTCAAACACTGTGGCAGAAATGGAAGAAGTCTTAAAATCGTCAAATTCAAAATTCCTCCTTGTATAGGTGAATAAGCAAATGCAGAGAATTTTTTAAAGTGGCCTACTGAAAGCCCATCAGTGAGTCTGGGATGAAGTGTGAACTCAAATCCAACTCTTTTGACTCCAAGTCCTTTCTGCTCTTACCACTGTACTATAGTTCTCTACTGCCATATTTCAAAGAATCATGAAATATCTTTGTTATCAACACTAAAAATTCATAATTTGAAATTTTAATGTAAAATTTAAAAATTCACTTTAGCAGTAATATGGATTTCAGAAGGTCCAGGATCAAGTCCCATTTGTGTTGTTCCCTAGAAAAGGATTTCCCCTTGGCCAAGTAAACAAGTGCCATACTGAATTTTGTCTTGCTTTCTAAAATGGCAGTGTAGCCTGGTATCTTGGCAAGACATTGAATTTTGGAGACCAGCAACTGGTTGGCTCACACCTGGGCTCTGTCATTCTTTGTATAACTTTAGGTGATTCTCTTCCCCTCTTTGAACCTCAGGCTACAATTGTGCAAAAGTCATTTATTATCAAGTACCTACGATGTGCTAGGTACCATATCAGAAGACAAAAATGAAATGGTCTTTGCCCACAGGGAACTTAATTGTAATTGAGGAAAGCAACATCTACATGTGACAAAGCATAATTTTGTACAAAGTAGTTTCTTAAGGTAGAGGCACTAACACTTTAAATGAATCAGGGAGGGCCTCCTATAGAAGGTAGCACTTGAGCTGGGCTTTGAAGGAAGTGGTGGATTCTGAAAAGGAGAGGGGAGAAGGGAGGGCACTCCAGGCTAGGTGACACTCTGCACAAAGGCATGGAGATGGGAAATGGAACATGATCTTTTGGGAACAGCAAAAAGGCCAGTTTGGCAGAAATGTACAATATGTGAAGGGAAATAATGTGAAACAAGTCTGGAAAGGTAGGTTTGGAGCCACATTGCAAAGAGCCTTTGATGCAAAACAGAAGCTTATATTTTATTCTAGAGGCAATAAGGATGTTTGAGCTTTTTGAGCAGGGAGTGCCATGGTTACAGCTATATTTTAAGAATATCACTCAGGCAGGGGTGGGTGTGTATACTGTGTATGTGTACATACACACACATATACACAAAAGGAATATCTTTTACTCACCAGTGCTAATCTGACCAGTTTCTCAGCTCATGAAAGGTGGAAGACAATATGATTATTCTGCAATATGGTGGCTGTCCTTTCTACCTCCGAAGGGCATCCAAATAAAACCAAACACTTTGCATTTCCAAATCGTACTAGACAGTTGAGTGGGACCAGACTGCCAGCCGATTGTTAGCTGAGATTAAGTCCTAAACTGGTCCTGAGCCCTGAACACTTGGAGAAAGAAAACACTGCCATTTTTGAGTGATGGTAGCAAATTGGCTGTTGTTGAGAAGACTAAATTAATATCCACTCTTTCTCCAGGATTTCCTTAAGCCAGTTGTGCTTTAGTGTAATGAAAAGTGCAGTAAAAGACAGGGTGGGCCTTCAGCAGGGAAGAGATTATCCACTTTTTGAGCTATCAGCCCCGGCAAAATGTTCTGTGAGATGCTTAGTCCAAAGTCTACATCATTTATTTAAATACCAACATGAAAATACCCACAAGCTGTTCCTGATTTGTATTCATTTTAGGTATTTTATATAATCCTATAAATGTTTGCTTTGTAATTCTTAAATCCTCTACCAAATATTGTATATGTTTGCATTAAAATTCTTAAATCTTTGACCAACTGTCTTATAGTATTAGAGAGGCACCCCCTTTCGGCCTTATCTCCAACCATTCACCTTCCTAAAGCCCAAGTTTATGCCAGACTGGTATCTTAGATGTTCCCCAAACATATTTGAATGCTTTCCCACTACAAGGCTTTTGCTCACACCTGGGATGCTTTCTTTTGTCCTCCCTGCTCTATCAAGTTCAAACCCTGCCCACCTTTCCATAGTCCAGCACTAAACGTACCTCTTTCCCCAAAACTTGACCAGGCAAACCCCATGGGATTTGAAACCCTCTATCCTCTGAGGTCCTGCAGTTCTTGTTAGCCATATTATTCAATTCAATTCAATGAACATTTATTAAATCACTTACTGTGTGTGAGAAAACATACCATGCTGGGCTGAAGATCTAAGAACACAGAAACAGCCCCTGCCCTCAAGAAGCTGAAATTCTAGCACATTAACCATGTGCTTCCTTGTGCCATCTTTTCTAATGAACTGTTATTTATTATCATTAATGAACATTTCACTTATTTATGTCATGTTTCCCTGCCTAGACTATAAACTTCTTGAGTGCAGGGGCCTGTCCTAAGCTCATCCACATCCTTGTACTCAGGAAGCATTCAATAAGTACTTGCTGGTCAAGTTTTTGGAGTAAGAAAAGTAAGAAAGCAAAAAATATTGCTGCTGCAAAGACCATCAAGAAGACTGGTCCTTTTCTCATTTCACTTCAGTACAAAGGCATAAAAACAAATGCTCTGTGATTCAATATGAGGAAAGATTAGCGGGACTTGGCTCTATTTAAAAAAAATCCTCCTTGAACTTTAAAGCTTTTTCAGTGTTACCTTAAACAAAGGACATTTGGTAGGTAATTCTGGTATTTGAGAAATCAACCAACAGAGCCTAATATAGGGCAGACGGGTGTGTCTTCTGCCCACATGCCTGTTTCCTCCTGTCATAGCCCTTGCCTGGGGCTTACCGGTCTACCAAATTGACACACCCAAAGGTCCTGAACCATCACTTCCAAAAGCTGGAAAAGGAGATACCAATTCATCAGAAGAAAAGAAGAGACCCTGAATCAGTCTTCTTGCCACCACCCGTGGTAGATTCTGATAAGATTAGGCCATTGGGATGCCAAATGCCCCTAGGAAGGTGACTTCACACCAACTCAATTCTCTTTTTTTTCAACTCCTGTCAGAAGAAATAGTCATGGGATCATAGATTTAGAGCTAGAAGGGATATTAGAGGTCACTGAGTCAAACTCTTATCAGTTTACAGATGAGAAACTGAGGTAGAGAGATTGTGACCCCCCCCCCCCAGGATTACACAGTTAGTACTTGTGTGAAGTGGGATTTGACAAACATTTATTTAGCACTTACTATATGCTAAGTGCTGGGCTTACAAAGAAGTCTAACAGCCTGTGTCCTGGAGGGGTGTACAGTCTAATGGGGGGTGGGGGTTGGGGGTTGGGAGGAGACAAACATGGGCATATTTAAATATATCCAGCATACATACAAAAGGAATAAAAGGAAAGTTTGTGTGTGAGGCTGCTGGCGGATGGGGGAAAGAAGCAATAAAAGCTTTTTGCAGGGGGGGACCCTTAAACTGGGTCTTGAAGGATTCCAAGGATTTGGAAAGGCAAAGATGAAGAGATAGAACGTAGCAGGCATGAGAAACAGCTGATGAAAATGCTCAGAGATGGGAGATGGAGTATCCTGTATGCAGAACAGCAACTGGGCCATTATGGCTAGAGTAGTATGGTAGAGTGTGTTGAAGGGAGTACAATGAAAGAAGGCTTGAAAGGTAACCAAAGGATCATGTTACGAAGTTTTCAAAGCCAAAACAGAGGACTTTATATTTGATCCTGAATGTCCTAAAGAGCACTGAAGTTTATTAAGTAAGGGGGATAACTTGGTTAGATCTATGCTTTAGTAAAATTGCTTGAGGAGATGTGTGGAGGATAGATTGCAGTAGGGTGAGGCTTAAGGTAGGGAGACCAGAATGGAGGCTAGTGCAATAATCCAGGCTAGAGATGATAAATGCCTGAACGAGGGTGGCATCTGTGTGGATGGAGAAAAGACGATGCAAGCAAGAGATGTGGAGATAAGCATCAACAGGACATGGCAACTGATTAGATATATCGGTAAGAACAAGGAGTTGAAGGTGACAGAGAGGATGAATGGGAAGATTGTGGGGGCCTCAATGGAAAACTGGCAACATTTAGAAGGTGGTAGGGTTTATGAAGAAACACAATGAGTTCTAATTTGGTCATGTTGAGTTTCAGGTACCTACAGGACGTCTAGTCTAAAATGGCCGATATAGAGTTGGTGATGTTAGATTGGAGCTCAGAAGAGAGGCTGGGACTGGATTTATACAGGAAGACATCCCCTGTACTGATTAAATTCTTGGGGTAGAAATTTCTTTTGTTCCCTTGATCAATACATTTTGCTTTGATACAGCAGAAATTTCCCAACCCATGATGCGCAAAGTACATTCCTTGAAAATAGCTTTAACAAAACTGCCTAATAACATGAGTGCAACACAGAGCTCTTTTGGATTCAGTTTATCCATTGCTTGCAGAAAGAGTGAACATGTGCTTGGCCATTAGTAAGTTGGTACGCAGGCTATGCATTGTTTTTGTCCTGAGTTTTGTTGCCTTTATACATGTAGTAGTAGCCATTGTGTGTGTGTGTGTGTGGTTAAAATCTGCCCTTGCTTTCCTCTGTATCACTGCCTGCAGGGTTTCCCTAGTTTCTCTTGAATTCTTCATATTCATCATTCCTTATGGCTTCAGTAATGTGCCATTGCATTCACATACCACTACTTGTGAAACCGAGCAAGGCAGAGAGAGCAGAAGAGTGTGCACTTCCTGGCAACCATCTGAAATGACCATTTGCCCACTGTCAAATTTTATTTCCAGTCCCGAGAGCCAAGAGGTCAGATTCCCTGCAAAAGAGGAGTAACTATTTTCTATAGTACTTTCAACACTGATGTCAATAATTAGGTTGTAACATCTTTTCAAGTAAAGATTGGAGTTTTCTAATTGTCTGGTATAAATTCCAAGTCTGGTCTCATGAGAAGGAACCTGGGTTTAAATCATTAACACTTCAAGTCTCTATGATAATTGCAGAGTGTTTGCAAGTGACTTAATCAGGGTGGCCCATTTTAATTTGATCACACTGATTAAGTTTCTTTAGCTAATATATGTTGCATTTCCAATTCAATTAAATGAGAATCTCCTTTCATTACTAGATATTACCAAAATGCCCTGATGGTTGAAGAATATACTTAGTATTTTCAGTCGTTACTGACTTCCTGATTATATAATCTCTCTATTAGATGAAATTGATGAAAGCTCAAATTAAATTGCAGCAAAGTTTAAGTAGTAAATATATTCTATGCTATATTTTCACCTAGAGGTGTAAAAGGTATTTAGTGTAACTCATTTATTGTGTTTAGTGGTGAATTTTAAATGACTCAACACCCCACCCCCCTGCCATACACCCATTCTTTTGATCAAGCCATACATTCTAAGGTATGGTAAATATATATGATAAATAGGACCCCTTTCCAAGAGTGTTAAGTATATTGGTACTCCCGAGCCCTACACAAGACTATCTTCTCTAAAGGCCATGACTTTGTTTTGAGTGGACTGCAAGCTGAATCTGAGTCAGAGATGTGGCATGGTAACCAAAAAGCTAATATAACCTTAGGCTGTATGACGAGAGGAAGGAAGGAAGGAAGGAAGGAAGGAAGGAAGGAAGGAAGGAAGGAAGGAAGGAAGGAAGGAAGGAAGGAAGGAAGGAAGGAAGGAAGGAAGGAAGGAAGGAAGGAAGGAAGGAAGGAAGGAAGGAAGGAAGGAAGGAAGGAAGGAAGGAAGGAAGGAAGGAAGGAAGGAAGGAAGGAAGGAAGGGGAGGGAGGAAGAAGAAGAAAGGAAGAGACAGAGAGGAGGAGGGGAGATGGGGAAGAGAGGGAGGGAAAGGAGGCAGAGAAGAAAAAAAACACTATGTGCCAGGCCCTGTGCTAAGCACAAAACAAAACCAAAACCAAACAAAAAAAACTGGAAGCAAGCTAGATGTACTGCAATAGGGGCAACTAGATGGCCCAGCAGAGAGCATGAAGACCTGAGTTCAAAGGTGGCCTCTGACACATAATAGCTACATGACCCTGGGCAAATCATTTAAGTTTACCTCAGCTTACTAAACTGTAAAATGGGGATAATAATGGTACCTACCTCCCAGACTTGTCATGAGGATCTTAAAAAACACTTAGCAGTGTCTGGCACAGAGTCAATGCTATATAAATATTAGCTTTTGCTACTACTACTACTACTACTGGGATATTAATATAATAGAAATACTATAAAACTGAACTTAGACTTAGGATGAAGAATAAGAAGAAAACTGGAAAAAAGCTTTGTGAAATAAAGCAAAATAGAAGAAAAAAGAGAGAACCAGAAGAACAGATTATATGCTAATTATGATCATATGAAAGAAAAAATAAATGAGAGCGGTTGGAGAAATAATCTTGAAGGAAATTTAGAGGAGAAAACAGAAATAAAATACTATAACACTTTATATGTTGAAGTGAATTAATTTAATTGGTTACTAAGCCATGAATTCGTTGTGTTGGTATTAATGTTAAGTGTTTAATAAATAGTTTCCTCATTTCATTTACTTAGTAAACAAAACATTTCATTTTTTAAAGGAAGATGGAATGGACTCTGTACCACTGTATATTACACATTACCTTCTGGGGCGTAATACACTCATTTTTGAGGTTAACTTTTCTATGTCCTAATGTCCTCTAGTTCTTCCTTGGAAGGAGATAGAGTAAAATTTTTCTCCCTCCCTAGTTCTAAGCCAAACTATTCCAGGTGGTTATATTTTTAGTGTATACGTTATGAAATCAGATGAGAGCAGAAAGTTTGCTCTGTGTTGAAAAAGAAACTCATATTCTTAATTCCCAAATACACTGTCCAGAAGTAACATCCCCTTGGCAATGACTGACTGGCTCCAGTTTCCTGTTTCTGGAAGGCTCTGCAAGGATGTAATTCATTACAATATTTGTTCACACCAAATGTTATATAGACTCAAAACTCAGAGGTGTTTCACCCAGGAAGGAAAGCTGGTATCCAGCTCGGCTCAGGAAAGTGTGAGGGTCAGGGTTTCTAGAGGTGGAAAGGGACAGAGCAGGAGCAAGAAAGAACTATTTCAGATTCCCCTCCCCCTCAACCCCAACCCTAAATGTGTAGCAACACCATTATTGCCAGTGTGAAAATCATTACTGTTTGCACTGACACTATTTGAAAAAGCTTCTCCAAATGGCTTTTCTGGGTAATTAGTTCTGCTGAATACCTAGAGCAATGGCATAGATAGGCTTCCTACTTAGACAGCCAGGTGTTGGGGAATCAGTTCGGACTTCAATGAAATGGGAACGAACGTTTTCTTAATGTTCTTCGGGCTTTTAATGAGCCTACAAAGATCATGTGCATTGATTGGCCCTTTGACCGATTTCTTTCAAGAAAGGGATATAGAGAATTAAATGACTAAAATAGTAGAGTTTTGGAAGTGAAAGTGAAGATTCATAAGTGGGCTTTAAAAATATGGGGGTCAAAATGTTTTAAGTGGAAGTCAATAGGAAATATTTGCAATACATCTATTCAATTCATGGTGAAAGATCAAGCAATGTTCTACTTAGATTTCATTTCGCCATAGCTCAGAGTTGTAAGGGATTCCAGAATTCATGGAGCATCACCCATACTTGAGCAAGAATGATTTCCATGGAGAGGGCTGGCAGGGCAAGACCCAGTGACCCCAAGACATAGACATCTAGTCTTTGCCTGAAAATATCTGGGATGGGGGAGCTTACTACTGCCCATTCTTATAAACTACCCATTCTCCTTTGGGATAACTCTAATCACAAGAAAGTTTTATTTTTTTTTCACATGGAGCCTAAATCTGTCTCTTCACATCATCTGACACTTGTTCCTAGTTCTGTCCTCTGTGTCCAAGCAAAACAAGTCTAATCCCTCTTTGATACCCCATGCCTTCACAATGCTCATAGCAACCCCTCTCTACTTCCATCTGTCAGCTGAGGTCCCTCCTTCCCTAGTTCACCAAAAAATAATTGAAACCATTTGATGAGAGCGCCTTTTCCTCCTCTCCTCCTCGTCTCACATGACTCAGATTCCATCCTCCATTATCTTCATCTACTTAATCTTCATCCCTGTTTCATATGAAAAGATGACTTTTCTTACCAAGGAAACCCTTTTACATGCACCTTTGATCCCATTGCCTAACTCCAGCAGATTGCCCCCCCGCCGTTATCCCCATTCTCTCTCTTCTCTTCAATCTCTTTCTATCTTCTGGTTCTTTCCCTGCTGCTTACAAACATGCCATATCTCCTCCATCATTAAAAAACTCCCATTTGATCCTACCATCCCCACTCCCTATCATTCCATATCTCTCCTCCCTTTCATGGGTAAACTCCTTGAGAATTCCATTTACATTTGTTGCCTCCACTTACTCTTTTTCATTGTCTTCTAAACCCTCTGCAATGTGGGTTGAGCAATGATAACTTCATCATCCAATTGAATCTCCTCTCTCCAACATTGTACACAGTAGCAGCAATTTTGATCAATGATCAACTGTGAGTGACTTGGCTATTCTGATCATTGCAACAATCCAAGACAATTCTAGACTCATAGTGAAAAATGCTATCCATCTCCAGAGAGAGAACTGATAGTCTGAGTGGAGATCAAAGCATAATTTCTTTACTTTATTTTTCTTGCTTTTTTTGCAACATGGCTAATATGGAAATATGTTTTCCATTGTTTAGCATGTTTAATTGATATAACATTTCTTGCCTTCTCAAGAGAGAAGACCCCTTCTTGGAGAAGGAGTGGGAGGGAGAGAATTTGGAACTCAAAATTTAAAAAATGCTAAAAACAAATGTATTTTTAAAAAGAAAAGAAACTACCCTCTCCAAAATTACCAATGTTCTTTTAAATGCCAAATCTAACAGTTCTTTCTCAGTCTTGCTGTTTCTTGATCTTTTTGTAGCCTTTGGAAGTGTCAATTGCCTTTCTTCCTGGATACTCTCTCCTGTCTAGGTTTCTATAGCACTGCTCTATCCTGTTTTTCCTCTGATTTGGCTGACCACTCCTTAGTTCCCTTTACTGGTTCTTTATCTGTCACACGCTGTAATCATATATTTCCCCTCCTCCCCCAAAAGCTATCTCCTGGGCCACCTTTAGCTTTTTGTTCTCTACTCCCTCATATGGTGATCTCATCAGCCCCCACAGGTTCAGCTGAGCTGGTCACGATGACACCAAGTTTGTGAGCCTGAGTGCCTGGCAATGTTGAGATAGAGATACAAATCATTCCCATTTCTGTATAGCCAGCCCTAATGTCTCTATTGAGCTACAGTCACACATCTCCAACTGCCTCTTTAGACATTTAAAAATGGATGTCACACAGGCATCTCAAACTCAACATGTCCAAAACAGAACTTATCTCTCCCTCAATACTCCCAGGCACTCAGGTTCCACAACCTTGGTGTTACCTTCTACTCCTCATTCTCACTCACCCAACATAATCAGTATCCTGTCATATCTTGTCATTTCTTCCATCACAACACCCTTCATTTTTGTCCCCTTTTCTTCACTCACATTGCTCAATCCTAGTTCAGGCCTTAACCTCTTGGACTACTACAGTAGCCTCGTAATTCAAGTCTCTCCATCCATCCTCCACTTGGTTGCCAATGTGATTTTTCTAAAGCATGGGTCTGACTATGTAATCCTCTGCTCAGTGAACTTTAGTGTATCCCTATCACCTCCAGGATCAAATATTAAGGTCATCCTAGCAGTTAGAACTCTTTATATCCTTGCTCCTATTTAACTATACCTCCCTCATCCTGTCCTTGTAATGTTGGTTTTTTGAACCTAAGCATATGACTTTACATTTGCCCATGTTCAGTATGTTGAGACTTCTGTGGATTTTGACTCCCTCATCCATTATGTTAGCTCTCTCACCTAGCTTTGTATCATCACAAAATTCAACAAACCTGCCATCTCTGCATTTGTCAAAGTCACCGATAACATCTTTGTGATCAAGAGGCATTGTCGTATAGTGGATAGAGCACTGGATTCAAGTCAGGAAGACCTGGGTTCAAACTCCTCTTCAGATACATATTGGCTATGTGACCCTGTACAAGTTTCTTAATCTCTCTGGGCCTCAGTTTTCTGAGGAGGTGGAACTTAATACTCTCCAAAGGCCTTTCTAACTCAAAATCTATGATCTTAGGAAGAGAAAAGTTTCAAAAAGCTCTGACTCTTTAGTATTCCAAGTAAACTGTATTCATAAACAAAATACATGAATCTACATTAATTGATCTATCCTAATTACCATCATGATTGCCACATTTGCCTGTACATGGATATACTAAATTTTTTATAAAACCAGGTATATAGCCCCTGTTTTTAACCACAAGTAGCCTAAAACCTAACATAGACCATGCAGCAGCATAAAGAAATACAGTAGTAAAGGTAGCAGTAGTAGCGGTTGTTGTTGAATAGCATTTCTATAGCACTTTAAGGTTCACAAAGTACTTTATAAATCTTGTCTCATTTGATTCTAACAACCCTGGAGGTACAGGCTATTATTACTGCCATTTTACAATGAGGAAACTGAGGCAGACCAATTAAGTGACTTGCCCAGGGTTACATGGTCAGTAAGCTCTAGAGTCTGAATTTGAAGTTAGATGTTCCTGACTCCAAGTCATTCTCCAATATTCTATCCAAAACTGGCCAAGGACTCAGGAGGTCTGGATTCTATCCCTACCTCCTTCACTAATTCTCGGAATGATCTTGGTCAAGTCACTTCCAATTTCTTGACCAGTAAAATAAAAAAAAAATCTGAAATACTTGATTTCTAAGGCTCCTTCAAGTGCAGGCATTTAATGGTCCAATGACTTAAATCAGGTTGTATGATACCTTAAAGATACACTCAGGGGAATGCCTGCCTTGCTTATATTTAGGAGTGAAATTTCAAAAACTAGTACTAGAAGAAGTAATATTCATGTATGATATAGAAAAATAAAAGAATGAGTACATCTAAATGTTCACGGAGCAGGTGTCACTTTCTAGAACATTAATCAGTTTGACAAGTACACAACATCAAGTAAAACAACATCCCAATGGCCAGTTGGTTCCATTGGAACCATGTTTTTGTACACATTGTCAGCAACATATGGCAGTGCTAAGTGGTAGATTCACACTCAGGGGACTTCTAGGTCCAGCTCAGCTCTGACCATCTCATCTCATCCAAACAATGTTAAGGTGGGCTTTTGTGACATTTTATAGGTGAGGGCAAGGGGGTCACAGTTCATTAATGATGTTAAATCTCCCAGTAATTCCTTCAAATTTATCCAGGATAGTCCTCAGGCTAAACAGTGTAAATCAGGGCAACCTTTCACACAGTAAACCAGTTTGGCAAATTTCAATCATATAAGAAAATAGAATAGTGTAAATTCAAAAATGATTTTCATCTACTCAAAGTTTGCTGACTTGCTTAACTCTGTGCTTTGGTTGTTTGTCAAGAATCAGATATTTGCAAATGTAACATTGAGTTCCCAATCACATTTTGCTTTGTTCTGGCTTAATGGCCTTGAACTGTTCATCTTGTGCTCATATCTCCCTTGGATGCTCTTCCCATAGCATGGAAGTGACCTTGGGTCCTCAAAGGCAGTGCCATCTCTAAATGGGGAGCCTTACCCAGCTACAAAGCTCCAGATCTGGAGCTGGCAATAGATTGTGTATCTCTTGCCTGAGGACTAACCTGGCTAAGTTTGAAGGAATTACTGGGTAATTTAATTTTACTTGACCATAGAAACTCCTGAAATTGTCCGTTAACATTCAGAGGAGTTGAAATCTGCATTAGTGAACAGAGAATTCACACTGTCAGAGTATTAAATCACAGGTCACCAGAGTATTAAAGAACAGAGTGTATTGAGGAATATCTATCAAATTCTAACTCCACCAGGCTCACACTGGAAAATATCTACTTGGAGCCAAGAATCAATCAGTCTTTAGAACCTATTAAGCACCAGGCCTTGTGTTAGTCACTAGAAAGAACCAACTAAACACCAGACTTTATGTTAATCAAAGACAAAAGCAAAGAAGTCCCTTCCTTCACTGTCAAAGTCTACCACATAGGTTCCAAAATGTGTTTTTTAAAAAAAGACAAAGTTTATATTTTTCATGGTAATACCATTGGTAATAAAGAAAAAAGTGAGTGCTTTTTTTTTTCTGTTGAAGATACATTCATTTCTAAACATGAGCAAGGTCTGCTTCCTTCAGTTGACTTCCCCTTTCCATTTTCGAAAGGTGGTTTTCACCAAGCTTAATGCATGAATATTTGACTGTTTAGGAGAAAGATATGACCAGAACCTCTGGATGGTTCTAGGAGTTTGAAATTCTAGGGTTGTGTTATTACTGAGTTTCATCTTTCCAGAATAAGTAAAACACTCTCCAGTCATTGATATGATGTTGTAATCAATACATATGTTAGATGCTTAACATATACACACAAAGTACATATAAAGTTACCTTCTGGGGGAAGCACTGGCAGCCTGGGAGACCTGGAAAATTTCATGCAAAAAAATGGCATTTTAGTTGGAACCTTGAAGGAAAACAGATTCCAATCAGTGGAGGAAAGGAGAGAATTTCAGTCATGAGGGACAGCTTGTGCAGAGGTATGAAAATGGGAGGTCAAGTGTCATATGTGAAGAACAAGGAAGATAGTATGGTTGAGTTGTAGGATATATGGAAGGGAGTAATGTGTAATAAAAGCTGGAAGGGGAGGGTGGGTCCAAGTTATAAAGGATTTTAAATGCCAAACAGAGGAATTTATATTTGAGACACTCAGGAATTTCTTTAGTAGGAGAATGACATGGTCAGATCTGGACTTTAGGAAGATCACTTTGGCAGGATGACCAAGTAGGCAGCTGTTGAATAGTTAAGACAAGAGGGAATAAGGGTCTGAGCTAAGGGAATGGCCATGTGAAAAGAGAGATGGGAGGGATTTAAGAAACTTGCATTTGAATCCCCTCCTTAGACACTTACTGTGTGACTTTGAACAAGCCACACAACCTCCATGGGCTTCAATCTCACCTATAAAATGGAGACTTTAATAGTACCCCGCTTCTAGGGCTGCTGTGAAGATGAGATCTGATAATATATGAAAAGTGTTTACAAACCATAGCATACCATATAAACATGAGCTATTATTACTTCTGTGTGTGTGTGTGTGTGTGTGTGTGTGTGTGTGTTTTGTGCATCTTCCCTCAAGTTACAGTGAAAGGGTCTTGGTCACTGCAGAAGAAGCACTTTTGAATAATGACCTCAAACAGACACGGACATTAAAATACCTGAGCATCATTTGGGGGCTTTTCAGAGCTAACTAATGTTTCCTTAAAAGATCGTGAAATTTATGTGGGATAACACACACTTTCTCCTAGTTATTCTAGCTCCATGCGTGCAGCGAAAATGTTAGGGTTGGCACATCAATCGTGTTTTACAGATGCCTGTAATTTCCTGAATGTCAAACTCCAAATTTTTCGACTAAGCAAACTTTTCCATGGCCAAACAGATAGCCCCCATAAGGAATCAGTGTGTGCAGGCAAAATGAAATCTTTATGCACTGTGTTCTGAATCAATGAGGCACTAAGATTCTTGGAAGGGTGAGTAAGCTCTGGAAAATGACAAACTACCAGCATTCCAGCTTTGCAAACCACTGCTCCGGGGAGTGGAAGCTCTTGCCGCTTACTGCTTGCATGCCACAAAAAAGAAGAAAACCAACTGGAAACTAACCCCTGCTACTGCATTTTAATTGGGTTGCTCTGAGCATACTCTGCTTCAGAACATTTAACTGGCTCATACCCAGTAGCCCCACAAAGACCAGCCCTTGGCATCCATAGAATAGCTGTGCTTTGCTGTTACTGAAGGATGCCATTAAGTTGTTACAGACTCGAGAGGTAGTGTATCATAGGGAAAAGACTCCCAGGCTGGTCTTCTGGAGAGCTGAGGTCTCCAAACCTGCCTTTGACACTTTACAACCTTGGACAAGACACTTCCATTCTCTGAGTTTTATCAGTAAAATAAGAATCTTGGGAATCCTACGATCCTTTTAGCTCTATGATTTTGGATTTCCTTGAATAGTTCTCCTTGAACTACCTAGAAAATGAGACTGGTCGGTTTTTCACAAACTGGTGTTTGAATGTTGAGTTCCTTGGCCCTGCACAACAACTTGTTGCTATCCTCATTCCTCTATGGTTTAACTGTATTCTATACAGAGGCACTGTTCACAACCATTCAAGAGCTCGAAGGTTATTAAAATATTGAAATAAATGCCAATCTTATATAACTTTTATTTCAAAGGCCTTTTCCTAATACAAAGGCAGGCAAGCAGAAAGGAAAGAAGGAAGGGAAGGGGAGGAGGGAAGAAGGAAAGGAAGGAAAGGAGGCAAGGAAGAAAAAAAGGAAAGAAAGAGAAGGAATGAAGGGAATGAAGGAAAGATAAAAGGAAGAAACAAGGGAAGGGTTTATTAAATACCTACTATGTTCCAGGCACTGTGCTAAGTGCTTCACAAATATACTCTCATTTAATTCTTATAACAACCCTGGGAAATAGGTGCTATTATTCCCATTTTACATTTGAGAAAACTGAGGCAAGACAGAGGTTAAATGACTTTCTCATGATCATTTGTGTACATTTTGGATACTATTCACTTCTCTGGTTTGTTGTCCCCAGTCAGATGGAAACTTAGACACTTTCCTATCTAGCATTTCTCTCCAAGAGGAGCTATTGGCTCCTCTTACAAGCACTCAAGCTGATAAAATTTCAATCATAGTACAGTTTGCACAGCATAGGACGCACAAAAGACATTTAGCCCAGGGAACTTGGGATAGGCTGCCACCACCACCACCCTCAGGGATATGTTACATTGACTGTGACCTACTCTACTCTCCTGGGCAGGGCCCTGGCTGGTCATTAGGACTTGGGTCTTCTCTGTCAGTGCTTTACTTCTCCATTGCCCCTTCCCCAGAAGCTCTCCTCTGATCACTATTACTATCACTTCTAGCAGGCACCAGAGGTCCATCTTGTTTCTATCACTTTCTAGTTGGTGCTAGTTACCTCCAGGATCTAGCTCCTGGGAGGCTGGCCCATGAAACAACTATAGAGGAGCCATAAATGATAGCATTACAACTTTTGTGCCTCTAGGGTCATGGATTGCCTCTCTGCAGGCCTCCAGTCCCGCATCTCCTACTGCCTTTCAGACATCTTGAACTGGCTATCCAATAGATGTCTTAAACATGTCCAAAACGGACCTCATTTTTTCCCCCATAAATTCTCCCCTCCTCCTACCCCCCCCCTTTTTACTGTAGAAGGTCACACCATCCTCCCAACCCCTCAGGCTCACAATCTAGGAGCCATCCTGGACTCCTCATTTCTCTCACCTCCCATATCTAAGCTGTTGCCAAGGGAGATCAATTTTACCTTTACAACATCTCTTGAATACGTGCTCCGCCCCTTTTTTCCTCTGACATTGTCACCACTCTGATGCAAGCCATCATCACCTTAGCATTGGACTACTGCAATGACTGTTGGTTGGTCTCCCTGCCTCAAGTTGCTCCCTACTCCAATCCATTCTGTCAACAAAGTGAAGTGCAGGTTCGATCATGCACACTCCCACTCAGCAAACTCCAATGGCTCCTTATTGCCTCCAGAATCAAATACAAAAACCCTCTGTTTGGCAGTCAAAGCCTTTCAGAATCCAGCTCCTTCTACCCTTCCAGTCTTCTTACATTATATTCCCCACTATGCAGTCTTTAACCCAGTAACGCTGGTCTCCTGGAGGTACTATGAACAAGGCATTCCATCTCTCTACCCTGGGCATTTTCTCTGGTTGTCCCCCCATGCCTAGAATGCTCTCCCTCTTCCCTTCTGACTACTGATCTCCCTGACTGCCTTTAAGTCCCAACTAAAATCCCACCTTCTACAGGAAGCCTTCCTTAATCCCTCTTTATTCCACTGTCTTCCTTCTGCTAATCATTTCCTATTTATCCTCTCCAGTCATCCTGAGGAATATCTGGTCACTGGATTCAGATGGCTCTGGAGGAGAAGTGAGGCTGGTGACCTGCACAGAACCTCCCTCACTCAAAACAAAGTCAAGTGCAAGTCATGTCATCATCTCTCTGATGGCATGGTCTTTTTTGGCAATGAAGAACGAACATACATCTCCTATTTATCCTGTATATAACATTTTTGTATACAATTAGTTTGCATGTTGTCTTCCTCATTACATTATGAGCTCCTTGAGGTCAGAGACTATCTTTTGCCTTTTTTACATCCCTAAAGTTTAGCACAGTGCCTAGCACATAGTAGGTGCTTAAGAAATATTTATTTATTGATTAAAATTTACGTAGTTACCTAGCTATTTATTTCCTCTCTCCCCTAGCATCTAGATGGTGTGTCTCCTACTGAAAAGAACCCCAACCCCCCATTGAAAGACACTCCTCTCTTTCCATTTTTCTTGATCTTTCCTGGCTTCACTTAAGGTCTCTGGGCAGGCTTGTTTCTTTGAGCAATCCAAAAGCTTAGGAGAGTGGAAGGGTGGAGCTGGGGCCTTCAGGCAACTACTGCTTACACCAGGTGCCCATAATCCTTGCAACTCTTAGAAAATCTCCAGTTGTCCTAATCTATATCTTTCCATATGACCCAGATAGATCTGGAGGAGAAAGTGAGACTGGTGACTTTGCACAGCCCTCCCTCACTTAAATCCAATTCACTTGCATGTCATGGCATCACCTTCCTGATGTCATGGTCCTCTTCCAGAATGAAAGATAAACAATGAACAGTCCTGCAAAGCTTTGAATTTAATAGCTCCAGGTTCTACAGTTAGCCTTTAAATCAGAGGTTCCCAAGAGGGCAAAAGTGTGAAGTCAGAAACCAATTGTTGAGGCATTTTTTCTTCTGTGGAGCTGAATCTGCTTCCCTGTAGCTTGGTGTCAAGACCTTAGTTTTAGCCCTGCCACAGACCAGCTGTGTCACCTTGGTCAAGTCAATTCCCTTCTTTTGGATTTCTGTTTCTTTTTCAAATAGGGGATAAGAATACCTTTTCTACCTAGTTCATGGGAATATTATGAAGATTACAGAAGTTACCTTGTACTCATTTTCTTGTGTTTTGTGTAACCTCTATAATACGCACATTTTTGTCTCTGCTGTCAGAATGGAAACTCTCTAAAGGTAGTGACTGACTCTCACTTCCGTATCCCAAGGCCCAGTACAGTGCCCCACAAGTAGTGAGTGCTTAATAGATAGATACTTGTTGCATAATAGAGCAAATGATGAAGCTGAAAGGACGTTGAAGAATGATTACCTCTTCTTTTTATAAGGAAAGAGACAGGCTCCCAAAGAGAGGAGGGGTTTCTGGTCACACTTCAAGTTAGAGGCAGAGCAGGGACTAGAATTCAGTCCCTGCCAGCTTCCATGTCCAGGGCTTTTTCCATTAAACCCTTATGCCTTCTAATGAGATATGATATATATGTGAAAGAAATTTGGAAAGCAGGGTATGCTAAAAACCCTAGTACTGTCTTTATCTGTGCACTGTTCCTTCTCCCATGGAGTGTCATCGGTCATCTCCTTCAGGTACCCTTTCCTGATAAACAACACTGAAGGACGAGTTCTCTTTGGGAAAGAGCCTTAAATCCAATTCTTTCTGGGTCACTTTCTCTGGGAAATAAACTCCCCTCCTGTGAGAAAGGACAAGTTAAGGGTGTAAAGCCCTTCAGGTAGCTTGGATAGTATAATTGAATTGGACTTCCCATTGACATGTTGTAAGAATGATTGATTAATGGAGGGCCCTGATGTGGTTTTTGCCTTTAAGCATGTGACTGCATGTACCTTACATTCTAAAGTTAGGGCCTGATGTCTCTCTCAAGCACTGGGGTTTATTTCCTTTCTGGTGTTGGATCTTTTGCAGGGGGCAATCCATTTCCAATCTCCCAACTGAGGTCCTGCTTGCCTTTCCCAAGAAGTAAACTCTATTTGGGATTTGTAATAATCCGTGGTTGTATTCCTTAGCTTTGGAATGACCAAGCAGTCTCTGTGCAGATAATCTGGAAGACTATCCCTATCTTGGGGCTATGACAGAGATGCACAGATGTCCCAAACCCTGGGCAACCATATGAACATGAAAACTACAGTCAAACTGACAAATCAGAGAAGGGTTTGCTGAGCAGGAATGGAGCCAGCCCCCTTGGGGCCAATAGGATGCCACAGGATCCAACCTGGACCTGAAGAAGAATCTCCTCCACCAGCTTCTGCTCAAAGAACCCCAATGAGAGGGAACCCTTTGCCTCCCTGGGCATGTAGCCCTCTTTGTTAAGAGGATTGTTCTTACATCAAGCCTAAATTGACCTCTCTGTAACTTCTACCTGTTGCTCTAGTAGAATGTTTCTCAGCACCTACTTATCATAGTCTCTGGCACATGTTGTTCAGTCATTTTCAGTCATGTCCAACTCTCTGTGACCCCATTTGGGGTTTTCTTGGCAAAGATACTGGAGTGGTTTGCCATTTCCTTCTCCAGCTCATTTTATAAATGAGGAAACTGAGGCAAATAGTTAAGTGACTTGCCCAGGGTCACAGCTAGTAAGTGTCTGAGGCTGGATTTGAACTCAGGAAGATGAGTCTTCCTGACTCCAGGCCCAGTACTCTGTTCACTGTAGCGCCACTTAGAGGCCCATAGTAAATGCCTAATAGTAAGTACTTAAATGCCTGTTGTTGAATGTTTCTAGTTTGGTCATATCAGGCTAAGCCGAAAAAGTCTAATCCCTCGTTCACAGTCCTTCAAACACTTGAAGCCAACTGTCAGGCCCTTGATGAATTTCCTTCTTCATATGGACTGGTTTTGAGTTCCTTTGCTATCCTGGTGACTATCATATTAGTTTCCTTCCTAAACACTGAACTAAATACAGTACTGAGTGAAAAGAAGAAATTTGTTTCCTCAAAATACTGACTGTGTATTGCTGGAGGTACTTTGAATTATGCTTCCTCCATAACTAATGCCCCTAGCAGAGGGTTTAGTTTGTTCTCTATGTGTATTTTGCATCAATGCCTATTGAGGGGGGGAGGGAAGAAGGACCACAATTGATAGATAATAGGCATATTTTTTGGGGGGGTGTTATTCCTAAAATGGTAATTTAAGCTGTGTTATTTAATGATCTGGGCAGCTAGGTGGCTCTGTGGTGGATAGAGTGTCAGGCCTAGAGTCAGGAAGACCTTAATTTAAAGCCTCAGACGTTTACCAGCTATGTGACTCTGGGCAAGTCACTTAACCCTGTTTATTTCATTTTCCTCATCTGTAAAATGAGCTGGAGAAGGAAATGGCCAACCACTCCATTTGACTAAGAAAACCTCAGATGTGGTCACAGAGAGTCAGACACAACTGAAATGACTGAGCAACAAAAATACGGCGATCCAGATATAGATGCTAGGTTTGTAATCAGAAAGCACTTAACCAGTGCCTGGCACATAATATGCATTTAATAAATGCTTATTGACAGACTATAACTGACCAAAAGGTCAGATTTCAGACTCCACCACATATATGATCTTGTGAAAATCATTTCCCCTCCCTGGACCTCCATAAAATAAGAGAATTGGATTACGTGCCTTCTGAGGTGCCTTCCAGCTCCAAATCTATGATCTTATTTCAGATAACAGGTTCATCTCATTTGCTTATCTCAGCCTCAGTTTGTTCATCTCCATAAGGGGAATAATAGTAATTATACTGCTCGTCTTTTGCAAGGCTGTTGAGAGAATGTATGTAAAGGACTTGGTAAACATAGCGCACTATATCAGTGTTATTTATTGACAATTACATATAGTATCATTCCATTTTTTAACTTTATTTTGGAAACACTTTTACTTCCATGCACAATGTTAAGTATGCCTTTTGCAGTCTAAATACCTTTCAAGTCTTTGAAGGGCTGTCTGTCCAAGAGGGATCAGCTTTGTTCTGCTTGATCCCAGGGGGCAGAACTAGGAGCAGTGGTAGAAGTTGGGAAGAGGAATATTTAGGCTTGAGGTCAGGAAGAACTTCCCAATGGCTGGACTTTAGGATAAGCCACTTTTGGAGAAGTGGAATGGACTGCCTATGGGATTAGTGAGTTTCCCCTCAAACAAAGGCTGAATAGGGTGGAAAAATGTATGGCTGCTTGACAACTATGTTGTAGAGCATCATAGGTCAAACTGAAATAGAACGTCCTGGCCTCATAATGACATAAACCCACAAATTAACATCATCTAGGCTGTATTATATCTTTATTTATTTTGTTAAACATGTCCTGATTACAATTTAATCTTCAGGCCTTACTGAGAGTTTTCTGAGTTTGACACCTTTGTTGTAGAGAGGATTCTTTTTCAAGTATGGGTTGGACAAGATGACCACTAAGGTCCCTCCCAACTCCAAAATTCTGTGATTCTCTAATACCTGTAAAGAAAGTTCTCCTGAGCTACAGTTTTCTGGTCCAAAGAACCCACAGCTTCCCATTGTTCCAGAATTCTAATTGGCATGCAAGAACCAATATTCGCATTTAATATCATTCAGTCACTTAAAACAATATTAGCATTCGTTTAGATGAGTCTGTGGCCTAAAGGAAGGCAAGAAGCCTTAATTTAACAAAATGAGAAACATTTTTTCCTTATTTTGTTCTGAAAAAAATAACAAAATCATACCCTGGATTCCCCTTATAGTTTGTCCAAAATAACCTTAGGGTTCCTGGCTCCAAAATAGCCCCCATGGAACTGTCCCAGGTCCCATGGTGTACTTGCCCTGGAGCCTGTTTTAGATGGCTATCTTCTTAATCATCTCTCTTTGTGAAATGTTTTTAAAGAACGTACTACCATGTATCTCAAGGGGATAGCAGACTCTGGAGATAGGAGAAAAAAAGCAGATGTCTGGTTTCATCCTTTAGGTGAGAGTAGGGTTGGAAAAGTCACTTATGACTCTAATATGCCTATGCTAGTTTAAATAATGGGCTTCTTCTTAGTATGATTTCCTTCTGTACATAAGAAATATGACAAGCCTCTAAATTCATAGCTCAACTCCCTTTTCATCACAATTACTTTTGATTCAATTATAGTACCTATAGGTTTATTTAGTATTATTTCAATGATGTGTGGGAGGTGGAGAAAGTAATGTAGCAGATTTGCAATATTAAGCCCCAGAAACATTACAGATCCACCTAAATGAGATTCGTAATTCCTTGAAAGAATTGGACCAAACTGTCTATAAAAGGAAAACCAAATCGATGAAAATGACCATCGTCCAGACTGTGATGTACTATTAGCTGGACATCTCATAGAGCTTATCCATCAATACATATATCTGGAACAGACACCACAAATGAACAATGGGAGAGGCCCAGAACCGAACAGGAGGCAGAGAACAGTCAGCCTTTGGGGAATTGTGCAGGGTTTTTAATTACCCCAAACTTCTTGATAGAACAAATATTTGGTTTTTTAACAACAGTATAATTCCAGTGATGGAATGTGAGCATTGGAATACTGCCCTGTCCAAAGAATTGAAGTTGTCGAGCATGAGAAGGACAAAAGAGAGATCCATGGCAGACACAAACACCATTAGAGTTGGGGAATGATACAGAAGTGACAGGATGATCACTATCAGAGAAATGCACAATTGGTGGGGGGCATGGAGATAAGCAAGAGCAAAGGACAACTGATGGACAATTCACATTGTTCACTAGTATCCCTTAGCTATTGGGAAAAAGCAAAGAAAGCCCCTAGCATGTGAAACACTTTGTCATTAACTTATGGAGGGATAATAGCTAGCATTTATATAGTACTTTAGGGCTTGGAAAAGTCTTGTGGGTGTTATCTAATCCTTATAATGCCACTGTTACGTAGGTGCTAGTATTATCCTCATTTTACAGGTGAGGAAACTGAGGGAGAGAGCAGTTAAGTAACTTATCCAAGGTCACATAACTAGTAAGTTTCTGAGGCAGGATTCAAAGTCAGGGCTTCCTGATTCTGGGCTCAGCGCTCTCTCCATCTAGCTTCCTGATATGTACAAGAGTCACACAGTGTAGGCAGACTTGGATGGGTTGTGATTGGCTTCATTGGCAGGAATGTTCACATCAGTGAGATTGCTGATCTTCTAGATTACTCCTTTCCTCAACCCAGATTGTACCCCCTCAAAGTCTTAAACTCTTTCTATGAGCAGCTCTGATAGTCTCTCTCTCTCCTATCCTCTTCTGTCTGCTGCCTCCTCTCTCTCCCCTTTCCTTTCTCTCCTCTCTCTTCCTTCCAAACTTAGCTACATTGGTAGTACTCAGATGGTGGACCGAATCCACCACCCAGACCACACTCAAAGACTTTCGCACTTGTTTGGACTTGTCAGATGTAACACTTTTCTGCCACAATTTTCAAAAACCCAGGATCATCCACCCCAGAATGTAGTGAAGCATCATAGGGCTTTAGTGGAAGTTTACTCATTATTGACATCAGTTAATCTTAATTCTGCTCACATGGCTTTTCTAAGTCATTCTTGTGTGATGAGAAGTTTGCTGCTGCTGATTTGAACATGATTAGCAAGAGAAGGAGATCTGTTCTTCCCCAGTCAGTTTCACAATGGTATATACCCTCACTGCCATCTGTACAGTATTCAGAAAATTCTAAACATGGTCCTTCCTCAACTCAGTGGTGTAGTGCAGAAATCAGTATTGTTACTGCCTGTAATCTACAAACACAAAATCAAGATGTTGTTATACTGGAGGTATAAAGACATATTAACTTACAGGTATAAATGTCTACTATGACAGTTATGATCTTAAAGTCTACAGTTTTGTTGGCAGAGCAGGCTTTGATATTTTCAAAATGGCAGGTAAATGTTTGGAACATCATCATTATAATCATTTCAGGGCCCAGCACAAATCTGAGGGGAAATGGTTGTTGTTGTGTTTGTTCTTTGTTCTCGAAGAGGACCGTGCCATCAAGATGATGATATGACTTGCAGTTGACTTTGATTTGAGTGAGGGAGAGCTATGCAAGGTCACCAACCTCACTTTCTCCTCCTGAGCCATTTGGGTCCAGTGATCTGATGTTCTTCAGGAGGATGGGAGATGGCCCAGGATGCAATGGGAGACCCTGGCCCTTTTAGGGTAAGGTCTTATCACATTCTCACTTTGAGTGAGATACATCCATTCAATGAATAGGCTTCTTTAAGTAGTTACTCAAGGGATGGTCCCTTTAATAAAAAAAAATCAAATTGGGAGGGGAGGATCCTCAGGGTTCCTGGGTAAAAGAGAAATAATTATTATTGTGGTGGTACCTTAGATAGAAAGGGCACAGGAAGGAACTAGTAACTATGATCATAATAACTAGCCTTTATATAGCACTTTACAATGCACTAGGAACAGTGCTAAGCACTTTATAAATTCTCTCATTTGATCCTTACAACAACCCTGAGTGGTAGGAAATTGAGGCAAACAGACGTTAAATGACTTAGCTAAGGTCACACAGCCAGTGAGTGTCAGGGGCAGGATTTGAATTTGTCTTCATGACTCTAGGCCCAGTGCTTTTTCCATTGTCTCAGTCTCTACATTCACCTCCCTCTAACTAAGCTATGAGCTCAAGGGAGCGAATCAGCCTTGCCATCTCTCCCAAACTTATTTGGATTTCTTTTTTGTTTTCCTTTTTCAGTATCCTATGAATACTCTTTTCCTTTCTTTCTAATGATGCCTGCCTTCATAGAAATGCCCTCTCATCATAAATAAGTGCAGCCAAGTCAGACCAAATAGCTGAGGTTCACCACCTCTCTTCTGAGAGTTGTTACCCAGAATCTCCAAGACACTCCAGCCCTCAAGAGGAAGAGGACTTTCCCCTTGGGGAGGGAGCAGCTCTGCTCATTATACCAGAGGATTCTTTTTGCCCTAGTGGCCTGGGAAAAAGGGGACCACCTCCCCCTCCCATGGCCCAGGGCTACTTCATATATATTCTCCCAGCTCTTCACTGTAAAGTGCATATGGGCAGGCAAGACAACCTTCCCCACAGGCCTACAGTCCTCCTCTTCAGAGGTGGGCAGTTTCAGCTCATGGGTAAACAAGTCCTTTCCAGCATGTTTTAATATCCTGTCCTAGGGCATGGTAAATGTGAAAACAAATCCAGCTACCAGCACCCCATTTCTCTGCAAGCTAGTCTGATTGATTTCTCAGTTGTTGACTTTTGACTTGGAGGAAAGTCATTTCCCCTCTGTGGACCTCACTTTTCTCATCTATAAAAGAGCGGGGAGCCACATTAGATTGGAAGTTAGAAATCATGTAAGGGAAAAGAACGGTTTTTAGTTAGGTCCTTAGAGTGTGACTTTCTGAAGAGCTCCGTTGGACGTGTGTGCATGTGTATACATAGTATATAAAGCAACAGTGGTATCATGGGGAAAGCCTTGAATTTGTAACAGGACCTCTGAACCTCAGTTTCCTCATCTGTAACATGGGAAAAATAACTAGTACCTCCCTCACAGTGTGGTTGTAAAAGTCACATGAGATGCTGGGCACCATTATTCCGGTCATCCCAGCTGGCATCCTTGAAATGAATGACTCCCCTATATCTAATCAAATGCTAAGTCTTGGGGAGTTGCTGCATACAGAAAAGACCCAGTGGATGAGGAATAGTTATCGCTCAGACTACAAAATGCATTTTGATGGATAACACATAGAGCTTATCCACCAGTCCGTGAATCTGGGACAGACAATGCAGAGGTGCAGGGAGCTAGAACTAGAATGAAACATGAAGAAATGGGCAGTTGAAAAGCTCCTTCTGTGACTCCCCATCTTCTCCCAGAAAGAAAGGCCCATCTTTTAAATACTAAATTTTAACAGTGTTGTTGTGTGACCAGGAGACAAGGAACAGAAGTTTATGAAGAATTGAAAATGAATGTCACACAGAGGCAATGTAGAAATGTGTGTGTGTGTGTGTGTTGGGGAGGGGAAGCATTTTCATGTAGGCTATACCAGATTGTCTAATGTAAAACTTAGAAGAAAAAATGTAAATGGCATTGTCAGGAAATACAAGATAGAAAGAGAAGATGCTCTGGTCATGTGACAATGGTGAGGGATGACAGATGGATAGCCAGAATGCTCCACTAATATCCTTACTATGACAGGAAAAATTGAGGAAAGTCTCCAGCCCATTGTGTGGACTCCCTCTGGTGAAGTTATGGGAGGGTATGGACAAAAATAACCCAGGTACGGCACTCATGGATGATGGGACACAATCTAACTAAGCCATTGGAAAGAATATCCAAATTGATAAGATCTTAGCCATATGAGCATTTCCGTATGCTTTGTATTTTTCTAATCTGTAAACAACACAGATTTTGTTGTGTTGTGTTGTTTACCCCAACAGAGTCAGAGTTAGAGGCAGATCCTGCCCTCAAGGAACCTACAATCTAATGGGAGAATATAACACATAAAAAGAAGCTGAAAAACTAAGAGGGGACAGCAGGGATAGGGGGAGGTTAAAGGACACCAGGGCATGATGAAGTCTTGAAACCCAGATGGGAAATGATGACCAAAGAGAATTCCCTGATACCCTTCTTAAATAATGGAGGATCTGGGAGAAAGGAAGGAAGGAGGGCCCTCAGAGACAGAGTGATCAGGTAGGAGTTTCCAGGTTGATTTCATCCTACTGATTGATGTTTCTGGAGAAGATGAAGTCCAGAAAAGTAACTGTGTAGGAAGTGATGAGAATTCCCTGAGTATGTCCTTCTTAAATGGTGGAAGACCTGGGAGGAGCTCCCATATATCTAGTGCCACTTTCCTCAACCAGAGGGAGGGAGGGAGGAGCCCTAGCCTTACTACTTATTGAGTCACTTTGGGTAAATCACTTTTCTCTCTGGCCTCAGTTTCTTCCTTTGTAAAATAAAGGAGTTAGACTAGATAATTTCTCGGTTCTTTCCTAGATGCTGTGCTCCTATTATTGTCCCAATTTTAGCTTCATCCCTTTCTTCCTGTGAGTTCTGAGCCCATGTCTTGATCTCAAAAATGAAGATAACTTGTACTACTTCCATTTTAGAGAAATAGACTGAAACTTGAATTGAAAGGATCAAATTTGTTGGTGAGCTAAAAAAATTGCATAAATGTCAGCTATTATTATTAATAAAATTTCCATAAATGCCAGAAATTTTACACCAAACTGTGCTTTTTTATGTTTCTGTTATTTTAAGTCATACAACTTAATACCATAGGATTAAAAAGTCCAAATTTCTATTGTCTCAGGAGACTTTTGTTAAAAATGCATATGTGGCCTGGGACCTGGAGATTATCTCTGTTGCTACCTTAGAAATCTGGCAGAACCTAGCCTTCTGATAAACTATGGGGCAAGAGGGAAGATAGTTGTGAGGAAGAAAGCATGGTAGTAACAATTCCTGAGGAGGTGGTGAGTGTTGATGAATGTGGACAACATCTAAGAGGAGTCTCCTGCAGAGTACCCCAGTAGGAACTCTTTTTTGGACAGTTGGAGAAGGCAAGGGGGAGAGTGAGGGCAGTGATGAGAACTCTAAGTTTGAGCTATACTGGTCCACAAAGGCTGGCAATTCCTTCATTCATAGTATATAAGGACCAGGATTCATGGTACCCAACCCATTTGTGGGTTAATGAAATTAGTTGACATATAAGTAAAGATGAATGAATGAATGGAGCTGGAAAAGCCAAGTGTATGTGTCTAGAGGCCCTCCATGGCTACAAGTTGCCAACCCCAGGGGAACACATGGTCTTTGAGGTCCCCTCCTTCCATGAAAATTTGTAAGTGTATACTTTTGAAGTATTAAAGGATAAAATATGTTGTGTTTTCAAGAGACATTTTAGGTCTTGTTCTGCTCCATGTCCCTGACTTTCTCTCCACTCTTTCCCCTTCACCCTACCCAGATTTTTTTTTTAATTGCACAGGATTTCCTCAGTGTTGCAAGCCCAAATGGCCATTTCTGACCCAGCATCCTCTAGGACTGGGCAAGGAAACAGTTGTACTGTGGTTATGGGCAGCCTCCTGTGGAACGGTGACATCTAGTGGCTCTTCTTTGAAAAACAAAACCAGGACCACATGTTTCTTCTTGCTCACAGACAATTGTTTAGCAGTGCTGAGGGAGCATCCTCCCCTGCAGGGACACATGAAGGTAGAGCAGGAAATCTTCCACTGCGTTCCAGACTGCCATAAAGCCAAGTGGGCCCAGATGTTTAATAAATAGTCTTTGAATATAACTGTTTTAAGAATCCATTGGATTAAATTAACCCGTCTATCTAACCTATAGACATGGCAGTTATAGAAAGGTGACACCCTCGAATTGATATGGTTGGAAAGCTTATTAATGTAATTTTAAGTAAATAGGTTTTAAAATAATTGGATTTTATAGTTGTTATTTTTATATTGGTTAGCATTAATAAATATTCATTTGCTGTAATTATCTCTACCTGTTTCTATATGTTAGTCACATGTGTATGAATATCCTGGGGCAAGTCTCTCCTCTCTGGGCTTCATTTTCCCCACATATTAAATGAAAGCATTGGTCTGCATGGTCCCTAAGGTCCCTTCCAGTTTTAATGATCTGTGGTTCTATCATTCAAATTACTAGGCTAAACACAAAGTGCACTTTTTGCAGACTACCCTTTATCATCGTCCCAGGTCCTATGAATGCTAATACAGTCTAGACTAGGGGTGGGCAACCTGTGGCCTTGAGGCCACATGTAGCCTTCTAGGTCCTCAAGTACAGCCCTTTGACTGAATTCCAACTTCATAGAACAAGTCCCCTTAATAAAAGAATTTGTTCTGTAAAACTTGGACTCAGTCCAAAGGCTACACCTAGAGGCCTCAGTTCCCCATCCCTGGTTTCGAATTTTGCATCTCTTTTGGTCCCCTCTCTGGCCACAAGACATCTCATTCTCAGATTTCTTACTGCATCATCATCTCCCTCAGTCCTGTGACTGGTACCTGAGCAAGGCAAAGTATGTTCAGGGAGGACAGATAAGCAAGTTTCTCTACATGCCTGGATATTCAGTTCAGCAAGTGTTTATTAAACTTCTCTATTAGATAAGATAATATCAACACCTGAAGGTAGGGGATCCAGATGTCTAGCCTTGCCCACCCAGGAAACCTCCTATAAGGATACCCAGTTGTCTTGTCATCTCCTATTTCAATCCTTATCTCAGTCCTGCAGTCCCCTATGTGTGTTAATCCTTCATTGCTGAAGAAGACCATGCCACTAGAGAAATGATGACATGACTTGCATTTGACTTTGAGTGAGGGAGGGCTGTGCAGGTCACCAGCCTCACTTCTCCTCCAGAGCCATCTGAATCCAGTGACCAGATATTCATCAGGATGACTGGAGATGACCCTAGATGAGACAATTGGGGTTAAATGACTTGCCCAAAGTCACACAGCTAGTGAGTGTCAAGTGTCTGAGGTGAGATTTGAACTCAGGTCCTCCTGACTCCTGCACTGGTGCTCTATCCACTGCACCACCTAGCTGCCCTTTTTTTTGGTGACCTTGGCAGGCCCCATAGCAGCTAGCTGGAGGTAGAGGTCCTGGCCTTGCCTCATCATTACAAATTTGGTAAGTTGCACATGGCCCATCAGAGTGATCCTGCCTCTGACACTTACTGGTGTGATCTTGGGAAAGTCCCTTTACCTCCAGGCCTTAGTTCCCTCTTCTGGGAAGTGAGAGTTGGACTATATGGCCTCTAAGATCCATTCCAACTCCAAAACTATATTCCTGTGAGCCTGTGGAGTAGGGTCAGAAATAGAATGGCTTGGAGAATGGAAGACAGGCAGCAAGGGAGGAGAATAGAAAGTGTAATATTAGAGGTATTGCATGGTACAATGGGGAAAAAATCTGGATTTTGAGTCAAAAGACTCATGTTTGAATCCCGATTTTGTCAACTTGTTATCTATGTGGGAAGTTCACCTAAAACCCCAAGTCTAAGTTTCTTCATCTATAAGATGAAGTGGTTGGACTTGACTTCTGAGGTCCCTTCTTGCTCTAAATCTATGACCCATTTTTTTAATATAGGTAATGAGCATGAGATGGTCCTCTGATTTTATTATTTTTTAATTTTAATTAATTTTTAGTTTACAACATTTGGTTCTACAAGCTTTTGAGTTTTAAATTTTCTCCTCCTCCCTTCCCTCCCCCCTTCCCAGGATGGTGCGCAATCTGATATAGGCTCTACATATGTGTATATATATAGACTGAATTTCATAAACATAGAAAGATTCTAGTTTTTGGAAAGGTATTCTCTTTTCAATTACATTCACTAGAATTTGATTTGCATGTCTGCTAAGCACTATTCCTGTTAATCTGCTTTCTGCTTTTTTGTAGGAACTTTTACTACATCACCATCCTTCGTGACCCTGTGTCCCGGTATTTGAGTGAATGGAGGCATGTTCAGAGAGGAGCAACTTGGAAGGCCTCTTTGCATGTCTGTGATGGAAGGTCTCCAACTATTGAAGAGCTCCCCAGCTGTTACACAGGGGATGACTGGTCTGGCTGTTCCCTTAAGGAGTTTATGGACTGTCCCTACAATTTGGCCAATAATCGCCAGGTCCGCATGCTTTCTGATCTGAGTCTGGTTGGCTGTTACAATCTGTCCGTGATGCCAGAAGAGCAGAGAAACAAGGTTCTTCTAGACAGCGCCAAAGAGAACCTGAAATGCATGGCTTTCTTTGGGCTCACTGAGTTTCAAAGGAAGACTCAGTATCTATTTGAGAAAACCTTCAACATGAACTTTATCTCGCCCTTTACACAGTATAACAACACAAGAGCATCCAGTGTGGAAATAGATCAGCAGACTCAGAAGCGGATTGAAGCCCTCAACTTTTTAGACATGGAATTGTACGAGTATGCAAAAGATCTTTTCCTGCAAAGGTATCAGTTTACAAGACAGAAAGATCATCAGGAAGCCCGGCGGAAGCGTCAAGAGCAACGGAAAATTCTGAAGACCAGGCATGCTCCCAAGCGCGATCAAACTGACAATGCGACTGCTGATTATGATGAGGATGTTGAAAAATGGCGATAATCAGAAATGAAAGCCTCGTCTTGAACCCCAAAGTGACGGTGAAGACGAAATGAATTCTAGAAAGTAAAACACTCCAAATGTATTCTTCCCTAAATGGGGAAGCAAAAACCGTTCAAATGTTGCCTCTGCAGATGCCTTTCAATTTCATGTTATACCATGCGTGGGTAAAACAATCTTAATGTGTAATTAAATTTTGGACTACTTATGAATCGAAATGCCAAACCAGACTCACCAGAAATTGATGCTTAGATATTTCAAAGAGTCCTTAAATTAGTTATGGATACAAAATGAAAAGACAAAATGTGACCCTTTAACTTATGTCTAAGAATTGGTGTTTAAATTATTCATGATGTAACTCAATTTTGGACGCAAACATCTTTCCAGGATAAGCATGAGCATGAGGACAGAATAAATAAAAGGGAACATCTTTTTTTTTTTAATTTTCTTATGAATTTTTTTTAAAACACTCTATTTGAATAAAACCCCAACTACTCGTGATGTTTGCCAAACTAAAGAAAATTCAAAATTTCTCTAAACGATGGTAATTTGACAGATATCAATATTGGCTTTTAAAATCAAAGGAGAAGTCACATGTCTTGTTACATAAAGAAATATTCAAAATATCCAAATGTTTCTACCCACAGCTATTAAAGACTTTAAAACTGGATGTCTCTCATACTAAAAAAAAAACAAAAAACAAAAAAGACAAAAAAAAAAAAGAAAAAGAAGAAGAAGAAGAAGAAACGTAACGTAACAACAAATACCATTTTGCTGAACTGAACACCTGTATAAAGAACCGAAGGCCAGCATTTTTATGGCACTGTAATTTCAAGCATTCTGTAACGGTTTGAATCCCACTCCCCATTCAGGAAAGGTTCCTTCAAGTGTGCTCATCTCTACCTGACCAACTGTCATCCTTCCATGTGAAATACAAGCTACTGCCTGTGGTTCATGATACCACATTCTCATCAGGACTTTCATTCAATGAAATGATCCTACTGCTGTATATATTGTGCTGCCCTTCTCTCCAAACTCATGAATAGGAATCAGTCCAGAACAGTGACTGATGTTTTTCATCATCAAATGGAAATTAATTGAAACTTGATGTATTTGTTTTCAGTGCATTTTGCTGTAACATGCCCAATTGGGCTAGTTATTGCTTGAGTATTAGTTCTGCATATTAGTTAGGGTCCTGGTGGCAGAGCAATATGTCCATCATTCAAGGACCAAGAGGTTCATCACCAGAGACTTGGCCACCAGGGGATGATTTTTTTTCAGCCACAGAAACCCATTAAGATGGACTGCTAAGTCATGGGAAGCTTACGATCTGTGTTGGTGAAGGAGTTGCAGCACTAATGACATCATGGATCCTTGAAGTGAAGTCATCCTTTTTAGCAGTCAGAGGTCATGCTAATCATAAAACTACAGTGTTTTCATGTGTGTGAGCAGATCTATACTTATATGGTAGTAGGAAAGACTATACCTTCGGTACTTTGAGCAACCTGAAAAGAAGTGTTCTGCAGCTGAGCTTAGAGTAAATACAAATCACAGTTCTTGGAGATCACACAACTAGAGAAAAATAATTGGATAGTATACATCTCCATGCAAGAAAAAAAGGAAGATATTGATATGAATTGATTGAGGTCTTAAGTTTTCCATATTATCAAGTATTTGTAATTTCTGGAATTTTCCCTTTTAATGCTTTGTTACACTTTTAAAGACTTATGCTGGCTGACTAACCTTCTTGTTATTGATATTGGAGAGTAGTAGAAAGAGATTAGAAATGATATCGGTATTTTCAATGGGTTTCATATTCATAGGGGTGGGCGGGGGGTGACTAGAATGTAGTAAGACTGAGGGCTTAACAAACAGATTAGAAGCTCTGAATGAATATTGTCCTTCAGAGAAAGCCCCTTGGAAGGGGTGTATTCACTAATTCCAAAGAGGCTGGTCAGCACCCACAGCTTTGTTTTGGATCACCTTCGTGGTGGGAAATCATTTGTCTTTGAAGGGTGGAGTTAATTTTTGAAAACAGCCAAAAGCCATTGACAATCGAATCTAGGGAAGAAGACAAATGATCATACTAGGGAAGAATGATTTCACCCCCCAAAGAAGTGTGGCTCTAAAGCACTGAGATGGATTTTCTCTTTCTAATAGCAGTTCCCAAAGAGAAGTCCCATAAATAGGCTCAGCATTGACTGCTACACATTGGTAGCTTTCCAAGGGGACTGCTTGCAAAGGGGCAACACTCACTTGATGCTAGGCAGTGTAGTGAAAATAGCCCTGGATTTGTTATCAAAGGGTCCAGATTCAAATTCTGGCTCTATTTCCTAGCTATGGGAGGCAGTGTAGCACAGTGGACAAACTGCTGTCTCTGGGATCAGAGGGTTCAAATCCCACCTCTGATGCCTACTACCTGTGTGACCTTGGGAAAGTCACTTAACCTCCTTGGGCCTCAATTTTCTCATCTGTAAAACAAAGAGAATGAGTGAAGTGACTTCTGAGGTCTCTTCTAGCTCAAGATCTATGATCCTATGATCATATGATCTGGGGATCTTCCCCTCTCTGGACCTCAGTTTCCCCCTCTGTAAAATAAAGGGGGTTGGATGAGATTAACTCTGAGGTCCATCCCAACTCTAAATCATCTGACTCATTTGGTTGTGTAAGTTTGGGTCTATTTATTTCCATCAGTCTTGTTGTTTTCTGATCACCATGCGTCCACTTCTTGCTTGCGCTGTTTTTATCAGTGATATTCTGTCAAAAAATTGGACAAGAAGCAGAAAATGGGCTTTAAACTTCCTTTCTATTGCTTTGTGCTTGTGTCAGCATAGCTAAAAGGCTCTGTTATGTGTGATGTAGTATTACAGTCCCAGGATGCTGAGAACTGACCAACAGGAAGAGCGGACCACATGAAAGCCACTCAAAAGGCAAAGGAAGATGTTCAACGGGTAGAGTCAACATCCCTTCCTGTACAGTGAGGCATTTCCCATGAAGATTCCATGCACTAGGATGGGGGTATCTTGCCTTTGTTAGAGTTCTTCTTGAAAATGAAAATGTTTGCTTTGAAAAGAGAGAAGCTAGGTCATAAATGGGACAAAACTTGAGCCTGTTGCTAAGGATGTGTATTGTGTTAATGCTGTGGTGTGCATGGTTTATAACGATTTGATATGTTTTCTTTGTCTAGCCTGTTTATTGTATATATGGGGATGTCTGAATATAAGGATACAGGTTTGTCATCATCATAGAAATCCTCTTGGTTTTCCTTGTAGACATCCATCCAGTTACGTAGATTTACAAACCATTCCAATGATTTTGATTGTGTAACGTAATAATAGAAGTGAAATAAAATTTAACTGCAGTCTTTGACATCATTATTTCAGGGGTTTCCAGCCACTAGAACTGCGGCACCACAAAATATCAAAGACTTCTCTCAAGGAATGCCATTTTTCCAACTGTGTATCAAGACACCATCCAGAGCCTCGTAATCTCAGGTCCATTGGGATAGAAATCAGGGATTGTCTCATCCAGCCCACTATATTTTACAGAGAAGGAAACTGAGGCCCAGTGAGGGGAATATCCCCAGACATGTGATTTCCTTGATGAAGAAAGTTTCCGATGTTTTCATGCCACTAATGGAAATCTCCAAGAAATTAAATAACTCACTCAGGGTCATGTAGCTAATAAGGCATCAGAGACAGGTTTTCCTGACCCTGAAGCCAGCCTTCAAGCCTCGCTATCACCCTTGTCATAATGCTTTACATTCATATAGTGCTTTAAGGATTGCCAAGTGCCAAGCACTTTACATTCATTATATTTCATATGATCCCTGGGTTCAGATATAGTCTCTGCCACATACTCTGTGTGTGACCTTGAGCAAATCACTGGCCTCAGTTTCCTCATCTGTAAGTTCCAGGTCTTAGCAGATGATCTGAAATCTGTTCCTCTAAATCCACTCTGCGTTGGAGGAGCCCCAAGTTTTATTATTCTTGTATTACAGGTGAGGAAACAGGCTCAGAGTAATCAAATGACTTGTCTAGGGTCACACCGTTAAGTGTCCAGGAAAGAATTCAAGACCAGGTCCAAATCCACTGCTCTTTCCTCTGTACTGCACTGCCTCTAGGTACAGAAGTGGGGCAGCCCATTCTCCCCTTATCAGTTATGCCTCTTTTAATTCTTTAGGCCCTCAGACACACCATTTCATCTTACTGGTTAGCAGAACTGCCTGTGAAAGACAGAGTTTGTCCAGAGTAACCAGTTGAAAAATCCTCTTTCCTATCCAAGGGGATACAGAAAGAAACAAAAATCACATTGCCATTGCTTCTACCCACAGAGATGAAAGTGAATCTGTGTTGGAAAGGACTTCAGATAACATCTAGTTATCCAGACAGTTCCCAAAAAAGAATCTCCTCTCCATCATAGCTAACAAGTAGTCACACAGATTCTTTTGAAAACCTCCAACGACAGGGACCCCACTACAGTCTGAGGCATTGCCTTCTAATTTGGGACAACTCTAGTTCACCATTGGTCTTCCCCTCCCAGTTTGATTTTTTTTTTTATTAAAGGGGCCATTCCCTTGACTCACTTCTTAAAGAATTCTCCTATTCACTCAATAGGCTTTACATCACTCAAAGTGAAAACGTGAAAAGACCTTAGCCTAAAAGGGCCAGGGTCTCCCATTACATCCTGGGCCATCTCCCATCCTCCTGATAAATATCTGACTACTGAGCCCAGATGGCCCTGGAGAAGAAAATGAGACTGGTGACCTTGCACAGCTCTCCCTCACTCAAATCTAAGTCAACTGCTAGTCATGTCATCTTTCCCTGATGTCATCGTCCTCTTTGAAAATGAAGGACAAACACAACAAGTGACAAGTTCAAGTTCATCAGATCATAGAGAGTCAGAAAGGACTTCAGATGTTATTTGGTATATCCCTTTATTTTACAGATGAGGAAAGTGAGGCCTGTAAAGGCTAATGACTTGTCCAAGATCACACACCTAGTTAGAGATCCAGGTTTTGAAATTTTTAGTGCATTTCATGTAGAATGGAACCTAACATCTTCTCAGTCTCTAAGATTATTTTTTTAAATTATTTTTTCTAATTATATGGACATTTTCAGGTTTAGGCTTATCTTGAAATTTTCTGAAGAGCATGTTATTTTCAATTTCCCTGAATCAAATGGCTTATTTAAAAGAAAAGAAAACCATGGAAATCTTCTGTAATTCCTGTTTAACTACAAACTTTTTGTGAAAAAATTTTGATTGCAAGGTTTTGTTAGTCAAAGGTTGAGTGGACAGCCTGAGTCCTATCTTGATGTTCTGAATCATTCAATAATAATGTATTAAATGCCAGTTGTGTGCCAGGCACACAGTTGTTTGCAGAGAATACAAAGACAAAAGTGACAATAATATTCCTGACTTCAGGGAGCTTGCAGTCTAAGGAGAGATATGTACACACACGTATACACACACACACACACACACATATATGAGAAGCAAGCATTTATTAAATAGCTACGATGTGCCAGGCACTGTGCTATGCATTCTACAAAATCTCATTTGATTCTCACAACAACCCTGAGAGGTAGGTGCTATATAGTTATATATAGGTATATACATATACATATATGCACATATATACATGCATATATATATACACACATACTAGATACATGATGATTTTAAGAAGAAGGCACTATCAACTTCATGCAGAAGGCAATAGCTCAGCTGAGTGTTGATAGAAAATTAAGGATTCTAAGAGATGGAGTTAAGGATGGACTGCATGGGGGAGAGCCAATGCAAAGTCATGGAGGTGGAAAGTAGAGTTCTCTATATGAGAAATAGTAAGAAGACCATTTTGGCTGGACCATTGTTGTGGGGAGATGTGCATGTTGGGAGTATGTGTATAGAGAAGTAATATATAATAAACCTAGAAAGCTACACTGAGTCCTAGTTAAAAAGTATTTTAAATGCCAAAGAAGAACTTATATTTGGTCCCAGAGGTAAGAGGGAGCCACTGATGTTTATGGAGTAGGAAATGACATGGTCAGTCCTGAGCCTCGAGATACAATGTAACCACTCCGGCTTTATGGAAGATTGATAAGAGTGGTGAGAGATAAAGCATGGATGCCAATTGGGAATCTATTGCAGTAGTCTAGGCTAGAGGTGATGAGGCCCTGAATATAAGTGGTGCCTATATAACTAATGAGAAGAGGACATATCTGAGAGATTGTAGAGGTAGAAATAAGATTTGGAAACTAAATGAATATGTGTGGGGAGAGAAAAGTCAAGGGTGAAACTGAAGGTAGGAACCTTGGTGACTAGGACGGTGCCTTGGACAGAAACAGGAAAATTCAGTAGGAGAAAAAGTATGGGGAAAATATGGATTCCAATTGGACATGTTGAGTTTGAGATGCCTTACATCTCATTTGAAATGTCCAATAAGCAATCGGGAGATTGATTCTCAGGAGAGAAATTAGTGCTTAATAAATAGAGTTGAGTCATCAACACAGAAATATTAATTTAAATCTATAATAGTAGGTCACCATGAAAGTGAGTGTAGAGAGGAGAGGGGCACAGGATAGTGCCTTGGGTTACATACACAATTGGGGGCCGAATATGGGTGATGATCCAGTAAAGGAGACTGAGAAGGAACAGTCAGGGAGGAGAAACACAGAAGAGTAGTGTCACGAAAAAACCTCTAGAAGACAAAGGATCCAGGAAGATAAGGTGATCGATATTGTCAGATGTTGCTGAGAACTCAAGAAAGATGAGAACTGAGAAAAGGCTATCCTCTTTGGCAATTAAGAGATCACAAGTAGCCTTGGAGACAGCAGGTTCAATTGAATGATGAGGTCGGAAGCTGGTGTGCATAAATCTGAGAAGTGAGTGAGAAAAGTAAAAGTGGAAGAAATTAGTGTAACTAGCTTTTTCTAGGCGTTTAGCTAAGAGTAGAAAAAATATAGGACAGTAATGGTAATATAGTTATTTTTTTTAAAAGGACAAGAGAGACTTGAGCATGCTTTTAGCAGCAGGAAATGAAGCAGGAATTAGAGATTGAAGATAAAAGAGAGTCAGGAAAGATGATGGAGGAGGCAATGTGCTAGGGAAGAAAGGATAGGATGGGATCAAGGGTAAATGTAAAGGAGTTGGCCTTTACAAAAAGAGCCATCTTTCCATCAGAGACTGGAGTAAAGGAAGACAGAGTGAGGAGGGGGTTGGTGGAAACGGCTTCTAAAATGAAGAGCAGAAGATGGCCACAATGAATGTCCTCTATGTTCATTAAAGGTGACATCATGGGGTAGCTAGGTGGCGCTAAAGTGGATAGAGCACTGTTTCTGGAGTCAGGAGGACCTGAGTTTAAATCGGACTTCAAACACTTAGTTGCGTGACACCGTCAAGTCATTTAACCCTGATTGCCTCCAAAAAATAAAATTAAAAAAAAAAATGAAGTCATCAACCAAGAGAGTGATAGGAGGAGGAAAGAATGAGATCCAGCAAAGGAGACTGAGACTTGAGAAAAGGTTTGGTTCAGTCTCTGTAAAAATTGGGATAGAGAATCAATGGAAAGATAAAATTATTGCCTTGTCTATGAGCTTTGGCAGATTCTTTATGAAATCTTAGGTAAAAATACGGAAAAAGACACAAAGTGAAGAGGGCAGGCAGATGTGATGTCTACAATACTGGTAGGAGCATCCATACTGATGAAATCACAGATCTATCCAAGTATGACATGTTTTCTGTCATATGCCCATCAACAAGGGATACCTGAGCAAGAGGAACCATAGTCCTTCCCTTCGAACAATTGGGGGTGGTAAGCACAAAATGATGTAAGCTCATGAAACAATTGGCAAGCAATAAAAGGAAGAGCCACAGAATAAACATATAATTATATCTTCCACAAGTATACCTCAAGTAACACAATTAGAGTCAGCAGAGGGTTTTCCTTTCTCAAATCAAAGAATTGAATTAGATGGTTTCTAAGGTTCCTTCCAACTCTAAATCCTGTGATCTATTTATCAGTTTTATGAAAAATGTAATACTAGACAAAACAATGTCACAAGGGACAATTAATTCCATAGGAACAATGTTTCTGCATGCACAAAAAGTGGTAAGCCAACGTCAGTGGAGTTAACACCTCTGGAGCTTGAGCCCTAATCTGGATGGTAGCTGACCATCTGCTTGGTAACCACACAAGCAACATCATGATAGGGTTTCATGATGTTACCCTAAGGACTGATTATAATGAATTAATGGTATTATTGTAAGGTAGTGATAATAAGGGACCATTATGATAGCATAGACTTGTTAGGTATAACATCAGGTTCTGAATTGTGTTGTGTAAATGAGGTTAGAGGGGACATAGAGGTGCTCCTCTAAAAATAAATCTAGTGAGAAGTCCTAATTTAGAGAAGTGATAAAGACCTGATGTGTTTCACAATACTGCAACCCAGAAAATAATTGCCATCTTCACTCTTTCTTCATAAGAACAGTTAGAGGACTGATAAAAGCACTTGAACACATTTGTAAAAATACATAAAATAAATATACAAAAACAGATTTATAAGAGGAAGGGAAAAAATCTACAAAACCAACATATCAGAAAAAAAATCTTCCATTATTCACAGAGCCCTATACCTTTGGTCCCTCACTGCAGCAAAGAAGCAGGGGGAGGTGTCTTCTCGTGTCTCTTTTTGGGGCCAAACTATAATTTTGCAGCATTCATTTTCAATTATTTTGTTACTATTAGTTTTTCCATTTACATTATTCTAGTCCTTTGGTCTATTGTTTTTCTGGTTCTACTTATTTGCCTCAGCATCAGCTCAATTTGGTCTCCCATGCTTCTCTACATTCATCCTATTCATTGTTTCTGACATCACAGTAATATTCCATTACATCCATGTATCTATAGCTTCTCTAGCCATTCAGTCAATAAGCCAGTAAGCATTGATCAAGCGCCACCTTAGCTGTTGAGCATCTACTTCATTTCCAGGCCTTTAATGTCACAAAGAGTGCTGCTATAAATATTTTAGAGGGTATGTGGTTAGTCTCCCTTTTTATCTCTGACTTCTTTTTGTCTGTTTGCCTAGTGATGGGCTCTCTAAGTCAAGGACTTTGGATATTCCATTTTTTCTTAAGATTATCTTTTGGGGGGGGTGTCCCACCTTATTATTATCCTTATTAAGACCCAACTGTAATCTCAGCTATTGAGTCAAGAACTCACTATTGGACAAAAACTGTTGGGAAAACTAGAAAGTAGTCTGACACAAACTAGGTATACATTGTATACTAAAATTAGATCAAAATGGATACATGACTTAGACATAAAGGATGATATCATGAACAACTTTAGTGGATCACAGATGAAATTATACATTAGATCTAAGGATAGGTTAAGCTCATGACCAAAAAAACAAAGAGGTTAAAAAGAGGCAAAATGGACAATTTTGATTACATAAAATTTAAAAATTTAAATTTAAAAATTCATTTATATAAATGAAACTAATACAAGCAAAATTTTAAAAAAACAGGAAACTAGGAGAAAAATTTTGCCTTGATCCAGGAATATTGCTACTAGGTCTGTATGCCCCATAGAAATAAAAGAAAGAAGCAAAGGACCCATATATACAAAAATATAACACTTCTTTTTGTGGTAGCCAGAAATTGGAAACTGAGAGGATGCCTATCAGTTGGTTAACAGCTTAACAAGTTATGGTATGTGAATGCTATTGTGCTATCAGAAATGATGACAGAAATGACTTCAGAAAAACCTGGGAAGACCTGTTTGAACTGATGCACAGTGAAGTGAGCAGAACCAGGAGAACAGTATATACAATAACAGCAATATCATAAAGATAATTAACTTTGAAAGACTTATATCAACACTACGACTCACCACAATTCTGAAGTATTCATGCTGAAACATGCATCCATCTCGAGATAGAGAGCTGATGGACCCAGAATGCATATTGAAGCATGTTTTCTCTTCCTTCCTTCCTTCCTCCCTCCCTTCCTTCCTTTTTCCCTCCCTCCCTCCTTCCCTCCCTTCTTTCTTTTTCTTCCTCTTTTTATTTTTTGGGACATTACTAACATGAGAATTTGTTTTGCTTGACCATTAATTACAAATTAGTGTTTTTTCCCTTCTTAATTGGGAGGAGAGGGGAAGGAAGGAGGGAGAGAATTTGAAACTGAAAATAAAACAAAATTGAATTTAAAGAGAAAGAAAGACCCAACTAGAGCTAATCATTGAATTTGTTTTGACAAAAAGGAAAAAGTTAAAATAATCTTGATTCCAATCATATCCTGCACATATTTTTGGACGAGAATTCTAATTGCAATAATACCATAGGATCACAGATTTAGGGCTAAAACGGACCTTACAAGTCCATTCTCCCTCATTTTACACATAAGGGAACTGACCGATAGAGATGTTAAGTGACTTGCTCAGATTCACACAGCTGGTAAGTATCTGAGGCAGATTTTGAACCAAGGTCTTCTTTAAGTCCAATATTCACATCATAATGCCAGGGCAGCTAAGTGGTGCAGTGGATAAAGCACCAGTGTAGGAGGACCTGAGTTCAAATCTCACCTCAGACACTTGACACTCACTAGCTGTGTGACCTTGGGCAAGTCACTTAATCCCAATTGCCTCATCCTGGGTCATCTCCAGTCATCCTGATGAATATCTGGTCACTGGATTCAGATGGAATGATTCTGGAAAGCCGAACTGAAGTAGCTCAAAAGAAACATGAGATGTGCAAGTTTAGAGAATCCGTACTAAATGTTCACATGGATTATTTGTACCTGACTTATGGTAGAGCATTCTTAGCTAAATTGGTCTGATCAGCCAGAGTCAGACACACTGTAATTTGACTCTAATATGGTGATGTCATTTGAGAGCAAAGGACAGCAACAAACTATATTGGTAGTATTCTGGAGCCTCCTTAATCTCACTGTATGCCCCTCCCATTGTTCTTTGAATGATCTGCATTTTTTTATATTTTCAGTGATTGTACTCCATAATTTGCAGACACATAGCTTCAGTATAAGGAAATTGGGACTTTAAAAAGATGAGTTTTTGTTTCAGGGAATAGCTTAAGATCACTGGAAGTGCTGAGAAGTTTCCCAGATGCCACCCAGGCTGCTCTCTTCCTGGTTTGCAATTCTTAGCCTAGCTCATCATTTCTCTGCAGAGTCTAAGAAACATGTAATGTTTCTTATTCAATTGACTATTCAATTGACTGTCAATCCAACTGCCTATTGTAGTCTGGAAAATAAGCATTCTTTATCCACTTGAGGTTTACATTCATATATGTATGTATGTGTGTATATATATGTATGTATGTGTACATATGTGTGCATATGTATATATATATACACACATGAGAGAGAATGCCAAGTCAGTATGAAAAACTGAAAATACTTTATATTAGTTTCTTCTATTACTTTATAGATAGATTTGGAATGAAATACTTGTCTTCCTATTTTCTCAATTCCCCAATGTTTTCTCAACTTAGGATGAATTGGGCTCAAGGATGAAAATACCTGCTAAAGAAATAAAATTCTATTCAGTGTTGAATTATTATTTCAATAATCTTCAACAAATCAAATAAATGACTTCCATCAGTTCTTTGAAATTCCAAATAAGAAAGCATGAATTTCTTTAATATTCAAGTTGTTATTCTCAAGTATAAAGGAAGAATGATTTTTGGATTCCAGGTCTTCTTGGAGATTAGACACCGATACTTACAATTGAGATTATCAGCCAGACGATCTAGAAATGTGATATATGGCTTCTTGAGATCAATTTATAAAACTTCTTTTTCTAAAAAGGGTTAAATTACTATATTATCTCAAATGCAACATAATTATAATCCATACCCATGACAATATCTTTGAGCTCTAAGTTATTCTGGGAACATACATATTTTTAAAGCTGTAATTCACAAAATGCCTACAAAATCAGTTACATTTCCATTGCAGATGTGTTTCTCTTATTTGAAATTTAGTTCATCATATGATCATAGATTTAGAACTACAAGGGACCGCAGACACCCTCCACTCCAACCTCTCATTTTACAGAGGAAACTGAGGCAGACAGTGATTAAATGATTGATCCAAGGTCACAGAGGTAATAAGTGTCTGAGGTCGAATTTCAACTCTGATCTTCCTGAGTTCAAGTTTAGAACCATAAATGCCTCCCTTCTGTCTCTTCCATTCTTACTCCCCCATATAAGTCACTCACAGAGTAAATGGCCATTTGCTCCCTTTCTTAAAATATCTACTCCAAAGGTCCACTTCACTAAAGTCACTACCTTGAGTTAAGCAGTGACTCCAGAAGACAAATACATATATGGTGAGGGGAAGGGGATTATATTAAACCATTCATACTCACTATTTTATCAGATTAGCTAACCAGTCACACAGTTCTTTAGGGAGGGGAACAAAGAACTTGACAAAGAAGTTGGACTAGGAAAAAGGGAGAAGGCATTATATTCTATTGGAATTTTAAATTTCTCTCTTGTTGCCTTAAGAACAGGATACATTAGAATGGTTCTCATTAAATTACATAAATTTCATTCCAGTTCAGCCTAGTTAAGTCTTGTGACTTCACCATTCTTCCTCAGATTGAACGCTGCTGAGCTGAGACTTTTTTTAAGGCTACCCAAATTTAAATATATTAACAAGATTTCAGATGATGTATTGAGATGATAGATGTCTTGAAAGATGGCATTAGAGCATACCTTTACCAGTCTTTAGTTATATCCAATTCTAAATAAGCCTTCCTGTGTATCAGCCAGGAAAACAAAAACATGTTTTCTCTCAGTTCTAAAGGGCCTATGGTGGCACAGGATGCTTCTAAGCACAATGCCATATGTGTAAAGACTTAAGGGAAGAGAGTTATTTCAGTTTCAGAACCAGTAACCAAGTTTAACAAGGTTCACTACCTAGAAAAAACTAACTAGGGAAGGAGATTTATTTAATGAGAGGCATGAGGTTATACTGGATACATAGAGTATTTATTATGTGCCAGGCACTGTGCTAAGCCAAACGGATACAAATAATAAGCAAGCAAGACAGGACCTGCCCTCAAGGAACTTACATTCTAATGGGAGACAACACGTTAAGGGATGCAGAAAGAGTGGCGGAAGGAGAAGAGTAAAAAGTACCCTTATGCAAGGGCATGGTGAGGAAACTGGGAAGTATTGTGGAGGCCTGCGCCCTGTCAAGATGAGGTAAAAATTCATTTATTAGAGCCAGGGGAACCAGGTGTGCAGTCCAAGTTTCTAGAAGGGTGGAGATAGCCAAAGAGAATGACTAAGGGTGAGGAGATGCCCAGTAAGGAACATGGAGGCTTGAGCCCCATGAAGATAAAGATAGACACCCTGGCTTTGGATGCAAGGATACCTAGATTTAAATTCTATTTCTGACACGACCCCTAGATAAGTCATTTCACCTTCCTGAGCCTCAGTTTCCTCATCTGTAAAATGGGTTAGATGTGAAGAAATGAGGTTAAAGTCATCCTGGATGTAGAAACAGAGGACCTGGGTTCAAATCCCATCTCTGTGGGATCTTGTATAAAGCCTCAGTTTCTTCATCTTCAAAATGAGGGGTTTTATTGAGGGAATGCCCTTCAATTGAGAAATGACTGAACAAGTTGTGGTTTATGAATGTAATGGAATACTACTGGACTATAAGAAATGATGATCAGGGGAACTTCAGAAAAACCTGGAGAGACTTAAATGAACTGATGCTGAGTGAAATGATCAGAACCAGAAGAACATGGGCCATAGTAACAGCAAAACTGTGCAATGACCAACCTTGATAGACTTAGCTCTTTTCAGTAATACAATGCTCTAACACAATTCCAAAAAACTCATCATGGGAAAGTGCTATCCACATCCAGAGAAAGAACTATGGAGTCTGAATGCAGATGGAGGCATACTATTTTCTTTTTCAATTTTTTTCCTCATGGTTTTTTACTTTTGTTCTGATTCTTCTTTCACAACATGACTCATATGGAAATATGTTTCATATGATTGTACATGCATGACCTATATCAGGTTGTTTGCCATCTTGGGGAGAGAGGGAGAAGGAGGGAGGAAAAAAAATTTGGAACTTAAAATCTTATAAAAGTGAATGTTGAAAAAATTAAATAAATAAAAAGAAAAAATGAAGAGGTTTAGTTTTCACATGTAATTGGGAAAAAATAAAATATCTAAAAAATGAGGAGGTCAAACTCGGTGATCTCTGAGGTCCCTTCCAGTTCTAAATTAATATTCCTCCACAAAGTGCTTTGTAAATTTTAATCTGGTGACAAAGTGGGTAGAGTTCTGGGTCTGGAGTCAGGAAGATCTTCATTCTGAGTTCAAATCTAGCCTCAGTTACTTACCAGCTGTGTATCCCTGGACAAGTCACTTCACCCTGCTTGCCTCAGTTTCCTCATCTGTAAAATGAGCTGGAGAAGGAAATGGCAAACCACTCCAGTATCTTTGCCAAGAAAATCCAAAATGGGATCACAAAGAGTTGGGCACAGCTGAACACCAACAATAAAACAACATTTTAAAGAGCTATCTAACTGTGAGCTACTAGTTTTACTTTTGTTGCTGAGCGAAACTTGGAAAGCTCCAGGAGGGCCCCAGCATCCCGAATGTCTTCATTTTTTATTGCAGCAGAAAACAGTTGAGTCACAACTCTAGGACAGAGGTTCTTACCCCTTTTTTCCATGTGTACTGAGGAATCTGATGAAGCCCCATCTCAAAGTAATGTTTTTAAATGCATAAGATCCACAGGACTCCAAAGGCAGTCAATTATATTGAAATAAAAATGAATTTTTTTCCCATTCAAGTTCACAGACCCCCCCTAAAATCTATGCAGAGACCCCCTTTGGACACCATCCTAAGGACTTCTGCAGGGAGACTCCTCAGTCCACTTGCTTTGTCTCTTCCTTCCTCAGATTCCCCACTGTTAGTTCCCAGTCTGGTACATGCCCTTTTGCTCCATGCCCTCATTGCCAAAATCTCTCCTTAGCTGGTCTCTCTAACTCTAGCTACTCTGTTTCCAAACAATCCCGCACATTCCTAGAAGCTTCATCTTTGTAGAGCCCCCCTCCCAGCCCTAAGCCACCTACCCCTACTAAAAACCCTTATATGGAATCCCCTTGAGAGATGTGTGGAGTTGGTATTAGTAAGCACAGCTCTCCATAATCTAGACTATGATGTCCCTAGCCTCCAAACCATTTGGCTGAGGACCACCAGTGGGAAGGATATAGGATCTGATGTCAGAAGACCTGAGTTCAAACCCTGACTCTGCTGCTTACAGCCTGGACTACAGGATAATAGATTTAGAGGTATAAGGGATCTCAGAGGTCGATTCCAACCCCTTTCATTTTTTATATGACAAAACTGAATCCCAGAGAGGTTAAATGCCTAGCCAAGGATCATACAGCTAGTATCTGAGGGAGGATTTGAATCCAAATCTTCCTGAGTACATGCTTAGTCACTACTTATTATACCAGAGGATTGAGTATAGGACTTGGAGTCAGGAAGACCTGAGTTCAAATCCTGTTTCAGCAGATACTTCCTAGCAGCATGACTGGGTAAATCACTTAATCTTTCTCTGCCTCTCCTTCTTCATCTATAAAATGGGGACCTTACAGCACCTGCCTCTCAGGGTTGTTATCAAGATCAAACGAGATAATATGGAAAGCACTTTGCAAACCTTAAAGCATTATGCAAATACTAGCTACCATCATTATTATCATCATCTTTATTGTAGTATGCTACCCCTGATGATTAACTTAGGCAAATCTATTCCCTTCTCTTGGCTTCTTTCCTCATTGGTAAAATGAAGGGATTGGACTCAATGATCATGGAAGTTCATTCCAACTCTAAATCTTATGATTATGCAATTATATCTACATAAAAATTCCTTCTCTTACCATGTAACACCTGGCTTAAGAACCCCCACTGGAGCTTATAGAGGCCTCTGTAATCTAGCCCCAGCTGACTTCTCTGGCTTCATCTTCCTTATTCTCCTAAATAAGTCCTCTGCTCTACTCACACAGGTCATCTTTTACCACCTCACACTATCCCAACTCCATGCTTTTGCTCCTACCAGCCTCCTCACCCTTTTTCTCTGCAGAGAAGAGACCCTCCTAGCTCTGTATTCTCCTTGCTCATCATAGATCGCTGGAGTCCATAGTCACTTGTTCCTCTTCCAAACTCCTGATACTCGATGTCAGACATCTGGGGATTCCTCAGGACTACTGGGTGTTAGAACTGTAAGAAGGAATCCCAGAACCTGAGACAAATTGGGACAAGCTGAGGGGAGAACTACAAATGGAGACATCAGCAAACTGAGGGAAGAATTTGCTGCCAGTGCCAGCCAATGAGGAAGTGCCTCCCCACCAAGAGGACTGAAGGTGGTAGAGAATAACCCAAGGCTACAATAGCCTCCTAACTGGTTTCCCTGACTGAAGGTGGCCTTGTGCTACCCTCAGGGAGGATGCAAACTCTCTCTCCTCCTAGGGCACTTGGAAAGACCTTTTTTCCCACCTGAATCCTCCTGAGTGAATTAAAATCTGGCCTCAGACACTTACCAGCTGTGTGACCCTGGGCAAGTCACTTAACTCTGCCTCAGTTTCCTCATTTGTGAAATGAGCTGAAGAAGGAAAAGGCAAACTACTCCAGTATCATTGCCAAGAAAACCCCAAATAGGGTCACAAAGAGGTGAACATGATTGAAAAACAGCTCAAAACCAAGTCCTCCTTGTCGTAAGGCAAGGACTAATCCTTTGCCAGACTAGGTAGGAAGTGTGCCACCCACCTTGGATATCTGTCCATCAAACCTCTGAGTGTCCTGTGCTTGTTATGGCTTTGCCCAATCTCACTTCTCATATTCCATCTTTTGTTATTGAAAGGGGAAACAGTATAGTTCAGTGGCAAAGAGTGATAGATTTGCCTTCAGAAGGCTAGGTTTGAAGGAAACAAGCATTTATTATGCACATTCTATGATGCCAGGCACTATGCCAAGCACTTTACAATTATGATCTCATTTGACCTTCCCAACAACCCTAGGAAGCAAGTGTTATTATCCCCACTTTATAGATAAGGAAACTGAGGCACATGGAAGGTAAGTTACTTGACCAGGGTGATACAACTATGAAGTATTTGATGCAGGATTTGAACTCGTTTTCCTAAATTCAGGTCCAGTGCTCTATCCACTGCACCACCCATCTAGCTTGAATTCAAGTTCTACCCACTTACTGCCTATGTGGTCTTAAGTCATGTTGCCTTGCTGGGTCTCAGTTTCCTCATGTGTAAAAGGAGGAAGTTTGACTAGCACAAAAACTGTGATGCAATGCCCCTAAAAATTCTTAAGTTGTTATTTACCCACTTGGATTTTCATGTTTTGTCAACCCAACTAAACAGTCAGCTTAATGAAGGCAGGAACTGTAACTTACGGCTTTTGATCACATGCAGGACAGAGCACAATCCCCCGGACACAATACGCTTTCACTAAATATTTGTTGGTTGAGATTGATATGCTTGACTAAAGCTTAAAAATTCCTGAAAATGAGACCTAATGAAGCTTAACAAAAGTTAGTGATGCCTGATGAGGCTTAATGAAGATTAATTAGCCTTTACCATGCTTTAAACAATCCTCACCAGAATTTCAGGACATTTAATAAGATGAGACTTCATAAGGCTTCATGAAATATATGGATTTTGAAGAAGAGCTAACTAGGTTTAACAATACTTTAATCATATCTAATAGGCTGTTTATATTCAGCCTTAACATTCACTTGGGTTTCATGAACGACTTTAATTCAATTGAATTCAATATGACCAACATTTATTAGTGCCTAGTATGTGCTAGGAGCTGTTCTAGGTACTGGGTCCTGAATGAAGTCTAAGGCAAATCCCTTAACATAAGAAAATTCAACTTCATCCAAGCTTAACAAGGACTAGTAAGGATCTAGTGACGATCAAAAGGAGTCATCAGATGTCTGTGGGTAGCTTAACCCAGTTAGACAAAACCGAAATGGATCATGATAAGCATGCTGAACTTGAAATAATGAGATTGATCAATAAACAGGTTATTTATCATGCACCTGCTCTGTGCCAGGCACTGAGAGCCAGGTGCTAAGGTTAGGGAGACAAAAGTCTAAGATTCAGACATAATGGCCTACCTGCTGCCATTTCCCATTTTCCATGCATTTGAACTTCCATGCCTCCCAATGCTGCCTCTTCACCTTTGTCTTGTATTTTCTCTGCCCCCCCCCCAGTAGCTATTGTGTCTTCCTCTTGGAGAATGTCTCCCACTTATACTCTGTATAGCTTGAATGCATCTAGTAATTTGTATATTGTCTCTCCCATTAGAATGAGCTTCTTGCATGAAGGGACTGCTTTTTTTACCTTTTTATCACACTATCTGGTGCATAGTAAGTATCTCATTATCCTACAAGCTCTGGAGTTACTCTCTCAATCCCTACTTGCAAGCTGGGTATGGGAGCATACCTGTTACGTCTCCTGTCAGGAAGAGGTTGGTGAAATATATTTTCTATTGTTATAGACCACGAGTCCTCTAGCCCCCAACTGGTGTGCTTCAACTCACTACTATTCATTGATATCAATTATTAGGCCAGACTTAATTATCTGTAAGAAAAGAGTGTGTATTGTGATGGTAGAGTTGATATAAAACATCCCACAAAAATCTGTGACCCACTCTCCTACCAATGTATACAGAATCCTATGGAAAGTGGGCTCAAGCTTATAGAACACATTTAACAAAGCAAGTAGCTCATAGCTCCACCAGCAAATTTTTAGTGTCTCAATTTTCCCACATCCTCTCCAACATCTGTCATGTTCATGTCATAGGTGTAAGGTGATACCTCAGAGTTGTTTTAATTTGCATTTCTCTAATCAATAGTGATTTAGAGCATTTTTTCATATAACCATAGATAACTTTCATTTCTTCATCTGAAAACAACCTGTTCATATCCTTTGACCATTTATCAGTTGGGGAATGACTCATATTCTTATAAATTTGATTCAGTTCTCTATATATTTGAGAAATGTGGCTTTTATCAGAGAAACTTGCTGTAAATTTTTTTCACAGTTATGTTTATTGTGTATCCCTGTTTATCCTATTCTCTCTTTCTTTTCATCCTATCCACCCTCAAAACTGTTTTGCTTCTAGTTACTGTCTCCCCCAACACTCTCTCTCTTCCTCTTATCTCCTTCCCCTTTTACCTTCCTGAAGGGTGAGATAAATTTCTATGCCCAATTGACTGTGTATGTTATTCCCTCTTTGAGCCAATTCCAATGAGAGTAAGGTTCCTGTACTCTCCACCCCACCTCCTTCATCTTATCTTCCACTCTCTCCAAACTTTTATGTGAGATAATTTACCTCATTCTACCTCTCCCTTCCCCCTTTTCCCAGTGCGTTCCTCTTTCTCATCCCTTAATTTTATTTTTTTAGATATCATCCCATCATATTCAACTTACACCCATGCCCTCTGTTTATCTATACTCCTTCAAACTGCCCTGATAAAGTTCTTAGGAGTTACATGTATCATCTTCCCATGTATGAATATAAACAGTTTAACCTTGTTGGATGCCTCATGGTTTCTCTTTCCTGTTTACATTTATGTGCTTCTCTTGAGTCTTGTATTTCAAAGTCAAATTTTGTATTCAGCTCTGAATGCTTGAAAGTCCTCAATTGCATTAAATGTCTATTGTTTTCCCCCAAAGAATTATACTCAGTTTTACTGGGTAGATGATTCTTGGTTGTAATTCCAGTTCCTTTGCCATCTGGAAAACCATTTTATAAGCCCTCCAATCCTTTAATGTAGAAGTTGTTAAATCTTGTATTATCTTGACTGTGGCTCCACAATATTTGAATTGTTTCTTTCTGACTACTTGCAGCATTTTCTCCTTGATCTTGGAGGTTTGGTTATAATAGTTCTGAAAGTTTTCATTTTGGGATCTCTTTCAGGAGGTGATCAATTGTGTCTTTCCATTTCTATTTTACCCTCTGATTGTAGAATATCAGGGCAGTTTTCCTTAATTATTTCTTGGAAGGTGATGTCTAGGCTCTTTTTTGATCATGGCTTTCAGGTAGTCCAATAACTCTTAAATTAACTCTCTTCCATCTATTTTCTAGGTCAGTTGTTTTTACAATGAAATATTTCATATTTTATTCTAATTTTTTCACTGTTTTGATTTTGTTTCATGATACCTCATGGACTCATTAGCTTCCACTCACCCAATTACAATTTTTTAAGGAATTATTTTCTTCATTGAGTTTTTGTACCCCATTTTCCATTTAGTCAATCCTACTTTTTTAAGGAGTTCTTTTCTTCAGTGAATTTTTGTACCTCTTCTCCCTCCCTCCCCCCATTCAGCCAATTCTGCTGTTTCAGGCTTTCTCTTCATTGGGTTTTTGTGCCTCTGTTACCATTTAGCCTAGTCTGTTTTTTTAAGGTGTGATTTTCTTCAGGATTTTTTGGTGCCTCCTTTACCAAGCTATTGAATCTTTTTTCATGATTTTCTTATGTCGCTCTCATTTCTTTCCCCAATTTTTCCTTTACCTCTATTATTTGAGTTTTAAAGCTCTTTTTCTGTTCTTTCTGGACTTCTTTTTTTGAACCTAAGACCAATTTATATTTTTCTTTGAGGATTTAGGTATAGCAGCTTTGATTTTATTGTCTTGAGTCTAGGTTTTGATCTACCATCACCATAGAAGTTTCTATGGTCAGTTTCTTTTGTTGTTCTTGCTATTTGCTCATTTTTCCAGTCTGTTTCTTGACTTTTAACTCTATGTTAAAGTGGGGCTCTGTTTTCTGTCCCCCCTCAGGGTGGTGGGGGCACTTCCCCTCTTTTTTTCCTTTTGCTACAGGCCTTTCTTGCTTGCTCTCAGAACTAGTTGGGGAGGTGTGTGTGTGTGTGTGTGTGTGTGTGTGTGTGTGTGTGTGTGTGTGTGTAAGTTTTCAGTTCTTCTGAAGTGATATGATCTAGGGAGAGTTGTATTTACTACTCTCCTGGCCTGTGCTCTGGTCTGTGAGTGACCACAAGCACTCTTTTCTTCCCTGGAGCTGGGTCCCTGCTCCCTCATGACCTGCAGACTCTGGCATACTCGTGCTCCTCCTCACACTGGGACTGCCCCCCAGAACTGGGACCTGGATCCAAGTAAGGGCAATGCAACAGAGTCTGGCACCCAGTGCCAGCAGAGGGACCCCTGTAACCTCCTTCTGACCAGTTGTCCAACTCCCTTATAGTCTGTGGGCTGAGAGTGCAGTCACCCTGAGGGCCCACTGTTGGTTTGCAGGGCAAGACCTGCCCTGGTGAGCCTGTGTATTGGTGCTCTCCCCTCTCATTCCTCCCACCCCCCTCATGAATCCCCTCCCATCCTGTGCCAAAGATCATTCCTTCTGCCTTCTAAATTGTTGAGGGCTAGAAAATTGTCTCACTCGCCTTTTTGTGGATTCTACCTCTCCAGAATTTGTTTGGAGTAGTTATTTGGAATTGTTTGGGAATGCTCAGGAGAGATCCGGACTTTGGTCTGCCATCTTGGCTCCTCCCACCCCACTTCCCACCTTAAAACTAGGAATTCTAAAGGCAAAGGTGAGTGCAGAGTTAATTCCAGATCTGAGGGACAGCTAGCCAGTGCAAATACCAGTGCAAATATGTAGTATAAGAAATGAAGTGCATTGGATGAGTCTAAAATATAAAGGACAAGAGAAAATCGAGTCTGAATATGAGTGGTTTGTGCAAGTCCCTTACACTCCCCAAACCTCAGTTTTCTCATCTATAAAATGGGGAAAGTAATGTTTCCAATGCCCACCTCAAAGGGATATTATGATGAAAGTGTCATATAAACTTTAAAATACTCTAGAAATGACCACAATTAGTCTGGTTATACTTTTTATCTAATTTTTTATTTTACTTTTTCCTAATTGACAAGTATTCATTTTCTTTCCCTCTCACCTTATCTCTCCACCCAAATTTGAAATAAACACTAGCAAAATCCTTATATTAAATATACATTCAATAAAAACAAATTCCCACTTTAGTCATGTCCAAAAATATATGTCATATTGTACACCTTGAGTCCATCACCTCTCTGTCAGGATTGGAGTAGCATATCTCCTCTGGAGTCCTTTGGATTCATTGCTGGTCACTGCATTAATCAGAGTTCTTAAGCCTTTCAAAGTGGTTTATCTTGACAATGTTGTCATTCTAGAAATTGTTCACTTGATCATTTCATTCTGCAGAAACTCTGGCAGGTCTTCCTCCATTTCTCTGAAACTGTCCCTTTTAAAAATATCTTCTGTTAATATTCCATTACATTCATGTATCATAATTTGTTCAGTCATTCTTCAGTTGATAGACACTCTTTTAGTTTCCAGTTCTTTGTTACTATAAGAAAACCAACCTGCTATATTTTTGTATGTGTGGGTCCTTGCCCCCTTTCTTTGATCTTTTTTGGATACTGACCAGGTCATAGGGTATGCACAGACTGATGACTTTGGGGAGCATAATTGCAAATTGTTTTCTAGAATGACTGGACCATTGTACAGCTCACCAATGGTTCATTAGTGTGCCTATTTTCTTTTTTTTTTATTTCTAATTTTTTTTATTTATTTAACTTTTTACATTCACTTTCACAAATTTTAGGGTTCCAAATTTTCTCCCCTTTTATCCCCTCCCCTCACCCCAATACCCCAAGCAATCTAATTTTCCCTATCTCCAATCTGTCCTCTCTTCTGTCATCCCTCCCTTCTCTTGTCTCCATCTTCTCTTTTCTCCTGTAGGGCCAGATGACTTTCTATTCCTCATTAACTGTATGTCTTCTTTCCTAGTTGCAACAACAATACTAAACAATTGTTCCTAAAACTTTTAGTTCCAAATTCTCCCCATCCCTCCCTCCCCACCCATTCCCTTTGGTATGGCAGGCAATTCATTATAGGCCATATCTGTGTAGCTTTGCAAATGACCTTCCTAATAGTCGTGTTGTGTAAGACTAACTGAATTACCATCCCTCCTAACCTGTCCCTCATTGTTTCTCTTCTGTCTTTTGATCCTGTCCCTCCCCAAGTGTTGACTTTCAATTACTCCCTCCTCCCTTTGCCCTCCCTTCCATCATCCCCCCTCCCCGCAATATCTCCTTCTCCCCCGCTTTCTTATACTGTAAGATAGGTTTTCATACCAAAATGAGTGTGCATTTCACTCCTTCGTTTAGTCAAATGTGATGAGGGTAAACTTCTTGGTTTTTTTTTTTCCCTCAGCTCTCTTTTTCCCTCCACTAAAAAAATCTCCTACTTGCCTCTTAAATGACATATAGTTACCCCCTTCCATTTCCCCCTCTTTTCTCTCACTACATTTCTCTCTCACCATTTACCTTAATTTCTTTTAAAATATGGTCCCATCCTATTCAGTTCAATCTGTGCTCTCTGTCTCTGTATGTGTATGCACGTGTGTATGTGTGTGCATGCGTGTACATGTGTATGTGTGGTCCCACCAACTACCCAGATACTGAAAAGTTTTAAGAGTTAGAAATATTGTCTTTCCCTGTAGGAATGTGAACAGTTCATTTCTGGTAAGTCCCTTAAGACTTCTCTTTGCTGTTTCCTTTTTCATGCTTCTTCTCATTCTTGTGTTTGAAAGTCAAATTTTCTTTTCAGCTCTGGTCTTTTCATTAAGAATGATTGAAAGTCCTCTGTTTCATTGAAAGACCATATTTTCCCTTGAAGTATTATACTCAGTTTAGCTGGGTAGGTGATTCTTGATTTGAGTCCTAGTTCCTTTGACTTCTGGAATATCCTATTCCACGCCCTTCGATCCCTTAATGTAGAAGCTGCTAGATCTTGAGTTATCCTGATTGTATTTCCACAGTACTGGAATTGTTTCTTTCTAGCTGCTTGCAAGATTTTTTCCTTGAGCTGGGAGTTCTGGAATTTGGCCACAATGTTCCTAGGAGTTTCTCTTTTTGGATCTCTTTCAGGTGGTGATCGATGGATTCTTTCAATACTTATTTTGCCCTCTGGTTCTAGAATGTCAGGGCAGTTTTCCTTGATAATTTCATGCAAGATGATGTCTAGGCTCTTTTTTTGATCATGGCTTTCAGGTAGTCCCATAATTTTTAAATTGTCTCTCCTGGATCTATTTTCCAGGTCAGTTGCTTTTCCCATGAGATATTTCACATTCTCTTCCATTTTTTCATTCTTTTGGTTTTGTTTGGTGATTTCTTGGTTTCTCGTAAAGTCATTAGACTCCATCTGTTCCATTCTAATTTTGAGAGAACTATTAAATTCAGGGAGCTTTTGAGCCTCTTTTTCCATTTGGCTCATTCTGCTTTTGAATGCATTCTTCTCCTCATTGGCTTTTTGACCCTCTTTTGCCAATTGAGTGAGCCTATTTTTCAAGGTGTTAATTTCCTCAGCATTTTTTTGGGTCTCCTTTACCAAGGTATTGACCTGTTTTTCATACTCTTCTTGCATCTTTGTCATTTCTCTCCCCAGTCTTTCCTCCACCTATCTAACTTGCTTTTCAAAATCCTTTTTAAGCTCTTCCAAGGCCTGAGCCCACCCAACACCCCCCGAGGGTGTCTGGGGTACTGAGGCCCCGCCCTCCACGTCTTTCCCTGATGGCAAGAATAGGTTCTCGTCCTCGCCATCAGATCCGAAGGTCGGGATCATTTGCACTTGTTGGAAAAAACTCTCTATAGTCTTATTTTTCTTCCCTTTTCTAGGCATTTTCCCAGCCAGTTACTTGGCTTCTGAGATTCCTTTCCACCTCCGCCTGGATCCGCCCAGCTAGTGCTTGGCCTCTGAGATTCAAATGCGCTTTCCCCAGCAAGCTTTAGTTCTGACGCAGGGGTGGGGGCAGGGCCGCCTCCCAAACTCAGTACCCTCAGGGGCTTTCTGCAGAGACTTTCAGGAACGGAGCGGGTGGGGGCGGGGTGGGGGGCCCGCCTCCTATGCTCAGCTCCCTCAGGGGTTTTATTCAGAGGCCTTCAGTAATAGAGCGAGGTGGGGGCAGGGCCGTCTCCCAGGCTCAGCTCCCTCAGGTTGGAAAGACCTTCAGTATTGAAGATCCTACCTGCTGCTGGGGGATTCCTGAGTCCTGGGCTGCTGCGCCTCAGCCGCCGCCCACGCCTCTGCCTCCGCCACTTCCTGCCCCCGTCTCTGCCACCGCCACTTCCTCCCGAGGGGGCCCGAGTCACGGAGATGCTCTGCTCCCTTCCCCTAGCCCAGCCTTCTTTCTCACTGACCTGTAGCTTCTGTGGGCGGAGGGACTTTCCTGGCTGCCGGAGCTTCCCCCGGAGCTTCCCTCTCTGAAGCCTGCTCGGGTCAGCTTCTCTGGGGCCGCGGCCAGGGCAGCGCTGGGGGTGGGGTCCGCTTTCCGGGGTGCGATGGACCCCGGGGACTGCTCTCCAGGGCTCAGTGGAACGGAAATCTCTTCCCCTATGTTTATGTACCCCCTGCAGTGATTCAGAATTTATGGGGATCTCTTTTTACCTCAATTCCATGGGTTGTGGGCTTGGAGCTCGTAAATGTGCGTCCTTCTACTCCGCCATCTTGGCTCCGCCCCTAGTGTGCCTATTTTCTATAGAACCTCCAACATCTGTTATTTTCTTCTTTTATTAACTTCTCCAAGCCAATCTGATGTGTGTGAGATAGAACTTCACAATTGCTTTAATTTACATTTCTCTAGTTGTTAATGATTTGGAACCTTTTTTCATGTGAATCCAAAAGTTTGGATTTCTTACTCTGAATCAGTTAATCAGTAAATATTTATTAAACCCCTACTATGTGCACTACACGATGGTAAGCACTGGGAATATAAATATGAAAAAGAAAGACAGCCCCCACCCCCAAGGATCTACAATCTAATGGGGGAAGAGAACAAACAAAAGGAAACTGAAAAGGGGGAGGGGGTGAGTGGGGGGGCAGTCATAGTGGAAGAGGAGCTTGTAGGAATGATAGAGAACTCTAAAAGAGAGCAGCCAGGTGGGAAATGAAGAGGCTGGCTTGAATGCCCTCCTTAAATAGAAGTTATGGGAGAAACTCTTCCTTCCAATCAGAAGGAGCCCAGGAGGAAAAGGTTCTGATGTGTGTTCTAGGTTTGATATGATCTTGGCAGATGAAGAGGTTCCTGGGGAACACTGGAGGAATCAGAGGAGTACAGCCAGGAGGGGAAAACAGCTTTTATTCTTACAATTTTGAATCAATTATTGATATAACTTGGAAATTAGATCTTTATCAAATGAACCTGTCAGCAAAGGTTTTTTTTTTTTGCCAATTAGCTAATTCTCTTCTAATCTTTGCTGCATCTTTTTGTGTGCAAAACCTTAAATTTTTGTAATCAGAATGGTCCATCTTCTGTGATTCTCCTTGTTGTTTAGTCAGTAATTCTTACCCTTTCTGAGGATCTGGAAAGAAAATTTTTCCTTGCTCCTTTAATTTTCTAATGATGTGTATTTGAGTCACAATGTCCACTTGGAGTTTGGTATATTGTATCAGATGAACCTTATGCCTACCAAATTACTTTCCATCTCTTTCAGCAGTTTCTATTAAAGAGTGAGTCCTTACCCTGGTAGTGAGAGTCTTTGGTCTTAACTAGGTTCATTTGCTTCCAAGTATTATATTCTGATATCTATTCTACTGATTAACTTCTTTCTCTTTCTTAACCAATGCCAAGTGATTTTGATGATTACAGCTTTATAGTATAGTTTGATATCTGATACTGCTAGGTCTCATTCCATCCTATTTTTATTCATCATTACCTTTAAGATTCTTTACTTTTTGACCTTCAAGATGAGTTTCATTATCCTTTTTATACCTCTATAAAACAATTCTTTAGTATTTTCAATATTATGACATTGAATAAATCAATTTAGATAGTATTATCATTTAATTGTATTGAATCAGACTATAGATGAGCAACTAATATTTATCCAATTATTTGGTTTTGTGTTCTTGTGAACAGTGTTTTGTAATTGCATTCACGTAGTTCTCGTGGGGTGTCCTGGTAGGTAGACTTCCAAATAATTTTACACTTACATGGAATTTATCTTTCTATATCTTCTTGTTGAGCTTTGTTGGCATTATATGGAAAGGATATTACATAGAAATACTCATGATTTATGTGGATTTATTTTATATCCTGCAACTTTGTTGAAATTATATATTGTTTTAGTTGTCTTTCTAGGGTTCTTTAAATAAACCATTTTATCGTCTCCAAAAAGCAATAGTTCTATTTCCTTTTTGTTATCCTCATTCCCTCATTTTCTTTTTCTTATCTTATTGCCATACCCAGAATTTCTAACGTGATATCAAATATGGGATGCCTTTGATTTATCCCCGATCTTATTACAAAGCCCTCTTATTCCTCTTACACTACAGGAGACTTGACCCTACAATATTAACCAAAGTAAGTTTAATATAACCTGTGCCAACTAGGTCCAAATACATGACACAACAGATCAGGGGGAATTTTTTTCTGAAGGCAGGGGGTTAAACTCTCTTAACATGTCTCTGACTTGTCCCCCATCCTGGAAACCCTTAACAATGTCAAATTCAGTCTCCTAAAAGTGTGCTTCAGTTCAGTGTGCAGGCTACCAAGATATTGAACAGAGAATATGCTTGACTTAACCCAAACAAAAATGCAGAACCTACTTGTACCTAGATTCCTTCAACTATCAGAAAAAAAATCCCATCTCCTTTTTTCCCTACCTACATCAAAGTTTCTTCCTTTCTCCCGAGTCTCTACCTTTTCTTACAATCTAAACACTACACATGATTCATGGTACCAAAGAAGAGGAGGATCCAAATTTCAGCTCGGTACCTATGGTCCCTGCTGTGTCCATCTCTCTAATTCTAGGAAGAGCTGTGTGGATTTGACCCTCCTTATCATAACTACTGTTATTTCAGCATCTTGTAACCTAAGTGTTATCCTCAATCCCTATTCTCTCTCAGCTCCCAAGCTGTTGCCAAGGTTTGTTCATTTTAACTTTGTGACACCTTGTAACATGATATCGAATATAAGTCAAAATCCTCTCCTCTGAAGCTACTTCATCACCTCACACCTGGACTCTGATCATGCCCAGCCCCCTCCCTCATTCAATAAACTCCAGTGGCTCCCTATCACCTCTAGCTTAAAATATAAAATCCTGTTTGATGTTCAAAGTCCTTTACAATCTAGTACCTTCCTACATTTCCAGACTTCCTAGACTTTATTCTCCCTATGTACTCTTTGATCCAAAGATACTGACCTCCTTGCTGATCCCCCCACAAGATAGTCTATCTCTTGACTCTGGGCATTTTCATTTTCTGTCCTCCATGCTTAGCATGATTGCCCTTCTCATTTCTGCCTAGTCCCCCTTAATTCTAGTGCCTTTCCTCTGATGATTGTTTACAATTTATTTTGTATATACATAATTTGCTTACACATGATTTGTTTATATATAATTGTTTCCTTATTATTTTCCTCATTGAATTGTAGATGCTTGAGAACAGGGACTGTCTTTTGTCTTTCTTTGTATCCCTTGCACTTAACACAGTGCCTGGCATATGTTAAATGCTTATAGACTTACTGACATCTCTGTCTACCTCTGGTTCTTCAGTACACATGCTTTCCTCTTGGAGACACATGGGTACATTGGCCTGTGTAGAGATTTGCTTCTCCACCTCTTCTCCTCATGGTCCACGGATTCTTTCTTCCAGCCACATGCAGATCCATTCTTGTACATGCACCCAGGTGTCCTCTCTGAATAAGATGACCTGGAGAACTTACATGCCTGCTACATTATGGGAGCACGCATTGCTTAAAGTTTTAAATATCTTTAAAACTTTCAAGTGTCACAATTTGGAATGCTTTATAGGAGTTTGAGATAGGGGAGCTGGGTCATAAAAACCTTACACAGAATGATGAAATCACAAATGTAGAGCTGGAAGGACCTGAGAGGACATCTAGATCAATCTCCTCATTTTACATATAAGCAAACTGAGGCCCCAAGATACAAAGTAATTTGCCTAAGGTCACATGAATAGTAAGTGCCATTCAGTCAATTAGCATTTATTCAGTACTTACGATGTGTCAAATACTGTGCTAAATACTGGGGATACAAACGCAACATCCCATACAATAATTAGCTTGTTTTATGTCTGGGGGTAATATAATAGCCCCTAAAGTCCACATGGTTTCCTTCTTTTCAGTTTAAGGGAGTATATTTTTGACAAAAAAAATAGTAAGTTCAGTTCACAATCACTATAAGCCCCTAATTGGGAAAATTAACACCAAGGCATAGGTGTAAGCTGTCTAATTTTACATTTATATCTGTCTCTAGTTAACCTCTCACCTCTCTGGGGTTGAGGCAAAACTTAATTAACTGGAAATGTTTGAGGAATGAAATTGCAGATTATGTTAGAGTGTCTGGATCGACAGGCACCTGGAGAGGAAGTAGGAGAAAGAGCCAACTTTTTATTGGGATTTCCCCCTGAACCCTGTTCTTCTGCTCAGAGTTGCTTGTAGAGCCAATGACCCTCCTGAATATCTTCTTTCTCTGCCATAGTTAATTCCTACCTTTGCTCCTCTGGGGTGGTCTGGACTGCTATGTTTATTCCAATTGCTGATTATTCTAATTTTGTGAATCCAGTTTTAACTAGATTTATTTTAAATTTATAGATGACTCCTGGGGCAGGGCCAAGTTTACTTGGCCCATCTGAGCACAATCCTTGTACAAGTCACTCTGGCTCCTACTTTCTTAGCTTTCAAAGCTAAAATGGGGTGAGATAGTTTTGAACCTATCTTTCTACAAAGAAAGACAAAAATAGTCCTTATCCTCAACAAGCACAAATTCTAGCAGAGGAAATGACATGTAAAAAACTAGGTACATACAGGATACATGTGTATTCATCCTTCATTGCCGAAAAAGACCATGCCATCAGAGAAATGATGACATGACTCGAATTTGACTTTGTTTTGAGTGAGGGAGGGCTGTGCAGGTCACCAGCCTCGCTTCTCCTCCAAAGCCATCTGAATTCAGTGACCAGATATTTATCAGGATGACTGGAGATGACCCAGGAGGAGGCAACTGGGGTTCAGTGACTTGCCCAAAGTCACACAGCTAGTGGGTGTCAAGTGTCTCGGATGTCTGAGCAGTCTAAGGTGCTGCATTCAGGTTGCAGTCTCTCCTGGAGGCATGGGTTCACATCCCACTTCTGACATTTCCCTACAGGATACATATAGAGTGAATGGATGGTAATATTGGAGGGGAAGGTACTAGCAGCTGATGAAATGGCAAAGGCCTCCTATACAATGGGAGATTTGAGTTGAGTCTTGAAGGAAGCCAGGGATTCTAAATGATGGAGATGAGAGTCAGAACAATCCAGGCACAGAAAATAGCCAATAAATAAGCATAGGGAGATGGAGAGTCCTGTGTAATGAACCACAAATTGGCCAGTGTAGCGGGATTGTAGGGTATGTGGAGAGGAATAAAGTACAAGAACAGAAAGGTAGAAAGGAACCAAGATATTAAAAGCTTTAAATGACAGAGAAGTTTCTATTGGAACTCACTGAGCAGGAGACGACATAGTTAGACCTATATTTTAGAAAGATCACCTTGAAAGCTGAGTGGAGGATTTATTAGAGTGAGGAGATACTTAAGGCAGGCAGACCACTTAGAAGGCTATTAAAATAGAATGGGTGAGGGGTGATGAGAACTTGATCTAGGGTGGTGGTTGAATAGGTGGAAAGAAGGGGAAGTATATGAGAAATGCAGTAAAAATAGAAATGTCAAGATTTGGTGGCAGATTGGATGTGGGGTGATTGAAAATGAGAAGCTGACACCAAGGCTGCCAACCTGAAGGACTGTGATTATAGTGATTGAACAATAATAGAAAAATTCCAAAGAGGGGAGGAGACCTTGTGGGGAGACATAATGAATTCTATTTGACATATTGAGTTTGGGAGGCCTATGGGATATCTGATTCAAGATATCTTAAGAGACAGGGAGACTACATGGACTATCTGGGCCTTAGGAAGATCGCTGTGGCAGCTGCATGGAGTCCAGATTAGTGGGGAGGGATTGAGTCAGTGTGACCAGTTGGAAAAGATAATTCCATATTCCAGGAATATGATAATGAGGGTGACAGTTGTAAGTGGAGAGAAGGGTTCATATACAAGAGATGTTGTGAAGGGAGAAACAACAAGATGTGGCAATCTTTTGGATATGTGGGATGAGGGCAAGTGAAGAGTTGAGTATGACACCAAAGTTTTGAGACTGGGAGCATGGTGGTTACCTCCACAATAAAAATAGAATTCAGAAGAGGGGAAGGTGTGGGGGGAAAGACAAGCTCTGTTTTGGACATATTGAGTTTAAGATGTTTAACAAATATCTAGTTAGAAATGTTCAAGAAACAGATGGTGATGGGAAACTGAAACTCAGGAGAGAGGTTAGGACTGGATATATAGATCTGGGAATCAATTGTATAGAGATAGTAGTTAAACTCCTGGGAGCTAGTGAGATCATTAAACAAAATAGTATTGAGGGAGAAGAGGGTCCCCTGAGGGACACCCACCGTTAATGAATTATACCTGGATAAAGATTCAGCAATGGAGATTAAGGAGGGGTCAGACATGTAGGTGGAGAACCAGAAGAGAACAACATCATGCAAACCTGGAGAGAAGAGGGTATTTGACAGTGTCAAAGGCTGCCAAGAGGTCAAGAAGAATGGAGACAGAAAAAGCCACTCAGTTTGACAACTAAGAGATAGCCAGTGCCTGGAGAAAGCAGTTGCAGACAATTGATGAGTTTGGAAGCCAACTTGCATGGGGTTTAGTATTTAGATTGGAATTGAGTGAGAAGAAAGGAAATGGAGGCACAGAGTGTAGGTGACTTTCACAAGGACTCTAGCCAAAAATGGGAGCAGAGGGGTAGGATACCAGTCATCAGGGATGATTTGATCAAGTGAGGGCTTTTTTATGTCTGAGGAGAAATGAGTGTGCTCGTAGGTAGTAGAGAGGCAGCCAGTAGAAAGGGAGATACTGAAGGGTGGTGAGAGAATGAGGATGATAGAAGGGGCAATGTGACAGAATAGGATCAAGGGGACAGGGAGAGGGGTTTGCCTTGGCAAAAGAAGGGCCACCTCTTCATGTGAGGTAGGAGAAGACATGTGAGCGATACAAAATGCAAAGGAGGGGAGGAAAGAACCTTTCAGCAAACGACCTTCAGTTTTTCAGTGAAATATGAATGATGGTCCTCATCTGAGAAGATGGTGGGTGGGAATGCCATGGGACAGTAGAGAAGAAATGAAAAGTTTTGTGATTTTCTCTTGCTCCTTTCAGCAGCCTGTGAATAAGAAGAATGAAAACAGAGGATGGTGAGAGCAATCCAAGGTTGGGGTTTGGCAAAGTATGAATAGCTATAGAACAAGGGAGCAAAGGACTGGAGAGTAGAGGACAGCTGGGTGACACAATGGTTAGAGTTCTGGGTCTGTAATTAAGAAATCTTGAGTTCAAATCTGACCCCAGATACTAGCTGTGTGACCTTGGATGAGTCACTTAACATCTACCTGCCTCAGTTTCCTCACTTGTGATAAACGGATTTAGCGCCTGCCTCATGGAGTTGTGAGGATCAAATGTGATAATATTTTAAAAGCATTTAGCACAGTGCCTGGTACGTAGTGGGAGTTTAACAAATTCTTGTCCCCTCCCCCAAAACAGGGAAAAATAGAATGTAGCTAACGCAGAATTGATGGCCTGGAAAAGAACTGGGAGATGTAAGAATTGTAGGTCACAGTGAAAACAAAGAACAGGATTAGATGTCCTAAGGCAGGAGGAAGGGACAGAATGAGAGATTATGATCCAAAAAAGGGATTTCAAAATCATGGAAGAAGAACCATTGTGAGTGGGGGCAAGATTAAGGGCATGGCCATCTCTGGATGTAGCTGAGCTGGAGCGGAGGTCATGGGAACTGAGGAGGTTGAGGAACTTGGAAGTTAGGGTATTTGAGGGAATATCAATATATTTGTTGAAGTTCCCAAGTGTAATTAGGGCAGGAGTTGGCATGGAGAGGCAGGCACTGATTCTGAGGATTGGCAAATGGCAGCTACCAGAATCTTGGTTGGGTGATCAGTTGGGATTGAATGAACCTACAATGAGGAGCAGTTACTGATTGATGATGGTAGAGAGGAGAATGTAGAAAATGCCGAGCAAGGAGTAGCCTGGCTTCCCCACCATGACCAGTGAGTTAGGGGAAGAGTGAAAGGGCAACCATACTAGGAAGAGGGGCCAGGGATACCAGGCCAACAGGAGAGAACTGGGCCTCACCAAGGGCTCGAAAATGGAAGGAGTGAGAAAGTCAGAAAATTTAAAATGAAAACAAGTTTGTTAACTATGAAACAGGAATTCCAGAGAGCACAATGGAAGGGACAGCAAGATCTGGAGTAAAATGTCAGGATGGGAGGGGTACAAGGGAGGGAGGTAGAACTGAGGGGTATGGCAGTGAAGGAGTGGTCAGTGGGGGTAGCGAAATTTACACAATAGCTTCCAAGAATTCATAATAAGTGACAGAGAAGGGATTTGAACTCAGGTCCTCTAACTCTAAATCCAGCATGATTTCCACTACCTCCTTTTTAAAGCCTACAGCACCCAGTATGTCCGGGCAGTCTTACATCCAAGCACCAACCAACCAGGCCTGACCCTACTTAGCTAGCATCCCAGATCAAACAAGATTGAACATGTTTAGGATGATATGACATAGTCTTCATTCTGACTGAGTACCTGAAATAAGGTAGCACAATGTATCCCTCAGGCAAGTCACGTAACCTCTGGGAACTTCAGTTTCTTTATCTGTAGAGGAAGGGGAATTGACTTGATTAACTTGTAAGGACTATTCCAGGTGTAAGTCTATGATCCCATGAATCTCTGTTCACTGCCCCAATACACAGACTTTATCTGCCATTTGACTGACTGGGGCTTGACAGGTGAGTATAACAAATGCCTCCCGGGACTTCCTTAAGAAATTCCCTTGTCTTCCTAACTCAGGGCTTTCCCTGGTGACAATAAGAAATTGCCCACTGGGTAAACTGCCTAAGAAAAGGAGCAAGAAGAAATCGGAGGCATTTAGGGTTAGGGTTAGAATCAAGTAGAGATCCCGGGGGGCATAAGTTCATGCAGAAATCCAGAAGGCTCACATAAGCCTGATGGAAGAAGACTGGAATTTGGGGTCAAGGAACCTGAATTCAACCCAGCTCTGCTTTTTACTGTCTGGGTCACCTTGGGCACATCCCTACCCATCTTGTCTTAGTTTCTCCTGTCAAGTGAGAAAGTGAGTTTCTCCGTCAAGTGAGTGGTTGGATTGAGATTTAGGGAGACAATTGCTTTTACTAAGCAGAGGTACAAGTAATAACTGCTTCCTTCTGTTTTCTCCTATCAAGTGCCCTTTGTGACCCTATTCCTCCTCTACTTCCTTTTTATTTCTTTTTGAGACAATCAGGGTTAAATTACTTGTCCAGGGTCAGACAACTAGTATCTGAGGTTGGATTTGAACACATGTCCTCTTAGTGCCCTATCCACTGAGCCACCTAACTGCCCCTCCCTCCTCTATTTCCCTGCCATGCCCGAGGCTACTGCCTGCAGTGTGTCTCCATTGGGTTTAAGAAGCCCCAAGTCAATATACCTCACTACAGAGGTTCCGCCCCACCCTCTCCAGCACAGGCAGCAGTATTTCAGGTCAGTCTACTCAGTGGCAGATAGGACACAGGTCCTGGAGTCAGGAGAACCTGAATTCAAATCGGGCCTCAGATACTTACTAGCTACATGACCTTGGGGAAGTCATTTAACACTGTTCCCCTCCAGAAAAAAAAGATGGTGACAGGAAGGGAGTGGGAGGATTCACTCAAGCTGCAACATACTTGCATTGCCTGAATTCTATCGTCCTGACCAACAGAAGGATGAGCGGGTCCAGTCAGGGCAACATTATCTGAGGGGACAGCTGGGTCAGCAGCTTGACAGATAGCCATTTGCTTTGATGAAAAGCTTTGTAGACTGAAATCTTGTATCTGACTGACAACAATCTTGGTTTTGAATTCGCTGTTACCTCTTTCTACCTCTTTGACTTTAGGTAAATCAATTCCCCTCCTTGGGCCTCAGTTTCTTCATCTGTCAAATGAGGAGATTGGAATAGCAGGCCTCTGAAGTCCCTTCCAACTCATATCATAGAATTATGGCTTTATAACTGGAAGGGTCCTTAGAGACTCTTCATTTCAGGGAAGGGAAGGGACTTGCCCAAGGTCACACCTAGGATCCCAGAGCTAGAGCTGGAAGGGACCTCAGAGGTCATTGAGTCCAATCCCCTCATTTTATGAAGGAGGAAACTGAGGCCCAGAGAGATCTAGTAACTAGTCCACACAGGTATTAAATGGTAGAAGGGAGATCTGAGCTGAAGTTCTCTGTCTCCAAATCCAGTTCTCTCTCTATCTTCAGATCCTCGACAGCTCAGGCCTACTCATTCAACTCCACCCCCAGGATATGACCTTCCAACCTTGAAAAGAGTAGATCTAGTTCCACTGGAGAGTCTGTCTTCATCACTGAGCCAGGGATCTTTAGAGAGTAAAGCCTGATGTCTTCTGCATCATCACTAAGCAAATTTTGTCACAGCAGAAATGAACCTAATATATCCATGTGGGTTATGTCCTGAAAGATAGTTGATGACATACAAGGGACCTGGAAGGAGAAAAATTGAGGTTGAGACTAGTGTCCTATCAAGAGACAGCCTGGGTTTGGAATCCAGAAAGAAGTAGGCAGGTCAACAATAAATCCACAGACAAGGGAATACAGGACTAGACAAGACAGGTAAGCTAGAGCTATGGAATGGGAAAAGAAAACACTGACAAATGTCCTTATATAAGGGCTGTTGTAAAAAAGCAACACATATCAAGTATTGAGGGCAAAGACTGTCTCACTTTCTCATTTGTGGTCCAAGTGCCTAACACAGTGCTTGGCATGCAGTAGGTGCTTAATACAGGCTTATTGATGGATTGGGAAAACAAAATAGTCTCAGCCCTTTTGAATCAAAACCATTAGAGTATGTGCTTCTAGAGGCCGGGGAATCTTTCTTCCATTCAATGTCTCTGGGGTTTTATTTTATTTTGCTTTTTGGTCCTTCCCTGTGATTTCATAGTTCTAGGGAACTCCTTGTATGGAGATTCTCTCCAGTGGTGCAGATCAACAACTCATTTTAGAATCTTGCTTGAGTTGCTAAGAGATTAAGGGACTTATTCAGGGTCACACAGTCAGTATGCATCAAAGGAGGGACTTGACTTACAGGCCAATCCTATATCCACTGTGCCAAACTGCTCTCCTTACCTCATGCGCAGTAGGCACTTGATAAATGCTTATTGTATTAAGTTGAAACTATGTCACCAAGTTTTAGAACTGAAAATAGAAAAGGACCTGAGAGACCATCCAGTACAAGCCTCTCATTTTACAAAGGAGGAAACTTACCATACAGGTAAAACAACTTACGTTCCCATAGTGGATAGAGGGAATAGATGGAATGAGCATTTATTAAGTACCTACTATGTGCCAGAATCGTACTAAGCACTTTCCAAATAGTATCTCATTTGATCCACTATGAGCTAGATACTATTATTACCTCCATTGTTTAACAGTTGAGGAAACTAAGGCTGTCAGAGGTTAAAGGACCTGCCCAGGGTCACATCACAAGTATCTGAGGCAGGATTTGAACTTACATCTTTCGGATTCCAGATCCAGGTGGAGCTCTATCCTTTGTGCCACCTATCTGCCTTACCTCCTGGGGGGTCGAAGTAGGAGCTAGAACTCCAGTGTTCCATCTCCCCCACAGCCTCATAATGTGATAGCTTACTCACAGTTCTGAAAATGGCTTGTATTCGTTCACCTTTCTGATCTATCTCCTAACCAACTGACCAATCTTCTTCCTTCCTGCCCCTCCTCCCCACCACCATGTAATGGTTATTTTGCAGACATACCACTTTACTCTTTAAAAAGTGCTGTCTATTTTAGCAGGATAAACAGAGGCTGGTACTTGGAGCATGAAGGCAGTCTACATATTTATTTAATTGCTCAAAATATTTTTTCTTTGGAATACTCTATCAGTTGAGGGTAGAGGTGGGGGGCTTGTTTGTTTGTGTGGTTTCGTTGGGGGGTTTTTGCCTTTAGTTAAAATATTACAACTCTCCTGGCACCTGGAATCGCTGCGCCTCAGATCATTCCTGCAGCTCCAGAGCACAAGGCTTCTAGCTTGTCTTTTTAAAATTGGTTCATAGTGTTTTGCACCCAGTAGGTAGTCTGTTTTCCATTGGTGGGCAGTTACTACATAAGGCTGATAAGCAAACAATCTATTCACCAGCTACATCAGTGGTTCATGTTTATGGAATACCCACTAGCAATTAGTAAGGCAGGGGGTCAGAGGATCATAGATTTACAACGAGGGGGTCCTTGAGAAGCCAGAGTCCATCCCCTTCATTTTACCAAAGGGAGACCCAGGATGGTGAAGCAACTCGTTCAGAGTCACACATAGCATTGTAGACATAGACTTGGAGGAGACCTTAGAGGCCATCTAATCCCACCCTCCATTTGACAGAGGAGGAAACTGAGACCCAGGAAAAGGAAATGACTTGCCCCAAGTGGCTGAAGCCCACTTTTCCTGATTGCAAGGACAGCACATAACCACCATGCCAGGCTCTGTACTTGGTGCTGCAAATATAGGTGTGTGGCCTCCAGGAAGGTACTGACGCCCCCCACCCCCACAAAGATGCCTGGGCTAGTAGTTGTGTCTTCAATTGTATCTTCGGTGCCCTATGTTTGTCTTGCATTTGAAATATTGTCCTGAGTTCCTTTGTAAAGTGAAGGACCCTAACGTAGCTTTCTTCTTTCATTTTGTTCTGCAAGTGTGAATGGGAGTCTTCCTCTCCAAGTAGCTCCTCTCCAGCCTTCCTTCTCCATCCGTCTGCTCTGAGCCCTTTGACTTAGAGCACCTTGAGTGACACTCAAATTATTTGGTCAACCAGTTCATCCAGTCCTCCTCAGTTCAAGCAAGACAAGAATCCTAGCCTCTTCCCCACCCCGTACAGCTCTTCCTAGGGGGTCTCAGAGGTGAGGTACCAGGCCTAAAGCAAGATCCCTCAGAGTCCCCGGGGGCACCCCCAGGGCCACCCTGCTAGGTCCCTCTCTGGACTTCTCTTCACATAAAATGCCTTGTTAGAGAATCACCCTACTGGTTTCTTGTCATAGGATGAATGAGAGAATAATTTAGCTCCTAGATCTAGGACCTCAGAGGCCAAGCAGGTGAACCCCCTCAATTTGCAGAAAAGGAAACTGAGGCTCAGGGAGAGGAAGTGACTTGCCCAAGTTCACAAAGCAGTAAGTATGAGATGTGGAATTTAAACCCAGGTCCTGTGTGATGCCAGAGCCCATCCCACAGTTCCATGCTGTAGAAGGGTTCTGAAATATGGTCACTGGTGAGTTTTTCTGAAGAAATTAGGCCCCAGGCACTAGGTCAGGGTCAGGAGCAGACTCGTTTTTGGTAACATTATTTTAGTGGGGAAATTCAAGTCTCATTTTAGCTTGGGGTACTTTGGCCAGGGGCTGGTAGGCCTTCTCTGGTACTGGAGGCCATTTCCCTAGCACTATGCTGGGACCTGTCAAAGGGGCTTTGTCTTGCAGGCCCTCCTGGTGGAAAATGTTTCCTGCTAGCCTGGGATCTCTTTGCTGGGTTCTCGTGTCTGTCTGTGCGTTGATTCCCCCTCCTCACCCCCAGCCATGCTTCTTTGACTCCAGGGTTTCAGTGCCTCCGAAGTTACCTCTAAGCTTCCAGAGCCTTGTGCAGTCTCTTGGACCCAGGGACTTGCTCCAGGCTGAGCTGGCTCCTTCGTGAAGGGCAGGCTTTCTGGCTGCTACCTGTGGCCCTGGCACCCTGATTCCCCAGTGCATGCCAGGGCCTGGACCAGACTGAAGGCCTTGGATCGTGTGTTTAAAAGCATGCCAGTGACAGACAGTGAGTGCCTGCCACTTGCTGAGTGTCTGGGGCTGCCGGGGTTGGACTGGCTGGCTGCTGCGGGAGTCAGCAACCATTTTTCTCAGCCTTTCTCCGCTATGCCAGCTGGGGTGTGTGAGATGGTGCCTGTGGCGGGCGACTGCAGCTCCGGCGGCTGCTGGGGGCCTGGGAGGGGGGCAGTCCAGGGGCTGGGAGGGCAGGGCAGGGCAGGGCCGGGCCTGCCTCCCCGCATTTGCCGCAGCCTTCGTGGCGGGGAAGGGAGGGAGGAGGGCAGGCAGGCTGGGTGGGCGGAGCTGCCTGCTGTCTGGCGGGCTGGGGGGCTGGGACCAGGGGCTGGTCGCTGCAGCGGGGCTCCTCCATTCAGGGCCAGAGGCGGCCGTGACGCGCTGCCAGGCAGCCATGACACTGCGGCAAAGGTACCGCGAGCCGGCGGCCACTAGATGGCACCGTGGGCCCATGGAAGGGCCGCCATGAGGGGGTGGTCGTGGTGGTGGTAGTGTTGGTGGTGGTAGTGGTGGTGGTAGTGGTGGTGGTAGTGGCGCTGGCCATGGCTGAAGCCAGACAGAACCAAATCACGCCACCTCCGTGCGTCAGCAGAGTCCTCCACGCATATGCATTGGCAGGGTGGGCCATAGCAGCGGTCACCATCAGTCCTGCTGGAGGAGAGAGGAGCCAACGGCCCTCCCCCACCCCCAACCCTGCAGCCTCTGCTAGCTTTAGGCACAGATCCACTGAAAAACAACCTTTCAGGCCCCGAGGGGCCCTGGCACAGGGGGCTGAGTCTGGCCTGTCTACCCGAGGGGCTCCCAAGGCCAGTCTGGATGCTACAGGAAGCATTGGCACAGGCTCAGGCAGCCTGGTGGTTGGCAACAGGTTAGAAGGCTGCCATCCTTCCCGTTCCCCTCCCCCTCACGTTTCCAGGAGAAAAACTGACAGACACCCACCCCACCCTATTGGCTTTGACTCTCTGGGCAGGCCAAATTCTGTAGGGATTTCCCAAACACACAGACAGGCCCTTTCCAGCCTGCTACAGCCCAAACAGTAGTGGTTCATGCCCATTACAAATCTGTGCCACATAGAAGATTTCCTAATGAGTAATAGTTAGTCCCATGATGGGATTAATTTCAGGTGCCTATTGGCAAAATAAGCCTTCAGGGGTCCATGAAGGCCAGGTATATGTAATAGCTACATTTAATCCAGAATGTAGGTAAGGGATAAAAGGCAATTATTTTAAAAGAAAAACAGGATTTGTTTTTAATTTATTTAAAATGTCTTGGTGATTACTTTTCATACAAAAACCTACAGAGATTTTTAATTATTAGCACTGGGAAAAGTTTTAAACTATTATCTTTTTGAAAGGTTGAACCCAAATCTTTTTTTAAGACTATCTTCCCAACTCCATACTGGCCCCAGAAGATGAAAAATAACAGCTCAATATCTTCCTTCTATTAACCCTTTATGTGTCCTGTCATTTTTGCTTTTCTAGCCTACACAATACAGATCCACTAAAAGCTTTTTTCCTTTTAGGCTGTCATCTGATGTTTGCTCCTTTGGATGTTGAGGGCATTCTCATTTGCCTTTGTGTAAAGGTAATAGGAACATTGATTTAGAACTAAAAGATATCTTAGAGGCCACCTAGCCCAACTCCCTCATTTTACAAGGGGGGAAATTGAGGCCCAGAGGGTTCAAGGTTCTTGTCCAGGATCACACAGCTAGGAAGAGAGTTGGAATTTAACTCTAGATCCTTAGGCAAATCCAGCATAATTTCCACTGCACCACCCTGCAATCTCTGGATTTCAGCAGCCTCCCCATCTTGTTACCCTTCCTGGTTTTCCCAAGACTGACACGGTTTATTTCTGGGGCCCATGGAACTGGTTGCTTAAAGAGTTCTTTCTCCTCCTACCCCCTCCAAGCCAGTCCTACTCTGGCTATTTTCAGCCTGTTGAAATCTGCTTTCCTGAACTTCATTTTCTTGATGGTTCTGATTTCTATTAGTAACCTGTGTGCTATCATACTGCGGCTGCTTCCACCAAGGCATCTGTCCAGCTTTAAATCCCCTACTTCCCTCTGCATAAGCATTAAATCAAGAATGGCATTCACTCTAATTGATTCCTTCATCTTTCCTTACTAAGAAATTGCCTCCAACATGCTCCAGAAAAACTTATTTGACTATTTGTGGCCTGGCGTATTGTGTTTTTTTTCCTCTTCAGACATATGGATAGCTAAAGGAACACATCACCACCAGATCCCGACCCTAACTCATATTTGTAAAATGACCTAAGAGAGCTTTCTGTGACTTCTCCTTTTGATTTGCAAGGATATAATAAACTGCTTCCATCATATCCCCCTCATCCGTTTGCACTTTTGCCATAACTCCTCATTTTTTCCTGGACTCAGGAGCCTGTGTTGCTTGTGTACTTCCCCCAACCCCCAATCCCAGCCCCCTTTGTCTATTGTGTCTGTATCAGTAACAGGCAAGGGACAAACAGGCCTTCAACATGACTGAACGTTATTACTGCAGAAAGTGCTCTGTAAAAACTCCATCTTACAAATACACTGCATTGCAGCATCCAACTACAGAACTTCCAAAGGAATGAAAAGCTAACAGAAAATCAAACTCATGAGAGCAACTTTCATTGCCCCCAAATGCCCCCTGTCATGCATACAGAATGCCCCCTCATCCTCAGCTACCCAAATTTCTTAGCCAGCAAGAGATCTCTTGGCACTGTTTAAACTGTTGTCTGTAGAAATAACAGCTGACGCCATTTCAGCAGTTGCTGTGGCCAGAGAATTATTGCTTCCTTCACTCTGTGGCCCTGGTGAGTTCTCAGAAGGTGTAGTTGAAAAATCAAAGCCAGGTGGCTCTAGATTGGGAGATGCTTCTATGGTTTTGGTTTTCGTCAAATCACCCTGGGCGGGACACTTTTGCAATTGTTCAAAATGACTACGCCAGCAAATCTGGACTCCAGCCCTTGAATTATACAGGGAGGCTGAGCTGAGTTGGGGAGGGGGGAGCAGGAACCCACCTTGCTCCAGTTCCATAGTTCTTAGCAACAACTAATCCTTGTGGTAGATGGGCGAAGAGCAACTGTAGACAAAGAATCCTGGGTACATTATGACTTGTCATATTGTTCCTTGGCAAAATCTAGATGGAGATAGAAAATGTAAGTCTTGAGATCCCTAGGGATTTGGAGTTTGCTTAGACCACCTAAATGATGTCACCCACTGGGAGACACCTTGAGACGTGCTTCTGGGAAACAGGAGAACTGGCATGTGTATGAACATTCTGCTTTGGACCACTATGTAGTTGGAAGCAGCTTTTTTCCCCCTTTGGCTCAAATATCCTTTCCCTCTCCAACAGGAATTCAGGAAAACGCTCAGTTAGGTAGTTTTAAAGACACATAGCTCCAACTCTACAGTCAATGGAAAGGGTATGTTCCCAACCATTTGATAGGCCAGGGCAGTATGCCCATGCATATGCCAGTTCTCCTAGTTGCCAGAAACAGGTCTCCTAATGTGTCCCAGTGAGTGACACCATTTTAGATGGTCTAGGCATGTGACCATTGCCTTAGATGGATGTGTGATTTCATCTGCATGGGTATTAGCGTGCAGTGAGGCAGATTGCACTCATCTAAACCTCCTTATCCTGTTTGACTTTTGTCTATGTCTCCCCATACAGCTACCACAGGGGATCCACCCAGCATATGGGGGGCCTTGCTCTAGATCTCTTGGCATCACACAAACACCAATGGAGATTATAAGATGCCTGTCATAAGGATATCCCTTGCTCCAACCATATGACTGACCTGCAGGCATATGTACTTCTCTGATGACATATTTTATGCTGCTTCTTCCAATTAATTCATCATTCATACAATTTTGTAGCCACCTTATGCCCACCATGTGCCACTCCAGTGCCCTTTGGGTGATCCCCAACTCAAATTCTTCAGACTGATATATTCCATGACTCACAGCTAAACATCCCTGGAAGAATATGGGTATCAAAAAAGGTGAGCCTTTATTGATGAGAATATATACAGTGCTTTGCATTCTTTAAAGTGCCTTGTCAATGTTAACTATTACCATTATTTCCAGAAGAAGCTTGAGATCATTAAAAAAAAAATTACTCAATTTCCCAAAGGCAATGCAGTCTATTCAAATCATTGTCCATTTTCACAGTCTGCCCAAGATAAGCTCTACTGATGAATGTAATCCATAACTTGTCTTTATAACTGCATGTGATAACCTGGAAAATAGACATTCTTCATCCGTTTAGTTTTTCCTATGTGGATAGTTAGGCTGAACCTTTTTGAATGGCTCTGGATAGCGCTCTGGACTTGGAATCAGAAAACATGAGTTTGAATCCTGCCTCAGGATGTGACCCTGAGCAAGTCATTGTATTTCTTTCAGCCTCAGCCTTTTCATATGTAAAATTAGCATAATAATAGCATCTACTTCACAAGGTTGTTTTGAGGATCAAATGAGATGATGTATATAAAGAACTTTGAAAATCTTAAAGTACTATTTAAATGTTTGCTCACATTATTATTTACTTATTACTTACTTATTTACTATTTACTAGCTGTGTGAACTTGGGCAAATTACCTACCCTCTGTTTGCCTCAGTTTCTTCGATTGTAAAATGAGAATGCAAAATATAAACTTTCCTCAAATGTAAAAATCATAATAGCACCTATGGTCAGATGAGATAATTGTAAAACCAGTGCCTGGCACATAGTGGGCATTGTATAAATGTTAGCTTTTATTAGTATTAACCCCTCAGAGCTATGTGGTCAAATTCCAATGGAAATGTGGACCATTAAGCCATACCTAAGGGTCCCAGTGAGCTACAGATTGATTTAGAAAACCACATGTTAATATCATCTATGTTTTATTATGTTGTAAGTATTTCTCCATAACAAACATCTCTGCAAATAGGAGCTTCTCTTCCATGTGTACTTTACTCAGGACATTCTCCATGAGGATGGCAAATAACTTTACTGAGTATCCATCCCCCATCTTATCTCTCCCTTGATATAAAAAATGAGAGGCTCTCGAAGGGATCTCAGTTGTTACATCTTTCAAGGATTCTTGTATGATTTTGACATCTGTGTGGGAGATACATTGATGGGGGAACGTCTTTAAGGAGGTATTTTGCTCTACCAAACTGTGTTTGTATGTGTTAATAGTCAACAAACAGTATACCTTCCAGTCAATTGCATGACTATACATAAATATGTGGTCTACTGTGGAAGACCCTTCACAGTCATTTGCAAAAACCTGTTTCTTATCTTTTCATCAAATATACCCTTCATGTGTATGTAGACTGAAGATAGAATCCTAGATCTAGAGTGGAAGGGACCTCAGAAGCCATCTAGTTCCATCCTCTCATTTGATAGAGGAAGAAACTGAGGCCTAGAGATGTTAAGTGGAATTAAATGGAAGAATCAGAATTCAAACTTGGGTTCCATGATACCAAATTCATCATTTCAAGTTTAATGCTCTTTCTACTGAACCACACTGAATTTTCTAATATACACATGCATACATATGGGGAAAGTATGAATATGAGTTAATAATTATCAATATTCTGTTGATCTCCTTTATTGGCAATCCCAAGGCCTGAAATGTTTTCCACATCTTTGGTAGCTTCCCTTCTTTCAGATACCTTGAATATTGATCCCTCATTGCCCACAAATCTGTGTTGGTTCCAATATAGATTTCCTTTGTGTCTAATCCAGCTACTTTTCCCATTTTCATTTTCTTTGGTTCCATATTTCACTTTCTAGTCCAGGTGTGGTGATGACTTTCCTTGATGGAGTTATGGAAATATTTTCCATTTTTTCATCTGCTTATTGTCTTCCTTCCAGTTTTATCCTCAATGTCCTAGATATACTTTTGTTTACTTGGGTCTTTCACCAAGTTATATTTAAACTTGTTTTTCCTTCTGCTGTTTTTTGCTGTTTTATGAGGTGAGATTGCTCATAATCTTCTACCATCCTCTTCTGTAAGAAATTACAAAAAAGTTTAGATTATAAGCTAGTATTGACTTTGGCAGCGATATTTATCTGCTTGGCAAGGAGATTATATTTGCTGGATGAGGCAGTTTCTAGGCTCTTTTTGGTGTCCTCATAGCAATTGATTTACATTGGTTAAATTTCTTTAAGACATGGTGATAATCTGTGTTATATCTCTTCTTTCATCCATTTCTCTTTTTCTTTAAAACCATAAGGCAGGTTGGAGTTGTTTTAATTTCATGTCACATCTTCTCATTTATATTTTTCTAATTTTTAAAATTAATTTCTATCTTTGCTACAATAAGTTACAATATTCCTTCTGATGAGACACGGGGTAGTGGATAGAGGGTATGTGCCTTGGAGTCAAGAAGATCTGAGTTCAAGTTTGACCTTTTACACCTAAGTAATATGTAACTCTAGGCAAGTCACTTCATCTCTACGATCTAGACTGGAAAAAAAGGCTTCTGACAATAAGTTTGCATTGAATCCCACATCAATAATGGGTCCTTTCCTGCCTGCTAAAATATAATTAGTTTTGATTATGTTACAATGCTTGATGCTTGTCAAGTTCAGAACTTCCCAACCTTTTTCTCAAAGAAAGCATCTGTGATATACAGGCATGAGATACTATCCAGTTAGTTGCCAAGTGCTGTTGATCCTACCTCTGTAACGTTTCTCATCTGTATCCCCTCCTTTCCATTTCCACAGCTCAATTATACTAGTTTAGGCCCTCCTTGCAGCTTACATGGACTATTCTAATGTCTTATAAATGGTTTTACTGCCTCCAGTTTCCTCACTTTAGGGTTATAGATGATGAACTGGAAGACACCTTAGAAACTATCATATTCAATCCCTTCATTTTACAAAGGAGGAAGCTGACTTGCCTAAGGTCACAGGGTAGTAAATACCAGTGTTAGGATTTGAATTTTAGTCCTCTGACTCTAAAACAAATACAATTTCTACTGTACCATGCTGCCTCGCTGAACTATTCTCCACTTGGATGCCAGAGTAATCCTTCTAAAGCAAAGCTCTGATCTTTACATTCTTGCTCAACAACCTTTTATGACTTCTTACTACCCTACCAAAAATCCATTCCTTAGTCAAGAATCCAACTTGTTGTTTTTTGGTTGTGTCTGACTCTCCATAACCCCATTCAGGGTTTTCTTGGCCAAGATAGTGGATTGGTTTGCCATTTACCTCTCCAGTTCATTTTATAGATGAGGAAACTGAAGCAAACAGGATGAAGTGACTTGCCCAGAGTAACACAGCTAGTAAGTGTCTGAGGTCAGATCTGAACTCAGGAGGATGAGTCTTCCTGACTTCAGGCCCTCTATCTACGAATCTGCTTAGATGCCCCTAAGAATCCAAGGCCTACCACCATCTGGTTGCGTAAGTCAGCTACTCAATAACTTCTATTAACAATGTACCATATATCAGGCAATGTGCTAAAAAGGCAAAAATGCAGTCCCTGCTCTCAAGGAGCTCACAGTCTGAAGTGAGAGACAACATGCAGACAAGTATGTACATGCAGGATATATACATTGTAAAGGGGAGCTGATCTCAGGATGTAGGTGCTAGTACTGGGGCAGCCCAGGAAAGGCCTCTTGCAGAAGACAGAATTTGAATTGAGACTTGAAAGAAGCCAGGAAAGGCAGGAACCAAAGATAAATTGCATGCCTGAGGTCACAAGGCCATTATGTTTCCGAGGTAGGACTTGAACCCAGATCTTCCTGATGCCCAGGCTAGCCCTCTACCAACTAATCATTATCTCTCATCAGAAGAAATAGTGTAAGGCAAGCTGTCTTTTAAAAAGAATTTTAATGGGGGAGCAGAGCCAAGATGGCAGAGTAGAAAGACGGACTTGTAGAAGCTCCCCCCCCACCATAACCCATAAAATACCTGTTAAAAATGACTCTAAACAAATTCTTGAGCAGAAGAAGCCACAAAACGACAGAGTGAAAGAGATTTCTAGCCCAAGACAGACTGAAAGGCTGACAGGAAAGCTCTATTGCTCTGGGACCTGAGCAGAGTGCAGCCCAACCTTGGCCACTTTGAGGGCAGGGACAGGACTGGATCAGGCCTCAGGGCACACAGAATCCCTGATAGCAGCTGCGGTTCCCAGATTTCTCAACCCACAAATGTCAAAGACAGTTTCAAAGGTCAGTAAGAAAGCTCTTTCACCTGGGTGAAAAGGGAACATGGTCTCACCCCACCCATCTCAGCAACTGCAGCAGCAACCCCCATTTTTGGAGCCCCCTACCTAAAGCCCCTGGGGGAATCAAGTTGCTGATCTGGATCTCAGCCCTGAGTGGAAGCCCTAGGATGAAGAGGAGCACTGGTGGTGGAGCTGGTAGAGGCTCTGGAGAGGGAACCCTACTGGCAGATCTTGGGCAGAACAGAGTGCTTGTGGTTGCTCACAGACAAGAGCACAGGCCAGGACAGAAGTAAACTCCTCTCCCTTAATTGTGCCACCTTGAAGGAACTGAGATCTTACAGGTCCTCAGTGTATACCGTCCTTCTGACAAAGGACTCAAAAGTCAAGTAACTGGCTGGGAAATTGCCCAAAAAAGGGAAAAAAATAAGTCCATAGAAGGTTGCTCTTGGTGAACAGGTATTTTCTTCCATCCTTTTCAATGAGGAAGAACAATGCATACCATCAGAGGAAGACCAAAAAGTCAGGGCTTCTTCATCCAAAACCTCCAAAATAAATATGGAATAGTCTCAGGGCATGGAAGAGCTCAAAAAGGATTTTGAAAATCAAGTAAGAGAAGTGGAGGAAAAATTGGGAAGAGAAATAAGAGTGATGCAAGAAAATCATGAAAAGTGAGTCAACAGCTTGCTAAAGGAGAGACAAAAAGTGCTGAAGAAAATAACACCTTTAAAAATAGGTTAAATCAATTGGCAAAAGAGGTCCAAAAAGTCAATGAGGAGAAGAATGCTTTAAAAAGCAGAATTAGCCAAATGGAAAAGGAGGTTCAAATGCTCACTGAAGAAAATAGTTCTTTAAAAATTAGAATGGAATAGATGGAAGCTAATAACTTTTTGAGAAACCAAGAAATTACAAGACAAAACCAAAAGAATGAGAAAATGGAAGATAATGTAAAATATCCCACTGGAAAAACAGCTGACCTGGAAAATAGATCCAGGAGAGACAGTTTAAAAATTATGGGACTACCTGAAAGCCATGATCAAAAAAAGAACTTAAACATCATCTTTCATGAAATTATCAAGGAAAACTTCCTTGATATTCTGGAACCAGAAGGCAAAATAAATATTGAAAGAATACATCAATAACCTCCTGAAAGAGATCCAAAAAGAGAAACTCCTAGGAATATTGTAGCCAAATTCCAGAGTTCCCAGGTCAAGGAGAAAATATTGCAAGGAGCTAGAAAGAAACAATTCAAGTATTGTGGAAATACAATTAGGATAATACAAGATCTGGCAGCTTCTACATTAAGGGATCAAAAGGCTTGGAATATTATATTCCAGAAGTCAAAGGAATTAGGATTAAAATCAAGAATCATATACCTAGCAAAACTGAATATAATACTTCAGGGGAAAAATTATTATTTTTAGGGGAATTTCATCATTCAGTGAAATAGAGGATTTTCAAGCATTCTTGATGAGAAGACCAGAGCTGAATGGAAAATTTGACTTTCAAATAGAAGAATCAAGAGAAGCATGAAAAGGTAAACAGGAAAGAGAAATCACAGGGGACTTACTAAATTTGAACTGTTTACATTCCTACATGGAAAGATAATATTTGTAACTCTTGAAACTTTTCTCAGTATTTGGGTAGTTGGAGGGATTATACACACACACACACACACACACACACACACGCACAGATGCATATATATACAGAGAGCATAGGGTGAGTTGAATAGGAAGGGATGATATCTAAAAAAACTAAAATTAAGGGGTGAGAGAGGAATATATTGGGAGGAGAAAGGGAGAAATGGAATGGGGCAAATTATCTCTCATAAGAGAGACAAGAAAAAGCTTCTTCAATGGAGGAGACAAGGGAGGAGGTGAGAGAGCAAAAGTGAAGCTTACTCTCATCATATTAAGCTTAAGGAGGGAATAACATACACACTCAATTTTGAAAATCTATCTTACACTACAGGAAAGTAGGGGAGAAGGGGTAAGTGGGGTGGGAGGATGATAGAAGGAAGGGCAAATGAGAGGAGGGAATAATTAGAAGTAAACACTTTTGGGGAAGGACAAGGTCAAAAGAGAGAATAAATAAATGGGGGGCAGGATAGGATGAAGGGAAATATAGTTAGTCTTATATAACATGACTATTATAGAAGTCATTTGCAAAACTACACTTGTATAGCCTACATTGAATTGCTTGACTTCTCAGCGGGGATGGGTGGGGAGGGAGGAAGGGAGAGAAGTTGGACCTCAAAAGTTTTAGGAACTAATGTCAGGAATTGTTTTTGCATAAAACTGGAAAATAAGAAATAGAGGCAATCAGGTATAGAAATCTATCTTGCCCTACAGGCCAAGAGAGAAGATGGGGATAAGGGAAGGGAGGGATGGGATAGAAGGGAGGGCAGATTGGGGGAAGGGATAATCAGAATGCATGGCATTTTGGGGTGGGGGGAGGGAGAGATGGGGAGAAAATTTGGAACTCAAAATTTTGTGGAAATGAGTGTTGAAAACAAAATAAATAAATAATGAAATGTTTAAAAATTATTTTAATATTTACCACAGAGATTTGAAATAGCCATAGTGGCCCTTGGAGTCATTTTGAGGAGGCTGGCAATTTAAGTTCTTCCCCTGGAAGATTCTTATAAAATTAATATGAGTCCTTGACTGCTTCCCATGGGAAAGTAGGTGCATTTTGGTAAGTTATGCCAAGTAGACTGGCATGTCCTATACTTCTTTCTAGTCTTTTCTATATTAGAATTAATCCCAGCCACCCAGCATAGCTTATAGCCAATTCCTTCATGGAGACAATTCCCAGATGTGTTACATGGAGTGTTGCCAAAGTAATTTGAGGAAAGCCCTCTGGAAGAACAAGGTGATTTTCTCTTATGGCATTTTTTATGGACAGATAACTCATGTTGATTACTTGAATTCCTCAGTTGACCACCCCATGGTTTAAGACAGGCAAATTGGGACTACTATGCAGTTTTGTGTGCTGTTCTCTCAGTCTAAAGACATGGGTCAGATAATCTCATATTCATGTTTTCAGTTGAGGGGGCATCACATAATCTGAGATCTATACTAATAAATGGCTCAAGGCACAAATATTTGATATTTGCTTTTTCTACATAGATCTACCAAGCCATTGGAGTAATTATATATATATATATATATATATATATATATATATATATATATATATATATATGTATAGTGAATAGAACGATGGACTTGGTGTCATGAAGATGTAGGATTATCCCCTGCCTCTAACTCTGGCTGTGTAACTTTGGGTAAGTCACTTAATCTTTCAACATTTCAGGGAACTCTCTTAGATTGTAATTGTAGGAGGGTTACAGACATGTATTGATACAAAAATTTTCCATGCTCAGAATTCCCCTATACCCATGAAATCATAGGTCCAGAGCAAATATAGTCTATCAAGCTAGAGAGTGACTACAGGATATTGAGTTCTAATTCTCTGTGACAATTGCTGAAGTTGTCACCATGGTAGAGTGGAAGTTGCTCTAGATTTGGAGTCAGAGAACCCAGGTTCACATCTCAGCTCTGTCACTTGCAATCCTATTCTTCATCCCCATCATGGCCCTCAATGCCTCGACCCCTCATCTATTTTCCAAGCCACTCTATACTGCCCTCTACTCTCAAATCCCTTGCTTCCTTGTCCTTGCTAAACTCCAACCCAAGATTACTTCTACTATCTTCCTTCTTCACTCCTATTCACCATACTGCTGAACAGAGCTGAAGGAAGCCACTGAATTATAATGATGGAGAGCACTACAAATTTATAATATCTAATCTCAACTAGGCATTCACTGCAATATAATAACCCTTCTCCATAATAATCCTTTATCTCTCTCCACAGTGACTGTTCTAAACCTTATTGCTTCTTCTCAAATCTCCCATGCTACTCCCACTTACCATCCTCTCAGTTGAAAACCATGCCTTGTATTTCACTAAAAAAAGTGAGAACATTCATTGATAGCTTCCTCTTCTCCCCTCTTCCTCATCTCACATCATTCAGACATCTTCCTTCACTATCTCCTCCTTCACTCCTGGTCTCAGAAGGAGAGGTGGCCCTTCTTCATGCCAAGGCCAATCTTCTAAATACACCCTTGACCCTATTCTGTCTTCTCTGACAGATTGCCTTCACTATCATCTCATCTCATCTCATCTCATCTCATCTCATCTCATCTCATCTCATCTCATCTCATCTCATCTCATCTCATCTCTCTCTCTGTCTCTCTCTCTCTCCTCTTACACTTCATAATTCCACTGAAATTTCCCTCTCCATAGATACCAGTGATCTCTTAATTGCCATATCTAATGATCTTCTCTCAATCCTCATTCATCTTGACCTCTTTCCAGTATTTGGTAGTATTGATTTCTTTCTCCTCCTAGATTTTCTCTCATTTCTAGGTTTTTATGACATTTTTCTCTCTTGCTTTTTCTCCAGTCTGTCTAACCTTTCCTTCTCAATCTCCTTTGCTGAATCTTCATCCAGGTCATTTCTACTAACCAACTGTAGGTGTCCACCAAGGCTCTGTCCTGGGCCCTCTTCTCTTTTTACTCTATATTATCTTACTTGGTGAGTTCACCAGTTCCCATGTTTTCATTATTATCTCACTGCAAATGATTGCCCAATTCACATATCCAGTACCAGTCTCTCTCCTGAGCACCAGTATTACATCACTAATTATCTACTGAATATCTTGAATTGGATGTCATGTAGGCATCTCAAACTCACCAAGCCAGTACACATTATCTTTTCCCCAACTCTCCCCTCTTCTTACGCTCTCTATTATGGTTGAGGACACAACCATCCTCCTGGTCACCCAGATTTTCAACCTTGGTGTCAGCCTTAACTCTGCACTCTCAATCACCTAATCACCCCAGATACTTACCTCAATGCCAAATTTGACCATTTCTAACTTTACAACATTTATATACACACACATATGCTTAGATGTATAGGTATGATATATTCTATCCACTCAAATGAGTACCATTCTCATTCAGGCTCTCATTACCTTTCATTTGAACTATTCCAACATCCTTCTAAATGTCCTTCCTGCCTCAAGTCTCTCCCCATTCCAATCGACCCTCCATTTAGTTTCCAAAGTAATTTTCCCAAAGCATAGCTCTCATAATGTCAATCCTGCCCTCCCACATACAGACAGACATAATAAATTAACTCCAGAAAAAAACAAATTCTGGCATATAAACCTTTTCACATCACTTGGTCCCTTCCTCCCTTTCCTGTCTTCTTATACTTTACTCCCATCTAAGCATTTCATTATCCAGCTACCCTGGATATGACATATGACATTTCTGTCTCCATGCCTTTACAATGACTGTTCCTCACATCTGGATTGTTCTGCCTCCTCATTTCCAACTCTTAGTCTCCCTGGCTCCCTTCAAGACTCACTCAAATCCCACCTTCCTCAGTAGTCCTTTCTTTGTCTCTAGCTCCTAGATTCTTTACCTCTGTGATGACTGTCTTGCATGTACCTAGTGATTTACATGTTGTCTTTCCTGATCCCCCCCTTAGAATGTATGTTCCTCAACAGTGGGGACCGATTTTGCTCTTTCTGTACCCCCAACCCCATGCCTTTCACATAGTAATCACTTAATCAATACTTGTTGGCTGCCTATTGATTTGCTACCTGTGTGTCTTTGGGCAAGTTAATTAATCTCTCTATGCTTCATTTTCTCATATTTAAAATGAGGGTGTTAAACTAGATGATCTCTAATGTCTCTTCCAGCTGTACATCTGTGATCCTATGATCCTCTTGTCAGTCCTATGGAGGGGGTCCAGCTAATGCTGCGTGCAGGCTGTCCATCAGTTATCTCTTGCTCCTGCCATATGACTGCTCTGTTTCCTTTCCCAGTCCTGGATCTCCCTAGCGATATCCTTCATGCAGCTGCTCCTGCGTAATTCTGCATTGGTAATGGGTTGCAGCCTTCTCAGCCCAGGCTACACCTCTTCATTGCCCTTTGGGTGACCTGCAACTTGAATTCTTCAGAGACTGTTGGATTCCATGACTTGTAGCCATAGAACATCAACAGAAGAATATTGATGTTAAAAAAGATTGGCCTTTGTTTCAAGGAGAAACTTGGAGCCCCAGTAATTCACAGGAGACAAAATCCAAAAATTAAGCCAGCCATCATATAACACACAGGGTGTGGTCAGATCTTCATAAGCCAATGTTGGTGCACACGTGAAGCAGTTGACTTATCTCCAAATGGGACCAGAAAGTTCAGGCAAAACTGGGCCTACCTGTCCTCTCGTTTCTGGTTCATCTCAACCATATAGCCCCAAGTGAGAAGACTGAGAAGCTTGGTGATGTGGTGTAATCTTTCACAGATTTCTGATAAAACTTGCCAAATCTTAGAAAAGTGTTTAGCTCTCAAAACATCTTCAGGCATGGAAATAAACTCTTCTGTTTCTTTGGGGTTAGTGCTCCCTTTTGAGACACAAGGTAGTCCATGTACTTGAGAAAGAATCTGCAGAACTAATGCTTGTCAGTTGACAGTTTTAGACCAGCATCTTCCAGCTAACCAAACACTGTAATACTATTTCCTCATGCTCTTCCAACATCTTTGCAAATACAATGAAATCATCCCAATCCAACAACATTGCCAGGAAGTTCCTGTTGCCAACCACCTTCTCCATGTCCTGTTGCAGAACAGTTGGCATTCCCCAAACTCCTGGTAGAATTTAGCCAGGCAAACAAAAGCTATATTCTCCTTATCTTCCTTTGCCATGGTAATCTGATAGTGCCCACTGCTCAAGTCAAATATTGAAAATAATATTATTGGGGCATTATACTACAGACCACCTAGATAAAAAGGGAAAATAGAGTGTGTAAACAGATTGCATGCCTGGAACAGTAGCATAATATCATTTTGGTTGGAGGTTTTAGTTATCTGAACTTCTGTTGGAACTCTCTCTCTGCCAAAAATAGAGTAGCTAATAGTTTTCTGGCTTGCCTTAATGATCATTTCATTCTTCTAAAGGTAGAAAAACTGATAAACAGGAACAGCTATACTGGATCTGATTCTTGCCAAGAATGAAGAGCCAGTTTCTGGGGTGGCAATAATAGATATTCTGGGAGGAGGGTATCACTGCATTTTAGAATTTGTGATAGAGAGGAAGAAAAAAAGTTGGACATAGTATGACATGAACCCAAAATTTTAGGAGAACAGATTTCAAAGGGTTTAAAGCAGGGGTAGGGAACCTGCGGCCTCTAGGCCACATATGGCCCTCTAGGTCCTTGATTGCAGCCCTCTGACTGAATTCAAACTTTGTTCTCTGAGGTTTGGATTCAGTCAAAGGGACATACTTGAGGACCTAGAGGAGTGCCAGGGAACTCACCCACCAACTTAGATTTTTTTTAAAGATTATGCAAGCAAAGGAAGGTAACAAAGGATAATGGTCCTGCATATGTAAGTGTCCAGGGTGCTAATACATAATGAACTGAGGATAGTAAGTAAAGCTAAGAAGAATAAAAGCATTTTGTTTTATCTCAACATCTATAAGAATGTACAAATAACTTGGGACAAGCAATAATTTTGCTTTGGTTTCATTTTGTGACAGTGTTGGCCATTCACGTGTGCTTCTGATGATACTGAGATGAATCAGAATACCTGACCTTGACCAGATGAAACCAGACTGAGCTAAATTGCCCACCTTTATTTAGGTCTCTGTCAGTCAAATGCTGGATTTCATATCATATCCATGTTTCTTTTGTTGTGTTTTTAATTCTGCATTTTTAAAAGCCAGCTATTACTCCGAGGAAACATGGAAAAGTTGTAGTCCTTAAAGTACATGCTTAGATGACTAATAGAAATATTGTAGGCTAGGTTGGTATGAGGAAGGCAAAGGTTTCAAAAATCATTTAAAACCTAAAGGAAATAAGATCATTTGCCCTTCAGTTGAAAGGAAAGTGTCAAAAAAGAAAAAAAAAACCGTCAGGAACTGACCATCTGTTGCTGCAAAGCAGCTTAATTAATCCTCAGAAAAGAAGCAAAGATCTACAAAAGGACCCAGAAGCTGGAGGGTTGTTATTGATTACACTTTGCAGAGGTTCCCGAATTTATTTGGCCTACTGCCCCCATTTGGAAATCTATTCTTTAACCCTTTCAAGTTTTTTTTTTTTAAATTAGTATCATTTCAAAAAATATAAATTTTTAAAGTGATGCATCTTAATTTTAATAATGTATTGCAAATTTGTGGGGTTTTTACTGCATTGAAATTTTGATAATGCAATATTGTATCATGTAGCCCTATAGTATCATAATGTAAACAAGTCATTAGACATCTATTCTTACTGATGCATGCTGGACTTCCCAACAATGCATGACAGGCTCGCCTGCCAACACTTGCTTGTTATGACCTGTTGGCGGACTTGACCATTGACCAAACTACAAAACAATAAGGGTAAACCTTCTTAAAGTTGTAGGAAAATTGAAAAGACCAATTAAAAAAACAGTTCCTAACCATTAATATGAAGAAAAACCTCTTATCATAGGCAGGAATAAAGATTGGAATGTTGAAGATTTGAAAAAAGGTAATTTCTACTGATGAAACCCTTCTTTTAATTCAAGGTTATACTAAAACCATTGTTAGAAGAATTCCTGGTTATCCTGTGATATTTGGGCATTCTTTTTTAAAACATCCATCTGAAATAATGTTTTGGGGATTGAGATAAACATACTTCAATGGTTTGAGTAATCAATGGATTAAAACCTCATTGAAAACCTACAAGCTATACTCAAGACAAAACTTGGAAAAATGGACTATTCTCCAAAAGTCCTCTTAGTATCTGATGTGATATAAGGTTTCAGGATGAAAAATGAATGAGTGTGTGTCAATATCTTGTGAACTCAATGCCCAATCATGTAAAACTAGCAATCCCAGCAAACAGAGGATATATTGTAAATTTAAAAGTCTTCAAAGATGTAAAAATAGTTTTCTGGTTTATTGCTTAATTCTCTGCATTTAATTTTTACTTTGTTGTAGTTAATGTACACAGCACTGTGGAGGAGGGGAAAGAAGAGATTCAAGGAAGGGTATCACCACACTCAACCTGGATGGGAAGATCTTAGCGGATACCAGAGAAAGTAGAGCTGTTCAGTGCTTAGTGTGTTTTCTCTACTAAGAATTTTTGAACTGGAAGGGACAAAACAAATGTGACTGAGAGAGAGTTATTACCTAAAACAAGGAAGGAGGTGGTAACAGAGAACCTAGATGTCCTAGCCTAGTTCAAATCACCAGGCTTGGATGAACTATATCATCCAGTACTTCAAGAACTACTGGTAGATCTAATTGCTGAGCTACTGTCTTTAAAAGATCATGAAACAGAAAAGTACCACAAGACTGGAGAAGACTAAGAATTGTCCTTGATTTTCCAGAAAAGGTAAGAGAATGGAATTTGTTTTGGAGACAATCAGAGTTAAGTGACTTGCCCAGAGTCACATAGCTAGTGTCTGTGCATGTGAATTCAAGTCCTCCTGATAGTCAGTGAAGAAGAGGATTTCTAAACTTATAGACCCAACTATTAAAGGAATGATCAGTGAACATTTAGGAAAGGAAATACAAAGAGCCAATATGGCTTCGTCAAGAACTGGCAATACTAGGATAACCTATTTCTTTTGGGGATGTGAATCCTAAACTAGTAGGTCATGAGAATGCTATGGTTGTAATTTGCCTCTATTTTAGCAAAGCATTTGAAAAAGTCTTTAATGCTGTTATCCCTGCAAAAAAAGATGTATCCTAGATAATTGTACAGTTTTATAGTTTCAGCCCGGGTTGAATGACTGGACTCAAAGTTATTCAATGTCTAATTGAAAATAAGTCTCCAGTGGAGTGCCTCAGGGATCTGAATACCAGAGTATTATGCGGGTCTTGCTCTGAATTGTCTATAGAAGTTGTCTCGACTATTGTCTTTATATGAGACATGAGAACATGAGAATGTAGTTACAATGCCTGTGGTTTTCCAGAATTAATGTTGGTGTTGGTAATAGAGAAGGAATGAGTCTGCAACATGACAAATATTATTGCTTCAGAAACTACTCTCTTTATACTCCCATCTTAGAACAACAATACAGCATGGAACTATAAAAGCTCTCCAAAAGAACAAAACATGGAAAGATCATCAAAGGAGTGAAAACCATTATGAAGGCACCACATCAGTTCCTAATGGTTTTTCCTGATCCTGTTCTCAACAGATTTTCTCTTATTCTTAAAGATGGAAGTTACTGGTTACCAAATGCCACTCGATTTCTCTTCTCTAGGTTAAAGTTCCCTTTAGTTCCCTTTCTTTTCCTTTAGTTAATGAATACACTTTCTCTTCCATCATCTAAACTATTGACAAAAATATTAAATAGTATTCAGTTGAGGTCAGGCCCCTAAGGTATGCAATTCAACACAATTCATGTTGACCTGTCAATAACTATTTTGTCATAATAAACCCCCAAACCAGTTTTCTAGAGTTAGAACCATATTTTCCCAACTTGTTAATGAGTATAAGAAGGGGGACAGAATCAAAATGTTTGCTTAAGTCAATATATATTGTCTTTTATTACCCACAAGCCATTAAGCCATCATCTCTTGAAGACAGAAATTAGATTGGCTTGATATGATTTGTCCTTCACATAAGAATGTTGATTTTAGCTCAGCACCCTGTGTCGTTTGGCTTTTGGCAAATTGATTTTTTGATGCTGCATTCCCACCTTGGCCTTCTTACCAACTTAAGTTAATGAGGTTCAAATTCCCATGGTTGGCCTTTTACCCTTTTGAAAAGGTGGAGGCTCAGTCTGCCCTTTATCATGTCTATGAGCAGCTCAAGAAGATCATAGCCTGTGGTTAGATGGTGATTTCAGCCAATTCTGTAAGCATTTTTTGGTGCATCTTGAGGGGCTGATGCTTCAGAAGCCTAAAAATTGTTTAATGTTTTTGCAATTTGATTTAATGTTTTAACTGATATAGGAGTTCAGGAAGCCAAGTATTGTCTTCTGTGATTATCAAATCATACATGCACACACATGTATGTGTGTATGTGTATATACACACATACATGCACACATACACGCAGACATATGCACATACATATACATGCATATAGATGGATATATGTGCGCATATGTATTTGTGCATACACACTCTGGAGTAATATAGAGCATGTCAAGCCTCTCTCCACATAACATCATATGTTATCAATTTTGTTTTCCTGTATAATCAAAGAACAGCACTTTTTCCCTCCCTTTTCAGGGGACCATACTTAAGTAATCTACATCTTTTGTAAGCTCTCCTTCCCTCCTTGCTCTCATTTTGCTGATTTTCTTCCTATAAGTTCACGCATATAGGTCAGAGCCACCGCGATCCACTCAGAGCAACAGCTGCAGTTGCTAAGGCTTGGATGTGGTATTTGGGGTGTGGCACCCACTAAGAGTATCCCCCCACCCCTTATCCCACAGTAGGGATTATCTTGGCATCCATATTTCAAATGACTCATCTCGAATTGTTGAAACTCCCCGCTTTTCCCTCTCTCCAGCACAATGATTCTTTTAAAATGAATGCTCTTGGTAACCCATTCCTTGGTCTTTGACCCTCAGCCATTGCTCCTACTCAGATTTCTGTCTCCTCCTCACTTCAGAAGTCTGTGGCAGACTAGACAGAAATGCTGTGGCTTTGTTTCCATTATAAATAAACAAACAAATACATAAGCAAAAGCTGAAAAAGAAAAAAATGTGTATGTATGTGTGGAAACCCCTCCCCCCATCCTGGTATTTTTGAAAGGGGAGAAAAGAATCCTGCTGAATGTCATCTCTTCTGTGTTCTCTGTTTTCTGTCAAAAGCAAGTGGAGTGAAAGAATGGTTTATAGTTTATGTTTGGACAGCATCTCACAGAGCCAGCCTTGAAATTCCATCTTTAAAGATTTGTTCGTTCATTCATTCATTCATTCATTCACTCGTTCAACAAATGCTCATAAGAGCATCAAAGATGTGGAGCTGGAAAGGACCTCAGAGGTCACTCAATCCAACCCCCTTATTTTAAAAAGGAGGGAACAGAGGCCCATAGAGGTTGAGTACTTGCCCAAGGTTACTCTGGTTTGAATTCAGGTTGTCTAATTCCAAATCCAAGACTCTTTCCTCTTCACTAAACTGCCTCTCTAGTGTTTGTTCTCTCTGCTTCTCCAGGAAGCACTCAGTTTTTCACTGTCTCATATAACAGATTTTAGAAAATAAATTTGCATTAATATCTTTTGTTTTTACATTGTCTAAATTTCCCCCATCTTCTCCCACTCTTCCCTCCCAGAAAACCATTCCACAGAACAATTTTTTTAAGAATTCTGAGGAGGAGAAAAATCCATAAAATAATATCAATACATCAAAAACTATGACAATATATGCAGTATTCCATACCCATAGATCTTTCCACCTCTGCAAAGGTACTGTGGTGTGGTGGGGTATGTTTTCTCATATCTTTTCTTTGGGACCGAGATTTTTCTTTGTAATTTTGCAACATTCATTTACTTTTTCTAAAAATAAATTTTTATTAACATCTTTTATTTCTTTTACATCACCATTATTTCCCTCAGTATCTTTTCCCCACCACTCCCAGAGAGATGTCCCATAAAACAAATAGTATTTTAAAGACAAAGAAAACAACAAAAAGAAAACAGAAGGTGAACACGGTCATCATAACCGATCAATTGTACAACACGTGTAGACCTGACACCTCTCTAAAAAATGGGAGTGTCTTCCCACATGTCTTCTTTTGAATAAAGCTTATTCTTTCTAATTTTGCAACATTCACTTTTCATTTTTTTATTGTTGTCCTTTTCATTTACATGGTTGTAGTTGTGTCTATAGTTTTCCTGGCTTTATGTACTTCGCTCTGCATTAGTTCATGTAAATCTTTCCATGCTTCTCTGTATCCATAATGCCCATAGTTTCTTGCAGCACAGTAATATTACATTGCATTTATGTACTCAAGCTCTCCAGCTAATGGTTATCTACTTTATTTCCAGTGCTCCTATAAATATTTTGATGCATATGGAGACTTTCTTTTTTTCAATTACCTCCTTGGGCTACATGCCTAGGAGTGGAATCTCTGGGTCTAAGTGTGCAAAATCTTCATATTCTAAGCTCTCAGCCCTGGAAAAGAAGGCATCATGGTACAGTGGAAAGAGGGCTAGATGGATCTGGGTTTGAATTCCAGCTTTGCTCGCAATAGCCATTTTCAGACTCCTCCTCTACCACTATCCTTTAGTGATCTCTCTTCCTTTGAGGTTCACACTTCCCAAATTTGTAACCCCATCTAGATCCTGGTTTCTGTTTTCTCCTGGTCTCCAGGAAGATATAACCTGGCTTACATCTTCCTCTTCCACCCCAGTTCCTATACTTATTTAGGTCACTCCACCATACTTAGTCTCTCAGTGACCCTAAACCACTAGTTCCTCAATCTACTCAATTCTCAGGGATTGAGTCTGAGTTCAGCATCAGTAGATGGGAGAACCTCTCCTGATGAGGACAGGTGCATAGAATTTTCCAGGTCACTGCTCATGCCCAAATTATTCACTCAATTACATCCCGGTTTAGGTATGATCATGGTTGCAGTCTCTGACTGGTTGCAGTTAGAACCAGTATTGCTGGTGTCTCGTTCCTTCACTCTGACTTTCTGATCTTTCTTCCAGAGTTAACCCTAAGGTTACACCTCATATGAATGGTCTCTTGGAATATATTGTCTGAGATCAACAAAATGAAGGGTCAAGTTCTCATATACTACTCAAAAACTTCACACCTCTGCATGAGAAGTATTCCCTTCAAGGAGAGTGTTAGAGGGTATCAAATGGATGAGCGCTGAATACCTTTTAAAATTAACTATGTCCTAACAGACAGCGAAGTACTGGCTCTTAATAGATAGAATTATTTCCCAACTAGCTGTCTGTGTACACTAAGTCTATCTGATTCATTATAGCAAAGGTCAAAATCAATAGTATATTTGATATGTAAAGATAAGTACATGATACTGTAGTCAATGATAACAACTCTAGTCCAGCTTATTTAAAAGGGTCAAAATGAATAAAAATAAAAACATTGACTCTATCAGCATTTCTTAGAAAATGTCAACTAGTACATAGAAGATGCCAGAAGACAAAAACCCAAAAGATTACACAGATCACAACTAGCAATCATTTGGTCTCTGTCAAGGAGAAAGATGTAGGGGCCAAGGAGTAAAAGAGTATTTGCAAAATGTTAGGGAGGAAGAGATTGGGGAATTATAAGTAGGGTCTCCTCACAAAAGAGTAAAGAGCATTTGATGGAACAGCAGAGATGTTGATGTGACACCTGGCTAATCCATACAAGGAATATTTTTTGACTAAATCAACAAAAGGTAACAAGTAGATTTTAAAAGGAACAGATCTCTCATCATTTCTGTGGCAGTTTATTCTCAATGGTGACAGAAGTGGATTCAACAACTGCAGTACATGATGGGACAATGAATATGATTAAATACATACAAGTTAAATCCATGCTGGAGGTGACACAAGTGTAAGAGCATTCAATGAGAGAAAGATTCTACAAGGATCTCAGGTGGTGCCATTACCCGGAAAAGATGACCAAGAGGACACAAGCAACTCCTAACACATGTACTTATTTTCTCTTCTCTATTTTATTTTATTTTCCTGTAATTTTTAAAAATTACTTAATTTATTTTAAGTTTTCAACATTCATTTCCATAAAATTTTGAGTTTCAAATTTTCTCCCCTTCTCTATCCTATCCCCCAAAATGCCATGCATACTATTTACCCCTTCTACCAACGTACCCTTCCTTCTAACACCCCTTCCTTCCCTTATCCCCATCTTCTCTCTTGTCCTGTAGGGTAAGATAAATTTTTATACACCATTATCTGTATTTCTTATTTCCTAGTTGTCCACAAAAATAATTCTCATCATTTGTTCCTAAAACCTTGAGTTCCAACTTCTCTCCCTTCCTCCCTCTCCACACATCCTCACTGAGAAGACAAGTAATTCAATATAGGATGTATATGTGTAATTATGCTAAAGACTTCCATAATAGTCATGTTGTGAAAGACTATATTTCCCTCCATCCTATCTTGCCCCCCCATATATTCTATTCTCTCTTTTGACCTTGTCCCTCCCCAAAAGCGTTTACTTCCAATTGCTCCCTCCTTCCATTTGCCCTCCCTTCTACCATCCCCCCACTCTGCTTATCCCCTTCTCCCCAACTTTCCTGTAGTGTAAGATAGATTTTCATACCAAATTCAGTGTGTATGTTATTCTTTCCTTGAGCCAAATGTGATGAGAGTAAGCTTCACTTTTTCACTCTCACCTCCCCCCTTTTCCCCTCCATTGGAAAAGCTTTGTCTTGCCTCTTCTATGAGAGATAATTTGCCCCATTCTATTTCTCCCTTTTTCCTCCCAATATATTCCTCTCTCACCCCTTAATTTTATTTTTTAGACACGATCTCTTCCTATTCAACTCATCCTGTGCTCTCTGTCTCTCTGTCTCTCTCTCTATGTGTGTGTGTTTTTGTGTATAATCCCTCCAACTATTCAGGTACTGAGAAGTTTCAAGAGTTAAAAATATTATCTTTCCATGTAGGAATGTAAACAGTTCAACTTTAGTAAGTCCCTTGTGATTTCTCTTTCCTGTTTACCTTTCCATCCTTCTCTTGATTCTTGTATTTGAAAGTCAAATTTTCTTTTCAGCTCTGGTCTTTTCATCAAAAATGCTTGAAAGTCCTCTATTTCATTGAATGACCATTTTTTCCTCTGAAGTATTATATTCAGTTTTGCTGGGTAGGTGATTCTTAGTTTTAATCCTAGTTCCTTTGACTTCTGGAATATCATATTCCAAGCCTTCTGATTCCTTAATGTAGAAGCTGCTAGATCTTATGTTATTTTGCTTGTATTTCCACAGTATTCAAATTGCTTCTTTCTAGGTGCTTGCAATATTTTCTCCTTGACCTGGGAACTCTGGAATTTGGCTACAACATTCCTAGGAGTTTCTCTTTTTGGATCTCTTTCAGGAGGTGATTGGTGGATTCTTTCAATATTTATTTTGCCCTCTTGTTGTGGAATATCAAGGCAGTTTTCCTTGATAATTTCATGAAAGATAATGTCTAGGCTCCTTTTTTGATCTTGGCTTTCAGGTAGCTCCATAATTTTTAAATTGTTTCTCCTGGATTTATTTTCCAGGTCAGTTGTTTTTCCAGTGGGATATTTCACATTATCTTCCATTTTTTCATTCTTTTGGTTTTGTTTTGTAATTTCCTGGTTTCTCATAAAGTCATTAGCTGCCATCTGTTCCATTCTAATTTTTAAGGAACTATTTTCTTCAGTGAGCTTTTGAACCTCCTTTTCCATTTGGCTAATTCTGCTTTTTAAAGCATTCTTCTCCTCATTGGTTTTGTGAACCTCTTTTGCCAATTGGGTTAGCCTATTTTTAAAGGTGTTATTTTCTTCAGCATTATTTTGGGTCTCTTTTAGCAAGCTGATGATTCTCTTTTCAGGATTTTTTTTGCATAGTTCTCATTTTTCTTCCCAATTTTTTCTCCATCTCTCTTACTTGACTTTCTAAATCTTTTTTGAGGTCTTCCATGGCCTGATACCATTGCATATTTATTTTAGAGGTTTTGGATGCAGAAGCCTTGACTTTTATGTCTTTCCCTGAGGATAAACATTGTTCTTCCTCATTCAAAAGGATGGGAGAGAATACCTGTTCACCAGGAAAGTAACCTTTTATAGTCTCTTTTTCCCCTTTTTTGGGTGTTTTCCCAACCAGTTACTTCACTTTTGGGTCCTTTGTCAAGAGTAGGGTATACTCTGGGGACCTATAAGATCTCAGTTCCTCCAAGGTGGTACAATCAAAGGAGAGGAGTTTACTCTCTGGGCAAGCTCACGACTGAGATTCTGATCAGCTGCTCAATTCCCCCAGGGGCTTTATGCTGAGGCTTCAACAAAGGATACTGTCTGCTGCCTTCCCTGGCCACTTGGTCACCTCCACTGCAGCCACCACCCACTGCCACTGCCACTATTGTCTGGGGCCAAGGCTAGGAGGAGACCCTGCTCCTTTTTCGTGGAGGTGAAAAAGCTCTGTCACTGATATTTGAAGTGTCTTTGTTGCCTGTGGGTTGAGGGATCTGTGAACCTCCACTGCTGCTGGGGATTCTGTCCCTGAAGCCTGCTCAGGTCCTGCTCTTCCCAGTGCCATGCAGCCAAGGCTGGGCTGTGCTCTGCTCTATGTCCAGTGTGACAAACCTGTCCTGTAGGCCTTCCAGGTCACCCTGAGCTTGACATCACCTCCATTCCATCAATCTGTGGCTTCTGCTGCTCTAGAATTTATTGAGAACCGTTCTTTACAGGTATTTTATGGACTGTGGGGGAAGAGCTAAAGTGTGTGCATCTTTCTACTCCACCATCTTGGCTCTGCTCCACTATTTACTCATCTCTAAAAAGTCTCTGAGAATGGTCTATGCTGGCACTGAAAGTATCTTTGCTGAAAATATGAACAGGGAATATATAACTTTTATTAGAGAATTGTCTACATGTATTCAGTCATACAACTGGCCAAGGGATATAACAATAGAAAATCCCAATGGCTATTGTTTAATGGTATAAAAAAAAGGCCCAGTAAAACAGAGAAAAATATAGCATTAAAGGCTACCCTGAAACCAAGTCTCTTCCATGCATGTGTTTAAATCCAACATAGTCCCAGGACAGATGTGCAAAAAGACATCGTCAATGGGAGCCCTATTTTCAGAATGTGCCTGGCATATTCTGCCTGTTGTCAGGTAGAGGAGATGAAATTCATGATAATAAAAGAGGAAAAACCCTACTTCCCAATTCAGAACATGCCTGTTTGCTTACAACATGAGGAATAGGAGCTTTTGACTGGCTGTGAGCTGGTACTGGCTAATTCAGTCCTCTATATATCCAAGGTATATTTGAATGTGGAGGCAATGAAAGCAATAAGCTTCTGGGTAAAGAGAGGTCTCAACCTTTCATGTCCCCACCCAGCCTGTAGTCCATGACTTCTTGGTCATTCTGTTGTGTCTATTCTTCCTTGCCTTAGTTAAAAAAGAATTGGACTGAACTTTGAAAGGTCAGGAGAGTGAGTCACCACTAAAGTCCAGACCTGAGTTTGTGATCTACTAAGAACAGCCCAAGGAATGGCTAGGAAGGAGCCCAGGAATGGACTGACCCTGAAGTCAAGATGCCAGGTCCTACAAGGGAGAGGGACTGCTCCATCAACTATGCCATTTTCAGAACTTTGCCCCATTTTGTGGGGCAAAGACCTCGTAGAAACTGCTTTACATTTGAACCTACTTTCCACAGGAGCTGAGAGGCAGGGCCGAGGAAGGGAACAAGCATTTATCTAGCTCCTACTGTATGCTGGGCACTGTGCTAAGCACTTTTCAAATGTTATCTCATTTGACCCTGTGACATAGGTGCTGCTATTTTACAGTTTACAGTTGAGGAAACTGAGGCAAACAGAGATTAAGTGGCTTTCCCTGGGTCATAGAACTAGTGTCTGAGACCAGATGTGAACTCAGGTTTTCCTGCCTCCAGTCTCAGTGCTCTATTCACTTCACTACCTAGCTCCTTCTACTGATGTGGTATAGCGAAGAGTATGCTCATAGGTATTAGGAGAAAATGTTGGTATTTCTGTTTTTGCTATATCTTCTCAATAAATATCCCTTTGTAAAAACTAATTGATGTTAGTTGGGTAAATGAAATTGGGATCCTAATAACAGGCAGTTAATATTGAGTAAAACACTTCAGAATGGGGCTTGAGCCAATCACATTGGGGAGGAATCACCCCAATACCTCAGAAGTAAGAGCCCTGAAGGGAGGATGTACCTAGTTAGCCTCACTTTGGAGGTCTCAATCATCAGTGCGAGTGGGAGTTGGGACAAGGATCCGTAGAGCTTATAAAAGCTAAAGATTCAATCACAGAGATAATTTCACTCAATAATCTATTAAATGACATCAAGTTAGGAATAAAACAGAGATATACACTCACCAAAGATGTTTACTAGAGTTATGAGGAATGTCTTGCCAAATATCTAAATAGAAAAAAGATCTATTGTTGGAGAGATTCTCCAGGTACTCCTGTTTGTGGATCAATTACAGATGTCTTTTTTTTTACTTCTAGAAGAGATAAATGTTTTGGAGGGTGGAAGTCTGACCTTTAGCTAAATTGGATGTTATTATATTAGTTTTATAATAAATTGGATAAGATAGTTTAATATATGTGAGAAAAAACCCACAAGCATTTCAAATTTAGTAAGCTCCTGCTATGTGTCAAACTGGAGGTCCTAGGGATCCAAAAACAAAAAGTGAAATTGTTTCTGATATCAAGGAGCTTAGACTCCTAGAAATTCAGAAATGGAGAGTTGGAAGAGACTTTACTGGCCCTCTAGTCCAACCCATATGTGAAAGGACTCCCAATGTAACATACCTGACAAGGAATTGTCCAGTCTCTACTTGAAGACTCCAATTAAGGGGAACCCATCACATCTTGAGATAACCAATTTGTCTTTTGAACAACTCTAGATGTTAGGAAATCTTTCCTCAGATTGAGCCTAAATTTGTCACTTTGTGGCTTCCACTCATCGCTCCTAGTTCTACCCTCTGAGCCACACAAAACAAATCTAGTCTATCTCTCACTTGGCAGCTCTTCAAGTACTTGAAAAAGCTATCTTGCTCTCTCCGAGTCTTCTAAAATCTCCAGATCTTTTGGAAAACTACTCTCTATCCATGTCTTCCCCAATCTTATACATGTGAAGTTGATTTTTCATACCCAAGTGCAAGATGTCATACTGTTTGCCATTGACTTGTATTTTGTTAGAGTCAGCCTGATTCTTTAGTCTGTCATCCAGTATGTTAATTTCCCTTGCAAGCTTTGTGGTATCTGCAAAGTTGATGAGTGTACTTTTTTATAACTTTATCCAAGTTATTGATAAAAATGCTAAACAGTACAGGGGCACAAACATTTCTTGGTACTCCATGGGAGACCTGCCATCTCAATATTGAACAACAAACAATTATTTTTTGAATCCTTCCCTCCAATCAGTTCTTAATCCACCTGTCTTTTCATTTAATCCATCTCTCTCCATTTTCTCCACAAGAATAAGATGAGGTGCTTTATCAACAGCTTTACTAAAATCTAAGTAAGCATCTTTCTCATCTACTACTTTAATAATTTGACCACCCTTCCCCCAGCATTGACCCAGAATTAGTCTGTCATGACCTAGCTACCCTTGATGAGATGAAGTTGCCTACTGAGATGAAGAACTGTGTGTGAAAGAAGAATGTGATTGCTGAGCCAATGTCCATGAAGTTTGATCACAGAAAACATAAGTATCACAAGATTAGGGAATAGTAAATATCTTGACTTTCTAAAAAGGAAAGAGAACAGACTTGCAACTATAACCCAGTGAACTTGCCTTCAATTACTGGGACAATCCTAGAACATATCATTAAAGAGATGGTTGATGAATATCTAGAAAGGGAAGAGGTGATTACAAAGAGCCAGCATTGTATGGTTTTATCAAGAACAGGTCATGCTAGCCTAACCTCATTTCCATTTTTTGTGATGATTACTAAAATGGAGAGGGGGAAGGGGATGATGATAACTAGCACCAGATAGAGGGCAAAACTTCTCAGGTCTTATTTTGTTTCTGGTTTCCCTGCAGAGGAGAATGATACCATTACACTGGAAATGAAAGAACAAAAATTACTTAGAAGGGAATTGATACTTTCCCTGAAGCATTTTACTCCATAGGATCCTATTCTTCTTATGAGATTACCACTAAAGCAAATCAAGAAGCTATTAGCTGCTAGGTTTTTGGGAGAAGGAAAGGGAGGGGAGGAGGGATGGATGTTGGGATAACTGAAGCTCCCTGTTATTCTTCCATGACTCTGTGCCATGCTTGTTATCTCTTTCCCAAATTCCTTATCTACTTCCTCTTTCTCCCTAAGTGGCCTGCAGTATACTCCAATGACAAAATAATTTCTGTTTCTCCCTTCTTTGTACATCACTAAAAAACTCTCTATCATGTTTCTCCCCTCTGGTTCCTTGATGTCCTCATGAGCGCTAAATATAATGCTGCCCATTTTTACATCTCATGCTTCTTTTAAATAATAGATGCCTATTCAAAGCCATAGGCCAATCAGGGGTTTCATGCTACCTAATCTCAGAGATAGCGATGAGGTCAAATTTGTCCACTTGCCTTGGGACTGATAGGTCTTCTTGTTTGTTACCTCAACTCTGGGCATTTTGTATAGACACTTTAAGCTGTGGGTTTTACCATTGTTTTTTTTCTTGGATTTTTGTCACCTGTGAGTTTGTTAGCATCATAGTTACCATCCCTCCTTTTTTATGGCTACTCTCTGTAGTATCTAGCTTGGGGGATGTATATAAGCAATCTTCCACCTCCCCTTTATTATTTTTAAGCCTTTTTGATTACATTTGAAAGACATCTGACAAATAACATTTTCATCAGGTTTTATTAGCTGTACTCCCTATCTGAACAGCAATCTATCTTATATCATAAGCCATGATCCAGAAATCTAAATCCCATTATCAAACACTACCTTCTTAACCAGCTGTTTATTTCCCAAATTTTTCTCTTTTCCCTTGCCTTCAATGGGCAAAAGTGAAGAAAAAAACCTATATCCCTATGATATTCACTTTCATGCCCAAGACTTCATGATCATTGGCAATACTTTTTAGGTTACTTGTGGAAGTGCCATTTATATCCACATGAATCACCAGAAGTGAGTAAGTGTCATCCATTGTAATAAATCCTGGGACATTCTCACTCATGTCTTTGACATGTCCCCCAGGAATACAAGACAATTCTCAGTTGTTGTCATCAGGTTGACAAATTGCTACCCAAGTACCAACCACTCTTACTCTTTCCTTCTTTTGCCCCTTACTAGACCATATCTCAGCTGGTAGTTTCTGTGGTTCTGTTATAGCATTTTTAGGAGGACAAAGAGAGCAGCCAGATTTTTCCTCTTTAGGTAGCATCCCCAAGCTGATTTTAATCTCTAATTTTACAGTTGTTCTTTCTCCCTCTCCCCTGGTAACAGTCTTCCATTCTCTACCATCCTGACAAAGGTCAAGTCTCTCCTCCTGCACCTCAGATTTCCCTCCACCCCCACTATTAAACCTGATTTCTCTTTCCTTTAAGAATTTTTCATCTTCCCTAACAACCTGGCATGTAGAAAGCTGTTTTTCTGTTCCTTCACCTTCTCCTCCAGAAGTAGTTCAGCCTACACTTGGAACACAGCTAACAGTCACTCAGCTGTGACAGAAACACAAACATTTCATACCCAATGCAAGTCACTTCATAATTTTCCCTACTCCTCATAATGATTGAGATTGTCATCCTTGTTTCTTAAAACTACTTGTGAATTTTCATACCTAATCAGCCGGGTAAAATTTTTTTACAGTCAATTATTAATTTTCAAAAAATTGAAATGTTTTACAACCAATTTCCCCCACCCACCAATTCATTCTATTGGAAGGAAAATGCATGTACTCATAAAAGTACAAAACACAAACAAGTATTTGCATCTATATCATCTATATTATATATATATATATATATATATATATATATATATATATATATATATATATTATTTGGGACCATAAATCTAATATGAAGTGCAGTTTTGTTCCAGTGAGCACAACAGAAGCACAGAGTGTGGTAGGCCACAAGAGGAATGGAGATGAAATATACAGTTATGGTCAGTGAAAAGGGCTTTGGCCTAGGCACCTACTATTCCGAAATCATTGGGATTTTTTGTGGACCCATATGATAGAAGAGTGGCATACCTTTTTCAGTAGCAGTGGTCATATAGATTTAATTATCAATCCCTGAGCAAGAGATAGAAAACAGGAAGTGGTGTTACATGATATGTATACCGTGTCAGGAAGGTATATGATGAATCTTTAGTCTTCTGTGATGGTCAAGAGTTTGGTAAGTGCAATCCTGGGGTTGGTTGCTTATAGAGCTCTGTCCCAGAGCTCACTTGACTGTTCAGTGAACTATCTGCTTTGTGGTTAGACATCTTGAAAAAACCCCAGTCATAGAAGAATTGATACTTCCTGTGACACAAATGACAATGGAGAGATGCATGGCAGGCGTAAAGCTTTGATGTTTTTGTTGATGACATACACAATAAGAGGTATGAGGGATACCCATGAGGGAATGCATGGGCCCATCATGTAGTGAGAGTAAAAGATGACAGATGAACAGTCAAGATCCTGCATTGGTCTCCATGAAATGTAAAGAGACCCAGACGAGGAGCTTAAGCACATTGGGGGAAATTGCTGTCAAGTATCTAAGGAAGAACATGGGCAAGATCCATGAAGAATGATGAGTTGGATACTATCCACACCAAAGGATTGAACACCTACATTAAGGAGATTTCAGATCTACTAGACCTCAAAAGGCTGAGAGATGGTCCAACAAGAAATGAGGGGGGAGAAGTATAGGGAATTACGTGAATAAAGATTCAGAGAGGACAAGGCTTTTTATCAATTAGGGAGTCTGGTTTGGTTGAAGTTTGACATTCTATAGAGAATAATAAAGAGTCAAACTGGAAATGTAAGTTGGAAGCAAATCATGGAAGGCTTTGAATACTGAACTACAGAGTCTGAACTTCATTTGGGCAACAAAGGAGAGACATTGAGGACTTGTGAGCAAGGGAGTAACATGAGCAGAATTAAAAATTAGGAAGACGGAGCTGGCAGTGGTGCTAGACAGGATAGACAGAAAGGAAGCAAGGAGTTAGGAGGGTTTTACACGAGTCTAGGTGAAAAGTAATAAGGGCTTGACCCGGGGTGGTGTCAATGGAAATGGAAAGGAGCAGTATCTTGAAGAAGTCTCCAGTATTTTCAAATCTCTCTCCATTCCAATCCATCCTCCACACAGCTGCCAAAGTCATAAATCATTAAGCACAGACCTGACTATGTCACTCCAATCACTCAGTAAAATACAGGGACTTTATATTAACTATTAGATCAAATATAAATTCCTCTTTGAGGTCATTTAAAAACCATCACAGCTTAGTCCAATCTCCCTTTCCAACCTTATTACATAGTACTCCTTTATGGTGAAGCCAAACTGGCCTTCTTGCTGTTCCTTACACCTGGTATTCCATCTCCCATCTCCATGCTTTTGTATAATGTGGATGTATAATGCCTGGAATGCAACTCTCTCCTTACTTCTGCCTCTTAGAATTTTTATCTCACTTCAAAGTTCAGCTTAAGTGCCATCTTGTGACCTTTCTTGATCCCCTTAGTACCCACTGCCTCTCCACCCCTTCCAATTATCTTGTTCTTATTTTGTTTATATTTATATATATGTGGTACAGTGGTTAGAGCACTGCATCTAGGGTCAGGAAGCATGCCTTCAGTCGTTTCAGTTGTGTCTACTTCTTTGTGACCCCATTTGGGGTTTCTTAGGACCTGGAACAAAGGATATGCTATATAAATGCTAATTCCCTTTCCCTCCTGCATCTATACATATTATTTCTACCAAGAGATCATAAGATTCCTGAGACCAGAGGCTGTTTAATTTTGTCTTAATATTCTCAGGGCCTAACACAATGCCTTGTGTAGAATAAGTGATTAATTAATGTTTATCAGTTGATTCACTTATTGAGTACTGAAGATGTTGCTTGATCAGAAAAGGTGGAATATTGGGCAGCAGTGGAGGTGATACTTAGGGCATAACAGTCTTCCCCAGTCCCTCTAATTCATATTGCAGAGGCATACATCTTCATGTTGCATTCATTTCTTTGGAAAGGTAGAAGGAGCATTGGACTACATGCCAGAAGACCTGAGTTCTATTTCTGGATCTGCTGTTAATTAGCTGCGTGATCTTGTGCAGGTCACTTTCCTTCTTTGGCTTCAGTTGCCTCCCCTAATAAAATGAGGGCATTGTATTACATAACTTTTTAAACTCTTATCAGCTTGAGTGTTCAATGGCTCTATGCTTCTTTTTTGTGATCGATGCCAAAGACTGGTTTTAGTCAAGACTTTTCTAAACTGTGCCCCTGATAAATTAAATCACTTATGTACATCACTTGATCCATTATCCACTGGTCTAGCTGTCCTGGACCCTGATTCAGGAGAAACCTGGCTTCCATGACCATCTCTGGTGTTTATTGGCTGTAGGATCATGGATAAATCATGGAATCTCTCTGTGTCTCATTGCTACGTTTGTAAAATGGGCATAATAATACTTGCTCTACTTCACAGAGGGGATGAGTATATTGCACTAAGAAATGGAAACCATCATGTGTCAGAGACAAGACTTGGGCTCAGGTCTTCTTGCTCCAAGGTCAGGTGAATATCTCTGATACTATAATTTCTCTCTACCCTTTGATTATTATGTAATAAGCTTCCAATAAAATCCAGCACTTTTAGTAAGGCAGCATGGTGTAGTGCATAGAACGCTGAGCTTAGATTTAGTAAACCATGGATTCAAATGCTTTCACAGATACTTAAGAGCTGGGTGACCTAGGCAAGTCACTTAACAGCTCTGTGTCTTAGTTTCCCCCTCTACAAAAAAATTTAAATATGATGACTTCTAAGGGCCCATCTTGCTGTAAATCTATGGCTCTTCAGTGTGCAGTTTGCCCTTATCTCCTGCCCCAGTGGTGGACTGTATCTCCATTGTCCAAGGACCAGCCTAGTTAAGTTGGAAAGGTCTATCCCCATATTGGACAAAAGGGATGAATTTTTTTTGACCAAAACTAATTCCAGAGTCCTTCTTCCAAATCTTAGAGGGAACATGATCAGCATCAGTAGAGAGAACCCAGACCGATGAAATTATAACTCTTTTAAGTATTTATTAAGCACCTACTGTAGTTCTGGGTACGGAAACTGGGGTTATGAGAGAAGAACCAGGTCCAGTCCTCCCTTCAGCAGCTTCCACTTCAGGTGAATGACAAAATGACTAAGTAGGAGACGATTTGAGAACAATACACGAGAATATAAAATTAAGTGTTCAAGTATTTGGCTCAGGAATACAGAGAAGGCAGAGATCAATGTGAGCTGGCAGATAATCAATCAGGCCAGGTTCTGTGGAAGGAGATAGACATTCACTGGGATTTCACAAAAGGGCCTGAGTTGAAGAGATAGAAGGAAGGTAGTTCATGTTAGAGATGCTGCTGTGGGAGTGGAGACTGCAATTGACATGAGGGGAGAAAGAGGTGGTCAGAGGGCAGGAGGTCAGTTGCACTAAAAGGGAAGGTCTGGGTTGGAAAATAATAGTGAACCCGAATCACAATATTGGAGCTGGAAGGGATGCTTCTTTTGACAGAGGGAACTGAGGCTCAGAAAGGGGGAAAAGATTTGCCTGATGTCACACAGCTAGTAAAGGGCAGAGATGGTACTCAAATTCTGTCTCCTGACTTTTAGATTGTTACACTTTCTTTTGAGATTTTAAACATTTCTATTGCTTTCTTTTTTTTAGTTTCACCATTCTTTCTGAATAGATCCCTCCCCACCCCCAGACCCCCACCCCATAGCCAGCTGGGTCTGGTAACAATGAATTTTAAAAAAAGAAAAGAGAAATAAGACACAATGCCAAAGTGAGGCACGCTTCCACTGAGCCTGATAGGATGTTCTCTGTTCCACATCCAATAGTCTCCCTACCTCTACAAAGAAGGGAGTGAGGTGCATGCAGGGCATTCCCAACTGGTTTCATATTAGCTCCCTGTTCCTCACATGCTCAAATAGCTATTGCTGAATAGAAAGATTAACTGACCAGAACACACAGAGGAAAGTGGGTCACTGTCTTCTGTGGCTGCATGATGAATGCTGCTGTTCAAGGGCATGCCATATAGCTCCCATTCCAATATTCGTGAGTCCTATGGATTTTTCCCATTTTCATGGGGTCCTTACTATAGTGGGTAGAGCATGGGTGGGGAAGCTGTGGCCTCCAGGCCACATGTGACCCTCTAGGTCCTCAAGTGCAGCCTTTTGACTGAATCCAAATATCAGTGAAATTTGGATTCAGTCAAAGGGCTGCACTTGAGGGACTAGAGGACCACATGTGGTCCAGAGGCCACGGGCTCCCTACCCATCCAATAGAGTGATGGACTTGAGTTATAATCCTGCCTCTGACACTTGCCAGCCACGTATGTGATCTTGGGTGAATCACTGCACCTCTTGGAGTCCCAGTTTCCTCCTCTGTAAAATGGAATAATAATGCCTTTTGCACCCCTCTCCCAGGGTTGTTTGCAAGGATCAAATGAGATAATGTGTGAGGTGCTTTGCAAATGTTAAGGTGTTGTATGAATATCAGCTAGTATTATGATTTGTCTCTCTGAGCCTTAGTTTGTTTTTTTTTAATCTGTAAAATGGAGATAATAGCATTTATTGTAATAGCATTACACTTTGCAGAAAAGTACTTCACAGATCTTAAAGTGCTATAGAAAGGAGAATGATTATTACTATCTCACCAGGTTGCTATGAAGCTCAAAGGACGTAAAGCATATTAAATATCCCTGCAAACTTTAGAGCCCTTGTGCCAGGTGTCCCAAAAATCTTAGTGTAGTAATAGCTTTAAACTGCACTACAACTTTTGGGATACCTTGGGCAATGGCTAACATTTCTATAAAATGATAAGGTTTTCAAAGCATTTCATATTACAGTAATCTATTTGATTACTGGGATTTGATCTTCACCACAGTTCTGTGAGGTGGGCACTATTATTGCCTCCATTTACAGAAGAGGAAACTGAGATAGGGAGCAATGAAGTGATTTCACAGAGCTGGGCAAATGTCTGAGGGAGGAGTTGAACCTGGGTCTTCCTGACTCCAGGTCCAGCACTCTACCTACAATCCTACATAATGTCAGCTATTTTGGTGATTATGACAATGAGAATGATGGTCATTTATGGTATGAAATTGTTCAGGTATGCATAAGCAAACCAAAGAACAAGTTGTCAGGAGGATTATTCCCATCTCCACTTCCAGAAAATGGAAGAGACTAGATATTTGGAACAGTTCTAGAACAGTCTCCAGACCTGCTAAAACCCTTCTGACATACTAATCAACTGACAATTTTTTAGTATCTTTTATGTGACATGCAATGTGCTATAAGCTGAAAGATTCAAGAAAGTCTCCAACATAGTCCCTGTCTTCAAGGACCTTCTGATGTGATTGGGGAGAGAAGATGTAGACACAGGAAGATAATGGACATGCTAAAGCAGCATAGAATACCAAATAGATGCTATAGACCAGGGGTGAGGAACCTGTGGCCTTGAGGCCACATGTGGCCTCAGTTTTACAGAACAAATCCTTTTGTTAAGGTTTTGTTCTGGGAAGTTTGGATTCAGTTAAAGGGCCACCCTTGAGGACCTAGAGGACCACATGTGACCTCAAGGCTGCAGGTTCCCCACCTCTAAATCTGACTGAATCAATTGAGGTGAAATTTAATAATGATAAATGTGCAGTCTTACATTTGAATTAAAAAGATCACCATAACCAGTACAAGATGAGGAAGGTTCAGTGAAACAGTCTGTCTGAAAAAGATCTAGAGGTTTTAGTAGACTGCAGGTTCATCACAAGTCAGCAGAAAACCTAATGTAATCCTGGGCTATACCAAGAACAGTAGAGCCTCTGGGAATAGGGAGTTGATAGTTCCCCTGCACTCTGCCCTAGTCATGTCATATCTGGAATACTGTGCTTATTCCCGGGTACCACATTTTAGAAAGGATATTGATAATTTAGAGAGCATCCAGAGGGGGGCTGCCAGAATGGTGAAGGGCCTTGAATCCATGCCACTTGAGGATTGAGTGAAGGAACTGAGGATGTTCATCCTGGAGAAGAGAAGGCTTAGGAGAAGAAATGGTAAATGTCTTCAGATATTTGAAAAGCTGCAAAGGGAAAGTGGGATTATGCTTGTTCTGCTTAGCCCCAGGGAATAGAGCTAGAAAGTATGGATAAAAGATGTTAAAGGCAAATTTGGGTTTGATGTAAGGAAAAGTTCCCCAGCAATGAGAGCTGTATCCATATTGAATGGGTTGCTCAGGCTTCTGGGAGGTCTTTGAATAAAGGCTGGATGGTAGTGTGATGGTGGATCCTCCCATTCAGGTGCAGGTTGGACTAGATAGCTGTTGAGGTCCATGCTAACTCTGAGATGTCAGGTTTCTGTGGTTCTTTCCTGCTAGAGGAGGGAATAGCTGTATCATGGATCTCTATCCCTATCCCAGAGGGTACCTGATTCCCAGAAGATGATGACTCCGATACTCAGGGAACACTCTCAATAAGGCTCTATGTTTACTCTTTGCCTGGGCAGCCAGGCACATGAAAAGATCATACATTTAAAGCTGGAAGGGTTCTTAGTGGCCTTGGAGTCAAACCTACTCATTTTTCAGATGAGGAAACTGAGGCACAGAGAGGTTACATGACTTATCCAGGCTCACACAGCTAGAAAGTATCTGAGGTATGGTTTGATCCCTTGTCTTCCCAACTCCAAGTCCAGTGCCTTTCCACTATACCATACTTCCTCTCAAAGCCAGTGACCTAGCCAGTGGGCATGGCTCTCCCTTAGCTAGAAAAGACTACGCCCCTCTTTCCCCTCATGGGAGATGGTGCCAACCCAGTCCCTCCTGCCTGGGAACTAGACCCCAGCTGACCAGTAGCAAAGCCCTCAGTCTGCTAAATGACTTCATCAAAGTTGCTTGCCTTGAGTGCTACCTATGAGCTTCCTGCCTTTGCTGAAGTCTCTCTGTCAGGTTGTTGACCTCATATCCCTGACCCTGAGAAGCTCTGTGGTCCAAAGCATAGGATACTGGATCATGAGTCAGAAGGACCTTGGATTTGAATGCTGCCTGAGACACTACCATGTGAGCCTGCAAAAGTCACTTTCCTTTTCTGAACCTCAGTTTTCTTATCTGCAAAATGGGGATAATAACAACCCCTACCTCACATGGTTCCCAGGTAGTAAATAAAGCACTTTATATTTCTTAAAGTGTGATAAAAATATTGGCCTCAATGATGTTGATGCTGACGGTCCAGTACTAGCTCTCCCTTCTAAATTGAGTCCCCCTGATCAGACCAGCTTCCTCAGGGACAACCCTACACCTAGCTCTGCCTGCACATTTAACAGTCTACATCTTGTTCTTTATAGGTGCCCATCTAAAGCGAGGTAGGATTTAATGATTGGAAGTGGGTGGACCTGGGCCTGTAGGTACATGCAAAGAAATGATCCTAGCTGGTTTGAGAGAGAGGACTGCAGGCATGCTCTGAGCTGGCCCAGTAAAGAAGTAAAACTAGTGGCATATAGAGATGATGTCCATGTGCACAAACAACCAAATCGTCCTCTATTCACAGTCATTGAGGGAAGAGCCCTAGATGCAGCATGCAAATTCTCCCAGCAGCACTGCAGAGTGCCCATAACCCTTTCAGAGAGATGCAATCCACAGATAGATTGCCCATTTACTCCATCCTTGCTCCTGCCTTGCCTTGCCACTGTGTTAATTGCAACCATTGTTCCCCCCTTCTAGATTAGGTGTCTGTTCGTTTATGACCTGTGGGATGCCCCCAAATGGTCACCACGCCCCCTGCCCAACCAGCACACATGGCAGCATTGTTTGAGACAATTAGGAAAGCCCCAAGTAGCTGGCCATTGCCTGGGCCCATGCTGGGGAGAGTTGCTTGTTAGTGTTGGCGCCATCACCGTCAGTGACAGCTGTTGCAGAATTCTCTGCGTTGCCCTGCTGAGCTGTACTTACCCTCTCTGAAGTGTGGTAGCTCTACTGATATTCCCATGGTGTGCTCTCTTGTTTCCATGCCATTCACCATGGGCTTCAGGCTGAGTCTAGGCACCATTGGCAGAGGGAATGGAAGATGGAAAAATGGGTTTGATCTGTGTGATCCAACCCTTGGCCCATCTCCATCCTTCATGAGCAATGGAACCTGTTCCAACCCAGCTGAGGGGCTCTGCCACGTAAAGGAGGTCTGCAGGCTGAGATCCAAGGCATTTTAAGATTGCTGGGTACTGTGTTGTATCGAACAATTAAAGCCTTTGTGGATCACCTGCTATATACTCAGCTAGTGTGGGGCACATAGTACAAGACAGCTTTGACTCTAGAGAAACCTGACACTTCTTTGGGAAGACAAGATACATACTCAAATACATACACAATGCATGTATGCCTACATACATATAAATATGCTTATGTGTGTACATGACACACACACACATACACACACACATACAAAATGGTGTTAGAGAATAAAAAATAGCATATGATAAAGCAACATCAAAGGCTCTCCACAATCTGGTAGCAACATAACTTTCTAATCTTCTTAAGCACTATTCTACTTCACCCACTCTGTTTCAGTTGAATTGAGTTGTTCATTTCTCCCTAACCTTGAGAATTCATTTCTCACCTCCATACATTTGCACAGGTCATCCCCCTGTGCCTCTTCACATCACCCTTTTAGAACTATTCTTTTCCTTCAAGGCTCAGTAAGGTGTTCCTCCAAGAAGCCTTCCTTAAGAGTCCCATGTACCAGTGTTCCCTGCTGCCTCAATGTTTCCTAGAATGTATTGTTTTGTTTGGCTCTCTGCGGTAGCTCTGTACCTTGTGTTTCTATATCCATACATATCTTGTATTCCCTCTCCCCCACCATAGAATATAGATTCCTTGAAGACAGGGACTGCTTTGTTTTTGTCTGTGTGTTCCCAGCACTGGCCTATATCATTATACTTTTTATTTCAGATTAGGCCTGTAATTTCATCAATGTGAAGAAAGGCCTTCTACTAATACATATTGATACCTTACCTGCAACTTGGTCTGGAGAGTTGCCTAAGTACTGAGAGGTTAGGTGACCTGCCCAGGGTCACACAGCCAGGATTGCCAAAGGCAGGACTTGAACCCAGGTTTATATAAATCTAAGGCCAGTTCTCTATCCCCTATGTCCTTACACATAGTAGGTGTTTAATGTTTGTCAAAACCACTAATCAAAGGTCAAAAGTCTAAATCTAACCAAAGTCAAAAGTAAAATGTAGTAGGGGAAGTAGGAGCTTGATAAAGGCAGCATGATACAGTAGAAATGTGCTGGATCCAGAGTCCCAAGATCCCTCTGGGAAAGTCATTTAATTTCGAGGCCTCAGTTTTCTCCTTTATAAAATGGAGCTGGGGTGGAGAGCAGGTATAGACTAGATGGCCTTTGAGGTCCCTTCCTGTTCTAGACCTCTGATTTTCTGTGTAACATTTGCCAAGCCACTGAATTTCTCTTTGCCTCAGTTTCCTCCTCTGTAAACTGAGAGGATTGAGTCCCTTCCAGCTTTGGGTGACCTGGGCCTCAGGTGTAGTTGATGGCCTCTAAGATCTCATACAGCTCCCCATCTATGAATCTGTGCTCCTGTTCAAAATCCCTCATTGGAGAGAGGTTGGGGATACCGTGGAAGGCTTCAAGAAAGAAGTTAGTTTTCCACTGGACCTTGAAAAAGGAGTAGTATTTGGAGAGGTGTATGGGAAATGGAAATGTAACATTTCAGGAGGGAATGCTAAGAGCCAAAGCCTGTCAGAAATGCCCATGAGCTTGATGTCCGTGCAGGTAACAGTATAGAGACTCGACTGCCTGGGTCTCAGGGTATAAACGCTGGAGCAGTGAGAGACCAAGCTGGAGAGTCACCATGGCAACATATTATGCGGGGGAGGGGGCTGTGAATCCAACACCATTCATCTCCTCCTCACATGCACCCACACATGCTCTTAGTTCACTTGTTTCCTTCTTTCTCTCTCCCTTCCAACTCTTGGCCAGTGTATCTCAAGGAAATGTCACTCTCCACTTCCACCCCCTCCTCTCTGCCACTTTTCATTCCATTTGTGAGCCCAAAATGACCCTAATCATGGCTGATGAGCATAAGAGTAGTAGCAGTGATCCACTTGTATCAAGGAGAAAGAAAGCCATAAATTCTGAAGTGAAATTAGACGTAATAACCATCAACCTCTAAAGCCCTTGAAAGTGCCCAGAAGTCCCCTTCAGAATCTTTGCAAAAGTTTCCAACTGCCTTCTCATCTTCGTCTAATTAAACCTGAGAAACTCAAGTGTCAGCTTTCAAGAAAAAGGAGAAAAAGCTCTTATTCAACTACATTGTTTTTTTCTCTTTTCTTTGTTAGTCTTGGAAGAACATTATCTTATAGTACTTTTCATGTCCAAGATACTGTATTTCTGGTTTCCCCTCAGGCATATGGGCTTTTTTGTTGGGCTAGCCTGAGAATCTACCTGCCATTTAGGACAGTGCTTCTGGGTAGGAAAGCTGTCCAAGAGTACCAAAGTTTTAGGACATGATCTCTTGCCAGGTTGGGACTTTCTTATGCTTCATTTGGGTATCAAAGCTGCCATCAGTTCTCAAACTGAATTTAAGATTTGTTTTGTTTTCGGTTTGGGAGCTATTTTACTCATGTTCTTTTTTACCTTTACTATATTACTGTCACTTTTCAATATCTCACCCCTACCATAGAACTCTCCATTGTAAGAAAGAGTACAGTTAAATGAAACAGATCAATACATTGACCATATTTGAAAATATATGCCTCATTTAACATCTCTATTTCATCGCCTCTGTGTTGAGAGATGTGAGGCAGGCTTCACCACCAGTCTAATGTCACCGGAGGTCGTTGTTTCATATATATACATACATATATATATATATATATATGTATACACACATATACATATGTATATATATTTATAAATATGTATAGCTTACATATTTCATATATATATCATATATGTATATGTGTATGTGCATCACCATAAAGGTGCACCTACCCATATATGCAGATGTGTATATATGTGTGTGTTACCATAAATGGATACCTATTCTTGATTTCCCTGGCTCCATCAATAGTGCCTCTGTTCACACACACACATACACATAAATACACACATATACTCATATCCACACATATATTCATCTTTGATTTATCATACGATCATGAATGGGAGGTTTAGAGCTAAGGAGGACCCCACAGGCCACCTATTCCAACTTCTTCATTTGACAGATGAAGAAAAGGAGGCTCAGAGGAGGGAAGTGACTTGCCTTTGGTTACACAGGCAGTATCAATTCTTCCATGACTGGGGGCACAGGCATTCAGTGGAAGAGTTCAAATTCAAATTAAGGTCTTCTGATTCCAAACCCAGCATGCTTTCCACTATTCCTCCTTATGCCCTGTCCTTGGTCCTCCACACATTCTGTTGATTATCAAAGCCTGCTGCTTGTCTCTTTCCTCTCCTACATCTTTGCCTTTGCTCCTGCTGTTCCCAAGGCATTGAATACTTCTCAGCTCCACCCATCAAAATCTTGCCTGATCATTGAGACCCAGTTCAAATATCACCTCCACTCTGAAGCCTTCTCTGATATATTCCCTCTTATGTACAAACTGGAACTCTTCTCATTTGTATATTTATGTCTACATACCTATTTACTAAAGTCCTTATAATCTGAGGCTATGAACTGTGTCTTCTTTAGATCTGTACCACACCCAGAGCATCAAAGATTTTTTTAAAATTATCACATAAATATTTAAATTTTTATTTGAACATTACACACAGATATGTATTCCAGATTGATTATTCAATCAGTGTGGGAAACATACACAGTGCATCAACAATTTTTCTAAAAAATTACATTATATAGATATTTCAAAATGTTATTTTAATATTTTATATAGATACATATTCTAGACCAGTGAGTTGATCAGTTTCAGGAATTCCTGGTGTGGAAACTCCCTCTTCCAATGGTTTCTGGCAACTTGTGGTATTTGAGAATTGCCTGAAGGCACTGAGATGTTCAAGTTATCTTGCCCAGAGTCACAAAGCCAATATGTATCAGAAGTGGCACTTGAACCCAGGTCTTTCTAATTCCAAGGCCAACTCTGTATCCACTATACCATATGACCTTATACAAAATAGCTCCTAGGGCTTGAACTAAGGTCTTCTTACTCCAAAGTCAGTCCTTTACCTTCTATATTTTGTTATAAATGTTGATTGAATGACTAAATGAATGAATCAAGGGTAAGCTAACATCCCACTGAAGCAGAGTTAAGGATGATGATCTTTTCTCACTATCCCCTGCAACCATTCTCAAAACAAATAACTTACGGTTGTCCCAAGCTGCAATGTTCCCAGATTCCCACATCACAGAAGACCCAGATCACCTATCTCTGAAAGAAAGTTGACCCTACCAGATTAACCTGGACTACAAGGAGAATCATTGTGGTAACGACTTTCAAATAAAATGGATTGTAGGAATTCATACTTACTCATCACCATCGCAACCATTGTTTATGCCTGGAGCTTTGACCATGCACTTTTGTGAGCCTTGAGCTGGCATCTCGGACCTTTTCTGTAGTGGGGGAAGTTTGAGATTTGTGGATAGCTTTGTTTCCCTGACAAGCAGAGGAGTCTACTTTTGTAGGATCAGGAGCCAGAGGGAGAAAAGTCCTTCTTACAGCCCCTCTCCATGGTCAAAGGTGCAATCCCACTATAATAATAACAGCTTCTATTTCTATAATACTATGAGTTTTGCAAAGCACTTTTCTCAAAATGTCATAGTGAGGTAGGGAGTGTAAGTATTACTAGCCCCATTTTATAGCTGAGGAAACTGAGGCTCAGAGAGATAAAATAGCTGAAGTGTCAAAGCTGTAACTCGAACCTCAGTCCTCTAATGGCAAATCTAGCATTCTTGCATTGTCTAGTGAAACTTGGGAGAGGGTGGCTGTTACTTTCAACCTTCCATTGGCAAGAGTGGTCAGGATGGCACTACTTCCCTGAAACAACATTTGGGAAAATGATTATTACTTATGACTGAGCTCAACCAGTGACATCCCAGAGTCACTAAAATGAGCATTAGTCACACGCTCATCTAAACTAATCTATTGATTACACTAAACTGATCTATTGAAGGCTCACATTTTATTGTCTTCTTTTTCCCTCTATGTGTTTTGAAAAGGGTTAAGAGACTCGCCCAAAGATTGTCCTGCTCCTTAGTGGTGACACAGAGAAGCTCGTTTTTCCAGCTCTAAGTCATTGATTTAGAGTTTGGGGCCAGGATACCGGTAGAATAGGGAGGCATGAGTTAACCCCTCCACTCCCATAAGACCATGGAACACTATTATGAGCAGAGAAAATGTGGTGCAGACTTAGGGCAGTCTGAATTAACTTTGCCTCAATGGCTTAATCTCGAGCCCAGAAGTGAACCCTTTCGGACAAAAAAGATATAGCTCTGAGACTATGGCAGGGATCTCCTGAGACCCCAGGTAATCTTCTTACCAACTTTAATCTCCTTACTGGTAGTTTTTGTCCCCCTGAACTGCTTTTAACCACCATGAGAGTTACTTCTACCTGAGGTTGTTGGAATATGTTTTTAGTAAAATAAAATTGCCACCCAAAGGCTATGGGTGATCCATCACACCAAATAACTTGCCCAGGGTCACATGGGTAGTAAGTGATAGAGCTAGGATTAGAATACACCAGTTTTAAGATCAAGGGTCTTCCAGCCTGCTTCTCACCACATAATGTGATGGAGTGGAAAGAGTATTGGATCTGGGGAGAGAGAAGACCTGAGTCCTCATCACATCATAGAGCTGGAAGGGAACTTAGAGGTCATCTAATCAAATCCCTTCATTTTATAGGGGAAGGAAACTGAGAACCAGAGCAGTGAAGTGATTTGCACAAAGTCTTCCAGGTAGTGAAGGGCTAGAGAAGAAATTTAATCCTAGATCTTCTAGCTCCAAACATGTAACTTCATTTCTCTGACCTTCAGTTTTCCCATCTGTAAAATAGAGGGGTTGGCAAGATTAGAAGGAAAGCTGAAAGCCGGGAAACAATTTTTACATCAAATTTATCTGATAAAGGCCTCATTTCTAAAATATACAGAGAGCCAAGTCAAATTTACAAGAATACAAGTCATTCTCCAATTGATAAGTGGTCGAAGGATATGAACAGGTAGTTTTCAGAGGAAGAAATTAAAGTTATTGCGTCATATTAAAAATGCTCTAAATCACTATTGATTAGAGAAATGCAAATCAAAACAACTCTGTGGTACCACATCACATCTATCAAATGACTAACATAACAAAACAGGAAAATTATAAATGCTGGAGAAGATGTGGGAAAATTGGAACACTTATTCATTGTTGGTAGAATTGTGAATTGATCCAACCATTCTGGAGAGCAATTTGGAGCTATGTCCAAAGGGCTATAAAAATGTGCATACCCTTTGGCCCAGCAATATCACATTTAGGGATGTATCCCAAAAGAGACCATAAAAAAGGTAAAAGAACCCACATGTAAAAAAAAAAATTATAGTAGCTCTTTTCATGGTGGCCAAGAACTGGAAATTGAGGGGATGTCGGTCAATTTAGGGAATGACTAAATAAATTGTGGTATATGAATATAATGAAATACTATTGTGCTATAAGAAATGATGAGCAGGCAGACTTCAGAAACCTGGAGAGACTTACATGAAGTGATGCTGAGTGAAATGAGCAGAACCAAGAGAACATTGCACACAGTTATTGCCACAGTGTGCTATGACTGATTTTGATAGACTTAGCCTTTCTCAGCAATGCAGAGACCTAAAAGAATTCTGAAAGACCCACAATGGAAAATGCCATTCACATCCAGAGAAGGCAATATGGAGTCTGAATGCATATCAAAGCATACTATTTGCTCTCTTTTTTTGTCTAGTTTAGTTTTTTCTTTCTCATGGTTCCTCCCCTTCATTCTAATTCTTTTGTACAACATGACTAATGTGAAAATATGTTTAATAAGAATGTATATGTTTGGACTACCATGGAAGTCTTTTGAAAAACTACGCATATATAGCCTATATTGAATTGCTTCCATTCTCACTGGGGATGGGTGGAAAGGGAGGAAGGGACAGAAGTTGGGACTCAAAGTTTTAGGAACGAATGTTGAGAGTTGTTTCTGTATGCAACTGGGAAATAATAAATACAGGTAATGGGGTATAGAAATCTATCTTTCCCTACAAGAAAAGAGAAAAGATGGGGATAAGGGAAGGGAGGGGTGTGATGGAAGGGAGGGCACATTGGGGGAGGGAGTAATCAGAATGCATGGTGTATTAGGGTGGAGGAGGGGAAAGATGGGGAGAAAATTTGGAACTCAAAATCTTGTGGAAATGGATGTGGAAAACTCAAAATAAATGAATTTAAATTTTTTTTTAAAATGAATGTATATGTTTGGGGGTGGAGCCAAGATGGCAGAGTAGAAGGTTGGACCTGTAGAAGCCCTCCCCCCATAGCCCATAAAATACCTGTAAAAATGACTCTAAACAAATTCTAGAGCAGCGGAAGCCAAAAAATGAAGGAGTGAAACAGATTTCTAGTCCAAGATATCTTGGAAGGCTCACAGGAAAGGTCTATTGCACCAGGCTCCTCGTGCAGCCCAGCCTGGGTCACTTGGCAAAAACACACTGGAGCAAGCTTCAGGGTGTGGAATCATGGGTAGCAGTTGCAGTTCCAGATTTCTCAACCCACAAATGCCAAAGGCAACTTCAGAGGTCAATAAGAAAGCTCTTTGACATGAGTAAGAGGGGAGCACGGTCTGGCTCCAGGGCAGAGGCAGCCACTCTCACAGCAGCTTCACCTTGGAGCTCTCAGCCTAAATACCCTGGGGGAATTGTCCAGCTGATCTAAGTCTCAGTCCCGATTGGAGGTCCTAGGGTGAGAAGGAGTGCTGGTGTGGTGGAGCTGGTGGTAGCAGTAGAGAGGGAATCCTACTCACAGTTTCAGGGCAGAAAGGAGTATTTATGGTTGCTCACAGACCAGAGTCAATGCCAGGAGAAGAGTAAACTTGTCTCCCTTGATTATGCCACCTTGGAGGAACTGAGAACTTACAGGTCCCTAGAGACATCTCAGAGAATGGCTGCACAAAACCCCTGAAGCCTAGAGTAGCATACCCTCCACTTTTTGACAAAGGATTCAAAAGTCAAGTAACTGGCAGGGAAAGTGCCCAAAAAAGGGGAAAACTAAGACCATAGAAGGTTACTTTCTTGGTGAAAAGGTATTTTCTTCCATCCTTTCAGATAAGGAAGAACAATGCATACCATCAGAGGAAGTCAAGGCTTCCAAAACCTCCAAAATATGCAATTATCTCAGACCATGGAAGAGAATTTTGAAAATCAAGTAAGAGAGGTGGAGGAAAAATTGGGAAGAGAAATGAGAGTGATGAAAGAAAATCATGAAAAGTGAGTCAACAGCTTGCTAAAGGAGACACCCCTCCCCAAAATGCTGAAGAAAATAACACCTTTAAAAATAGACTAACCCAAATGACAAAAGAGGTCCAAAAAGTCAATGAGGAGAAGAATGATGTCAAAATCAGAATTAGGATCTGGTGGAGTCAAGATGGTGGAGTAGAAAGACTCATGTATGCTAGCTCTGAACCCACAGCCCATATATTTCCTGCAAGAAGAACTCCCCACAAATTCTGGATCACTGCAAGGCACGCAGAAACACAGTGGAAAAGATTTGCGTTCCAGAGAGGCCTGGAGAGCGGTCCCCAGGGTCCGTCGCACCACAGAAAGCAGAGTCCACCCCCGTGCTGTGCTGCCCTGGCCATGTGGCCGAGAGGCGCAGATCTGAGCAGGCTTCAGGGACAGAACCTCCGGCGGCCGGGAAGGTCCCTCCACCCACAGACGCTACAGGTCAGTGAGAGAGACGTCTGGGCTGGCCAAGAGGGGAGCAGGGTGTCTCTGTGACTCGGGAGCCCTCAGGAGAAAGTGGCGGAGGGAGAGGCAGGGGCAGGAAATGGTGGAGGCAGAGGCAGGGGCAGCGGCAGAGGTGGCGGCCCGGGACTCCCAGAGCAGCAGGCAGAAGTTCAGGTCTCTGCATAAAGCCCCTGAGGGAGCTGAGCCTGGGAGGCTGCCCTGCCCCCGCCCCAGCACCAGAACTTAAACTCACATTGAATAGCAGCCACGCCTGCCGTGGAAAGCCCATTTGAATCTCAGACCCCAAGCACTAGCTGGGCGGATCTAGGCAGGGGTGGACAGGAATCTCAGAAGTCAAGTAACTGCCTGGGAAAATACCCAGAAAAGGGAAGAAAAATAAGACCATAGAAAGCTACTTTCTTGGGGGACAGATATTCCTGCCTTTCATTTCTGATGACGAGGAACAATTATTACCATCAGAGAAAGATGTGGAGGTTGGGGCCTCTGTATCCCAGACATCCCAGGTGGATGTCCAGTGGGCTCAGACCATAGAAGAGCTCAAAAAGGATTTTGAAAATCAAGTTAGACAGGTGGAGGAAAAACTGGGAAGAGAAATGAGAGAGATGCAAGAAAAGCATGAAAAACGGGTCAATACTTTGGTAAAGGAGACCCAAAAAAATGCTGAAGAAAATAACACCTTGAAAAATAGGCTCACTCAATTGGCAAAAGAGGTTCAAAAAGCCAATGAGGAGAAGAATGCTTTCAAAAGCAGAATTAGCCAAATGGAAAAAGAGGTTCAAAAGCTCACTGAAGAGAATAGTTCTCTCAAAATTAGAATGGAACAGATGGAGGCTAATGACTTTCTGAGAAACCAAGAAATCACCAAACAAAACCAAAAGAATGAAAAAATGGAAGAGAATGTGAAAATTCTCATGGGAAAAACAACTGACCTGGAAAATAGATCCAGGAGAGACAATTTAAAAATTATGGGACTACCTGAAAGCCATGATCAAAAAAAGAGCCTAGACACCATCTTCCATGAAATTATCGAGGAAAACTGCCCTGAGATTCTACAACCAGAGGGCAAAATAAGAATTGAAAGAATCCATTGATCACCGCCTGAAAGAGATCCAAAAAGAGAAACTCCTAGGAACATTGTGGTCAAATTCCAGAATTCCCAGGTAAAGGAGAAAATATTGCAAGCAGCTAGAAAGAAACAATTCCAGTATTGTGGAAATACAGTCAGGATAACTCAAGATCTAGCAGCTTCTACATTAAGGGATCGAAGGGCATGGAATGGGATATTCCAGAAGTCAAAGGAACTAGGACTCAAACCAAGAATCACCTACCCAGCAAAACTGAGTATAATACTTCAGGGGAAAATATGGTCTTTCAATGAAACAGAGGACTTTCAAGCATTCTTGATGAAAAGACCAGAGCTGAAAAGAAAATTTGACTTTCAAACACAAGAATGAGAAGAAGCATGAAAAAGTAAACAGCAAAGAGAAGTCATAAGGGACTTACCAAAAGTGAACTGTTTACATTCCTACATGGAAAGACAATATTTGTAACTCTTAAAACTTTTCAGTATCTGGGGAGTTGGTGGGATCACACACACACATGTACATGCATGCATACACACAAGCATACACACATGCACGCATATACAGAGACAGAGAGCACAGAGTGAATTGAATAGGATGGGACCATATCTTAAAAGAAATTAAGGTAAATGGTGAGAGAGAAATGTAGTGGGAGGAGAGAGGGTGAAATGGAATGGGGTAAATTATATGTCATTCAAGAGGCAAGTAGGAGACTTTTTAGTGGAGGGAAAAAGAGGAGAGCTGAGAAAAAAAACAAGTTTACCCTCATCACGTTCGACTGAAGGAAGGAATAAAATGCACAGTCATTTTGGTATGAAAACCTATCTTACAATACAGGAAAGTGGGGGAGAAGGAGATAAGCAGGGTGGGGGCGATGATAGAAGGGAGGGCAATGGGAGGAGGGAGCAATTTGAAGTCAACACTTGGGGAGGGACAGGATCAAAAGACAGAATAGAAACAATGGGGGGGCAGAATAGGATGGAGGGAAATACAGTTAGTCTTTCACAACATGACTATTATGGAAGTCATTTGCAAAACTACACAGATATGGCCTATATTGAATTGCCTGCCTTCCCAAAGGGAATGTGTAGGGAGGGAGGGATGGGGAGAATTTGGAACTCAAAGTTTTAGGAACAACTGTTTAGTATTGTTGTTGCTACTAGGAAATAAGACATACAGTTAATGAGGAATAGAAAGTCATCTGGCCCTACAGGACAAGAGAGAAGAAGGGGACAAGAGAAGGGAGGGATGATAGAAGACAGGGCAGATTGGTGATAGGGAAAATTAGATTGCTTGGTGTATTGGGGGGGGATAAAAGGGGAGAAAATTTGGAACCCAAAATTTTGTGAAAATGAATGTAAAAAGTTAAATAAATAAATTTTTATTTAAAAAAAATCAGAATTAGCCAAATGGAAAAGGAGGTTCAAAAGTTCACTGAAGAAAATAGTTCTTTAAACGTTAGAATGGAGCAGATGGAAGCTAAGGACTTTATGAGAAACCAAGAAATTATAAAACAAAACCAAAAGAATGAAAAAATGGAAGACAATGTGAAATGTCTCATTGGAGAAACAACTGACTTGGAAAATAGATCCAGGAGAGATAATTTGAAAATTATTGGTCTACCTGAAAACCATGATCAAAAAAAGAACCTAGACATCATCTTCCAAGAAATTATCAAGGAAAACTGCCCTAATATTCTAGAATCAGAGAGTAAAATAGAGATGGAAAGAATTCACTGATCACCTCCTGAAAGAAATCCCTAAAAGAAAATTCCTAGGAATAGTATAACCAAATTACAGAGTTCCCAGGTCAAGGAGAAAATATTATAAGCCGGCAGAAAAGAAACAATTCAAATATTGTGGAAATACGATTGAGATAACACAGAATTTAGCAGCTTCTACACTAAGGGATCAAAGGGATTAGAATATCCTTAGAATTCCAGAGGTCAAAGGAGGTAGGAATAAAACAAAGAATTACTTACCCAGCAAAACTGAGTGTAATACTTCAGGGAGAAAAATGGAATTTCAATGAAATAGAGGGCTTCTAAGCATTATTATTGAAAAGACCAGAGCTGAATAGAAAATTTGACTTTCAAAAATAAGAATTAAGAGAAATATGAAAAGGTAAACAGAAAAGAGAAGCCTTAAGGAACTCATTGAAGTTGAACTGTTTACCTTCCTACATGGAAACATGTTATTTGTAACTCATGAAACCTTTTTCAGTTTTAGGGTCATTACAAGGAATGTGTGTGTGTGTGTGCATATATATGTGTATATACATATAAATATATATAATGTGTATACACACATACACATAGACAAAGGGCATAGGCTGAGCTGAATATGAAGGGAGAATACCTTAAAAAAATAAAATTTACTCTTGAGTGGAATGTACTAGGAATAAGAGAAAGGTAGAATGTAGCAAATCATCTCATATAAAAGAAGGAAGAAAGAGCTTTTACGATGGAGGGGAAAAGGAGAGATGAAAGGAAATAAGTGAGCCTTACTCTCATGGGATTTGGCTTAAAGAGGGAATAACACACACTCAATTGGATATGGAAATCTATTTTACCGTGCAGGAAGGCAAGGGGGAAGGGGATAGGAGAGGGAACATAATAGGAGGGACAGCAAATTGGGGAAAGGAATAATCAGAAGCAAACACTATTGCAGGAGGACGGGTCAAGGGGGAGAATGGAATAAATGGAGGGCAGGATAGAATAGAGGGAAATGTGGTTGGTCTTTTACAACATAACTATTATGGAAGTGCTTTGTATCGTTACACATGTATGACCTATATTGAATTGCTTGTTTCCTCAATGAGGGTGGGGAATGAGAAAGGGAGAGAATATGAAACTCAAAACTTTAAGAATGAATGTTAAAAATTTTTTTAGCATGCAACTGGAAATTAAGTTATACAGGCAATGGAGTACAGAAATTTATTTTGCCCTACAGGAAAATAGAGGAGAAGGGGGATAGAAGAAGGGTGGGTAATAGAAGGGAGGACAGACTGGAGGAAGGGGTGGATGGGGTGCATGCTATCCTGGTGTGGGGGGTGGGGAGAGATGGGGAGGGAATTTTGAATTCAAAATCTTGTGGAAGTGAATGTTGGGAACTGAAAATAAATAAATTTTATTTAAAAAAAAACCAATAAAAATAAAGAATGTATATGTTGAGCCTATATTGGATTGCTTGCTGTCTTGGGGAGGGGGAAGGGGAAAGGGAGAGATGTGGAGAAAGTTTAAAACTTATGGAAGTGAATGTTAAAAACTAAAAATAAATAAATTTATTTGTTTAAAAAAGAATACAAGTCATCCCCCAATTGATAAATGGTCCAAGGATATGAACAGGCAGTTTTCAGAGGAAGAAATTAAAGCTGTCTATAGTCATACAAAAATGCTCTGAATCACTATTGATTAGAGAAATGCACATTAAAAACAACTCTGAGATACTACCTCACACCTATCAGATTGACTAATATGACAGAAAAGATAAATGTTTGAGGGGATGTGGAAAAACTGAGACAGTAATCCACTGTTTGTGGAGTTGTGAACTGATCCAACCATTCTAAAGAGCAATTTGGAACTATGACCAAGGAGTTATAAAACTGTGCATACCCTTTGGTCCATCAATATCACTGCTAGGTCTGTATCCCAAAGAGATTTAAAAAAGGAAAAGGACCTACATGTACAAAAATATTTATAGCAGCTCTTTTTGTGGTGGCAAAGAATTGGGCATTGAGGGAATGCCCATCAATTGGGGAATGGCTGAACAAGTTGTGGTATATGATTGTGATGGAATGCTATCATTCTACAAAAAATGAATAGCAGGCTGATTTCAGAAAAACCTGGATAGTGTTACATAAACTGATGCTAAGTGAAGTGGGCAAAACCAAGACAACGTGGTAACAGCAATACTGTACAATGATCAGCGGTAAATGATTTAACTATTCTTAGCAAAACATTGATTTAAGACAGTTCCAAAGGACTCATGATGAAAAATGCTATCTATTTCCAAAGAAAGAACTGATGGAGTCTGAATGCAGATTGAAACATACTATTTCTCACTTTTTAAATTTTTATTCATGTTTTTCCCCCTTTGGGTCTGTGTCTTCTTTCACAACATGATTACATGTTTATAACATATCAAATTGCTTACCATTTCAAGGAGTGGGGGAGGGAGAAAATTTGGAACTCAAATTTAAAAAAAAATGTTAATACAACTAATGTGGAAATATGTTTAGTATGATTGTACATGGATAGCCTATGTCAGATTGCACACCATCTTGGGGAGGGGAAAGGGGAAGAAAATTTAAAACTCAAAATCTTATAAAAGTAAATGTTGAAAACTAAAACTAAATGAATAAATAAATATTTTTTTAAATGTTAAAAATGATCTTTACATATATTTGGGAAAAATAAAATATTATTTAAAATAAAGGGGCTGGACTAGATAGCTTCTAAGGTCCCTGACAGCTTTGAAATCTATGACTCTATGATCCTGTGTCACTTCACCTCTAATCCTCAGTTTCCCCAGCTATAAAATGAAGATATTGGACTAAATGATATTGCAGGTGCATTCCAGCTTTAAATCTATGGTTCTGTGCAAAGAGGCTTCAGCTGCTTCACTGCTTTAAAAAGTCGACTCATTCTGGAGCTTAAAAAATGCCACTTGAGTGCTGCCCCACAAACTAGTTTTTTTTTTTCTCTCGCTCTTTGTTTTTTACATTTCAGTTCTCAAGAAAAGTTGGAAGATGTGGGCTGGGTAGACAGTTGGGGCATTTGATTGGCTCCTTTATGCTATTCATGAGAAAGGAACATCCACAAAGAGAGCTCACTCAGGCTCAATCTCCAAACCATGGTGAAAAACCATTACTGTTCATTGAATAATGAATATTCGCTACAATCCACTTACTCATCATTAAGGGCCCTCAGTCACCGGGCGCTCTTCGTCACAAATAAGCCAAAAGAGTGCTCTGTCAAAGATTTTAATAAAGAGTTACCATTTTCAAGACAGAGCAAGCTGGCAGTACTGGAAGCAAGATTCAGGGCTGACTAGAATGGTCTTCTAAACATCCTTCTCTCCCCCTCCCAAAAAGAAACAAAAACCAGATTAAAAATAGAAACAAGTCATTCAACACTTGGAGCAGATCTTTAGCAAACATCACTTTGGAACTCCCCATTATTCTCCCCTCAACTTCCCCCAGAAGTGGGGTGTAGTCTGAGGTGCTTGCTGTCCAACAAGCTCTCTGACAACCTGATTCAGTGGAGTCTTGCATTTTTTCAAGGAGAAGAACACTGCATGTTAATTCCAGATTTCCCAAAGCATATCATGTTGTTGGGTTTGGGCTGTTTTTGTTGTTATGTACATCTGTTTTTCACTCACAGTCTTCAGATATTCTACACCTATTCAAACAATGACCTTTGGTGGGAAGGGAAGTCTCCCTGTCAGGGGCTCCTAGTATCTTCCTTAACAAGTCAGCAACCTCGTATAGGATCCTAGCTCTTCATCTGGAAGGGACCTTAGCAACCAAATCTAGTCCAATTTTCAAATTTTCATTTTCAAAAGGAAGCTAAGGCCCAGTGAAGGGAAGGGAAGGGAAGGGAAGGGAAGGGAAGGGAAGGGAAGGGAAGAGAAGAGTCACACTGAAACTTTAGTATGACAGAACCAAGATTGGAATTCAGGTCATGTGACTCCAAAGCCATGTTCTTTCCACATTGCCTCCAGGGAAGAAATTACTTTCTTTCCTTGAGTTGGGCAAGAAACATAACTGTTGAACTGCTCAACAGAGGGAGAAGGGGGTGGCTGCTTCCACCTGCCTTCTATAGAACTCTTGGAACTAGAACCCAGGAATTCAGAGAAAGGAGTTGGCTATCCTCAAGAGCCCCAGAGATGTTCCAGACCAGTAGTGTCAAATAGAAACAAGGACCACTAAACTGTGCATAAGGATCCCTTAGGCCATGTACTGATTTAGTTTTAAAATGTAATATTATCTATGCTCCTTTGTACTTTAAAAAAAAATTTTTAATATAAATTTATTTATTTAACTTTTTATATTCATTTTCACAAAATTTTGGGTTCCAAATTTTCTCTCCATTTCTTCCCTCCACCCACCCCAATACAATGAGCATTCTAATTTCCCCTATCATCAATCTGCCATCTCTTCTATCATCCCTCCCTTCTCTTGTCCCCATCTTCTCTTTGTCCTGTAGGGCCAAGTGACTTTCTATTCCCCATTAACTGTATTTCTTATTTCCTAGTAAAAAGAATAATACTAAACAGTTGTTCCTAAAACTTTGAGTTCCAAATTCTCCCCATCCCTCCCTCCCCACCCATTCCCTTTGGGAAGGCAGGCAATTCAATATAGGCCATATCTGTGTAGTTTTGCAAATGACTTCCATAATAGTCGTGTTGTGTAAGACTAACTATATTTCCCTCCATCCTATCCTGCCCCCCATTGTTTCTATTCTGTCTTTTGATCCTGTCCCTCCCCAAGTGTTGACTTCAAATTGCTCCCTCCTCCCATTGCCCTCCCTTCCATCATCCCCCCCCACCCTGCTTATCTCCTTCTCCCCCACTTTCCTGTATTGTAACATAGGTTTCCATACCAAAATGAGTGTGCATTTTATTCCTTCCTTCAGTCGAATGTGATGAGAGTAAACTTCATGTTTTTTTCTCAGCTCTCCTCTTTTTCCCTCCACTAAAAAGTCTCCTGCTTGCTTCTTGAATGAGAGATAATTTACCCCATTCCATTTCACTCTCTCTCCTCCCACTACATTTCTCTCTCACCATTTACCTTAATTTCTTTTAAGATATGGTCCCATCCTGTTCAATTCACTCTGTGCTCTCTGCCTCTGGGTGCGCACGCACATGTGTACGTGTGTGTGTGTGTGTGTGTGTGTGTGTGTGTGTGTGTAGTCCCACCAACTCCCCAGATACTGAAAAGTTTTAAGAGTTACAAATATTGTCTTTCCATGTAGAAATGTAAACAGTTCACCTTTGGTAAGTCCCTTATGACTTCTCTTTGCTGTTTACTTTTTCATGCTTCTTCTTATTCTTGTGTTTGAAAGTCAAATTTTCTTTTCAGCTCTGGTCTTTTCATCAAGAATGCTTGAAAGTCCTCTGTTTCATTGAAAGACCATATTTTCCCCTGAAGTATTATACTCAGTTTTGCTGCGTAGGTGATTCTTGGTTTGAGTCCTAGTTTCTTTGACTTCTGGAATATCCTATTCCACGCCCTTCAATCCCTTAATGTAGAAGCTGCTAGATCTTGAGTTATCCTGATTGTATTTCCACAATACTGGAATTGTTTCTTTCTAGCTGCTTGCAATATTTTCTCCTTGACCTGGGAATTCTGGAATTTGGCCACAATGTTCCTAGGAGTTTCTCTTTTTGGATCTCTTTTCAGGTGGTGATTGGTGGATTCCTTCAATACTTATCTTGTCCTCTGGTTGTAGAATATCAGGTTCCTTGATAATTTCATGAAAGATGATGTCTAGGCTCTTTTTTTGATCATGGCTTTCAGGTAGTCCCATAATTTTTAAATTGTCTCTCCTGGATCTATTTTCCAGGTCAGCTGTTTTTCCCATGAGATATTTCACATTCTCTTCCATTTTTTCATTCTTTTGGTTTTGTTTGGTGATTTCTTGGTTTCTCAGAAAGTCATTAGCCTCCATCTGTTCCATTCTAATTTTGAGAGAACTATTCTCTTCAGTGAGCTTTTGAACCTCTTTTTCCATTTGGCTAATTCTGCTTTTGAAAGCATTCTTCTCCTCATTGGCTTTTTGAACCTCTTTTGCCAATTGAGTGAGCCTATTTTTCAAGGTGTTATTTTCTTCAGCATTTTTGTGGGGTCTCCTTTAGCAAGGTATTGACCCGTTTTTCATGCTTTTCTTGCATCTTTCTCATTTCTCTTCCCAGTTTTTCCTGCACCTGTCTAACTTGATTTTCAAAATCCTTTTTGAGCTCTTCCATGGCCTGAGCCCATTCGATATCTATTTCAGATGTTTGGGATACAGAGGCCTTGACTTCTATGTCTTTCCCTAATGGTAAGCATTGTTCTTCCTCATCAGAAAGGAAAGGAGAAAACATCTGTTCACCAAGAAAGTAACCTTCTATGGTCTTATTTTTTTTCCCTTTTCTGGGCATTTTCCCAGCCAGTAACTTGACTTCTGAGATTCCTCTCCACCCCAGCCTAGATCCGCCCAGCTAGTGCTTGGGGTCTGAGATTCAAATGCTGCTCCCCAGCCTCAGGGCTTTCTGTGGCAGGTGCGATTGCTATTCAATGTGAGCTTAAGTTCTGGTGCTCAGGTGGGGGTGGGGCCACCTCCCAGGCTCAGTTCCCTCAGGGGGTTTATGCAAAGACCTTCAGTAATGGAGCAGAGCTCCTGCCTGCTGGTCCGGGAGTCCCAGGCCACCGCTGTCTCTGCCGCTGCCTCCTGAGGGGGCCTGAGTTATGGAGACACCCTGCTGCCCTCCTGGCCAGCCCAGAAGTCTCTCTCACTGACCTGTAGCGCCTGTGGGAGGAGGGACCTTCATAGCTGCCAGAGGTTCTGTCCCTAAAGCCTGTTCAGATCTGTTCCTCTTGGGGCCGCATGGCCAGAGCGGGGCTGGGCTCCACTGTTTGGTGCATGACAGATCTTTGCTGACAGTTTTTCAGGGCTCTCTGGAACGGAAATCTCCTCCACTCCATTGCTGCATGGCTTCCACTGCTCCAGAATTTGTGGGGAGTTCTTTTTACAGGAAATTCATGGGCTGTGGATTCTGTAGCTAGCATATGTGAATCTTTCTACTCCACCATCTTGGCTCCTCCCCCCCTAAAAAAAATTTAAACTATTTCCCAATTCCATTGGAATTTGGTTTGAGCTGCATTCAGAAATGTTGTAGAGCAGAGATAGCAAAAGGAAGTCCCAGTAAGAGATAGAGCTAGGCCAACCAGATACTAGGATTGATGACAATGCCACCCTCTTCCTGTTCCAATTAAAAAATCCTGCCATCAACCAGTTATTCCTATGTCTTAACAAGCTGCCACTTTCAAAATGGAAATGTTCATGGCAAGGTTGATACATTAAGCTGGCTATCAATCCTTCATGCTAGTGAAAATTTCTTTATCAAATACCTTTTCTTCTGACAGCTAACTGGGATTAGAGTGCTAAAGATTTTTTTAAAATTAATTTATTTTTTGAAATAGGCTTTATTGATGTCTTTTGTCTTGATATTATAGTCATTTATGGATAAGAGCAAGGGGAGGATCATGGTCAGACCAGTGCATGGTGGGTATATCCTAGCTGTGGTGCATTATGAACAAGGAAATTAGGGAGGAAAAAGAAATGTAAGGACAGAAAAGATGGGTCAGTTATGTGGCAATAGCAAGGAATAATCAATAGATATCCCATGTACTCAATGGAATTCCCCTGGTGTCAAGAGAAAGCAAGAAAGTGTTTCAGCACATGGAGTGAACCCCCTTAAGGGAGTGGACTGGGAAAGGGAGATGGACCAACAATAACACAAGAAGGACAGGCATGGATGAGCTGCTAAGGATGCTGTACATCCTTGGAGGGAATGTCTGTCTCGAGATTATAAATCCATTTAGATAATTGAGATTGACACCTAGAATCATTGCACAAGTTAAAAGAAGAGACTTTGTTGCCATAACTCAGCTAGGAACTCCAAGGATGTCTAGAACAAAAATAAGAAGAACAAATCAGAGAGAGGACTGGAAAGGGGAAAAGTCTTAAATTTGGTTTTCATTCATAAACCAGCAAGTGTCAACTTGATTGCCTTTGCTATCACATAGGAAATCAATTTCGCTTTTGTTCTGACATGATAAATAATAGACCAGTGGGTGACTTGGAGCATTGTCTGCTTCCTTTTCTGGGGTTTGGAAATGGGAGATAAACAACTAAGAGACTGTCCGTTGTACAGCCAGTGGGGGGCAATTGGTCATGTAAAATCGTTAGGAGGAAGGGCAGTCTCTGATTGGAGGGGGGAAGATTTTGAGTTGCCAAAGTCTTTTCCATTAATAGGAGTCTTGGCTCAGGTTTCATCTCTGTCCAGCATTAGTTTCCACATCTGGACAGGTGCTTCCTGTTGTTCATTGAAGGTCAGCAAGCAGTAGTTCAGGGGTGTTTTCCACAAGATGGTGGGACTACTGGTTGCTTCTCTGCTCTCTTGCTGAGGCTGAATTTACCAAAGGATCCTAAGGATCCTCTTCCAAATACACACTGGGCCATGGTGTCAGCAAACTTGTGTTTCCTCATATTGGTTTAGCAGACCTCAGAAAGGTCTACCTCTCCCAGCCTCTCTGATGTAATAATGGTGGTGCCTGTGACCAGGACGATGGCGGTGGTTCTCATGATGATAGTGATGATGGTGTAATGAACAGAAAGAAGGCTGACCTTGGAATCAGGAAGACATGAGTTTAGGACTTGCCTGAGACATATAGCTGGATAAGTAACTGAACTGCTCAGGAGCCCAGGCAGTGCTCACTGACAATAAGTGGCAGATAAATCACTAATCTGCATTGGTGGAAAGAATTTCTATCATGTGTCTAAGATTACAGGTCTGAACACCTCCCCACAAAAAAAGAAAATCCCAACCTGATATTTTATACAGCACATTAAAGTTTACAAAGTACATAACATACATGATGTCATTTAATCCTTCTAAAACCCTGTGAGGTAAGTGCTACAGGTGTTACTGTCACTGTTTACAAAGTGGATGCCTCTAACCCTCACTGTTTACAAAGTGGATGCCTCTAACCCCTGGTCAAGGGATAGATTAGTAAAGGCTTCATGGGGAGGTGGCATGAGCTGAGACTTTCAAGAAGCTAGGGATTCTAAGTGGCACAGATGAGGAGGGAGAGTATTCCAGGTGTGGGACATGGGCTATGCAAAGGCATAGAGATAGGAGCTGGAGGGTCCTGTACAGTAGGTCATTTTGACTAGAATATAGAAAGGAAGAAATGTGAATTCAGTCTGGAAAAAATGGTTGAAAGTAGATTGTGAAGGACTTTAAATACCAAACAGAAGTGTTTGCATTTGGTTCTAGAGGTAATAGGGAGCCACTGGATCTTCTTGAGCAAGGAAGTGATATGGTCAGAACTTGGCTTCCAGAAGATTCTTTTAACAGATGCAGGGAGGATGAATTAGAAAGGAAATTCAGTAAGACTTGACAGCTAATTACTTATGGGGACTAGGGAGAGGAAAAAGTTGAGACTGGTTTCAATGTTGTGAACTCGGGTGTTTAGAAGTCTGATAGTTCTCTCTTGACAGAGATTGGGCTGCTAGCAAGGAGAATGGGTCTGGGGGGAGAGATGAGAGATTTGGTTTGGGACATATCCAGGGAAGAAGGATGAGCCTTTCATGGTATGCCACTCACCACCCTGCCTTGTGCCATATAAGTATCTTTCCAAAACTAAGATCTTGAATATTCACAGAGTCCAGAAGCTTGAGCTAAAATGAATTCCGGGGAGAAACTGAGTCAGCCAGGTTGACAACAAAACCAACCTGCTCAGAATACCTCTCAACCCTGGGGAGTAGACATGCTTTTAACAGCACCTGTCTCTTTGTCTTTGCAGGTCCTCTGGGAACAACTGTGGCCTTAGGCAGGGAGGCAGAAAGAAGCATTAGAGAGTGACAGAGCTAGAAGAAATCTTAAAAATCCCCTAGTTTAACTAAACTGGTAGAAGCCTTAGAGATCATCCAGTCTAACAGATGTTGTTTTTCCTTTCTTTTCAAAGAGGACGATAGTCTAACTAAGCCCCTTGGAAGATGCTATTCCCCTTTAGAGGAGAAAACTGAGGCCCAAAAGTTGTTTGCCCAAAGTCAAATTGTAGCAAATTTATGATAAGGCCAGGTCTAGGCCTCAGGGCTCTTGGTTCCCACTCTAGTGTGCTTTGTACCCTTCCTTGAGCCTCTGACTTCTAGAGTTCTGTAGTTTCTGGCTTTTTTTCTGACTGAGCCCCCAGAAGCTGGCTTTTGACTTCTTCTGCTCCCATTCCAAGCATCTCTTACCCCAGTTTCCCTCAGTCCCCATGTCTGGGGTCCTGGAAGCTTCTATGGGGCCTTCCTGATGCTGATATGCTCATCTACCTGGACCTCTCTCTATCCACTGTTTACCCTTTTGTACTAATCTGTTTTTCTATTTTCTGTCTCATTATCTTGACCTACATCATTCACTGAAAGTGTATTTTTCTATGGTAGAAAAAACACTGTGGGGGAGGGGGTGGAGCCAAGATGGCCGAGTAACAGAACAGACTTTCTAGAGCACTGTCCCCAAGCCCAACCAAATACCTGTAAAAAATGGCTCTAAACAGATTCTGGAGCTACAGAACATACAAAATGACAGAGTAAAGCAAATCTCCAGCTCAAGACAGCCTGGAAGTTTGCTGGGAAGTGTTTATTGAGCCACACTGGGAGCAGTGAATCCAGTGTGGGCTGTGCTGGTATAGACTAGATCTGAGTAGGCTTCAGGGGACTGAATCTTGGACACTTGTGGTGGTTTCCAGACTTCATGACCCTAAAATGCTGAGGACAAATTGGAAGGTCAGTGGAAAAAACTTGTGGGACTAGTGTGGGAGAATGGGGCGATCTGGCCCCAACCCCTGGGCCACAGAGGGGGCAGCGGGTGGAGGAACCCAAGGCAGCCACAACAGCAGCAGGAGCAGCAGCAGCAGCTGTTCCTGGAACTGTATGCCCACAGATTGTGGGGGAATCAAGTGGCTGATAGTATATCCCCCACTCCCACTGGGTGCAGAGATCTACCTTGACAAAGAGCTCAGAAGTCAAGTAATTGCCTGGGGAAATGAGCAAAAACTGAAAAAAGAGTCAGGCTATAGAATCTTACTTTGATGACAAAGAAGACCAAAACATGCAAACAGAAGAAAACAAAAATCAAAGCTCCTACATTCAAAACTCCAAAAAAATATGAATTGGTCTCAGGTCATGGAAGAGCTCAAAAAGGATTTTGAAAATTAAATAAGAGAAGTAAAGCAAAAATTGGGAAGAGAAATGAGAATGATAAAAAAAAAAATCATAAAAAACAACTCAACTGCTTGCTAAAGGAGATGCCAAAAAATGCTGAAGAAGGTAACACTGTAAAAAATAGACTAACCCAAATGACAAAAGAGATCTTAAAAGCCAATGAGGAGAAGAAGGCTCAAAAGCAGAATTGGCCAGATGGAAAAGGAGGTCCAAAAGGTCACTGAAGAAAATAGTTCCGTAAAGAATAGAATAGATCAAATGGAAGCTAATGACTTTATGAAAAATCAAGCAATCATAAAAAAAAAAACAAAGGAATGAAAAAACACTGCATTTGGAGGCAGAGGATATGCATTTGAATCTTAGCTCCCTTACATATTACATATGTAGTTTGAGGCTTGTCACTTTCTCATTGCCTTTCTGGAGGAGAAAACTGTAAAATGTAGCTCCTATGGCCAGAGTCATTTCAGTTGTATAGACAGGCATTGGACAGTCTCTAATGTTCCCTTAAACTCTAAGGTTTTTGATCATCCAATTTGATAACCTGCCCCTGGAATTATTGTCCTGCCTCTCCCTGTTGGGGCCTTCACCTTCTAGCCTTGGGACCCCAGCTTTCTTCATGGAGTGAGCCCCTAACTTTTGAATTTTGAGCACAGCACTATCCCCTTGTGTTCACCTGGTGTTCAGACTGACTTGTGTTCTGCTCTCTGGTCTCTACTTACCCCCCAAATTTTCTAGTTTCCTCCACAGCCTCCTCAGGAATGCTGACCCCTCTTTGCTGTAGCCCCAGTTCTAGCACATGTAACTTCACAATCTAAATGTGTCCATATGTAATCATCTACTGAATCGTCTTGTTTCTGGCACCACAAGCCCATTTGGTTTTTTCTCCTTTCTTCTTCCCTACCTTAGTTCAGAGCCTAGTGACCTTCCACATGGATCACTATGATAGAGCTTCTGTCCCAGAACCTCTGCCTGCAGCCTCTCTCCTCTTTAACCCATCATGTGGCTCTCAGAGTAATATTGCTCATGTATAGAACTAATCACATGATCCCTCCTGCTCAAAAACCATCAGTAGCTCCTCATTGCCTAAGGAATAAAACAGAACCTGGTTCCAATCGATATTTCCACTCTTCTCTCACACACTTCCAAGCTCAAACTCTCCAATCTTGCCCCCGGTACCCCCGAGCTCTATGCCTTTGCCAGTTTGAGAGGGCTAGCTCAGCAAACAATTGGATTTGCTTTCAGCCTAGCTAAGTATAGAGAGACTCACCACCCAGAGTGAAACAGAGCTGGCACATGAGGTGAACTATCAAGTGCCAGGAACATCAACAGAGCCAATTTCCACAGCTGGGGAACCTGCGTCCTTGAGGCCTCAAGGCCTCAGGTTCCCCGACCCTGGACTAGACTGTAGCATTCTAAGAAACCTGAAAGTGTAGATTGGAGCCAGGTTGTGAAGGGCTTTTAATGACAAACTGAAGAGTTTGGATTGGATCCGAAAGGCTAAAAGGGAAGTACTGAAACTAAATCTTTGACCATGGCTACTCATGGAAAAAACAAAATATAAAATGACTTTGAATCTCTACTGACCCCTTTTGCTTCTTCAGTGTCCTGGTAGAGTAGGGAGGGGACAGAGAATGCTATGGGCTTCATAACTTTTATATAAACACTAATTTGACTGTTAGGACTCTCAGTGTGGGAAACTCAGCCTTCTTTTCTGTTGAGGCCAATACCAGCCTCCTAGACACTCAGATTTGCAAGCTTAGAGGCATCCTAAACCTTCCTTTCATCTCACTCTCCACTTTCAACCAGTTGCCAAGGCTTATTGATTCTACTTTCAGAGTGTTTCCCACATCCCTCCCCTACTCTGAACTCACATTACCACAAACAGTTCGAGACTTCATCGCCTTTACCTGGATTATTGCAATCATCTCTGTTAAGTGATCTTCCTGTGTCTCTAGTGCCTCCAAAATCCACTTCATCCTTCTCACAGTTGCCAGAGTGATATTCCTAAAGCCCCAAAACAGTGATCATGAAGCTAAATAAGTTCTAATGGCTCCTTATTGCTTCTAGGCCAGAGGTGGGGAAACTGTGACGTTAAGGCCTCCTGCTCTAGGCAAATACGAACTTTTCTATTTGGTCTCAAAAGCCCTTCCCAATCTGGCTCAGATCTACATTTTCAGATTTATTACACATCACTCCTCTTTAAGCATTCTACTGTCCAGTCAAACTGACTCCATCTCTCATATCTGCTCTTTTGTACATAGGCTCTCCCTGATACTCAGAATGCAATTTATTCTCATTTCTGCCTTTTACAATGCTTAGATTCCTTTCAAGCTCAGTTCAAGCACTCCTTCCTTTACATGAAAGCTAGTATCCTAGCTCCTAGTATCCCCACCAAAAAATTACCTTGCATTTCCTTGACGTATTCTTGTTTATATTTATATGTATACACAGGCCATATGTTTAAGAGTTGGAAGGGGCTCCAGAGGTTATCCTGTCCAAATCTCTCATTTCACAGCTACAGTACAGGGGTTAGTCTACTTACTCAAGGCCACACAGGAACTAAATAGGACAGTCAGGATTTGAACTCAGGTACCCAGATTCCAAATCCATCATTCTTTCCACTCTACTGTGCTTCTTCTTCATAAGATCCCCAAATATTATTTCTTCCAATAAAATATAAGCTCCTTGGGGGCTGTAACTTTTACATTTTTGCCTTTGTCAGGAAGCCAACAATGATTTATTAAATGCCCACCATGCGTCAGGTGCTGTGCTTAGTGCTGAAGAGACAAAGAAAGGTAACGATCAGCACAGCCTGTGCCCTCAAGGAGTTCACATTCTAATGGGGGAAGCAACATACAAACAACCAGATACACATGGTATAAGTTGAAAATAATCTTAGAGAGAAGGCATTAGTAATGGGCACAAAGGGGCAGGATGGTGAATAGCCATTTGTAAAAGGTAGGATTTGTAAAAGGAAGCTAGAACAGCTAGGAGTTGGAGAGGCTGAGGGAGAGAATTCTAGGTACACAGGACAAGCAACAGAAAGACACAAAGTTGGGAGGTGCAGGGTCTTACATGAGGAACAAGTGGGCTGGATCATAGAGTACTTGGAGTAGGAATTACATATAATACTAGAAATGTAGGAAGGGACTTTAAATGCCAAATAGAGACATTTGTGCTTAATCCTAAAAATAATAGGGAGTTAAGGAAGCTTATTGAATAGTGGAGTGATACAGTCAAATCTTCATTTTAATAAAAATCACTTTGACAGCTAAGTAAAATGTGGTAATTAGAGTGAGGAGAGACTTGAGGTGGCGAGACTAATTGGAAGGCCAATTGTCAAAGGAAGAGGTAATGAGGGCCTGCACAGGGGTAGTGTCTGTTAATAAAGAGATGGTAACATAAGGAAAGATACATGAAGATAGAAATGAGAAGATTAGACAACACATGGGATTCCATTGGGTAAATGAGAGGAAGAAACTTAAGATGACACCTAGGTTGCAAGCCTGAGTGACTTAGAGGATGGTGGTGCCCTTCACAGTAATAGAAGAGTTGAGAGGAAGTGGGAATTTAAGGAAAGAAAGATAATGGGTTGTTCCTTGTTCTATTTTGTTGAGTTTGAGATGCCTATGGGACATCTACTTTGAGATATCCAATAGGCAGTGAGCTATACAAGAAAGTGCCTGGCACACAGCACCTGTTTAATAAGTGTTTCTTGAGTGATTGGCTGGTCTTTGTCCCATGATGGGCAGAGGAACTAGAAGTAAGCCGTATTCATATTATGATGGTCCCTTCAGGAGCCAGAAGACATAAGGAAACCACAGCTGAATGGGGAAGATGGCTCATGGGTTTGCCATGGAGAGACAAAACAAAAAACAAAAAACCTGATATTTTTCATCATATACCCAAAGGCAGCAAAAAACATCGTTCCATGGTCATCTCTCCATGCAGTGGCCAAGACAAGTGTAAACAAAAAATTCACCATGAGGCTAATTAAAGCTTATATTGCATCTTTTGTAGAGGCTCAAGAAGAACGGAATTCTAGTGAGAACTTGCAAAACTACTCCAAATCAAGTCATATCTATCTATCTGTCTACAAGCCTACCATTCATCTATTTATCTACACATCCACACGTACAAACTCAGTGACTTTGATGAAAAGATCCAAACCAACTTTGATTTAATAGGAAGGATAAAGATGAGAGGAATATGCTGGCTCAGTTTGGAGGATTTTGCCTGCTTCTTCCAAGAATTTCTCTGCCTATCCTGTGCAACAGATGTTCATGCTGACTCCAAGATGCAATTATCTTCATGGTGGTCTTTTTACTTATGCCCCTCTTGGGGCCCACAAGGCAAGATGACCAAGCATCCCATGGAATGATATTTCTTGTTGCCTTTGGACACATGGCAAAATGAGCTCTGCCAATGCCTCTTCAAGGAGGAGGAGGAGGAAGGTGCTCAAGCCACCCTTCCATTTCATTGCAGCTCATCACTTCTGGTTTCGTTTTGAGTGAGTGTGTCAATATCGACAGGGTTCAGTTTCTCTAGTAATAATACATCAACAGATGAGTTATCAGAGCATCCCACATTTGTAATAAATGAATACACAGAGGAAATCTAAGAATTGATAAATTCTCTCTGCCCTTTTTTTCCTGCCATACTATGCCTACAAAAGCATAGGCCCAAGGATTATCTGGGATTCTTTTTTTCATAGATTGCCATGGCCAAAGAATTCACCACTAACGGCCAATCTACTTTGGGTGCATCTCGCCATACTCAGCTCGACTGGTCCTAAGACAGCAGCTCTTGACCTAAGGAACATGCTAAAAAGCCTTTCTAGTATAGCAGAACTCACCAAGGTTTTTCCTTAGATCAACAGAGCTTTCAAGATCTTTTGGGTCACCACCATGACACAAGAAATCATAAGAGCAGGACTTGGAGTAGACCCCCAAATGGAACAACTCTGGTCATCTTTCTATAGCAATCTTTCTTTATTGTCAATCAGCAAGCATTTAGTAAGTACCTACTACATGCCAGTGTGCTAGAGGATAAGGATATAAAGACAAAGAATGCAACAATCCTTACTTGAAATGAGCTCACGTTCCAGTGGGGAGTACAAGTAAATACAAAACTACATACATACACAAATAGAAAGTTAATAAATACATACACACAAAGTAGTTAAATAGAAGCTAGTTTGCCAGGGAGAGCACTAGCAGTTTGAAGGACTAGAAAAGGCTTAATGCAGATATTATCTGAGGTTCATTTTAAATGTACTGTGAAGTAGATTCATGGAGAGAAAGCATTCCAGGCGTGGGGGACAGCCCATGCAAAGGCATGGAGATGGGAGATGGAGTGTTGAAAGAAACAGGGAAAAGACCAGTTTGGCAGTGTGGGAGGGGGAGTAATGTCCAATAAGGCTAGAAAAGTTAGGTGCCAAACAGGTTGCATAGGATTTTAAAAGCTGAATGGAGGAGTTTATATTTTATTCCACAAACTACAAGAATTCATTAGAGTTGGCTGAATAGGGTAGTCACATGGTCAAATCTGTATCTAAGGAAAATTACTTTGGCAGCAGTATATAGGATGGATTGGAGGGAGGAGAGACTTGGGGTAGGGAGACTAATTAGGAGCTTGTTGGAATAAGCTAGGCGAGCAGTAATGAGGGCCTGATCGAAAGTGGTAATCATATGAGTGGTGAGAAGGGGTTGAATGAGACAGATGTTGTGAGGACAGAAACAGCACAATTTGGCAACTGACTGGATATGTGAGGTGTGAGAGAGCAAGTTGAGGATAATACTAAGATTACAAATCTAAGGCACTTAAAGGACAATAGTTCCTTCAGAAATAGCAAAGTGTGGAAGAGGGAAGGGTTCAAGGAAAAAGATCAGTTTTGTTTTAGGCCTGTTGAGTTTAAGATATATCCAGGACATCCAGTTGGAAATCTCAAAGAGCCAAATGGTGATATAGGGATGGAAGTTCAGGAAATAGACTGGGGCTGGATGTAAATGCAGATTTGGTGATCATCTGTATGGAGATACTAGTTAAACCTACAGGAACTGAGGTGATTACTGAGACAGAGAGTATAGAGGGGAAGAAAAGAGAGCCCAGGACAGACCCTTGGAGAACACTTGCACTTAGTTGGCATGATGTAGATGATGAGCTACCAGAGGAAACTCACAAAGGGTGATCAGGCAGGAAGTAGGAGAATGAGGAGAGAATAGTGTCACACAAACCTAGAGAAGAAAGACTGGCCAGTAAGAAAGGGTGGTCAGTAGTGTCCAATGACAGTGGAATAATGATTCCTGGGCCCTCTTCTTTTCTTTCTTCATAATCTCCTTCTTAGTGGCTTCATCAACTATCATGGTTTCAGTTACCATCTCTCTACAGGTGACTTAAAAATCTATAATTCATCCCTAATCCCTCTCTCTCCTGCGATCTTGTGTAGCATCACTAGTTAACTGCCCACTGAACATCTCTACCTAGATATCCTGTAGACTTTTCAAATGGCACAAGTCCCAAGTAGAACTCACTTATCTCTTTCTTTCTCCCCACCCCTGGTTCCTCCAGTTAGCCCAAACCTACTCTGCCTCTAAATATTAATATTTCTGTTGAGAACAATACCATCCATCTGATCACCCAGATTCTCAACCTGGCAGTCAGACTCACCTCTCCCCTCAGTCAATCAGTTGCTGATCTTGTTGATTCTAATTCAGTAACATCTCTACTCAAATAGTCACCAACATAGTTCATACCTTTATCACCTCCTCTGGATGAATACAGTAGTTTCCTGATTGTTCTCCTTACTTTCAATCTCTCCCCTCTCCAATCCGGTCCCTGTGCCCAGTATGATACTTTGTAAACAGCAGCCATTTGATCAATGCTCTTTGACTTGATTTCACAAAGATGAGAATAACAGTTGGACCAGATCAATCTGGCATACACACACAAAAATCTCCTTTGGAGGTGACACCAATTTGAAAGTCTCAAAGGACTGACTTTTATGCTGTCTGAAAAAGGGAAATATACTGAATTGTTAGAGAAAAAAATATGGACAGTATTTTTATCCCCAAAAGGGCAATTAGGAGGACATCAATATCATTGACCCATGTTCCTACCTTCTCCTATTTTCTGTTCTACATAAAAAGTTTTTGAGAATGATCTACCCATGTCTTGAGGGTATTCTTGATGAAACTCTAAGAGAACAAGTAGGGTCTCACTGATAATTTTCCATAGCAGATAAAATCTACACAATCACAGAACTGACTGAAAGGTGCCTCTCCAAAGCCCCACTGTGCTTCCCATTTGTTGACTATAAAAAAAAGAAACATCTGATGCAATGAAGGAAAATGCACACTCAAAGGCGCTTCTCCGACAAGGCATATGATACAAAATCCTTCATAGACGAGCAACGGAAATAATTTGGTTCCATTACAGTCTGATTATCAGTATCAAGCGGGGCATAAAGGAGGGAGAAATATATGGAGGATCTTGTCCATGTCGTTGTCGCTTTCAGTTATGTCTGATGGTGACCCAGTTGGGAGTTTTCTTGGCAGAGATACTAGAGTGGTTTGCCATTTCCTTCTCCAGCTCATTTAACAGATGAACAAATGGAGGCAAACAGGGTGAAGTGACTTGCTCAGGGTCACACAGGTAGTCATTGTCTGAGGCCAGATTTGAAGCCAGGAAGAGGAGTCTTCCTAAGTCCAGGCCTGTCCCTTTAGCCACTGTAGTGTCACTTAGCTGCCTCTCCAGGTCTAGCACTCTATCTACCACCAAGCTGCAATCTTTTTCATGGAGGAGAGTTAAACAGAATGAGAAGGCTTAAATACATTATGACCTGCTCAAATGGAGGGGGAGTTTTCATGCATCAGATTGTGGACACACAGAGATATTGAAGGATACCCCTGATTGTAATCTCCTCAGAGTCTGCAATTATGCCTAATTTCTCTCCCCAGCACATAGCATAGAGTAATGTATATAGTATGGACAGACTGGACCTGTGATTTCATTGATATCAAGAATTACTGGATGAGAAATTCTACCAATTCTGCCTCTAACAATACAAATTGGCACCTCCTCTGATACTTCTAGTTTTCAAAAGCTGCCTGGGCCACTAAGAGTTTCAACTCTTTCCCAGGGTCACACAGTATGTGTCAGAAGCAGAATTTGAACTCAAGTCTTCCCAATCCCCAGGCTAGATCTCTTTCCATTACTCTAAGCTGCCTCTGTGTGCACATAGGAGTCACTTTGAAATGTTTGTGAAATTGAACCAAATGGAATTCAAAGGCTGTGAGAAAGATAAGAAAGCCTGAAATTTAAAAGGAGAGAAAGAAGTTTGCAAGTGCCAGAAGGTGAATTTAACAGGAGACGCCTTCTCATCCATGGAAGGAAACAGAAGATCGTTCTCTTCTCTTCCCTTTGTGTGTCCAAGACTACAATTAAATATTGCTGAGACAGGCTGATTTACAATAAAATAGTTTACATTCCCCCAAAGTCAAAATTAAAAGAGTAAAATGACATAAATAGACCACTTCTTAACTCGAAGGCAATTCGTTTCATCCCAACCTTCAATTCTCTTGGTTATTAATCAGGAATTTATCCCTTATTAAAACCATATGTTTGAGTAGATGTGGACAAGCCAATGAACCAGTCTGTATTTCAGCTAACCCATCTGTCAAATGGGGCTCCAGGCCAGCCCCAGGAAAAATTATGAAGTAGACAAAGGTTGTTTTTGGCATCCCCTTCCGCCTCTTTCTTTCTGGGCCCCTTTTCCTCCATTAATGCTCCCCCTCCCTTTAGCACCCAGGGGCCCTCATGCTGTCCTGGTCTCTTCCACAGTATTAGGAAGGATAGCCACCCTTTTGAGGGCTTTGTGTCTTATGGCCTGATAGGAATATTTGCATTTTTAGGAAGATTGAAGAGAGAGAGGGGAAAGGCGATGCTTGACACAAAGGAATGAAGAAGCTTCTTAGGAGTTGGCATTGTTTCATTCTTTGTCTCTGTATCCCTAGCACAGTGCCTGACACATAGTGCAGAGGTTTTTGCTAAATATTTGATTGATTAATTCATCGGTCCCAGGTTCTGACAAGTCATATGAATAAAATGAAATACTCAAATAGGAATTTTTAAAAAATATGCCCTTAATTAAGAGGGGGCATGATCAGCAAATACTACAATTTTTAGTACTTTTGTGCTCATTTATTTGCTTATTTATTAGACTTTTGAAATGGCATCCTTCATCTAAAATTTCCACATACAATCACAATGAAACCTTCCCTTCAAAGATTTTAAACAGAAAAATAATCCCAGATCTGCCACTTAAAAGTTGCGTGTCCCTTTTCTGGGCCTCAGTTTCCTCCTCTGTCAAATGAAAGTTAGATTGGGTGATCTCAGTGGTGCCTTCTATCTCTAAAACCTATTTTATTCAGTAATTTTTAGTCATTTCCAATTCTCTGTGACCCCATTTGGGGTTTTCTTGGCAAACATACTGGAGTAGTTTGCCATTTCCTTCTCTAGCTCATTTTACAGATGAAGAAACTGAGGCAAACAGGACAAAATAACTTGCCCAGAGTCACATGGCTAGATTTGAACTCAGGAAGATGACTCTTCCTGACTCTAGGCCTGGCACTCTATATACTGCAATGCCACCTAGTTGCCCTAACTCTAAAACCTATGATCCTGCTAATCCAGCAGTTTCATGGCATCATGGGATGGAGAGAACCTTGACCTGGGAGTCAAGAAGACCTGAATTCAAATCCTGGTCTACTCAATAATTTTCTTTGTGACCTCAGAAAAATCACTCCTTTCTGGGTCTCAGTTTCCTCGTCTGCAAAATGAGAGAATTAGACTAGATAATTGGTTAGGTCCCTCTAGTTCTGGCATTCTACGTTCTACATACAGGTTGTCAACTGTGTTGTAGTTAGCCTTTGTTTTCAGGTACGGGTTGGACTCACTGGCTTCTGAGGTTCCTTCCAATGCTGAAATTCCTTGATTCTGAGAAATAAGCATATATCTTATAGTTGCATATTTACACATATTGTTAGTTTCTACGAATGAAAGCTCCCTGAGGTTAGAGACTGTTTCACTATAATCTTTGGATCCAAGGCACCTATACAGTCCAGTGACTGGCATTAAAAGATGTTTGACAAACGCTGGCTGGTTAGTTAATTCAATGATCTGTGGCCTTCCATTCTTGGTGATTGTATTAAATCATGACCTAAACAATAATGCACAGGGGCTAAGGCTCCATGAAGATTCTCCAGGAAGGCAAATACCGTGGTGAAAGAATATGGAGTTGGGAGTTTTATGACCTGCGTTCTAGTCAGCTCTACTATTAAATTGCTGAGTGACCTTAGGTTTCATCCCTTCTCTGGGCCTCAGATTTCCTCCTCCGCCAAATGAGAGGGTTGGGCTAGCAAGGTTCGAAGGTCCCCGCCAGCTCTGACAGTCTATGATTCTAGGAATTTCTTATTCTGCCGCTGGGGAAATGAAAACATTGTGAATCCAGAAGTGATTTGTTAGCCACTGAGAGGCCAAATGCCTCCAATGGCAGTAGGCCATGAGCCAAGCACGCGATTCCAGCTTTTGCCACAGACTCGGCTTCAGTTCCCGCCTCAATCTCTCTGACTGGAAAATGAAACTAGAACACTCTTCATTCCTCCCAAGACAGCTGCTGAGAAAAGGCACTTGAGTTCCATGTAAAGTATACTGCTAAAAAAAATGTTCTAGAAATGTCTTCATAAACACAACCATCAAAGAAAGCAGTGGTCTGGCTTCATTTACACAATTGCCAGATAGGCTGAATTTCACCACTGTGGGGCTAGTTATCAAGACAGCCGAGGATTGTGCTGTGGCTGATATCTCTTGATGGTTCCAGAGATCAAAACTGTCCATGGACATTTGTAACAGGAGAAACTAATTAAATAAATAATAAAACTCAATAGTAGGACTTAATCTGAATCGTGTCCCATAATTCATCCACAATTCAAATAGTGATCTCATAATTAATTTCTCAATAAAAGACATAATGAAGCACATAGTTTTTGAATAATCATAGACAATGGGAGATAGGTTAGAAACTTAGAGACAGTCAAATATCCTAGTTTCCTAAGAGGGGAAAGGAATGGATTCCAGGAAGACATCAGTAAACTTGGACTCTATCCTCACCAAAATTATGAAATGGGTTATTCAGCAAGTGACTTGTGAATAGTTAAAAAAAAGAATGACAGTGACAACTAGACATTTATGTGGGTTCTCTCTCATTGATGCACAAAGACAGAAGGTGTTTACTATTTGTATAACCTTGGACAAGTCACTTAATTTCCTGGTCTCCATGTCCTCATGTGAAATATAAAGGGATTAAGCTAAATGGTCTCTGAGATGACTTTCAGTTTTAGTTCTATGACCTTATGTCTCTAAGAACAAGTCATACAAACAAACGTTATTTCCTTTTTTGGCTGGTCTATTAGATTTTTTAATCAGAGAAATCTTGTAAATTAATCATATCTTGATTTCAGAAAAGCAATTGGTAAAGCCATGTGTTTTTTTGATATAATATATGGGCTATATAGTTAAGTGGATTTGGAACTGGTTCAACCTAGAAAGAAGTCTCTAGTGCAGCATCACCAGGCTCTGTCTGTGGCCAAAGACTAATCACCATTCTTAATCAATTATTTGAATAAGGACATTCAATTCAATTGATTTGAAGACTATCTATTAAACACCTATCCTGAAAGATACTATACCATGATGCAGGAATACAAAAATAAATATAGATAAGACTCTTATTTCAAGAAGCCTACAAACATATGGATAGAAACTACATGTGTGTGTACATACACACATATATACACAATACATTTATATACATATACATATATGTATATATTCATACATAATACATGCTTGGAAACTGTATATATGTACATAAATATATGTATACACATAATTGAAAACTATATATATGCACATATATATAGTTTCCATCTATTTGCTTAAAACACATACACATGTATACATGTATGTATATATATTATATATATGTATACATATTTATATACGTAAGAGGGAGAAAGTCCAGTTTGGCTGGAACCTACATGATGTGGAGGGGATATTATGAGATGGGAATGGAAAGCTAAATTGGAACAGGAACATGGAAAGTCTCAAATGTAAGGAGAAGTAGTCGATACTTTATTTAGGAGGCAGTTGGGAACCCCTGGAATGATATCATGAGAGTAATCCTTCCATTAGGATGCTTACTTGAGCACCAGTGTGAAGAATGTTGTTCAGTTGCGTTCAATTCTCTGTGATGTCATTTGGGATTTTCTTGGCAGAGATACTGGAGTGGTTTGTCGTATCCTTCTCCAGCTTGTTTTACAGATGAGGAAACTGAGGCAAATGGGGTAAGTGATTTGCCTGGGGTCACACAGCTAGTAAGTGTTTGAGGCCAAATTTGAACTCAATCTTCTTGACTCCAGGACCAATGCTCTATTCACTGCATCAAATAACTGTTAAGAAGGATGGATTACAGAAAGGGAAAAATGAAGGCAGGAAGATGAGAGAGCAAATGAAAAGAAAGGCACACCTGAACTAAGGTAATTTCAAGGGGATAGATAAGACAGAAGCCATGGAAACCAGAACCAATAAGGAGTTGGAGCTGATCAGATTTAGGAAGAAGAGAGAGGGAAGAGACAAGGATGACTCAAAGTCAATGAATGTAGGTGTGCATAGAGCACAGAATGCCAGCACCCCCTGGGAGAGCGTTCCCATTAGTCTTGCCCCCTGAGAGTGAAGGTACGAGCCATCAAGATATATGTATTTCCTCTACCTTGAGAGATGCCTCCCCTCCTTGGAAGTCTTAAACAGAGGCTGGACAACCACTTGCTGGGTATGTTATAATGGGGATTTCTTTCAAATATGATTTGGACTAGATGACTGCTAAAGTCCCTTCCAACTATCCAATTTTGGAGTTTCTGTGGCAAATTATGATTAGTTCTATTTTAGGCATAGGATGATAGATTTAGAGCTGAAGGAGATCATAGAGATCATTTAAGTCATTCAACTTGTTTTACAGATGTTGAACCCGAGGCCCAGAGTGGGGAAATGACTTACTCATGGGATTATGTGACAGAGCTGGGATTTGAACCCAAGTCTTCTGAACCCAGATGCAATATTCTTTCCACTACACATATTGAATGTGCAATAGCAGCAGCATGTTCAAGCAGAGTTATCTAGCAGTCAGAAATCTCAGATGAGGGACCTGGTGAAAGGCTGGAAGGGTGGGATTGACTTGGCAGTTGTCTGTATAGAGGTGATCATTGAAGCTCTGGACCAGATGAGATCACCAAAGGAGAGAAGATAGGTGTGCCAGAAGAAAGCCTTGGAGAATACCTTACATTTAAAGTAGGGGAAAAGGATGAGGAATCAGGCAAGGAAATAAAGAAAGAAAAATTGGAAGGTAATCAGTAAGCATTTATTAAGTGCCTACTACGTGCCAAGTGCTAGGAACAAAAAGAAAGGCAAAAAGCAGTTCCTCCTCTCAGGATGCTCACAGTGTCACAGAAGCTAAGGTGGGGTGGAGCCAAGATGGCAGAGTAGAAAGATACATATACTCTAGCGCTTCCCCCACAGTCCACAAAAAAGCTGTAAAATATGACTCTCAACAAATTCTAGAGCAGCAGAAGACACAGAACGACAGAGTGAAAGAGGTTTCCAGCCAAAGGTAACCTGGAAGGTCAACAAGAAAAGGTCTATCTCACAGGATGCTGAGTGGAGCAGAGCCCAGCCCTGGCCATGAGGCATCGGGAAGAAAAGGACCTGAACAGACTTCTGGGGCAGAATTCCCAGCAGGGAGGGTCCCAGATCCCTCAATCCACAAGCTACAAAGAAAGCTCCAAAGATCAGTATGGGAGGGCTTTACCAGCCAGATGAGAGGGGAACTGGGTTCCCACAGCACTGGCCCTGGGTGGTGGCAGCAGCAGGAGTCAGGCAACTATGGTGGCCAAGGAAGCAGCATTGTCCAGGCAGCTCAACTTAAAGCCTCTGGAGGAATGGAGCAGCTGATCCAAACCTCAGCCCTCAGTGGAAGCCTCACCCCCACCCAAAGCAGATTTGAATCTCAACCTTGTACCATGGAAAGGAGAAGCACTAGGACCCTCCTCTTGACAAAGGATTCAGAAGTCAAGTAACTGGCTGGGGAAATTCCCAAAAAAGGGAAAAAAAATAAGACCACAGAAGGTTACTTTCTTGGTGAACAGGTGCCTTCTTCCATCCTTGCAGAGGAGGAAGAACAAGGCATACTGCCAGAGGAAGTCAAAGCCTCTGCCTCCAGCACCCCCAAAATGAATATGAAGTAGACTCAGGTCATAGAAGAACTTGAAAAGCGAGTCAGTAGCCTGCTAAAGGAGAACCAAAAACATGCTGAGGAAAATAACACCTTTAAAAAGAGGCTAACTCAATTGGAAAAAGAGGTCCAACAAGTCAATGAAGAGAACAAGGCTTTAGAAAGCAGAATTAATCAAATGGAAAGGCGGTTCAAAATTCACTGAAGAAAATAATTTTTTTAAAAAAGAGAATCAAGTTCAGGGAAGCTAATGACTATGACATAAACCAAGCAGTTAGAAAACAAAACCAAAAGTTTGAAAAAATAGAAGATAATGTGAAACATCTCATAGGAAAAACAACTGACCTGGAAAATAGATTCAGGAGAGTCAATTTAAAAATTATGATACTACCTGAAAGCCATGATCAAAAAAAGAGCGTAGACATTATCTTTCATGAAATTATCAAGGAAAATTGCCCTGATATTCTAGAACCAGAGGGCAAAATAAATATTGAAAGAATCCACCAATCACCTCCTGAAAGAGACCCCAAAAGAGAAACTCCTAGGATTATTGTAGCTAAATTCCAGAGTTCCCAAGTCAAGGAGAAAATATTGCAAGCACCTAGAAAGAAACAATTCAAGTATTGTGGAAATACAATCAGGATAACACAGTATCTGGAAGCTTCTACATTAAGGGATCAAAGGGTCTGGAATAGGATATTCCAGAAGTCAAAGGAACTGGGATTAAAACTAAGAATCACCTACCCAGCAGAACTGAGTATAATACTTCAAGGGAATAAATGGTCATTCAATGATATAGAGGACTTCTAAGCATTCATGATGAAAAGACCAGAACTGAATAGAAAATTTGACTTTCAACCACAAGAATCAAGAGAAGCATGAAAAAGTAAGCAAGAAAGAGAAATCACAAAAGACTTTTTAAAGCTGAACTATTTACATTCTTACATGGAAAGAGAATATTTGTAACTCTTGAGACTTTTCTCAGTATTTGAGTAGTTGGAGGAATTATACACACACACACACACACACACATGCACATATATAGACAGAAAGTACAGGTTGAGTTGAATCAGAAGAGATGATATCCATAAAAAATAATAAAATGAAAATTAAAGGGTGAGAGAGGAAAATACTGGGAGGAGAAAAGGAGAAATGGAATGGGGCAGGCTATAACTCACAAAAGAGATAAGAAAAATCCTGTTCAATAGAGGAGAAAAAGGAGAAGATGAGGGGGGAAAAGTGAAACTTACTCTCTTCACATGTGGCTTAAGGAGGGAATAACATGTTCACTAAATTTGGTATGAAAATCATCTTACATTACAGGAAAGTAGGGGAAGAGGGGACAAGTAGGGTAAGGGGGATGATAGAAGGCAGGGCAAATGGGAGAAGGGAGTAACTAGAAGTAATCACTTTTGGGAAAGAACAAGGTCAAATGAGAATAAAAAAGGGGGGACAGGATAGGATAGAGGGCAATATAGTTAGTATTATACAACATGATTATTATGGAAGTCTTTTTGCAAAATGACACATATATAGCTGGTATTGAATCACTTACCTTCTCAGTGGGGATGGGTAGGGAGGGAGGGAAGGAGAGAAGTTGGAATTCAAAGTGTTAGAAACGAATGTTAAGAATTAATATTGCATATCGTAGGGGAAAAAAAGAAACACAGGTAATGGGGCATAGAATTTTATCTTGCCCTACAAGAAAAGAGAGAAGATAGGGATAAGGGAAGGGTGAGGTGTGATAGAAGGGAGGGTACATTGAGACAATGCAAGGTATTATGGGGAGAGGGAGGGGGAGAGATGGGGAGAAAAATTGGAACTCAAAATTTTATGGAAATGAAAATCAAAATCTAAAAATAAATAAAAAAAGATTATAAAAAAAGAAGAAGCTAAGGGAGAAAAAGGGTATCAAAGAGTAAGCTATGGGCATCAGCCTTCATTGTTACAGAGAGATCAAGGGAAATAAGGACAGAAAAAATGTCACAGACTTTTTTTTTAATCAGAAAGCCATTAGTGACATTGCAGTGTTGTAGTTTCAATAGAATGGTGGAGTAGAAAGCTAGATAGTCATGGGATGAAGAGAGAGTGGGTGGTAAGGAACTGAAGACAGCAAGTATAGATACCTCTAAAAGTCTGGCAGTGAAAGGGAGAAAACAAAAAGCTAAGGCAATGGCATGTGGGCCAAATTTTCAGATGATCCAAAGCAGAGCCAGATAGTTAATGTAGTGGGCAACAGAAACAAGATCCAAAATGAGATCCATAGGATGAAAATAAGTCAAAATCAACTAGATGAACCGTAATGGGAATAAGTATTAAGTCCTCCATTTTGGTTAAAAACTGACCCAACAACATTAACGATTACATGAGGCTAGGCCTAGGGGAAATGGTTTGGCAGTCTTTCTAGTGAAAAAGATCTCAGACCTTTTAGTTGACCAAAAGCTCCATTTGGCCCAATAGCCTAATGTGGCTGCTAACAAAGCTCACAAGAGTTTAGCGTGTTTTAATAGAAGTATAGTGTGCCAGTCGTGGGAAAGGAGCATAGGGAAAGGAGCATGGTCAGACCGCACAGGGAGTATTGTGTTCAGTTCTGGGCACCACATTTTAGTGGGGGACGTGAACCAACTGGAGTGCATCCAGAGGAGGGTTACCAAGGATGATGATAAGGGGGTCTGAAAAATAGACGGCCCAGCCTGAAATAATTTTTTAACAACCAGACAATGTGGTGAATAGCTAGCAATTTTCTAGTTCTAAAATGAGGATAAACAAGCTTATGTTCTCTGTATGACAGCCATCGGTGATGTTGGCAGGTTTAAGTGGGAAGGTATGGCAACTGGAAAGGAAACAAGGGATTTAGGGAAGTTACTGGAATTTCAGAAGATCTTGGAGTAAGAAATATCTCTTTTTATGCTCATCACTACCTCCCCACACTGAATGGTTGAAGAGCCACTACTCAAGCTAATGAGCTGGGTCAATTAATTGGTAATCATTGATTCCCCTCTTAAGAATTTGCTGAACTTATCCTCTTTTAATTTACTCTCAAACTTCACATGTTGAATTAATGGTATTGTCACTCCATTAAATATGAAAAACATGAGAGGCCAGAAAATTTAAACTGAAATTAACAAGTACAAATTCATCTGATTAGCTTCATGGAAAACAGTGAGTAAAGTAGATTCTATTGTTTAGAAGCCTTAGAAATTAAAGACAGGAAAAGGGCATCCATTCTGGTTATTGAGAGGTTTTTGAAGAATAACTTGTACGTGATTGTCCTAAACAGTGAAGTCTTCTAGCACCAAATTATTTTAGAGATGGAATGTCCATAAAGCACTATATGAATACATACACTCCTAACAATAATTATTTTTGGACAGGATCTGAGATTTCTTTGATATCCAGAGTTCCAAGTAAGGAATTTCCTTTAGCAGTGTAGGTTTGCTCCTTCTTTGCCACTTAAAGAGTTCCCTGGTGGCACTGAAAAATTGCCTAACTTTTCCAAGGTCATATAGTATGTGTCAGAGAGAGAACTGGAACCTGGTCTTCTTGACTTCCAGGGGATCTTTCTATCCAATATACCCTAGTTAATCATTAGCAGCAGCAGTATAAACAACTCACATTTGTATAGCACGGAAAGTTTGCAAAATATTTTACAAACATTAACTTATATGAAATTCCCAACAATGCTTTGAGGTAGGGACTGTTGTTGTCCCCATTTTACACTTGAGGAAACTGAGGTTAGAAGAGATTAAATGACTTGCCCAGGTTAATATTGATAATAAAGGGTTTGCTTGCTCTGAGGCTAGCTCTTTATCTACTATATCATTCTGCCTCATGGTCTTTATTTTGTTCTCGTCTTTTTTGATGGAGTTCAGATAGAAATGGTCCTGGGACAAGTCTCAGTCTTGCTAAAATTGTAAAATTCTTTTACATTGAATGTTTTGCATGCTATTTTGCAAGTGGGGACAGCGCCTGCTTTTGTCCTTGAACAAAAATATTGAGAGATAACTTATCTTCTATGGGCTCAGTGAAAGCAACTAAGAGACAACTCCAGTGGCAGAGAATATGATGCGGACAGTACATCCTTCTTCCTGTTCCCACATGGTTTTGATTCCTTTTGCTAGATCTCTGTATTTTGACTGCATTTCATTCCATGTAATTTGGAGATTGAGACTATTCCATATGACCATGTCTCTTTAAAACATTGTTCTGTAATTTATGACTCAGTGGGCTAAGTTCAGTTGATTGTGGGCAACAATTTTGTTTGTGATCATGGTCCAGTTCTAGCTCAGTTTTGTGGTTGAATTCTGAAGACTGTTTTGAGATCTGTATTTGTAATATCAGGAATTGTCAATTTATATGTTAGTTTATGAAAGAAAGCAAACTCCTCTTGATGTTTAATTCTAGCCACTGGGTCATACATTGTTAGGTTTTAGGTAGATACTAAATTATTGCTACCTGAAGTGATGTCTTGTGCAGTCTTTACTGTTTCCTGATATAATCCACATTGAAAAATAAGTCTAGGATCCTTAAGGATAAGTTGTCTGTAATTTCTGGTAGTGATGATCTGGTCCTAAATTGCCCTCATATCTTTGTTTCCAAAAATAAATTTTTCTGTGTGATTTGGTCATTTGTTCAACACTTCCTTGTTGATATTTTTTTTGGTTAAATTCACGTGGATGCCATCCATCAAAGACCTTTACTCTTGGATCTTAGCTAGGATCCTAAGGTACCTATATGGTACCATGGAGAGGGCACTGGGTGTTGAAGATCTGAGTGCAAATCCAATCTCAGAAATTTCCTAGCTGTGTGACCCCAGGCAAATTGTTTAATTTTGTTTGCTTCAGTTTCCTCATCCATTAAATGGGAATAATAATAGCACCTACCTCCTAAGACTTTTATGAGGATCAAATGAGATAATAATTGTAAGGTGCTTAATATAATGCCTAGCACATAGTAGGCATTATGTAAGTATTAGCTATTAGTAGTATTATTGGCTATTTCATGAGCACTAGCTGGAAGTAAGCCACTCGTAGTTACATTTGAAAATTCCAATAGCATGTACCCATTTTTAGCCTTTACTATTGTTTAGGTAAGTGATGTCTTCTTGTTCCAAAATTATTTCAGTATGTTTTTAGTGTTTTTATCATGTGTTCTGAGAATGTCTATTAGTCCTCTTCTTGTTATTATTCACCAGTAAGCGGACCACTTAGTAATGAATTCTTTAGCCATGACAATCCACGAAACAAAGAAAAATCAAAATTGATACTCAGGCCTGTGCAGTGAATCCAGCTGTTGTGGTGATGGTAATATAAAGTAGTAGCAGAGGATGCAAAGGATCCACTCAGGGTTTAGACCATCTTACAAACATTCCTTTAATTTTTGTTACCCTAAATGAGAGTCCAACAGATTGACATTGTCCAGATCTTATTCTAAGTCACACCCACTCATTTGAAGTATCCCTCAAGGCTTCATCAGGGGCCCTCTTTTCCTTTCACTTTATTATAGACTCTCCTTTGGTGATCTGAGTGGGCAGTGGCCTTGGGTTCAATTTTCATGTCTATACAGATGATAACCACATCTGTATGCACAGTCCTAGTCTCTCTCCTGAACTATGGTCACACATCTCCAACTGCCTCTTGGACACACGTCTGACAGATCTCATTATCTTCCCTCTCATCCTAACCTCTCTTCTTCCTAACTTACCTGTTACTGTCAAGGACTTCACCATCACTACCAACCTCCCAGTCACTCAGCTTCACAACCTCAGTGTCATTCTCCACCTTTTAACTTGCACTTATCCCACATATCCTATCTGTTGCTATGCCATATCTTTTCTATAAACTACTTCTTTCCATTCACATAGCTACCATTCTAGTGCGAGCCCTCATCATCTCATGCTGAACTATTGCAATAGCCTTCTAATTAGTCTCTCTGTCTTGTCTCTTTCCACTCCAGTCCATTTTCCATTCAGTTGCCATAGTGATCTTCCTAAAGCTATCTGACAACATCATCCACCCTACTCAGTGAACTCAAGAGGCTACATATTGCCTTCAGAATAAAACATAAAATCCTCTGTTTAGCTTTTAAAGCCCTTCACAAATTAGCCCCTTCCTCCATTCCAATCTATTTACACTTTGCTCCCCTTTGTGTACTCTATAATCCATCTGCACTGGTCTTCCTGATGGTCTTCACAAATGACACTCCATCTCCTAGCTCCATGCCTTTTCATTAGCTGTCCTTTATGTCCAGCTTGTTCTTCAGTTCAAATCCTAAATTCTGCAGAAAACCTTTCCTGGTCTCCTTCCCGACCCCACAGCTAGTACCTTCCCTCTGAAGTTACCTTTCATTTATACTATATATATATATATATCTCTTACATGTACATAGTTATTTACATGCTGCCTCCCCCATTAGAATGTGAATTCTTTGAGGGCAGGGAACATGTCTTTACTTTTCTTTGTAAACACAACTCTCAGCACAGCACCTGGCACACTACATGTAATTAGTAATTTCTTGTTGGCTGATTGCTTGACATGCTACTGAATAATCAGAAATAGATAAATATGACCATTCTCAAAGACACAAAGAACTTGCACCTTAATAGAAGGATGTCTCACAGTTCCTCCTTGGAGAGGAGGGTCAAAGGGTTGGCACAGTTGGTTTCATTTTGCATCCAAAGACAAGAAAAATTACCATTTCCTAGAATTACTTGATCATCTCAATTTGCAGGGCTCATAATCAGTGTATCCAAAAACACCACCATGAAAATGACTTCAGATGATGTGCCATTATCTTTGAAAAAGATGAAGAAGCAAAGAGTTCCCATAACAATGTGACGTGTTCCTTCAAACCAAGTCAACATAGACCTGGTGACTTCAAAACAAAGACAGGCACATGGGAAAATGGTATACATATATAATATACATATACACGATGGAATTGAGATTAGAAATGAATGGGTCCAAAAGCTAGAAAAAAAAAAAACTTATGCCTACATGATGATGATGATGATGATGATGATGATGATGCTATTTGACAAGAAGGAGTTGGTGAAGTTGATTTTATCATATGTCCAGAGACAATAAGAAACATCATTTCACAGGACATTTGGTTATCTCACATTAGAGTGTTCATGATAAGTATTTGCAAAAAGACCACCATGAAAATAATTGGAGCTCATGCATGAACATCTCTTGCAGAGAATGAGGAGGTACAGAAAGTCTGTTAAAAACTCAAGACCCTCCACATTAAATCAACATATACTTTGATACTCAGTTGTTTCACTGACAAGGTGGAAATAGACAAGGCCAGCAAATATATTTTGGAAAATTCAATGGATCAGGATTAGGCAATGAAAGAATACTAAGAGTTATAGACTTCCCAGAGGCTCAAGCCCACACATTATAAAGACTTTTTTGAGAAAAAATCAATCCAAAGGTATTAGATATGACAAGCACCAAATTCACCAAACATGAAATTGATTATTTTCTAATGGTCAAGAAACAACTCAATAATAACATGGGAGTCACTACTGAATCAATTGTCTGTGCATAGTCAGAGGACAGACTTGTTAGAACAAGCATAAAAATTAAAATAAAACTAGAAGACAGATTAAAAATGAAATAAATATGATGTTCAATTAGACAAATCCAAATCTGACCAATTTAAATAACTTGTTGATCTCAAAAAACTTACATGGAGGAAGGAAAGAACATCAATAATGATTACAATAATTTCATACAGAAGTTTAATCGATATAATACAAATGCCATAATGAAGAGAACAGAAGAGCCTAAAAAGTGCCTTATAGTTAGCAAACACTTCACTTACTTCCCAAGTGAAAAAAGATGATGACAAGGATAATGCTAGTTTAGGAAATATACTAATTTATCACATCTACCAAGAAGGATGGTACAAATATTAACAATATTGCATCATAAAACAGGTAACACTTAAGGAAAGCTTGGTGATAGACTCAACTAAGCAGGGTCATCCTAAGGGCATTTAATGATGAACCTAAGAAGACAACAGATAAATGATGGAAAAGATCTGCAACATAATTATGACACTTCTTTCAATAGCAAAGACAAGAAAGCTACCACACTGGGACTCTAACATCATAATCTCAAATGCCCTTCTAGAATGAGAATGAAGATGAGGTATGCAGCTGGATTAGACTTAAGTGTACACAGAGCATGTCAATGCTGAAGGTAACACAACTGGGAGTATGTCGAGGAATTGATTCTCAAGGTAGCTAAAGGAAGGAAAGGTAACAGAGGTATGTAAAAATTTCAGATATTATTATTACCAAAAAGGTGACAAATAGAACATCAACAATGAAGTATGTTGGATATGGAGTTGGAGAACTTGGCTTTGAATTCCAACTCCTCCATTTACTATCTCTGTGACCTTGGGTAAGTCACTTAACTGCCCTGGGCCTCATTTTCCTCATCTATAAAATGAATGGTTTGGCCTAGATGGCCTATAACATCTCTTCCACCTCTAAATCTATAGTTCTGTAATCCTATCAGCCTATATATCTACTTTCCCATCCACATACTATCTATGTGTGCAGCAGAGGTATCCTCAATGAGGTTGTTCAAAGGGAGCAATCAGGTTTCAGCAAGGAATGTTCCATAGTAGACCATATCTTTACCATCATATGTGCACTTGTAAACAATACAAGATCCTACTGTATTTATTATTTGCTGACTATAAAAAAGCATTTGGTTCAATAGAGCAAGACTATTTTAAAAGTGTCCCCCCATGCATAGGTCAAAATTATTCAAATTTGCATGAAAGATATAACAACAGAGATTGCCATAACCAATGTACTGATCATTAATATCAGTCAAAGCATAAAACAAGGAAACATATACTTAGGAAAGGCTTTTTATTATAGAAATTATAGAAAGTTATTAAAGAATTATAGAAATTATAGCATTATAGAAAAGATACAGCACTGAATCTAGGTTTTTTCTTTTAATTTTAGTTTTTCTCAATAACCTGTAAACAAAAATTTCTAACATTTGTTTTTTAAAAATTTGAGTTCCAAATTCTTTCCCTCCCTCTCCTTCTCAATGAGAAGGCAAGCGATTTGATGTAGATTATAATATGTAGTCATGCAAAACATTTCCATATTAGCCATATGTTGCAAAAGAAAACACAGATCAAAAAACAGAAATAATAAAAAAGTTTTTAAAAATGTGCTTCAATTTGCATTTATACACCATCAGTTCTTTTTCTAGGGTGGAAAGCATTTTCATCCTAAATCCTTCTGAATTGTTTTGTATCCCTGGATTGCTGAGAATAGTTAAGTCATTCTTGGTTGATCATCTTACAATATTGTTGTTACTATGTACAATGTTCGGATTCTGCTCATTTCATTTTGTATCAGTTCATGTAAGTCAGGTTTTCTGAAAGCATCCTGCTTGTCAATTCTTACAGCATGATAATATTCTATCACAATCACATAGCACAAGCTGTTCACTCACTCCTTAGATGATGTCTAATTCTTTGCCACCACAAAAAGACTGGTTATATTTTTATACTTTTATAGGTGCTTTTCCTTTTTTATCTCTTTGGTATATAGACCTAGTGGCAGTACTGCTAGATCAAAGGGTATGCACAGTTTCATAGTCCTTTGGGCACAGTTGCAAATTGCTCTCCAGAATGGTTGGATCAGTTCACAACTCCACGAACAGTGCATTAGTGCCCCACTTTTCCCACATCCCCTCCAGTATTTGTCACTTCTTTTTTTGTCATATTAGCCAACATGATAGGTATGAGATAGTGCTTCAGACTTGTTTTAATTTGCCTTTCTCCAAAGTCTAAGTCTTGAAGAGAGATTCTGTATAGACTATAAGATCCACTAAATGCTCCTATTTGTGGATAAAACTGTGCCGTTTGCATCAAGAACTAAGATACTGTAGAACTATTTCAGAGAGATGCATGATTCAAAAGAGTTTATTCTTTTTTTAAAAGAGTTTTTTCTAACCATCTATATGGGAATATCAAGCAGATAAAGAATGGTTATTGTCCAAATTATTATATGAAGTTAGATGCAGAACTTATCCATAGACAGACACTAAAAATGGACAGTATTTTGGACACAAAATTGAACAGTAGAATAAACTAGGTTTCCTTTAGGGTATTGTACAATATTTTAATTACCTCACACTTCTCCCTGAAACAGAAGCTTATCTTCACAACCAATATTCTAACAGTGTTTTGTATGACTATGACTCATAGAACATTACAGTCTACAAAGAATTGAAAATTAGTTTCACCCAGAGGACAACAGGGAGTCACAAAATGGGCATGTACAGGCTGCCACACATAAAAAACAAGGAACTAGAAAGGAGAAATGGAATAAAAGATGCCATCAGAGAAAGTATAAGTGAAAAAAAATGGACTGATCACATGGTGAGAGCAAGGGATAACTGATGGATTACAGTAAGTGTGCCCCACCGGATGTTTTTATGTTATTTATTTTCTTCATTTTTGAAGAGGACATCATGAGGTGATGTCTTAACTTATGTGTGAATTGAAGTGAGGAAGAGTTACACAAAGTCATCAGCCCCATTTTCTATTCCAGAGTCACTGAAGTCTAGTGTTAAGACAAAAGTCAGGATGAATGGTGATGACCCAGGACACAGTGGATGACCTTGGTGTCTTTGATGTCTAACCAAGTTCTAAGCACTTGGTTCCACAGATCCTCCTTTAGCTACCTTCATGGCTGCTGGAATAAATTATTCTCATCTACCTATTCTGCTGGGGGAAGTCTTTACATGTTTGGAGTAGACATTTCCCTAACTCACTGACATATTTGAGACCTGTTAGTTACCCTCAACTGGGTTAGCCCATGTGCAGAGATTTTATAGGGGTATGGCAGCTGCACATGTTACAGCTTCTTGGAGCCACAGATGAGACTTAGGTGAAAGGTGGACACCAAAGGTGGATGACCTTCCCTGAAAAGGACTTGGCAAGCCCTCACACCAAAGGTTCAGGTCCTTCCTGAATGCCCCATACCCACTGGTGCCATTGCAAATAAGGAAGGCCTTGGGAATGTTGGGTGGACCCCGATGGCAAACTTGTGCTAGCACATTGACAACAATTTCACCCGATGGGCAGCTATGTATGGTCACAGACCCATTTGATTGATTGAAACATTTGGGTTTGTCTAATGTAACTGCAAGTAGTTTTACCTCTGAATAGAGCTTAGTATTGGGTGGACTTAGTCTGAAAAAATTTGAGAGGTTAGAAACATCAAGAAGATAAAGGAACATTCAGTGAACATTGTGAGGATTTCATAGATTCGTAAAATGTCAAGGCTCAAAGGGGCACCTCAGAGGCAATGGAAAATTACTCTTAAGATGAAGTCAGAAAATAACTGAGCCTGATTTAGTATACATAGAAGAAATCCATTTTATGAGTGATGTAAATATACAGACACTGAGGAATTGATTTTCAAGCTATTCAAAGAGGGAAAAATACCAAAATAATGAGGAAAAATTCATGGACCATACTACTACTAAAGTAGATAACCAAGATGCCATCAACTGCTCCTGACACTTAATTATTTCTTTTTCATCTCTATAAAGTCATCATGAGAATGATCTACATTGTATTGGGGGTATTTGTGATAGAATTAGGAGAATGGGACAGGCAAACTATCCCTCTATGCTGCTCACTTGGAAAGCTCACTTTCTGTCATTTGATTCAGCTAATACCTCTTTATTGATGATCCCCAAATGCCTGTCTCCAGATCTGATCTTAATCCAAGCTCTGTGTTCATATTTTCTATTGCCCACAGGATATTGATACTTGAATGTCCCACTATCACTCAAACTCAACAAAATCCTAGCTGAACTCATCACCTTCACCCTCCAACAGACTTCTGAATTCTCCATTCCTGGCAATGGTGCCAGTATTCTCTTGGTTTTCCATGCTTAAGACCTTTGAGTCATCTTTTCCTTTTTTGTACTTCACATACGGATTGGAGTAATTGATTTTGGAGGTTCCTTCCAGTTTTGAGATGCTATGACCTAGTTATCCATCAAGTCCTATAATTCTCATTGAAGTAACTCTTGTATCTCTTCCCTCCTTTCCATTCTCACTGCCACCACCCTGGTCCAGACCCTCATCATCTTATGCTTGAACTACTACTGTTCTCCTTGACTCAAATAACTCCCCCTGCCAAATTATTCTTCCTAAAAATGTCCATGCCATGTCGCTACCCTTCCCAAGAACTAGCAATGGATCACTATTACCTATTAGATAAATGGATCATTATTGCCCAATCTCTTCATCAAGGTCCTTCATAATCTGGCTTCACTCAATCTATCCAATTTCATATCTGCTACAATCTGTGTGAACTATACTGCTTTATGCACCCAAATGAATGCCTTTAAGAGGAAGCCAACCGAAACCCCCTATTAGGAGTACTTGGGTCAAAAAGCTGGGGATGAAGGGGAGTAACATAGCAAAATCTTAAGAGAGGAATGGAAAACCTAGCCCTTGCTTAAACTCTTAGTTATTGAAATTTTCTTTCTTTTATATTTGAAAGGTTTTATTTTCCTGATTGCTTGTAGAATTTGTTCTTTGTCATTGGAGTTTGAAACATGTTACTGTTGTTATTTTAATTCTGAGGGCATTATATGGATTCTTTCCATGGATGCTTTGTTTTCTGTGCTCCAAAGTTCTGGGCAATTTCAGGGCATCATTCTTTGCATTATAGTGTTCAGGTTTTTCTTACTTCTGTTCTGGGAGGTCTATGATTCTTAATTTTTGTCTCTACTTCCTGTCTTTGAAATTAATGTGTTTTTCTTGTATAGCAGTCATGTGTTCTTTTAGTTTTATTGATTATTGATTAATTGATTGATTAATAAAGCAATAATATTGATTTATTAAGAAAATTTCCGATTGTCCTTAACTTCAGTACATTTGTTTTCTCAATGAGCTGTTGTTGCTTTCATTTCTTTTTTCATCTGTCATTTGTCACCATGGATTCAAGTTTTTCTGTTTTGCTGTGCAGGCCATAAATACTGTCATTTGTCCTAATCTAAATTCTTCTCTCAGGGTTCTGATTTGACTTTTTTTTAACCATTCTGGAACATCCTGCTATGATTTCATGTTCTCTTGGGCATCCACAGGGTTCTCTGTTCCCTCAGGTGTTGGTTCAATATCCTTTGTCTTGCAATATTTATTTAGATATATTTGAAATCTTTACAAGTCTTATTACTCATATTCTCTTCTGATTTTAGTACCTTGGCTATTGATTTATCTGCTTGTGCTCTAGGTTTTTAACTGGATTTTCTCCTCCTGAGATCTTCGGTGATTTTAGATTTTTTTCTTTTATGTTCCCCTGCCTCTCACTGTCAGGCTCCTTTCCCTTTGATGGTGGGTTTGACTCTCAGTCTGACTCTCAAAAGTATTTCATTCTCCTTCCTCATGGGGAAATTCATTTTTCTCTTGCCTCTGTCACAGCCTCAAGTACCTTCCTCAGGGATAGGACTGATTCCAATTGTGTGCCAATCTCCTTTCCTTCAGGTTGGGTGCACTAGGTCCCTTCCCTCAGTTCCCCCTATTCTTTAGTTCTCTGGCTGCTCTGAGTTTGTATCTACTACTTTTTTGAAGGCTTGGGAGAGGGCAATGGAGTGGGTGTTCTGAGCTGAGTTTCCACTGCTTTGGGGATTCCCTGCCTAGGGGCCACACTAGGCAGAGTGTCTTCCTTTAGCTCTACCTCCTCCATATGTGACTTGACAGAGTTGAGGTACATTGCTTGTTGCAACAGAATACTGACATGAGAGCAAGGGCAGCATGTCAGCAGAGACTTCAGGAACAGGTAAAATTCCTGAGTGGGTCTCAGTGCATAAGCAGATGGGTCAGTTTAGACACCCTGCCAGAGGGAGGAGCTCAGTGGTGAGAAGACTTGCTTAGAAAGTCCATTAGGGGTTACCATTCTCTGCTCATAATTCATAGGGCTGTTACCTTGCTCAGTGTCTTGGTTTCTTGTCTTGTGGAGTGATCTGTAATTGTTCTATCTATGGTAATAATTCTTCTTTTGGGGACTTCTTGAGAGTTAGTGGAGAATAGAGAAAATATCTGATCCTCCATCTCACTGGTCTAGGTGACTTCTAGCCTCTCTCCATTTTAATCCATATGGAATACTGTCTTTATGTTAATCTCATCAGGTTTAAGGTCATTGCCACATAAAGTTATATTTCTTTCTTTTAAAAACCAATTAGCATTTTATTTCTGCATTTTGTTTTTACATCCTGGTCATTTCTAAATATATCACATACATCCCCACCACCATTTAGTATGATTTCCCAACTAACAAAGAAAAACAGCCAATATAGCACCTAGATCTGGCAATATATTCAATATTCTGCTCCCATGGTCTTCATATCTCCAAGGAATGGGGGGCGGGGATTGTATTTCTTCATCCATGTGTTGTTAATTCTCTGGCCAAAGCACAAGCGACCAGGGAAATACCTTGATCCTCTAGGGAATGGGGAGGACCAATGGAGCTATCCAATTAAAGTAGATCCTTTGAAGTTCTGATAAGAACCCTGGGAAGATTGGTCACCAGCCTTTATAGAAAAGCTGATATCATAAGAAATAGATATTCATTTAATTAATTCTCTCTCCAAGAATATGATTTGGGAACTTCCTAGACAGTATTATTATGCTTAAGATAATTTTTAACTTTCTTCTCTGTCTCAGAAGATTCATCAGGTATGAGTTGCTGCTGAATATTCCTCCCAAACCTCATATTATAGCTTAGACCCTGAGTAGGCAGGAAATTTGTATATGTTGGCACTAGTCAATTTCATAATACTGATGGACTGAGAAATCCTGACTCATGGGGCTCAAGAGCAACTAATTTTTCTGCCCCCAAACATTCTTTCATCTCTGATCTGAGTGCCTTTGAGAGCCCCCTTTTTTCTAAATGGATCTGAAGAAATTTTGTTGTATTCTATCTGGAGATGATAAAGCTTTTAATAATGTCTTTTCAGGCTGGCATTGCAGTTAATACTAATGCTTAGGAGGATGTAGAATCTGACATACACACACACACACACACACACACACACACACACACACACCCTCATTTTCCTTCAGAAAAGCATAATTAAAGTTAGGATGTTTAATCATGAAAATACATCTGATCCAGAACACTGAACATGGCCCTTAGACAGCCGAGAGTCTGACTGCGATATCAAAATGTGACATATTTCAACCAGTAGACGAGTTTGGAGAGCATTTGCCTTTCCTTCTCTTAATTTTTCACTTCTTATCAGAGTTAGTGAAAAATAGATAAAAGCTATGAAGAGATGGGCCATGTAGCACAAAGAAGGATTATTTAGCTCAAAAGACAGGAGGAAGAGTCAGAACCAAGTAAATGAAGTAAAGACAGGAACTTGCCTGAGTTCTTCCCCAAACCCCTCCAAATACCTTTAAATGATGACTCTAAACAAATTCTACAGTGGCAGAACCCATAAAAAGACAAAATGAAACAATTGTGTAGCCCAAGATAGCTTAGAAGGTTGGCAGGAAAGATCTGTTACACCATGGTGAGAGAGGAGCACAGTGCAGTGCAGGCCATGCCCACGCAGATCAGACCCCAGCAAACCAGGAGTAGTCCTTGGGGTGATTGAATTAGTGGCAGCAGGGGCAGTGTCCAGACCTCTTAGCCCACAGACAGTAAAGGAATTGGATAATGGGTCAGAAGGAGATTTACAAGGGTCCCTTTTCTGGCACCAAGGGCAGGACTCTGTTTCATTGCCTATACTTGGATCTGGGTCTTGGTCCTAGGTCTTAGTCCTAGTGTGAGGAAGAGAACTCATACAGCAGAGCTTGTGGTTGCAGGGGAGCAGGGACCCTGGCCACAGCTGCAGAGTTGAAAAGAGTACTTGTGGTCACTCACAAACCAGTGCACAGTACAGGAGAGTAGTAAACACACCTATCCCTAGATCATACCATCTTGGAAGAGCCACAGGTCCCCAGAACTATCTCTGAAAGCAGCTGCACAAAATCCTGAACCTTGGGACAGTGTTCCCTCCACTTGGGAAACAGAGCCCAACTTTAGCATAGAGCTAAAAGTCAAGAAATAGGCTGGAAAATGAGCAAATAACAGGAAAAAGTTCTGACCATAGAAAGTTACCATGGTGACAAGGAAGATCAAAACACAACTCAGAAGAAGATAACAAAGTCAAAATTCCTGCATCTAAAGGCTCAAAGCAAAATATGGATTGGTCTCAGGTCATGGAAGAGCTCAAAGAGATTTTAAAAGTCAAGTAAGAGAGGTAAAGGAAAAATTGGAAAGAGAAATCAGAGGGACATAAGAAAATAATGAAAAAGAGTCAACACCTTGGTAAAGGAGACACAAAACATACTACAGAAAATAACACCTTAAGAAACAGAATATGTCAAATGGTAAAAGAGGCAAAAATATCCAATCCAATAAAGAGAAGAATACTTTGAAAAGCAGAATTGGCCAAATGGAAAAAGATATACAAACATTCACTAAATAACATAGTTCCTTTGGAGGACTAGAAACTAATGGCTTTATGAGATATCAAGAAACAAACAAAATCAGAATAATGAAAAAATAAAAGAAAATGTGAAGTATTTCATTGGAAATATGGAAAAAAACTGACATGGAAAATGGAATCAGGAGAGATAAATTAAGAATTATTGGATTACCGTAAAGTCATAATAAAAACAAAAAGAACTCTTAGACATCATCTTTCAAGAGATTACCAAGGAAAACTGCCCTGATAATTCTAGAACCAGAGGGTAAAAGAGAAATTGGAAGGTTCCACTGATCACCTCCTAAAAGAGATCCCAAAATGAAAACTCCCAGGAATATTATAGCTAAATTCCAGACCTCCCAGATAAAAGAGAAAATGCTACAAGCAGTCAAAAAGAAATTATTCTAATATTGTGGAACCACAGTCAAGTTAGCAGGTTCTGCATTAAAGGATCAGAGGACTAAGAATATGATATGATTAGGATTACAGCCAAGAATCAACCAAATTGATTATAATAAATTAAAGTGAGTATAATCCTTCAGGGGGGAAATGGATATTCAGTGAAATAGAGGACTTTCTAGCATTCCTGATGAAAAAACCAGAACTGAGTAGAAAATGTGACTTTCAAACACAAGATGCAAAAGAAGTATAAAAGGGTAAACAGGAAAGAGAATAAGGGACGCAATAAGGTTAAACTCTTTATATTCCTACATGAGAAATCATGCTTATAACTCCTATAAACTTTCTCATTATTAGGGCAGTTGGAAGGAGTATACATAGAGAGCAGAGATGTGAGTTAAATATGGTGGTATAATTATCTAAAAAATAAAATTAAGGGATGAGAAAGAAGAATGCTCTGGGAGAAGAGGAAAGGGAGAGGTAGAATGGGATAAATTATCTGACATAATAGAGATCTGAAAGATTTTACAATGGAAGGGGAACATGGAGGAAGTGAGGAGGGAAGCACATGAACCTTACTGTCATTGGAATTGACTCAAAGAGAGAATAATATGCACACTCGGATGTAGGAATCTATCTTACCATACAAGAAAGTACAAAGGTAAGGGGATAATAGAAGGGGTGAGCAGAGCTGATAGAAGGGAGGGCATTTCAGAGGGAGTAAAAGTCAGAAGCAAAATACTTTTTAGTATAGACAGGGTAAAAGGGGGGAGAGAGAGAGAGAGAGAGAGAGAGAGAGAGAGAGAGAGAGAGAGAGAGAGAGAGAGAGAGAGAGAGAGAGAGAGAGAGAGAGAGAGAGAAGGATAAACAGGAGGGAAATAGGATGGAGGGAAATACATAGTTTGTAGTCATTACTGTGAAAATGTTTTTCTGATAAAGACTTCATTTCTCAAACATATAGAAAGCGGATTCAAAATTCTAGAAATATGAGTCATTCCTCAGTTGATAAATGGTCAAAGGATATGAACAGGCAGTTTTCAGACAAAGTAATCAAAGCTATCTATAGCTTTGATAAAAGCTATATAAATGCTCTAAATCACTATTGATGAGAGAAATACAAATTAAAACAACTCTGAGCTACTACCTCACACCTGTCATATTGGTTAATATGACAGAAAAGGAAACTGATGAATGTTAGAGGAGATGTGGGAAAATTGAAACACTAATGTACTATTGGTGAGGTGGTATACTGATTCAACCATTCTGGAGAAGAATTTGGAGCTATACCCAAAGGGCTATAAAACCATGCTTACCCTTTGACCAAGCAAGACCACTACTAGGTCAATATCCCAAAGAGATAAGAAACATAAAGAGAAAGAACCTATGTGTACAAAAATATTTATAGCAGCTTTTTTAGTGATGGCAAAGAATTGAAAATCAAAGTGATGCTCATCAACTGGGGAATGGCTGAACAACTTGTTGTATATGATTGTGATAGAATATTATTGTGCTATAAGAAATGATGAGAAGGATGCTCTCAGAAAATCTGTAAAGACTTACATGACCTGATTAAAAATAAAATGAACAGAATCAGGAGAACATTGTACACAGTAACAGCAATATTGTTTGATGATCTACTGTGAATAACTTAGCTATTCTCAGCAATACAATGATCCAAGAGAATTCTGTAGGACTTATGATGAAAAGTTCTGTCCATCTTCAGAAAAAGAACTGGTAGAGCCTGAATGCATTTTAAAAAATTTTTTCTTTATTTTTCTTGGGGTTTTTTTTCTCTGTGTTTTCTTTCACAGAATGACATACATGGAAATGTGTTTTGCATGACTACACATATATAAACTGCGTTAAATTGCTTGCCTTATCAGTGGGGGGAGGGAGAGGATTTGGAATTCAAAATGTGAAAAAAAATGTTAAAATTGTTTTTACATGTAATTTGGATATTAAATAATATTTTAAAAATAAATAAATAAAGATAGAATGTGTATAGGGGTGGGGGGACAACTCTATTAAAAGTAGAATATTGCACCTGCAACAAAAAAAAGACAGAAGGAGTTTTTTCCATGATCATAGCCTTGGTGAATTTGACATTTAAAGGAGTGGCAGATTGAACTTTAATATTTCTACTTGCTATAATAGCATCACATGCTTTCCCTTCATAACTTGGCCTGATATACCCCAAATCAAGGTCCATGAGTGAAGGTAGAAATAGTGATTATTTGACTAAGAATAAATCCTTGTGACTTTGATCTCCAACACTGAATATATACTTTTTGCCTGCCATTCAGAGAAGAGTTGCAATTTGATCAACAACTTTTATTTTTATTTCATTTTTCTATTTTAGTCACCTCTTTTATTTCCACATTGCCTTTATTTCCCAATATATCCTTCTCTCCCTAATCTAGCAGTCCTGCAAAATTAACCAATGTACAAAGTAACTAGTTCAGCGGCTTTCCAAACTCACATTCCCTTACCTCTGCAAAGAAGGGAAGGAGGTGCATTTTCCTATCTCTTCTTACAGGCCAAGCTTTGTCTTAATTTTACAGCATTCATTTTCAATGTTTTCTTCTTCCCATTTAGAATGTTATGCATATTGCTTTCCTGATTTTGCTTACCTCACTTTGTATCAGTTCACACAAGTCTTCCCATACATTTCTTTATTCTTAATAGTTGTCTCCAGCTCAGCAATATTCTATTCTAATTTATATAGCCATTCCCTAATTGGTGGATCTACTTTTCAACTTTTTGAAAGTAGTATTGATATATACAGGCAGCATTTTGTTTTGGATAGAATTCTGGGCTTGGAGTCAGGAAGAAATGGGTTCAAATCTCACTTCTGATTCTTACTAGTAGTGTGATTATGGGGGAGTCAATTGAGCTCTCTATGCCTCAACTCCTTTGAAGCCATTATTGATTTGTAGGTAGGTTACAATCTGCATTGGTAAAAAGAGTACACATTCAGGGAGTTCCCTAGGTTGATGGAAATCACAGATCTCAGTACTGATACAGAGGTTCGAATGATACTTGGAACATTGTTGTTGTTCTGTGGTTTTCGGTCATGTCCAAGTCTTCATGACCCCATTTGGGATTTTCTTGGCAAAAATATTGGAATGATTTACTATTTCCTTCTCCAGCTCATTTTATAGATGAGAAAACTGAGGCAAACAGTGACTTGCCCAAGGTCATATAGCTAGTAAGTGTCACAGACCAGATTTGAACTCAGGAAGATGAGTCTTCCTGAATGCAGGCCCGACACTGTACCCATTGAACCACCTAGCAGCCCACTTGGGACATACTAGAAGCTTCAAAATGTTTATTGATTGATTTATTGATTTTTGATTTGATATCCCAAGCACCTTGGACAGTGCTCAGCAAATAAGGGCTTTATAAATGTGTTCTAGTAATAGATATGGTGTTAGACTCTATAGGAAAAAGAGCCTTGTTCCATTTCTCTTTCTTGCCCAGTGTTTGGCACATAGCACGTGCTTAATAAATGTTTACTGAGTTGAGTTGGAGCCCAGCTACCACCCTGGAATGAGGGAAATTAATGGTGCTACACTAGAAATGAATTAAACAGACAGGCGTGGATAGAGCACTTGACTTGAAGTCAAGAAGACTTAGATTATAAGGAAGTTAAACTGGACAGCCTCTAAGGTCCATTCCAGCTCCCAACTTGTGACCCCCATATGTTCCTATGAACTACGAGGAACGCTTTCAAAAGGTCCTTTGTTCCAAAAGACAGAGGGATTGTTATCACTGCTTACAAATCAATCTTTCACCATATAGTGGCTAGCCAGTCCTCCTCTACTCATTGAACAAATTATATGCTGCATACAGAGGAATTGTTTCCTATAGAGGAGCAGAAGGCTAAAAGAGGTGTCGACAAGCTCAATAAATATCCCAAGTTCCAAAAGAATAGGTTGTGAACAGAAATTTGGAGAGTATCAATGAGATTCTAAGATTGTCAAATTCTTTTCTACATTTAATTGAACTTAAATAGACTCTAAATGAATGGAGTACATAGACTTAATTGAATCTAATTAACTTTTTTCCCTGCTACCTTTTGTGGAGTTAAACTTAAAATTGTAAGTATATTCATGTGAAAACATGAATGCATCAGTTTACCTCCTAATTGAATGATTAGTCGTATCTGTGTGGTTCTAATATCTCATGCAGATCCAATGTCTGGAAAACAAGACCATTATCTATCTTCTAATGCTGGGGCTAATTTTGCTGGTTTTCTGAATGTTGTTACCTTAAGAATTAATTTGCCTAGAGAAGAAGGAAGAAAAGTTATTCTTCTAGTTTGCAGAAAAACACTCAGAGAGTAGGCTGGTTGTCATGGCCATGGTGTAACTGGGCAGAAGGAGGCCGAATCAAAGAGTAATGCTTGGACTTTTGACAAAGAAAGACAAGGGTGCTGGGGAATCAAAGCAACAGAGGGAATGGTTTTCAATAGAGAACTTGGCACTAATTAATGGGGAAAGCCAGGAATGATCCAGCAACTGCTAGTATTGCAAATTTCCTTTTCTTTTGTAAAACATGCCCATATCATCTGTAATTTTTAAAGGATTTCAAGGAAACTCCATGTGGGTAAAAGGGTAAAAAGTAACTTTGAGAGAAGTCAGGACACCTTGGCTCAAATCTAGATTCTGTCACTTACTGATTGGATGACCTTGGGCAAGGAGGAGTCTCAATTTCCTCAGCCATAAAAAATGGGGGTAAACAGACTTGTATTAGCTGCCTTACAAGGCTATTGTGAGGAAAACATTTTGTATATATTAAAGCGCTATAGGAAGATGGAGAGTAGTGATTTTTTAATTACTCTTCAGACTTTTCAAGTCACTACACCTAAGCAACCTATTTTCCAGGGTACTGAAGTATTAGATGTTTGCTGAGATACTTTCAGAGATCAGTTTTCAAAATCATAGACAGTGGGAAGTGTTCAAGAGGGCTGCAGGAATACAAATGTCTTTTTTTAAGGTAAGAAGGTAGAGATTACAAAGTGGTGACCTTGATTTTGATTCCTGACAACACTCTAGAATGTACTATTGTTGTCCAGTCATGTACAACCCTTCATGGCCCTGCTTTGAGTTTTCTTGGCAAAGATACTGGAGTGGTTGGCTATTTCCTTCTCCACTAGAGCCAATGGATCGATTTTATGAAGCATTCAGAGGTTAGGTGACTTGTCCAGGGTCACACAGCTAGGGCATGTCTGAGACTGGATTTGAACTCAGGTCATCCTGACTCCAAGCCCAGAGTTCTGTCCACTGAGCCATCTGCTATCTCAGAATGTACTATTAAAAGAATGGTTAGTGAACTTTGAGAAAAGGAAGTCAGCATGAGCTCATCAAAAACAGGTCTTTCTAGACTTACCCCATTCCCTTTTTAAATAGTTACTAGAGTAATTGGGCAGCCAGGAACTGCAGTGGATAGAGTTCTGGGCCTGGAGTCAAGAAGACTCTTCCTAGGTCCAAATCTAGCTTCAGACACTTAGTAGCTGTGTGACCCTGGGCAAGTCACTTCACCCTGTTTGCCTCAGTTTCCTCATCTGGAAAATGAACTGGAGAAGGGAAATGGTAGACCACTCCAGGATCTTTGCCAAGAAAACTCCAAATGGTATCATGAGGAGTTGGACAAGATTGGAATTACTGACTGACAACTGGAGTAATAAATAGGGGATTGCCATTGATGACCTTAATGGTTCGATGTCAACCTGGAATGAAGTCTGTAATGGGGTGGCCCAGGGATCTGTCCTTGACCCTGTGCTATTTAAATTTCACTTGTGGCTTAAATAAAAACATAGATGTCATGCTCATCAGATTTGCAGATGATACAAAGTTGAGAAGGATCACTACATTTCTTTCCTATGGAAAAAGACCTGGGGGATTTAGTGGACTGCAAGCTCAACACTTCAATCACTTAAAACTGCACTAAGATATTTGAGACACTCTGTGCAAGCCATCAGTGTGACCTGGCAGTGCGAAAAAGTAAATGTGATCTTAGGCTGCAGTAAGAGAGGCCTAGTTCCCAGAACAAGGGAGAGGACAGCCCCACTAGCACTCTGTCCTAGTCCATCCACACCTGGAGTACTGTGCTTAATTGTCAGTGCCACATTTAGGGAGAACAGTGATAAGCTGGAGTGCATCCAGAAAAAGACAGTTAGGACAACAGGGGCACTGGGGACCAGTCTGTATGAGAATTGCTTGAAGGGACTTGGGATGTTTAACCTTAAGAAGAGACAACTTGGGGGGTGGGCAGGATGGCTGACTTCAAGTATTTGAAAATTCGTCATATGAGAAAGGAATCAGACTTGCTCTCCTCAGCCTCAGTAGCCAGGATGAGAAGCAATGCATAGAAGTTGCAGAGAGGCACATTTTAACTCCCAGATAGCCAAGTGTGGCATAGTGGATGGGTGAGGCAGACACCCGGCCTGTGATCAAATCGTAATTCTGAAACTGCTGAGCTGCATGACTTTGCATGAGTCAATTAAATCCTTCCAGCCTTGGTATTCTCATTTACAAAATGGGGAATAATAAGAGCCCCTAGTACAGATGGGTGTTGTGAGGCTCAAACAGGATGATAGATGAACAGTGCTTTGTAAAGCCTTAAAGTGCTATGTAAATATCACCTCTTGTTATTAACAATGAGAGTCATCCCAGACTGGAAAGGGCTGCTTCTTGAAGCATCATTTCAATGCCTTCAGTCTTATGGTTGTTCATATCTCCCTTTCCTAGGATGTGGGCTGGGAGCTGGGACACCACTGTCAGGGATATAGTGGAAGGGCTTTCTAGGACAGTGTGTATTGGCCTAGGTGATTCCATTTGGTTCCTTCCAACTCAGATCTTGGAATTCTATAAGATAAAGAGATAAATGACTACAAGGAAGTAGACCAAGTGGGGTTAGTTATAACCACAACTGGTTGGAACATATTGTATCTATTTGCATCCACAATTAGTCCTTCTTCTCCTTCTCTCTGTGACCCTTGATAGGTTATTACTCATTTATTCTATGGAAAGGTTGAGGGTGTTTAGGCAATGATGGATTAACTTCAGGGGTAGGTCAACTCCATGACTTCTGGGACATCTAAGAACATTTTCAAGAATTATCTATCTCCCCTGTTCTTTTGGTAATGATTTGTAACTTGGTTGGTGTGGCAGATTGGGCATGGTAGCAGGGCACTTTGGCCCTAACATATCTATCTAATCAGGAGAATAGAAACGCTACCACTCAGTGAGCATCTTACCTCTGGTGATTACCACCTGTGTGATCTTGAGCAAGTCAGGTCACCTCTTGGAACTTCAGTTTCCTCATCTGTAAATGATGGTGTAGAAAGAAAGGGTTTCTGAGATCCCTTCCAGCTCTTCCTTGCTCCAGAAAGGATTGCTTTTGTTCTCTTTTGGCTATAACACTTAGCTGAGAGGAGAAATCTGTATTCTTTATGAAGCCCAACCAATTTTTAGCCTATGACAAAAGTGCTTCTGGTATTCCCTGTTGTATATAGCACACAAAAAAGATAAATAGAAATAGTTTCCTGTACCCTGTTAATAAATGTCATTGGAATTGAGTTGGGTTGAATTGTTGTGAGTATGAAAAATGGACTCCCAGAACCTCAGGGAATGAGGCAGAGACAATTTTGAGAACATTGTGACATTACTGTCATCACTTTATAGGGGTTTGGTTTGGTTATGGAATTAAATTGCCTGTAATCTCCAAAGAATCTAATTGTCCCCTCCACTTTGGGAAGGAGGACCACTAGAGAAGCCCAGGGGCTATCAGAAGACCTGATAACCTCTCAATTTCATGTCTCTTCTCCCTCCCACCTGACGTCATTCAAGGCCTTTTCCTTAATTCTATACAACCCGTAATCAAATTGGTTGATAATCCCCTGGATCTATAGCATGCACAATCCAATTACATTGACCCACTTTGCTTTGAGGTATCTCACTGACCCCCCTCTGCCCAGTCATACCTCTTTCTCCTTCTAACTAAGAAAGTTTCCCACTACCTTAATTATTCGAAGCCTGCATTTCTCTAAGTCAGTGAAGGATAGGACTTCCTCTTTCTCCAGGTCCTGGTCCCTGCCAATAGGATGGACTTAATTCAATCTGGGACTTTGGCTAATATCTAGTTTATATATATTTACAGAAGGCACTCTCCATTTTTTAAAACAAATTCTTCTGAGGTCCCTTCATGAGAGCCTGCATCCAGACTGAACTCTAACTGTAGCAACACCTTCCTATGCAGCCTTAAAGCTTCCCTTTTTATGGGAACAGGTGCTCCCCTTAGTCCTAACTTCACACCTCTTAGAATTCACTGTTATTGCTTGCCTACAGAAGGACTACCTTACCACAACTGACCCTACACACATTTCCTGCTGAGTTTACCCATAGGACACCGGAGCATCTGATATTATTTTGCATGTGGTTTGTATATGTGTACTTATTGTCTTTCCTTATCAGATTGGAACACCTTGAGGGCAGGAACTATTTCATATTTGGTTTTGTATCCCACAGCACCCTGGCTGTGTACACAGTAAGTGCTTAATAAATGCATGTTGGTCAACTAATTGCCTATTACATCTGCTTCCTGATGAACAAAGCCCTGTTTATGCCAGAAACTATGGCTTTCAGAGCAAAACATTTCCCTATAGTATTTAGTCAGAATTCAATGAGCTGGGGGTTCTCTTGTTTTCCAAAGGCAGAGGTGGCTCTCATTGAAAGCATGTGAGGGTCATTTACTCCAGTGCTTGTAAGTACTTTAGGATAATTGGATAATTTGCAACTCTAGGGATGGTTTCCAAACAGGGAATACAGTATCTGCCCTGTGGATGAGAGTCTTAAACCAGTAGACCAGTTGAGCCCAGTGAAGCTTTTATTCTCACCCTCTCAAAAAGATACAACAAGTCCCAGGGATGACTGCTCATCCCTTAGTAGTTCACATACACTTGAGATTGCACTTTCTGGGTATCATGAAATGCCTGCTGCGGCTACAATTTTCCTAAGGTAGATCTTTCTGAAGTAGCTAGGTGGCACAGCCCAGGAGTCACTCATTCTTCCAGGGAGCCAGGCCCTCGCCTTGTCCACAGATGTTTTTTTCTCAGCCTCCTTGCTGCTCTCCCTGTGATGCGGTCCCCCTGCCATGCCCCACTGTGGCACCTAACCCCAGCATCCTCTCTGGCCTCCACATCCCTGCTTGTTAAGAAGAGGAGAGTGCTCAGGGCCCAGATGGCTCTTCTCTCAGTCTAGGTCCCAGACCCAAGTGGTCATAGTGGAGGAAGTTCAGAATGTAGGAAGCTTTTCTATTTAATTCTTTTCTGAGTTCAGTTTGGGTTCATACAGACTATGTCATCACCTTTGTAGAACATGGAGGCAGCTCAAAAACTGAGTTCTGAAGGGTCCCCTGTGAGCTCCGACGCAGAGCCAAACATGCAGAGATACAACCTCCCTCCTTGACTTTGTAATCGTGGTGCGAAGGCCTGCTTGGCTTGCTTCCTGCTCCACCCCCCCCCCCCCCCCCCCCCCCCCCCCCCCCCCCCCCCCCCCGAGTCTGGCCCTGTATGAGGTCTCACAATGGTTGTCCTGGAGAGTCAACAGTGACAGAGTGCCTTCCAGTTGATGCCCACCTCTCTGCTTCTTTTTGGGAAAGCTAAGCATGAGTCCACTTGTGACTCTTCCTTCATTCCTGGGCTTCTGATGACCAAAGGGTTCTGGTTGTCACTGGCTTCCCCCACTGTGTAGAGGCAGAGCTCAGGGCTGGGAACCCAAAACCTGGAGAGCTTGAGCTAGGCTTCTCAACCAAGGAAAAGCCAGCTCCCTTCCCCTTGACTAAGCTCAGCTGTAGGATCCCGGGTGCTGCTTTCCCAAGAGGTCCTTGTGTGGCCTCCCTCGAGGCTGCCATTTTGGCTCTTTGGGGCGCAGTGACTGAGAGGGGAGGGGCAACGTTTTGTACACACACTTATACATTATTTGTTGTTTAGGTTATTATAATAAATTTATTCCTGTGTTAGAAAAAAAAAAAGATTGCACTTTCTGGGTATCATGAAATTCCTGCTGCGGTTCAAATCTGGCCTCAGCCACTTATCAGTTGTGTGACTTACCCCTCCTTGCCTCAGTTTCCTCATCTGTAAAGTGAGCTGGAGAAGGAAATGGCAAAACATCCCAGTATCTTTGCCAAGAAAACACCAAAATGGATCATGAAGAGTCAGATACAACTGAAAAATGACTAGACAATAAAAAGATCTGGTTTCACAATCTAGAGATCCGCTCCTTCTGCTTCCTAGGTCACAATTCCTAATCGTCTTGTTGTCGCGTGAAAGGATTGGGCCCCATCAAAGTGTGTGTGTTGCGTGCTGTGTTTCTACCAACTTTGCCAAGTGAGAGGACTTTGCTTTCCCTGTTTTCTCCCTATCTTTGAGGGCTGCTGTTTCTCTTACACTAGCTCTCCATACCTGGCCTTCTACTTCCCCCTGAAGTCTAATTCTTACCTACTTTTGTCCCATCTCATCACCCATCATCTCACCTCCTGGGTTTCAGCTCCATCTTCCTCCATGACTGACGCTTGGCTTACATTTCTCTTAAATTCATCTCTGGCCATCATGTTTGGCAGCTTCAGCATCCATACCTATAAGTCATCTGATCACCTGCCCTCCCAATTGCTTGTCTTTTCCAGTGTCATTGACCTTAGTCTCCACAGCACATTAAATCATTACCAACCAAAGGAGGCACGTGGCCTGACCTATACCTTAGAAAGATTAGGTTAACAGCTATATGGAGGGAGATTTGGACAGAGGATTGGAAGCAGGGAGACCTTTCCAAAAGTTTAAAGTAGTCCAGGCAATTAGGGCTTGGATAGAGAGTATGGTTGAAGAAGAAGGGCTGGATAGGAAGAAGTGAGGTTATGGAGTTCAAAACAGCAAAACTCAGCAACTTGGTGGAATATGGGGCTGAGGGAGGGGGGGAGAATCAAGAAAAAGTCAGTTCCACTCAACAAACATTGATGAAGTGCTTACTTTGTGCTGGGACTTATGGTAGGCCTTTAAGATGTTGCCTTCTTCTTGGGAGACAGATCTAACCTGACCACATAAGTAAATAGAAGGGAATTTGTGAAGGGAGAAAGCACTAATAATTGGGGGAGGGGAGAGGGTCAGAGAAGGCTTCATGCAAGGGGTGATAACTGAGCAGAAGTGAGAAAATATAGGTTGAAGAGTTTCCATTTTTTCCTACTCGGAGTAAGGACTCCATAGGGAGCTCAACAAAAGGTTTTGAGCAGGGCCTGTGACGTAGTTACACCTGCATTTTTGGACATTTCTTTTGGTGCCTGTGTTGATTGGAGAGGGGAAAGACTGAAAGCAGGAAGATAAACCAGGGATCTGTTACAGGAGTCCAGTCAAGTGGGCCCAAGGCCTCAAAATAAGGTTATGGCCTGTGAGAAGAAAGAAAGGGACAAATGTGGCAGATGGCCATCTTCTCCATGATTTCTACTGGATTGGGGAGCTCCTGATGTGGGAGCTCCCTCAACTAAAACAGATTGATGCCTGATTTAAAGTTATGGTCTTAGAGTGACTTGTACACTGATCACATAGCCAGTGTGTATCAGAGAAAAGACTTAAACCCAGACCTTCCTGACACCAGGGCCAGATCTCTATCCACTCTGCCTTTCATGGAAATAGAATCAGTTTATATAATGTTTGCAGCTATGGCCCTCACTCCTTCTTGGTCATCCTCTTATTCATCATTTGCTAATTCCCTTGTACACTATCTCAAACAATAATTTCAGATATCTACATTTTTCAAGCCCCTAATCTGTCCTACCACCCATACACATGCTTGAATACATACACACACACACACACACACACACACACACATATACACACAGACACACAGGCAAAATATCAGATATGAGCTCCTTCTACTCTCCTCTCCCCATCTAAACACATTTTTTTTTTACCAATACATACCTTCCTCTTTCTTCCCACCTATTTTTAAAAAATTATCCTTCTACTTCAGGGAGGCCTGGAAGGACTTATATGATCTGATGCTGAGCGAAAGGAGCAGAACCAGGAGAACCTTGTGCATAGCAACGACCACAGTGTGCGAGAGTTTTTTCTGGTAGACTTGGAACTACATAATAATGCAAGAACTTACTAAAAAAAAATCCCAATGGTAGTATTCTAACACAAAATGTCTTCCACACTCAGAGAAAGAAATATGGAAGTCATTCGCAAAATGTAGCAGATCCTGTTTGTATATGTGTAGGTTTCAGTGTATTATGTTTTGATTTGTTATATGATTTCTTCCATTTATTTTAGTTCGACTACATAGAATGACTATAGTGAAAATGTACTCAATAGGAAAGTATATGTAGAACTTATACAGAATTGTATGCTGTCATGGGGAGAGAGGGAGGGAGTGGGGGAAAGGTGGGGGGGGATAAAATCTTAATTTTAAGGAAGTGATTGTAGAACAGCAAAAAAATAAAAATTAATTAATTAATTAATTAAAAAAAAAACAGTAAAAGAAAAAAAAATATCCTTCTTTATTTCCAAGGACAATCCTTCCAACCTCCACTTTTAGGGTTCCCAGTTTCTATAGGGTCTGCCACTTTTAAAATAACAGAAGAGAGTGTGGTTGGCACTAATGCCAAAGTATACTTAACTATAGAGTCAACTCTCCTTTGACTGAAAAATTTAAGCTCTCATTTTGATCGTGAATCTTTGGCTTTTCTGATACCATCCCTTCCCAACATTTCCTATGTATCCTTTCCCTATTCCTTCTTGCCTACTCCTGGGCTAGATTTCCCAACTTTGGCCTCTGCTGACCCCATTGATTTATAACTGAGTGCTCATACACTCCATTTTGGATTGTGGCCTCATGTTTTCACCACTCTTCTCTTATCTCTGCTCCTGATGTTTATGCCCAGGCCCAACCCTCTCCCCAGCATAACAAACAGCTGTTCCTGACTGCTGAAAGTGTGTGTATATGTATATGTGTGGCAGGGAGAAAGGTATGATCATTAACTCTTGCCTAGTTAGGAGTGGTAAACAAGACTCAACAGCTACTCTCCCTAGTTATCTTATTTCTCTCTCCTATTCCTACCTACCTTTCTGGTCCTATTTCCTATTACTCCCTTCCTACATTTTCCATTCCCCTCTTATACTGGCCATTTTTCATATATGGCATTCCATCTTCCACCTCCATGTCTTTGTATAAGTGGTCCCTCATGCCTGGAATGTGTTCCCTCTCCACCTCTGCATAAGAACAAATCCTGGTTCAGGTGCCACTCTGTATAAGATTTCTCCTGATTCCCACACCACCCTCATGCTAGCACTCTCTCCTTGAAATTACTCTATATTATTTTGAATAGACTTCATATTTCTTTACCATTATAAGTGCTGTGTTGGGCTGCAGCAGACTGGAAGCTCCTTGCAGGAAGAAATGCTTTTGTCTTTGTATCCCCACCTCCTATCACATTGCTTGCCACATAACGGGGGGCTTACTCAGTGCTTGTTGCATGAATTGCCAAGCTTTGATAATGAGTAGCCTATACCTTGTGCTACCCTCACTATCCTTATCACCCTGCAATCTGGCATTTGGCCCTACCACTCTGCTGAAAGTACTCTTAGCAAGATCACCTCCTAATTGCCAAATCTATTGGCCTTTTTCAGTATTAAGTCTTCATTCTCTTTGAATTCTTTGAAGGTTTTGACATTTATTAGCCAGTCCATCTTTGTTGAAATTCTCCCTATCCCTGACTTCTAAAAATTTATCTTTTGGTTTTACATTAACTTTATTTACAAATAAATCCCTCCCCACCATTGCTCACCCAGAAAGTCATTTCTTACAACAAAAGATGATAAGGAAGGAGGAAAACTAGTTAAATAAAAATAGCCGACACATCTGTCAAATCTGACAGAATGCCCAGTGTTCCATAAACATAATTTTCCCATTTCTGCAAAGCAGGAAAGGAGGTGCATTTTCTTCTCTTCAGAGGATCCAAGCTTGGCCATTTTAACTACACAGAGTTGTTTCAAGTCATTGTTCTTACTGGGGACTTTCCCCCACTGATATTGACGTTGTACATTGCTCTCCTGGTTCTGCTTACTTCGCTCTGTATCAGTTCTTATGAATCTTGTCATGCTTGTTTCAATTTGTTATCATTGTTTCTTTCAGTGCACTAATACTCTGTTACATTCATCTATCACAATTTGTTTAGCCATTCCCCAACTGATGGGCATCTACTTTGTTTCCAATTCCTTGCTGCTACAGAAAGTGCTGCTATGAATATTTTGGTGTATGTGTAACTTTTCTTTTTGTGTTTGACCTTCTTGAAGCATATGCCCAGGAGTGAATCACTGTTCAAAAGGTGTGGACATGTTAGTCACTTTTAAAAGCATAATTTCAAACTGTTTCCCGTAATGACTGGGCCAACTCACAATTTCACTAACAATGTATTTTTCTGCTTGTCTTTCAGAGTCATTACCACATCATTTCTATCTTTTGTCATCTTTGCCAATTTGCTGGTTGTGAGGTAAATCCTTGAGATTTTTTCATCCTGCATGTCTCTCTTTTTTAAAAAACTATTTTGTTTTCAATTTTCTACAATCACTTCCATATATCTTAGACTTTTCCCCCTTCCTCCTCCTCCTTCTCCCCTCCTTCCCCTCTCCCTCCTCCAGATAGCATGCAATCTTATATAGGTTGCATTCTTACTAAATACATTTTCACCTTAGTCATGTTGCATAAAAGAATTAAAATGAATGGGAGAAACCATAAAACAAAAATAAACTAAACATAACATGAGAGGCAATGGTCTGCTTTATTCTGCAATCCAATTCTATAGTTTTTAATGAGTGTATCTCACTCAAAGTCAGAATGCTACAGGACCTTAGCCTGAAAGGGCCAGGGTCTCCCATTGCATCCTGGGCCATCTCCAGCATCCTGATGAATATCAGGCCACTGGACCCAGATGGCTCAGGAGAAGAAAGTGAGGTTGGTGACCTTACATAGCCCTCCCTCACTCAAATCAAAGTCACCTGCAAGTCATGTCATCATCTTGATGTCATGGTCCTCTTCGAGAATGAAGGACAAACACAACAACAACACAATCTTTCTCTGGATATGGAAAGCATTTTGCCTCAAGAGTCCATTTGGAATTTTTTAGGTCCTTGCATTGCTGTGAAAGACTAAGTCTACCAGAAAAATTCCTTGCACACTGTGGTTGTTACTGAGTACAAAGTTCTCCTTTCACTCAGCATCAGTTCATATAAGCCCTTCCAGGCCTCTCTGAAATCTTCCTATTCATCACTTCTTATAGCACACTAGTATTCCATTACATTCATATACCACAACTTGTTCAGACATTCCCCAATGGATGGGCATCCCCTTGATTTCCAGTTCTTGGCCACCACAAAGAGATCTGCTATAAATATTTTTGTACATATGGGACCCTTTCTCATTTTTATGATCTCTTGGGGATATAGTCCTAGAAACGATATTGCTGGGTCAAAGACAAGATTCTTCATTTCTCATAGAGTCATTAGCTTCTACTTGCCCAATTCTAATTTTTAATAGATTGTTTTCTTTAGTTAACTTTTGAATCTCTTTTTCCATTTGCCCAATTGTTCCTTTTAAAGAGTTATTTTCTCCAGTTAGGTTTTGTACTTCCTTTTCCATTTGTCCAATTTTCCTTTTTAAGGAACTGTTCTATTCTGTGAATTCTTTTTCCATATTTTAAAATCATTGGCCAGTTTTTCTTCTACTTCTCTAATCTGGCTTTTAAACTCCTTCTTGAACTCTTCCAAGAATGCTCTTTGGGTTTGAGACCAATTCATATTTCATATTCCCTTCTGAAGTTTCAGATGGGAATACAGTCTCAATGTTGACCTCTTTGGTATTCATGTTTCTATCCTTGTCCCCATAGAAAGATTTTATTTTCTGGTTTGCTTCTTGCTCATGATGTTCACCCTTTTCCTGGCTTTTAAAGTGGATCTCTACTTCAGGGGCACAGGGGGCTCTGTCTCACGATTCTGGTGGTTAGAATTGAAACTTTGTGTATTGTGGTCTCTGGTTCTTTCAGCTAGAAGCTAAAATGCTGCAGCTTACCTGGTGCTGAACTGACTGGTGTGCCAAAGCAGAGGCCAGGTGAAGTCTTTCTGAGTTTCCCCAGAGTTACCCTGGAGCTAGATGCATTAAGTGTGGGAGTGGGGTGGTCTGGCCACAGGAGATCTTCTCAGCAGTTGGTGAACCCTGTCTGTGCTAGTGTCTTTCAGATTCCCCTGGCTGTGCTCAGGCATGCCTGGGGTCCTGCTGTTGGTGTTTACAGGCTCCTCTCCCTCCTCCACCCCAGGGCTCAGGATCTCCTCCCAGTTCACTGAGGTGGGGCTGTCTGGTATAGCTCTGGTCTTGCAGTGGTCCCCTTCAGCCACAGCAAGAGGGACACCCCTTTGCAATTTTCCTAGCCTCATGGGCTAAAAGACTGTTTACCCCCTTTGGCTGATTCCACTCTTCCAAGATGTTTCCTGGGTATTCTCTGGGTTTTTCAAGGTCAACAAGGGGAGGGAGATAGCATTTATTGATCACTCCACCATCTTGGCTCTCAGAAGTTCAAGTAGGTGACATAGACATTTAATCTGTGGGCTGATAGCCTTAGGAGTGACTGCTGCAGTTACCTGGGGTTCTGCAGTTCTCTCTCACCCACTTCCACTGGACTCCTGTCCTGAGCTGATATGTTTGAGAACCCACAGTGCTACTGCTGCTTCAGACTGCCTGGGGCTTCCTGCTTGGCCTAGCTATGGTGGGGTCTGTGCTGGTACAGCCCATGAGCTATGTGCTCCTCCAATCCTGTGCAACAGATCCTTCCTGCCAACCTTCCAGGTTGTCCTGGGTTGGAAATCTGCCACACTCTGACTCCTATTGTATTCTGCCACTCTAAAATTTGTTCAGATTCTCCTTTTAGAGTATTTGAAGAAGCTTATCTTAGAGCTTAGGTGAGTACAAACTCTCACTCTGCCATCTTGGCTCTGCCCCCTGCATTTCTCTTATTGGAGATTTGAAGCAGTCTTGCATGTGGTTGTTAATAGTTTGTCACTATTCTTTTGAGAACTCTTTGTTCATATCTTTTGAACAGATCAGCTGAGGAATGGCTTTTGGTCTTATGTAATTGAGTTACTTCCATATATATCTTGCATCTCAGACCCTTGTTATAAATATTTGCTGCAAAGATTTTTTTTATAATCAACAGCTTCCCTTGGTGGATGCATTGTTTATGTTTTGCAAAATATTTTCGATTCTGTTATTGAAATTATCTATTTAATTTTTTATAAGCACATCTGTTTTTTTTTTTGACTATGACCTTTCATGCCTAACCATGGCTGTGAAAGTTACTTTGTACCTGTCTTCTCATTTTTTTAAGTATAGTGACCTTTACTACTAAGGTTTCATATCCATTCTGAATATGGTATATGTTGTAAGATGTTTTAAACCTAATTTCTGAAAACAACTTTGCAGTTTTCCCAGCAGTTTTTGACAAATAAAGAGTTCTTACATAATTAATTTATTCTCAAGCTTATCAAACAGTGACTCATTGAGTTCAATTTTTTTTATTCTTCACATTGTTTTTTTAAATGATGTTACATATTCTTCATTTTCCATTTTGATGACTTCTCTTCCTCATAAATATGGGTGTTCCTTAAAGTTCAATCTTTACTCTGCTCTTCTCTACATTGTTCTCCCTCAGAGAACTCAACATTGGCAGAGCATTACTTTGTATATCATCCTCAGATTTACAGCTAAATCTCTAGATCTGACCTTTCTCCTAAACTCTGGTCTAGGGATGGGAAACCTGAAGTCTCAATGCCATATGACTAAGCCCTGACCTGGTCCTGTATCTCCATCTGTATGTCCTGCCAGTAACTTCAAAACTACAAGATGCAATAGACATGACTAAATAACAGTTCATTTAAAAAGTACCAGGAGCATCCTTAGTCTAGCTACCCAGTCTGTATTTCTTCACCAGGGCCTTGACTAAGTCTTTCCTCTCTTCAATCTGTAAAATGAAGGGTTTTGACTAGACGAGCTCTGAGGTTCCAGCTCTAGATCTAGGATCCTATGATTTGGGGGGAGGTTATCCTTTTGGGGCCTTTTGGAGTGAAAGCCATTTAAGGTGTATTTTACTTGTTGGTGTTTTTGTCAAATTACCCGTTGTGTAGACCACAACTCTGTGAAGAAGATAGTACAATATTCTTATTCCTGTTTTACACCTAATACGCAGAATAGAGGAAGTGATGAATCCCAGGGGTCACACAATTAGTAAGCATCCTTGAACCTAGGGACTTGAACCTAGTTCTTCTGACTCTGAGTCCATTATGCTTTTTGCTGTACTTTAGTCACCACTCACAGTGATATTATTGGACTAGGATTTGGGGGAGAGGTACCTCATTTCAATTATGGAAGGGGAATGTTACCTTGGGGTAGTAAAAGTCATTCCTACCCATAACAGTTTTTCTCCCCCATCAATTCTGCACCAGGGCTCTCAAGAACTTTGCTACTATTTCAATGTATGTCCTTCCCTTACTTTACCATACCAGATGTAGGAAAGGCAATTCTATAATAGACATGTTTTAGAAAGGTTTCTACAAAAGGATCCTAGCATTTGGTGCTGTTAGGGACTGTAGAGGTCATGTAGCCCAAATCCTCTGACATTATGGATGAGGACATTGAGATTCAGAAAGCTATAGCTGGTAAATGATAGAGGCAGGTCTTCTGACTCCTAAACCACTCCCAAGTACTCTTTTGATTTCCCCCCACTGCCTTCATGATCATGATCTATGCTTGTATTTGCTATCCTTTCAGAAAAGCAAAGCCCAGTCCATTGAACCACACAGTTCTGAATCTCTGACATCCCACGAACCACAACTGTAATTGGTATAAATAAAAGAAAATAAACTGAATAGGAATAGGGCAAAAATGTCCCTATCCTTTAAGCCTAACCTAGATGAGTCTTTTCTTGGTGGATTCTTCTCCTTGGATGGCTGTGTGCTAGAATGGAATTTTTTCCTTCATCTTTTTTTCATTTACAAACACTTGAGGTTCTTAAAATTATGTACAGTGGAAAATGTAGGCAAAATTTAACTTGGTCAGATCACTGATGGTGTTGACCAATACAAAGGAATGGGGATGATTAAAGCAGTTATCCTGATGATCCATGGACTACATGACCAAAATCCATTTTTATTTCCATTTCATTAATTTTGTGGCAAAGTACTTTGGGGCTCTAATTATCTGTGTATACAGACATAATCAGACATTGATACAGAAAAAGCATCAATATTCAGTTTCATTCCATCTGTGAGCATGATGAAAGAGGGCAAAGTTTTCTGGGCAATGAACTTAGTAAGATAGGGAAGATAAGATCTGATCCAAACTCTACAATCCAAAATCCTTTTGGAGGAATAGTTTGTTCAAGGTCGTACATTTCTCGGTCAAGAAGCAGCTGAGTTAGTTTATAAGGAACCATCTAATTAAGGTTTGTCAGTCTTAAATTTATAAAACTAATTACCTTATATTATTTGCAATAACTTAGAATTGCTACTTGTCTATGTGCATTAATTATAGAAATTTTACCTTATAGGGTATTGCTTAGTATGGAGGATTAGGAAAATTAGTAGACATAGACAAAAGGAATTTTGTTTCTATAGCACTTTTCCCCCCCAGCACTTTATTACAACCACCCACAACCTATCATTTTTGCAACATGAAATGAATGGTCAAGGGATCCAATACTCTTACCTTAATTTTGTTCATCTTCATGGATTCCTAAACTATTTATTTATTTATTTTAAGTTTTCAACATTCATTTCCACAAAATTTTGAGTTCCAAAATTTTCTCCCCATTTCTCCCCTTCCTCACCCCAAAATACCTTGCATTCGTATTGTCTCTTCCACCAATGTGCCCTCCCTTCTAACACCCCTCACTTCCCTTACCTTATCTTCTCTCTTGTCCTGCAGGGCAAGATAAATTTCTATAGTCCATTACCTCTATTCCTTATTTCCTAGTTGTACACAAAAACAATTCTCAACATTTGTTCCTAAAACTTTGAGTTCCAAATTCTCATCCTTCCTCCCTCCCCACCCATTGCCACTGAGAAGGTAAGCAATTCAATATAGGCTATATATGTGTAGTTTTGCAAATGACTTCCCTAGTAGTCATGTTGTGTAAGATTAACTATATTTCCCTCCATCCTATCCTGCCTCCCATTTCTTTTATTCTCTCTTTTGACCTTGTCCCTCCTCAAGAGTGTTTACTTCTAATTGCTCCCTCCTCCCATTTGCCCTCCCTTCCATCATTGCCCTCACACTGCTTATCCCCTTCTCCTCTACTTTCCTGTAGTGTAAGATAGATTTTCATACCAAATTGAGTGTGCGTGTTATTCCTTCCTTGAGCCAATTGTGATGAGAGTAAGCTTGACTTTTTTGCTCTCACCTCCCCCCTTTTCTCCACCATTGGAAAAGCTTTTTCTTGCCTCTCCTATTAGAGATAATTTGCCCCATTCCATTTTTCCCTTTTTCCTCCCAATATATTTCTCTCTTACCCCTTAAGTTTATTTTTTTAGATATGATCCCTTCCTATTTAACTCACCCTGTGCTCTCTGTCTCTCTTTCTGTCTCTTTCTCTGTATCTCTGTCTCTTTCTCTCTCTCTCTGTCTCTGTCTCTGTCTCTGTCTCTCTCTCTATATATATATATATGTGTGTGTGTGTGTGTGTGTGTGTGTGTGTGTGTATGTGTGTAATCCCTCCAACTACCCAGATACTGAGAAAAGTTTCGAGAGTTACAAATATTATTTTTCCATGTAGGAATGTAAATAGTTCAACTTTAGTAAGTCCCTTGTGATTTCTCTTTCCTGTTTACCTTTCCATCCTTCTCTTGATTCTTGTATTTGAAAGTCAAATTTTTTATTCATCTCTGGTCTTTTCATCAAGAATGCTTGAAAGTTCTCTATTTCATTGAATGACCATTTTTTCCCCTGAAGTATTATACTCAGTTTTGCTGGGTAGGTGATTCTTGGTTTTAATCCTAGTTCCTTTGACTTCTGGAATATCATATTCCAAGCCTTTTGATCCCTTAATGTTGAAGCTGCTAGATCTTGTGTAATCCTGATTGTACTTCTACAATACTCAAATTGTCTCTTTCTAGCTGCTTGCAATATTTTCTCCTTGACCTGGGAACTCTGAAATTTGGCTACAATATTCCTAGGAGTTTCTCTTCTTGGATCTCTTTTCAGGAGGTGATTGGTGGATTCTTTCAATATTTATTTTGACCTCTTGTTCTAGAATATCAGGGCAGTTTTCCTTGATAATTTCATGAAAGATGATGTCTAGGCTCTTTTTTTGATCATAGCTTTCAGGTAGTCCAATAATTTTTAAATTGTCACTCCTGAATCTATTTTCCAGGTCAGTTGTTTTTCCAATGAGATATTTCACATTGTCTTCCATTTTTTCATTCTTTTGGTTTTGTTTTGTAATTTCTTGGTTTCTCATAAAGTCATTAGCTTACATCTGCTCCATTCTAATTTTTAAAGAACTATTTTCTTCAGTTAGCTTTTGAATCTCCTTTTTCATTTGGCTTATTCTGCTTTTTAAAGCATTCTTCTCCTCATTGGCTTTTTGGACCTCTTTTGCCAATTGACGGTCTATTTTTAAAGGTGTTATTTTCTTCAGCACTTTTTGTCTCTCCTTTAGCAAGGTGTTGACTCACTTTTCATTTACTTGCATTGCTCTCATTTCTCTTCCCAGTTTTTCCTCCACCTCTCTCACTTGATTTTCAAAATCCTTTTTGGGCTCTTCCATGGCCTGATACCATTGGATACTTATTTTGGAGGTTTTGTATGCAGAAGCCTTGACTTTTATGTCTTCCCCTGATAGTAAGCATGGTTCTTTCTCACCTGAAAGGATGGGAGAGAATACCTGTTCACCAAGAAAGTAGCCTTCTATAGTCTTATTTTTCCCCTTTTTGGGGCATTTTCCCAACCAGTTACTTGATTGTTGGGTCCTTTGTCAAGAGTAGGGTATACTCTGAGGACCTGTAAGTTCTCAGTTCCTCCAAGGTAGCACAATCAAGGGAGAGGAATTTACTCCCCAGCCTGGCTCATGGCTGAGACTCAGATCAGCTGCTCAATTCCCCCAGGGGCTTTAGGTGGAGGCAGGGTTGCCACTCAGGGCTGAGGTTCAGATAAGCAGCTCAATCCCCACCCCCACCCCGGGCCTTTCAGCTGAGGTCCCAACAATGGAAGGTGGCTGCTTCCTGCAGTAGCCATCACCACCCAAGCTGCCACCACCCACTGCTGCTGCCACTGCTGTTGCTGCCACTGCCACTGCTTCCTGGGGCCAGGGAGGACCCTGCTCCCTTACCATGGGGGTGAAAAAACCCTCTCATTGACCTTTGAAGTGTCTTTGTCCCCTGTGGGTTGAAGGATCTGTGAACCTCCGCTGCTGCTGCTACAGAATCTGCCCCAAGGCCTACTCCAGCCCACTCCTCCCAGTGCCACCTGGCCCAGGCTAGGCCGTGCTCCACTCCATGAGAGACCTTTCCCATTAGCCTTGCAGGTCACCCTGGGCTGGAAATGTCCTCTACTCTGTTGTTCTGTGGCTTCTGCTGCACTAGAATTCGTTGAAAATATTTCTTTACAGGTATTTTATGGTCTGTGGGGAAGAGCTAGTGTATATGTGTCTTTCTACTCCATCATCTTAGCTCCACTCCTTGGATTCCTAAATTCTCATGTCTTTTTTGTCCATATGTAAAAATAGTCCAACAACTTGAAATGAATAGTTCAGTTAAAGTATCTGTGCATCTGTGATCTCCTCAGTGGAAGAAATCCTTCCATTAGCACATAGTGCAACACTTCTACATTTTCTGCCAATCTGTGGGATTCTTGTCTATGTCTTCCCATACATCATCCCTTGAGGATGCAACCAATGTACTGGAGACCTTTTTTTCTGGTGCCTCTGATATGCTGTGGACACCAGTGAAGCACTTTGGCTATCTATCTAGTATCACTCACTCTCAATAGATGGGTCTGCTCATCTCTCTTTCTCAGGACTAAAGTCACAAAATAGATTGATACTATGAAAACAGAATCGATAAAGAGGACTGCCCACATTATGATGAACACTGGAAGGTGGAGGGCAACTCATTAAGTTAGTTCATCAGTTTATTTATCTTAGACAAGTGCTATTAATGAGCAGTGAGGGATTACCTAGTACTCTAATTATGCCTAACCTATCTTCAATAACACAAAAGCCTATCTTTTTTGTTATACTCTCAGTGATGCCAGATGGCTGAGGGTTCTGAAGCATCATGATTCCCTAAGGTGAGATCATCACACATAGAAATAGAGCTAAAAGGATACTCAGAGGTGGGAGATGAAGTGACTTCTCCAAAGTCATACAGGTGGTAATGGTCAGAAGTAGAATTTGAACCCAGGTCCTGTATCTCTAGAGTTAGCATCCTTTCCACCATACAATTCTGCCTTCCACATTAGAGATCATCTTGTCCAATTCCCTCATTTTACAGAAAGACTAGTGATGGGAAATGACTTACTTAAGGTCACACAGGGTGTTTGTTGATAACAAAGCCAGGACTGGAACTCATGTTTCATTGACTCCCAGGCAAGCATTCTTTCTTGCATCTAGAGTTGGGCAACCTTCACAAAGTAAATGAGGCAAACCCCTGTGATGCTGTGATTGAAGTCAATAAGATATTCTTGTTCAGCACAATTGCCAAGAAACTAATTGTCTGAAACTGAAGGAAATCTACCAAAGTTGATGGAAATAGCATTAGTATACCAAAATGGTCACTATCAATTTAAAAAATTGATGATTAATACATTTCTCAAGAGTGTTTCTTTCTAATTGTTCAATGCAATTGAGATTTTAGCCTCATCTTTTTGATTACCATAATAAAAAAAAACCTTGAAAGACAAAAAGTAGAGCTACCTGGCAAAATGATTTGCAACCCACTGGCAACTATCACTATTGAGAAAGATGATAGAGCCCAGATTGCTGGCCGCTTTCCCAGGATGAGATTTAATAGGATTTGGGCACTTCGGTAATTATGCATTGATTTATCTATTGTCAGTCTGATTAAATGTCATTCTGTAGTTGATAGGTGGGTGGACTGAGGAATGATGAAAAATCTTATGGTAATATGGCAAACCATTACACAAAGAATCAGAATAAACTGTAATGTTCATATATCAGTCTGGAAACATGATTTTCCATAGGGACTGAAGGGAATCTTTCTGTCTCTTTCTTCTCTCTCTGTCCCTCTCCCTGTCTCCCTCTCTCCCTGCCCCTCTCTCTCTCCCTCCCTCCCTCTCTCTCTCTCTCTCTCTGTCTCTCTCTGTTTCTCTCACACACGTGCATGCACAGTAACTTCCCTGCTCTCCCCCCTCCCCCAACCCCACCAGCACCAGCACCATCAATAACAATGACAATAGCAGCACCTCCTCCACATTTAAATAAGAGCCTGATCTAATCCCACCTTGGTCTTTGAAAATAGAAATAGCCATTTTCATTTGTCTTGTAAATTACAGTTAATTGTTGTAGGGAGGCAAATGGCTAGTAACTGAACCTACCTGTACCTGGGAGCTGAGTTGATTTCATTACCCACTAGAACTCTTGCTTTTTAATTAAAGCTATAAGTAACTTTGAGCTTTTCCCTCACATCCAGGGAGAGAGCTTCAGTTTGGGGACACTTGTATTTTTCCAAGTGACTATGTCATTTATATTACACTGTCATGCAAGTTCTCATTGTTATTGTGGATTTCATAAACCACTGGTTACCAGATTCTTTCAAGCTTCCTCAGGCTTGTGTTGGGCAAATGTAAATGCTGTTATTTCCTTGTCAAGAGCCTTCTCTAAAACTCTCTGAACCCTCATATTAGATTGTACAGGAGAGCATCAGAAGGATTTGGGGTCTACATCTTTGGCTGATGTGTCCTCTGCATGCCAGGAGAATGATGTGTTCAATTGAAAGGTTGGTATAGTTCCTCCTTGTTCAACTCCCCCTGCTGGTAACTGGACATTCTGACATTGCTAGTTCTAAAATAATAATACTTGATTATTAAATATAGTTGAGTCGGAATAGTTCTCATTTTACAAATGGACAAACTCTAAATTCTACCCTTCTTTCCTCACTAAGTAGCCTTAGTTAATTTTTCAAGCAAAATTTATAACAGAAATCTCTAAGGGCCTACCCTTGAGATCTCCTTAATTTTGCATCTGATTTTGCTGTTTAAAATCATGCTTCATTGAGGAGTAAAACTTTATATATAAGTAAAATGTCCAAATATCAAAACTTATCCCTTTAATAAATACTCAATCTTCTAAAAAAATCAACACTCTCAATGAAAAAAATTCTAAGATATAGTATGTACTTCCCTGCCTTAGTAAACAGAGTATATATAATGTCATTTAATGTTTTCTTGATGACTCATGGTCATTCTGAGGTACTTGAGCTGTTTGCCCCTTCACTAAATGGCCCCAGATGTTGCTTTTGCTGGTTCCTTCATCAGCATTGACTATCTTATTTTAACAAGGTGGGATAGAGTAGGCTTCTATTCCTTCTCTAATTGTAAATATAGCTCTATAATTCAATAGTTCAACACAAAGAGTACAAAGTGCTTTGTAATCTGACAGTTGTAAGTGATAAGGACTTCTTCAGTACTTGAAATATCTGTAATTTCATCCAGTGTGAGTGTTCCCTCTCCTGACATGAATTTTAACAACTCAGCATCGTTAGTAGATGATTCCATGAATTTCTGTGGCTGAAAAAATTCACTACCTTGGTAGGGGCCAACCTTCTGACAATGAGCCACTCTGCATTTACCTAGGTTGATTCTTGGATGATAGACATCTCTAAGTCTTCTGTGAGGCCCATCCATGAAGCTTTTCCAATTTTGGAGACAACTGCCAGAACACCCTAGCTTTTAAGACACTGGCATCACCTGTACACCCCAATGAAACATCATAAAAGTACTTTATGAAGGAGCGCCCATGAAAGCCTTGGCACTGTGAATAAAGAACAGACTTCAACCTTGAAACCTCATTAATCCAGAGAACTCCTCAGTGAGGACCCTCCCTCTACCATTTCAGTTCAGTCCCTTTTCTGAAATGTCTAGCCTTAGAGATTTTGCTTGGGGTGCTGAGAAATTATGAAATTTGCCCAGGGCAACATAGCAAGTAGGTGTCAGAGGTAAGACTCAAACCTAGGCCTTCCTGTCTCTGAGGCCAGCTCTCTCCTTAAAGAAAGAGTTTTATCCAAATTTAAAGAAAAGAGACTTTGCTACTTATTGAGAGGTTTGGGAGAGGGAAGCGGCTGTGTGTTCATATGATGAGTCTAGTTCTTATTAGGGAGGCAAAGTATTTGGCTGTCTTATCATTGTGATTCTTTCATGGTCCATGAACTAGAAAGAGGTGAGCATCTAGACCCTTATATGAAACTGTAGGAATCCTAGTAAAGGCATGTTTCCACAAAGTCACTGTCGCCTGGCCTATTTTAAACCTAAGACATGGCAGAGGAAAAATGTTCCATCAGAATGACATCTGGGTCTATATCACAACCCCAACTCTTGCTAGTAGTATGATCTTGGGTAAGTCACTCATCTCCCCTAACCTTCAGTTTTTTCATCTGTAAGATGGAAATAATAACACATGGAATGTCTAACTCACTGGCCTTTGTGATGATCAAATATGCTAACATATGCAAAGTACTTTATAGACTTGGAGAGCTATATACATATCTGTTTTGTTGTGATTCTTTCTCCTCAATATTATGCTTGCAATTCTATTATCTATCACCAAGTGAGTGGTAGGGTATGTTAAAGGATTTGTAATCTCAGCAGATAGATGCCTCCAAGTCATGAATTATTAGCACAAGTCACTTCTAACCATTTCTTTCTTCCCTGCCAGATGCAGTCACTTTTCTATGTGTCTCTGAGACTCAAACCTGCCTATACTCTGGAACTAGTTTCTGCCTTGACAAGAGTCATATAAGGAAGTCCTGGATGGGATGGATTTTGTTTCAGGTTCGCATCATAGGTCTCTGACACCTTGACCCAACTTGCCTATCTACCTGGATTTCAGACATGTTGCTTGCCCTGATCTGTTTGATACCTGCACAGCCTTTATCCTATGGTTTCCCAATCTGAATTCCTGACCTCCAGTCTGTTTCTGACCCCTGGTAATTGCTCTTTGGCTCTTGTCTCAAGTATCTGAATTTCTGACCTCCTTCTAGGCTCCAGCTCATGGTAACTGCATATTCCTCAGCTCTTAATGACTTGGATCTCAGCCTTCTTGAAGGCTACTGGTCTCCAGTCACTGCATGCTCCTTAATCCTCACCTTGCCCACCAAGCTTCCTGAACTTCTGATAACAGTGATCTGGTGCATTGGTCTAGCTCTCCTCCATTATAGTATAAGGTAGCAGCATCTTACTGATGCCAGAGCTGCCACTTCCCATCTCCCAACAACAAATAATCTGACTCATCTTTCTTTTTCCACTTAAACAAAATGATGCTTCATTTAGGACTAATAGCATAAATAATTTAATGACTCACTATGTAATTTGCCAGACAAAATAAAGCTAAGATATAATGTCGAACAATTTTTAGAAAAATCCAGATACCTTTAGGCCCTGACCTAACATCAGTTGTTATCAATCACTTCTTCACTAAATCCTGGTTTTCCTTTTGATCAGGGGTTCTTAATCTGGGGCCCATGAACTTGGGGGTATATATATATATATGTGTGTGTGTGTGTGTATACACACACACGTATGCGTACATATATGTATGCATGTATATATATATGTATATCTGTATGTATATACATATATGTTTTTGATGAGTATATTTCAACATAATTGCTTTCCTTTGGGTTTTATTTTATACATTTAAATACATAATTCTGAGAAGTGGTCATTAATCCAGGATGCAAAGGCTTTTCAATGATAGTAATAATAGCAAGAACTCAAATATCAATTGCTCAGTAAGTTTACAAAGAACTTGATTGGTTCTTGTCACCTGTAATGTTTTCCAAGATTGAACTACCTCAGGTCCTTGGCCTGGTCCTTGCCCCTTGGCAGGCCACTTTTAATTTGGGCATTAAAAGCTCTTGTGGAGCTCCTTTCCGCTGATGCCTTCAAAGGACTGATGGCAAGGCTTCGCCACTGAGCTTCTTACTAATTAACTAGTCACTCTTTGAAGGAGAACTTCATTGCTTATGAAAGATTGTTGCTGTGCTAATCTTGGAAAGACCTAAAATCACCTTTCCCCTGTACTTCCTGTCCCTTGTCCTTCCTTCCCTCTTCCAGGTCAGAAATGGAAAAAGCATCTGACTGCATTTCTTCACTCCCAAGTCTGCAGTCATCTTCATGATGACTTCTTTCAAATCAAGGAACACACAAAAAAATCTGCAATCAAGTAACCAGCTTCAAGTGTTTGAAAGGCTTTCAGATGGAAGAGCCTTTTCTACTTGGCCCCAGAGGGCAGAACCAGAAGCTTTGGGTGGAAATTGTGTGGAGAGGCAGAGTCAGGCTTAATGTCAGAAAAAAAAAAAACTTCTAACCAATGGGAACTGTCTCAAAGTGGAAGGGGCTGCCATGGGACATATAGGTTGCCCCTTACTAGAAGTTTCCCTCACTAGATTGGGCAGATATGGGGTAGACTGTATGGCCAAGGACCTCAGGGTCCCCTCTAGCTCACCCCAACCTTTCATATAACCTGTGGAGTCCAAGCGGTTTCTTAACGAACTCAAAACCTCTCTGGATCCTTTATAAACTCCATTTGAGCAGAGCAAATCAGTTTTTTCAACCTAGTTACACTGTGGTTTTCTTATACCTCCCTCCCTCAATCCCTCCCAGAGTTTTTAAGATCAAATAAGATGCAAAGATAACATATGAAAAGCGCTTTCCACACCTGAAAGATACATGTTGTTTGTTGTCCTTGCTACTGTTATTATAAAGCCTGTGTGTGTGTGTATGTGTGTCTGTCTGTCTCTCTGTTTCTCTTTGTCTCTGTCTCTTTGTCTCTCTCTGTCTCTCTCTCTGTCTCTCTATCTCTGTCTTTCTCTCTCACACATACACACACGCACAAACACACACACACACACACAACCTTTACCCTTTTTATATGCCTGACTCTCCTCCTTTGCATAAAAGACATTAAGTCAGACAGAAGGTGACTGCTTCTTGTTTTCAATTCAAATATGATTAGATTACATTGTGTTCTTATCCCAAAATAAAAATGGCAACATTTGAGACAAGTTTCCCTTCTATTGGACTCATCTTTCATTTCTTTCTCCATATTAGATATTCTTTTCTCAAAGAATCATGATGCTATCAGACCCAAGCAGTATCCTGGATTTTTTTTTCCCTTAAGGTACCCAGTCTAGGAGACTAGCTCCATCATCCAATGTTCCCAGATAATTGTGGTGATTTTGTCCCTTCTAAAAGTAGCAACATTGAGTAATCTTTGCAAGGTCCTTTTCCCCTCCTATGCTGAATGAAAGTGGATAGAAAGTGTAGATAGTGTACCAAAATCAGCAGAGACATCACCAGGTACTAGGATAAAGGTTCATTTAGGAAAAAGAAACCCCTAGGGACATGTAGTTGTGAGTCAGAGTGTGGAGTGCCTTTTGCTTCCGTTAAGAATGGAAATAGAGACTTCTATGAGATCAGACCCAGGCTTAGCAATTCATTATATTTACCTTTGGGAGATAGCCTAAATGCAACCGGTGCTAGGACAGACTCATCTATTAAGAACCCTGGCCAGGGGGCCTCTCAAAGAATATACAGTCTAGTTGAGGACACACACACACAAAGATGGGGGGAGAGAGAGAGAGAGACAGACAGAGAGACAGAGAGAGACAGAGAGAGAAACAGAGAGAGACAGAGAGACAGAGAGAGAGAGAGACAGAAACAGAGAGAGACAGAGACAGAGAGACAGAGAGAGACAGAGAAACAGAGACAGAGAGACAGAGACAGACAGAGAGTATGTATGTATGTATGTAAATACTGTTTATTGTATGTAAATCCACTATGTATCAAAGGCAGGTTCACATCAGAAAGATAGAAAAGATCTGTTTCACCAGATCTAGTTTAATGAAATCCAGATTATGTGATACATACAGGCAGTCCACGATTTAGATATGCTTGACTTGTGGGTAGGGGGAGAGGGAGAATGTCTAGATTTCTCCACTTTGGGAGATTTCTGTCAGTGTGGAAATTTCTTCTCTACCACCATACAGATTGCAACTCTTCTGCAACTTAAAGTCTCAGAGAGTTGCCTAAAATATTAAGAGGTTAAGGGACTTGCTCAGGGTCACACAGCCACCGTATGTCAGAGGCAGAATTTTAATCCATATCTTCTTGACTCTAAGACCAACCTTTTCAACCATTACACCATTGCCTCTCATACTCTATATGTAAAAGATCTTGAAAGACAATGTTATGCAGTGGAAAGACCAATGGATTTGGAAGCGGAGGACCTGGGTTCAAATTTTATGTCTGCCCCTTACTACCTGTATCACCTTGGACAAGTCATTTCCCCTGTTCTGGCATCAGTTGCCCCATAAGTAAAATGAGGGGGTTGAACTGACTTCCAAATTTCTGATCCTATAAGCTGCCCCCATTGGATGACTGCTCAGACTATCCTTACCTTGCTACTGCAATTACTTGAGATTTTCCCCCCTCTTCCTTTCCCATTCAACCTTCTCCAGATGCTGCTTGGGACCAGTGGTATGCTGGTAAGTGTTCAACAACTGACTTCTGCCCCTCAAAATAATGTAGGCAGGACGTACTTTTATGTTTAACCCACATTATTAATATTTTGTCCATCACTTTCTTGAACCTAGACAATCAACAAAAGAATAAATAAATCCTGATCTATAGAACTTGACAATTACTGAGGTACAAATGTTCACATGGAAATTGTAATAACTGACTCTTGTCGACCAGCATGAGCTGGTTCCAGTACATTCTTGCCTGGAACCTCCTTCCCTGAACTCTAGGTTTCAGGTCGTAAGGTAGCAAGACTACTTGTAAGAGGAAATATTGCCCCCTCCCCTTGTTCCTCCTTCCCCAGTCTCAGAGCTGCTCTCAGATGGCAGTATCCCTTGTCCCTACCTCCTCTCTTTATTACTGCTTCTTAGTCCTCATTCCAGATCCTTGACTTGTTCTTAATGGTAAAGTACAGACTCAGCCTGGGTTTCCAGGAGAGGCTGTCTGGTTTTCCTCTGAAATATAGATGAATCTCCTTCCCATTCTTTGTTTGGCCCATTAACACCTACAGGCAATTTTCCCTGAAGGAGGTAAGTGCAAAAATCAAAAGGTATTGGGGTTACCTGAGGGCGTAGGAGAGAGTCTTTTAACTTTGGTTGACAGAAAAGGCAGTAGGTGGACCAGTCTCTGAGACCAGCAGAGGAAAATAAAGGGAGTAAATGGGAAGTCAGGTAGAATTTGTTCTTGGTGGCCAAGGCTGGAACTTCAGATGCATCATCCTATAGAAACAGAGAATCATATGATCATAGATTGAGAGTGGGGAAGGTTGGGAACTTTGAGGTTGTCTAGTACAAAACCCTGATTTTACAGATGAGGAAACTGAGGCTCTGAAAGGAAGGATAAGGTCCAGTGTCACACAGGTAGTAAGCTGCAGAACTGAGTGTCAAACACATCCTCTGACTCAAAATCCAGCCCACATACAATGGGCTATGTGTATGTATGTAAATCCAGTACATATCTGTAGATACTGTTTACTGTATGTAAATCCAGTATGATCTATGAAAACACTGTTTACAGTATGCAAATCCAGTATGATCTATGTAAATGCTGTTTACTGCATGTAAATCCTGTAAGATCTATATAAATACTGTTTACTGTATATAAATCCAGTACATATCTGTAAATACTGTTTACTGTATGTAAATCCAGCATGATCTATGTAAATGCTGTTTACTGTATGTAAATCCAGTATGATCTATGTAAATGCTGTTTACTGTATGTAAATCCAGTATGATCTATGTAAATACTGTTTACTGCATGTAAATCCTGTAAGATCTATGTAAATACTGTTTACTGTGTATAAATCCAGTACATATCTGTAAATACTGTTTGCTGTATGTAAATCCAGTATATATCTATGTAAATACTGTTTACTGTATGTAAATCCAGTATGTATCTATGTAAATACTGTTTACTATATGTAAATCCAGTATGTATCTATGTAAATACTGTTTACTATATGTAAATCCAGTATATATCTATGTAAATACTGTTTACTGTATGTAAATCCAGTATGTATCTATGTAAATACTGTTTACTATATGTAAATCCAGTATGTATCTATGTAAATACTGTTTACTGTATATAAATCCAGTACATATCTGTAAATACTGTTCACTGTCTGTAAATCCAGTATATATCTATGTAAATACTGTTTACTGTCTATAAATCCAGTATGTATCTATGTAAATACTGTTTACTATATGTAAATCCAGTATGTATCACAGGCAGGACTCAAATCCAGGTCTTCTTGACTTTTAACCACTAAACCCATTGTTAGTCTATGGTACTGTTAGTCAGGCCCTATATCTGTCATTCATCATTCCCCTGCTCAACAAACTTAAGTGACTCTAATGGCTCTAGGATAAAATACCAAGTCCTGGGTTTGATATCTAAAACCCTTCATGGTCTGGCTCCAAAAGGTCTTTCCAGAGTTCAACAAGCCTCCTCAGAAAAGCTCTCTCTCTTCACACCCTCATACAGGTATCTACCCTGGTACAAGCCCTTGCCACCTCAATATTGCAAACTGGTTTCTCTGCTTGTCCCATCCTCATTCCAACCCATCCTGCACAGAGCTGCCAAAGTGATTTTTCTACAGGGTAGATATTACTCCCCTACTCAATAAACACTGACAAGGGTGGAGCCAAGATGGCAGTGTAGAAAGATTCACATATGCTAGCTCTGAACCCACAGCCCATATATTTCCTGCAAGAAGAACTCCCCACAAATTCTGGAGCACTACAAGGCACGTAGAAACACAGTGGAAAAGATTTCCATTCCAGAGAGCCCTGAAGAGCCATCCCCAGGGGTCTGTTGCGCTCTGGACAGCGGAGTCCACTGTGTGCTGCCCTGGCCGCACAGCCCCAGAGGAGCAGATCCGACCAGGCTTCAGGGACGGAACTTCCGGCGGCCGGGAAGATCCCTCCATCCACAGACACTACAGGTCAGTGAGAGACATGCCTGGGCTGGTGGAGAGGGGAGCGGGGTGTCTCCGTGACTCGGGACCCCTTGGGAGGAAGCGGCGGAGGGAGTGGCAGAGGCAGCAATAGAGGCAGTAGCAGCAGCCCGGACTCCCCAGCAGCAGGCAGAAGTTCAGGGCCATTACTGAAGGTCTCTGCATAAAGCCCCTGAAGGAACTGAGCCTGGGAGGCAGCCCTGCCCCCACCAGAACACCAGAACTTAAGCTCACATTGAATAGCAGCTGCACCTGCCGTGGAAAGCCCATTTGAATCTCAGACCCTAAGCACTAGCTGGGCGTATCTAGGTGGGGGTGGACAGGAATCTCAGAAGTCAAGTAACTGTCTGGGAAAATGCCCAGAAAAGGGAAGAAAAATAACACTATAGAAAGCTGCTTTGATGTTCCCGCCTTTCAATTCTGATGACGAGGACATATTCTTGCCATCAGGGAAAGACGTGGAGGGTGGGGCCTCAGTACCCCAGACATCCCAGGGGGATGTCCAGTGGGCTCAAGCCTTGGAAGAGCTCAAAAAGGATTTTGAAAAGCAAGTTAGAGAGGTAGAGGAAAAACTGGGAAGAGAAATGAGAGAGATGCAAGAAAAGTATGAAAAACGGGTCAATACCTTGGTAAAGGAGACCCAAAAAAATGCTGAAGAAAATAACACCTTGAAAAATAGACTCACCCAATTGGCAAAGGAGGTTCAAAAAGCCAATGAGGAGACGAATGCTTTCAAAAGCAGAATTAGCCAAATGGAAAAAGAGGTTCAAAAGCTCACTGAAGAGAATAGTTCTCTCAAAATTAGAATGGAACAGATGGAGGCTAATGACTTTCTGAGAAACCAAGAAATCACCAAACAAAACCAAAAGAATGAAAAAATGGAAGAGAATGTGAAATATCTCATGGGAAAAACAACTGACCTGGAAAATAGATCCAGGAGAGACAATTTAAAAATTATGGGACTACATGAAAGCCATGATCAAAAAAAGAGCCTAGACATCATCTTCCATGAAATTATCGAGGAAAACTTCCCTGAGATTCTACAACCAGAGGGCAAAATAAGTATTGAAAGAATCCATCGATCACCACCTGAAAGAGATCCAAAAAGAGAAACTCCTAGGAACATTGTGGCCAAATTCCAGAATTCCCAGGTCAAGGTGAAAATATTGCAAGCAGCTAGAAAGAAACAATTCCAGTATTGTGGAAATACAATCAGGATAACTCAAGATCTAGCAGCTTCTACATTAAGGGATGGAAGGGTGTGGAATAGGATATTCCAGAAGTCAAAGGAAGTAGGACTCAAACCAAGAATCACCTACCCAGCAAAACTGAGTATAATACTTCAGGGGAAAATATGGTCTTTCAATGAAATTGAGGACTTTTAAGCATTCTTGATGAAAAGACTAGAGCTGAAAAGAAAATTTGACTTTCAAACACAAGAATGAGAAGAAGTATGAAAAAGTAAACAACAAAGAGAAGTCATAAGGGACTTACCAAAAGTGAACTGTTTACATTCCTACATGGAAAGACAATATTTGTAACTCTTAAAACTTTTCAGTATCTGGGTAGTTGGTGGGACCATACACACACACACACACACACACACATACACATGTGCATGCACACACACATACACACATGCACGCACATACAGAGACAGAGAGCACAGAGTGAATTGAATAGGATGGGACCATATCTTAAAAGAAATTAAGGTAAATGGTGAGAAAGAAATGTAGTGGGAGGAGAGAGGGTGAAATGGAATGGGGTAAATTATATCTCATTCAAGAGGGAACCAGGAGACTTTTTAGTGGAGGGGAAAAGAGGAGAGCTGAGAAAAAAGCATGAAGTTTACTCTCATCACATTCGACTAAAGGAAGGAATAAAATGCACACTCATTTTGGTATGAAAACCTATCTTACAATACAGGAAAGTGGGGGAGAAGGAGATAAGCAAGGGGGGGGATGATGGAAGGGAGGCCAATGGGAGGAGGGAGCAATTTGAAGTCAACACTCTTGGGGAGGGAGAGGATCAAAAGACAGAATAGAAACAATGGGAGGAAGGATAGGATGGAGGGAAATACAGTTAGTCTTACACAACACGACTATTATCGAAGTCATTTGCAAAACTACACAGATATGGCCTATATTGAATTGCCTGCCTTCCCAAAGGGAATGGGTGGGGAGGGAGGGATGGGGAGAATTTGGAACTCAAAGTTTTAGGAACAACTGTTTAGTATTGTTCTTGCTACTAGGAAATAAGAAATAGAGTTAATGGGGAATAGAAAGTCATCTGGCCCTACAGGACAAAAGAGAAGATGGGGACAAGAGAAAGGAGGGATGATAGAAGAGAGGGCAGATTGGTGATAGGGAAAATTAGAATGCTTGGTGTATTGGGGTGGGAAGAGGGGAGAAAAGGGGAGAAAATTTGGAACCCAAAATTCTGTGAAAATGAATGTAAAAAGTTAAATAAATAAATTTTTATTAAAAATTAAAAAAAAAATAAACACTACTAACTTCCTAGTACCTCTAGGATCAGTTACAAACGTCTCTGTTTAGCATTTAAAACCCTTCACCACCTGGTCTCAACCAGCCTTTCCAGTCTTATACCCCCTCTCATTCACATCATACAATTGAGAAATATTGGCTTTCCCAGTGTTCCTTACACAAGACATTCCATCTCCTGACTCAAGCCATTTTCCCTGGCTAACCCCGTGCCTGGGATGCTTTTTCTCCTCACCTCCATCTCCTGGCTTCCCTGACTTCAAGACTCAGCTCCATTCTCCTTTTCTCCAGGGTACTTTCCACGCCTGCCCCCACACACTGATAGTGCCTTTCATTTGAAATGACCTCTTTACATTATATATGCCTTGGCCTTAACCTAATAACTTGCATGTTGTCTCTCCCATCAGAAGATGAACTCCTAGAAGACAAGGAATATATCCCCAGTGCCCAATGTGTTTGTTCTTCATTGCCGAAGACCATACCATCAAAGAAATAATGATATAACATGCACTTGACTTTGTTTTTGAGCGAGGGAGGGCTGTGCAGGTTATCAGCCTCACTTCTCCTCCAGAGCCATCTGAATCCAGTGAACAGATATTCATCAGGATGACTGGAGATGGCCCAGGAGGAGGCAATTGGGGTTAAGTGATTTGCCCAAGGTCACACAGCTAGTGAGTGTCAAGTGTCTGAGGTGAGACTTGACCTCAGGTCCTCCTGCACTAGTGCTCTATCCACTGCACCACCTAGCTGCCCCAGTGCCCAGTAGGGCACTTGGGAAGAGTTTAATAAGTCTTTGTTCACTGACTCTACATTTCAGCCAAGCTGACTTACTTGCTGATTCCTGTACATGGAGCTCTATTGCCCTCCTCCAAGCCTTTGTACAAGCTGTTTCCCATGCCTGAAATGCATTTCTTCTTGATCTACCTAGCCAGATCATTCTGACTCTATTGAGGGCTCAGTTCATATGGCATCTCCTACAAGAGGGCTTGGCTGATTCACCCAACTCTTTGTCTTTTCCAATATTACTCCTCATTTATTTTGCATAGATCTGATACCTTTTTGTCTGGATCCAAGAAAGGAAATTCCATCTACAAATGCAGATTAGCAATACTTTGACAATTGGAAGACTCCAGAGAGTTGTCTTGGGCACTGAGAGTTTAAGTGACTTATCCAGTCCCAGATAGCCAGGATGAGTCAGAGATGGGACTTCAACCCATGTCTTCCTGTCTCTGTGACTTTACAGCATCCTTACCTCTTAACTCTCCTATAGTATCAAATACAAGGGCCCTTTCCAGTCATCTAATCTAACTCCCTTGTTTTACAATTGAGGGAAACTGAAACCCACAGAGGTGAAATTTCCTGCCCATGGTTTCATGGGTAATTAGTAGCAGATTCAGGCCTTGAATCCAGTTCCTCCAATGTTTCTTAGATCACATTAAATACTATAGCTTCACTATTACCTAAATAGGCTGACTGTCATGCAAGAATTCTTGGCCACCACCCAGCAGTAAGTTGGGGACTGCCTGTACTGTGATGCATTGTTTTATGGGCCAGCTAGAAAATGCCACATTTACTTTAGGTAAGTGCAAAGTGGTGCCTGTAGAATTTTAACTCACTCTTAAAAATGTTTCCAGGAGGACATCACTTGAGTTTTGAGGGATCTACATTGGCTACCTGTCAAATGTGGGATTGATTTGAAAATGCTTTTAGGACTCTTGAACAGTGCTCTGTCTTGAGACCTTGGATTTTATTGGAGGTGCTGTCATTCTGGCTCTGTACTGAGGTTTTTCTGAAACTCTTGTGTCCCATTTCATAACATACCAGTGGAGTAAACTGCATTCCCTCATGGTGTCCTATGCGGCTCTTCAATAGTTGATTGAAAGATTTGCTTTATTCACCAAGCTAAAGGTACTTGGGAAAAGGCTGTAGAAAGACTCCTTTCAATGTTCATTCTTTAATTGGAGTCAGGTACCTTGAGGTTGAAGTCCCAGGTCAGTTACCTATTAGCTGTGTGACCTTGGGCAAATCACTTCTCTGGTCCTCTGAATCACAGAATATTAGAGTTAGAAGGCCCTGCATTCCAATCAATACTAGAGAAAGTATCCCTTCTAGCAAATACTAGATGAGTAGTCATCCTGCCTCTTCTGGAAAACCTCCATTGGGAGGGAGCACACTACCTCGAAGGCAGCCCATTCTACTCTGAAGATCAGGGTACCCCCAGGCTGCCTAAAACTGAAATAACCTCCTTGCCATTTCCCCAAAGGCCTGTAAAGTTGAATACTCATATTCCACATATCATCCTGCGTGAGTGCCCATGCACGAGTATCCATGCACATGTGCACATGCGTGTGTGCCCATGCACGAGTGTCCATGCACATGAGCATATGCACAAGTGCCCATGCACGAGTGCCCATGCACATGAGCGTATGCACGAGTGCCCACGCGCAAGTGCCCATGCACGAGTGTCCATGCACGTGTGCGTATGCATGAGTGCCCATGCATGAGTGTCCATGCACATGTGCGTATGTGTGAGTGCCCATGCATATGTGCCCATGCGTGAGTGTCCATGCACATGTGCATATGCATGAGTGCTTATACGCGTGTGCCCATGCGCATGTGCATATGTGTGAGTGCCCATGCATGAGTGTCCATGCACATGTGCATATGCATGCGTGCTCATGCACGTGTGCATATGTTTATGTGTGAGTGCCCATGTACGTGTGCATATGTGTGAGTGCCAGCATTGCACTGACCTTCCTTCATAACATGTGAAGGCCATGAAAACAATTAATGGGTACAAAGTGTTATAGAACCTTGCTACAATTGCTACAAACCTCTACAAAGCTGCCAATGTGATTTCTCTAAAGCACAGATCTGATCATATCACTTCCTTACTCAAAAAACACCTTATTGATTTGACCACTATGCCCAGAGAAGGCTGTGAGGGTACAGGAGAACATGAGCAGAAATAGGCAGATGGCAAAGCTAGATGACAGGTGTCTGGATAACATTTGAAGGTGGAGTCTAAGCTGGCCAGGATATAGGCTAAGTAAGTTTTCACTCAATCAGTTCTGGATAACATTTGAAGGTGGAGTCTAAGCTGACCAGGGTATAGGCTAAGTAATTTTTCACTCAATCAGTTCTGAATCAAGATAGTTGGGCCTGAGTCTCAGAGTGGTAGTGTCAAAGATTGGTAGATTAATTTCCCCAAGGACTTTCTGTATGGATTTTGAAGGTCCAGTATGGAGACCTAGTGCAGAGGTAGTTGACCCATGTATGGAGACGTTCAGCAGTGGAAGCAGGCAGATGGCAAACTGGCTTGGGCAGATAGACAGCTACATCAGATGGGAAAGTGAAATATGGGTTGGTCTGGGTTGTGGGATCACCCTTAGAGTGGGAGAGGTTAATTGTTCAATAATTGGTAAATTAGGATTCTGTAATATTAAATGAAAATAGTTCATTTGGGATTCTCTTCATTTCTACTATGCATTTCCTGAATACAAAGCTCCTTTTGTTCCCACCATTCAAGGCAAATCCTTCCCAACCCAGAGGTCCCCCATTGAGAAATGCTATAGTGGCCCCATGTTTCCAGAATTGGAAGCAACACAACACAAGATGTTTGGGAGAATAGGAATTTGGGAGAGGGAGAAAGCCTGGAGGACATAGGGGAGGGCTAACAACTCCCCTTGATGCTTCTAGAAAGAGATTCTAGTCATCAATTGACAGCCTGTCCTCTCTTTTTCTCTTTTTCCATATTGCTTCTCTCCTCTTTTTTTTTCTACATCACAAACCCTCCAGGCATCACCAACACTCATCTGCTATGAGTGTCGAATGGCAGGGTTCCATTATCATGGCAACAGAGCTGTTACAAGCATACTCTTCTTCCATCACTCAGGAGCAGGAGAGCTGAGAATAGAAGTTGAAAAAGAATAGGAAAAAAAGAGAGTAGAAGTTAATAAAGAAACAGCACTTGCCACAAGGAATGGAACAGCAACTTTCCTTGTCTGCTGCAGGCCTTCCCTCTTCCTGTAATTTCCAATGCTAAAGATTGCTTGCATAATCAAGAGGTGGAAGGCTCCATCAGTAAAAGCTTCAATGATTCAAGGATAGGTGGTCTCATGGGGTACACACTCCCTCCGCCAATGTAGATTGCCACCCCTCTAGAATTAAGTACAACTGAACCTACAAAGTTACTAGGGCCGAAAAATTCATCAGTCTACAGCCGACCTGGCAATGAGCCTCTCTCGGCACTCAGCTAGGCTGGTCCTGGACAGCACACACAGCCATCCATCACTCGGCCTGTCCTCAAAGTCTTTCCAACTCACTGAGACCTGCCAGAGCTTGCATTCCCTTGGCAGATCCTTTGAGCACCCAGATTCACCTCATGATGAAGCCTCAGATTTTGACTTTATTGGAAGACAGAAAAAAGGGCAATTTCTTTCACTCTTTGTGTTAATTTTTAAAAGATAGGGATAGGGCCTGGACTGGAGATTTCACTGATTTAATGAGATCCCTCTACCAATGCAAGGTGGTGCCTTTGTTGCAATTTGTAGTCTTAGAGAATTAGCTAGGGCACTGAGCAACTAAACCACTTGCACAAGGTGACACAGCTATTAGGTGTCAGAAGAGGGGCTCAAATCCGGGTCTTCTAGGCTCTGAAGTCAATTCTCTGTCTACTATGCCATACTGCATAGAGAGGGACAAATATTAGTCTTTCAGTTTTATTCTAGTATTTTTGTTTTGTTTCATGGAGTTATCTCTTTCAGGTCCAAGCTAACATTCAAGGAGTCTGTTAATTGAATAAGTTTTTGCATTTTTGCACTTCATGTACTAAGCTGTTTACTTTCCAATTTTTCCTCTCATTCTCTTTTATTTGTCCTCAATAATTGTCATTACCTGCATTGTTGGTGGAGTTGTGAATTGATCCAACTATTCTGGAGAGTAATTTGGAACTGTCTTCAAAGGACAATCAAAATGTGCATACCTTTTGGTCCAGCAATACCACTACTAGGTCCCAAAGAGATCATAAGAAAAGAAAAAAGACCTACATGTACAAAAATATTTATAGCAGCTCCTTTTGTGGTGGCAAAGAACTGAAAATTGAGGGAATTTCCATCAATTGGGGAATGACTGAACAAGTTTGGTATGTGAATGTAATGGAATACTACTGTGGTATAGGAAATGATAAGCAGGCAGATTTCAGAAAAACCTGGAAAGCCTTACATAAAATAATGCAAAGTGAAGAGAACAGAATAGGAGAACACTGTCCACACTAACAGCTTTGATACACTTAGCAATATGATGATCCAAGACAATTCTGAAAGACTCACAATGGAAAATATTGTCCACATTCAGAGAAAGAACTATGAAGTCTGAATGCAGATCGAAGTATACTATTTTCACTTTTTGTTTTTTCTTGGTTTTCCTTTTTGTTCTGTTTCTTTTTTCAAAACATGACTGATGTGGAAATAGATTTGACATGATTGCACAAGTATAACCTATATCAGATTACTTGCTATTCTGGAAAGGAGGAAGAGGTGGAAAGGGGAAGGGAAGGAGGGAGAAAAATTTGGAACTCAAAATCTAATTAAAAATGAATGTTGAAAACTATCTATACATATGATTGGAAAAATGAAATACCATATGCAAAAAAGAATTCTCATTACATTTATATTATCATTTTTTAAAAACTTCATGCTTCATAGCTTCCAGGAATTCCAGCAAAGTTTGTGGCAAAGCTGTGATTTTGAGTTTTTTCTTGTGGATTATGTACAGATCTTCCCTTCCTCTGGGTTTATGTCTTGCATATTATTGATTCTATATTATTTCTTCATCATTGGTGTTTTCATCTGTTAACTCATTTTTTTCTAGCCTTATTGCCTGAATTGGGACATTGTGTCAGGGTCAGGCTCTGCATATTTCTAGAAGGAATGGTGATACTTTCTTTGGCTCTGATATGTATTGCCTGGGATCTAAGTAGTAAGATTTAATATTCTTCAAAGGCTTCTGAAGCAACTCCAGAGAGCATGCTGAACTAGGGAAATCCCTTCCACTCTAAATCCTACAGGCTTCTAACCCAGAGTTCAGGGACAGAGTGACACAGGTCCAGGCTCCAGGCATCCTGCAGCAGATGCAGGTCTAGACTTCCTGACCCTAATACACAGCTTCAGGCTCTATGCTTCCCTGATTTGCTCCTGGATCCCTGTGCTGGAAAGCTTCTTTCCATGAGTTGCACTCCAAGGCTGGGCTTTTGTCTGGATTACTTGCCTAGGTCCTGTAGGCTTCTGGGTGTCTCTTTGTGTAGATCTGGGTTAGCAAAATGTACTTGGCGCAGTTTATCCTTGAATATCTTGAGCATTAGTCAAGTGCTATATTTTCATCCTTGCTAGGATAGTTGTGAGACAGCAAGGCCTTAATACTTCTGCTCACCACCACCCCCCCATTCTGAGGTAAATACGAAGTGTTCCAATCACCTGCTTTTTAAATAACATGGTCACAGATTTACATGATCATAGATAAGACTATATTCAACAAATATTCTATTCTATTGTTATGACCATTTGGAGAAGGTAGATGGAGAGAGGGGAAGGGAAAAGAAAGATAACATAAGAGGAGGGGAGAGAACTGAGAAACAAATGGACAGAAAGGGAAATTATCACAATAGGAGGAAAGAGAACAACTAGGACAAAGGCAGTCAAGAAGAGAGGAAGATGAGAAAACTCAGTTGAGTTTTGTGTTGCATTATCTTTGATTTTAGTCTTGGTAGGTATTTATTGGGGCAGCTAGGTGGCACTGCAGTGGATAGAGTGTCAGGCTTGGAGTCAGGAAGACTCACCTTCATGAGTTCAAATCTGGCCTCAGACACTTACAAGCTGTGTGACCTTGGGGAAGTCACTTCACCTTGTCTGCCTCAGTTCCTCACTAGTAAAATGAGCTGGAGAAGGAAATGGCAAATCACTCCAGTATCTTTGCCAAAAAACCCCCAAATGGGGTCACAGAGAGTTGGACGTGACTGCAAAACTACTGAACAACAACAAAAGAATGAAATGAAGAATGAAATAAAGAATGAAAATCAAAACTCACTGAAGGATTAGAATCATAGATCCAAAGCTGGAAGGGACCCATCTAATGTCAACCCCTTATTGGAGGAGGAGGAGGGAACTGAAGTCCAGGGAGGTGAAGTGATTTTCCAAGGGTCACACAGGTAGTAATCATGATCCCAGGTCTTCTGAATTTAGTCAGTGTCCTTTCCACTACCTCATACCACAGGGCAGCTAGGTGGCACAGTGAATAAGAGCACCAGTGCAGGAGTCAGGAGGACCTGAGTTGAAATCTCACCTCAGACACTTGACACTCACTAGCTGTGTGACCTTGGGCAAGTCACTTAACCCCAATTGCCTCATGCTGGGTCATCTCCAGTCATCCTGATGAATACGTGGTCACTGAATTCAGATGGCTCTGGAGGAGAAGTGAGGCTGGTGACCTGCACAGCCCTCCTTCATTCAAAACAAAGTCAAGTGCAAGTCATGTCATCATTTCTCTGATGGCATGGTCTTCTTCAGCAAAGAAGGATGAACACACCTCATGCTACTAAGCCTCAAGGATTCCTTGGAGGAGCAAGGGATGTTTAGTCTGAAGAATAAAATACTCAGGGGAAGGGGGTACTAGGGAGAACATGATAGTTGTCTTCAAGTATTTGAATGACTATGACGTAAAAGGAGTATTAGATTCATCCTGTTTGGATCTGTGCTCTGTCAGAGTTGGGAATGGGAACAATAGGTTGGCTGGAATCCACAGATCTCATCAATATGTATATTCCCTTCAACCATATTGATTGCAACCCATTCATGGCTACTCAGTCTCCTACTTTTGTCTATGTCTTCCTCTAAGTTTGCCATGAAAGGTCCATCCAATGTACTGGGGATTTTCTTCCAACATTATGAGAATACTGGTGAAGTACTCTGACTGTTCACTTGCTATCCCTTGCTCTCCTCCGGGTCCAGCACATCTTTTTTTTTTCCTCATTCATTTCCATAATGACATCCTCTCTTCCTGTTCTTCTTGAGTTCCTCCTTGGTTCTATGGTACAGCCTACTCATACCTATTATGTACCTCTGCGTGATGTTCAGCTTGCATTCCTCAGACACTACAGAACGCCATGCCTCGCAGCCCAAACATTACACTGAGAAAATGTTAGTATTAAAAAGATGGGCCTTGGCCCAAATGTTTCCCCCACGCCTAGAATAAATTTCTTCTTCATTCCTTTTCTTGGAATCTCTAGCTCTCTTCAAAGCTTTTACTGATTCTGCCAGGGTTTAACTCCCTGCCTCTCCCTACCCCATAGATTTGCATTTGTTTTTATATAGGTTCTGTAGCCATTATCTATGTATATGTTATAGCCCTTCAGTAGATATAAGCTTCTTAAGAGCAGGAACTGTTTTACTTATGAGTTTGTACCCTTAGCACTTAGAACAATGCCCAGCACATAGTAGGCACGTACTAAATGCTTATTAACAGGCAAACAAACTTTCATTAATTGATTGATGGTGAACAAAGGAAAGGCTATTGTTGCTTAGGAGGAACTGGGAAAGTTAAATGAAGGAGGCAGTATGGGGGTTAAATTTAAAATCATGGGCAAGAATTCGGCCAACAGAAGTGGAAGGAAGGGAATGCCAGGCCTAGGGAGCAATGTGAATAGACATAGAGGAGGAGAAGGGTTGAGGAATATGGTTCCTGGTTTACCAGGAACTTGGAATTGAATAGGCTGGAATAAGACCAGAAAGATGTGATGAAGGTGGGGAGATATCTGAAACCAGAGCTAGGAATTTGTTTAGGAATTTGAGTTAGGAATGAGTTTGAATCCCGCCTCTGACATTTATTAGAGGTGTGACTGTGCTGGAGCCAGCTTGTGTTACATTGTCAGTGTGTGAATTTATACCTCAATAAACGAACTGGAAATTGCTTATTCATTTGTTGATTGTCTACTTAAGAAAGTGATGGAGAAATTGTTAATCGTGCAGATTAAATTTAAAAGTGGGTAGCTAGGTGGCGCCACAGTGTACAGAACCTACCCAGGCCTAGAGTCAGGAAGACTCATCTTCCAGAGTTCAAATCCTGACCTCGATGGAGGATGGGATGCTGGACACCTAATGATGATGCATGGAACCCTAAAAGGAAAAGACCATGTCTTTGGGACCTAGACCCCAAAGCCCTGAACCCAAATCTCTGGCACCACTCGGATTCCAGTTAATAATTCTTTTAACTGCGCTTTCACTGTGGTCCTCATTGTCTGCACCTGGCCCCACCCCAGGCTACTTGCCACTCCTTGATCTCATCCAGATCTTCCCATAGCCTTTCTGTATAAAAGAGTCCATCTTGCCCCCATTAAATTGCACAGATTCTTAAAATCCTGCCTGGTTCTATAGGCAACATAATAAACCTTGCCTCTGACAGAAAGAAGGCTTGAGTGGTTGAATTCTTTTGAGGCAGAACCCTGTCATTTCAGGGTTCTTAGCACCCCTAGAGCACAGCAGCCTCAGATATTTACTAGCAGTGTGACCTTGGGCAAGTCACTTCACCCTGTTTGCCTCAGTTTCCTCACCTGCAAAATGAGCTGGAGAAGGAAATGGCAAACTACTCTCGCTTCTCTTTGCCAAGAAAACCCTGAATCATGAAGAGTCAGATACAACTAAAAGGACTGATCAACAATGACAGCAAATACTTAAAAATACTTTGTCTTCTGAGAGCCTGCTAAACATTTATTGTAAAACCCTGGGCAGTCACTTATAGCCACAGTTGCTTTATCTGTAGGATTGGAATATAATAACATCTACCTCACAGGATTCAAGTAAGGATCCAGGAAGACCATCTATACAAAGCACTTTGCAAATCTAAATGCTATGCAAATGTTAGCTATTATTACTATTTCAGATTATGGAGGGTCTTGAACGCCAAGATAAGAAGTTCAAACTTTTCTCGATTGGAAATTGGGAGCCATGGAAGGGTTTGGAGCAAAGGAGTAACCCTAACTACATCTATACATTAAAGAAGGCAAGTCTGATGGTATGTGAAAAATGGTTTGGAGGGAGACCTTTTAGGAGATGACTGACTGTCCAGGCAGGTGGTAATGAAAGTCTGTAGTGGTCTGATGCTACAGGAAATGGAGGGCAGAGGGCAGGTGTAAAAACTTACAATCCTTGATAACAGAGTGTGCAAGAGGAAAAGGAGAGGACAAAGTCAAAGATGGCATCAAAGTTTCAAATGTGTGCCACAGACGGAAATGGTGAAAGCCCAAGTATAACTTTGGGGGAAAGAGCAGGAACTTAATGTTGGTTGGAAGGGCTCATGGAATATCCAGATGGAAATGTTCCATAAGCACTTGGAGAAATGGAAGCCTGGAGCTTAGAAGAGAGTTGTCAAAGCAGGAGATGACTAGAGATGTAAACACATTTACACACACACACACACACCACACATATATATGTGTGTGCATATATATATATATATGTATATTTTTTTTTACTTGGTGGGCAGAAGGGACCATAAACAGCTGGAGAAAGGGGTTGGAGATCAGGGAAAAGCTTCATGCAGAAGGTGGTGACTGAGCCCTGAAGGGGGCTAGGAATTCTAAGAGGCAGAGGGAGGAGGAAGAGTGTTCCAGGCATGAGAGACAGCCTGTACAAAAACATAGAGGCAGAAGATGGAACATCGTGTACAGGGAACGAATGGTGACCAGTTTGGATAGAACATAGAGTGCATGAGGGAGGGTAATGTGAGAAGTCTGGAAAGTCAGGGTGGAGTCAGTTTGTGAAGGGCTTTAAATGGCTAACACAGGGGTTTCTGTTTTATCCCGGAAGTAACAGCCACCGAAGTGTCTCCATCAAGGGAGGGACATGGTTGGTCCTGTGCTTTGGGAATATCAACCTAGCAGCTGTGCAGAGATACACTGGAGACAGTAGAGTCCAGATTCTGGAAGACTACTGAAGAAGTCCAGGTGAGATGTGATGTGATGCCTTGTGGTGATGACCCATGAGTGAAGAAGAGGGGATGGATGCAAAGAATGATGGGAAAGGAGCATCAACAAGACTTGGCAACTGCTTGGAAAGGTGTTTGTGGTGCGAGGGCTCAGTGATCAGAAAGAGTCACAGGTGATTCTGAGGTTGCAATCCTGAATGAGTAGAAGGGTGGTGGTGCAATACTCTTGGTGGAACTTGAGAACTTTGGGGGGTTATCCACATAAATGCAGTAGCTGAAGCTGTGTGTCAGAATGTGGGGGGGGCATGGAGAGTGTAGAGGGGAGAAAAAGGCAATGGAAGAACCTTAGGAGATCCCTTCCTTAGCGGATCAAGAAATAGTGATGAGTCAGCAAAGGCAATAGAAGTAAAGATGTGAAAAGAAAGGGGTATCTTTGAAACCAAGTGAAGAAAGAGAAGAGTATGGATGGTCATTGCCACCATGTACTCTTAGAGAAAGGTCGAGGGGGATGACTTTAGCAAGATGTGAATTAGGTCACTGGGATGCCCTTGGTGGCCTTTGATTTCAATTAAGTGGATGGGGGCAGAAAACAGAGGGCAAGATGGGAGAGAGGGGTTAGTGAGGAAGCAGACATATCATGAATAGATCTCTCATCTTTTTTCAAGGTTAGGTCACAAGGGGGTGGAAAGAGATGGGACACATCATAGCTAAATGGACAAGAAGGGCCAAGGGAAGGCTTTTATTTAGGATGGGCCAGACTTGATCACGTTGTAAATGCATTATGCCATAGACTATCCCTTAAGTGGAATGGAGATGGTCCCTCCTGAAGCTTTTCTGCTTGTCAGCCAGCGAACTTAGGGAATCATTGCCCATCTCTGAGTCACTGATGGTGACTCCTGTGGCCTTCTCAGGAGTATCATTCTATCCACTTTGGGGCAAAATTGACTGTTATTTTTACTGCACAAGGACAGAGCCCTCAAGGTTCATTTCCCTGGAGCTGCAGAGAGTCATTTAGGGGCTGAGGCATTATAACTAGCTCAGGACCTAGCACTGCGGAAGGCCCAAAGAAGAACCCCCCACCCCCGCCCCAGGAGCAGGGTAGCCATGCACGTTAGCTTCAGGACCACCATCAATAGACTCCCAGAAGCAGACATATCAATGGCCACGTAAAAGAAAGCAAATACTTTGCAGGCTCTGATTTTCCTGAATGTTTCAAGAACCCATTCACAGGTAATGGGTTTTTCATTTACTTTGAAACTCAACATCAGCATCATAAATGCCAACCTTATTAGGCAGGCATTCTGAAGGAGGATTGTCAAATCCAAGAGCAAGGACATTGTTTCAGACCCTGCAGCTGTTGAAGTGAAAGCACTCCCTTTTCCCAGGCTCCCCCTACTCAATTTCCCAGCAACACAAACACTCCACCTGAGTTTTTTCCAAAAGAGCACAAAACAGTCACAGACTCCTTTGCTGCCTTGGCGACTTTCCCCTTTTAGAAGAAGGACCCGGGAACAATTAGCTACTCTCAGACGAGTTTTTAATATACAGGTGGCTGTTTCCATTCCCACTGGTTTCTGAGTTTCAGATGCTCTTAGAAATGCTTTGAGCAATTTCCTTGCTTTCACAGACCTCCTAAATGATTGCACAGGATCACATTTGTTTCCACAGAATCTTTGTAAAAACTAATTTGTCACCCCAAAAGTATGTAGGGATGTGTGTATATATATATGTATATATACATATGTGTATATATATGTATATATACATATATGTATATATAATGTAACATAATATTATACATGATACAATATATTTATATACATTAAATATATGTTTATATACTTAACACATATAATATATTATATATTAAAAATTAATTGTCATATATGCTATAAACTATATAACACATAATATATCATATATAATATACATATTAGCTGCAGCCTAATTTATATATACATATGTACATGCATATACACAGATGTGTGTGTTTGTGTGTGTGTGTCTGTGTGTGTGTTCCTATTTCTCAGGTTGCTGCAGCTAATGAGCTCTCTTCATCTTGTTTTTGTTTCTTTAGAGGTTTTTGGCATTCTCTTTGTTTCTTCAGAGTTTGTTGGCATTCAGCTTCTTAAGGGCCTCCCTTATCTAGTAACTTACAAAGTGCCAGGCATACCTTTTTGAGGACTTAAAGTTAAGTGAACAGTTAGAGATGTCCAAATGACAAGATGGTAGAATTTTCTACCATGACTTATTCACAATATATCTGTCCAAGTTCTCCTTAACAAACACTTGGACTCATAGCCTTGGCACATCCCAGTTATATTGGGCACCTAAAAGTCATAGGCTTTTAAGCTTAGAGTGACATTCAAGATCATAAAGGTAGAGGTAGAAGAAACCTTCCACATGACCCAGTCAACCCCTTCATTTTACAGGTTAGGAAACTGAGTCCCAGACAGAAGTTATTTGTCTAAAGTTCTACAGGTAGTAAGTTCAAGAAGTCAGGATCTGAACCCAGACCCTCTGACTTCTAATCCAATATTCTTTCTGCCACTTTCTAATTTCCCCTTATTTTACAAATGGAGAAACAAAGGCTCAGAGAGGACATACCTACAGTCATATAGCGAGGTAGTGAATAGCAGAGACTTGGATTCAGGTCTCCTTACTCCCTGTCCACTACTCATTCTCCCACATTACCCTGCCTCATACACTGGTTATATGTTTTCTCTTCCTCAGAAGGAAAATTTCAAATGTGGAAATCAGAAGATCCTTGTTCCACCCCCCAAAAGACCATCATCATAGAAGGAACACAAGTCACCAGCACTGCAGGAGGCCTCAGAGAGCAGTCAGTTCCCTTTGATTGAATAGTAATGTCTGAGGGGTCAGTGTTAGGGTTCAATTTGATCATACCTTGATTAATGATCCTGAAGTGAATGAACAAGGCCATTAATCACCTTTGCAGATTTCCCCCATCACAGTCCCTGGTTCAGGGGCTTTAACGTGCAAGGGTCTATTCCCAGGAATAGAGTTAGTGGGGTGGGATTGTCTCTATTTAGCAAACAAGGCAACAATTATACCTGAGCATCAGAAGCTGGGCCGTGTTTGAGATGAGACTTCAGGGTTTCAGCCTCCTAAGTACCACTGTTCCCTCCCTGCTGCCATACTATGGTAAAGGTGCTGAAAAGTACCAGACAGGGAGGGTAGAACATGTGAACAACTCACCTAGAGAAATAGCCTGGGGCAGAGGAAGGGGACACAGGGGAATCACTGTGTTGCTGCATTTCTGGTGGAGAAAAATAGACATTTAATTTTAGAATTAGAAGGGATCTTTGAAATCCTAGAACTCCCAAAGTCTCTGAATGGGCAGGGACCTCCAAGGACATGTAATCCAGCTTTAATTGGACAACATTTATGTTTCTGAAAGATCACAGTGTCTTCAAAATGTTCTTATTCAGACAGTACCTTGACGTGAATCCCCTCCATAGCATCCCTTAACAAGAAGTCCTCCAGACTGCATTTGTCTAGAGGATGGTGGAACATAGGCCAGCCCCCTCGTCATACAGAGGAGAAAAGGACTGGTTTTCATTTTTGATTTCATAGCCCCAGTGCCTAATATACAATGGGTGTCTAATAGTTCCTTGCTGTGTGCTTCCATGAGAAGAATCCTGAATTTGGAGTGGCAGGACCTGAGTTCAGATCCCAACTCTCATTACTGTATTTCAGTACATTGGACAAGTGACTTAACATCTCTGGACCTTGGTTTCCTCATCCACAAAATGAGAGGACTATATTTGTGGACCTGTAACTTCCCTTCAAGCTGTTATATTGGCCTCAAAGAACTGGCAACTTCTTCTTCTTAGAACTATAATTTTAGGATATAAAAAGTGACAAGGGAATCTTCTCATATGTGCATTCTACTCTGGTTGGACCCTTTGATAAGTTTCTGAGTCATATTTTAATGTCATCTTTGTGTCAGAGGCCCCTTCTGGATACTTAGGGGACCTCTTACTTTGGCATGCCAAAATAATCTTCCTGCAATACAGGCCTGACCAAATGCCTCTTTCCTCTCTAGGAATCATCATCAGCTCCCTGTTGGTTTGAGGATATCGCTGTTTCCCAGCACCCCAAGATCTGGATCTATATGAACCAGATTCAGTCTTAGGGGCTTTTCCACAAAATCATTCTTTCTTTGGTAATATTATCCCCATTTAGAGTTCTCTCTGGGAAATCTCAAGATATAACTTGTATCTAAATCTCCACAGAAGTGGATTAGAAGGGTCCCTGGATCTCATATAAGTACTCAAGCTAATATGTATATCAGGTACAGGACAGCCTTAAGGGACTCACAGGAGCCCATAAACAATGTAATTCTACTTCTGTGAGTTCCACCTAGCCCTGCCCCCTATGGATGCATAGACTCATCATGAAGGCTTGAACTCCCCTCACAAAGGAAACACACTTGGAATAGCTAGAGAGACAACTCCATTACCATCCCATTTTCACTATCCAAATAATTCATAATAGCAAAAAGCACAATCCAAGTCTTTTGCTCCCTTCTATCATAGCTTAGATTCCACTGATTCCCCTATAGCCTTGAGGCCACACTCCTAAATCATCTTTTCTTTCCAAGAGACGGACCCTGCCCAAGAACTTCCCTTTTCTCCCTAGAATGTCCTAGAACTCTTGAACTTGGGGTCACAAGTAAAGCAACCTCAAGCCTGAAACTACCCAAGAAATCCCTTTTCTCTTGTTTGAGAGATCATACTGCCCAGAAAGCCCACCCTCCTCAACCTAGAAAGCTATGGTTCAATAATACTTGACCTTCCTCCTTCTTGACCTGGGACTCTAGAACATCTACCCCTCAGATACTATGATTCTCTCTGCCACTCCTGGAATGTAGCTGAGAGTGTAGTACTGATGCTGACTTTTCCAAGTCTGGAGCCAGGTGGTTAAGAGTCCAGGGACTTGGCATAGGAACTCTCAATAGTTGCTGCCATTTCCAAAGCTCAGAGCAGGATCACTGGTTGGTCCTAGAAGAACTACACCAGTTCACAGATGCCACCTTCCCCTCCCCCCCAACTCTCTGGTCTCTCACCTGTTCTCAGAAAAGGCAAACAACAGGCCCAGATATAACATGAAACCTCTCTTTAATAAGTCTACATATCAGCCAATTCATCTTTAATTCAGGCCAAGTCAACAATTCACCCTCCAGTGATGAGACTTGGGGAGATGACCTCATCTTCAGTGAGGTTCCTGAGCATGTCTTAGTACCAATGTCTGCAGTCCTCTCAGGGTTATTAACAGGCATGTTAATACTTTTCATAGGAACATACAGTCCCAAACAAACTCTCACCACCATCCTCAAATCTCTTTGTCATCTCCCTACATCAGGTAAAGTAGGAAGTGTTCCATTGCACTTTCTTCCCAGTGTGATTCCAGCTTGCCTTTCCAGACGAATTACATTTGGGGTTCCCAATAAGGATCTTTTAATAGTGACTCTTTCCAGTGTGACTTCCCTTCCAACTTGCTTCATTCTAGGCAAAAGGGCCTACCTGCTATTCTCCCATTTGTCATCCAATCTCCCACCTCTTTGCCTTTGTTCAGGCTGTTCCCCATGTGCACTCACCTCTACCTCTTTTTATTCTTATGTTCATGTGACATTTAGCTCAGGAATCCTTTCCTCATCCCCGGTAGTTGGGTATTTCTCCTTCTTCTAAGTATCTTCTCTGTTTGCATGATGTATCCCCCAAGTAGAATGTACTGTGCTTGAAGCCAGGTGCTGTGTTTTCTTTTTGGTCATCACACTTCTAGTCCCTAGCACTGTGGTTGGCTCAGAGAAACATCTAATAAGTGGTGGGTTGAACTGAGAGCCCAGGATCAAAACCTCTATGCCTCAATGAAGCATCAACTTAGGACTCATTCAAGACATTACTGGAACCCTTGAAATGTTAGCTTGCAGGGAGGAGAAAATTACAGAATCTCAGAGCAACTTTAGAAATTATCTCATCCAACTGAGTAGCTGAACAGGGATCCCCCTGGCAACATCATCAACAAGTGGTCTTTCAGCCTCCACTTGAATGTTTTCAGTGAAAGGGAGCCCACTGATTCCCAAGGCAGCCTCTTCCATTTGTGTTTAGCTCTATTAGCAGGTTTTTCCTTATATCAAACTGAAACATGTCTTGCCAACAATCTGCCTTCCACCCTACCCCATTTCTCCTCGGTCTGCCCTCTGAGGCAGAACAAGCCAGATACTTCTTTGGCATGACAGTCCTTCTGACATACACCCCAATCCCCACCACTGTTTCAAGGGTTCATGGGCAGGCACACACACACACACACACGCATGCACGCATACACACACACTCCCTAAGTCTTTTCTTCTCTAGGTTAATGTTGTTACCAGCTTCTTTAGCTGGCACTCATATGGCATGACTTCCTGTCTCAGATCATCCTCATTGCCCTCTTCTGGATGCTCTCCAGCTTGATCAATGGCCTACCTAAAATATTGCTGAACATGACATTCCTATTGTGATAGTACAGTATCCATCCCAGAGCACAGCAGGGCTGTGTCCCTTCTTATTTCAGACCCAGCATGCCTCTTTATTCAGCCTAATGGTATGTTAGCATCTGTGCCTGATCTGTTGTACTGCTGTCTCATTACACTTGTGGTCCACCAAACCCCTCGGATCCTTTTCACACAAGCTATTACCCAGCTGTGCCTTTCACTAGCCTGCTGTTGTGCAGTTCATTCATTTTGTGAGTCCAAGGGTTGGACTTAATGTATTTGTAGAACGATTTGTCCTAATAGAATAGAGGACACTGCTAGACTCTCCAATCAGTTATTGAAGTGAAGTTGACCTAAAGGTTGGGCTAGTCCCAACTACTGCTCCCAACTTCAGGCCTTATGCAAAAAGCCCTCATATTACTGGACAAACCATTTTTCAAAAATTCTAAGGAAATAACTGCTGGAATATCAAACTAACTTTGTCTAGCCTTTCCAATACCAGGAAGATAACCAAAAAATGAAAGGAATTCTGAAAAGAGCAGTGGTGGGATTTAGTAAGCAGTAGAGTATATAAGACTTACACAGAAACACTGAAATAGACAAGTATCAAGAATTCTCATAAGCACCTGCTAAGGGAGTGCATAGGGAGAGAAGAAGATTTTGATACCTGGAAATTGTAAATGCCAAGGAGGGAAAAGAATGATTTCCCTGCAGATGTGGAACTATGAAGAGGCAATTGGGGAATCCAAGTAAAGAAGACCAGAAATGACCCAGGAAGTAGCAGTGTCTAAACCATAATTTCTTGGAGATCATAGCACAGTAGGCTTCAACAGGGAAAGTCTAAAAATACTGACTATGTGCTTGTTTGATTTGGGGAATGAGGAGCTTGGAAAAAATGTGGCCATTAGACTGTGGGAGGAGTGAGGGGGAGGAGGTAAAGGGAAGAGAAAAACTCTTAATAATTCCCAGGAAATATTCAGTGTCCTTAAATCATCTTTTTTGCAATCCCAAAATGAATGGGTGCCAAGAGTAAAAAATATAGACTGGGAGGAGGGCAACCCAGCTTGTTTACTTATTAACCATGTGATCTTAAGCAAGTCAATTCCCTTCTCTAGGCCTCAGCTGTGAAATGAGGGAATTGGCCTCTACTTCCAGTGATTAAACAATGATGAGATAATACTCACAGCCACCCACCCTCATCTGAGGTAGTATAGTGCAGTGTATAGAGTTAAACTTAACAGTTAGGAGGACCTGAGTTCAAATCTTGCCACACATACTTACCAGTTGTGTAACCCTGGACAAGTCACTTCACCTTTGTCTACCTCCATTTCCTGACTGAAAAGGTGAAAGGGTAGAGGAGATGTTGAACTAGATTATTTCCAAGATCTGATGATCTTCCCATAAGAACTTATGAAGTGTCTACTAGAGCACTGCATTTGGAGCCAAAGGAAAGAGAAAAATTGTTAGTAACTGCAAAAAGCTGGCACATGGCAGGTAATCTCTGCTACTAAGGGAGGCTGAGGCTGGCGGATTGCTCATATTTGGGGGTTCTGAGATGCTCTAGGGCTAAAGTCCCTAAGTCTGAGGCTGATATGGTTAGTCCCCAAGAAAGGGAAAGGCAGTCCACCAGGCTTCCAAAAGAGGGACAAACCATCCCAGCATGGAAAAAATGGAGCAGTTTAAGGCATCCCTGCCTAGCAGCCTTGGGGTATGGCCAATGAGTTGTCACTGTATTTCTAGCCTAGATGACACAGGGAGACCCAGTCTCAAAAACAACACCTGAGAGGAAGTCTTGAGACTCTGTAAACACATCTTTTTGGAAGCCCAGCATGAATGAGTACCAAGGGTAAAAAATGTAGACATTTGAGGAGAATAAACAGTCAATTCAGCTATTTCCTACCCAAGTAGCCTTGGTCAAGTCATTTAACCTCTTTAGTCCTCAGTTTTCCCCCTATAAAATGAGATGGTTGAACTAGTTGGCTTCTGAGATCCTTTCCTGGTCTAGATCTGAGACACTATAACAATCCCTATGACCTGGTTTCAAATCCTTGCTCTACCCCTCACTACCAGTATCACTTTAGTCAAAACACCTAGCCTCTTGGACATCAGAAAACAAAGGGTTTAGACTAGATTTGGATATGATCAAAGGCCAAGGTGGCTTCTAGGGTCCCTTCCAACTCTAGATCTCCTAGATCTATTAGCCAGTAACCATACCCACTGTATGATCAGGTTCCAAATTCCAGCTCTGGCTCTTACTGCCAGAATGGCCTTGGTCCACTTCCCTTCCCTGGGCCTCAATTTCCTTTTCTGTTAAAGGAGGGAGTTGAACTAGATGGCCTCTGAGATCCCTTCCATTTCAGAGCCTCTGATAGTTTAGGCACCGGGAAGAAAAAGCCAAAAAAATGAAACAGCCCTTGCCCTCTGGGGAGCTAATTAATTAATTAGCTAATTAGTGTAGCCTGATCCCAACTGGACTGGAACACTGACCATCTATAGTAGCTAAAGTGTAAACAAGTAAAGAGAGAGGGGTTAAAAATTCTGGAAAGTCTTGAAAAGGACTAACCAGTTTCCAGTAAGAGCTTTATTAAGCCCATAAAAGGGAAATGGGGGTGGGTGGGGAAGACAGTTGATGAGGAGGCAAAAGCTGGACTTAGGGACAAAAAGGTCTCTTGACTGTCATCTGAAGTCATTAGGAAGCTAATCCCTTCCAAACTGTCTTTTGATGTACTAGAACAGAGACATGAGATCCAATGATGGGAAAGGTACAGAATGTTCTAGCTCTAATTGACGAATGAGATGTAGCATCGTGGTGGTGGTGGTGGGTGGGTGGGAAATGTGATACCTTGCTTATTAGGCACTTGTTTGGGACTAATAAGGATGATTGAATTCCTGGCCTACTCTCCATCTGAATACACCTAAAGACGCTCTCTGAATTCTACCTAGTCTTTGTGCTTACCCCCTTCACACATACCCCCTGCCCATCCCCACCAAAGTACCAAGATATTCAATGAAAGAACACCACTTTGCCAAATGTTCTTGTTTATGATTTGTCTCTGTCCACGGATCACCGTGATCACCATCTCTAATGTGCAATCAATAGGAGACCCATGGGAAGCGTTCATTGGCCATTTACATGATGAGCATATGGAGGAAAACACTCGCTTCCAAGAACAAAGTGTTTTAACGAGCTCCAATTTAATCCATTCTCCCACCACCCACCACCACCCCGATATTTGAAAGACTGTTCTAAAGTGGGGGGCTTGGTGACCCTTATGCAAAGCTCTATCAGGCAAATGCCAGGAAAATGCCATGCCATGAAGTCCTGTGGGAATCCCTGTTCCCACACAAGCTGAATCAAGAAGATCACCATGGATACATCTCTGCTCCACTGCAGATAAGCAACAGCTGGTGAGCCAAGCTTGGAAGCCCTCTCGGGCTGTGTATTGTACAAACTGCATTAGGAAAAACCATGAATGCCACCTCTCACTTACTATCATAAGAATTATATGAAACCTCCCAATAACTCTGAGCAAAAAAAAAACAAAAACAAAAACAAAAACAAAAAACAAAAATGAAGTGATCAGAGGAGCCAAGAGTTCCCAGAATCCCTCATCTCAGAATTCCCTAATCCCTCTAGGCTCTCCTTGCTGCCAGTGAGATGGATGGAATTCCTCTGTGAAGCGTCTGGTCCACACCCCTCCAGGCACACCACAACTGCCAAGCTGGAAGGTGCTGATCACCATCTTCTGAGGGGCCTTTAGAAGACTTGAGTCATTGGCCTTTGCCAAATATATGTTGAGACTTATGGTGAGGCCAGTCTAGTCCAACATCACATGACCCTTGAGCTCTCAGAAGAGAGGGTGAACCTTGCAGGAGTTGAACTGTGTTGACAGCACAGCAAGGGAGCATAAAAACTCTGAGTGCCCTGGCAGAGCCTAGTAGGCAATTAATTATGGCCACATAACATGTGCAGAGCCCCAACCCCCAGCTGATTCATTTGCAGGCCCTACCACCCCTGCTGTGCTTTGTATTCTGCCCTTGTGGCCAGCAGCCCGAGCTTTACTCAAAGCACCGGTTTCTTCAGCTGGGAGAAACGTAGCAAAAAGAAGCTGAAATTGATGGAGCTAGGACTCCAAAATCCCAATCAAGTCAGGCACCACTTAGCTGTGCTGAGAAAAGCTTAACTCTTCCCAGGCTGGAGAGTAGCCATGAGGAGAAACAGGGCAAGCTTGGGCAACTCTAGACACCACATGACTAGGGAAGTGGGGGACTGGGAGATCTGGGGCTAAAAGGCCAAAGAACCATTTCAGTTCAAAGAAAATCCAATTTGTTCATGGCACCCTCCCTACTCCCATCAGGTCCCATCTGATAGGTGTCACTAGCCAAGTTCCTTGTATCACCAACACTACTCCCTCTACATACTCTACAATCTAACCATAGTGTCCTATTTGTGGTTTCTCCAACACAACGGTCCATCTTCCATCTCTGTACCTTTGCATTAGCCATCCTCTATGCCTGGAATGCTCTCCCTCATCATCTTGAACTCACTAGATTCCTTCAAGACAGGATGCGGACCCTACCTTCTGCAGGAGGCTTATCCAGGTTCCCTGAGTTGCTAGTGCCTTCCCCTCTGGAACAACCACCTGACTACTTTGTCTGTTTGTGATAGATAGATAGATAGATAGATAGATAGATAGATAGATAGATAGATAGATGGATAGATAGATAATTTGCTTGTTTTCTTCCCCATTCGAATTTTAGCTCTCTTAGGGCAAGGATTGCTTTTGACTTTTTTTGTATCATCAGCATTTAGCACAGTGCCTGACAGATAGTAAAAAAATGAATTTTTGTCTGACTCTTCATGATCCCAGCTGGGGTCTTCTTGACAGAGATACTGGAATAGTTTGCCATTTCCTTCTCCAACTCATTTTCCAGATGGAGAAACTGAAGCAAACAAGGTTAATGTGACTTGCCTAAGGTTTCATAGCTAGTAAATATCTGAGGTTGGATTTGAACTCAGGTCTTCCTGACTCCAGACCCAGCACTCTATCTATGTGCAACCTAGCTGCCTGAGTAAAAAAAATACTCATGGATTACCTGACATATGGCAAAATATGTACCAAAATAAGTACCAAAAAAAGCACTTGTATTTGTTGTTGTTCAGTCATTTTCAGTTATGTCTAACTCTTAGTGACCCCATTTGGGGTTTTCTTGGCAAAGATACTGGAGTAGTTTGCCATTTCCTTCTCCAGATCATTTTACAAGTGAGGAAACTGAGGCAACAAAGGTGAAGTGACTTGCCCAGGGTCATACAGCTAGTAAGTGGCTGAAGCTAGATTTCCACTCAAGAAGATGTGTCTTCTGGGCTCCAAGCCCAGAAACTCTATCCATTGCAGTGCCACCTATCTTCCCCTAAGTAAGTACTTGAATGATGGTTTACAATAAGGAACGTTTCTGGCATTTTGAAACTTCTTACCTTTAATATTTAAGAACAAATCAAAACTGCAAAACCTAAATTTGTGAAAGAACCCTTCCTTCTCCCTATTTAATACATCAATGAGTAATATTACTAATACTTAGTAATACAGTCTTTTATTATAGTTATTTTTACTCAAAAATTTTACTCAGTTATTTTTATTTTATTTTACTCAGTTATTTTTACTCACCAATGGTTGTACTTTTAAGACGACTTAAGGAACCCCACTCCCCGCCATGACATTGTAGGAGTGCGTAGCTGAGACTTGGACAAGCTAGTTTCATTCTGCATGGTTGGAGAGAATATCCACTCCAGTGAGGTTACAGATTCTCCATACTCATCACAGGTCTGGAATTAGATCAGTTCCAATTACGATGAGCTCCAAAGAATTAAGTTCTTTTTGTTGTGGCAGATTTTTGTTGTATTGACCAGAACAAAAAAAAATGAGTGGGCCATTGGCATCAATTTGGTACTCTTTTTTGTTGAACAGAGATTTGGTGACATGTTATCCAGGATGATCCTAGGATCCTAGCTTTAAAGGTGGAAAGGATTTCAGCAACTATCTACCAGGGATTCTTAATCTGAAATCCATAAATTCATTATTGTTGTCATTGCTGTATTTCAATATAATTTCTTTGAAATCCTATGTGTTTATTTTATGCATTTGAAAATACAATTCTGAGAAAAGATTCATAGGTTTCATCAGACTTCCCAAGGGGCTCAGGACCCAAAAAAGGTTAAGAACCCCTGATTCTAGCCCAACCTTTTCATTTTCCAGATGTGCAACTGAGGCTCAAGGAAGTTAAATAACTTGCTCAAGGTCAAGGTACGAAGTGTCAGAAGTAAAATTTGAGCTCAGGTACTGACTACAGAGTGAGTGCTCTTTCCCTGTACCATGAGATTTGTCCTAAGTCAACAGCCAAACATCTAGATTCTGCAACCTCTAGCAAGTGACGGAGAGGGGTCAATCACTTCCCCTTTCTGATTTCCTCTGACTTTTCTCACATGCAAAAGGAAGGAGCAGCAAGGTCTCTTCCAGTGTTGTTATTCTATGATTCAGAGACCTAGGGCAGTAGCTTGAGTCATCAAGCTACTTAGAAACAGGCTTAGAAACTGATGGGTAAGTTATAATCAAGCCAAAATGACCAACTAGCTGCCCCTCCCAAACATATATGCCATTGCCTATATCTCTGCCTTAGCATGGGGTGGGCCTGTGACTCCATGCCTGAAATGTACAGCTCCCTCCTCCTCTTCCTCACCTCTTGGAATCCTTAATTTCCTGAAAGGTTTAGCTGACCTTCCATCCCTTTTATAAAGTCTTTTCCCATCTTCACCAATTGTTACTGTTTTCTTTCTCCCTTCTCCCCCTTCTCCTCCCCCTCCTCCTTTTTCTTCTTCTCCTTCTTCTTCTTCATCTTCTTCTTCTTCTCCTTCTTCTTCTTCTTCATCTTCTTCTTCTTCATCTTCTTCTCCTTCTTCTTCTTCATCTTCTTCTTCTTCATCTTCTTCTTCTTCATCTTCTTCTTCTTCTTCTTCTTCTTCTTCTTCTTCTTCTTCTTCTTCTCTGTCTGTCTGTCTGTCTGTCTGTCTGTCTCTCCCTCAGTGGAAGGAAGCAGACAGTCTGGCACATAGCAAGTGTTTGATAAGTATGTGTGGAGTTGAATCCAACTCCTTCATTCTACAGATGAGGAAACTGAACTCAGAGAGGAAGTGAACTTCCCAGGGCCACATAAGTAGTAACTGGTGAAACAGGACTTCAATTCTGGTCTTATTCCTCTAAATCTAATGCCCTGGGATTTGCTCATATATACATTTTCATAAACCTACTGACAGCTCTGGACCATAGTAATGGAGGTATAACTGAGAGATGTGTGGGAAATGATAGGGTCTTTTTTAAAATTTGAAAGTAGCAAGAAAGAGGTCATCTTCTTGTTTAAAAATAAATTGCACTAAATGTTTCATCATCAATCATCACCACTGCTGGAAAAACAACTTAAAACTCACATCTTATGGGTGTCAGGACCATTGTCTTCATACATGGATAACAGAATGATGATATTATTTCTTTAACACATACTTCTTACTTAAAAAACAAATGCAGAGCTTATTTGAAAAATAAATTGCCCATGGAAAAAATGGCCCCATATTGCTTATTGCTACAATATAACTCTACTTTTCACATGGGATCATAGACTTCCATTACCTTCCATTCCTTCCATTACCAAAAGTTACCTTGGATATGCTTGGCATGTACTTATTTCTGTACTTGTCTCCCTCAATAGAATGTATCCTAAAGATCATAGGATCATAAGTTTAGGGTTGAAAGGGCACTTCAGAGGCTATTTTATAGAGGAGGAAACTGAGACCTTAAGAAGAAAAGTGACTTGCCCTAGGTCAAATGCAGGTACCTAGCTCTAGAGCTGAAAGAGACCTCTGAAGCCATCTAATCTAACTCCCTCATTTGTCAAAGGGGTAAACTGAGGTTCAGGGAGATGAAATTGTTTGCCCAAGGTCATATGGAGTATCATAGTTCTAGAGGAAGAGACCTTAGAGGCTCTCTAGTCCAATCCTCTTATTTTTTAGAGAAGGAAACTGAGACCCAGGGAGAGGAAGTGACTTGTTTAAGCAATTAGATGGCACAGTGGATTGAAGACTGTACCTGGAGTCAAGAAGTTCTGAGACCAAATCTGACATCAGATACTTACTAGCTGTGTGACCCTGGGCTAGTCACTTAACCTCTATCAGTCTCAATTTCCTTATCTGTAAAATGGGACTAATAATAACACCTACCTTGTAGGGTTTCTGTGAGGATCAAATGAGATAATATTTTTAAAGCATTTAATACAGTGCCTGGCACATAGTACTTGCTTAATAAATACTTGTTTTCTCCTCTGATTTTGGAAACTGAGGCTCCAGAGAGAAGCCTCCTAGCTCACATAAGTAGGAAGTAGCAATGCCAGGATCTGAACCCAGCTCCTCTGATGCCAGATCTTTTCCCACAATGACACATTTGTAACCATAAACAATTTATTACTTTTAAATGTTGATCAATAGACTCTACTACTGAGCTGACTAACCTATTCAAAGGCATTCAGTTGGTCTGAAAACTTTCTTACCAGGGATCCAATTCCAAAGTTGGTCAAAAGGTCATTTGATTTTCCACACTGAAGGGATCCAAGATTTCATGGCCATGAGTCTTTCTTTCAGTAACATAAATCCTTAGCCCCCATACTTTAGGAAGTGGTCCTTATGAATCCTTTGGTGGTGGTCTTCTTCATATTTAGCCAGGCTGATCCTAGGTTACAAGACTTCCTGGCTTTCTCTAGGCTTGAATTACTCTTCCTTTGTGCTGAGGAAATAGCCACACAGAGAGGGGATCCATCAAGGCAACACCAAGAGGTTCTCTCTTGGAAAAAGCTACAAATAGGTACTGCCTTGTACACAGACAGAGTAGGTTAGTACCTACCTGGGTCATTGTGAAGGGAGCTGGGAACATCCTCCTACCTCAAAATAGCATTCATAGCATCATCCCTTTAAGTTTTACCATGAAAGTAATTCCTTAGGGTTGAAGCATAATCCTTCTTCCTTCTTACAATACAAAAGTCTTTTGGAGGTAAAAGGACAGGGACTGGACCAGTGAATACATTGGTATAGAGAACTGCCAATGGGGAAATTCCCTCTGTCAAAACAGATCAGTACTTGGATCTGCAACTTCTAGTCCTAGAGAGCTGCCCATGGTGCTAAGATATTAGAAGTCTTCCTCAGGGTCACAGAGCCAGGATGTATCAGAGGTAGGAAAAACAAGTCGTCCCAACTTCTTTCCTACAAGGTCAGCTCTCTATCCACTATCAATCACACCTGAAGACAAATTATTTTATCAAATCATTTACAACTTAAGAGCAAAGGATGACATCATTAGAAGCCATCAGGCAACGAAATAGCAGTGTTACTGAGCCTGGCACACAATTAACTTGCTTGTATTTATTTTCTTCTTCCCAAGGCTGATCATTGGGCTGTTCCCTTAGCCCAACATTCATAAAATGGAAGATATTTCAAAGATCACTTCCTCATGGAATCATCAGGATCATAGACTTACTGTTGGAAGGGACCTCAGTGGCCATTTAGTCTAAACTCCCATGCCCCATTTTAGAGATGAAGAAACTGGGGCCCAGAGAAGTTAAGGGACTTCCTCAAGTTCACTCGAGAGGAATGATAAGTAGCAGAATCAATATTCTGACCCAGGTCCTCTGACTCCAACTTGATGCTCTTTCTAAGCCCCTTAGGGAATGAATCTAAGGCCCCAAGAAATTAAGTGACTTGACCAAGGTCCCACAAGCTATCTCTGATTCATTGTATGAATTAAAATATTGAGAAAAGTTATTTCATTTTTTTTTCCTTTCTAAATAGGGACTCAGTTCTAAGTGAGACAAAGCACTGAATGCTTTGCCTAGATAATACTAAAAATTCCTGACTCCCTCTGCTTGTATTTACAGTTGAGACTGGCATACAGGAAATGTGTAGATACACCTAATCCCACACATTATGGCCTCTCCTGTGTGAGATGGGAGGTTCTCATAGTCCTGGAATTCAATTTTCTCTCAAGAAAAGACAAGCCCTTGAGTGTGTTCTCATGTAAAAGCTTGAAAGAGAGGAAGGGAGAGAAACCTACCCTGTAGTCCTTGTGCCACATCTCTAGCTTGGCATTTTGAATGAATTTTCTACTTTCTTTTTTCCCTTTAAAAAGGCTATTTGTTCTGCAAAGTCTTTCTAGCTGTGATCAGCACCTTGCTAGAATGGACCTACCTGTACAGGGATGCCTGTCATTAACAGTCTGTTCATTTAACTGGCATCCTTAAGGGACCTCCAGCCAATCAAACAGACATTTGTTTGGTTTGTTGCTGTTTTTTAAAGCAGCAACCCAACAATTAGTGTTGAGAAGAGAGTAAACACACACACACACACACACAGAATTTATCCTATGATAGGTTCAGTTACACTGATGTTTTGTGACCTAATGGCCCCTAATGATGACAGCTGCTATCAGTTAAATGGACAAACTATGAGGGTGAGGAAGGGACAGTCAGCATAAGCTCAAAAAACGAATTTATGTATCTTTGCTGAGCATTAATGTGTTGACTTTAGCTGTCACATACTCACCATCTAATGGCTTTGAAGGAAAAGAGATCCCTAAGCAACATAGTGCAGTGACAAGAGCATCGGGTTTAGCGTCAAAGGACTGGGGTTAAGCCCTAACTCTGTCATTCACTATCTTGGTCAACTACTTTGGGCAAGTCATGTCCCTTCTTGGTGTGGTGCCTGGAGAACTTAAGTTGGAGCCAGGAAAACCCTGGTTCAGATGCTCTTACCTTCCTCTTCCAGTCTTACCTTCAGTCTAGCTCACTTTGGTAGAAGGAGCACTGCCTTTTGAGTCTGGTGCTTTATCACCTGCATAAACTTGGTCAAGTCATAACCTCCCTGAGCCTAAAAGTGAGGGGGGAGTGGATTAGATCATCTCTAAGAGCCCTTGTAACTCCAGATTCATGATCTTGGGAAGTTATTTAACCTCCTTGGGCCTCATTTCCCAGATCTGTGAAATGAGAAGCTTGGACTTGTTATCCTCTAAGGTTCATTTACAGCCCTAGTGAGATTATCTTCATCTGTACAATGGGTATCCCAGCATCTAGCTCACAGGTGTATTGGGAGGCTCAAATGAGATAACATATGTAAAGCCTTTTGCATGCCTTACAATGCTATTAAATATGACTAAATTGGACTAAAGCCTAGTACAAGTCTATGGAACTCAACTGCTAAGGTGTCATTTCTCTGATGAAAGAGATGGAATGGACTGTTGTCAGCACCTCTCCACAGGAGGCCAAGACTGGCTGACTATGCCCCCAGTCAGCCCTGGTGGCAGGCAGGAGCTTTGCCTTCTTGGATTCCCCTTTGCTGCAGCACTGCCTTTCTATGCCTCAGCTTGGTGTGCATCCAGCCTCACAGCACAATACCCAGGGGAGATTCCATCAGGGAGCAAGGAACTAAGCAACTATCAGCAAGGAGGGAGCACTTAGGGAAACTCCTGCTTGAAGAGAAATTGTTCCTTCGGCAACAAGGCTGTAGCCCTCTCATGGCTTCCACAGTGCATGGAGTGAATCACAAATGGTTACTGAACTTTTCCAACTTTTTGTCACCACTGTTCTCCTCTGTTGCTCCAACACTTTTTTTCTTGGGGGACAGATTGGAGCAGAAAGGGGGAGAGGAGGGTGTGTTGGTTTGCTAATGAATAGCAAACAAGAGGTCCTTCCTGAAATGGCTGCTTAAGAAAACAGGAACATAAATGGATAACATTGGCTCTGGCTTTACATACTCCCTCATCTGAAAATAATAAAATAATAGTAGCTCACATTTACATAATGCTTTACAATGTATTTTACTTACATAGTCTCATTGGAGCCTGACAACAACTTTATGAAGTAGGTGTTATTATTGTAACCATTTTCCAGATGAGGGAACTGAGGCTGAGAGAGGCAAAGACTTGATCAAGGTCATACAGCTAATAAGTGTCAAAAGTGAGATTTGAACCTAGGTCCAGTTGATTTCAAGTCTGGCACTCTATCTGCCTCACCTAAGGACATCTACACAGCAGTGCCATCAACTCAAATCTAAAAGGGCATGTCGATCCATCTGCAACTCCATGTTGGAGGTTTATAAAATAATAAATTATGGGCTAGATCTGTGATTTCACTGATATAGAGACTCTCTCTACCATTATAGATTGGTACTTTTTCCTATAACTTATAATCATATAGAATGGCCTCTCTATAATCTAATTTGTTTCAGGCAGCCTGCATGGCACAATGGGAATGCTTAGGGCTCAGAAGACCTGGTTTCTAATGCTGGAGAATCACTAACTAGTTCTAGCACGTTCCACAAGTCTCTCCCTCTCTGAGCTTTAGTTCCCTCCTTCTTAAAATGAGACTACACAAGGTGATCTCTTAGGTCCCTTCCAGCTCCAACATTCGATGATGAAAGGTCACTTCCCCTCTCTGTGCCTCAGTTTCTTCCTCTGTAAACTGAAGTGAACTGAACTACATGACCTTTAAATGCTCATATTTCCAGCATCCCAGGATTTAAAGTTTAGGTTAGGACCACTTCGCAACACTTACTTACTAGAAAAACAAAAGTTTCAATTCATCTCAAAGAGACCGCTTAACATCTCAGTTCCAAAAAATTGGCCAAGGAAGCTTTGCCTTGAGCTGTGTTGTATTGGTTTGATTTGATTTGGTCTTGATACCTCCTTTCAGTGGTGGGAATGAACAGAGTGACTCACTTTAGACTCTCTCATAAGGGGAATAGTTACAATCCAAGGCATTATGTGAAATGAAGGGCTACTTCAAGCTATGCATTCCATCACACATGTCCCAATTTGTCAACCGCAGGCGCGTTCTGTTTCTAGAAGAGATAAGACATGGTCTTCAGAAGCTAAAATTCTCATACAAAATTGCTAACAAGAATGACTCCAAGTGCAATTTATATTTTACAGTCCTGAAAAATGTGTTGAGGTAAGGGAGCTAGGAAATAAATTTGCCCACTATTTCTCATAATCGCCAACACTGTCTGATGTGCATCTCCAATGAAAAGTATTACTTTGGGGGCCACCAGGCCCAATAACACCCTTTCAGACATTATTTATTATATTTGGGCCTGCAACACTAAGGGGTTGATGTGAATGGTAATAGTCTAGCTCTAGCAGACGAAAGGCAGGAGAGGACTTTTACAGTAGCAAATTATGTTGAGTCTGTCCCTCGATCACTTTCTGAATCCCATTTATAGGTTGCCTAGGGATGGAATTTAAGCCAGGCTTGTTGATGTGTCACTTCTCAAATGACTCGCCAAAGGAGCCCAAAACATTGGACATTCTCAGAAAGAGAATTGAAAACAAAAGAGAAAATGTGATGCTCCTCAGTGCGTTCCTTACACCCCCCCCCCAACTTCCATCTCCAATTCCCTATACCTTATCCTTCACAACTCCATGAGAGGCTTGAACCAAGAATACTGAGGAAAGGGGAAGAATGAATATGAACTGCTATTGCTATGTCTCAGGAAAGACTTAATGAAGCTGAAGAAGGAGGGGTAGGGTAGGAGTGGTCCTGGAGCTTCCAGTCACCCAAGTTTACAGCATGAGTCATCCTTGACTCTTTCCTCTCTCTCTTCCCACCCACACATGTCCAATTACTAGGTATTGTTGATTCTACCTCTGTAGTATCTCTAGCATCCATCCCCTTCTCTCCATTCCCACATCAATAACCCTAGCACAAGCCTTCATCACTTTTCCCCTAGATTGTTGTAATAGGCTCCTAATTGGACTCCCTGCCTCAAGACTCTCCCCACTCCAATTGATCCTTCACTTAGCTGATTTTCCTAAAGCATAGATCTGACCATGCCACTCCCCTACTCAGTAAACTCCAATGGCTCCCTAGGGTTCCATACAAACTCCCCTGCTGGACATGTAAAGTACTTCCTCTAGGGTTCCAATCTAGTCATTTTTGTAGTTTTATTGCATGTTATCATATTTTACAGTTCAGCCAGAGTGACTGTTTCTGTTCTTCATGTACAGCATTCCATCTGCCATCTCCTCTCTTTGAAGAGGCTATCCACTTTGCATGGAAAGCATCACCTTTTATTTTTTTCCAATGATATGTAAAGGCAATTTTTAGCATTCATTTTTACAAGTGTTTAAGTTCCAAATTTTTCTCCCTCTCTCCTTTCCCCATTACTAAAATGGTAAGCAATTTAATATCAGTTATATACGAATGCATCCACCACCTTTTAGAATCCTGAGTTACCTTCCAAACTCAGTTCAAGCACCACCTTCTTGATTTCCCCTCCCTAGCTGCTAGTAACCCCCCACAAAAATCATCATTTATATATAGAGAGTGAACATGTAATGTGTGTGTTTGTGTATGTATGTATGTGTGTGTATTCAGGGCGTTCCTAAAGTAGTTTTACTGAAGTTTTAAGTTATTATTCATTTTTATTTGGACATGTGGTCTTCCCCTAAAACAAGGGTGGGGAACCTGTGGCCTCAAGGCCACCTATGGCCCTTGAGGTCCTCAAGTGTGACCCTTTGACTCAATCCAAACTTCACAGAACAAACCCCCTTAATAAAAGGCTTTGGTCCATAAAACTTAGACTCAGTCAAAAGGTTGCCCCCAAGGACCCTAAAAAATGTCAGCTCCCTGAAGGCTGGCAATGTTTATTTATTGTCTTTGTATGTGCAATGCCTAGCTCAGAGCAGGTGCTTAATGAATGATTGTATCGACTGATTGAAAAATCCCATAAAACTGAGGCAGCTGGCAATGAGGAAATGGTAAGGAGCAAGGATGAACCCAATCCCTATTGGTCCAGGGCAGGCACTGGCCTGCTTCCCCTCTATCTTATGCTGTCATCCTGGCTGATGGGCAATGCACCTCCTCCCCATCCTCCCCATCTGTCCCCCACCCCACCAGTGTAGCCACTTGAGCAACCCCACCAGCTTGAGAGTCTTCGTGTTCAAAGTCAGTTCTTCTGATACAATTTGGTCAGTGTTGATCTTGAAAGTGCAGGAAATTGAGTTGAGTCAGTGTTGACCCCAGGACATCCCCCGGATGTGAGCTTTGTCTTGGTTGGTTTCATTTTACTGGATCCTTCATCTCAGCTCCTCTTGCCATTTGCCTCTTTTCTGAGAAAAGCTGTGTGCAAAACAATTCCAGTAAATGGGATGGAGTACATGGCATGCTGATCCCAGAGGCCAAAAGACCCAGATTCAAATCCTGCCTCTACTACTTCTGAACTATATGCCCATGGCAAGTCACAACTTCTCTGAGCCTCGATTTCCTCATTGGTACAACTAGCAGAATAATACCTGTAGCACACACCACACACCTGAGACCCAGAGTCTCAGAATCCTTATGAAGCTCCAAGGAGATCATTTCTATAAGGGCTTTGCATACCTTAAAATGCTATATAAGTAAATGATAGTGGTTATTATGGATTTTTTAAAATTTGGTCTAGAACCATGACTTCATCAGTGTAGGGGAAACTTCCTCCACTGAATTGGATAATATCTCATAGACTTGGAGCAGCTGGAAAGGACCTTGCAGCCTACCTGGTCCAACCTCCTCATTTTGCAGATGAGGAAACTGAGGCCCTGAGAGATTACATGATTTACATAAGGTCACACATAGGATCAAAGTTCTAGAGCTGGAAGGGATTTTAGAGATGACCTTTCACCTAGGCTGTGAAGGACGGCGCATAGTAGGATCATAGATTTAGAGTCTGAAGGAACTGAGTGGTCATTTAGTACAATCTCCTTATTTTACATATGAAGGACCTGGGGCCCAAGGAGGGAAATTTGCCCAGAGTCATATAGGCATTCACCAGCAGAGCTAAGATTTGAACCCATATCCTCTGACTTCTCATACAGTGCTCTTTCCACTAATTTAGAATCTTAGAGAATTGTCTGGAGCACATGGAGGTTAAGTGACTTACCCTCAGACAAACAGCTAGTCCATGTGAGAACTAGGATTTGACTGCAATTCTGACCAATCCTCTAGCCACCACCCTCTAATACTGTTGACACTGATCAAGGTTTTTAGTTAACAGTGCTTCATGAGAATTTATTTCATATGGGGAAAAATCCAGGAAGATGAACAAACATGTAGTTTTTCAAAGAAAGGAGATGGTCAGATTGGACACTCAACAAAATGTCCAGATGGAATCCTTTGCCTTACTACTGATATTGTTTGCTTCTGAGCCAGGTCAAGCACTGACCTTCTGGAAAGAATTCTTTCCAGTGAATTGATCCTCTGCAGTAAGATCTGGCCCAAGCTGGTGGTCATTTACTTGTCCTTAGACTTGATGCTGGCAACTCTCTGGAAGAAGAAAAATAGTTCTTAAATCAATTTCAGGGAATTGGGTGCCATTAGCTCAGTGTGAGTTTCCCAGTCTGAGTCTCCAAGTGTCTGACCTTTTGTTACTTACTTAGCTTAAGGTAGAACAAATGGATCTTGAGTCATTTCTACCATCCTTCTTTCAGCCTTCAAGTTTCCCAACTGGTTTTTATCCTTGTCTATCCATATCCTTTTTAAACCATCTCTTCAACTTTTTCTCATGTTTCTGTTCATCTCAGAGGGGGATGATTTTGCGACAAACAAACTGGAGCGCCAACATCAGAATGAGTGCCATTGCCTTCCCCCACCCCCACACTCAATGTGGCCTTACAAACTGATTTCAGCAATGCTGTAATGGTTTCAACCACCAAGGGACTCCATTTTAGGAGACTGTCATAGCCCATGGCATGTTCTTCCAGTCCTTTGAGGGAAAGAACAAGTATTTATTGGTGTCTCCTATGTGCTAGGCACTTAACAAAGACAATCTCATCTGATCTGCACAACAACCCTGGAAGGTAGATGCTATTATTATCCCCATTTCACAGATAAGAAAAATGAGAAAGAGAGAGGTTAAGTGATTTGCCCAGGGTCACACAGTTAGCAAGTGCCCAAGCCTGGCTTTTAACTAAGGACTTCCTGCCTAGTGCACTAGCCACTGCACCAACTAGCTGTCTGCCTGCTTTGAGGGTGGTTAAGGGCTGGCTTGTTTGGTATCAGTTCAGTCTCCCTACATTAGTCAGAGTTCATACTTTGTGCTCAGTGATAATAATAGCCAACATTGCCGTAGCACTTTAAGGTATGCGAGTCTCATAACAATCCTCTACAATAGATACTGCAGAGATATTATTATCATCCCATTTTCACAAAATCATTGAATTTCAAAGTTGGAAGGGACTTCTGAGACCATATAACCCAACCTGTAGGAGTAAGAGTAGGAGTAGTGGTGATTGTGCTAGTAGTAGTAATAGTAGTAGTAGTAGTAGTAGTAGTAGTAGTAGTAGTAGTAATAGTAGTAGCAGTAGTAGTAATAGTAGTAGTAGGTAGTAGTAGTAGTAATAGTAGTAGTAGTAGTAATAGCAGTAGTAGTAGTAGTAATAGTAGTAGTAGTAGTAATAGTAGTAGTAGTAATAGCAGTAGTAGTAGTAGTAGTAGTAGTAGTAGTAGTAGTAACTAGCATTTCTAATAGCTCTTTAAGGTTTGTAAACAGCTCTGAATACATGAACTCAATTGATATGCCTAGGAGGTAGGTGCTATAATGATCTCCATTTTATGGATGATGAAACTGAGGCCCAGAGAGGGGAAGTGACTTGCCCAAGGTCACATATCTAGTAAGGGCCTGAGACAGAATTCGAACTCAGTTTGTCCTGACTCCAAGTCCAGTATGGTCTCTGCTGCATCATGTGCTTCCTCTCTCCCATACCTCAAAAAGAAGCCCTGTCAAACAGTCCCACCACATGGTCACCCAGCTTTTGCTTGATGACCTCTGGTGATGGGGAGGGTGTGACTACCTCCAGAGACAGCTCTCATCCTGAGGGTGCTTTTCTTGCTTACATCCAGCCAAATGCGGCCTCCTGGAAACTACTTTCCATCCTTTCTGGTTCTGAATGAGTCTATCCTTCAAATACTTGAAGACAGCTCTCCTTTTCCTCCAGAGTCTTCTCTTCCAGAGATTAAATGTCTCCAATCCTTCTAACCAATACTCAGATGGCAGTGAACTTTAGGTCCCTCACCAAACTCATTGCCCTCCTCTGGACACTTTTCAGCTCATCAATGTCCTTCCTAAATTGGGCTGCCAAACACTGAAGGCAATTATTCAGATACGGTCTGACCAAGATCAAAACTGTCACCTCCTAGGTCCTGACCACTGGGCCCTGATCAGTACAATCCAAATCATATAGATTGTTTTGGCTGCCATGTCACACTGCTGACTTGTATTGAACTTGTCATGTGCTAAAAAACCGAGATCATTTTCAGAGAAATTGATAGTTAAACATACTTCCACCAGTGAATTATAAACCCCTTGAGGGCAGGGACTGTTCTGTTTTTAATCTTTATGTCTCCATACCTAGCATAGTCCCTGGAACATATTAAATGCTTAATAAATGTTAGTCAAATTAGATTGAACCTTGTACTTGTAAAATTAGGTTTTGGAACCCAAGTATACAACTTCCCTTTTATCCTTAATAGATAATGAAATAGTTTTTGACAAATGAGGAAACTGAGATTTAGAGAGGTCAAGTGATTTGCCCAGGAAATATCAGAGATGGAATTTAAACTCAGATCTCTCCTAACCCTGAGTCCACTGTTCAAACTACAAAGAAGGTGAAGGATTCTTCCTTCCAGCTCTATATCTGGGCTCCTAGAAGGAGAGAAATCAAGGAGACAAAAACGCAAAAATGCAGCCAATGTCTCTGTGGATCCAAATGGAGTCTTACTTTGGCCAAAGCCTTTCAAAAGAGAGTCCCACCTCACCCCCACCCCCACCCCATGTCCAGACAAAAGTTGTGGCATATGAATGGAATAGAATGGAATGTTTCTACCCTGGAAGAAATGATAAATGTGAAAACTTAAGGAAACATGGAAAGATCTATAGGAACTGGGGTAGAGTAAAGGAAGTAGAACCAGAAAAAGATGTATACAATAACTGCAGCATGTAAATAAGAAGAACAGTCAGCCAAAGTCTAATCCTGGGTAATGATAGTCACCAATCTTGGCCTTGGGGAAGAATGAAGAAATCTACTTCTATCCTTCCATTGGGGAGGTGGGGGACTCTGAGTGCTGAATATCACATACAGTATTAGGTTGCTATCCTGTGTCAATTTAGTTTACTTAACTGTTTTTTTTTTCTTTTTCTCTGTTACAATGGAAGAGAGGTATATAAAGAAGTGATTATTACAGAAAACCCCCTAAAAATCAATAAAAATCTTTTTTTTAAAGAGCCTAGACCATCCCGAAGGTATGTACATTTGGATACCCTCATTTTGAAGGTATTCAAATGAAGGCTCCTTCACCCTCACCAGTTACTTGAGCAGGTCTGCTCTTGCCACCCCCCACCCCCCCAAAAAAAGAAAGAAAAAGAGAGAGACTTGTCTCACCAGTCAGGTCATCCACATTTTATATCCTGTAGCAGCCAGTGCTGTGCTGGAGGGAAGGCCAGTAAAGAAGATTACTTCTGTCGTCTGAACTGAGGAATCAGTGTATTGGGGAGCCATGTCCAAATCTGGCAGAGTCTGATCCCATCTGAATTGTTCTGCACCCAGGGAGCGGCTGACTCACCTCTCAACTGGGAGAGAAAAAAAGGAATGTAGAAGGCACTGAAGAGGTGGGGGCGAATGAATTTGAAAATCTGGGTGTTCATAGCACAAAAGGGCCTAATGGAAAGCTCCAGCATCAGAAGCCTGCTGAGAAAGCCATAATGGAGTGTAGGAGAAATCGTACTAAGTAGTACTAAGGAGTAATCACAGTTCTGTGGCGCCTTTCATCTTCTCCCACTGAAATGCAGCCAACGCACGGTCACGGGGCACTGCAGAATGTGGGGAAGGGAGGGAGAGGAGGCTGGGAGCTGTACTGGGCTTCATAAAAGCCCCACTAGGATTGGCCACAGCCATAGTGGGACAGGGCTGTTCCACCTCCAAAGGGAACCTGGGGTCTCCTGGGTGGAAAAAGCAACATCTGGAAAATGGCCACAGGGAGACCGCTTGTCGTTCTTGGCAGAGGGAACCTCAGAGACTGCCAGATTGTGGGCTTCTGGATGCTGATGCCGGAACAGCCCTATCTCCAGCCTCCCCTGTCCCTTCTTGTCATCCTCAGCCACTTCCACACTGTTCCTTCTAAAACAAAGAATGGAACCAGGGTCACCCCACCATTCAATAGCCTTTGGAGACTCTCTATTGCTTCTTGAAGCAAGTCCAAATTCCTCATCCTGGCATTTGAAGTCCTCCACAATCTTCCTTCATGCTACCTTTCTACCCCTTTGCTCCTGCTACACTTGAGCGACCTCTCAAATGCCATCAGCAATTTCTTGTCCCTATGCATCCTTCTCCTCACAATTCTTAAAAGCTCAAGCACATCTGCTTTAGGATTATTCAGATACATGCTTTATCCCCCATTAGAACATAAGCTCACTGAGGGCAGGAACTATCTTTATTTTTGCAACTCCCCCAGTGCCTAGCACAGGACTGCACAAAATAGTTGTTTCATCAATGGTTGTTAAATGAGTAACCCTTTGGGGCTAAAGGAACTGACAAAACCACTAAATGTTTGCCTCTGGCAGAAATCGTAAATTGTGAGAAATGTGTTGATTTTTTTGCTTAGTTGTATTTCTTTGTTAACAAAGAAGGGTTTTGGAGGTTAGAGAGGAAGAGGCATTGGGAAACAATTCATTGATTCAACAAGCATTTATTAAGCCCCTACTTTGTGCCATGCACTGTATTGTGAACTGGGAACAAAACCACAAAAATGAAACATTTCCTGTCCTCCGGGAGCATACATGATGTAAGTCATAGGAATGCTTTTTTTAAGAGCATCAATACTTTTTTTTTAAGAAAAGACCATAAAGGAGGCAGCATTATGGAATGAGACAAGGATTAAGCGGAGAGTTGAAACCTGAGTTTGAGTCCCAGCTCTGTCACATATTAGCTGAATGACTTTGAACAAATCAATTTCCCCTTTTCTGAACCTCATTTTCATTTGTGAAATGAATGTTGAACTTTCCGATCTCTAAAGTTTCCCCTGGCTCCCATGTGCTATGACTCTATGTGGATTTTTGTTCAATTGCATCATTTTATTCACCTTTTGCTTTTTCGTTGAGATGGACTTGTATACTTTGAACAATTTATTTTTAAGTAATTAAGGCTTTCTTTCTCATTGTAAGCAATGGATAGTTAAGGCTCAAGGGAGCTTCTCAGTTATTTTGGTGCAAGCCGTTGATGACAGTGTGTCCAAGAGGTTTTTTTTTTTTTTACCAGGTTAGCCAAGGGTCAAAATCTGGGAAGAAATCCCAGCCCCTTAAAGCTCAGGAGCCTTCTCTTCTTTTCTGAAGGCTGGATTGCATCCCTCTTCAAGGACTTTCTCAAAGTCTGGATTACTCCTAGCAGGCCATTATGTTCCCCCTGATTGGAATCCCTCTGGTTTTTTCCTATAGCTCTACTCCTCCGCCTGCCTCTTCTAGGGTTCATTGGAAAGAGTACTTTCCTGTAAACCATGAAAGAGAAGCCACCCATAGGATCCTTAATCTAGAACTGAAGGTCATTCTGCCCAGCCCCCTCATTTTACAGAGAGGAAACTGAGGCTACCCAGAGGAGAGAGACTTGCCCAAGGGCACACATGGACTCATAGACCATAGCTCCAGCTCTATAGCTGGAAGGGAGTTTAGAATCTCTCTAGTCCATCTCCTTTATGAGACCAAAGCCCAGAGAGAATTGACTTGCCCAAAATAACACCAACAGCAAGTAGAGGAGAAAGAATTTTAATCCAAATCCAACACATGTACCATTTAGGTTCATTCTCTCTCTCTCTCTCTCTCTCTCTCTCTCTCTCTCTCTCTCTCTCTCTCTCTCTCTCTCTCTCTCTCACACACACACACACACACACACACACACACACACCTTTCTCTCTTCCTCTTCCCCTCTTTCCTTCTCTCTCTCCCTCCCTCTCTTTCCTCTTTCTCTTTTTCTCTCCTCTCTTCTGTCTCTCCCCTTCCCTCCCCTCCTCTCTCTGTTTTTCTTTCTCCTCTCTCTCTCTTTCCTCTCTATTCTCTCTCTCCCTCTCCCTTTCCCTCCCTTCACCTTTCTCAGTTGTTTTTCTTTCCTTTTGGGAGGAAAAACAAAAGGCATCCACATAATGAGGTCCCGAATATAGGTGGGCCAACCCTTACTTTTCATGTCAGGAAATCAAAGCCCCACAATTTAGATAAATGGACTACTGAAGTTGCTGTTTGCCCTGTCATTATAGGAAATTTAAAGGTGTAAATAATATTTTGGTACCACCCCCAGTTAACTGTCACCCTGGCAACCAGAAGCTTTGAGCGCAAGGATGGAAGTCACAGGTCAGAGCTGCTGAGAGCAGAAGATGAAATTGTTTGGTGGCTCCAGACAAAAGGGGAGAGACTCAGAAGTGGCTCCTGCAGCAAGGAAAGATGAGGAGAATCTTTTTCCTGGGTTTGACAGACCAGCAAGCATAGGCAGCATACTGGTGGGGCTGGATGGGTAGGCAAGTACAGATTATATTAACTTGTTATAACTATGCATATAGAAATATCTATAACTCTATATGACTTGATATTATGTGTATACATATGACTATAATTACCAAATAACCTTGGTACTTGAAGAAACTAGACCTATACCTTCATCACAACTCTAGCCTCCAGCTCTAGGTCATGCTAGATTAAATCATAGGACAGATTATAGGATTACAGAGCTGAAGGACCTCAGAGGCTCTCTAGGTCAACCTCCCCAACTTACAGAGGAAGAGACTGAGGTTCAGAGAAGTCATTTGGTTTAACACCCTCATGTGACAGAGGAGACTGAGGTTTGAGAAAAGTGACTTGTTCTTTGTCACACGCCAAATCATGGGTGGGCCTTGTTGACTTCCAAACCTGCAGTGCTCTAATTCAGGGTTTCTTAAACTTTTTCCATTCATAACCCCTTCAGTGCACCCAACCTCTTGGCATGTACTATCAAGGTTGGCATAAGGATATGGTCAATAGGACCCCCCCCCCAAAATACCTCAAAACCCATCACTAGCTGTCTAACCTTTCAGTGTCACTACACATAAGTAAGGGCTGCTAGGTGGTGCTGCAGTGAACAGAGTGCTGGGTTTGGAGTCAGAAGACCCGTCTTCCTCAATCTGGTCTCAGATACTTCCTGGCTAAGTGATCCTGGGCAAGTCACTTAAATGCTATTTGCCTCAGTTTCCTCATCTGTAAAATGAGTTGAAGAAGTAAATAGTAAACCAGTATCTTTGCCTAAAAAACCCAAAATTGGATCAGGAAGAGTTGGATATGAATGAAATGACTAAACAACAGTAACACATAATTAGGCTGGTTCAAGGACAGCAGATACATCATCTATCACAATATTCCAAACCTTTTAAATATGGTATAACTTGCTCAGCTTATGTTCTCTCAGTGTAAACTTGAAGAACCCAGCATCCCCTCTATAGTCTGAGGAGACATCAGAGGAGGCAATGAGGGAAGACTTAAGTGGAGAAGGAAACATCAACTCCTACTCACAGGATCTGAGCCCTAGAGTTGGAAAAGATCTCAGTGGCCATCTAGTCTAATCCCCTTCATTTTACAGAGGAGGAAACTGAGGCCCAGGGAGGCTATGGAGGAATTGGAAAAGACTGGGAGTTGTCATTCTTAACTTAGGTTCACCATCAACTAGCTATGTGACAACGGGCATGTCATTTAGACATTTTGGACCTCAGTTCTCTCTTTTGTAAAATTAAAGGCATGGGCTTAAATGACCTCTACTTTCCCTACCAAATCAAATGGAACAATACATTTAAAGCACTTTGCTTGAGTGGTACATAAATGGTAGCTATTATTATTGTTATTGGAAATTCTCCGACTTAGACTTTGAGGGTAGTAATGGAAATGCACATTCAGTTCAGTAAGCATTTAATTGCCCACTATGTGATGGGTAAAAGGCAGCACAGTGTACTGGTTAGAGAGCGGGCCTCATTGTCAGAAAGAACTGGGTTCTAGTCTTGCCTCTGACAATTACTGGCTGCGTGACCCTGGGCAAGTCACTTAATTTCTCAGTGCACCAAGCATCTCTCAGACAAGGTGCTAATCTGAACTAGTAGAAGGAATTCTCTCTCCCTGTAGCTCTATAAAAACGAAATCACATCTCCAGTCAAAACAATGACAAACAAACAAAAACCAGGCCAACCACTGTGCTAGGTGCCTAGGATACAAAAACATAGCCATAGGAAAACAGTTCTGTTGCCCTTGTGGATCTTGTGTTCTGATAAGGAAGATACAAACTAAACTATGTATATACAGATACAAACGAAGTATTATGTATATATAGATACAAATTAAATACTATGTATATATAAATATAAACAAATACTATGTAAATACAGATACAAGCTAAATACTATAGAAATACAGATACAAACTAAGTACTATCTAAATACAAAGTGATTTTTCTGAGACGGTTCAGCTGGGTGAACTGAACTGAATTTACATTTCTATCACTAGCCTCCCAGTTCCAAGACTGAGATGAACACATCCAGTAGTAGTGACCTTGAGGTCACTTTAACCCAAGCACCTCAGTTTACCAAGAAGAGAACTGAGGTCCAAAATGTTTGGTTAGAATACACAGTGGATGAGGGGAAAGAATGTGAAATCATGCTGTGAAAGAGGCTGCAGCCATATTAGGAAGGATTTAAGTGCCAACTCCAGGAGTTTGTATTTGACCCTGAAGACAGTCTCAGAAGCTAGTGGGTCTTCTTAGATAAGGGAAAGACCAGGTCAGAACTTTGCTTTAGGAATATTTGGAGGCTATATGGAGCATGAACTGGAGAACAGAGAAAAAAGTCTTGATTTCCTTCTCTCTTGGCTAGGCTCAGGGAGGAGCAGAGCCCAAAGACAGAGGCGTGGGATGAAGAGGTCCAAGGCCAAGGATGGGGAAAAAGGCACAGGAAGGACAATATGCCAAATTCTAGGAGTTGTAAGCCATTTAATGCTCATCTCCCCAAAATGTTTGAAGCTTCCAGTTTCCTGTCCTTGAACCCTCACAGTATGTAATTTGGAGCCAAGAGGAAAACATGGACATACCTTTTTTTCCCTTTTTTTTAGAAAAAAAACTTTTTTTCCCTTTTAAGCTGAATTATTTAGGCAAGTGAGGCAGCATGGCATAGTGGAGATCGGGCTAACCTTGGAGCCAGGACAATCTGAGTTCAAAATCTCTCTCTACCAACATACTAACTGTATAACCATGGCCAAGTCTCAGAATTTCTCTGTGGCTCCAGGCAATTTTCTAAGATGAGAAATTACAGATTTGTACTTGCTAGAGGGGATTTTCACACTGGGAATCCCCAATCATTAGAAGAGCACAATCTTGGACACCCCTGTCCTGATTCACTCTGCCCCCCGCCCCCAAAAAAAAGACCTAAGCAAGGACTCTTTCTTCCAACTGCCCATCATTTTTAGACTTGTCTCTAGTGCCCCAGATTTCAGACTTTGGCTGCTATCATTCCTTTCATTGTGAAGGGTCCTGCTCTTCACCTTTATGAAGTATGGAGAAAAGGTTTCCCATTTCCCTCTAGGCTTCTTCTGCTTGGCTCCAGTCCATCATTATGATGACTGTTTAAGAGTACGCTGCCACTGGGCTTCACAGCTTTATAGTCTAGTTGCCAAAATGAAAACTTATGATTTGAGACTAACCAGATAATTGTGTATTTCTTGAGAGGCAACATGGTATAGTGGATAGAATGCTGGAATCAGATCAATTACTGACTAGATGTGTGACTTTGACCAAGTCACTTCACATCTGTTTGCCTCAGTTTCCTAAACTGTAAAATGGGGGATAATAATTTTAGAGATGTTGTGAGGATTAAATGAGATATTTATAAAGCCTTAGCATAGTATCTGGCACAAAGTAGGTACTTAATACTTATTCCTTCCTTCCTTTTTCTTTCCTTCCCTTTCCTACCACCATGGTGACAGACTGGCCTCATGAGCTGAAATGATTCAAGTAGCCAATTTGCCCTTAATATTCTAAGGGTTTTCATTTCATGATGACTGAATAGCTAACATTTCTTTTTTTTCTAAGCATAATCTCTTTTTATCATCATTTGTTAAGAGCAATGATACATTTAAGCTAATCAGTAACTCATCCTTTTTCTTTTAGAAGTTCTTAAGCACTTTTATGAAAAAAAGGCCACAGAACCTTTTATAAATGAGTTGCCTGAATTAGTGGGAGGAAAAAAGGGAGATAATTGACCCAAGTCCTACCTTCTAGCACACTGGTGAAACCCAAAGACAGAAAGGTGCTCTTAGATCCTAAGTCTGGATTTAATTTGCAATAAGTCACATTACATTAAAGTGGAAGAAGCTTTACAAAATATGTAAATGTGTCTGATGCACACATATAGGAGAAGCAGGGTGATATAGTGACTAGAAAGCTGGCTTTGGAGTCAGGAAGCCCTGTGTTCAAATCCTGCCTTTGACACATCCTGGCTGTGTGGCTCTGAGCAAGTCACTTAAATTCTCACTGCCCCAAGCTACTCCCTTGGATTGTAAATTGCAGAGCAAGTGCTGTTGTGAATTGGTAGAGAAAGTCTCCTTAATGGGTATTCTCTTCTAGGCCAATGAAATCACAGGTTGAGTCCCCAAACTGTGAGTATGAGCACAAAAGATTATATACGCACATACTTACCTGGCTGAAAGCAACATTAGAGATCCTCAAGTCTAATAACCTCCTTCCTCATTTCATTAAGGAGGAAAATAAGTCCCAGAAAGGTTGCATGAAAGGCCCAAGAATACACAAGTGATAAGTGACAAGAGCTGGAATTCAAAGCCAGTGTTCTTTCCACTGTATCCCAGTGCCTTTAGAAACATAAACATGTATAGTATGTGTATGTGTATGTGTGAGAGAGACACGCAGTCACTCTCTAAGAAAAATCCTACTCTTTTAGTATAATTTAAGCACAAATACTGGTTTTTACTGAATGAACATGAGCAAGTAGTAAAGAAGGTTTGAAAGAAATTCATCACCTGGATATCCCTGGATATCTCATGGATATCTCAAATTCATGGATTCATTCCATGAATTCATTTTAATTCATTCATTCCAACATGGGGCTCATATCCCTCACCCAAATCCATCCCTTTCCCAAATATCTTTATTTCCATTAATGGCACCACTACTCCATTACAGTCACCCCAGTCTCATATCTAGGTGATGCAGTGCTTAGAGGGCTCGATCTAGACCAGAGTTCAAATCCCTTCTCAGACACTAGCTGTGTGACCCTGAGCAAGTCACTTAACTACTGCCTGCCTCAGTCTCTTAATCTATAAAACGGGGATAATAAGAGGACCTACCTCCCAGAGTTGCTATGAGGATTAAACGACATTATATTTGTAAAGCACTTTGTCAACCTTAAAGGGCCATATAAATGCCAGTTCTCATTGTCATCATCATCATTGTCTTCCTCTATGACCCTTCCCCTCCCTTCATATCCAGTCAGGTGCAAAGTCATCAGTTCTACCTCCATAACATCTCTCACATCCATCCCCTTCTTTCACAAAGTTTAGGCCCTCACTACCTTTCTTCTAGACTACTTACTTCCCCAGCTGCCTAAATTATCCCCCTGCCTCATTTCTCTTCTCTCCCCTACCCAACCCATCCTCCACACAACTGACAGGGTAATATTCCTAAAGCACACAGCCACCAAGATCATTCTCCTGTCAAAAAAAGTACAAAACAAAAAAACCCAAATCATTTCTCCCCTCCCTGTTGCCTCTAGAATGAAATACATGCTCCTCAGCCAGTCACTTTCTGCCCTCCACAAGGTGACTATCACCTATTTTTCTCTTATTTCATCCCCTTCCCTTACTGTTACTTTCAGGTAAACTGGCCTGCTTGCTGTTCTCTTCAGGATTTTCTGCCCCTCTACCTTCACACTTTGGCACTACATCCTTGGGATATTCTTCCTTTTCATCTCTGGCTCTGGAAACGGAAGGCTCCTTTAAAGGCTCAGCTCAGGTACCACTTCCTAGGTGAGGTTTTTCCTAATTCACCCCCCAAATTATTAACACCTCCCCCCAAAAAAGAAAAAAAGACCTTGCAAATGTTTTGTATTCACAGACCTGTTTTACGAATTGGATCTTGCCCCCCATGTAAATGGTAAGTTCCTTGTGGGCCAGAATTGCTTCTTTTCTTTTTCCCTAGCACTTAAAACAGAATAACAGACACCTCACAAATGCTCCTTGATTACTAGGCATATACCCTAGGGAAGTCAATCACAGAAAGAAAGAGAAGTATAAAATAAACTAGTTGTAGCAGCACTTTTTTTTTGGTGGTAGCAATGAAACAGAAACAATATGAATGGCTAAAGAAATTGTGGTGAGTAAATTTAAGGAGTGATTACTACAAATAAGATACAAGGAATATGAAGAATTCAGAAAAGCGTAGGAAGACTTGTACGAACTGATACAAAGTGAAGTGAACACGGATACAAAGTGAAATAGAAAGAAGGAAACAATAGCCAGTGGCTGCAAGAATATAAAAGGAATGATCAAAGAAACTGTAATAGTGTATCATTATGAGCAAGCTTGACTCCAAAGAAGAGCTGAGGAAATTCAGCTCCCTCCTTGCTCTGTGTAGGTGAGAAACTATGGATATGGAACAAGGTACATATATCAGATTTTATCGATATGTTCGTTAGTTTTGCCGAGCTGCTTTTCCCCATTCTTTATCATTCTTTGGTACAAGGAATGATTGTTGCTAGAAGGTTGGGGGAAGGATATATTGGGGAATAGAGATGATGTAAAAACAAAATATCTCAATTTTTTAAATTAGAAGAATATGTGATTGTTGGGTTGAATCAATAGAGGAGAGACTCTGGCGGCTTCATCTCTCATTTCTATTCACATGGCATACGTTTTGTTTTTCCATATAATTCTTTGGGAAAATGACCGATTTCCATTCTGGCCTGCCCCATTGCAAACGCTGAAATTGTAATCATGAGTTAGGTTACAGTCGTGGGTGGGGGCTTGGAGCGCACTGCACCGGAACTGGAGCAAATGTGAAAGTTATTTGCAGCCTAATGGTCTCCTCCCCACAACTTCTGCTGCCATTTCACTTCATCTCAGTTCTTTGAAGGAAGAAGATGGACAGCTCCACCAGAAGAAGTAGCCAGTGTGCGAAAATGCAGCACCAGGTCTCATGCAGTAGTTGGTGATCGCACCTCCTGAGATCCTTGCAACACATCTTCTAATCCCAGCTGGGCCTTTCCTGAGCAGAGGCAGCAATTATGTGCAGTGATCTTCACATGTAAACAAATGTCCATGGGGGACTCCTTCATAAGCAGCAAAGTCACTTCACTCACTAGCCAAATGAAACTGGAAGGAAGAGCTCAGATCCTGAAAAATGGAGCCTGCTCCTTTGCCTTTCTGAGGATGTTTTCAGAATCAACTAGCAGAGAAAAAGGTCAAGCTGGGAGGAAGCTTAGAGTAGAATGGAAGGTCCTGGAGGGCAGAGTCTGTTTTGTTTTTGTCTTGGCATCCTCAGTACTTGGCACATGGGTTGCTATGGCCAAAGAATGCATCACCAAGCAGCCAGTCCATTGGCGATGAGCCTCTCTGTATTTAGCTAGGCTAGTCACTTACTGGGACCGAATTCTCAGAGCCTTTCCAACATGGAAGCACCTGCTAGAGTTTCCTGAGCTCAGTCTTGAAGAACCCAGGGTTATTAATCTGGCATCTGAGGCAGCCTTGTGGAGTCAATAGAGGTCTCCAAGAAGACAGAGGTTCAAATCCTGCCTCTGACACTGCGTGACCTTCCTAAGTCACTTAACCTCTTAGTGCCCTAAGCAACTCTCTTAACAGGATGAGTTACCACTGAGTTACTCATCGGCTTTGTTCGTAGTGGGCTCTCTAAGAAATGTTTTTTAAATTGAACATGTTCTTTTTCTACCTTTTCACTTTGCAAAAAATGGAAATTAAGGCACACAAGGATCAATGATTTAGAATGAGAAGAGAACTTAAAGATCTTCTAACTCAAACCTCTCCCTCCTCCCCTACTTTATAGAGGAGGAAATGAGTTCAGAAAAGGAAAGTGATTTGCCTCAGGTCATTGTACTAGGAAATATCCGCTTCAAACCCAGTTCCTCTGACTCCAGATACAGCCCCTTTCTATCATACCAGGAAGCCTCCTTAGGGAAGTGATTTGCCTAAGATCACACTTAAGATAGATATTTTAATTCATTTTAGAAATATCATATTTAAGATATAGGAAGCACTTTTTTAAAAATCAAGAGTATTTTTCTCCTCTTTTACATAACTCCAAGGTTCCACTGTGCATTTGGCCATTTTCCATAACTCTGCCTCTGTTATGAGTCAACGCTGTAGGCCTGGAAAGGAATAATACAGGGAATTCTTTTGAAAGGATTTTTCAGCAATAGTGCCACATCGAAATGATTGTTTTACTCTCGATAACTCTGCATCCTGCTGCAGTTCTTGAAGAAGGATGAAAGCTTGGAGAAGCATCAACAAACCTTGAAAAGAGATAACAAGGCCCCATATGAAAATGTTAGTTGGGGAAGTCCTGGGGTTCATTTCTGTCAGCCGTCAATAGGTACATTTGAGGGAGTTATATCTACTTTCTTTCCTCACACAATTTTCTCTGATTTTGGTTGATATTTTTGCTTGGAAAAAAAAAAGAGGGAGATGAAACTCTCTGGGGATATTGCTGTTGATGCTGATGGGCTAAAGTGAAAATGGTACTGGATTTTAAGTCAAAGGCCCAGAGTTCAAATCCTATCTCTGCCACTTGCAAACTGTGTGACCTTAGACATATCACTTAGGCTCTCAAGACCTGTAAGATGAGGAAAGGTCATGAACTAGTTGGTATCACAGTTTCCTTCTAGACTTTAGAATTTCTGAGTATGTGACCTTGGGCCAATACTTTCACCAGTTTGAGCAAGGCTTCCTCGTTGTTTCTCAGTTTTTTCTTGCAACATCCTTTCCTCCCAGTTCCTTGAGCTCCACTCTGCTTCAGCTATCTGCCAAAGTGGTTACACTTTAGATATCACTGCCACATGAACTTGTCACTCTTCTTAAGGTCCTGAACTCTAGAAATTCATTCCTTGGCCCAAAATGCCTTGTCCTTCCATTCTCCTTCTCCCACTCACTTATTCACCTTCTGTCTGTTCCTGACTGTGATGATGATGTACAATGCCTCAGTTTCTCCCTCTTCTTCCAATCTATCAACCTGGTTCTAGTCTTCAATCTCTCCCCAGTACTGGCAGTATGATAGATCATTTCAAGGATGTTCCCCTTATTCTTTGCCCCTGTACCTTTCCACAATTCCCACACTGCTGATCTTCAAAATTGTCCAAGTAAATCCTACTCTGTGCCTCTTCCTTTAGAGCAGTCAAATACTATTGAGGGAAAATCCTGCCATTGTGCTAACTGGCTCCACTAGCAACATATGCTAACTGCAATGGGGCCCTCACTGCTGCATGGCCAACCTTTCATTCATACCTTGTTGACCCTCTGAGCTTTGGGATGCTTGACACAATTTGTAAAGTACCATACCATGCCTTTGTATTCATCCTCTGTTGCCTGCCTTTGCTCCCATCTTCCATAGAAGTTGGAGTGTGGTCAATGAGCTTCCTATGCATCTACACCAGTCTCTCTTTAGAGTCTCTCTTTGTAAATTCAGGCTTTATTCTTGGGTGTTCCCCTCTCCTCACACTTACTTCCTTGTAACATTTTATTCTATGGGATCACACCTATATTTTCTCTGGACCTTTTGAATTCCGCTCTTCCCAAATCTAGGGTATGTAGCAGAGTGTTATTGGCTCTCTGCTCCTTCTTGATATCAAATTCTAAGGTGGAATGAGAGTTTTCCCCATAAGGTTCCCATCATTTCTACCCCAGGAACCAGTTCCTTCTTTGTTGGTGAGAATTGGATCCCCAATAGCTCTTCCCTTTTATTAGTTTCTACTTTTTGAAGGATGAAATTATCATGGAGGTAAGCCAGGAAATTATTAGCTACTCTGCTTTTGGCAGAGAGAGGGATGTCCAGCTGAGATTCAGACAATTGAAATCCCCTACCAATCCTTTATCATGCTTCTATGCTCTGCTTTTGGCAGAGAAAGACCTTTACCAGATGTCCAGATAATTGAAGTCCCCTATGCCTCCATGCTAGACTTGTGATCTGTTTACCAAACTCCTCATCTATTACTTCTTTCTGTCCAGGGGGTCTGTAGCACACTCCAATGGCGATATCACTTCTGTTTCTGTCCCTGTTGTCTCCCAACTTGCTCCCCGCTTCGGGTTCCTGGACTTCCTCTCATGAATTTCTCTCTTAAATATACAGTGCTATTCAACTCTGATGTTTTCCCCATTGCCTTTCCTATTTTTAAAATAAGTTGTACATTTCCACAGATATAGTCATGAGCCCTATCCCATCATGTTTCAGTGATTCCTTGGAGATCAAATCTGTCTCTTTGTACTAAGACTTCAAGTTCACTTTGCTCATTATATTTTGTTTTTCGTGTTTGTGTCTACACATATGAGGCCATGGGTTTCATTGTTGGTTCCTTTTTTAGATTGTCAATGGTAAATTCTTCCTACATTGTAGCTACTGTCTGTGGTATCTGGCTTGGAGGATAACTGTAGGCTGCTCCCCCTTCCCTTTTCCTCCAGAGTCTGAAGTCTTTTGTATTATATTTGCAAAATTCCAGGCAAATCATTCTTAGCAGCCCATCCCTGACCAGGAGCTTATCATTCTTGTATCTTAAGCCAAGGTTCAGAAGTCCAAAACCCATTCTCCCCCCACTTTTTAATATAATTAACTTGATAAACATGAGCAATTTCACATGCAGAGAACAAAAGAGGATTGTATAGGAAACTGCAAGTCTCTAATGCACATAACTTATTTAAGTATTTATTAAATTTAACATTGCCAACACTGCCCTTTTGTTGCTCTTTATTATTTTCTAGACTTTCTTCTGCCCTGTTCTGTGTAATTTAAAAATGTTTAGTTGACAATATTTTCTTTCTTTTTTTCTTCTATGGGAAACATCATCACTAACATCCACATTGCCTCCCATTCTTCTTTTCCTCCCCTCCCCCGGCAAATAAAAGCCCCCTCATAACAAATAATACACTTAGGCAACACACATTCACACATCAACCAAATGCCCTCTTCATCACTCACTGTTCACTTTCCAAATCTGCCTTTCCTTTTTGAAGTTTGGACTCTAAAGATCTCCAAGTGTTTGCCCAAGATGCCTTCCAATGGCATCGTTTGTGCTCACCTCAAATGTCAGAAATTAGCAGTCATTATGAGATTTGTAAGTGTTGAGAAGACAGAAAAAACTCTCAGGTAATATTCTTGGGTTCACAGATAGCTGCCTTGGTATCCTTTAGCTGGGAATCTCCAAGCATTGCCACTTACCTTTTTCCTCTAACTCTTCCTGGATGACTTCTCACCTGACAAAGCCTATGGATCCCCTAAAAGGCAATCCAAGTACTTCCTTCTCAGGAGATGTAGCTCTTTCCTCTTCATATGTCATACTTGGCTGCAAGAGGTCAGTGTTTCTGCCTCTTCCCTACCTCCTCTGTGTCATGCTCTTAAAACCTTCAACTTCCTGACCCGAATAAGGAGCTCCCTCTGCCTCTTTAGATTCTATTTTCTTCTTTCTTTTCGCATCAAGGAACATTTAATTCTCTCTGAAAACTGAGAGAGAGAGAGAGAGAGAGAGAGAGAGAGAGAGAGAGAGAGAGAGAGAGAGAGAGAGAAGCCATCTCTCAAGCCCCTTAACTTTTTCTGTTGGAGATGTCCCACCAGGACCTCACACTCCACAGAGTTTTTCACCTTCCCCCCAAACTTGTCCCCTATCAGTTTCCAGGGATACCACTGTCTTCCTACACATGACTCAGTCTAGAAACTTTGGAATACTCTTTGACCATTCTCTTTCCCACAATCCCTCCTGTTCCACCATTGTCAAGTCCTATTAATTCTACCTGGACAATATCTCTCCCATCTGCTACCTTCTTTCCATACCAACTACAACTGCCCTACTTGTAGTTACTATTTCTCTCTTAGACCATTATAATGGTCCCTTCAATTGGTCTTCCTGCTTCCAGTCTGTCTGGGACCTAATTCATTCTTCACATCAGTGCCCAAGTAATCATCCTAATTCAACTCTTGGACACCTCCTCAACTGAAAAACTGTCAGTGCATTAAAAGTCTGGGCTCTAGGATCAAACCTGCTTTCAAATCCCACCTTTGATGCTTCCTCCCTGTGTGACCTTGGGCAAGTTATTCCCTCTCCTTGGGTCCTCTGTAAAATCAGAGGGTTGGAATAAACAACTTCTGAGGTCCCTTCCTAGATCTATGATCCTATAAACTTAAGTCACTTTCCTTCCCTAGGTCTCAGTTTCCTCCTATGTAAAATGAAGTCATTGGACCAGAGGGCCTCTGAGGTCTCTTCCAGCTCTATATCTATGATCCTATGACATTAAATCACCTTGCCTCCATGGTCCTCAAGTTTCCTTTTTTGTGAAATGAAGAGGTTGGACTAAATGACCTCTGAGTTCCATTCTAGCTCTATAGCTAGGAGCCTACCATACTAAGTATAAACTTCTGATCCTGACTTTCAAGACCCTCCTCGAGCTGCCTCCTTTGTGTATTATCTATCTACACTTATCTCATATTACTGCCCTTTGCCCACTCTACAATCTAATCAAACTAGACCATCCTCTGTCCTGGTTCTCATCTTCCCTTCTTTCCCACCTCCACGGCTTTGCTTATGCTATCCCCCATGCTGGCAGTGGACTCCCTCTCCCCCATCCTGATGTCATTCAAACTCTCCATTGTTTCAATGCTTGTTCCCCACCCCACCCCCACAGAATTATACAGAAACTCAAAGTTGCAAGGGACCTCAGAGGCCATCCTATACATGAATAAGAATACACTGTATAAAATACCTAATAAGTGACCATCCAGTCTTCATGAGAAAAATGTCAGGAAAGAGGAACCTATTGCTTTTATTGAGGCATCCCATTCACCTTGGGATAGTGCTATGGTTAGCACATGTTCCCTTCTATCAAATCTAAAGTTGCCTCTTTACAATTTCCACTGTCCTAGTTTCTTCCTCTAAGGATCATCAGAACAAGACTAATAATTTTTCTTCCATGAGGCAGCCCTGATCAAAGACCTTCAATAGCCTCCCTATTACCTATTTGGAGGATAAAATGCTCCCTCAGCCTGGCATTTAGAGCCCTTCATAATCTGACTCTTCCCATCATTTTCAGACATTTCGTAATAACTCACAAATTTAGTTTTCTGGCCAAACTGTACTGGCCATTCCCCAAACTGGACACCCCACTTTCCCCTCCCATGTGTTTGGAAAAGTTGTTCCCCATATTTGAAATGCACCGCTTCCTCACCCTCACCTTTAAGAAATCCCTTCTTCAAGGCTCATGTCAGTTTCCACAAACCCCTTACCCTGCCAGGACTTTCTTGCTCCCCCCTCCACCAGGTTGTTTGCACTCTCTGTTTTCAATTTTCCTCATACTGTGTGTATTTGGATTGGTTTTGGAAAATTGCAGTCCTTTTAATGACCCCAATCTTCTCTCTGACACAAAGGCCTATCTTTTTAACACCCATATCATGATGGTGATGTTATAGAAATTTGAGACATAGCATACAACAGGTTCTGAAGATCTGGAATTGAAAAGCCCTGAAAAATCAACAGTGAGACAAGTCATGATGCTGGGAGTTACCATTTAAATAGCATTCAAAGACTTGGGAAGCACTTTATGTGTGTATTTAATCCTCACAACAACCCTGTGAGTTAGGTGCTTTTACTAGCCCTGTTTTACAGCAGAGGAGACTGTAGCACACAGTTTAAGTGACTTGCCCAGGGTCACACAGCTAGTAAGAGTATGAATTTTTTGGACCTAGATCTTCCTGCCTCCAAGGCCAGGGCTCTGCCACACCAAGCCATCCCTCTAAGGCACATGGTGTACATGAGCAAGTTGCAAAACATTAGAGATGATGAATTATGCAGAATTAGCATGAAGTATGTCATCAGAGCAATGTACAAACCTCTCCCCCACAAAAAAAACAAATTGGTTAGGCAAATAGCACTAGTAATGGACAACTAGTAGATATCCCATGTGGCCCATTGGTATCCCTGCAACATGTAGGAAAGTAACAGGAAACCCTCCTGCATGTCAATTTCCCCTCCCTCCCTCAAATAAATATATGGGGAAATGTGGAGGGTCGCTTAGGATGGGCAGACATCAATTGGTGGTTATCTGTGTCACTGGAAGGAATGCCCATACTAAGGAGGTTTAATTCAATTCAACAAGCTTACTTAAGGCTTACTATGGTGTTCCATCTGGTACATGGTGCTGTGGATAGAAAGACAATAATAGAAATGGTCCCTGCTGTCAATGATCTTACATCCTTCTATTCTTACTCAGGTCACAAATCCAATGGATGATTAGCATGTACGTATTTATTATAGAGACTGTATCCTGAGGGTTTAATACAATGTAAGATTCTTGAGGACAGATATTATTCCCTTTGTATCCTTGAATCCCATTACCTTACACAGAGCTCCACACACAGTAGTCATTTAGCAAATATCTTTTCACCTGGATCAGAGATTTCAAGGGGGCACACATTAACATCAGGGACCCTCTTGGCAGCATCTTATAGCATTCCATACCAGGAAAGGTACAGCTGTCAATCCTTTGTTACCTTAGACTGATGCTCTACATTCATACTATCCCAATGCATAATCTGAGCTGCATGAAAGGGGCACAGTTGAATGGGCACATGGCCATAGCATGTTGTTATGGTGTTTTTATTGGGAGAGGGTACTGTACAGAGCAGTGGGGAAAGCACTGGAATGGGAGGGAGAGGATCTAGGTTTGAATCTCAACTCTTCTCTTCACTATCTATATGACCTTGGGCAAGTTCCTTAGTCAGTGTGTGCCTCAGTTTTCTCATTTGTAAAATGAGGGGATTGAATGAAATGACCTTTAAGGTTACTTCCAGTTCTAAATCCTATGAGCCTATTTGCATGACACGGGCAGCTTGTTTCATTTCTCTGACCTCTGTTTCCTCTTCTGTCAAATGGGAAGATTAATTCTTATACTACATAACTCACAATGTTCTTGGGAAGAAAGTGCTTTGCAAACCATAAAGTGCTAGAGAAAAGTAAGCTCTTCAAAATACATTAAAAGTGAATAGTAAACCTTTGGCCCCTGTGATCCCATTATGAGGCATATCCCAAGGTAGTCAGTGACCAAAGCAAAAGTCCAATACTTACCACAATATCAATAGCAGCATCCTTTGTGGTAGCAAAGAATTGGAAATGAGGTGAGTGTCCATCAATTATGGAATGGCTGAAAGAATAACGTAGGCAACACAACAGTGAAAATGAAAAGATCACCAAGTCAAAACTGAATTCTGAGTGATCAACCAATCAGTGACAGTTCCATAGAACAAATAATGAAACACAAATCCTTCTTCACATCGGAGAGATAAGGAATTACTAGGGCAGGATGTTGCATACATTGTCAGACACAGGCACTTCTTCAGGTGTTATTACTGAGTTTTTTTCTTTGTTAAGAGAGAGGGTTCAATCTCAGGAGGAGGAGAAACTTCTTTTTACAAAAGACTATAATATCAAGATAAAAGACACCAATAAAATGCTTAGCTGTTTTTTAAAGAGTATGTGGCATACACTTTCTAACAGGTAAATGGCCATAGGAAGTGAACAGGCAGTTTTCAAGAAAGAAAAACATAATAAAAGAATAGGAACAGTGAAAATTAAAATAACTCACTTTCCACCCCATACCCTGTCAAAGGTGACAAAAGATGATAATAGTAAATACTGGAGGGACTGTGGGAAGATAGATACACTGACACCCTGTGGGTAGAGCTATGAATTTGTCCAACCATTGTGGGAAATAATTTCAAATTTTATTGGAAAAATCACTAAACTTTATATACTCTTTGAGCCATACTACTGTGAGGAGGTCAAAAGTTCCATATACACAAAAATTTTGTAGCAGCTCTGTGTGTGTGTGAATGTGTAAGAGAGAGAGACAGACAGAGACAGAGATAGAGGCAGAGACAGAGAGAGTAAAGAACTGGAAGGAAAGTGAGCGGCCATCAACTGATTTATTTTACTGAACAAATTGTGACAGTCTGGTGAAATGGAATAGAATATAATTTTTTTTCTGTAAGAAATGATAAATATGAAGAATTCTGAATAATTTAGGAAGATTTCAGTGAACCAATGCAAAGTGAACTCAGCAGAACCAGGAGAACATTGTCCATAGTAACCTCAGCAATGTAAAGGCCTTCAATATTGAGAGGCTTCGTGATTTTGATTCTTTCAGTATCTTATCATGACTTCTGAAGATTGTTGATCATGAAAGTCTCTCATCTCTGGACAGAGAGGTGGTGGACTCTCAGTATAGGATGAAGCATGCACTGTCAGATGCGGCCAATGTCTTGCTCAATGTTTTGCTTAACTGCACTGTTTTGTTACAAGACAGGATACTGTTGAGGGCAGAGGTGTATGTGAGGGGAGTCATTGGGAAAGGACAGAAATGTTATTAAAAACCATCAATAAGCCATTTTTGTTTCTAGAGTATACAGCACAGCTGGTTGCTCTATCTGCTGCCACTGTGCAGTGGACAGCAGCCCTGGAAGTCAGATGTTTGGAAGGAGAATCTGCCTTCTTCTGGAGCGGGGAGGTGCCGCCAATGCCTCTCCAATGCGACATTTGAGGAAGCGAGGTGTGGGGGGATGAGGGGGACTGGAGCACTTTCTCTGATTCCACATTGAAGGACGATGCAAGCCAAAGTCATGTTACTCAGCTCCTGCATTACCTCGACTTTGCAGACCATCATGAAAACACAAGCAATTCTAAGAAAACTACAGCCAGGCCTGCAGAGGGGCTGAGGGGCCCTGCCCCCAATCTTTCCATCCCTGTTACCCCTCTTACACACACACACACACGCACGCACACTCACATACACATATGCATACACACATGCACACACATTCGCACACACACATTCACATACACACATGCACATATGTACACGCATGCACACACGCACACACATTCACACACATTCACATACACACACGCACACACACGCACACACACGCACACTCACATACACATATGCATACACACATGCACACACATTCGCACGCACACATTCACATGCACACATACACATACATACACGCACATGCACACACATGCACACACATGCACACACTCACATACACATATGCATACACACATGCACACACATTCGCACGCACACATTCACATACACACGTGCACATGCATACACACATGCGCACACACATTCACATACACACAGGCGCACACATGCACACACATGCACACTCACATACACATATGCATACACACATGCACACACATTCGCACGCACACATTCACATGCATACATGCACACACACATGCACACACACGCACACACATGCACATGCACACACTCACATACACATATGCATACACATATGCACACACATTCGCACGCACACATTCACATACACACATGCACATGCATACACACATGCGCACACACATGCACACACATTCACATACACACAGGCGCACACATACGCACGCACACACACACACACACACTTCACACATTGCACACATACTCACACACTCACTGTCAGGGATTGGCTGGTTCCAAATCCACTCATTAAGAAAGCCTCCCTCAAAAGAGCACTTTACCTTTGAGGGGATGGCACATTAACCTATTAGCACCGATTAACACTTCAGTGCAGATTGCTTTATCAGATTACTGGGCTTCAGAGAGCAGTATCCTGAGGGGATAAAGCCCAAACCAGGGATGTTTATTGGGTAGGGGGTAGCAATGGGGGGAGGGGAGACAAAAAGGGTATACAGGGGGCAGCCTAAAAGCCCTGGGAGTCTGAAGCCAGGGTACAAACGCCAAAACTGAAAGCACAGAATAACTGGCAGTTTTTCCCCCTGGAGGGCGAGGGCTATGGAGGGCAGAGCTCCCCTAGGAGATGTGGTTGGAATCCTTTAGGTTTCTAAACTGCTGAAAGGCTGGCAGCTATTAAGGGGTGGGATGAAAAAACATACTTACCCAATTCTAACAGGAGACATCTAAACTACCGAAGAGGGAGGATGCTGGATAAACTGCCCACCCTGTGGTCCAACTTTAGGAATGGCTCTGGATAGGAAAGCAGAAAAGGGAATCTGCAAGCATGTAGGGGAGCTCCCAAGATTTCCTTTATCTCATGCTTTTTTTCCCAGGGGGGCATACAAATGCTAGCTCTAAGAATTCCACCTTCTTATTTCCATGTTAATTTGGTTCACTTAGACAGCAAGGTGCAGTGGATGAGCATTAGATTTGAAGTCAGAGGACCTGGGCTCAAATCTCACCTCTGAGACCACCTGTGTGACCTTGGGTAAGTCACTTCTCCACCCCCTGTCAAACGAAGGGATCAGGATAGATGGTCTATAGCAAGTGACGCTAGTATGTAAAGGACTTCATTCTGAGGATACAAAGATGGAGGATAAAAAATTAACAATGTTCCTGGGGTAATAAATGCACTCAATACAAATTAAAGTGTGATGATCACATAGGAGAAGTCAGAGATAGGAAGGAGGGATCAGTTTTAGCTTTGTGAAGGGGAGAAAGACTCCATGGAGGGTGGTGACAGCTGAGCTAGATCTTGAAGGAAGAGGTAGGGGGAATGGAGTTTGCTCCAGGCACTGGGAATGAACCTGGTAAATATAGCAAGGCTAATGTCGGGGGAAGAAGGGTCAAGGAGTAGGATTGAGATTGGGCAATGATTAAGTAGTTTTGTTTGAATGAAACTGAAGAATATGTGGAGAGAAGTGGTGTAAAAATAAGACCGAAAGGTAAATTGGAGTAGATGGTGGAGGCTTTGTATACAGCCTCTTTAGCACTATCTTATCCAGTAGGTAATCACAAGAAGCTGGTGTTTGAATCCTCAGATTCTATGATTCTAGTTTCTTCTTCCTTCCTAAAATGGAGTAGGGCTTAAATGATCTCTAAGGTGCCTTACAATTCTGCCATTCTGTAGTGGTTGCTAGGTGGCCTTGAGTCAAGAAGACTCATCTTCCTGAGTTCAAATTTGCCTCAGACACTCACTAGCTGGGCAAGTCACTTCACCCTGTTTGTCTCAGTTTCCTCATATGTAAAATGAGCTGGAGAAGGAAAGGCAAACCACTCCAGTATCTCTGCCAAGAAAACCCCAAATGAACTTACAAAGAGTCAGAGGTGACTGAAAAACAGAAAGGCAATTTGACTAATTTCCTATTGGAAGCCTTTGTGGAAAGGGGTGGGCTATTTTGTTCCATCCCACAGCATTTAGTTCTAGATCCTACTACTGGTTGATTTCATATCTCTTCTAAGGCACCACCAATAACAAGTACAAAGTTAGTTGGGGAAATTTCTACCTCACAGACTACCAGCTTGGATTCCTGGCCTCTTGTCCCCATCCACTCATTGGCTTCTACTAGGATACATTTCATCTTCCACTCTGCTTCATTGAAACTCCATACATCCATAAGAATGTATCAGAGATGGGACTTGAACTTGTGTCCTTCTGACTCAGAGGCCAGGTCTCTACCAACCATGCCTCTAGATATAATAATAATAATAATAATAATAATAATAATAATAATAATAATAATAATAATATTTCTATCATGCTTTAAACTTTGCAAAGAACTTAATATTTTCTAGCTCATTTGATCTCTTGTGGACACTGTAAGAAGCTCTTTTATTCACTTAATTATGCAATAGTATTTTGTAGCTGTGCGTCTTATTCCCCAACTGTACTGTGAACTCCACAAGGTCAGAGATAGTGTTATTGCTAAACTTTCACCACAACATACAGGACAGGTTTGATTGAACTATAAGGGAAGGGCATTTCAGTCAGTTAAAGAATACCATCATTCATTCATTCAATAAACATTTATTGAGTACTTACTAAATGCAGCTTAGAGCACCAGGTTAGGCAATAAAGTTTTATCTTACTCAGTATTAAAAAGCCCTGCCCTGGCATTGGTAACTGACTGCTCACTTGTTTAAATAATTGGTTTGGTTCCAGGTCTGTGGCAGAGGCCTCCTCTCAAGCCTCTCCCAAGTCTGGGCATGCTGGCTCATCCATCTTGGCATCTCCATACTGTCTCCTTGCAGCCCTGCTCTTCAATTTTCCCCCCTTTTACAGGCTTTGGACTGGCCCGACTCACTTCTTTCTGTTCTCCCTCTGGTCTCCTTAATCTTTCAAGGTCCCTTAGATATTCCAAAAACAATTCTTGCCAGCCACAGGTGAAGTGGGGGGGGGATTTCCAAGTTCCAGCCCTCAGTGACCACTTGCATAGGCATGTGGGATCATAGCCCCAGAGCTGGCAAGGACCTCAGAGGCCCTCTAGTCCAACCAAGACCCTCATAGTCAAGAGAAAGGTAAGGTGACCTAGGACTATGGAATCATAAATCTAGAACTGAAAGGGACCTCTGAAACCAACCAATGCAGACCCCAAATTGCTCAAATGAGGAAACTGGAGGGCCAGAAATTTGAAATGAAATGTAAAATATCATCTTTTATAATATTCTCTATACTCTGGATGGATCCTAGATCTAGAACCAAAAGAGACCTTGGAGGCCATATAATCAACACCATCATGTTACAGAAGAAGAAACTGAGGCCTAGGCAAGGAAAATGACTTATCCATGGTCACACAAGTAGTAAGTGGAAGCTCCAAGAATTTGACCCAGGTCCTCCATCTGATTATAAATCTAATACTTTTCCTTCTGTACCACATTTCATCCCTAAGTGCATACCACCTTTAGAGGTATATTTAATATAGCTGAATTTTTTTCAAATTTTCTTAAAATGATAAATTTTGTTCTGACATAATAAGCCTACTCACACAAAGAAAAAGAACCAATAAAGTATATTACACAGTTTTGCATATTTGCTAGAGTATTGAACCTTGAGTCCAGGAAGACCTGGTTTCAAATTCTATCCCAAGTACTTATTAGCAACAGGATGGTGGGATGTCATTTAACTTCTCTAAGTCTTGGTTTTCTTCTCTGTAAAATGGCCTTGGAATCTGGAAGACTTGGGTTCAAGTCCTGCCTCTGATGCATACTAATTGTAGGACCCTGAGCAAGTTGCTTAACCTCTTGATGACCTAGGCACAATAACTGAGACTAAGTTTTGGATGAGTTGATGATCTATGTGGTTCACTTTTTGTTGTCAATTGCTTCTACCCCTAGGAGTAGAACCATTATATCAAAGGGTAAAACCAATTTTGTGACTTTTCTTGGATAATTCCAAATTGATTTCCCAAATGACCAGACCAATTCATGGCTCCACCATCAAAGTATTTGAATGACACTGTTTCCTGAGTGTTACTAACATTGAATTATTCCATTTTTACTAGTTTTGCCATTTTCATCGGTGTGAGGTGATACTTTAGGACTGTTTCCATTTACATTTATCAAATTCCCTGTTATTTTGAATACATTTTAGTGTTGTAATTGATGATGTTTCTTCTTTTGAAAATGCTTTGTTCATGTACTTTGACAAATTTAGTTTTGAGGAATGATTCAATCTTGTTAGCCTAATTACCAATATATTGTGGATGTGAGACTTTCAGCAAAGATATTTAATACAAATATGTTTTCCCAATGTGTGCGTATGTGGAAAAATAATCTATTTTATTTTTTATAATGCTCTCTATGCTATGACTGGTTAAGAATTTTTCCTTATCCACAATTGTGAAAGAAGATATATTCTATTCTCTAATTTTTCATAGTATGCCTTTTCATATTTTAATCATTTATCCATTTGGAATTTATTGTGAGAGATGGTATAAAGTGTGTGGGGCAGAGCCAAGATGGTGGAGTAACAGCATGGACTTTCTAGAGTGCTCTCACTAAGCTCAGCCAAACACCAGTAAAAAATGGCTCTAAAAAATTCTGGAGCTGCAGAACCCACAGAATGATGGAGTGAAACAAATCTCCAGCCCATGTAATCCTGGAAGGTAACTGGGAAGTGTCTATGGCACCTCTCTGGGAGCAGAGCACAGTCCAGTGTTACTCCCACAGAGGGGACCTGAGCAGGCCTTAGGGAGACTGAATCTCTTGAACCTGTGTCAGTTTTCAGACTTCATGACCCCAAAACTCTGAGGATAAATTGGAAGTTCAGTGGAAAAAGTCTGTAGGACTAGTGCAAGAGAGTGGAGTGGTCTATCCCCAGTCCCAGGGAGGCAGAGGGGGTAGGGATGAAGGAACCCACAGCAGCAGCAGAGGCGCTGTAGCCACTGTTTCTGGAGCTGTAGGCCCACAGATTGTGGGGGGATAGAGCGACTGACAGTACCCCACCCACCCCTACTGGAAGCAGAGAACTACTTTGACAGAGAGCTCAAAAGTCAAGTAAATTGCTGGGGAAATGAGCAAAAGCCAGAAAAAGAATCAGATTACAGCATCTTACTTTGGGGACAAGGAAGACCAAAGCATGCAAAAGGAAGAGAACAAACTCAAAACTCCTCCATCCAAAACCTCCAAGAAAAACATGAGTTAGTCTCAGGCCATGGAAGAGCTCAAAAAGGATTTTGAAAATCAAGTAAGAGAAGTAGAACAAAAACTGGGAAGAGAAATGAGAGTGATCCAAGAAAATTATGAAAAACAAGTCAACTGCTTGCTAAAGGAGAACCAAAAACATGCTGAAGAAAATGACACTTTAAAAATAGTCTAACCCAATGGTAAAAGAGATCCAAAAAGCCAATGAGGAGATGAATGCCCTAAAAAGCAGAATTGGCCAGGTGGAAAAGGAGATCCAAAACCTCACTGAAGAAAATAATTCCTTAAAGATTAGAATTGAGCAGATAGAAGCTAATGACTCTATGAAAAATCAAGAAATTATAAAACAAAGCCAAAAGAATAAAAAAATAGCAGACAATGTGAAATATCTCACTGTAAAAACAACTGATCTGGAAAATAGAGCCAGGAGAGACAATTTAAAAATTATGGGACTAGCTGAAAGCCATGATCAAAAAAAGAGTCTAGAAGTCATCTTCCATGAAATTATCAAGGAAAACTGCTCTGATATTCTAGAACAAGAGGGCAAAATAAATATTGAAAGAATCCATTGATCACCTCCTGAAAGACATCCAAAAAGAAAAACTAGGAATATTGTAACCAAATTCCAGAGTTCCAAGATCAAGGAGAGAATATTGCAAGCAGCTAGAAAGAAACAATTTGAGTATTATGGAAATACAATCAGGATAACACAAGATCTAGCAGCTTCTACATTAAGGTATAGAAGGGCTTGGAAAATGGTATTCCAGAAGTCAAAGGAGCTAGGATTAAAAGCAAGAATCACCTACCCTGCAAAACTGAGTATAATACTTCAGGGGGAAAAATGGTAATTAAATGAAATAGAGGACTTTCAAGCATTCTGATGAAAAGACCAGAGCTGAATAGAAAATTTGACTTTCAAACACAAGAATCAAGAGAAGCATGAAAAGATAAACAGGAAAGAGAAATCATAAGGGACTTACTGAAGTTGAACTGTTTACATTCCTACATGGAAAGATCACATTTGTTACTCTTGAGACTTTTCTCAGTATTTGGGTAGTTGGAGGGATTACATACATATAGACAGAGGGCACAGAGTGAGTTGAATAGGGATGATATCTAAAAAATAAAATTAAGGGGTGAGAGAGGAATATATTGGGAGAAAGGGAGAAATGGAATGGGGCAAATTATCTCATAAAGGATGCAAGAAAAAGCTTTTTCAATGGAGGAGAAGGGGGGGAGATGAGAGGGGAAATGTGAAGCTTACTTTCATCACATTTGGCTTAAGGAGGGAATAACATACACACTCAATTTGGTATGAAAATCTTACACTACAGGAAAGTAGGGAAGAAGGGGGTAAGTGGGGTATGGGGGGATAATAGAAAGGAGGGCAAATAAGAGAAGGGGATAATTAGAAGTAAACCCTTTTGGGGAGGTACAAGGTCAAAAGAGAGAATAGAATAAAGGGGGGGCAGGATAGGAAGGAGGGAAATATAGTTAATCTTTCACAACATGACTTTTATGGAAATCTTTTGCGTAACTTCACATGTATAACCTATATTGAATTGCTTGCCTTCTCAGCAGGGATGGGTGAGGAGGGAGGAAGGGAGAGAAGTTGGAACTCAAAGTTTTAAAAATGAATGTTAAAAATTGTTATTACATGCAACTGGGAAATAAGAAATACAGGTAATGGGGTACCGAAATCTATCTTAGCCTATGAGAAAATAGAGGAGATGGAGATAATGGAAGGGAGGCATGTGATAAGAAGGGAGGGCAGATTGGGGGAAGGGGTAATAAGAATGTATGGTGTCTTGGAGTGGGGGGAGGGGAGAGATGGGGAGAAATTTTAGAACTCAAAAATCTTGTGGAGATGGTATAAAGTGCTAATCTGAACCCAGTTTTTTTTAATTGAATGGTTTGTTGAATAGGTATTTTTTAAATAGAGATTTCTAGTCTGTGTCCTTGAATTTATTACACACAAGACTTCTGTATACATTTACTTTTAAGCGTTCTTTATCTACTTCATTGTATTGATATACTTTTCCTAGAACCAGTTAGTTTTGATAAATGTTGTGCTGGAATATAATTTGAGACATGGCAGTGCCATATGTGCTTCTTTCCTATGTTTGTACATTGTTTTTCATGATATTCTTGACCTTTTGTTCTTCCATATGAATTCTGTCATTATTTTGTCTAATTCTATAAAGAATTAGAATTGTGGTTGGTATAGTGTTAAATTTGTAGATTAATTCAGGTAGTATTGTCATTTTATCATAGCTCAGTCATGAATACTGAATACTTTTCTGGTTGTTTAGGTCTTTTTTCTGTACAGATTATTTTGCAGTAGCATTTATTTGTATTGGTAGATGAACACTGAGATATTTTACAGTTATTTGAAATAGAATTTATGTTTTCCTCTTGGTTTTTGTTAATAACTTACGGAAATACTAATATTTTGGTGGGTATATTTTGTATTTTACTGCTTTGCTGAAGCTTATCTCAATTATTTTAAAAGTTTTTTTTTCAGATTTTCTAAGATTTTAAGATTTTTCATCATATCATGCACAAATACAAATATTTTTGTCTGCCCTTTGCCAAAGCTTATTCCATTAATTTATTTTTCTTGCCTTATTGTTATATCAAATGTGTCAAATAATATCTTCTTGTTCTGATGTTTCAGTTAGAGGGAATCTCAAGTCTTCTTCTAGTTCTGCTGCTTTTCTCACATTTTCTATTTGTTCTTCCTTCATTCCATTTTTGTCCTCTATCTGGGCCATTCTATTCCTTAGAGAGGATGCTGCTTTAAGAATGTCTACCAAATATTCCAAGCTGTCAAGTCTCATGTCCATCTCCTCCTGTTCTCCTTTCAAAGATCTCGTATCCATCCTTGGAGTTCTTAGATCTTTCTTTGTGTTGCTTATTGGACTTGTTAACCACACTGACATTTAATGTAGTGGGTACATCTCTCTTCCAGGGACCTGGTTATTGTTAGCATACTCCCTATCCATAGCTAAATATAAAGTTAACTCTGACTCCCCTGACTAGAACACTTCTCTCAATTGTCTAGTTACTCCACTGGGAAGGAGGGACATTCATTCTCTCATCAGACATTTACTAAACGGATGCTAAGTCTAAAGGCAGTATCATAAGCCGGAGGGATATGCAAAGATAAATAAGAGTCAGTCTTTGTCTTCAAAATTAGGAGAGATGAAGCATTTCCACAAACCACTACACCAGGAGGCAGAATAGAAATGGTTTTCAGTTAACTACCTCTGAACCTAGGGAGTGCTGGCCCCAGTTAATATTCAAAAGCTGCTAATGAGCTTCATCTTTGTTCTTTCAGAGACTAGATTGCCTGACTGAATTAGCTTGCTTTATTCAGCTTAGGACATTCTGTGGGTTCTTTTTAACACAATCATTTATTTCATTGTCCTGAGTCCTAGAGATGTCCATCATCATCATCATTATCATTATAGCTGGCATTTATATAGCACTTTACATAGATTATCTCATTAATGACAAGGGGCTTGGTGATGTGAGAGAGATGAGGACTGGATGCATAGAAGTGGGAGTAATTTGAATAGAAATGATAACTGAACCTATAGAAGCAAATGGAATTGGAGAGAGACAGAGAAAAGAAGAAGAGAAAGAAAGCAGAACAGAGTCTTTCAGGTGAAAGGTGAAGGATGGTCCAATAAACGATACAGAGAAAGACAGGTCAGCTAGGGGGAGGAGAATCATAAGGCCATTGCAATGCAAGCCAAGGAAGGAAAAAATATCCAAAAATGTGGGGAAGGGAAGAAAGATGCTCACTAATAAGGGTCAAAAGCTGCAGAGAAATCAAATGGATTGAGAAGTGAGAAAAGGACACAAGAGTTAGAATTTGAAATCATCAGTAGCCTGGGATAGCCATTTCCACAGCATTGTTTAGTGTTAGGAACTAGATCATAAGGGGCTGGCAGTGGATGGAAGCTGAAGAAGTAGAAGCAGTGAGTATAGATGAGTTTTGCTAGGAGCTTTTAGTAAAAAAGGAAGTGGACGTTAGATTAATGGAGGAGGAGGGGTCAAAAAGAGAAGGTTTGTCAAGAGTGGGAGAGACTTGGGCATGTCTGTAGCTAGCAGGGAAGGGACCAATAGATAGGGAGAGATTGGAGATGAAAGAGAGAGAGAAGGAATGACTGAAGTGACAAGCTTCTAGAGGAGGCAGAACAAGAAGGGATCAAGGACAGAAGTAAAGGAATTAACCTTAGCAAGAAGGGTCACCTCTTCCTCAGAGATTGGAAGAAAGAAGGGGAAAATAGGGGCTAATGCACAGCATAAGGGGGGAGGGGTAGAGTAGGAAACAAAAGGGAGTTCTCCAATGTTATCAGAAAAATAGGAAGTGAGGCCTTCTTCTGGGAGGTAAGGCAGAGAGGGTAGCACACAGGGAGCTTGAGGAGAGAGAAGGTGAGAAATATCAGTTCTAGGGAATGTGATAGAGAAAGAGTAAAAGAATTGCCTACAGGAAAGTTTTGCTGCCTCTGCTCCATGCAGAGTAGACCCACTCTAGATTAGATAACATGAATTGGTAGCAAGATCTAGTTGGCATGGTTGTTACTTCCTACAGTGGTGTTCAGGATCATGGATGTAGAAGCAGAAAATGTCAACAATGAGAGTAACTCAGACGTGAGACTTGGCTTGGTATCAGTGATGACAGAACAAAGAGGCAAGAGCCTATGGCTATAGAATTCCAGGACAGAAGCACGTCTCATTAAAGCAGGTAAGGATCATGGAAAGGAGAAATCTGAAGCCAATCCAGGGGTGAAGAACTGAGAGGACAGGGAAGGGTAAAGTGACATACTGGAAATCGGGGTGAGGATGGAGGAAAAGTTTTGGAGGAATAAGGCATGGGCAAAGATGGCAGGATAGGAGTAAGAGATTCTGATCAGAAATGGGAATTTCAGACTTTGAGGTTTTGAAATGATGTAGTTGTATGATGGGAGGTAGGGAGGGGGAAGCAGAGGTAAGATGTGGGTCATCCTAAGGATGGAAGCCAAGGTGTTTGAAGGGCTATCAACATGCATATTGCAACCTCCAAATATTGGGACAGAGGATGGGATGGAGAGGAAGACTGTGAGGTAGGTACTGAACTCTTTGAGAAAGGAAAGTGAATGACCTGGGGACCTATAGATGTCTGGGATAAAAGTAACAAGAGTTCATATTTCTCTATTGCTTTCAAAATTTCAGGTCACTTTACTGACATTGTCCAGCTGCACAACCACCCTGGGACATGGGGACTATTATTATCCCCATCTTACAGACAAGGAAGCTGAGGTTCATTGAGGTACAGTAACTTGAGTAGGCTGGTATAGGTGGATGGATTTAGCCATAAAGGAGGACAAAACGTTGAGTGATGGCAGCAGAAGGGCAGTTTGGAAATGGTAGTGAGGGCAATGGAGGATTCATACTCCTACTAGGTGGTCCAATGTGTTGAGAAAAGGAACACCCTGTGTTCCCAGAGAAGGTGTTTAGGAATTCAGTGTCTTCCACAGAGATTCAGATTTGCATTAACATAAGGAGAGGCAAAAAGCAGAGGAAGAGGATGAAGATGAAGGAGAATTTATTAGCAATAACAATAATGATAGTCATAAGTGACTTTGGGGGAATCAGACCTATGATTTAATTGGCATTGGAAATTCCCTCAATTAAAATAGATTGGCAATTGTTTTGGCTACTCCTCATCTTTGAAATGCCAAAGGGCACTGAGACATTCAATGATTTGCCCAGGATCACTTAGCCAGTTGTGTTTGTCCTTCATTTTCAAAGAGGACCATGACATCAGGGAATGATGACATGACTTGCAGTTGACTTTGATTTGAGTGAGGGAAGGGCTGTGCAAGGTCACCAACCTCACTGTCTTCTCCTGAGCCATCTGGGTCCAGTGGCCAGATATTCATCAAGATGACTGGAGATGGTCCAGGATGCAATGGGAGACCCTGGCCCTTTTAGGCTAAGGTCTTTTCAGGTTCTCACTTAGAGTGAGGTAGTACACATTCAGTGAGTCCAGGGATGGCCCCTTTAATTTAAAACAATCAAACTGGGAGGGGAAGACCCTGAGAGTTGCTGGTCCAAAGAGAAACAGTTACTATTAATATTCACTCTGAGGCTGGAGAGTCCAGAATATAGCCATTAATAGGTGCTTGGGCAGGGACCTATTGTAGTCCAATCTGCCAGTATATATCAGAGGTTGATCCTCTTGACTGGGAAGCCACCTTTCTATCCACAATATCCCACTGCCTCTGACCTCTTTACAAGTCACAATAATAGGTGGCATTGATATGACATGCTTTCAAGTTTGAAATGAGCATCATATACATTCTGTCATTTTAAGTCTTATAGAAACCCCATAAGGACACAATGGAAGGAGTGGGTCGAAGAGGATGGGGTGGGGTGGAGGGAGGTTGGGAGACCGAAGAGAGAGAGATGAGTATGAAGATAAAGGTCGCAGAAGAAGGAGGCTTTCACCTTAGCAAAGGGTGACCTGGAATCACTGGGATTTGAAAAGCAGTAGTTGGGAGTTTCAGGGCAAGTCCCTGTTGACAAGGTTCCCCCACTTTCAGGATTCTGTGATGACAAAGCACCTGGATTAGGGTAGTTAGCATCAGTGTTCTCTCTTAAACACTGGAGATAGAGGAAGGCAAGAAATTCAGATCTAATTTTTATCCCAAGATGACCAGCAAAAAGACAGTTTGTTCAAAGAGTGGGTACTCGGTTTCCAGTTGGGCCCAGTGTCTAAGGCACTAATCTTTGGTGGAGTGGCATGTTTATGGAGGCTCAATGCCTGGTACCTGTGGTTGAGGGCCCTGGATGGGCTCCAGGGCAGGTGACAGGGTTGGTTGAAATCTAGCAATTGAGATGCCAGGAGACTGATTGAACTCACATTTCATTCCCAAATCTCTTTTTGTAGAGATCTCCACCCCTCCTCACCTACTCCATCCTTTGAACCTGAACTCAAACATCTCATCCTCTAAGAAGCTTGCTCTGATCCTCATTCTGGTCTCTCTCCACTCTGAGGGGTACACTTCTTTGCACCTCTATTTACACACCCACAGGAAACAGGATAAAGAGCTCTGGTTCTAGAGTCAGAGGACCTGGGTTCTGCAACTTACTTCATATGTGACCTTGGATGCAGTTCAAATCACTTCCCCTCTCTAGGCCTCAGTTTCCTCTTCTGTAAAATGGAAGGGGTGAACTCAGTAATCTCTGAGGCACTTTCCAGTTCCAAAGCTATGATTCTGTGGTGGTATCAAATTGATTTGTGCATTTCTCCACTCAAAGCTTAAGGCCTTGGATAATGTTTGTTGAGTGAATGAACAAATGGAGCAATTTTCTATCTATGCCAGAGGCTCCCTTTGACATTCAACAAAAGTGATCAGATTGCCTTACCTTGTTGTTGGAGAAAAGGCTGCCTCCTTCTATGATGGCTCAAGATTACTTTGGGGGCTAGTATTTATTTTATCATTCTGAGTCTTCTTAATATTTTTTGCCCTGGATACAAAGAATTGTTTAATGTCAAAGCTGGAAGAGACTTTAGAGAGAATCTAGCCGAACCTCTCATTTTATGGAGGAAAAGACTTGGGCCCAGAGAGGGTTCAGTGACTTGCCAACATGCTGCATCAAGTCTGTGACAGAGGCTGGATTAGAACCCAAGTCTGTTGATTCCCATTGGAGGCTCCATCTAGTACACTGGGAGGTGTGGTTGGATTCCTTGTGGGGAATCAAGAAAAGTCTCACAGAGATAAGAAAGAAATTGTAGAGGATAAATGGATAACTGTCATTTCGAGTTCTTTGACGATTCCTGTCCTATCTCCAGAGATTTCACTCAATAAGGACAGCCATTATACCTGGCCAGCAGATATATTTGTCTTTGAACTCAATTGCTGTAGTCTAAGCAATCTTACATGATTTCCACTCTCATATGCCAGTGAAAAGAAACCTCCAGTTTCAGCCTAGATTGAAGGTTCTCCAACTCCAGAATGGCCCTGTTCTAAGTCCTTCATTCTATTATGTTCTTCACTTTGAAACATTATTGATTGCATAAACTACTCCTCTTAGTGAAAAAGGAAGAGGTGATATTGATAGTGTGCTAGGAGTTCAAAAGCTTCCCCAATCAACAACATACTGTTATGTGAGAGTATTTAACTTTTCACCTATCCAGCAACTTGAAACACACAGCCACATTTGTTTGGTTGTAAACTACAGTGCTCCTTTTGTTACCAAACCATTGCATAATTTAGAGAATTCCTTCCTGCACCAGTCAAAGTTAATTATATTTATTGGAACAACATTCTACAGAAGTTACCACATTTCCAACCTGATTCTTAATCTTCCATTTTTATGATTGAAATTCCAGACTTCCACCAATGAGAGAGCTCATCATTGCAGAGACTCTCTTCCATGGTGCCCACTACACTTCCTCCTTACCTTCCCACATTATATGATTTCTTTGCCATATCTTTCTGGTAAATCCCCAGTAAAAGGTTCCACCCAAGGCCCCAGAAGCCTCCCCCAGCTCTTTAAGCTTTCATTTCCACTAGTGCATCACTTGATCAAGAAGAATGGAAGTCCTTGAGGTCAGGGAATGTATTTATGCTTGGTGTTTGTATTTCCATGGCCTAACTAACACAGGATCATAGCTCCAAAGGGGGAAGGGAACTTGCAGGCCATCTAGTCAAACCTCATCATTTTAAAAATGAGGAAACTGAGACCTAGAGGGGGAAAGTGACTTATCCAAGGTCCCACATAAGGTCCTAGATCTAGAACTGGAAGAGTCCATCTAATCCAACTTTCTTATTTTACACTTGAGGAAACTGAGGCCCAGAAAGGTGAAGTATGACTTGCCCAAAATCATACAGATAGTAACCGTGGGATATGGGATTTGAATCCAGGTGTTTTGACTCCGGACCAAAGTGCTCTTTCCACTGTACTATGCTGCCTCTAATAATAGAGTAGTAGTAGTGGTGGTGCTTGTGTGGTGGTGGTAGTAATAGTAGTAGTAGTAATAAAACACCACCTACTTCACATGGTTTTTGTAAGGATCAAATGCTATAATGTATGCAAAGCTTTTGCAAAACAGAGCTATGTAATTATCAGCTATTGTGGATCTGCAGTTTCACTGATCCCTGGTGTTCCTTCTATCAGCATTGATCAGAACAGGTCCATGCCATTCCATCTTATCAGATTTCACCCTTAGACCTGGTTTTCTTCACTCTCACTTTGTGACTATTGGATCTCCTTTTCTGGCCATACACCTCTTCTTTACGGTGGTTTTGGACAGTCTAGTTGCTACTGGAGAAGGAAAAACATTCTGTCATACTTGAAAGCATCTTCCCGGCCTCAAGACTCACCAACTGACCTCCAGGTATGCCCAAGCTTTTTGTGATGGAAAGGCTTTTTTTTTTGGGGGGGGGGGGTGAGGGTGGAAGTGAGGGGAAGAAACTTCAAGCCCGAGTGTTATGACCCACTCCCCAAACAGGAACGAGAACAGAGCATTCCTCCATTATAAGATGACAGGAAAATTGAACTGAAGACTGCCTTTATCTTAACGTAACAGGGAGAGAGAAGAGACTGGGACTACCTCCGGAGAACCTCTATGTGTTGTTGTAGCTGTTGTTGTAGAAGGAATGAGTGAACTCCTATTGTCCTTGAAAACTACAAGGTAGTTTGTATGTCCAGAAGGTTTGCCCTTCATTTTTAATGGAGTAATCTCTCTGCCCCCTTCTACCCTCAATTTTGCTATTATTTTTGGCATATCAGGAAAGTATGAAAGTTGATTCATCCCCACAATTTTTCTGCAGCCTTCCTTCGCTTCCCTTCCCTTCCCAGGAAAATAGGACCCCTATTCTCTGGGCCTATTATGAAATGGTTAGCGGTCTATTGTCCCCTCGCCAGAGGCTAACTTAGAAGCCTAGGCTTTTGAGTGGCCAACAAATTACCTATTCATGACCTTGCTTTCATGATGCAGAGAGTTTGCATTCATCGAATTTCTAATCATAAAAATAAACTAGCCTCAGGTTTACATGAACTTCAGAAATATGTATGTTTATATCTATGTATATAAACATATATGTATGTTTATATCTATGTATATAAACATACACATACATACATATGTATGTGTGTGTATTATTTATATGTATGTATGTATGTATATATACAGACACACCCATGCACATATGAAACTCCCACCAGAGAAGGCTGCACACACACCGTTGTGGACAGCAAAGAGGTAGGAAAAAACAGTGCTACCCAAAGTTAAGGTTAGTATAAAGAGTCCTTTGTTGGCTTGCTGCGATAACAGTCCCTCATTTGTTAGATCCTTGTGTATAAAGTTATATAATTCAGCCTTGCCTTTTTTTTTTTTCCTTCAGAGCTGACTGCGGTTTCTGGATTGCCAAAATGACTTCCCATATGTGATAGGGATTGGACTGTGAGAACTCTGCAGGTCATTAGGCAAGGTGGGGGGTGAGCGTAGGGGATAGGGGTGAAGTCAAGGGCTGGCAGTGGTGGGGTTACAAAAGAAGGCAGCAGATATTCTCCTCTTCATTATTTTGTTTGCTTCCACGAGCCGGAAACTTCTGGGTCCTAGGTGGTCTGTGCTCGATTTCTCTCCATCTAGGGGAGGTGAGAGATACTGCTCTGTCATACTGTCTTGTATAGATTGTTTCTGTAATACTTTAAAATGGGAGGGGGGGAGAGGGTTTTCCAATGATTTTAAAGCGGTATTTATCCAATTCTACACCCATGCCTGTAATTACCCTGCCACCAGTGTAGTTCCGCTAACAAACAGGTATTGATTTCTTGCCTCAAATGAGTTTGGGGTTCTATTTCGGGCTGGGCACAACACAAATGAAAAGTATCGCCAGCCATTCTGGAATTGGACTCTGAGCCTTAGCCGCTTGAGTTTTTCAGAAGCTTGCGTGCTTGACTGATTTGTCCTAGGATCATAAGCATTTGGAGTGGGGAGAAGATCACTTAGCGTCCCGTTCCCTTCCCCCCCGCCCCTCATTGTACGGATTTGGAAAAAGAGGGAGAAGGGACTGATGAAATGAAATTCAGAGCGTGGAAGCAGCCAAGGGTTAATATACATCAGTTTCTCTAAGACCGCTACTGAAATTCCCGAATATATATGCTTATCAACCACCACAGTATTTAAAAAATAATAATTATTATAATAATTATAAAAACATATAGGGTTATTTATTGGTATTAGCCATTACTGATATTTATGCAGTCAGGCGATAACTGAGGTTTCTCTTACGCTTTATTACTCTGAACAGTCTGAAGACATCTAGTTGCATAGATGTAAAGTTGTGAGTTTTTAAAATATAATATTTTACGTCTTTGTTTTTTCCATTTTCCTCTGAAAAATGTTGGGGAGCTCCTTTCAGGGCTAACAGCTCCAGCTCCACTTAATGCAAAAGTACTTTGCAACGCACAGCCTCTCCCTCCCACCCCCCACACCGTTAGCCCCCGCCCCCCTAGCCCTTATCAGAGGGGAAAATGGTTTAGGTATTCAGAGAGGCAGAGGATGGGGGTAAGCCGACTTGTGAGTATGTGGTCTCTTCTCGTCTATCTATTTTCTAATCCATTTCAATTGTATTTTTTGTCTCTTCTATTGTTTTCTATATTTTCTCTTCTATCTCTTAGATGACTGTGATTATATTTTAGATAAATATTAGCCCGCGGACAGGTTTGGTTTTGGCTCTTTCTCTCTCTTTTATAACACTCGATTTCTATGCCAGTTATTGTTATTGTGCTAAAACTTTTTTTTCTAGGAAGTGTAGCTTACTGCACGAACTCTCTTTTTTTTTTTATAAGTTCAAATATGAGCCTGATAATTTTTTTTTGAAGGCTGCAGCTTACCAAGGAAGTGGCTTTTTTCCTCGGGGAATAGACTCGGCGAGTGCCTGGGCAGCCCCGGCTAGACTACGATCGTGTAGTTTTTGCTAATTTTTAAATAGTCTCACACCCCAGTGAAATAAACATGATCTTCAGTGCTTTGATTTTGACGCACCGGAACGGTGCACAAAGAAAAAAAAATTATATGGCTATGTGTATGTGTTAAGAAATACTGTGCGATGGGGAGAATGAAATGTGTCCATATGCCAGGTGTGAGAGGCAGAGTAATTCTTTAGCCCCGCTTTGGAATCCTAAAAGAAAGGAGGCACACAGCGAAAGGGAGCGAGAGCGAAACGGAGCAAGAGAAAAAGAAAGAGGCAGACTCTCGAATTTCCCCAACTGGACTGGGACTCGCCTAATTTAGGGACAGAACGAGGTGCTGCGAGCAAGGTGAGCCGTGCCAGGGCTGGTGCAGCTCTGCGCCGGGACCTCCCTCCTTCCCAAGCCGCCCGGCGGGCGGACAGGCGGGCGGGCGCTGCCGGCTGGCATGCCGTGCAGCTGCAGGAGACGGCGTGCCTACTTTTAGGGCTGCGCACCTTCTTTGTCGCCGTCCCCCAGGTCTTTTACTGGCTCTAGGGAGGTTCTTTTAAAGACGGCGAATTTCTTTATTGCATTTAATAATTGATCAGCAGTGGCCCTTTGAGGTGAAAGCTCGGGAAGGCGGCGGCTGATGGTGCACCCTCTCCTCCCTCCCCCCCACCCCTCCCCACCCCCGCAACTCCCTTGCCGGTTTGAGCAAAGCCAAGCCGCCCTAGCCGGGATGGACCGGGTCGGGCCGGGCCGGGCTGGGCTGTGCTGGCGACTCGGGGCTGCGCCGATCGCCGAGCCTCCACCTCCCCCTACCGGTGCTGAGCCCCCCAGGTCCTGTTGATGTGTAGTGGGGAGCGCCCCTGGGTGTGGGTCTATGCGAGTGTGTGTTTTTTCTTCTTTCCCGTGCAGTGCAGCGGTGCATTTGTTTGTGTTAATTGGTTTGTTGACTCACCTTAGAGTATTGATAGATGCATTTAGCTAGAGAGGAGTGAGGCTTTCGCCTGGGTTGCTATGGCAGCAGCCAGCCCGAGCTCCAAGCATGTACGACATAGATCTTGGAAGCTATTAGGTGCACTCGGGCTGGACTGAACCAAGTCGGCCGGGGGGGGGGGCACGGTGAGGAGGGGGCGAGCTCTGAGGAGTCGGGGGGCCCCTGGCGGGGCGCAGTGGCCCGCCCCGGAATCCGGGAGCCAGCCGCGAGCCGGGGGGCCGCGAGCCCAGGGCTGCTGTTGCCAGGGCGGGAGCGGCGGCGCGCGGCGGCGGTGGCGGCGGCGGAGCCCTGGAGGCGCGGGCGGCGCGCGGCGGAGGCGCGGAGGCGCGCGGGCGGCGGCGGCGGCGGCGGCGGCGGGCGCGGGGCTCGCTCTCGCCTTGACATTTTATCCCCCAGAGCTGCATACTTGGAGCTGGCTTGCACGTCCCAGTCATGAAGTTCTGGAGGTGGGGCGGGCTTTAATTTGCTTATATCTAATGATTTCCAAAGCCGGGCTTTAAAATGGCGGCATTCGTCCTGCACCCCTGCTAAAGCCTCCCCCAGCACTTGGGCGACTTTGCTTAGTGCTGCTTTTGCTTCTGCAGCTAACATATGGCATGTGCTGCTGCTGCTGCTGCTTCTGCTGCTGCTGCTGCTGCAGCTGAAAGCTGGGCCCCGTAGTAGCCGATCCAGCCGCCGCTGCTACTCCTGACCATCAGCGGAAGGTAAGGCGCAATCGGACTTTTCTTTTGGGGAGCAAAGTTCTTGAGGAGGCGCCCCCCAAACCGCCCCCGGGATGGAGGGAGCTCCCACAAAACCAGAACAATCAGAACAATCATATTAATATTAATAATAGCCGTGCCCTCTTTGCAAGAAAAAGAGATGCACCTTTTGACGAGGTGAAATTTTTGACGGCTCTTTACATTTTGTTTTCCTTTTCCCCTCTTTTTTGCCAAAACGCCTGGAAGAGGGCTTAGTGCATGGCATTACAGTAGGAAACCATTTGCGCAACTAAACATTTTTTTTAACATTTTCCTCCCCCTCCCCATTTTTTGGGGGGTAAACGCAGTGCCGTAAACTGTAAGCGGCTTCCTCGCCAACGCTCTTCCTCTGCGCTCCAGCTCAGCAAACGGGGCAAGACTCCCCCCACCCCCCTTCTTCTTTTTCTTCCTCTTTAAAAAAAAAATACAATTGGGACTTGGAAAGAATGTTGACGCTTTTAGATTCTAAGGGATGTTCAGAAAGTGATTTTGGGGAAAGGGGAGTTTTTCCACTCCTGAGCCTTCACTTGAAAAAAAAAAAAAGACCAGCTGCATCAAATGAGTAGTGAAAGTTTGGTTTGTGGATTATTTGATTGCGTCTCTCTGGAAGGGGGGAGGCGGCGAAGCTAGTGTGTGGATTTGGGGATCCTGCGTCTGTCTTAGGGGACCCATCTTGGTGTCCTTTGCGTGGCATTCATTCTTGTCTGCCTTTTATTAGGGAAGTGTTTCTTTGTGGGCGAACTTTCCCTTCAATTTGTGGATCCCGGACTCGCTGCAGATTACTTGCATAGCTCCGCAGCCGACCGGACAGCAATCACAGTCAAAACATTTCCCTTTCTTTCATTTAGAAAAGGTTGATCATTTTTGTCAGTGCGCTGAATCCATTCCCACCCCCACCCCCACTCCCACCCCGCACCCCCGGCTTGCAGGAATAATTCTGAAGACTTAGGAAAGGGGCTATTGGTTGCTTTACAAATGCTGGCTCTGGGCAGCGGCTGTCTATTTGGGCTAAAATCGGTCCCTTCTGGAGGTCTTAGCCTGCGTACAGCCCTTCTGATTCGACCTATCCAAACCAAGAAGCCACTTTAGAAAAAAACAAACCATAAATTAACATCCCCCCATTTTAAGTTTTCTCTTTTACCCCTTCCCGCCGCCCCCCTCAAGACTTAGGCATGCTAAACAGTCTTTTTCGCCTGTGGGCTAGCTTTTCTGCCCCCATTTCTGACCACTCTTGTCTCTCCTCAAGCAGTAGAAACTACTTGACAGACTCTCCTGGTACAATAGTTACCAAGAGAGTGAGAGGGGTGAAGAGAGGGAGCCAAAAGATTTTTCTGTACATCTCCTAGGGCATGCGCACTTATTCAGCTTTGCCACCGCACTGTAGTCTGCCTAGAAACAAAGAAGCAGAGCCCAGTTAAAGTGGTGTTTACTATGTACTGTTTTGCTCCTGTCATTGTTAATTGAGCAAAATAGCTGGAGGTGTTTATTTCCTCACATAAGAGAGGCAAAATGATGCCGGGGGTGGAGGTGGGCAGCAGGTAGATGCTCCTTAAGAAAGGGTCCAGCCAGGCGAGGCAGCAACTTGTCCCCTTTTTCCCAGGCACACACTTAGATCCCAGTTCTCCATAGGTTCTGCCTTCTCATAGGTTTTCCTTGCTGAATCATTGCAGACCTCTGCGCATCAGACCTCTTAAATTACAGCCACGGGTGTCAGATTTGACACATGCCGCAATAGTGCTCGGCCAGCCCATCCTGGCAAAACTAGCTAATATGAGACATTGGAGGAGAAAAGCACCATTTAACGTGCAGTCCTCTTAGGTTGAGGACTTAGGAAAATATAATACGTGAGCTTTTGTATGGCAACGTTAGATGGGAAGTTGTTTGTTGGAAAGATCTTTTGAAGGAGAGAATAAGGGAGGCTGGACTGTAATACTTGTGGCAGCCGAGTCCCCTGTTTCACTTCTGCCAGTGTTAAGCAGTTCGGATGATCCCCAAAGCGATTAAGAAATAGTGCCTTTTTCTCCTAATATGTCTGTCCTCTCTAGGAATTTCATAAGCTGCAGTGTATACAGGAATTAGAGCTCAGCTAGGGGGAAATTGCAGTTTTTAGAGGAAAGGGTATCATAATGGGATAGTAGGTAGGTGATTTGGAGGCTCATTGCAGATCTGCTAGGGGCAACCCATTTCCCCTCCTCTCCACACCTCCGAATTCCAACAGAAAGTACCTTCTTGGTTCAGACAAGAACTTGACATATCAATCGTATATGTTTCACTTCATTGTCTGGATTCCATTGGACTTGTAATTCATCCTGGTGACCGGTAGGCTTATCCACCCTGATTTTCAATATGAAAAAGTAATCAAAGCGTCTTAGAAAGAAGGGTATGTGGTTTTGAATGTTTGTATGATGTTGGGTTGGGCTGGGCTGGGCTGCCACTGCACTGTTCTGGTCACCCGAAGCCAGAGTGTCTGCTGCTGTGACAGTGGCTACTTTTTCCAGGTAGTATCTTTCCCAGGTAATTTGATGGTGATGCAGATTTGAGTCTGCATTCTAGCCTTGCCTGCTACCAGGACAGTAATTTAAAGGCAGAACAAGGTGGATTTTTTTTTTCCATTTCAGGTTTGAAAGAAATGGTGGGATAGGATTAGAAACATTGGGATTTAGGGCATATCAAGCAAGAATAAATCACCATACATGTTCGACATGTAATTTGATCCTGTAATTAGAGTGAGGTAATAGTCTCTGGCTTGTTAAAACTATCAAATGTCAGCCGGGGCTCACAAGTCTATGCAGCCCTGCCTCAGTTGGGGTGTTGTGGTGCCTGCAGCAACGTTGTTAAGTTCTTTTTATAACTGAACAAATGAATTTATCTCTCTCTTCTCCTTCCTACCCTCCCTCACCCAGCCCATTTTGAGCCTACTCTTACTAGTATATGGCTCTTTAGGGCAAAGAAAAAAGACTACAAATTGTAGATTAGATTTTTTTTTTGTCAGTGTGGGTTTTTTTTTTTGAGGGGATTGTTGTTTCTCATAAGTATAATATAGCTATGGTTTATTGAAAAATAAAAAAGAACTGTGCCTCAGTACAGTGAGGCAGTGACTATTTTCTAAGGAAATAAAATATACTGTTTGATGGGGGGAGGGGGAGTAATTTTATCCGCAGTTTAAAAAAATCCTGCCCAATGAGGATGCCATTAGATATATGCCAGGGTGCACTTTTAGATAGCCTGATGTGGCACTCCTCCTCTTCCTAAAATGGCTAGGATACTGTCCAGAGATTCCAATGCCCCCATGTGAACTACAGCCAAGGAGCTTTGGGATTAGTGAGCTATCAATTACTTTATCAGGTGTTAATGACTTTGCCTAAAGAAAAGTTCTTTTCAGGTCATTCCAGCCTACCAGTAAAGAGCTCTAATAAATCTGCCACTTAGTCCTGCTTGGTATTAAATTGATGACTGTGGTTTAAAAAAAAAAACTGATGGGGAACAATCATACAATCATGGAGTAACCTGTAATCATTTTTATTGGAAAGAGATTGGCCAGACTTAGAAACGTCAAGGTGGACTTCTAACCAGCTGAACAGGACAGCACTGACTCTACCCCCTAGAAGACCTTGGGTTTTTATGTGGTCCTTTCAACTTTCCCTTTTTTCAAAGGAGCTGAGGAGATTAAAGAATCTCTGTTACCTATTAGGCATGTTTGACAGGTATGAGGAAACTGAGGCATAACAAAGGATCCTGGATTCCTAATCCAGGCAGTTAACCTATCAAATACTGAATCCTTCCAGATGCAAGAAAGATAGTAGTAGTAGTAGTAGTAGTGGTGGTGGTGGTGGTGGTGGTGGTGGTGGTGGTAACAGCAGTAATTCTAAAAAATCCTGTATATTTATATGTTGCTTTTCTTCCAATATATTTACCTCATGGTAGCATCAGGAATCCAGGAATTTTTTTCTTACTTTAGATGAGCATTACAGGATACATAGAGTTGATCAATTCTGTTTGTTAAAATGGTATGGCCATTCCCAGGAACTACTTCCATCAGCTGTTAAGTTGTCTCATGGGTAGAAATTCCAGGAGATGACTGCTGATTTTAGGTAGGCAGTTTGAGGTAAGCCTCCGCTAAGTAACCCTACCAGTAAGTAGGCATTGGAAGGCTATACCAAGAGCAAGCTGCTATTGCCTGAGACAAAGTCAAATCAGAAGTTGAGCAAGCTGGCTTGAGGGAGAGCCTGCAGGCTATTTGATATACCCTGACGATGGGAACATTGAAAATTTGCAGATTTCCTTTCCCCACTCCCCACCCCCAAATTCAATCTCTCAAGCAGGTTTGGTTCCCTCCATTAACATTCTTCATCATCCAAGAGGTTGAAAATGAGTGTACTTTAGGAACATAGACCTGTAGGGTAGGTGAGCATCACGTGCATTTTAGGGGATCAAAGAGACTGAATCCCAAAAGGTAGTATAGGCTGAAGTTACAAGGGAATCTAGGGCTGAATTCCAACCCCCCCACCCTCTACTTTCACTGCAGGTAGAAATTTCAACTGGTACCCACCATATTTCCACTGCAGATAGTCATCTCAACTGGTGCTCCTCCTACTTCCACTGCAGACAAGAATCTCAACTGGTGCCCCTCCCACTAGGTCTGCAGACATGAACCCTAGCTGGTACCACTCCCACTGCAGACACAAACCCTAACTACCTCCTACACACACACACACACACACACACACACACACACACACACACACACACATTGCAGACATGAATCCCAGCTGGTAAACCCCTATTCCTATTATAGACACAACCCCTGACTCCCACTGCAGACCTGAACTCAGATTCTAGTATCTCCCCCACTTTTACTATATACAGGCACTGTATCTGCAACATATAGCCCACTCCCACTGAAGACACAAATCCCAGCTGCTGCCCTGCACTCCTAGGGTAGACATAAACTCATCCTGTACTCAGGCAGGAGCCTCATGTGGTGCCCCCACTTCTACTGCACATAGGCAGCCTACCTGATCCCCACTCCTACCAAAAACATAAATCTCAGATGGTACCCCCGCATTGGAGACACAGACTCTATCTCATCCCCCCCCACTCTCCTTGCATACAGGAACCCTACTTGGTGCCTCCCTACTCTCACTGCAAACATAAATCTTATCACTGCCCCCCATTACACACTGGCAGCCTGGCTGCCTCTTCCCCATTGAAGACACAAGTTCTAGCTACTGCTCCCACTCTTGCTGTAGATGTGAACCCCCTCTTGTACCCCTACTCCCATAACAGACAGGATGTAGATTTGGACTCCCTGTACTTCAGACAGCAACCCCACCCATCTAGTGCCCTCCCACCCCCATAACAAACATGAAAACTAGCTAGCACCCTCCTTTCAATTTCCGCTGAAGACATAAAGCACAGCTACTGCCCCCCCACTCCTACCGTAGACATGAACCCTATCTTGTGTTCCCCTAATCTCACCACAGGCAGGACCTCATCTGGTACCTCCCCCTCTGCAGACAGGAACCCCATCTGGTTCCCCCTCCCACTGCAGACAAGAATCTTAATTGGTAGCTCCCCATCTCTTTCTGTAGAAGGAACCCCATCTGGTACCCCCAGACTCCTAATACTTAGAGGAATCTCAACTGGTACCCCTTTCACTCTCACTGAAGACAGGAAACTCATCTGTTTCCCCTGACCCCTCCGCTGCAGATAGGAATACCATCTGATTCCCGTCTCCAACTGAAGACCAATTCCAGCTGCTGACCCCCCACTTCTACTGTAGAAATGAACCTGATTTCATGCTCCTCTCACAACCACTACAGATAAGAACCCAACTAGTACTCTCTGAACTCCCACTGAAGACATAAACTGATGAACCCACTCACTCAAGGCAGGAACCCCTTTTAGTATCCCTGCTCCCACAGCTCACAGGAAGACTAGCTGGTGCTCCCCACTCCCACTGAAGATATAAATCCCAGTCGGTGCCCCCCCACACCCACTGGAGATATGAACCCCATTTTGTAATCTCATTCTCACTGAAAATAGGAACCTGGCTAGTGCCCCCTTGATTCCCACTGTAGACAGGAATCTCAGTCACCCCATCTGGTGTACCCCACCCTCCCACTGCAGACATAAACCTCATCTAGTGTTCCCTTCCACTCCTACAGCAGAAAGTAACCCCTTTTACTCTTACTGCAGACAGGAGCCCTAACTGGTGCACCCCTTCCCACTGCAGTCAATGTTTCCAAATATTGCCCTTCCCCATGCTCCTATGGCAGACAAGAATCTCCACAATAACTACCCTATGCCTCCCCCTCCCCACTGTAGACAGGAACCACAGTTAGGTGTGGTTCTTCGCCCCTCCTCACATTCCACAGAGAGGAGGCAAAGCTGGTGACCCCCCACCCCACACACACTGGAGACAGGAGTAACAACATTAATTAGAATTAGAATTTATATGATGCCCTAAGGTTTGTAAAATGCTTTACTTACGTTATGTCATTTGACATACCCCAGCTGGTGCCTACCCCTCCACCCCCACTGCAGACCAGGTACCACCTGGAGGAATGTCATGTGTCTGCTCCACATCCCAGTGAATCCATTCTTGATGCTTTTGAACCAAACCTGCCAATGAAATGGCCTCCCCCACCCAAGTAAGTCACAGTCTCCTCTCCTATGGAGTTGAAAAAGCAATTGTCCCAGGTGAAAATTGAAAGACCCTGGGACCTGTCTCCTTTCCAGGGAAACACTGATTGCCTATTTAGAGGGTGAATTTGCATGGGTTTTTATTTCCCGAGATACTGGGATGAATGGCTGCTCTTTTTACGGCACCCAGAAAAGCCAAGTCCAAATGGTGGCCCAGACGAGAGGCACCACAATCCTCTTTTGTGTCCAGATAACCGTACCCCTTCGGGCAGAGCTTCACCTCCTCTCCTTATGTCAATGGAAGTCGGCCAAACTGGGGCAGGCCTGAAGAGGAAGCAGGCAGGCTCACAGGGAAAGAAAGATGGGAAAAAAGGGGGCAATCTTGTTCGTGAGAGATGGACAAGAAAAGAGAAAGCCAGGCAGGTCATTTTCGTTTCACCTTTTATTCTGCTGCCCTACCCCAGTGCCTAGCACAGTGTTTCGCACATAGTAGGTGCTTAGTAAGAATTGAATGCAATTGAATTTCTTCTTCCTCCCCTTCCCCCAGACCCAAAATAAAATAAAACATCAGAAAAAGAGAAGGTAATTGTAGCCTGGGTCTGTATCCTGTATCATGATTCTGCATTTATTTGCTTTAGTAATTGAGGAAATTAATTTGTCATGTAGTGTTAAGGTTACTCTTGGCCCTTACATGGGACCTTCTATCGAAGGCAAAAGCACATACTCCTTGTGGATTGTTTTTATTTTCAACAGTCCGTCTGGAGTATTTGATTATTTTTTTTTCCTAGAACAGACTTTTGAACAAAACGCAGAGCCGGATGCACTCCGTGTACCAAATCCCTCCTTCCGTAGCCAGGGAAGGGAGTTTCAGCAAACAGCAGGGGCCCCAATGCCCACTCCTCAGGGCTCTGAGCAAACCCACTGGCCTTCAGGCTTTGGACATCTCAGATTGTGGCTATTTTTAGAGAGTCAGACAGAAGTCCCCAGTGGGTTTGTTTTCCTGTGTGATTGACACAAATAAATGAAACCTCCCCACTTGGGTCAGTCAGCAAGCATCTCTTTCAGGCAGCCAGGGCTAAATGGACAAGGGCCATCTTCAGTGAAAATTGGCCCTGCTTTATAGACCCCTCACCCATTTTATGTCCAAGGGCTTCTGGGTACATAAAATTGGGGGTGAATATGCCCTTGTAATCAGATCTGTTGATGAAAGCCTTGCAGAGAGCTGCATACTGCAGACATAAGCTGTGTCAATAAGAAATCTGTTCAGCCCCTGCACCCAGCCTGGGCAGCGGCCTGTGATTGGCAGACTCCCGAAGGGAGGGCCAGCCTAGCTGGAGAAAGTCCTAGGATTTTGGCGGCACTTCTGAGTGACTGCCTGACAGACTGACTAGTTCTCCAACCCCCTTTCTGGGACCCCCCTCTTTTTCACTTGGGAGAAGGAAAGTGATATTACTCAGGCATAGTGGCAGCTACTTTTAGCTACCTATCACAGGAGGGCAAAAATGAGTTTTCCTTCCTGATGAGGGACACTCCCAGGCAAAAGCTGCTTTTCTTAGGGCCTTTAAAGTTGACAGGCCAGAAGGATATAAAGTGGGACTTGGAGTTTCTCAGTGGGAGAGGAAAGCCCCTAGACCAAATCCATGTGAGCAGTATGCTAACTTGAGAAAAGAAAAAGAAACCAAAGCAGGAGACCTATAGAGCTCTTTTCAAGCCAGTCAGCATGCTCAGGAGCACACTTGACAGGGGCCCACCTCATCCTAAGGGCATGAACCAGCCTCCAACCAACCAACCAATCAACCAACCCACCCCACCCGGCCCTGGGCCAGCTAGTTCTCCAGGAGAAATATTTTCCTGCCCACTGTGCCTTTATCAGTTTCTGATCAAGCTCATGGAAAGGGTGGGTCTGTAGAACTGCTTCTCCAGAGTCTAAATCATGGCCACGATTTTAAGTGAATCAAACTGAGCTATTCTAGGGCACCATTTCCAGGGGGGTTGCCCTAGTTAAGTGTTGCTGGCATAGGTTAAGTAAATACCTTTTGTCAAGGTTACACTCACTTTCCATAGGCAAGCCTGGAGTGGACAATGGTTCTCCTTATTCCTTACCCCTCTAGTTCCAAAGAAACCACCTTCCTATTTTCAGTCATTAAGGAAAGAGGGCAAACAGGCCCAGTAATCCTGAAGCACTGGTGATGACAAGCAATGACAGGAAATGCTGGTTATGCTGGTCCCCTTCCTAACTTGGAGAGGCTACAGCTGGTTAATTTGTTTTTACTTCCTGTTTGGGGACAGTTTGGGTCAAAAGTAGCACTATGCTTTGGCTCAAGCGTGTGTGTGTGTGTGTGTGTGTGTGTGTGTGTGTGTGTGTGTGTGTGTGTACTTTTTCCCTCTATAAAGATATTTGGCTTTATTCTGTAAGGCCACAATAAATCTGTCACCGGGCCCCGGGTTTTGTATATTTTATAGACTGGATCATGTGGTTTGAATTTAATTTAGCAGGCAGCATGCTTTTCTTCGTGGTTTGGCCCTGACGCATGTTGCTTTGGGGTGTTAGATACCACCCGGGCATTTCTGGGGGACACAGAAACTAAGAGTCTCTATTTACACAAAAGTAACTGCTGAGGAGGGTATTTCCTACCAGTTAATGACTGGTTGAAAGGGCCAACAGGCCAAATCCAGACAGGAGAGGAACATTCATTAAATGTCAGGAAATGCCCAGCATTGATCGATTGTTTCTTTTCTAAATGGGGTTGGACAGAGAGCAAAGCTACATTCATTGCCTTTGTTAGCCCCACATGGAAAGGGGAGCCCAAAGCAGAGGCTCCATGGTCATGGTCATGGTCATGGTCATGGGTGTGACATTATCTCGATGAGAGAACTGATCTCTCTGTTAAGCCTCCCTGATCCAGTAGCCCACCCCAAAGAGAGTGTGGCTGCATTCTGTTCTTTTCCATCCCAGTCCATGGTGATTCACCAAATTTATATTTCATGCCATAATGACTGGCGGAGGATGGCATTTCCTTTGACTAGATGACCCCATTGGAAAGGAACCTGCGGGCCCAAGGCAAAATGGAGAGGCCTTAACCCCACCAAACATTAACTACTCAACCCTGAGGTCAATAATGCAATCTTAAAGGCTTTGAAAGTATCAATAATGACCTCCAGATTGGGCAGTTAATGTTTGGCAAGGAGTTTTCTGATTGATTTCGGGACAGAGAATTGCTAAAATGGGAGAGCACCTTGTCGTGGAGGGAAATACCATTTCTCAAGGTTAGTTTAACAGGGGAGTTTCAGTGGGCCCAACTTAATCCTCACTGAATCAGTACCAACAGCATCTGGACATTATTTATGAAGGTGCTAATGATGATAATAAATGTTTGGCATTATTTTCAAGTTTTGGAGAGTTTATCATTACAAACAAAACCTTCCTATGAAGGAGTCTTGTCCTGAATATCATTCTTGCCTCATTAAAAAAAAAAAAAAGATTGAAAAGTGATGAGGCAGCCCCATGTTGGAGCTCACATTTAATAATAACTCATATTTCTGTAGTGCTTTAAGGTTGACAAAACATTCACACCCATCATTTCATTTGACCTTCGTAACAGCCCCGGGAGATGGGTGCTATGGTTATCAGCCCCATTTTACAGTTGAGGAAACTAAGGCACCAGGAGATGAAGTGCCTTGCCCAGAGTTGCACAGTAAGTAAGCATCAAATTGAGATTTGAACCCAGAGACTTCTGCCTCCAAGTCCAACACATTATTAATTATTTCATGCTGTCTCTCTTTAGTGGAAGAAGCCCCAAAGGAGGACTCAGAAAATCTCTAAGTAGTGAGGCTCAATTTCCCCTATGGTAAAATGAGGAGGTATAGACTAAACCAATTCCAGCTCTGGCCATTTGAGAGCCTGTAAACAAGTTGATTTTCACTCTCAGCAATGCAGAGCAAGTTATGAGTGGTGGTTGGGAGGAGGGTCCAAACCCAGGAAGTCTCATCTTCCTTTCAAATTCAGCTTCAGAGCTGGTAAATGTTTATAGAGATGAAGCCATCCATTCCACTGTCTTTAGTGGTCTCATAATAAGGACAGATGGGTAACTCCCTCCAGTCTATTGTTAACATAGATTGAAGTTCTCCCAATTGATTATTGATAGAAGGAGTACCACCAAGGTTGGTTTGGTTCAATAGTTTAATCTCCCTTGAAAATGTAATTTCTTTGCTCCCTTCCTTTTGGTGGGCGGAGGTTGGGGGGGGGAAGGAGGGAGGGAGTGGATGCTTGATTAGGACCTCTAAAATGAGCTCGAGATGTGGATTTCTTCATAGTTTTGAATGCCCTGTCATGTACACAACAAACCAAATATTAGGTTTCATTGTGGGCTCGGCAAATGTCACTCTGTGCCCTTTTAATATTTAGTAATCCAGGGTTTATCCTTTTGCCCCAGCTCCCAGCAAAGGTCTTTAAGAAGTTCCAGTGTCCACGCTTGGTGCTATTGTTAATAGCTGATTGGTGAAAAAAGGAAGGAATAATTGAATGGTTAGTTGTAACTACATACTTCAATTGTAGAGATATATTTATCAGCAAAATTCCTTTGCTAATTGGCAATAAATATTTTCAAGATTTTTTCCCCCTAGCAGTCTTAGGTTTTGTTATTAAAAAATAGGCTTGGGACTGCTACATGGTACAGTGGATACAGCACCAACCTTGAAGTCAGGAGGACCTGAGTTCAGATCTGACCTCAGGTACTTACTAGCTGTGTGAAGTTAGACAAGTCACTTAGCCCCATTGCCTCAAAAAAAAAAAAACCAAAACCTGCTTAATTTTCTCTTCTATTTATATATGTGTATACATACATATATACATATACAAATGTGTGTGTATTACATATGTATGTATATGTATATGTGTGTATGCATATATGCATATGCACACTAAGTTCCAGGGAAGGAAAGTAACTTGGCCAAAGTTACAATAAGATCTTAGTCCTAGAGCTAGAAAGGACCTTAGAGGATATCTAATCTGACCTCCTCATTTATTCAGTGAGAAAATTGAGACACAGAGAGACTGAAATGATTCGTCAGGCAAGGGCACACAGGTAAGCCAGCAGTCAAGCTGGGATTCAAACCAAAATGCAGCATCTTCAAATTCAGAACTTCTCCCGTTATACTACAGTGATAGCTACCCCTCTCACTTATCCTGAGCACTTGAGGCAGGGGTCATCAGACTCAATAGATATTCTGGATGAGAAACCATTTCTAAAAAATCCAATTTGATTACTTTCAAGTATAGACCACTCCCAACTTCCACAATGCTGATCTCCTGACTTCTTGTGTAGAGATTTGGGTCTGGTGGTCAATGGACTGGATTTTGAGTCAGAAGACATTTGATGAATTTTGAGCCCACCACTTTCTTCCTACTGAACAAGTTTCTTTACATATCTGGGTCTCTGTTTCATCCTCAGTAAAATGAGGTCTAGTAGATGATTTCCAAGGCCCCCTTTTCAGCTCTAAAGCTGTGATCTTAATGAGTAACTTCCATTTTCTTTCAAACAATATGCTGAAGTCCTTAAAAAATAGATTGATTGAATAGATTAAGCATGCCCCCCAAATCTTGTTTACATTATTCAATTGCATAGCAAGCCCTTTCTTTATAGCTTGTGCGAAAGGAAATTTCAGGGCAGTTCAGGGTCAGTTATCAGAGACTGAATTGGTAGAGTCCAGAATAATGAGGTTTGACAGTACTCCGTATACAACTCTCAGAACTGCCTTATGGTGTTAGAAAGGCATATAATCTGGATACATATTTATCAGCAAAATTCTTTTGATAATTGGCAATAAACATATTTTTAAAGTTTTTTTTTTTTTGCAGATAGAAGTCACGGACTGATGGGGCCTGGGAACTTAAGCTTGAGTACTGACTTACTGCCCTGTGCCTCAGTTTCCCTCCTTGAAAGCAAAGAGAAGGTTTCATCTAAGTATACCATGAGACTTAAGATCATAAGTGCTTTGAGATCACAAAAGGAGAGGATAAGTGAAAAAAATAATTTTTTTCAAGTCTGAGAACCAGAAAGTGATCTAGGAACAGAGGCCAAAGCAGGAAGTCTGTTTTCTAAATTATAAAAGTTAGGGGAGTCAGATGGGTGGTAAATTAAGCTGAATGGAGAAGAACTTAGCTAGCAATGTAAATATTGAAAAGCAATCGGTTAATTTAGGGATAAAGTTGCAGTGGAGTGGGTGGGAAGACTGGTCTGGACTTACGATTTCATCAGTGCGAGTCATTTCCATTGTGAATATTCTATCCATTGATATAAATCTGGAATTTTGAGAATTGCCTGGAGCATCACGAGTCTCAGTGACTTGGGCAGAGTCCCATAGCCAGTATATTTGAGAAGCTGACTTGCACTCAAGTCTTCCTAGCTCTAAGGCTCGTCCCCAAACCACTCTACTTTGAGGCTTCTCAAGGTAATATTGTATTAGCTTTAAGAGTAAAGATGGAGAGGAGTTTCCATACCAAGAATTCCCCACAGTAATGCAAGTATAGGTCTGAATCCCTCAAAAGGAGAAAAAAAAAGTTAAGAGAATTTCTATTTTAAATGTTTAATATGGAAATACATATAGACAATACAGATGCAAGAAGAAGGGGATTAATTCAGAAATAAAGACTATTATGACATTTTCACGCGTACCAAATTTCCCCACATCCTTGCGTAAAGTGTAGGCTTAATAAATTTGTTTTAATTGGGAGATTAGAACTGTGATGAGTGGCATTTTTTGCTGCAGTGGGTGAAAGTAGAAATACAGATTACCTTGAGCTGCCGAAGGCTTGTGGGTGGAGCTATGGCCAGAAAGCCAGGAGACATAGAAATAAAGGAAAAAACCTAACCCTGTAGCCTTCCAGATCATTGTGTGCATGGTCTCAGGGATGATCCCCAGGAGGAGATCCAAAGCACCCTAAGGATCTGGAGCCAATTTCATGAATATTTCTTTGATTTAAAAATAAATAAATCAGACTGGGAGTGGCCCTGTGGGGCTCTGTTGTATCCCCAGCCTGATCCTGAGGAGCTTGGAATTACATTGGCTTCTTGTCTCTTCAGAGTCGTAGCTCAGCATTCTTTTTGCTCGTAGACACTTCAGACTTCAAACCCCAGTCATTGCTCTTCAGATGAAATATAATCTCAGCTGCAATGAGTCAGTCACTCATTTCTGGGAATGTAAATGTGTCTGTGAGTCCTCTCTATTAGGAATTAGAAAGAAAAAACCACACCTAATTAACAAGCATTAATACAATGAGCACCTATTAACTTATGGTATGTTTCAATGTCATCAACTCTTATATTATACTGTCACTTAAAATTGAATGTTAACCATATTATTATTTTTTTAAAAGAAAAAAGTACAGAATTTGGTAGGTAAAATTGGCTAGACTTTCACTACATGATTACAAGCTACACCCATACAAACATGTAGGTGTGCATTCATTTATCCACTATCCATGCTATATGTATTTCCATATACATATAAACATTTGGCTTCAGATGCTTGGAAAGTGATGAATGCAGTCTTAGGTGATGGTATGTATCCACCTCTGTCTTCTATTGTGCTATTACAAACTCTGTTCCATGCAGAATCTGGAGCAGAGGAAGAAATTGTAGGCACTTTTTGTGTGAGTGCCTGTGATTTTCAGCAGTAAGCATGTGGTCTGGTGTGTGTTTTAGGCAAACAGAATTAGTCATTGTTTTGGGGTGTCTGCTCTCTTCCTCCTTTTTCTCCCTTCTTTGAGCCTTCTGGGTTTTCCAGTATAAAATATTTGACAAGTTTAGGAGATAGAGGCAAGCACTCCTGTGGGAGGGGCAGATTCCAGGTCACTCAACTCAAGACCAGTGTTTCCTCTGACCTATGCCCTTACTAAATAAGCTTGGTTGAGATTTACAGGCCGTGTGTAACATACCCTGCATATGACATGGGTATCTTGAAAGAGAGTTTAAAAGTGGAGGCTTTTACCAAGTGTTTATGCCCTGTTGATTGTGTCCCCCAGCTTATGGGAGAGGCAATCTTTAAAAGAAAGAAAAAGACAGGAAGATCCCACAAAAAAAGAGAAGTGGGTTTCTTATCCTGGCTCATAGACAATCTCATCACAGTGGGTATATCAACAAGAATCTCTCTGTGACAAGCAAAGCAAGAAAGTCAGATTTCCCAGGATTCCTGGAAAGTAGATTGGAAGGGCAACAAGTGTTCAGTGACTAACCAGTGATGCATTTGGAGAGCAGGCATCTGATATGTTCACCTACCCATGGCACCTTCCACATAGTCAAACAGTAAGCCATAAAGCAGTACCCACCTTCCTGATGTCTCCCTGGTTAAAAGCTTAGTCTGTTTGTTTGCTGGGTTGTGCCAGCAGCCAGCGCAAGGTTTTTTTAAAACCATGTGGGATACATGAGGCATGGGACTGACCTTGAAATTTCTTTATTTAATCTGGCAGTCCCAGCCACTGCGACAGGCCTGCCTCTGCAGCTTTCCAGTGGAAGGCGAGCCAGCATTTGGAAACACCTTCAGCTCCAGGAATGTATTAAACATTTAACTTGTTCTAAATATCTGTCAGGTGGGAGTCCACAGAAAAGAGAAAATATTGCATTCCTTTTTTTTTCTCATGCAGAAAAGGGGGTCTATATTGTATATTTATACACAGTATTTTTATATTGGCTAAACTTTCTTTGGGTTTCCAAATGTGTTTTGTATACTCTGTATTTTCAAATTGTGTGCCTGCCAAGCCAGTTTTTTCCCCTAGAGATTTTAATTCATGGGATTCTCTGGAGCTGATCTGTGCCCACTCTTGGCTACCTTAAATAATCAGAGACTCTCTGAATTGGAAGGGATTTCAGGGGGCATCTCATCTAATCCTTCTTTAAATCATCAAGCCTTGTTATCACAGTCTTAAAAGTGGTCATCCAACCTTTTCTGAAATATCTTTAGTGACAGAGAAGTTACTACATACCAAGACAGCCCACCTATTTTCAAATGGCTCTGATTCTTAAGACATTTTTCCTTAAGTTGACCTGGAATCTTTCTCCTTGCAGCTTTCTACCCTTTGGTTCTAGTTCTGCCTTATGGAACCACAAAGAACAGTTTTTATCTTCCTTCTCATGATAGCCTTTCAAATTCTTGAAGATAGCTATCTTGTCCTCCCCAAGTTTTCTCTTTAAGCTAAACATTGCTAGCACCTTCAGCAGATACTCATATAACATGAACTTGAAGCCCTTCATCATACTGGTTGCCTTCACTCTACACACATGCCCCATCTCGTCTGTCATTGTCCTTCTCAAGATGTTTCACCTTACACAGGACACAATATTCTAGTTGTAGTCTGACTAGATCAAATTCCATGGAGGATAGGGAGGGAGAGAGACTGATGTTTTCTATATTATGCCTTTTGCAATGTAGTTTAAAGTTGTATTCATTTGTTTCCTACCAAACCATACTGTTAATTAATATTGAACTTTTAGTCCACTATCACACCCTGCTCTCAGGTTTTTTCCATGTGAACTGCCATTCAGTTTAGTTGCCATTTAGGGAGAATGTCATGTTTCTTTTCATCCAGTTGATTGTTTGAACCCAAGCATTTGTTGACATTTGTTCTTATTCAATTTCATTTTGTTAGCTTTGGCTCATTCTAGTCCACCTATAATACCTGTTACAAAACATATCAGTTATCCCATCCTAATTCTTGTCACCTGCAAATCTAAGAAATATGCTTTCATGTTTCCATCAAGGTTATTGATTAAAAATAAGATGTGTCAGGACCAAGGACAGAACCCAAGAGTACAAGTGATACTTGTATAATAGAACACAATTAACCAGTGTAACACAACAACCCAGAAAAAAATCTGATCTTTGAAGAGTTCTCCTTCCCCATTTAACAGTTCCTCCTCAAGCTTTAAATAAGCCTTCATTTCATTTAAAAAACTAGATCAATAAGTTGTGTTTAAATTTAGGATTTTCTCATGCTTTTCATATTTGGTGTTGGGCCTTAAGAGCTTTTGCTTCTGGAGTTGGTAAGGCAGCTGCTGCAGCCCTAACTCACTGCTTACTTCTCCTTATGTAGGTCAGGGTGTATTGTGGAACCAATATACTTGCACACCCAGCCCATGGGATGTAGGAGGACAGATAAAAATGGAAGGAATGAGAGATAGTTGAACAGGATTAGAAAAATAGATACTAACTTGACCTCCTGACCCCTAACTACATTGCAATTCTTTTTCCACCCCAGCAAAGACAAAGACATTGCATTTATAGAAGATTCTTCTCCCCATCGTTGTAACTGTTTTAAAGGGAAGATTTAGAGAGGAGAAAATATCTGTATAATTTTTTCTTCTCAAAGCGTGGGAGAAAGAAACAAGTGTGAGAAAATATGATCTTCCCTCTACAATCTCTGCCTGGGGGAAGTCCAGTTCCCTCATGGCTTTAACTCTTACTTTAGCCGATGATGCTAACCATAATGTCAATCAATCAGCAAGCATTTATTAAACTCTCTGTGGAAAGCTCTGTACTGAGTGCTGGGAATATAAAGACAGAAAAGAAATAGTCCTTCATCTCAAACAGCCTCCACTCTTTCAGGGGCGATAGCATGCACATAAATAAGTAAGTATAAAAGAAATCTAACTTAGGCAGGCAGGGCAGTAGCAGTTGAAAGTATTAGAAAAGGATGTCTCACTAAAACTACAGTCTCTGGTATCTCCAGCTGCTTACCAGACATTTCCACTTGAATGTGGGAGACATTTCCTGCCATGCTCTGACTGTTGTCAAGAATTCAAGGAAAGATAGAAAGGTAGAAATAAAGATAGGAAGAAGGAAGGAAAGTGAGAAGGAAGGAGAGAAAAAAAGAAGGAAGGAAAGAAGAAGAGATAGAGGAAGAAGAAGATGAGGAGGAAAAAAATAAGAAATCTAGAAGCTCTCAATCACCAATAAAATTAAAAACTAACTTCTCATCCTGGCATTTGAGACCCTCCATAATCAACCTCTCCCTCCTCCTTTTGAACTTTGTTTTCCATTATTTGCCAATATGTAACTTTCTCTGTCAACTCCATGTACCAAGATTCATAGTAAAATGACTCAATCTTCCAAACAGAAAAGCTCCACCATATCATATATTGTGGAGTTTGGTTTGGTTTGTGGCCAGAACTGTGATTTCATTGGTGTAGGTAACTCCCCATGGAGAAACTCCCTCCACCAGTGCAACTCATCTATAATTTATACTATTAGAAAGTTGCCTGAGGCAATAGAATGTTAAGTGATTTGTTCAGGGTTATTTAACTGGTATGTGTTAGAGGTAGGAATTGAACCCAGGACTTCCTGAATCTGTATTCTTTGCTCTGTTCGCTATCCTTCACCATCATTAATATGTGATAGCCATGCCCCCAAATAATAAACCCACCACCCCATTTGCTCCTACTGTTTTTCTTGCTTAGAATGCCTTGTCTTCATCTCTTCAAGCCCCTAGTCTCCTATTAGGGCTCATGTCAGGCATTACCTCCTGTCTAATGCATTTCCTACAACTCTAGACCACATTGCTCTCTTTCTTCCTGGTCTAACTACCTGGGATTCATCTTGTCTGTAGGGCTCTGATTCATCTTGCTCCTTTATTGTATATTATCTTTGATTCTCTTCATTTTCTGTATGGCAATCTTGCCTTCTGAATAAAAACACCAACATATTGAGGGTGTGAGCTATTTCCTAAATAGTCTTCATCTCTCTCTCTGCCCCTTCCCAATGCCCAGCAAAATACTCAGCACATAGGAGCTCCATACATACACATTAAATTGATTCGTGTTGATGGTGGTCATGCCTCTTCATATAGTGACTGTTTAATGCACGTTTGTTGAGTAGGTTTGAATAGGAAAATTTCCCCCAAGAGAGTATAAAGTGTTTTCTTGCCATTTACGTTGTCGTTGAAACCAAAATGGAGCTTCCCTTTGCCCTGCATTGAATTTTGCTTCTCCAAGTTCCAAAAAGGTTCACAGAATGACTTGTCAATCTGTTGACAAGGATTTATTGAGTATGTACTATATGCTCGGCACCACTCATCATCTCTGTCAATATGCAAGATGCTATTTGTGTAGTATGATCCAAAGCTCTTCACCACATGACAGGGCACCAGAGCTCAAGTGCCCATTCTTTGTGTGAGGATTAAGCTTATAATCAAAGAACAAAGAGACAGGTGGAAACCTAAAAAGTCAACTGGAATTGGGCCAAATCAGAGGTAAGATTTTTTTCCTAATAGTATTATAGAAATGAAAGTACTGTGGGTAGCATTGAAATTGTTAAATCTGTGGGCCAGGCTTAATGAGAAGAAAATAAGAGTGGAAGAAACTGATTACTGGTCTGGCAACAACCTTTATGTCTATTGCTTGAGGCCCAGCCTAGCTAAGTGAGGAGAACCTCATCACTGACATGTTGGCCAGCAAGCAGTGAAGTTTTTCCTTTTTTGGGGGAGTAGGGGTGGAAGGGAAGAATGTAGCAAGACCAACAAAAAAGAAAGGGGCTTTAAAGACAGTTCATTGTGCCATCATGACAGTTGAAAGAGTACTGAACTTGGAGCCTAAGAACCTGAATTCAAAATCTGACTCTGTCCCTTATTGCCTGTGTGACCTTGGGTAAGTCACTTAATCTCTATGGTCCTCAATGTAGAATGAAGAGATTGGACTAGGTGAACGCTCAGGTCCTTACCACTTTGAAATCTATGATACCCAATAACCTGAGTTTGGGTTAGGAATCAAGGTCTTTTCTCATTAAGTTAAAACTCCTAATCTGCTTGACACCACTCTTAGAATCCTCACTTGGTTGCCGGAACAGGGCCAGTACTGTTTCTGTTACTTCGTAGTGAATACTGCTCACTTTGAATGTGAGAAAAATCAACTCTGGGCCCATTTTCCCTCACTCATTATCCCCCTCCTTCCTGCTACCAGTCACCACTAGATGAGCAGACTTTTTCCCTCCTCTTTTGATAAAAGATCTTGAACTTAATCCTTGAACTTCGACCTCAAAAGGATTGATTTCCTAAACAACGAACAAGTGCTTTAACTGGATACAAATCCCCTCTTTAAAGGGAAAATGATGCTCATTTTAATCCATGCTAAAAACCCCAAATCTTTGCCTTCTTCCCACTTGAGGTACTGATTGTTTAAACTAATGATAACTTATCTCAGGGATGCAATCGCATTAAGCTTTGAACCAAAAACCATTCATTTCATTTCAGGTCCTTGATGCTGCCTCCCAGTGGACTGGGAAAATGGCACTTGTTGATAAGAATTTAAGAATTTTTCATCAATGTAAATCCAAATAGATTAATGAAATCTTTATGCTGGGAAAAGAATGCACAAATTCAAGAATATTTTAGATTAAGCTGTTGGGAGAGACAAAACAAATTGGAAAAACTTGACTGTAATTTTCCATAAAAAATGTCTCATATACATTGCCTCTATTCCCTTATGTATTGGGGAAACACAGATCATTTATATTTTCTGCACTAGAGTCCTAAAATCCCCCAGTAAATCTAGAATCCTGTCTATGTGGACATTCCCTCCAATGGTACATCTCACAACCTACCCCTCACTGGCCTGTTCTGTGTTGCTCATCTTCATATCTTCCCATAAGGTAGCCAGTGGGAACTTTATATGGTTCAAGGTCATTGGGTCAGGGGTTCAAATTTGGAGCACCAGCAAGGTCAGTGTATAAATCGGGTACTTCCAAGCACTACGTGTGCTTTCTTCCACCTGCCGTTCTCCTTAGAGAGCTGGAAAGTTGTTGTGCAGGACAGAGTTGCATTTTTCTGCCTTGGATGGGTTGCTATAGCCAAGAACCCAGTGCCTGCCTACCGGTAATAAACATCTCCATGTCCAAGGACCCATGGCTGGTCCTTGGAAAGCAGATACAACGTGTTCCTAGAACTGTAGTGAGACAGATAAGAGGTGTAGCGTTGGAAATGTGCAATCTATACCTCCATATGAAAGTCCACTCTGTCCAAGTAAAGCTTTCCTGTAAGAGAATTAGGACTGAAATTGTGACTTGAGTTGGCATCATGTACTTATCTTCACTATACAATTTCTCTTTTTTTTCGGAGGGGAGGGGAAGAAGGATTGCAGAAGATTTATAGCCAATCACGTAGAGTTTGCAAAAGCAGTAGCCAAGATTAGACCTAAAGCTACCCCAAGGAGGAAACTCCAAGTCATATACTTTATGTATGGCTGACCTCAATATAATTTTCTTCTTTAAAGTTCCCTTTAGTGCGCATTGCCAGCTAGCTGCATCTCTGGGTGACCTTGGCTCTTTTTCTCATGTCCTACTACAGGGTTGTGATGTTTTGTTATCATGATACAATTTGTAAGTAGGGCAAATAGACACATCTAAGTACAAAGTCAATCATTTTTCAAATAGGCCCCTGGAAGAACCATGGGGGCAGAGATGGGAATACATTTAGTTCCATAGCTCCTTTAGCATCTAACACAAGCTAGTTATTCTGAGAAATTCTTTTCCTGTGTAGTTATAGTAAGAACTCACATTTATATAGCGCTTTTAAGGTCTCCTAAGTCCTTTATAGTAGAAAGGCCTTTGAGTTTGGTATCAGTGGACCTAGGGTTGACATCCTAGCTATTATTTGTTACCTTTTTAACCTTGTCCAAATCACTTCCCACCTCTGGCCTTCAGTTCCCTTATTTGTAAAATGAGAGAGATGGACTAGATTGTCTCTGAGGTGTTTCTAGTTCTAAACTGTGATCTTTACAATAACTGTATTTGGTGTAGATGTTATTATCTCCATTTTACAGAATATGAAACTGAGGTTTAAAGAGGTTATGGTTTGCTCAGGGTCATGTAGCTAATAACCTGATGAAAGATTCAAACTCAAGATTTCCTAACCCCAAGTTCAACACTCTAGCCACCATATCACACTTCCTCTGCAGTCATAGACTTTCTGGTTTGTCTAGAATCAGAACTCCCACCTGATTTAAAGTAAAACAAAACAACAAAACAGAAAAACAATAGCTTCCATGTGTAAGTTTGGGTTCTACTCCCAGGCCAATATTGTTGTATTTGGGTATCCATTTTGACATCTGAGATGGTCTCTCATTTTGATTCTCTCTAAGGCCAGGTCTGCAAAAATGTATGTAGCCTTGTATGCTTAAAGAAGGCAGGGGGAAATAGGAAGCAAGTGATCTGTTCCCAATGGACAACCTAATGACATTCACAGAAGTCTCTCCCAATGTATGGGAAAAGTCAAGCATACACATTGTGATTTCTGTAGTTGACCTTCTACAATGGACTGAGTAAGGTCTAGCTAACCTTGACTGCCTGCCAAGGCAGCTTTTGGCCATGAAAAGCATCTTCCTAAGACATTGGAGAACTGTTTTCTGAACTCCATGCATTAGGCATAGGATCATAAGATATTGCAACTAGAAGGGACCTTTCATATTACCTAATCCAACCTGCTCATTTTACAAAATGAGAAACTGAGACACAGAGAAGGGAAATGACTTGTACAAAGTCACCAAGGGCTTTAAAGAGCTGGAATTATTTTTTGTGTATATTGCCTTTGCTTGGGGCTTGGATTATGTCTCCTTGATAGTTACCAGCTCATTGCTCTACATTTGGAATGCATCTCAGTGGCCAACAAGTCTAACTTCTCCATTTTACAGAGAAGGAAACAGAAGCTCAGGGAAATTAAATTACTTGATGTCCCAAATGTGGTAATCATCAGAGGCAAGATTGGAACCTAGGTCCTCTGACACCAGAGTCAGTGTTCTCTCTACTGTACCATGGGTTCCCTCCCCCAACCCTTTTGGACATTTTTATTTACTGATCCCCATAAACACTTCTCCTTAATGGGTGAGGAATACACTTGGCCTGTGTATTTATTCACTGAGGATGGCTGATGGGAAGTATATTTATTGGTCAGGCTAGTGTAGGTCTAAACAGCAGCCTGGGATTTGGGCCTATAAAAAGGAGCAGACAGATATGTAGCAGGACCAGATGGAGAGAGAGATGAGAACAGACTTGGGTCTCAGGGGAGGGAGAGCCTGCTTATCCACGGAGCCCTCCTCCGGGAACATCTTGGCCCCAGAGATGGTATTTGTGTGCTGGCAGGGGTAGAACCTATAATCTCCCAGAGAAGAGAACCATGTGACCTCAGGAGAGGAGGGAACCACATGGCTCCAGGGATACTAGTAGCCAGGGTCAGTGGAAGATTAGTGAATACTTCTGGACAGTGCCTGCTGGAGGAGTAAGGAGAGATACTTGGCTTCAGCCTTCAGAACAAATAGACAGAATTCTGGGAGTTAGCCTCCTAGAGAGAAGACGGGTAGCATTGCAGTTACAGAGCAGAAGAAGAAGCAAACAGAACTAGGATGTGAAAGAGAGAATCCGGACTTTACCCTCTTGCAACTGTGAGTTATTTGGACAGGGCTAGTCTCATAGGAAAGGGGTTACTTCTCTGGCAACCCCAAGTGCCTTCCAGGGAAGGCTCAGTGGGATAGCACCAGGACTCAACCCAGTGGAGGTGGGGCAGAAATTTAACACAGGAAAAGAATATGATTTATATGTCTATGGATTCCTGTGAGTCCTTTGTATTTTTGTGGGGTAAAATTAAGATGCTTCTGTATTCAATATACCTAATGCTAAGCTTGAGTACTTGCATAGGGGAGACCTAGACAGAGTAAAATTTAGGAGGTCTTGGGAAAGTCCTGATTAGGGGCATAAGCCAAAGAGAGTAATTTTTGAGATACTCCAAGACTGAGTCAAGTCTGCAAGAGCCCAGGTGCTGAGACAGGATACTTTTTTTAAAAATCAAGACTCCTACTTTTCTTTTGATTCTAGGTAGAATACAGCAGTATTGAGTTACATAATAGTGGAACTACAAGAAAGCTTAGAATTTGGAACATCCCTCTGATATCTTTTAGCTATGTGACTTTGAATGAGTCACTTTACTTCTGTTTCCTCATCTATGAAATGGGTTGAGGGCAGACTAGATGGCCTTAGGGATCCCTTCCACTTTTAAAGCTGTGATCCTGTAAGAGGCGGAAATTAAGGCTCAGACAAAGGGAGTGGGCCAAATTGCTGGTAGAACTGGGACTAGACCCTGGAACTCCTGATTGCATTGAAGCCCATACAGTACAGATTGAATGGCAAAGGAAGGAAAGCGAGACTTGTCCAATTGGATCTTCCCATGACCATCTGAAACAGTCTAGAGTTAATCAATCATTTTCCTTTCTTATTCATGTCCATTGATGATCAGTTCTCCTTACAGATTAGGTCTTCCCCAGATAGCACTTTGGGGGGTGAGAGGGGGACGCAGAAGGGAGGAATGTGAGTATTCTACCCCCAAAGTATCAGAATAAAAGGGAGGCTTTGTCATGTTACACTGTAGCCTAAACTATTATTTCATGAAATTATCCAAAAAGTTGGTTACATCAAGGATCACAGCTTGGATTCAGGAAATATCAGAATTAGGTTTTTTTCTAGCTCAAGACAGAACTATGATGTGTATGTATTTGTGAGGTGGGAATTTGTGGGGGGGGGGAATTGTGCTTTCTTGGAAACATCTGGACTGGCCATCTGCTTTATAGGCATTCACATTCCATTTAGAGAATTGCCTTCTGACTGCAATTGAATTTACTTCCCCTCCCTGAGCCTCAGTTTCCTTTGGGCCAGTCACTCAGCAATCTCTCTGAGCCTCAGTTTTTCTATCTGTAAAATGAGCATTGGACTAGGGGACCTCTGAGCTTCCTTTCAGCCCTGACTCTCTGATCCTGTAATCTGTGATAATGCTTCCACTCTCTACCTCACAGGGCTCCTTGCAAAGAAAGCTTTAAATTGTTTTCTGAGTGTAAGTTTGTTGTGCAATCTAATGTTTCAAAGAGTTAGCCTGTTGTGGTGTTTTCTGTTTCTTCATAATGGTAATTCCTCCTATTTCTGGAGTACCCTACTACCAAAGTGCTTCTCAGGCACACTCAACACTTTGTTACCACCTGTTGATGATCTAGGGGCTGTTATTTATCTTAGGTTATCCCATCTCACACAAACTTCATTGTCACTTGGGATTCGAGGAATACTAACCAACTTGGATGTTAGCCTAAGGAAGGTACACTGCCTTAAAGAAATCATATCCTGTTGTCTTTTTTTAAAGAAACAAATAAATGAAGCTTCTTATCAGTATCTTTTGCTTTAATATCACCTAAATTCCCCCCACTATCTCACCCCCTCACTCCTCTTAGAGAGACGCCGATATGATACTTTCAAAAACAAAACGGGATGGGGGTGGTGAATGCATTCATTTGACATTCTCCTACCTTTTATCATGGATGGTCAGAAATGGATTAAATTCTCAATCACATTTCTATGACAGATGCATATAGAAAGGTGCCCTCTCTCTGGGAAAATAAGATCCGGAGGCATCCAAGTCTAGTTCTATGTAGAGGCATTAGGCTAGAAAAAATTTCAGAGGATGATCAATTTTAGAGCCAGAAGAGAGACCTTAAAAGTCTTGTGGTCCAAATCCATCATTTCCTAGAGGAGGAAACTGAAGTTGCAAATGGCAAAGTGACTTGCCCAAGGTCACATTGGAAGTGTGGAATTCCACTTGGCTGGAATTTGAACTCTGGTCAGTCCAGGCCTCAGATTTTGTGACCTTACTGTGACAAGTTCTTGTCCCACCTCAAAGCCTCTTCGTGACCTCTAAGAGGCCTTAGTGCCATCTCACTTCTCTGCTCTCCCATTCATTACTCACACTCTCTGAATCTCTTCTTTGACATTTAGCCAATGCAATCTTCTTTTGCTGGTTCTTTTTTATCTCTACCTACTAGCTTCACAACTAGGTCATAAGTCCCTTGAGGGGAGGGGAAGGTGTCTTGGTGTCCCCACCACTTAGCTCAGTGTGCTACACACAGTAAATGCTCAATGAATAGTTGCTGACCTCAATGATGAAACCTAGATTATCCATCAGGTGACATTTCTCATCCTTATCTCTTGTATTAATGAAACAGTGTTTGCCTAGCTGTCTCAACGTAGCATTCTAAGGACACAGTAGCTAGAAGGTGTTCAGAAAAAATAACTGCTGAATAGTCACAAAAAAAGAAATCACTTCAGAAAAAGAAACTGAGGAATTTACAAAGGTCTAACCATGCATAGGTCATTCAATTCTTGTATATAAAAATTGTGATCAGTCTTAATGCAAATAAATAATTTATTTTGAAGAAAACTTCAGCAGACCTAGAATCACAGAGTTTGAAGTTAGCTCACAGATTGTGTAGTCACACCTCTGCCACCAGAACAAATCCCCTCCTTGACATTCTCAACAAGTAGTCATCCACCCTGGCTTTAGCTGTTCCATTGCCAGCCCACCAAGGCAGCCTGTTCAATTTTCAGGTAGTTATAATGGTCAGAAAGTTCTCCCTTACATTGAACCTAAATCTGATGTTCCTTATCAATTTCTCATGGACTCTTTCTCATTTGCCAATATCCTTACCCAAATGTGGTGACCCAAACTGAACTGTAAACCTAAGATGGAATTTTATGGCTGCCAGGTTACAATTTTGACTAACATTGGATTTATCCACCAAAGCAGGAATCCTTCACCTAAAAAGGTGTATCATGGACTCCTTTGGAAGGCTGATGAAGCCTATGAATCTCTTCTATGGACTCCAGGATAATGTTTTTTAAAGGCATAAATAAAATGTATTGAATTACAAATGAATTATGTTGAAACAATTATCAATTTTTTTAAGTTCACAGAACCTACGATAAGAGCCTATACATTAAAGATTAATGGACATAGGTATTTTTTTCACTGCTGTGGACAGAAAGCAAGGGATTTGGAAGAGAAAGGCATATTTAAGGAGTGACCAACTGGTTAAAGAGACTGTCTTAGAATGACATTTGGATCTCTGGGTGACAGCATCAAATATAAGAATGACAGGTTCTTGGCCAGGGATGGAGTACATGCAGTGGGGGAACGGGAAGAATGTTTTTGCCTATGGTGTTACAAATTGAATCAAAAGGGCTTTACACTGAACATTAAAAGGGAGGGATAAAACTGCCTTTTCTATGTTGATCAAGTTAGAAATTAGCTGTAATTCTAGCTCTTCTACTTGCTACTCATTTGTCCTTAGACTAGTTACTTCTCCTCTCTGGGCTTCAGTTCCTTAATATTGTGAAATGAATCAGCAGGACAAAATGACTTCTAAAATCCTTCCAGCTCCAAATGCATGAGCCTGTGTAGAACAAAGAACAGAATGTAAAACTAAAGTATATATCCTATGTAAAACAAACAAGATGGGTGATGGGGGTAGGAAGATAGGGAATACTATTTTATGTTAAGGAGATATATTTATGAGGGGGGGGGAAATTTAGAACTCAAAAGCTCATAGAAGTGAAGGCTGAAAACGAAAAACAAAAAAAATTTCAAAAAACTTAGAAAGAAGCTATATTTATATGAGGAAATTGATGACAGGAGGAGGGTGAAGCAGTAAGAGAGTAAGGTAGCCAGAATTTGGGTGAAGATTAGTGGAGGCAAAACCAATCTTGTTAATGGAAAGTAATACAAGTCACCTGGCCAGAAAGAGGAAACTGATGTGGGGTTTGGGAAACAAATCGTGAGCCTGAGACAGAGGCATGATATATTAGTGAGGGATTTCAAATAGTCAGACATCTGCTGTTACTGTCTCTCTACCCAAAGCAGAGTAGTTAATAACTTCTTGATAATTTTGTCCTTCAAATGGTACAGGAACCAACAAGGGGAAATCCTAGTCTGGTTCTGATTCTCACCAAAAAGGAGGAACTAGCTGTTGGCAGGGAAATGTTGGGAACCTTGCCAAGGAGGGGGTTGGGGAGTGAGTTAGAGTGAGCTGAGGCAATGGAAGAAAACTAAGGTCAACACAAAGGGTAGTTGTGGTTTTTAAAGCTATATTTGGGGAAAGAGGAAGATCAAAGCAGGGATAAGACTGATTCTTGAGGTGAATGGGATGATGATAATGGACAGTGGAGAGAAGGACTATCTTCTCAACTCTGATATTGTCTCTGTTTTCCTCACAAAAACAGTCTGTGGTTGGAAAAGGATAGAAAAAAATGAACACAATTGATTGGGAGTAGAAACCCACAATATACGTGGGGACATGGGATGAAAACAACTAACTGCACTTGATGAGTTAATCACCAGGCTCAGAGGAACTACATGGCAGGGTAGAAAGAATTAGTAGATATGATTGGTGAGACACCATCAGAATAAGAGAGGGGCTACTTGTGTGGAGAAAGGTATTTTTGATCATTTTCAAACAAGGAAGGGAGTGAAATCTGCAAATAATAAAAAACAGTGATCTTGACTTAATTTCTTGGTAATATTCTAAAGTATATTAGAAAAGAGATGGTTAGTAAACATCTAGAAAAGGAAATGACAATTACAAGAGGGGAAGGGAATAAGCGTTTATATAATGCCTATAGTGTGCTAGTAACTGCTAACCCCTTTACAAATATTATCTCATTGATCCTCACAATAATCCTGTCAGGTAAGTGCTGTTATTATCCCCATTTTACTATAGAAGAAACTGAAGCAAACAGGTTAAGCAACTTGCCCAGGATCACACAGCTAGTAAGCAATCTGAGCCCTGATTTGAACTCAAGTCCTCCTGACTAGGCCCAGCACTCTTATCTATGTGCTGTGCTACCTAGCTGGATCTGGATGTCAAAGACCCTTTTCATACCCTACTACCTTCCTTCTGCCAATTATATCCTGTTTCTCACATATATATATGTATATATGTATATATATGTATATATGTATATATATTATATATGTATTTTTATATATAATATATACACACACATACATATATACAAATATATATATAACATACATATATACATACATATATGTGTGTATATATCTGTATATATATGTATGTATATATGTATATATTGCTTTCTATATATTTGCTTGCATGTTGCCTCCCCATGTTGACTCTAAGCTTCTTGAAGACAGGAACTGTCTTTTGCCTCTTTTTATATCTCCATTGCCCAGCATAGTGTCTGGCACATAGGAGGCACTTAATAAATGCTGATTGATGGCCTTTATTTTAACTGTATACAGTTACAGTCAACAAGCATATAGTGCCTAGTATGTACCAGGCACTGTGCTAGGTGCTGGGTATACAAAGAAAGGCAAGTTCCCTCTCCTCAACGAGCTTATTATTCTTTCGATAACCAGTCTCTCAACACAATAGAATCTGTGGCTAACCTAAAATATCTTGGACTTTGAGTTAGTTGTAGAGCAGTGACAAGAAAACTGGACTGATTTGAAACCAGAATGCCCAGATCCAAATTCCAGCTCTTTTTTCTCATTGCTCCTTTGTCACTTCAGCTCGCTATGCCTCAGTTTCCTTTTCTAATAAATGAGGGTGATCTTTTCCCCTATGCTTGGATAATTGGTCCTCTATCACTCAATACAGACATAGAAATGATATACTTCCTAATAAGTAAATGGGTTAAATATAGCTCTTGCTTGCAAGATCATTATTAATTTTTAATCACAGGAAGTTCCCTTAACTGAGATGTTCAAGCAGGAAATTTGTTGCTGTGGGTTAATCATAGGATTTAGAGATTCACCAAAAATATAGTCCCCAAGCCTCCTTGCTTCAACTAATTCAAAAAGGAATTATCCAGTGCCAAGGCTAGAACCCTTTACAAAGAGGAAACACTTCTTCTTAGAATTTGTCAAAATAAATAATTAATAGCAACAATATCAATCAGCTACTCTAATGGCATGCCTTTTTAAATATCCTTCTGGGTCCAAGAAGGTTGAGGCTTTGCCTTAGAATTAGGATCATGGGATCCTTGATGCAGAGCTGCAAGAAAACTTAGAGTTCATCTACTTCAAACCCCTTCATTTTATAGATTAGGAAACTGAGACCCAAAGAATGGAAGAGACTTACCTAAGGTTTCTTACGTAATAAGTAGCCAAGCTAAGATTTGGATCCAGATCCTTTATCTCCAAATCCAGTGTGCTTTTACTTTTTGTATCTCCCTTGGGGAATCTTGACCTGTGCCTTCCTTCACACTGTATGTGTCTATATCCGTATGCACAGAGGCATATCAAAACAGCTGCCAGCAAATGGTGAGATTCCCTTAGATTCTCCTGATGATTTGTATCCTTACAAGGGCTTTCCTCATCTGGTTTGCCCTAATGTCAACCAGGCTTCTCAGAAAGAACAGTAGTCACAGTGCATTTTCCTGACTTGTAAGCCCTCTCACTTTGCCTAACACACAAGAATATGTATGAAAAGAAGAGAAAAACCTCACATAAAACAAAGAACATTTTATGGATGGGGAAACTGAGGTGGTTTTTATCAGTGTGTTTATTTTTGTGGACAATATGGGGTCAAATTTAATTGCTGAAAGAATTATTGTAGTGAACAGGGCACTGGTTTTCAAAGTTAGGATTTGAGTCTTGGCTCCAAAACCTTCAAGCTGCATAGCTTAGGGCAAGTTCTCTCCCCTCTTTGACCCTCAATTAGCTCATCTGTAAAATGGAGCCAGTCATTGCTGCCTTATATAAGAGGAAGCATATCCTCAGATTCTTACTGCCTATGTGATTCTGAGTAATTCACTTACCTCCTTGGGCCTCAGTTTCCTCATATGTGAAATGTGTATGGAAGCGGTGGACTAGATGTCCTCTTAGGTTCCTTATAGCTCTAGATCTATGACCTATTCTATGTCCTAACTCACAGGTTAATGTAGTCTCCCCATTTTACAGATGTAGACATTAGCAAGTTATGTTTATTCTTTCTTTTATGCACTTACCACATCCTATTATATCTATGCTATAATTATTTGTTATAGTTCCCATCCCCTACTAACCTGTAAACTCCATGAAAGGCAAGGGACTGTGTCTCATTTCTTTTTGTAACTCTATCAGGCTTGGCCCAATGCTCTGTACACAGCATATGCTTAATAAATGTTGGTTAAATTTAATTGCTGCCCAGCATGTTCCTCAGGCAGCCTTGCCCTGCTAGATAGTCAGCGTATGCTTAAGGAATGGAAGCTAATTTTTACATTGGGCAGAACAAGCTTCTTTAGAGATAGAGCTGTGCTATAAGCGAGTCACATAATGGATCCCCAACCCCAACAGAAGCACATTTTGGATTGGATTGGATTGGATTTTGGATTCTCCATTACACCAGGTTTTCTGGGCTTTACCACCTGTTTCTCTTTGTCAACCTATATGGTTGAGCCTAGGGTACCTTGGCTTGCAAATAGTCTCCATCCATAGCTCTGCACCTGACTCTCTATGTCACAGCCTCCCATCCCCCATCTTCTGTTTCAACTGTTCTTTGGCCTATGGCCCAGGAATACACCCGGGGGGAAAGAACCCTGAGGTACAGCCCTTTCTCCATTGCTTTCTTTCACCAATAATAAAAATGGCTGTTCATATTTGCATAACTTTAATATTTACAGACCACTTTGTATATTTTAGCTCATTTGGTCCTTATAAAAACCCTGGCACCCTCATTTTGTAGAATAGAAAAATGAGACCCATAGAGGTTGTCTCTTACCCAGGATCAAGCAGCTAGTATCAGAAGTAGGATCTGAATACGGGTCCTCCTGACTCCAAGCCCAGCATTCTTCTATTATGCTGTGGTATAATGATAATCATAGTAAAATAGTCAGCACTGAGCTAGGTTTTAAAATTCACGAAGTGCTTTATATGTGTTATCTCATAGTAGGTGCTTAACAAATAGCATATATAAGTAGGTGCTTAATAAATGCTTTTGGAATTTTGAATGATCCTAGGCCTCACCTCATGTTGTTCAGTCATTTTTCATACATATCCCACTCTTCATAATTCTGTTTGGGGTTTTGTTGGCAAAGATACTAGAGTGGTTTGCCATTTCCTTCTCCAGCTCATTTTATAGATGAGGAAACTGAGGCAAACTGGATTAAGTGACTTGCCAAGGATCACATAGTTAGTCAAGTTTCTGAGGCCAGATTTGAATTTAGGAAGATGAGTATTCCTGACTCCAGGCCCAGAAATCTATTCACTGAGCCATCTAGCTGCCCTTAGGATTCACCTCATGATAACTGTGATTTTCAATCCTAAGAATTATTAATGAAATTGGAAAAAAATGAGGTTGAGCAGTTATGTCCTAAGTAAAAAGCTTACTGTTATTACAGGTGACAAAAGTGATTTGCCCAAGGAAGGTGGTAGAGTTCCTATTGGTACCCAAGCCTTGGTGTCTCATAGCAAGCAGGAATCTAGGACTTCAAGCTAGAAGGGAGATGATAGAGGAAACTGAGGCTCTGAGTATTTAAGTACCCTTCCCAAGGTCACCAAACTAACAAGTGACAAGGTCAGGACTTGAACCTTGGATGCAAACCCAGCCCTTTCCATTGCTCTATGTGCTTTGCCCTGGGCTTTCCATGGAGTGTTTCCATGTCCTTTTCTGGCTTCATTCCTTTCCTCCCATTTTCCTTGCTAATTCTGCCTTCTTGCTGCCAGCCAGCTCTCAAATTGCAGGATGGCATCTTTCTGGCATCAGCGCTTTTTGCGAGTAGCCTTGTCTCACCTCTTGCACGCTTAGTGTGCAGTTGGCTAGCCAGTGCAACAGGACACTTCTGACTGTGCTATCTTTAGCTGATACTGTACAGTTCTAGTTTAATGAGGAAAAAAAAGTAGTATCACAAATGGCCCCCAATTTACCTGCTAACAGAATGACCCATTAAATTATTATTTTCATGACTTTGGTCTCGCTTCCGCGTTTTCTATAGAGGTTAAAAATGGAAGCCCTTTCATTCTGTCACGGTGTTTTTATTTGACTTACTTCAGTGTACATGGCAGACCTCCTGGCTTTTAGCTCAGTGTTCTAATGTAGGTATCAATCTTGATCAGCAAATAAATAAGGTCTATGTAAACAGTCCTTCCCTAAAATTGATTTCAGCCACTATGTGCTTCTCCCACCTAGAATTCTAAACTGCAATGGAGTCTCATCTTTGACAGGAAAAACAGAAAATCCTCTGTTTTCTGTATGTTTGCAGTTCTAGTTTCCCCAGTCAGCTTATGACAGCTCATTGGGAAAGAGCACTGGACGTGGAGTCCAAAGACCTGGATGCAAATCCTGATTCTGCCACTTACCTGTGTGACCTCATTTGTAGAACGAGGCACTTTGGACTGGATGACTTTTGACTTGTAAGACATTCAGTTAAAAAAAAAAAATCTTTGACCGTATTTTGTGAAATCCAGTATAGAAACCCCTCCACAGACACAAACGAGCAACTTCTTTGTAATTTATAGTCTCAGAGAGTTGTTTGAGGTGTAGTTTAAGAGTGTTGCCTGAGGTTAAGTGATATGCCAGGGTTCCACAGATTAGAATGCTCAGGGCAGAATTTGAACCCAGGTATTCCTGACCCCAAGGTCAGTCTTTTAATCACTGCACCATCCTTCCCTCAGTTTGCACAAAGAGGTTCATCATGATTTCCCAGCAAATTCTAACCACTCCTGTGAATGAAAATAGAGTGTCAACAGGAGGCCAAGTTTCATTGATCATAGACTGTGAGTTGAAAGAGACCTCAGAGGTTATTAGGAGGGAACTGAGGCCCAGAGAGATGACTTGTCCAAGGTCATAAGGGTAGTAAATGGCAAAGCTGAGATTGGAACTCAGGTCTTTGAACTTCAAATGCTTTCTCCATCACTTTGAAGTAGGTGGCTTATCTCAACTGGACTGTAATCTCCTTGAAAGCAGAATCTTATGCTTCTCTTGTAGGCCATCTTATGGCCTAGTCTAGGACTAGATCCATAGTACAGAAGTTTAAAGAAACAAAACTGATCTTCCCTAGTACTCTTTTCCTCTAAGGGGGCTTAAATAGCCATTAATCTGCCTGAGGTAGTGCAAGAAATACCCCTTCAGCACTCCAGACACCCAGCCTTACTGGAATACCTCCAGTGACGGGGAATTCACCACCTAATGGGGCAACTCATTTCTTGACAGGGCAGCAAAAAGTTCTTCCTTATACTGAGCTAAAATATCCTTCCCTGTAGCTTCCATCCACTGACCCTAGTTCTGCAATGAGGGGCCATCCAAAGCAAGTTTACTGGAAACCATTCCATTCTAACTTCATCCTCCCTCCCCTCCTCCAGTTTTTCTTTTATCTCCCTAGTTTCTGCTCATGTGAATCTAGAACCTAGGTTCTTAGTGAAAACAGCAACATTTTTGAATTGCAGAGCAATGGGATGAATATGGAGCCCAGGAGACAGCAAATCCTCCCTTGAGCAGAAAGCCTTTTTGAGCTATTTTTCACTGACAGACAGGGGAAGGGGGGAAGGAAGAGTTGAAAATTAATTTTTAAAAACTCCCTTTTGTATCTGTCATCTATCATACCAAACTCCACTGCATTTACTCAAAGCTTCTAATTTCTTTAGGACTCTGCTTTAAAAAAACAAGACCTCCTTTTGTCTCTGGACAAGTTAGGTTTTTATTTGACCATTGATGCAATTTCTGCTTGCTTCCACCACCTTGAAACAGTGCCCTTTATTTGGCCTCTAGAACCCTTTTAGCCATCTCATTAACGGATGGTGCTAATAACTGGATAGGTTTTAGTACAGTCCCAGCAGATGCTCTTACATCAGCCATATAGTCTTTCCCTAGGGGCTTCTTTACTCTTACTCATCCTAGACCTTTGCACTCTCCTAGTCTGAGTTCACGAGAATGGTCGCTGTGGCTAGAATAAAGCCCCAAAGTAGGAAATGTACAACTTCACTTGACCTTTTACCTTTGGTCATTTTGTTCAAATGCCAGGTAGCAAGCAGCACATATTCCTTCCTCTGACTGACCTGTCTCTGCTACCAGTACTGCTACCAATTTGTCAATTGACAACCGTTCATTAAGCATCTATTATGTACCAGGCTGTGATCTTGGACAAATCGCTGCCCTTCTTTGGGACTCAGTTTCTTCATCTGTCAAAAGAGAACATAGGAGTTAAATCATTCCTAGGCTCCCTTTCATTCCTGACATTATGACTCCTCAATAAGTAATGTTTTCTTTTAAATAAACTTGTATTGAATTCCTATCAGGGATTAGGTTTGTTAAACTGGTAGCATTGAAATTCCATTTTTAAAAATTATCCAGAGATGATCATATATCTGTGATTGACAAGTTTGCTTTTTGTGTGACCAATGTGTATGGGGCATATGACTACCGTCACTCTCCAGGTTTTAGTATTCAGTCCAATAACGTGCTAGATGATGTAGTAGTGAGGGCTCAATCACAGGGTGTGTTCAAGGTGCAGCATGTTTGTAGAAGAGATTCCTTTTCAGGTACAAAGGTATAATAGAATAAGTAACACACTCGGAGTCTGTAAGACCTGAGCTCAGAAACCACCTTAAAACTAGCTATGGAATTCTGATCAAATCACTTAAACACTGAACCCCAGTTTCCAAATTTGTAAAATGGGCTAATATTAGCACCTACCTCACGGGTTGTTCTGAGGCTCAATTATGATGACACATGTAAAGTGTTTTACAAACCTTAAATGTCAATGTATGTCTATGTAAATGTCAAGTATTATTATTAGTCAGATGTGAGTCAGACCAGATGGCAACAACTAAACTTTGTGTCCAAAAGTGACATTGATTCTTAAAGGATGAAGATCTGTCACCTTTGGGAAGATGAAATTCAATTCTCACATCCATGAAGATACCACTCACTGATCATGTGCTACCTTGTACTTTTTATCTTCTCCTGTCTTGGTCTTCCCAACTAGACTGTAAGCTTCCTGAGGGTAGGAAGCATGTCTTAAACTTCTTTGTATCTCCCACAATACCTGTGACTGCCTTGAGATTAGTAAGGTTGCAGAAACTATCTAGAATTATAAAATGTTGCAACTTAAATAAATCAATGAATTAGTAAGCATTTATTAAGAACTTTCTCTGTGTCAGGCACAGAGCTGGGCATGGGAGATAAAATGACAGAAATTAGTGTCTAGGAGCTGCTCCCCTATCAGGAAAGACCATGGAGAGATACACACACATACACACATATGTATGTATATGTTTGTATATATGTATGTATGTGTGTATATATACACACAAAAAAAAATACAAGGGGATTGAGGGCTGAGAGAGAAGGGGAGGAGTCAGCGGCAGCTGTAGGGGATCAGAAAAGACTTCATATAGAGGAAGGTAGCCCGTAAACTGAGGTTATAAAATTTGTTAAATTTTTTATTATTCTGACCTTGATGAACACTATAAAGAAAAAAAAGATTTCCATATGCTAAGAACAGGAAAACAGTATTACTTATGAAACCATGAATACTCAGTTCAGCTTATTAGTCCCAAAACTATCTTACTTGTCTGTCTTGTTCTTTCAGCCTCCTGATCTGTGTATATTTTCATTAAATGCTTCATTGAGGCTCTTTTCTTTCTTCTTTTTTTCTGCATTGTTTTCACTAGTCTTTGCCCCACTGCCTCCCGAAACAAAGCAAAACAACCTTCCTCGTAATAAGGTAGCAAAATCAAGCAAAGAAAATCTACATATCTCCATGTCCAAAATGTATCTGACTTTGCACCATCTTTCTGTCAAGAGGAATACCATCATAAGTTCTCTAGATCCCATGAGCCTTATCTTTAAAATGAAAAGGATGGCCTCATTGACCCTGAATGTCCCACCCTGTTCTCAATCTACCATCTCATGCTTGGTCCTCACACCTTTGGAATTAGATCTGTTCATTACATTGACTCAACTTCTAAGTCTTTCAAAGTTGTTTTTCTTTATAATGTTTTAGCAATCATGTAATTTCTTGGTTCTGCTCACTTCACTGCATCAGTTCATTCTAGTCTTCCTAGGTTTCTCTGTATCTGTCTCTTTTGTGATTTCTTACAAGGAAATAATAATATTCTATTATATCCATGTAGCATAATTTGTTCAACCATTTGCCAATTGATGGACACTTCCTTAATTTCCAGTTATTTGCTACAACAAAATATGTTGCCATGAATAATTTTTGTACTTCTTAGTCATTTCCCTCTTTCTTTTATCTCTTTGAGATATGCAGTTTTTTAGCGTAAGTACAAATTGCTTTCCAGAATAGTTGGATCAATTCATGGCTCCATCAATTAATGTCCCTTTCTTCCCACATTCTCTCTAATAACTGTCATTTTCCTTTATTGACATCTTGCCTATCTGATCAGTGTAAGGTGGAACTTAAGAGTTGTTTTAATTTTTACTTCTTTCATTTTTAGTTACTTAGAACATTTTTTCATATGCTCACTGTTAACTTGCTTTTCTTCTTATAACAACAAGTTTGCATTTACATAATATTTTAAAGTATATGAAGAACTTTACATACATGTATTTTCTCATTTGATCCTCACAGTAGCCCTGGAGATAGGTGCTATTAATATATTTCAATCTTACAAGTGAGGAAACTGAGACAGTTTTAATGATACTGCTAGAAAGTGTCTGATGCAGGAGAAATGCCAGTTCATATATGCCTTTTCTTCTTATATTTCAAATCAAGTATCTACATGGTTTGTATGTAATGTTTTATCAGTGAAACTTACTGTAGAGATTCTCCCCCCACCCCCAGTTACCATTCCCATTCTAATTTTAGCTACATTGGTTTTTTTGGGTTTTTTGGACAGAAGCCTTTCAATTTTATGTAATAAAAATTGTTCATATTGTCTCCTGTTACACTCTTTAACACTTGTTTGGTCAAGAACTCTTTCCCTCTCCATAATTATAAAAGGTACCTCCTTCTCCATTCTTCTCATTTGTTTATATGACCTTTTATGTCTAAATCATTTATCCATTTGGAGTTTATTGTGGCATATAGTATAAGATGCTGGTCTAAGGCTAATTTCTGCCAGACTTCTTTCCAGTTTTTCTAATAATTTTTGTCTAATAGTCCTTACCCCAGTCATTATTGGGGACTTTGGGTATATTGAACACTGTGCTATCATTTCCCTTTGCTTTTGGATTTTGTGTTTCTAATATATTCCACTAATCATTTTTTCTATTTTTTAACTTGTATCAAATAGTTTTGATAAGTACTGCTTTGTAAAGTAGTTTGATGCTTTGTACTTCCAGGCTCCCTTCTGTCTCACTTTTTTTTTGCATTGTTTCCCTTGAGATTCTTGAACTTTTATTCCTCCAGAGGAATTTTGTTATTTTATTTTTAGCATCACAAAATAACATTTTGGAAATTTGGCATAGCAAGGAATAAATAAATTAATTTAGGTAGGTTTCATTTTTATCATTCTTAACATAGCTCAACTATGAACAATTACCCTATTATTTAGATCTGTCTTTATTTATATGAAGAGTGTTTTGAAATTATATTCGTTTTTATGTGTGCCTTGGTAAGCAGGATTCACCCAAATTTTACACACAACTGTAGTTATTTTTAATGGATTTTATTTCTGTCTCTTACTGCTGGGTTTCATTGACAATATATAGAAGGCAAATGATTTGTATCGGTTTTCTGTCCTGCTGCTTTTTTTATGTTAGTAATGTTTCACTTAGTAATTGTTTTCACTTATTTTTAAATTGAATCTCTGGGGTTCTGTAAGGAGACTATCATATCATATAAAGGGGGATAATTGTTTTTGTTTTTGTCTATGCTTATTCCCTCAATTTCTTTTTCTCATCTTGTTAATAATAGTATTTTGAAAATTGTATCAAATAATAGCTGTGATGATAAACATTTTTGCTTTATCCTTATTTCTATTGGAAAGGCCATAGTGTTTCTATATTCCATATAAGGCAAGTGCTTGCTTTTAAATACATATTGTTTATCATATTAAGAAAGACTCTATCCTGTTTCTATGATTTTTAATGTTTTTCACAGAAAGAGGTATTGTATTTTGTCAAAAGTTTTTTTTTCCTACATTTATTGACACAATCATATGATTTTTCTTGTTTTGCTACTAATATGGTTTATTACACTTATTGTTTGCCTAATATTGAACCAAATCTGCATTCCTGGTATAAATCCAGGTTTTAGTTTACCAACTTTTTAATATGTTGCTATATTATCTCTTTGTTAATGTTTTATTCTGTATTTTGTGTTGATATTCATTAGGAACATTTGTCTATAGTTTTCTTTTTCTGTTTTGTCTCTCCTTCTTTTAGGTATCAAGACCATATTTGTCTCAGAAGGAATTTGGTAGGATCTCTTATTTCTCTATTTTTGTGAATAGTTTGTGTAATATTGGAATTAATGGTCTTTGAATGTTTGACAGAATTCATTTGGAAATCCATTTGGTCCTGGATTTTTTTCCTTTGAGAAAAAATTTATGGATTTTTAAATTATTTTCTGAGGTTGTATTTTTGAGAATATGTGTATTTTATATATTTTAAATATTCATCTGTTCTACTTTATCAATTTTGTTGTTAACTGGGAAAATAATTTCTAATAATTTTCTTTATTTCTTCATCATTTTTCTGAATTCCTTTCAATTTTGATACTGGTAATTTGGTTTTATTCTATCTCATTTTTAAAAAGATCAAATAAGCTAGCAGTTTGTTATTGTCTTTTTAAAAAACAGCTCCTAGTTTTATTTAGCAGTATAATGGATTGTTTTGCTTTAAATTTTACTCATCTTTTCTTTCATTTTTGAAATGTATATTTTGTGTTTAGTTGATTTAAAAAAAATTCTTTGTGGCTTCTCTAGTGTTTTTCCCCAGTTGCAAGCCCAATTAATTAATTTATTCTTTTCCTCTTTTGTTGATGAAAGTATATAGTGAAAAAAATGTGTGTAGCTAACAGCCACTTTTGATGCATCCCCGTTGCCATTTTCTTTTATGAAATTATCTAATGATTATTTGATTCTTCTTTTGGCCTATCAGTTCCATAGGATTGTTATTTAGTTTCCATTTGAGGTTTGAATCCTTTCTTAAGAGTCCTTTTATTGATCATAATTTTTATTGAATATGATCAATAAATGATGTGTTTAATATTTCTTCCATTCTACATTTGTTTATGAAGTTTTTATGCCCTAGTACACTGTCAGTTTTGTAAGGGTGTCATGCACAGCTGAGAAATATATATATATAGTGTGTATATATATATATATATATACATATATATACACACACATATATATCTTCCTGTGTCCATTCAGAAATTGACAGAGATTTATCATATTTAATTTTTCTAAAGATATAGTCAGTTCCATTTTTCCTCTCTATGTTCACCACTCAAAGAAGAAAGTGCTGAAAAAGAAAGAATGTGATCAACATTAGTGATCTGTGATTGAAATATATGCTTTTCATTTCCCCTCCTTTCTTTCCTTTGCCCAGGCCCTGAACACTGATTTTATACTTTATCTATTTCTTTATAATCCTCTCTCTGAAGCTGAACTTTATTTTCTCATGACTATTACCTCCCTGACTCTCACTCTCCCTTTCAAATCTCCCTCTCTCCTTTACCTATATCTGCCTGTTTCTTTCCTGGGATTAGTGGATTACTATACCTAATTCTTTGAGTGTTTTAGTGTATATGTGTGTGTGATTCAATCCTTCTTGACCCAGTTCATGTAGGAGTGAAATTCATATGCTTTCCATTCACCCCAGCCATTTCTCCTTGTTTGTATACTTTTATTTCCATACATCCCAGTTATGAGAAACAGTATTTTCTTATTCAACATTTCTTCCCTAGTGTATTCTTTTTCCCCTCCTTTTTCTTTTATCTCTTAAGATAAAACAAAACTAACCTCAGTTCCTTCATTTGTTTTATTTAATTCCCTCTGTGACCCTTGAAGACAGTTGGATAATGAAGGGTCATTTGTCTCTTCTTTACCTATATAAAAGTACATTATTAATTAAACCCTTCCAGTTTCACAAATGCTTTTACTTTTCTAGGTTTCTTTTACCTTCTGGGTTTGCAGTTCAGTATTTCTATTCAGCTCTGGTTTTTTCATCAGGAATTCTTGAAAGTTTTCTTTTCCATTAAAGGTTCATTTTTCTTCCTCATAAGATTATACTCAGTATTTCTGAGTAAGTTATTCTTGGTCCAAAGTCTTTGGTCTTTTGCTTTTTGTAATAGTATATTCCATGATTTTCTCTCATATATAATAGTTGCAGTATAGTCTCATTGACCCTTGGTACTTGAGTACTTTTCTTCTAAAGGCTTTTGTAGTACATTGACCCAGAAGCTCTAGATTTTAGCTGTGACATTTCTGGTTTTCATTTTGAGTTTCTTTCAGGAGGAGAGATGGATTTTTTCTAGTTTTACTTTGCCCTCTGATTCTAGTAAATCTGGGTAATTTTCTGTTAGGATTTGTTAAAGCATGGTATTGAGGTTTGAAAAAAATTTAGTCATGATTTTCAGGAAATTCAATATGTTAAATTATCTCCCAACCTGTTTTCCAGATCAGTTGTTTTTGATAGTATATAGCTTACATTTTCTTTTGATTTGGTTCTAATTATTCTTGTTTCCTCATCTGGGGAGTTCCCTATACCAACAAAATAGCTTCACTTCCTGCCACCAATTCTTATTGCCTCATGGAGTTACAGAGTCCTGTTACTTGTTTCTACCCTCTGTTCTCAACTATTTACTATCCTTCTAATTTTTCCTTACTCCAAAGCTCTTGTTTCACTCATAATTCCATTTTAAAAAGCTCCTGCTTCATTTCTCTGGTTACTCTTGTAGTCCTTGTGGCCATGCCATTCTTTCCTCTGATGTTGTTTCTTGTATTTCTTGATCATTATTAAATCTTGTGCCTTTTTAAGGTCATTTTTATTTTATGTGTGGGACAGTTGGGGTCCTATGCCTTATGACTTTCATGTTGTCATCTTACCCAGAAGTCTGCTGAAACTCGAGTTTTGAAGGAAACTAGGGAATCCTAAGAAATGGGGATGAGGAAAGAGTGCATTTCAGGAACAGGGGACAGCCAGTGCATTATTGAAACCAGAGAATCTAAAGTGATTTTTCCCAAAATCACACACAATCTAGTAGTGGCAAATCTGGGGCTATGACCCAGTTCTTATGGTTTTTTTCCCTGATACTCTGTCAGTTGGATGACAAACTGGGTTCTTACTGACCTTAATAAGACCACAGAGATACTAACTTAATATTTGGTCTCAGAATTGGTAGAAATCTAGGGCAGAAGAAAAGATTTTTACATGGAATAACTAAAATGTAGATGACAATTAGTATCATCATACAGTTTAGATTTCTGCTATTGTCACTAACTCCCAATTTTGTGCAAATTATCTTTTAATGGGGGCAGTTTTCAAAGTTTGATCTCAGCTTATACAAGAAAACAATGGGGACACTTCAGAAGATTTGCAGTTTAGCTGTGGACTAGCGAGAAAAAATCCATCTCCCCATCCCAATCCCCCAGTTTAGGGATGGATGTTTTCTTGTTTTTTCTTGTTAAATCTTAATAAAAGTTTTCTCATTAAAGAATCTTCCAGGTCCAGATTGAATTCAGTTCAATTCACATTTTATTCAGTGCCTACTAAGTGCAAGGTCCTGTACTTGGTTCTAGGGATACAAAAACACAAAGGAAACAGTTCTTGCTTTCAGGAAGTTGTTAAACTGAATGCACCATTTCCCATTAAGCATGCACAGGGTACAGCTTCCTAGACATCCATGACTCAGGCAGCCCTTATAGACAGCTGCCAATTTCTCCTCTGAACAAGAATAGCTGACTTTTCTATGGCACTTTAAAACTTACAAAGTGCTTTGCATACATTATTTCATGGGATCCTCACATGTGGAGTAAAAGGTCTAGAATATCAATAGAAATAATGAGAAAGAGTATAAATTAAGAGAGAATAGAATTATCAAACTTTATCAAAAAGCAATAATCATCAAAACTATTTGGTACTGATTAAAAAAACCAGAAAAGTCAATTTAGTGGAACAGGCTAGATAAATAAACAAGAAAAAGGCATTTAAAGTAATTGTAAAGTGTTTGATATGCCCAAGAAAAGATTAGTGAGAGAAGTACTACATTTTTTATGGAAAACTAAAAAGCAGTTTGGCAGAAATTAGGGTTAGACCAACATCTTACACCATATACCACAATGAGCTCAAAATTTATATGAGACCTGAATTTAAAAGGTTATATCATTTTTTTAAATTTAGAAAAGAATTAAATTGTCTTTCACAACTATGACTACAGGAAGAATTCTTAATAGAAGAAGGGATAGAGGAGTTCATATTATAGAAACTACATAATTTCAGTTGTAGAAAATTTAAGTTTTTGCACAAATAAAATCAATTACAACAGAAATCATATTTAGTTATAGCAATCCAGGTTATCCATGTTTTCACCCTAGAAAATAAACAGTAGAATGGAGTGGGGAAAATATTTATATATCCATAAAAAATAATATCCAGGTTACATAGGGAATTGACACAAACATGTAACACCAATATTCGTTTCAATAGATAAGTAAGGAATATGAACAGATTTCAAAAGAAAAATTTACAGACTATAAATGACAATTTCAAAAATATATCCAGATCACTAATTGTAAGAACAATAAAAAAATGTAAAACTCTGGAGATTTACCTCACACCCTGAAAATTGGAAAAGATTACACTTTGCCCCCCAAATTAAAAGGTTGGAGGCGCTATGGTAATACAGACACACTATTACATTGTTGGAGGAATTGTGAATGGGTCCATTACATTCTGCATGTTAGTTTGTAATCATGCAGAAAAGATGAATAAATTGATTATACCACAGGTATCAAGCATATGGTCTGCAACACTCTCTAATGGGGCTTGGATGAGATGCAAATGAATTGGAAAATAATTAACAAAATAAAAACACAATAAACTATAGCTAATATGTGGTTTTCTAAGCCAATATGCAGCATGGAAGGGTTTTTATGTATGGGTTAGTGGCCCTGTTTGTATTTGAGTTTGGCACCACTGACCTGTACACTTCAGCTCAATAGTCATGGCAGCCCTCTTTGTGGTATCACAGAACTAGGGAAAAAAGTGGTTGCTCATTGATTGGGAAATAGCTGAAAAACCTAGGGTTCCTAGGGAAATATTATTGCCATGATAAAAGAGGAATAGGAAGGATTCAGAGAAATATGGGAAGATGTGTATGAATTGATACAGAGTGAAATAAACAGAATGAAAAGAACTATAACATTGTAAATGGAAAAGAAACTGATCTCTAAAGAATTGAAAAGTCAGTGATAGTCTTGGAGAAAAGGTAATAAAACATACTTCCTTCCTCATGGCAGACAGACAAGGTTAGGATAAGTGCAAAATAGTGTGGATTCATGGGAGATGTAGTCGGTATATTGGGTGTTTTTTTCTTGTCTTTTGTTACAAGAGATGGATATACATGTATATGTATGTATGTATGTGTGTATATATATATATATATATATATATATATATATATATATATATATATATATATATATATAGTGTGTGTGTGTGTGTCTTTTAAATATTATAGGAACTTGTGCTTTAGAGCTAGGCAGTTACTATAAGAACATCCAGTCCAACCTCGTCATTTATACAGTGGATGAACCTTAGTTCTGGAAAGGGGGAAGTGATTTGTCTAAGTTCACACAGGTAGTATATGAATGAAGCAGAGAATTTGAACTCAGGTCATAGGGTTATAAATTTAGAGTTGGATGAGACTTTAGGATTGTAGTTCTAGAGCCTGAAGAGATCTTAGAGGTCATCTAATTCAGTTCCTTTCCTCTCATTTTACATACTAGGAAACTGAGTTCTAGAAGGGAAAATAACTTGCCCAAGGTCATACAGGTAGTAAATAACAGAGAGAGGATTTGAACCCAGGTCTTCTGATTATGGAACCAGAGGTCTCCACTGTACTACTTTGATCCTCTGAGTCCATCTCCAGTGCTCTTTCTAGTATACATCTTTATAGTAATGTTACAAACATAAATAAATTTTAAAATGCAGAATTTTTATACTGTTATGTGTATTTAGAAATCATTGAGAATTTGGAAAGATTGAGAGTCAGTGTGATGGAGTGAGAGCTAGGACTCAAGAAACCCGGGATCTTGTCACCACTCAGCCACTAACTTGCTGCGTGATGTTAGTCAAGCCACTCATTTCTTAGAGTCTGGAAGGGACCTTAGAGATCACCTAGTCTTCTCCCCTCAGTTCATGTGTGAAAAAACTGAAGCCCGCTATGGGGGTTATTCAGGTGGTAAGTAGCAGAATTCAGATTTGAAGCCCCTTCCTCTGAGTCCAAATCCAGTTATTTCTCTGGTAACACTTAAGGGGATTGGACTCAGTGATTTCTATCAGTTCATGTTTCTAAATCAGCATACCTACATGAATGTCTATATTCAGGAGAGGTTTGGGAAGCTCCAGATACCATCACAAAGAGGACTAGGAGCCATCTGTATGAGAGTTGAAGCATTCACCTCCCTGAAGGAAGGGGGAAGATCATATTTAGTTATAGCAATCCAGGTTATCCATGTTTTCACCCTAGATCATCTTATACCCCTCTTCCCCCCGCCCCCAGTAAGCCCCAAAACCTTTAACTTGAAGTCAGGAAGACTTGAGCACAAATCCCTCTTCAAACATCCTGGGCAAATCACTCCACCATACTGAACCTCCATTTTCTCTTTTCTGTAATGTGGACAATAGTAGCTATAACAGTTAACTCATGGAGTTGTGAGAATCACATCAGGTTATATTCTCATTTCAAAACTAAAAGTGATATATAAATCTCAGTTATTCAGTTATTAAATACTCAGTTATTAAAACAGGACAACGAGGTGGCACTACAGTGGATAGAACACTAGACTTGGATTCAGGAAGACACATCTTCATGTGTTCAAATCTGGCCTCAGACACTTACTAATTGTGTGACCCTGGGCAAGTCACTTCACCCTGTCTGCCTTAGTTTCCTCATCTGTAAAATGAGTTGAAGAAGGAAATGGCAAACCTCTCCAGTAAGAAAACTCCAAATGGAGTCACAAAGAATCTAATATGACTGAAATAACTGAAAAACAACAGCTATTAAAACATATAGTGTGGTGGATAGAGAGCTGGTCTCAATATCAGGAAGATCAGTGTTCAAGTCTTGCTTCTAACAAATAGTGGATGTGTGACCCTGGGCAAGTCACCTAAACATTCAGACCCCCCAGGAAGCTCTTGAAGACTCTAAGGTGCAGAAGAGGTCATGATCTGCATTTTTCGAAGGAATTTCCTCCTGAGAAAGTCCCTGCCCCAATGAGATCACAGCTTTAGCCCCATTGTGCTGAAAGGAGTAGATATGACTTCCAGTGTACATGACTACTGTAATCTGCATTTTCTGGTACATCAGTAGCTGCTAATGTAAAAATGCTTTGGTTGTTGGAGGCTTGAGTGTTTTTGGTGGACAGAGTGCTTGGTCCCATACACTCCTGCCTGTCCTACACATGTGAGGTGTCTAGGGAGTGTAGACTTGCCCTGTGTGCTGAGGTCAAGTTCCTTTAATTAGATGTTCATTAAGTATAAGATAGAAGAGTTGGCATTAAGCTCAGGCCTCTTCTAACCCTTTTATTTCAGGCTTTTTGGATGGATTGTGTTTTCATTTGAAATAGAATAAACATATTTTTCTGCTCTCTTGTGCCTCCAGATCAGAACTTTATCAGTCAGTCCCATCTCATCTCTGAAATCTCCATGTCCTTGGATATTGATAGGCTAATAGGATGTTGACCTTGTTTCCTGATCACTCCTTTAATTTCTGTTCACAGGATTTTTAGTTGCTAAACCTAACACCTTAACTGTCCTAGAAAATTCCATTTGATTCTTCTGGGAATTTTCTTCCCTCTTCCCAGTGCTCCCTCCCTCCCTTAAAATGGAAACTGCCGCCTCCTTTTTGCTTTTCAGTATTTTCTTTGGGGAATGGCATCTTAAGTAGATATCCCCTTACTCTCATAGTTTCTCTTTCTGCTTTCCACGTTTTTTTTGCTTCTATCAGTGCTTTGGACTGCCTGACTGCTTTTCTTTCAGCATTTTCTTTGCTGATCTCTACTTGTTTCTTCAGGCTATTTGACTCTGATTTTATCCTCCCATCTTCATGTAGAGAATTCTGTCTTATTCATTCCTTTGAGCCTCATGCTTCAGGTTTGGGGTCAGTAAATTAGCCACCCGGCAGACATTGAAGAGAGAAGTTGATCATAGAAATTGCAGGATCTAGATGTGACTGGAGTCAGAGAGGGGCCTTGAACATCACCTAATCCAATCTTCCCATTTTATATATGGAGAAAGTGAAGCCCAAAGAGGGAAAGGACTTACAATCTTTGAATTCTAGAATATTAGAACTAGAGGGAGCTTTGAAGATCACCCAGTCCAACACATTCACTTTACAGCTGGAGAAACTAAGAGCCAGGAAAGGGAAGAAGTATTAACTTAAAGAGAGATGGATCTGGAAGGGACATTTGAGGTCATTTAGTCTTAATCTCTCGTTTTACAGATGAGGAAACTGAGACCCAGAGAATAAAAGGGACATATAATTTAGACAAGAAAGGGACCTTTGAAACTACCTTGATCAGCCCCTTTATTTAACATATGGGGAAACTGAGGTCCAGAGAAGGGAAGGGGGCCAGATAATTAGAGAAGGAAGAGACCTCCAAATCATCTAATGTAACCTCCTCATTGTACAGATGGGGAAGCTGAGACCCAATGAGGGAAGGAGGTATATAGAAAAGGAAGGAATCTTGAGGTAATTTAGTACAGCCCCCACATTTTACAGATGGATAAACAGCGTCTCAGCAAATGAGGAAGGAATATACACAATCGGACTTGGAACTGGACAAGACCTTTGATATTGACAAATCAGACCCCTTTCTTTTACTGACTCAAGATCACCCAACTTCTACTCACCGTCCTCCAGCCCCTCTCCCCTTAGTCTCTCCCTAGACTAAGCAGTGAGCAGAACTGGGAAGTTATCCTGCCAAACTGATTAGCAGTTGGCTAAGGCCAATCAATACCCATGGCTCTCTGCCCGTCGTTAACAATGACAAACATCACTGGTCAGTGCCACCAACATTTTCATGTCTCTATGTAGAAATACCCACCATGAATTAAAAGGCTTTACTGCACCCAAAGAAAGCACAGTTTCTGTATATTTCAGGAGAATTTTTCACAATAATAGTCAACAGGTATATAGGTTCACCAAACACTTGACACAGAATGACCTGGGGCTAAAAGGAACGCTAGAGTCCTTGTAGCCCTTCCTCTCTTGTTTTATAGATGAGGCATCGTGACTTGCACAAGGTCACACCCATTATCTCATTTCACCCCACCACAGCCTGTGTTATTGTTCTCCCTATTTTCCAGTGAAGGAAACTGAGGATCAAGAGAAATCAAGTGACTTGCCCAGGACCACACAGCTAGTGTGTAGTAAGCAACTGAGACAAGAACCCAGGTTTTTCTGTCTCCAAGTCCATTACTCCAGCCACTCCACTCTGATGCCTCTCAAATTATAAAATATAGAAGGACAATGGAAAGAAAGCTGGATTTAGAATTAGATAACCTGAGTTCAAATCCTATCTCTAGTACCTATTTACCTGTGTGATGTTGGGCAGTCACTTAAACTCCTAGAGTCTTAGTTTCCTTTTTTGTAAGAATATGGAGCCTTTAAGGTCTCTCCTGGCTCTAAATCTATGACCCTATAAATACTGATAATGATAGGTAGGAAGGCTGGGCTTTCCTTATAAAACTCAGTGTAATCTGTGTTTGATCATAAGAAATTCCTAAATGTTGCTTCACAGTTTCAGATTCATTTGGTTAGGCTTTTGTTGTTGTTGTAGAGGCCTGCTGCCATGGGGGAAGTACGAACTCTGCCCAGAAGCCTTTGTGCTTTCCATGGCAGCTGGGAACCACATTTCTAGCCAACAGAGTCCCTTGAACCGATGATTTTTAAACCCAGCGCGTCAAGCATTTCCTGCCTTATTTGCCAGGCATGCACCAGAGATGCTAACTGGAAAATTAGACTTAATTCAGGTCCCTTTGACTTCCACGGCTAGGAGGTTGTATGCATTTGTATTATAACTCCAGGAAGTTGGGAAGGAAATTGAGGCTCTGGAGATTATAATTGGTGTCTATGACCCAATTATTACTGTGATTTTAGTGGACTTTAAATAAAGGAAGAGTCAGCGCCACGAACTGGTGGCCCGGTTTTTAACAATGACTGCTAGTCTGATGTTGAAAAAGACCTGGGATAGGGGAGAGTGACATTGTTGTACATTGCGATTTTAATCCTGACATTTCCCGTGTGTTCCCAGGATTGCCAATTAATTACAGGACAACCAGAATAGGGATGCTTGGCATGTGTCTCACTATAAGAAGTTCATTGTAGCAAATTGGCCATCCTAATTGTGTTTTGTTGGTGGTTTTGTGGTTCCCAAACTTAATTTTGGAGGCCTTACTCGAGGAAAATTCCCAGTGTCCCCATTGCTTTGACATCAGAATAAAGAATATTTTATTCTGAGCCGGATTTTCCCGCCTTGGGCAAAGAGTGGGAGGGAGAAGAGGCTTCTAGAAAGGTGCATTCACACTGGAAGTGTGGGTGGCTGCAAGTCAGGAGAGAGGGTGCATGTGGCAGGTCTAGGCAGGCAATGGGTTGGAGGTGGTGGTGCTATGTGTTGGGGGGGTGTCAGTTACTACAGGGAGGACCAAGCAAGTTCTTTAGGTCTAGGCAGGGAAGGCAAATAAGATAGGCAAATAAAGGCCAAAGTCCAGGACGTCTGCAAAGGCAAGGGGGAATGAGCCAGTCAACCACATAGGTGCTAGCAAATAGGGCGGTGACCTCTGAGCTGAGGGCTCACCCTCTTTCCTCTCTGTCCTGGTTTGTGTGGGGGGGGTGGGGTCCCCCAGCTTTGTGCTTCTGGCTGTTGGAGAGGCAGAGCAGAGAAGGTCCTGGTCACAGCCCCAGGTTCAGGAAACTAGCCTTAGAATGGGACTAGTAAGGAAGGGGAGTCTGGAAGATTCGAAAGCTACAATCTGCAGTTTTCCATTGTTTTGGAGAAAGGGTCTTCCCACATCCATACAACAACAGTACACCTTTCACCCAGTAAAGTGGTTCTTTGAGTGCTTTGTCTCTGCCAGTTCCTGGGGCCAGGGGCAATCTGGTTTGGAGGATGAGGGAGGTTGAGCCCCAGAATGTCCATAGTGATGGTAAATCTATGGAAGTACTTCCAGGAGCTGGCCTTTCTCAGGGGCTGGAACTTGGTCTCAGAAAGATGCTGAATCTAGAACTAGAACAAGGGGCTAGATCTAGAACTGAAAGAGACCTCATAAGTCATCTAGTCCAGCCCCCTCAATGTACAGGGAGGGGAAGGGATTTGCCCAAGGTCACACCTAGGATCCTAGGGAAAGGACCATCTAATTCAACCCTCCCATTTCAGAGAGCAGAAAACTGAGCCCCGGAAAGTTTAAGTATCTTATCCAGGTTCACAAAGGTGGCTGCAGAAATGAATAAGTGCTTCTCCAGAGACAGGCATAAGGCCACCCACCTCAGGAAGTCTCTTTTAAAAAAAAAATCTTATTGATCTTTTAAAAAAATATTGCCGGCACTTTCCAATGTCTCCTCTCCCTCCTTGCCCCCTAACCAATAGAATCCTCCCTTTAAGTAAAGTCCAATGAAGGAAAACAAATCAATACAAAGGTCATGTCTGAGAATGCATACCCCATTTTGCACCTACAGTCCCCCACCTCAGCTGAGAGAAAGGGAAGTGTGCTTCACCTTCAAAGAGATTCATATCTCTAGCCCAAGAGTGAGTAGAAATGCCAATAAAGTTGAAGTCGTTTCTAGGAAAAACCAATTAAAGCAGGATAATTGGGTTGAAATGTCAGGAACCTTCAGCTCCACCCCCTTCCTGCAAGCTTTGGCTGAAAATGGCTGAAACACAAAATATGCTGATTTGTCTTGATCTCTTGACACGGAGACCAACGCTCTCAAATATTTTCCAGGGCCTTAGATCAAAGCAAGTGCAATCAATAGACTAAAATCCTGGCCATTCCAGGCTTTCCTATCTCTGCTGGGAACTCCCTCATAGTACTGTGATAGTTTATGTGTGTTCCATATGTCATTCCCCTTCTGAGCCCTTTGGGTCCTGAAAGGCTGATGGAAATTGAACTCCTCACTGTCCTTTACTGAGACAAACCAGAGTGATATTAACATAATAATGATTATTGTTATCATCACTACAGCTCTCATTTCCATAGTGCTTTTTAAGATCTGCAAAATAGGGTGGACAGGAATCTCAGAAGTCAAGTAACTGGCTGGGAAAATGCCCAGAAAAGGGAAAAAAATAAGACTATAGAGAGCTTCTTTGAGCGGGTGCAAATGTTCCCACCTTTCAATTCTGATGATGAAGAAATATTCTTACCATCAGGAAAAGACGTGGAGGGTGGGGCCTCTGTATCCCAGACACCCCAGGGGGATGTCCGGTGGGCTCAGGCCTTGGAAGAGCTCAAAAAGGATTTTGAAAATCAAGTTAGGTGGAGGAAAAACTGGGAAGAGAAATGAGAGAGATGCAACAAAAGCATGAAAAATGGGTCAAAACCTTGGTAAAGGAGACCCACAAAAATGCTGAAGAAAATAACACCTTGAAAAATAGGCTCACTCAATTGGCAAAAGAGGTTCAAAAAGCCAATGAGGAGAAGAATGCTTTCAAAAGCAGAATTAGCCAAATGGAAAAAGAGGTTCAAAAGCTCACTGAAGAGAATAGTTCTCTCAAAATTAGAATGGAACAGATGGAGGCTAATGACTTTCTGAGAAACCAAGAAATCACCAAACAAAACCAAAAGAATGAAAAAATGGAAGAGAATGTGAAATATCTCATGAGAAAAACAACTGACCTGGAAAATAGATCCAGGAGAGACAATTTAAAAATTATGGGACTACCTGAAAGTCATGATCAAAAAAAGAGCCTAGACATCATCTTCCATGAAATTATCGAGGAAAACTGCCCTGACATTCTAGAACCAGAGGGCAAAAGAAGTATTGAAAGAATCCATCGATCACTGCCTGAAAGAGATCCAAAAAGAGAAACTCCTAGGAACATTGTGGCCAAATTCCAGAACTCCCAGGTCAAGGAGCTAGGAAGAAACAATTCCAGTATTGTGGAAATAAAATCAGGATAACTCAAGATCTAGCAGCTTCTACATTAAGGGATCGAAGGGCATGGAATAGGATATTCCAGAAGTCAAAGGAACTAGGACTCAAACCAAGAATCACCTACCCAGAAAAACTGAGTATAATACTTCAGGGGAAAATATGGTCTTTCAATGAAACAGAGGACTTTCAAGCATTCTTGATGAAAAGACCAGAGCTGAAAAGAAAATTTGACTTTCAAACACAAGAATGAGAAGAAGCATGAAAAAGTAAACAGCAAAGAGAAGTCATAAGTGACTTACCAAAAGTGAACTGTTTACATTTCTACATGGAAAAACAATATTTGTAACTCTTAAAACTTTTCAGTATCTGGGTAGTTTGTGGGATCACACACACACATACACACACACACGTACATGTGTGCACGCACACACACATACACACATGCACGCACATACAGAGACAGAGAGCACAGAGTGAATTGAATAGGATGGAACCATATCTTAAAAGAAATTAAGGTAAATGGTGAGAGAGAAATGTAGTGGGAGGAAAGAGGGTGAAATGGAATGGGGTAAATTATATGTCATTCAAGAGGCAAGCAGGAGACTTTTTAGTGGAGGGAAAAAGAGGAGAGCTGAGAAAAAAAACCAAGAAGTTTACCCTCATCACATTCGACTAAAGGAAGAAATAAAATGCACACTCATTTTGGTATGAAAACCTATCTTACAATACAGGAAGGTGGGGGAGAAGGAGATAAGCAAGCGGGGGGGATGATGGAAGGGAGGGTAATAGGAGGAGGGAGCAATTTGAAGTCAACACTCTTGGGGAGCGACAGGATCAAAAGACAGAATAGAAACAATGAGGGGCAGGATAGGATGGAGGGTAATTCAGTTAGTCTTACACAACACGACTATTATGGAAGTCATTTGCAAAACTACACAGATATGATCTATATTGAATTGCCTGCCTTCCCAAAGGGAATGGGTGGGGAGGGAGGGATGGGGAGAATTTGGAACTCAAAGTTTTAGGAACAACTGTTTAGTATTGTTGTTGCTACTAGGAAATAAGACATGCAGTTAATGAGGAATAGAAAGTCATCTGGCCCTATAGGACAGAAGAGAAGATGGGGACAAGAGAAGGGAGGGATGATAGAAGAGAGGGCAGATTGGTGATAGGGAAAATTAGATTGCTCAGTGCATTGGGTGGGGGGAAGGGATAAAAGGGGAGAAAATTTGGAACCCAAAATTTTGTGAAAATGAATGTAAAAAGTTAAATAAATAAATTAAAAAAAAAAATAACCAAAAAAAAAAAAGATCTGCAAAATATTTTACATATATTCTCTCATTTCAGGATCACAGTAACACTGTGAGGCAGGTACTGTTATTATACCCATTTCACAGATAAGAAAGCTGAGACTGAGAGTCTTACATTTGCCCAGGGTGACCCAGCTAATAAGTGAAAGGTGGGATTTGAAGCCAGGGCTTTCTGACTCCAGTGCTATGCATGTTCCCTCTCTGAGTTAAATTCCAGAGGGTTAGTCCATTTGTGATGAAGTAGATGCCAGGGGTGAGGAAGTTCAAGTAACTTCCCTTATTTATGGTGATCTTCCATTTGGAAATGATGAAACCCAACCTTCTTCCAAACCTTCTGGATGTATTCAATTGAGGTTTGCTGAAATAAACTTTTAGAGAACAGAGAGACTTGTTAGCATCTACACCAGGAAAATGCCTTTGCGGGCACCTTCAAAATAAAGTCATAGGGTGACAAGATGTGGAGCCAGAAGGGACATTAGAGCTGGTGGAGGCCTATCCCCTTCATTTTTTCAGAGAGGGAAGCCAAGAGTCAGAAAAGTAAAATGACCTGTCCAAGGGCACCTAGCTAATAATGGAGCAGGGCTGAGACTTGGGCCCAGGTCTTCTGGCTCCTTTAGTGACTTTTGGTACAAAATTTACTACAGCAACATGATTGGAAAGGCTGCCCCATTTTTACCTTTTCCTTGAATCCTTGAAATTCTCCTAACAGGAAAAGCAGTTTCCACATCTGCATTCAGCTGCACCCTGTTATCAGGGGAGGTCATAGAATCTGCATCCATATTGGTCTTTGAAAAGAGATTCTCAAAGACTGGGTTGAAGGCCAGGTGGGTCTGAAAGTGGGTAGATGAACTGGGCCATTGCAAAGGTTACTTCTAGTCCTGTGATCTTGAGTCTTTGATATGAGCTCATTTCCAAAGGAATGGCTTTTCCATTAGCTCTAAGCAGACTCTAGTGCTCGTATTTTCTGTGATACATACAGTGGAAATAGCAAAGCAGGCCTCCAGCAGTGATAACTGAAGATAAAATTTTATTATATGTTCGTTTTTCCAGCACTCCAACAAAGTATTAAAGAGTATCCAGTTCACTAGTATTCTTTGTCACTAACTCATTAAATATCCTGGTCCATGAAATCAGGGTTGATTAAAAACCAAAGACATAACTTCAGTTATGGAACATTTTTTCCCTGTGGTCTTCCACTAGCTTTACAAGCTCTTGTAATAGGAAATCTGGAGGTGGGGACTCTCTTGTGGGATTGAGAAGTTGAAGGCAGCTTAGAGTCCATACCCCTCCCCCAATTTTATAAAGGAAGGAACTGAGGTTTAGAGAAAGGAAGTGACTTGCCAAGGTCACACATAGGATCCTAGATCTAGAGCAGGAAGATCTGTCATCTAAACCATTAACTCTGCCTCTCAGCTTTGGGTCCTCTACAGATTTGATAAGTAGTCTATCGTGCTTTTAAGTCACTGATAATGTTAAACAGCACAGAGCTCCATGGTACTCCACTGGAGACTCTAGGCCGTACCATTCTACCTGTTTTGAGTCTACCTAACTATAATGTTATCTAGCCGTCATCATTCTATCAATGAATAAGAATAGGATAAGCACCTTTGTTTTTAAAACAGTCTACCACAATCTAGAGAAACAATATGTATAGCATCTCTTTGATCTGCCAATCTGTTGACACTGTGAAAGGGAAATAAAGTTAGTCTGTCAAGATCTGATGATGCCATGCTGGCTCTTTACAATCATTGCTTCCTTTTCTAGATGTTCACTGACCCTCCTTTTCCTAGCACATTCTCAACTGCCTTGGCAGCAGAGTATAAGATCTGGTAAATCCTACTAAGCTAGAAAGGCTTTGAGTATGATCCCAGTGATAAACTGTGATTGCAGTTTGACTGCTAGGTATAGAGAGGCTCATTAGACCCTAGCATTAAGCACATAATAAATGCTTATTGAGTGATTACACTATTGGAGAGAAGAGAAACAGGACATTATAGAGCTATTTGAGTATTTTGACTTGTCTCTTGGTGATGTTATGTGGCCGTGAATCATGGAACACCGCAATCTCCAAAGAATCAAAATTGTAGGTTACCCAAATGGTAATGAAAAGACATGGTGTGTGTAAGGAGGGTATAGTGTATACTTGATGACTTACACATGGTAAGACATCATCAGGAATGTGTATGAACGGAAGGGGAAGTAGACCAGTCAAGCAGCAAGAGCAAAGGATAACAAAGGCACATTCCAAGTTGTAGCCACCAAATCTTGAGAAAAATCCAGATTTTCCAAGAGACTAACCTTCTGTGTGTTGGGTAGATCCTCTGTGGAGCATTTATAGAAGACCATGGAAGAGAATTACACAGGATCAAAAGGACTGGATGGGTGGATATCTATACTAGGGAGGGAAGGGCCCATGCAGCTCAAGTTATGGAAATGGTGAATTATTACAGTACTAAAAGCCACAGGACCTCAAGCAGATCATTGAATATTTTCATACAGCAAAGCAGTCTTTGATTTCCGAACTTTTAAATGGGCATAATCCAATCAACCTTACAGAATATTACGAAGAATAATATTCTTGAAAGTCGTTTGCCTCCATGAATGAAAAGTGCTATGCACAAGCCAAATATTCTTGCCATCTCAGCAAACGTGCAGTTTGGTTTTCCATAGGACCCTCAACAAATCATGGCTGGCAGCTGCAATTTGAGGTTCTTCCTGTGTGGCTTCCAGGCAGCCTGACCAAAATCCGAGCATGGAAACACAACCTTAACCCAAGCAAGTTGGAAGACTTGAAAGAGTCGAGTGCCTTTTACAAATGTTGTCAGCTTGCCAACTAAAGCAGCGTGGGTCAGGTGTGCCATGTGTTTCTACAGCCAAAATAAATGGCCACAAGAAATACCGAGGTAACACAGATGTCAGAAAGGCTTCAACTGGAAAGAAAGAAAACACTGTTTTCTTTGTTTGTGTGTTGGGGGGAGGGGGTATGGTAGGGGGAGTTGATATATGAATTGAAAGGACGACCTGCCTAGATATTGTTTTTCTATGATATTCTAGAGCAGGCATCAGCAATGTTTATGGTATGTGCTGAGCTGAGGTAGGTACAAAGAAACAGGGTATAAGAACAGCAAGGCAGAGGTGACCTTCAAAATCACCTTTTTTGCTAAAATTCTTTCTAAAAAAAACCCTCCAGAACCTCAATCCTTATTTATTAAGGATCTTTATAATGTTTCCTACATTTATGACTTATCTAAATGACTTAAAGATGGATACAAATTCTGTCCACTGGAAATGATTGCTACTTTCTAGCCCTTTGTCCCTCTTCATTTATGACCTTATCTTGTCTCATTCTAGGTCCCTGACAGTATGCTTCTGGTGGGCAGGGACTACATGTCACTTGGCTTTGCCTCTCTCCCAGTGCCTAGTTCAGGGTCTTGCATACAATTAAGCAAGTGTGGTCCATGTTGATTCAATTCGATACTCCAAGACAATGGAATGAACTATTTTTTTAAATGGGAGCAAAAATATTCCCTGGAAGGGTTTCTTCTCATGTCTCAGCGTGAAGTCCTTTCCTTCCTTCCCCAACCCCCATTCTCATCACAGCCCCTGTAAGGGAAGTACATTCCAGGGACTGAGCCACAGGCCAAGAAATGGACCAAAGCCACTTGAGAATCCCTTATCTTTACTCCCTAACTTTGGTAAGGGCTCGCTATTGTCCATTGTCAGGGAAATGCCTCCTTCCCTGGAGGATGCCTGGGCCACCTCTGCAGTCATTCCAGGCACTGACCCAATTTTAAAGTTGGACGAAATTTCAGAAGCTTCCAGTGAGAGATAGTCCCAGACCTGTCATTCGTTGTCTCACTGATCCATGGGCTTCTAGACCCCTGGAGCAGGTCTGCTTAATGGGAAATCCTTTTTTTGGTCATATTCCATAAGGGAATGAGTGTTGAACTCTCCACTAAATTTGCACGCCCTTGTACACAGAATGTCTTCTGAATTGTTCAGAACACTCAAGTCTATGGGATCTAGTAGCAAGTCCCTTCTCAAGGCCCAGGTGCTTATTTCTTTGGGTAAACATGCTTAAGGAGCAGGTTCAGGGATGATGCAAGAAGGGTGGAGATTGAGACCCCTGGTGGTTCCAGAGGTCACTCATCTTATCTGCAAATGCAGAACATAGGGGCCAAGATCAGAGGTATCACAGGAAGATGTAGTCATGGATTATGCCATATATGTTGGGCTATAACACAGCTTTCTCACCCTCTACATTGAGGATAGCATCTTTAGGGTATCCCACACATAATTCAGTACATGTTTCTGGGGCCCCTACTATGGGCAAGGGCCCTGTGCTATGTACGAGGCTAAATCTGACAGTTCCCACCCTCTGGAAGTTTGGCTAGTACCAGGCCAGTGTTCCAAAATATGCAAACCTCCTTCTTATTTAAGCTTCCCAAATATCTCAAATGATGTTACAGACCTTTGGGGTTTGAATTGAGGTTAAGGTTGAATTTCTTTTAAACCCAAGCACGTTGCAGGAAAAAGTCAGGCAGAATGTCTCTCCGACATTTCCCCACCAGGCATTCAAACTAGCCATGTGAAATAACTTTGGGGTGTGGGGGAATGCCTTTGAAAATGTTGGAAGTCAGCAGTATTTCTTGTGAGTAGAGTCTTAGAACTGCTGGCTCAGTGAGGGAAGCACCAAAGTACTGGATGGCATCATCCCTGCCCTCCAGAAGCTTACTCTTTAACTGAGGAGAGAGAACTGAGGCTCCAAACACTTAAGAGAACAAGACCAGGTCATCTGGGCATACTAATCAATCAGTCACCAAATACTGATTGAGTTCCTGCTAGATGACCAGCACTACACTAAGCACTTGATGGGATATAGATAAAGTAGAAGAGATGGACCAGCCTGCCCTCACTGGGTTTACAGTCCAGTTTATCAAGACAGTCTTTACACACAGATAAAACCTTTGTCTGTGGTTATAATGTCTCAATTAAGTTCAGTTTCATTAAACTAAAAAGGCATTTGTCATGCCTCTACTATATACCTAGCACTGTACTGATGCCTAGGAAAGGTACTAATTAGTATACATGATTCCTGCCCTTAGGGTATTTACTATCTGGTTATAGAGAGAGGTATATGTGTATGGATTCACACATATATCTCATATATGCACATGTATACAGACAGACACAGATACACATATAAAGTTTATATACATAAAAATTTGGTCCCGGCCTATAACATTGCCAGGGAACTCTCAGTATGGAAGCTTGCTCCACCACAGAAGCTTCACAAATACTATGCACACATGGCCTGGGGGAACTGCCTAGGACACAGAGGTTAAGTGATTTGCCAGGGCTGACATGACCTGTCTGTATCAGAGGCAAGACTTGAAGCCAGGTCTTCCTTGCTCAGAGACCCAGCCTTTTATCCACTACAACACATAGCCTCTCACATATAAGTTCATATCTACATGTCTGTGTATACATATGTATATTTGTATGTATGTATATGTGTACACACACACACACACACACACACACACACACACGCTCCCCAGCTAGTCAAGAATACATGATAGGCCTGGAACTTGAACTCTGAGCCCAGTGCCCTTTCTCCTGTGTCATGCTTTGCCTTTCCCCATATTTGTAACTATTACATAGTTCTAAGACTTATGTAATGAAATGCATGTGGCAAGGTGTAGAGCATATAGAAACATGCTGAAGGAATGAAGAGGGAAAAGGGGACAAATTTTGGCAAGGTTAGTCCAGGAGCATGTCAGTGGGGAGGTAAGGCTCAGTCTGGACTTCCATCTTGAACTTGTGACTAGCTCAACTTTGATTTTAAAATTTTATTCCTACCTCAAGTAAAAGTTGGTCTTTAGTAGATACATTGACTTTGTGGTTTTTCACCTTGAAATAAGTGTCTACTGGGGGTTTGACACTCTTGGTGTGTATGTGGTAGATTCTCTGACTGTGCTTCTCCAGGCTTCCTATGAATGGCACATATAGCATGCTCTAAGTGAGCAGAGCCCATTGGGATTGCTCCTTTGATACACACTAAGTGGGTTTCATGGCAGGGAAATGACAGGTCTGTGAAGAGCAGAAAACTCAAGAGTTAAGAGAAAAGCACTCCCTGAAATTAAGTAAACTCCCCCTACGGAAAAGAGTCTGGGTACAATATGTTCATCTATCAAGTATTCTACAAGGCTGTCATGCTCAGGAAGTTTTTGCTTTTATTAAATGAAGGGAAGACTTCGCCCTAAAAATATTTTCCAAGAGGTTTCTTACTTTAGGAGTTCAGGAATTAAATATTTTCTTCCTTCTACCCCTTGCTAAAAATCCAAGTGATGCCCATTTGGGTACCAAAAAAATCTGCAGGGCTCAGGATCTTCTTCAGAGGATAGGTAACTGCTAAAATTGTAGTATTTTAGCTGTCCCTGACTTGATGACTCTAATTCATCATCACCTAAACCCTTTGGTGCTCTCTGCTCCCAAGACCTCAGGTAGCTCCCAGAATGGCCTGGCACAAAAGGGTCACAGGATACAGGAGAAAACAAACACACAGGGAAAGCCAACCAAGAGCCATTCCAATAGTAGAATGGACTGGCCTGACAAAGATCAGCTCAGACACTTGGGCTCTCTCTGCTTTTATTTTTTCCTAGAAGAAAGGGAACCAAATGATCATATAATCCTGTCCCTGCACATTAAGAAACTGAGGCCCACAGTTGAAGTGATTTGCTCAGTATCATCTAGCTAATCAATGGCTTGACCTTGACTAAAACCCATCCATCTCTTTTTTCTCTCAGTTCAGTAATTTTCCCACTACACCAAGGAACCAATTTTTTTTCTATTTAGCAAACTGAATTTGGGGGAGGGTGGGGTGGGAAGAGGACTAGCCCTAGCATAGGCAAGAAGTACCAGACTTCTGCAGCTTCCAATTAAACTGTTCCATTCTATCCTTTGTAATCTGAAGATTATTTACCTTAATAGAGGAAGAAGAAGCAAAATGAGAATTTATGGTGTTCTCTGCATTATCTATTGTTTTCAACTCATAAACCCCAATCAGTGTTCCAATCCCTTCTTTGATCCAACACCTTCTCCCTACTATACCTAACAATGCTCTCTAAAAAAAAATTAGCATTCACTGACTTAGGTCATTCTGAGATTGATCACTCCTGACATTCTCTAAGGATCATACTAGTCTTTTTTGCTCTATACTCAGTTATCTGTAATTGTTTGGATCTCCTTTGCATGTCTTTTAAAATATCTAAGTTGAACCATGAGTTCCCTTTGCATCTAAATTCATTTTACATAGTGTCCCCTATCCTCTACTCTCTCTAACACACACACACACACACACACTTTCCTCCACAGAATCTTTTGTGTTTGTCATTAAGTAGCTCTTTCTTGGGCCTATCCCTCTTTGCCCTGATTTTCCCTGTATAAATTTTTAAAGCTATATCCATCAATAAACATTTATTAAGCAACTATGTACCAGGCACACTGGATATATAACAACTGACAAGACAGGCCCTGCCCTCAAGGAGCTTACAATCTAATGGAGAGACAACATGCCAACAAATATATACAAAGCAAGCTGTGTATGACTTATATTGGAAATACTTAACAGAGGAAAGGCACTAGAATTAAGAGGGGTTGAGGAAGGTTTCCAGTAGAAGACAACATTTTGGACTCAAAGGAAGCCAGGGAGATCAATGAAGCAAAGCAGAGGAGGGAGAGCATTCCAGGCACAGGGGCAGCCACAGAAAATGTGAATGAAGTTACCAGGGTCCTAGCTCTCCTTTTTCTAAATTGTTTTGAAGCCCACTCTCCTAATACCTAGAGTCTAGACCAGACTGTCCTAAACTTTCTCCCTTCTCATCTAATCAAGAACTTTAAGATGGTTTGATCATAACTTGCACCTGTGGTTCTCATCCTTTCTAGTTCTCTAAACCAGTACTTCTTAAACTGTGGGTCCCGACCCCATATGGTTATGACCCACTGTTTAAGAAGCACTGAAGGGATCTCAAGTGGACAAGTTTAAGAAGTCCTACTCTAAGCAGCTCCTCTTTATTAATCTTCCTGGATACTGTACTTTGATTAATGCAGTCTCACATTAAATTAGCACTTTTTTGTCAGCCATGCCATAATTCTAGCTCTTCGGGACACTCAAAACACTATTCTTGTCATTTTTCACATAAACTCTTGTCTAGCCATAACTGGATGGTAACTAGGTGGCGCTGCAGTGGATAGAGTGCCTGGTCTGGAGTCAGGAAGACCTGAGTTCAAATTTGACCCCAGATACTTCCTACCTATTCAACTCTGGGCAAATGACTTAACCCTGTTTGCCTTAATTTCCTCATCTATAAAATTAGCTGGAGAAGGAAATAGCAAACCACTCTAGTATTTTTCCAAGAAAATTCCAAAGAGAGTCAGACACAACTGAATCAACTGAACAACAGCAAGCCTACCTTCTACCACCTTATACTTGTGCAATTGAATTTTGTACCTAAGTGTAGGATCTTACATCTATTCCTTTTCAAATTTTGCCTTGTTGATCAAACATCTGGTTGAGATTAGCCTTAATGATGTAATATTTCAGGGGTAAGGATAATGGAGAGGATATATGAGAAAGAAGAGAAGAGGGGAAAGAGTAGGAAGTATTCAGCGATATGGGTGAGATGTTTACTCTTACATAATCTTTTCCTTGACTACCCCCCACCTTCCCTATCTTTGATATTCTGAGCCTCCTATTTTAGGGGAGCGCTGGTACCCCCTGTAAATGCTGAGGGCCTGATCACAGCTGACTTTAGTGCTCTAATTTACATAGAATATGCTGTTTGCATTGGCCCTCTTTTATGAAATGCAGACTATACAAATTCATATATGCATATGTAGAAACTTCAATCTAGAGTTTACAAAATGCAAAGGAATTTGATCAACCAATTTACTCCTTCCTGTGTCCTGTCCTTAACAATTAATCCAAGGCCACAAGTTCTATCTCTAATCCTGGACAACTATCTTAAATACTCATTGGTGATTATAAATGGGAACCAGATAAGGGAGAATATTTGGTGGGAGCCATATCAATTTGTGCCCATAACTAGAAATACAACTCAAAGTTCATGTCAAAGCCAATCCAATCTAAAAAGCATTAATTGTTTGTTCTGTGCAAGGCCCCATCGTGCTTCAACCACTACCTACTACATGAGCTCTTTCATAATCCTCCTGGCTGCTAGGCTCCCCCTGCCAAATTTCCTGGTATTTAATTTACTATTTACTTAACATGTAGACTGGTTGTGTCCTTGAGAGAATATAAGCTTCTCTAGGGCAAGGCCTATTTTTTCTTTGTCAAAGGATTCCCAGTGCCTAGCAATAGTTCCTGGAACATAGTAGGTGCTTAATAAATGCATGGTTGATTTTCAATGATTTTTTTTATTTCCTAGGTTCTAAGGGTCTCGAGATAAAAATAAAATAGCCCTTGGTCTCAATCAAATCCAATAAGCGATTCTTAAGTACCTACTTGTTAAGTACCTGATATTGGTGATACCATGATAAAAAAAATTAATGGTGTCTGATTCTACTGAAGGAGAGATACTACTTATTAGGAAAATTCAATACAGAAGGGAGAAACTGCTGCCTATTACCAAAATCAGGAAAGGACTTTGTTAGAGTCTGCCTTGTAGTTGTGCTTTGGAGGAAATGAAGAGTATTGCTAAGCTGAGGTGAAAACCGTTGTGAGGACTTTGTTTTTAGGAAAGTATGAATAGCTAGAGACTTAAAGTGACCAAAAAAGACCATTCTAACATCCACTGCTACTGTCACCCACCTCTGTAAGTTTGTGGGGACATCCTACTGGCAGCCTTGTTTGAGGGACCTGAAGTTGCCTAGTGAATTGTAAGGCCATTTTGTCTCGTATTTTAAATAATGATGTTCTTTCATGGAAGGCAGTCACTTGGCTACTTGTCCAGGGCAAATAGCAAATTAGCTTCAGTCTCCCCTGGAGAGAACAAGCTACTGAAAGTGTGTGTGTGTGTGTGTGTGTGTGTGTGTGTGTGTGTGTGTGTAAAGAGTCTTGAGTTGTCTTTTGTATGGGGAAAAAATTGAGATTTAAACAGTCACTTGGATGCCTTTTCTCTTATTGCCCTACGGTTTGCCTTCTGTCCATTTAGTAAAAGCATGTTGAGAAGACATGGCTGACATCTGCAGCCCTTAACACTTCTTGGGTAGAATCATCAATGCTCAGGCCATTGGAACTGGGAGGGACTTTAAAGACCAGTGAAACCAGTCAAGCCTTTCTTTCATTTACAGATGGGAAAACTGAAGCCAAGAGGGTTAGAGGGACTTGTCTAAGGTCACCAAATGAACTTGAACCCAGGTTTGGTGTTGATGATACATGGAAAATCAAGTCCCTGGGGCATATTTCAGACCCATTATAATAACTCACATAATTTCCCAGAGCCCTTTAATTCTGGCCCCAAACAAAGTTTTTCATTTTAAGACAAGGCAAGGGTTGAGCATCAACAAAATACAATGAATAGAGAGCCAGCTCTGGGGTCACCTAGGTTCAAGTCTGGCCTCTGACACATACTGGCTAAGTGACCCTGAGCAAGTCACTTCATTTCTAGTTACTCTCCAAGACTGTAAATGGCAATATAGCTGCCGGTGTTGGTAGAAGGAACTCACTCACTGGGAGTTCTCTTCATCAATGAAAGTACAGTTCTAGAGAAAACAGAAGGGAAGGAAAGGGAAGGGGAAGGAAGGAAGGAAGGAAGGAAGGAAGGAAGGAAGGAAGGAAGGAAGGAAGGAAGGAAGGAAGGAAGGAAGGAAGGAAGGAAGAGAAGGATGGAGGGAGAAAGAAAGAGGAACAGAGAAAGAAATAGAGAAGGAAAAAGAAGAAAGAAAAAGATAGAGCAAGCAATAGAGAAAGAAAGAAAAAGACAGAGAAAGGAAAGAGAAAGAAAGAATAAAAACAATTCTGACCATGTCACCAAATTGCACCATTGTCACCATGGGGAAATTTGTTGGGAGAAATTACTGAGTTTTTTCCCCTCAACCCCACCCACCCCTGACCTGTGCCAGCTTGCTGGTGCTGCTACAGCCAGCTTCCTTCAAGCTGCCTCCAAAATCTCTCCAAGTCACATCTCTCCAAAGTCTCTCTAGAATCACATGCTCTGCAGGTTTCATTGGAGCTCTAGGTCCAGGTTCCAGAATGTCAGATTCCCTTAACTGGGAAATAGGGATGAATTTTAACTCAGAAAAGTCCCTTTCTTTCCCATTCATACTTACATAAAACTCACTGCCAGGGGGCTGAATCCTTTTTTGAATTTTCTGTCTCTTGAAACATGCATCTTTCTGATTTATCCTTCATTCTCAGGCTGCCTGATCAGCATCTACCTGGGATTGTTCTGTTTTCCAGATTAGCCCTGTGGACACTGATGAGAAAGTTGGCCCATACACTTCTTGCTGCATAGGGATTTACTCTGACTCCTTCACCTTTAGCATAGATTTCCAACCTTGTTTGGCAAAAAAAAAAAAAAAAAAGTAACCATTGTCCTCTCTTGCTCACTGGAAACATTTCCTTTTTCAAGTCATTTAAAGTGTGTTGGAGTAACACCTTTGGGAGGGTTTTTGTATTTACTGTTCTTTATTTTCAGTTTGTGGTATTTAAAATGTGTCTAAGAAGGGATCTCAAAAACCTCGGGGCAGTCAAGGCCATCAGACATCATTTTTGGACTGTAGAGTAACACCTGACTTGTCTGTAGCTCTATTTTTTGGCAACCTCAACCTTTTGGAACACAGCCTACTTAGACACTCACTCAGAGCTTTAGTGACTCTTATTTAACATAAAGTTCTAATGAGCTCATTCATCTGGTATCTCAGCCCCTAATAGATGAAAAAATGGCAAATTAGAAGTGGGTAGGGGAGGTCCAGAGTAGTAAAGAAAGTGAAAATTGATGGTTCACCATCAAGGGAGAGAGACAGAAATACTAAAAAGCAGACATAGAACAGTTTCGCCACACGGTATGATGGGTATTCATAATGAGGACCCTAAATTGTTAAGAAAAGGTTAAATTATATTCAGAATCCTCTGTTTAAGAAGGCAAGGTCATATGCACATGTAATAATTAAAAAAAAAATCAGAGGCCTAATTGGTTTTAATAGAAAAGTTTGGGCACTTAAAAGGACCGATATGTGAAAGAGTCCCGGTGATTGTGTGGGATACATCAGGACACAATAATGTGACATAAATGAGAATTGTCATCCCCAATGATGAAAAGCATACATAGAAAATGGACTTGCTTTAAAGGTTATGGAAAGTATGTCTAACTGAAAGAAAAGTTATGTTTTCAGTAATAGGTATGATTGCTTGAATAGTGAAGTTAACAGTTTGCTAATTTTTTTCATTTGTTTTTGCTTTAGGAAAATGGGGGTGGGGTGGGCATGAGGAATCGTGTGGATCCTATACTCACACCTAAACATCAGTCTCTCATTTTAATTCACCTCGGAATTGCTTGAAATGCTTGTCAGCTAACACCAAGTTAAATGGCATCCAGTCCTTAAGGATGTACAATGGTTAGTGTGTGAAACTGCCTGAATTGAACAAGACATGCGTGTAATAAAATGAAACTCCTTTGACTTCTCAGATTTTTCCCTTTTGTAGCAGGGGGGAGATTATATGGACAGAGGAAGAAACCAGTGCCTTTTTCAAAAGGTTTCATCTTTGTCTGCAACACAAATTCCAGAAAAGCTTCCACACTCTGTTGGAGGGGATTTTCCCTATATCTCAATCGAGCTGCATTCTGACAGTAGCATTCAGCCTCATGGTAGTCCTTTTTCCAAAAGCCATCACACATACACACACACACACACACACACACACACACACACACACACACACACACACACATAGCTTTCCTAGTAACTCCCATTTTCTAGAGTTGGAAAGCAGGCCAGGCAGCCCAATCAGACTCCAGGCCCAGCCTGGCAAGAGGGCAGCCTGTAGGCACCCTCCAATCCCTGGGGCCACACCTAGCCAATCTAGCCAACACTCTCATGTGGGACCCGGGGAGGCCACTGTTTTGTTTTGTTTTATTCTCTCTCTCTCTCTCTCTCTCTCTCTCTCTCTCTCTCTCTCTCTCTCTCTCTCTCTCTCCCCCCCCCCTCCCCTCCTCCCTCTTCCCCCCCTCTCTTTCTGTGCAGTGGGCACAAAAATGACTGTCTGCCAGAGGAGATCAATATGAAACCATCTCTTTTATTGGGCTTCTGCCCAGACTTCCATTGCAACAGTCAACCTAATTGGTTGTTTCCTGTTACCATGCGCAGCTCCATGTGGGGAAATGCCCTTTTAGCTCCCATGGCACACTGTACCATGCTACACTGTCAGTATCCAGAGGTTTCCTGTTTGAAATTGCCTGAGTTGCTTCTCTCGCAAAAGCGAGACTTGGAAAAGAGGAAATTATATTGTTTCAGCTGATTCCTTTTCTTGTCTTTCCTTTTTTTTTTTTTTCCATCTGCAGGTTACTGAAAAGTGCCTTTCCTGAAATCTCTACTACTTGGATTTCTCTCTAGGGCTGCCTCTCCCGAACCTCCACCCCCACCCACTCCTTTCCTTAAAAAAAAAAATTTGGCGTTGCCTTTAGTTCATATCCTGACGGCAACACATCCATCCTTCTTTCCCCTAGTACACATCATTTGCTCGGCCATTTTCCCTCCCTCGTCCTTTTTTTTTTTTTTTAAATTTAAACAGTTGCAACATCCTTGCGCTTGTTTGAACGCTTCCCAACCGTAATTTTTTTTTTCAAAGCCAGAAATAAGGAAGACAAAAAAAAAAGTTTTCTCCCCAAGGGCCAGGCCCCTCCACAAACCGAGGCGCTGCCAGCAACATATGCTTTTTGCAGAGAATAATTGAAACCATCTAAACTGGAGAGAGCATAGAATCCCTTGGAAAGCCTGCTAGTTCTTTCCAAGTAACTTGGGGCAGAGGCACAGTCCCCCCCCACCCCCCAGTCGCTATTGGACCTCCTCCCAATGCACTTTTAGGAGCTGGCCTTGAATCTGATTTTCAGTTCTCCTGCTAAGATTTCCATTGTGCAATTGGCTTTCTATTGAATTCTCATTCGAGTAGACCCGATTGGACTTAAAACCTAAGTGCTGACAAATCTCAAATTTTACCAAAGCAACGAGATTGGTTTCTTCACGGTTCACTTGAATTCACTTTTTTAACCCTTTTTAAAATTAGCAGAGACATTGTCCTTAAATAAAAACAACGACAAAAACCAAGAAAGAATACAGTTGCTAGTTTCCCCTTTGTTTTTACAATGGCTGTCAACGTGTCTTTGGTTCGGGATACAAAATGGCTGACTCTAGAAGTATGTCGAGAGTTTCAGAGAGGTACTTGTTCTCGATCTGATGCAGAATGCAAGTTTGCCCATCCATCGAGGAGCTGCCATGTGGAAAACGGTCGTGTGATTGCCTGCTTTGATTCTCTTAAGGTGAGGCCCGCCTGAACACGGGTGTGAGGGGAATGTCGATGCATTGCCTTGCTATCTCACTAAGAGGTTGGATGGGTTGAAATAGAAGCTATGAATTCCTGTTCTTCTCACACACACACACACACACATACACACACAGTGATATGAATTCAGTTACATGTCTTAAGTGCCTACTACGTTTCTCAAAGCAGCACATTGTAATAAATAGCTAGCAACAGCATCAGCAAGACCTGGCAGGTTCAAATCCTGCCTCTGGCGCATGCTGGCTGCTGGCAGATGTGTAACTGACTAGCAAGTCATTTGACCTGAGTGTGAGTTGCAGTTGCAAAACAGCTGTTAGTGTGTATTGGTAAAGGGGGTGGTGTCTCTGGGAGTCCTCTCCACTAATGAAATGACAAATCTAGTTGAAAAATAAATGTGTTGAGCACTGATGATATAAAGGCAAGACCAAGAGACTTCAAGGAGATTATTTGCCAGTCTGGGATGGGGGGGGGGGGGGGTGTAGGAGGGAGTGTGGGGCTGGACAGTGGGATGAAGAGGGAGTAGAACAGTGCATACATTGAAAAATTAATACAAATATATCCAATTTAAATGCCAAGAGATTTTAGTGGTGGGGACCACTAACAACTAGGAGAATTGGGAAAGGTTTCTAGTAGGAGGCAACAAAAACTGAACCATGAAGGGAGCTAGAGGTGAGGAAAGAAGGTACTCCAGGCATAGGGATAGCCTGTGCAAAGGCCCAGAGGCTGGACAGTGAGTGCCATGTTTGAAGGATAACAAGAAAACCAGACTGGCTGGAATGCAGAGAATATTTGAGGGTAAATGGATATGGGAAGAACCTATGTGAATACTATTATTTCTCAGACAGGATGTGACTGTGTATGTGTAGCATTATAGTGGTCCCCTCAACTTGGTAGAACTCCACCCTGCCAGATGTTTTGAGCACTGGAAGATTCAGGAAGTTTCTTGCAAGAGAATTGACTTTGACACCCAAGGAGGACCATGGCTCTCTTATGGTTCCTTTTAATATCAAATGCGAATTTCCTTAGAAGCATAAGATCACAGATTTAGAGCTAAAAGGTACCCTAGAGGGCATCTAGCCCAAGCCCAAAATTTTATGGATAAGGAGACCAAGGCCCTGAGACACTGGCTTGCTGGAAATTACGGAGCTATTAAGTTCCTGTACCAGTGTAGTCACTGACAAACACCCTTGAAGAGATATTACCTACCAAAATTTAATAGTTTATCTGTGGCTTGGGACTAATTCCATTTTCAACCCATAATTCATGTGATACTAGAAGATTATAGGGTGAGAACTTTTTCATTTCAAGTATTTTTTAAATTTTGTTGCCATTTAAAAAATCCAAGCCCAACTGTGTTTTTGAACCATTAAGTGAAATGCATTGTTAATGGCCATAAATAAAGGTCCGCTTGACATTCTCCTGACTGGCTTGCTTAGCAGATGTCCTCGTTCCATGTGCACTCCCACTAAACATGTTGACCCATTTCCTATTTTGGAGTAAAGTACACCTCATATGGAAAGTCACGTTGCAGAGGGCAGGAAGCCTGAACTTCCATAAATGTTGTACGAGGTAGAGTGAGGTCTAATGCACAGTTTCTGGACAGAAGCTTAGAGTGAAAAAACATTGCACTGCTGTTTTCGCATCCTGTTCTGAATGATCCTGAAACCAAGGAGAGAGAGGATGATTATCAAAACATAGAAGCCAAAAATGTGGGTAATGAATCCCTGGTCTCTGGGGGTGGAGGATGGGTTCTCCTCCCCCTTCTTCCTCTCTCTCTCTCTCTCTCTCTCTCTCTCTCTCTCTCTCTCTCTCCCCATCTCCTCTTTCTTCTCTCTCCTCTCTTCTTTCTCTTCCTCTCTTCTTCTTCTCCTCCTTTTCCTTCTTCTACCTCTCTCTCTCTCTCTCTCTCTCTCTCCCTCCCTCCCTCCCTCCCCCTTTTAAATTCTGACTAATGAATTAGAAAAGAACTGTACAGATCATATCTCTTTCTTTACAGTTATGTGAAATGGAGTCATATGAATAGAAGTTCCTTTAAGGCAGTGACTATCTTATTTCTGTCTTTCTATCCCAATGACTAACTCAATGCTTGGCCCATAGTAGGCCCTTAGTAAGTGCATGCCAATTGACTGGCTAATAAGAACTAAGCTTCTTTCATATGGTTTTGCTGGAATTATTAGCAGTGTGGCTTAGCAGATAGAGAATCAGCCGTAGAGTCAAGACATCTGGAGGTCAAGTTCTCCCCCTGCTACATACCAGTTGGGTGACCATGGACAGTGCCCCAGAAGAGTCACAAATCTGCAGTAGAGGAGGGGGTTTCCCACACAAAAGAAATCTTTGATTTGTATTTCTACTTGCCTCACCAAATAATAACAACAACACACACATAAGCATTTTTTTTTTCGTTTCATTCTAGCAGTACTGGATAATCAAGACATTATTTGCTCACACACCAAAAAACCTAATCTCATCAAATGAGTGACTCGTTGAGTAGCTGCTTTTGCACATTTCTTTGTTTCTCATTTCCTGATGGCAAACTATTTTCCGTCCAAGAACAAAATCTTTTTTTAATCAGAAAAAGTTGACTTTTCCTTGGCCTTGAAAATGTCTGAACACTGCTGCTAGTTAAAACAGACATGATAAATACAGAGCTTAACATGTTTACTTCATTTATGGAATATTTACTTATCAACAAAAATTACAAAAACACATTTTTTGCATGGTATTCAGAGATATGGCTCTCAGTCAGAAACAATATGGTATAATGGAAAGAACATAGGACCTAGAGTCAAAAGGTCTGCATTTTAGTCCTGGCTCTCCAAGTTACTAGCTGGGTGACCCTGGGCAATTCACCAAAATCCTCCAAGGCTCAGATTGCCCACGAATTTAAAAAGAAGGCGGGGGTGGGGAGAAAACCGTATTCCCTCGAGATTGTCCACCTCACAGATTGGTTGTAAGGCTCAAGTGAGATCATTTGTGTGAAGGCATTCTGGAAATGTAGACTATTAATATGAAATAGAACATTTTCTTTGTAATTCGTAGGAAATGTCCTGGCTATTCAGTTGTAGATAGACGTTTGCAGGTACCAAATCGTTTTTTCAGACAGGGCTAATAAGAATGAATTGCCACATTAGGTGTTCCGGAGTAGTTGGTGAAAGTCTCCAAGAAGAAAATTTAAGTTTAATTTCAGGGGAACTCATAACACTTAGAGCTGTCCCAAAACAGAACAGCCTGCCCGCTGAAAACATTAGCTTCCCTGTCACTGGAGAGGCTGGACAACCTTGTCTAGTTGGTTGTCATGGGGATTCTTGGCAGGGAGGTGGTGTGGGGATAGGGGTCAAAGCAGATGGCTGCTGAGCTCCCTTCCCACTCTGAGGTCACTGTGACTATGTGAGGCACTTAGCATCTAACTTGGGGCTTCTTGCGCTAAGTTCACCTTCCACCTCAAGCACTTTGACCTTCACTTGGGGTTAGGGAAGGAAATACACATGATCACCTATTTCTTTGATTTGCCACTTTACAAACATCTCCTTTGGCCTTTTCTCCCAATTATGGGAAAATAAGTGCCAGAGAACAACCATCTGGAAGAAAAGGAATATGGAAGCTGGTAGTTAATAAAATATATACAGCCGTTTCAGTGTAAAGCTTGGTAAATGTTTAATCAAGAGAGTAAATAGATAACAGCAAATGAGTGATTAGGGGACCACTTGATCAGTGAAATAAGCTATCAGCTGCATCCAGCACTTAAAAATAGCTTCTACAAATATGTATCAGTGTTGTAATGCACAACTACATGGGGTGCAAACAGTAGGAGCTTTCTTCAACTTTGAAAATCATTCCCATGCATGGTTTGGTTTGGTTTTATGATTTTCTTATCCCCACTTTCTTGGATAATTGTCATGAAAACATCAAAATGAAATATCTTTAGAAAAAATTGCAAATAACTTTAATTTATTATTGAAATAACATAGTATCTTCAGTCACCCTGTATTTCCTATATCATGGCTGTTTCATGATTGTTCTGGAAGCAACAATGACGTTAGAGCAAAATACCAGCGCATTGACATGTAAAGTTAATCTTTCAGTATGATTTGTGCTGATCTCGCCCTGTGATTAATGAGCAACACATGGCAGTGGTCATCACAGCAAGTGCAGTGGCCCTTGCGTATGTAAAGATGTATCATTGGACATCTTTTAAATTTATCTAAATCATGTTCCTCTTTCCATATATGTTTAAATAATGAGAAGCAATCGTGTTATGGGTTGTTAGTCAACAACACACATGACATGCATAGATTTCTGTGGGGATTCCCTTAACACTGGGTACTCTGCCATTTGCTGATGGCTTAGTACAACTCAGTATAGGTCCTCGCCTATGTCCTGCGCTTGCCTCATAACCTAATCATTATAAGAACAGGAAGGTCAACACTTGATGACTGCTTAAATAAATACTGTAAATGAAGTGCTCTATGCACCAGCACCTGGCAAGGTGTTTTGTACATAATAGGTGCCTACTGAATACTTTTGAAGTGAATGAATGAGTCCACATTTGTTCAGTGATCACTAACAAACCAGACACAGCCCTAAGATCAATTTCAGCCTTCACTAAAATAGATCCATTTCACATCATGCTGCAGTTTCTTGCAACTCAATTGCTGATTCTGCCCGCCAGCAGTCATTCTCTCACAAAGTTTCTCTCTAGCACATAGCTTAACTCAATTGTATGCCAATTCCTTGTCATTACACAGTTTACCATTGATCCAGATTCAGTGTTTTCAGCAAATGTCACTCCATGTTAAACAGGTATTACCATTGTTTTCATCAAATCAGTTTCCATGATTGGGTCTTTTATAACCAAGATTATTATCTACATGTCAATAATTTTTTTTTTCTATTTGGACACTGTTGATGGAACACTCATCTTCTGCAAGAGCAGAATTTCGCACATTTGGAGTCAGGAGAAGCAGTGTGGCCTGGTCTTAGAGTCAGGAAAACCTGAGTTCAAATTCTACCTCTGATACATTAGCTCCCTGACTATACACAAGTCCTGTACCTCTCAGGACCTTCTGGCAACTGTCTAAAGCTAAATGTAAAATAAGTTGTCAGTTTATTTTGGTGGAAGGAATTTCCATCTTTGTAGGTCCCCAAGCCAATGAAATCACAGGCACCCTCTCAACCCCCAGCCCCCACCAAAAATAGTTTAGACAAAATCAGAATGCTTCAGTCTTCCCACTTCTAGTTTTTGTGCCTTTCTTAAGTAATAAAATAATAAGAAATACATACTTAGAATTAGAACAATACATGATTTGGGAAAATGTGCTTTGTAACAGTCTGTGATTGAACCAGAAATTTTTGCTTATTAATAACTTTCTGGAGCATGTCCTATGAGGTAGGCACTGTGAGAGATACAAAGTAGTATAGGACTCAGCCCCTTTCCTCTAGACCCTCCCTGTGTGGTTGGGGAAATTAGACTCAACTGCTACACAGTAGGGTATAGCAGAAGGAGTCTTGGATTTAGAGTACACAGATCTGGCCTCAGCTTCTGACTCTATTACTTACTGCCCATGGGACCTCAGGCAGATCTCCTCACCTCTCAGTTTCCTCATCTGTAAAAATGATTAGAGTTGGACTAGGTAACCTGGAAGGTCCTTTCCTCCTTTAAATCTATGACTCTCTCCTTCTAGGTCCAAAATGAATATTTTAGACAGATGTGAAGTGAGGCTGGAGTTCAGATGAGGTAGAAAATGTGCCCAGCTAATTCTGGGCTCTCCTAATCCTTATTAACCAGATATCAATGAGCTTCTGCTGCCTCATTAGGCAAGAAGGTATTAGGATTGTGAATGTGGGCTCATTTGTGAGGTTTATCTTTGTTGGTGTAATGGCGAACAGCCACAGTGATTGTTAGGCCATGCTGCAGGCCCATTGAGAGAAGAAGATGTGCATGTACTCAGCTTGCCATGACTCCCCCTGTTAGTAGTGACTTCTTTGTAGTCCTAGGAATGATCAGATTCTCTCCACGGGTCCCTACATCAGGCCTCCTGGTTGTCATCTAGTGTACCAAACGTCAAAACATGTACAGTAACAGCTGTCCCACTGAGACTTCCCTCCCACCTCAGTGTTGATGCCTTGGGCTTGAAGTGACTGCCACATGCAGTTTTGATACAGGATTGCTTAGAAAAATTGTTCTTATCTAGAAGCACTGACAATGAGTATCCTTGAAGTTAACCAGTGCAAAAGGTAAACTAGTTTCAATGAGTTGATTGATTCCAGAGCCATATATCTTTCTCAGTTTTAATGCCAATCTAGTTTTGTCATTTCTCTGACTAAGATGGCTGCCCTCTGAGCTCTGTCCCCAAAAGAATAAGGAAAAGCAAACATCTGGTTAAAGTCTTTTCTTACCCCATCTCCATATGTCAATTGTAGTGCTGTCCCTGAAAAGGGCTGGTGCTCTGTCATCCAGGAAAGATACGTAACTCCAGTTTTTCCAGTTTGACAAATGAACAATGACTATATCTGTGCCTAGGAGCTCCTTCCCAGCAGACTCTTCCTCTCATGCCATCCCAGAACCAAGGGATTGGGTATTAGTGGTATGTGAAAGCATTCCTAATCCTAGACTCTCCAAGCTGGAACTCAAGGCTAAGGAGTACAATGAACACCTGAAAAGAATCCCCACTACAATATACCCATTAATTGGTCATCCAATCTTAGCTTCCCATAGTAAAGGGCATATAGGCTGAGTCTCCAAAGATACTAGTTGGAGTGTATTCCAGGCGGGGAGTGAGCGTCAGCATGTGCAAAGGCACAGAGGTGGGAGAGGAAAGTCCAAGGGCTAGGAGATAGCATGTAGGCCTAGTTAAGCTAGAATGTAGAATACAGGATAGGGAGTCATGGGAAAGTAGGGCATACACCTGCATCATGGGAGGGAGTGTCCAAATTGAGAAGAGTGCAGATCCATTGTAGTCTTCTTGCAAAATCCCACTTTTAGAAAGAACACTGATTCTGGAGTCAGAGGACCTGAATTCGAATTCAGACTCTTCCACTTACTACCTGTGTGACTCTAGACTCAAAATCTCTGGGCCTCAATTTCTCCCTCCATAAAACTAGGATTAGATGACCTCTGAAGTCAGCTCTAGACCTAGGACCCCATGTTGGACTTCAGGCAAGTCGCTTCCCTTGAGTCTCCATTTTCTCTTCTGTAAAATGAAAGGGTTAAGTCAAATGGCCTCTAAGATCTTTTCCAACATGAACAAAGATATATCCCCAGTGCTTAGTATAATGCCTAGCACATAGCAGGTGCTTAATAAATGCCTGTTCATCGATTACCTCTTCTGTGACTCTATGACCCTAATTTTATTTCTGTCTCCCATGGCTGCCAGGGAGACAGTATGGAACTTCATATTCTTAAACAGTGAATGCTAACTGAGCTCCTGCCCTCACAGAGCTCCCAGTTTGTCTCGGAGATAAGAAATCTACACAGGAGAAGCTAAATAACAGTCAAAAACATGTAACAAGATAATCCATTCAAAAGTCTCAGTCTAGTCCTGATGGTGATGAATAGAACAAGCCGGGAGGGATCATTGTGACTTAAGTGGGCCAAGAAGGCCCCAACAAGGCAGGAGCATCCTCTCCTGGCCCACCATGCCACACTTTTTTTTATGCAAACAGAATGAGATTGACTTGAACACCCAGGCAGGTTGGCAAGGGGGAAAACTTGCAAATAGACCAGGCAAGGAGAGTATCTAAGTAGGCAAGTGACCACACTTTAGTAGCATAGACACAACCAAGCTTAGCATTAGCTTGGTTGTGGTGGTTTTTAGTCATTTTCAGTCATGTCAGACTATTGGTGACTCCATTTGGCACCTAGGCAAAGATGCCAGAGTGGTTTGCCATTTCCTTCTCCAGCTCATTTTACAGATGAGGAAATGGAGGTACACAGGGTGATGTGATTTGGCCAGGGCCACACAGCTAGTAAGTGTCTGAGACTGGATTTGAACTCAGGTCTTCCTGACTCCAGGTCTGGCACTCTAGCCACTGCACCACCTAGCTGCCCCAGCACTAGCTTAGCAAGCAGAATTGGACAAAATGGGAAGTGGCCGGGTGGAACTATTTTCTTCCCAGGTTACTGCACCTGAGTTGAGCTCAAGCAGGGCAGTGTGGAACAGTGGAAAGAGCACAGACTCTAGAGGTAGAGAAGCTGGACGCAGCTCCCATCATTGACGTTTATACTATCTGTGTGATCTTATGGATACTGTGTCATCTCCCAGAGCCTCATTTTCATTTTGATTTGAGGACATACTTTGTGAAGCTTGCTTTGGGTATAAAAAAATATTAGTTATATCTCTGAAGTCACTCAGATTTATGGAGGCCCTGAGACTCCTGATGGTCCCCAGCCATGTGAAGCCCCTCCCCTGGGCCATGCCCAGTGGCTTAGAGCTGAGGGAGTCCTTGTAAGTATATGAGGGGAGGAAGAGTGTGAAGGTCCTCCATCCACTTCCAGGGCTGCAGTGAGGGAAGACGTGTTTCTGGCTACCCAAGTAGACACCCCAGACCCATTTTCCCATAGCAACATGACCTCCCATGGGAATTAGAGTCTCTAGCACTGTTGGTCCAGTACAATATTACAGGTACACTATGGCTTAATGTCGGTTTTATGGGCTAGCCTGGGAACCTAACCACTATGCAAAACATTGTTTCTATGGGAAAATGTGTTCCAAGTTTCAAACAAAACAACCAAATTACATATAAGCTTTTTGGATCTGACCCAATGGGAAGCTGGAGACAGCCTGTACAAGATGAAACTCTGCTGGCAGTCATACTCCTGGCCTTTAGCATTTAATTTAAGACTGAAGAAAACAACTTCTCTCGGTTTCCTGCTTATTAGTTTATCAGGTTCTCATCCCAAAGTTATTTGTTGCAGTTCCCTCCATCTACCTTTTATAATTAGTGCCCTGATCAGGGGACTTGTAAGGATAGCACTTTGAAAAGAATACTATATTTAGCCTTCATCTTGTCCTGGGCCTCATTGTTCAAGCATGTTGGCAGGTTTGGGTTGCCTTTTTTTTGCCTCTGGGTGTGGTATTGGAATAGCTGTGAAATCCACACAGTGACTGGTCCTGGGACTGGCCCAAATAAGCTGAATGAGTCAGATGATTAAATAGAAAAACTGTGTCCATACCCTACATGGTACTTCTGAGCCTGAGCCAGAGGGAGAGCACTAGCCAGGACCTGTTCTGAAACCATCTAGTCTAGGAAGCTCCAACCCACAGAGAGAGCCCGGGGGCTTGGGGGTGTTTGTAGCCCCCTTCCCGAGTTACCTTAGCCAGTCCTCAGTCTCTTTGTTTGGATACATATGTGTTGCCAAGTCTTCATGAAAAGTTTAACAAAAATGTATATACAGATATAAGAGGAGAATGCTGTAAATGATGAAGGAGCATGAGGCTTGGTTGAAGACCAGAGGACCTGGTTTTGAATCCTGAACCTGGTACTTACTACCTGTGTGACCTTATACAAGTCACCTACCCAATTTTGGCATCACTTTCCTCATGTGAAAAATTGCGGAGTTGGACTAGAGGGTTTCTGAGTCCTCTTCCAACTCTAAATCCAGGATCTGATGAGGCCCAGAGAAGGGATATGATTCACTCAAGGTTACATAGTCATAGTTACAAAGAGATAGGACCAGAAGATGAGCTCAATTCAACAAATAATGACTAAATCCCAGGTCCTAGATCAGTGCTTTTCCTGCAACACTAAGTTTTCCATCATGGATCAACCAGTGATATGCATTTATTAAGTACCTGCTACGTACCTGGCTCTGTTCTAGGAGATGAGAATACAAAGGCCAAAATGAAACAATACCTGCCCTCAAAGAGCTTATATTCTTTCTGTGGAGATGTACACAAAAAGTTATATAGAAATTGATTTCAGGGGGCACTAGCAAAATAATAATATAAGCATTTATATTGAGCTTACTACTTGCAGGGAACAGTGCTAAGCATTTCATAAATAATATACCTCATTTGATCCTCACAATAACCCTGTGAGACAGGTGTTGTTATTATCCCCATTTTACAGATGAAGACACTGAGGTGGTAGACAAAGGCTAAGTGACTTGGTCAGAGTAACACAGCTAATAAGTGTCTGAGGCTGGATTTGAACTCAGGTCTTCCTGACTCAAAGCCTGGTGTTCTATACAGAAGTTGTGCCTTTATAGAAGGTGTGGCTTTTGAGCTAAACCTTGAAGGAAAGTAGGGATTCTAAGTGGGAGAAGAAGGAAAGGTTGCCAGACGTGAGGAAAGCAACCTATGCAAGGATATGGGAGATACAAGATGGAATGTAGTGTATGAGGAATAGTGAGAAAGCTAGTTTGACTGGATTGGAAATTGTGTGTAGTAAGATTGGAAAGATGGGTTGGGGCCAGGCTGGGCTTTCAATGCCAAACAGAGGAGTTTAGATATGATCCTGGAGGTATTAAGGAGCTAGTGAAGTTTACAGAGCAGAGGAATGACCTGGCCAGATCTACACTTTAGGAAAATCCCTTTGACCCAACTGTGTAGAGAATAGTTTGGAGTGGAAGTGAAGGAACTGTGGATGCTTGGGTTGAACAGTACTGTCACCAGGCTGATCACCAGCATCAGGTCTGCCTATGATGGTGGGATGGAATGCCACTTTGGAACTTCAGAGGAAGAGAGGGAGAAAGAGTAAGTGGTCTAAAACTGAGCTCAGATTCTTCCCCCATCCCCTACTACTCTCCCAGCATTAGGCAAATAAGAGAATTGGACCAGATAGCCTCAAAGGTCCCCTCTAGAAGAGAAGGAATTCTTGGAAGGCCTGGCTCAAAGTTCTCCTCCCCTAAATTCTGCAGATTCCTCCCCACCTACTTTAATGTCATAGTCTTAAAATTAAAACTTATTTTGCTATGAAGTAGAGATGGCAGGATTTGAACCCAGGCCCTCTGGCTCCATATCCAGCCCTTGGATTGCCAGGTTTCAAACTGACATAGTCCTTGGAGGTCATTGGTTCAAACTCTTCATATTCTAGAAGCTCAAAGATGGAAGCTAGGTGCCAAAGTCACACAGAGAATAAGGAGCAGCGCCAGGGGGTGAGGCCAGATCCTCTCATACTGGGACTCTTTCCACTAGAAAACATCGCTTCCCTAAATTTGTGTTGAACTTAACCTTCCAAGAGGCCTGCTTGGCCAAGAAAGTTACTTGCTTGTCTCTTCCAAAGAATGTCTTGGGTCACTTACCTTTTCCAGTCTAAGTTTTCCTCAGGAAAAAAAGAATATTGAAGAGACTCATAAACCCCCACCAACCGTGCCCAGAGAAGTTAAACATTGGCTTTAGCACAACCAAGGCACTCGTATTAATGTCCTGTATGATCTGGAGCTAAATTCTTTAATGTGCCTTGGTTTTGTGAGCTGTGAAATAGCGAGACCAGTACCAAGCTAGTCATTTGGCAACCTGAAGCTACTAGGGGAAGAATTCAGCTATATTGCATCAGAGGATTCTGTACTAAAAGGGTTCTTTGAGATCGCCTAGTCCAACACTTTCCTTTTCCAGTTGGAGAAAGAAACTGAGGGTAAAGTGAGGAATTTCTCTCCACTCAGCTAGGCTTGTCCTTAGCAAGCAAACAGACACACCCTCCATCCCTTCTTCTCCCATTTCCCCCACACATTCAAAGCCTTCCCTCCTTGGGTCAGTAGGAACCTGCATAGCTTGAACTCAACTGGTATGGCCTTCCAGAAACCAGGGTCACCTCTGTGCCATAGTGAGGCGTCAGAGAGGGGGATCAGTGGAAAATTGGCTCAATTCAGGGTCTAAAATCAGGAAAACCTGAATTCTAGTAGCACCTTAGATGTTGTTGAGTTTTCAGTTGTGTCCGCCTCTTTGTGACCCCATTTGGGGTTTTCTTGCCAAAGATACTGGAGTGATTTACTATTTCCTTCTCCAGTTCATTTTACAGATGAGGAAACTGAGGCAGACAGGGTGAAGTGACTCTTGCCCAGGGTCACATAACTTGTAAGTGTCTGAGGTCTCATTTGAATTCAGGTCTTCCTGACTCCAGGCCCAGCACTTTAGCCATTGTGCCACCTAGCTATGACCTTGAGCAAATCATTTAACCTCTCAACCTCAGTTTTGTCACCTGTAAAATGGGGAAAATAATAGCCACAGCACTTATCTCACAAGGTTGTTGTGAGAATCAAATGAGGTAAAGCTCTTTAAATCTTTCTAAATATTATTAGTGTTTAAGAAAATTCACTTTTGTCATTAACACTCCTGTGCAAAAATAGCTATCGAAGACTCCAGTAGCTCTGAGAGGGTGGTGAATGTCTCCTAGCTGTCTTTGTCTCCCCAGAGCCTAACACAGTGACCTGGCACATGACAAGCGGTCACAGCATTGAATTAACTTGAAATATATTGACTTCCACATTACGAAGATGACCCGCCCGACGGTGGAAGTAGATTTTGAGTTATAGTGATGGCAGTGGATTTGTGCTAAGTCATCCATGTGTTCCCGTGAGCAATGATATGGTTGTTAGATATGAGAGGCCCATGTGGCCACAGGGCAGAGAACTGTGCTAACTCAAAATCTAGATGCCTGTATAGACAGTGAACCTGTGACCTTACATACATCCATGCCACATTCAAAGCAAAGTAACTATCCTGGGCCAAGCGAAAAAATAAAAAGGGATGTCATCAGTTACAGAAAAATGAGGCCCACCTCAGGTGCATCACTACAGGCGTCATTATATCACTTGGGTACATTATGGGTTAATTGTGCTGGTGACCTGGCAATTGTCTCCATGTTCTAAATTCTTGACCTGAGCACCCACTGTAACACACCTTTTCCCACTACAGCGTAGACAGCAATGTAACTTCACCCTCCTCACTCAAGTGAGAAGGGATTTGGGAAAAGTGGCTTAGGTTGGTGGCAGAGGTATCTTCTACCATATGGCAGCTCTACAAAGGCTGAGATGGAGCTTCTCTCTCCAGGTGACCTAGGAGGGATCAATATGTAAGAAATCACATTTTTTCTATCTTAATGACTTTCTAGATTGTTCATATGTTTGTCAACTCTCCTTATTAGGGTTAATTCTTGATTCTTGGCATATGTGTGTGTGTGTGTGTGTGTGTGTATTCTCCTTTCCCTTATAGACCAATCACTGTGTGATGTTTACTGTTCTCAAATTTCCTTCCCCAACTACTTTTAGTAGGTCCCTTGATCTCTGATCTGTTGGGTTATATATACCAGAGGAATTTTTCCTCTCTACTGACCCTCATCTCCAAATGAGCTTTGCCTCTCCTTCCATAGGTGACATTAGCAGCTTCCAATGCCTAATGGATATCTGCCTTTCTTTTTCAAATCCAATATTGTGAGCCACACTTCAGGTTCTCACTGTTCTCATTTCTGCGCCTTTACTTCTCACCCCAGGGCCTCATTTCACCACAAGATTTAATTATGGGCTCAAATAGTACTTTCTATACTTTTTTATGTCCTTCTTGACATATGTTTTCTGAAATGCCAGTAAATGATTCCATTTGTTCGTATAACTTTTCCCTTTGTTTCCTGAATCTTTTTCACTGCTTGGACTTCCTAGATTGCCTTGAGATGTAAACTAATTGATTTGCTATTTTGTTGGTGAAATTGGTGAAAACCAACATATTGGTTTGCTATTTATGGTGAATTTACCATTTTTCCTCTTGTTTCTTAAAAGCTTGGTTTTCTGTTTTACGGTTAAAAGCTTTACATGTACTTGTCCACTCAGTGAGTAGAGTACTGGCCCTGGGGTCAGAAGGACCTGAGTTCAAATCCAACCTCAGATACTTGACACACTAGCTACGTGACCTTGGGCAAGTCACTTAATTCCAATTGCCTTGACTTCCCCCCTCCAAAAAAAAATATTTGTGCATTTATTTAGTTAAAGTGACAGTATGATAAGTGTGAGGAACACAGGTACTGCAGTCAGAGAACCTGAGTTCAAATCTTGCTTCTGGCACTTAGTACCTGTGTGACCTTGAACAAGTTACTTAACCTCTCTGGGCCTCAGTTTCTTCCTTTGTAAAATGAGGAGTATAGTCACTTAGACACCTGAGGTCCCTTCTAGCTCCAGCTCTATGATCCTATGATCATACCTATGAGGAGGTAGTTTGTGATCTGTAAGAATGAATGCTGGACTTGAATTTCAAAGACCTGGGTTTGATATTGAATATAATAGATTTGTGATAGTCTCTTATATTTAAAAAATGCTTGATCTAGACTCATGGAACCTGGGGTTAAATGCTACCTTGGCTTTTTTACTACCTGTCACACTTTAGAGAAATCCCTTCTCTCCTCTGTGAGTTTGTTTCCTCCTCTGCAAAATGAGTAAATGAGACTAAAAGACCTCTACGATCCATTACAGCTCTAAATCTGTCATTCTGAGACTGTGGGCAAGTCATTTCCCCCTCAACCAGCTTCAGTTTCTGCTATGTGGAAAAAGGAGAACATGACCTTTACATAGTCTATCTGACATGATCATTGTGAAGAAAGAACCTTGGAGATTGTCAAGGACTCCCATGAGATAATCAATGAAAAGGTCCTTGTGAATCTTAAGGCCCCTTTATAAGTGTAAGCCATCATCATCATCGTCATCACTACTATTGCCACCACAGCGACTCCGTCAATTCTCATTATCATGATATAAAAAATTGCCTTTTCCTATTTGAAGAGCGAATTTGATTCTAAGAATGGACATTGCATGTTTTGATCACTCAGACTCTTTTGTTATTGTCATGAGTGTGAGGGAGATATTATTGTCATCTCCATTTTGGTGTTGTTGTGTTCAAGAAGACTATGCCATCAGAGAAATGATGACATGACTTGCACTTGACTTTGTTTGGAGTGAGGGAGGACATCTCCATTTTACAGATGAGAGACAGAGGCTGATTGAGGCTACAGACTTGGCCTGAGTCAAGGAGTTAGTAAGTGCCTGAGGTATTCCCACTCAAGTGTTCCGACTCCAGGGCCGGCACTTAATCCACTAGCATTCTCTGGCAATATCGCATGTTTCAATTGACACATGCTGCAAAGTCATCGAGAAGATATAGTACCCTCTGGCCCTTTCCTTAAATAGGGGAAGGTGAGAGCAGCACGGATCCCCACTGATAGCGTTTGACTTCCTAGTCCACTTGCCCCTCCAGAAGCCACTTCGTAAGTTTGGAAATGTCAAAAGCCTGCCCTTGTTTATACACCAGGAGAGGTTGCGGCAGATGACACATCCCTGGTCCTAGTCCTGACTAGGCAGAGGACCCCTGGGAGAATCCAAGACCTTTTGCTGCTTCAGTGGAGTACACTAGCTTACTCCACTGTGGCCACAAGCCCCCTCCTGGTTACATTTGCCGAAAAGACGCATGTGGATTTGAAAGGAGTGCACCAAGGGAAATTCTTTTACTCTGTGACCTTAAACAATCCAAATTGTTTTCATCTGCCCTTAAGTACACATAGGAGGCAGGCCTCCAGTCAGCAATCTTTTCCTCCATTGCGAGTACTTCATTTTCTCTGATCTGGGGAGCCTTTGTTCATCATCTCAGTGATCTGGGGAGACTAAGCACTAGAGACAAGGGCCTCAGAGCTGAGCTTCAGAGCTTTCAGGGCCTTAGAAGAAATGTTGCCATTCTGTGAGGGTTTGGCCTAGCCCAGTGGAACTTCGCTCTGAGACCAAGTAAGGGGAGGGAGGGAGTCCTCTGGATGCTTGTCTTCTCTGGGAAATGAGGGCCTGATAGGAGCTGATCTCTCCATTTCCTTCTGCTTTTAACATTTTATATATCTGCCTGAAGGTTCAGGTCTCTTCCAACTCTAAATCTATGATCCCATGTGATCCTTTAGCTCCCCAAATGAAGAGACCGAGGTCCCATTGCCCACTGAGCTACTGCCTCACTGCTATGGGACCCTGGGCAAGCTGCCTCCCCACTTGGGACCAGTTTCTTCATCTGTAAAATGAGGCAGGCAGATTGTCTTTAAAGCATCTCCCAGCTCTAACGAAACAATTAATAGCTTCTAAGTCCCCTTTTAACTTTGACATCTAGGCCTATATAAAATGAACTCAGTTTTCTAAATCTGGGCCTGCATTTTCTGGCATGACAGAGAAAATCCTGGCAGGCACACTTGGACTGCCTGGGGTCAAAATGACCACCTGACTTGGCAGCGTCCTTACAGGCTGATTTTCAGCCACAGGTCAACAAACATTTATTAAGATCCTACTGTAAAAAGCCACCTGGTGCAGTGGATAGAGTGCTGACCTTGGAATCCTGTGTTCGCATCCCACCTCTTACAGGGACTAACTTGTATGACCCTCAGGGAGTCATTTAATCTCTGGGTCTCAGTTTCCTGGCCTGTAAAATGAGGGTGATAATAGCAGCTAACTCTTAAAGTTATTATAAGGATCCAATAAGAATACTTGCAAATGCTTTGTAAACCTGCAAATACTATGTAAAATTTAGCTATTGTTATCCTGCCCTAGGTCCTAGGGATAGGAAGACAAAAACAAGCTAGGCACTGTCCTCAAAGGGGTTATATTGACTTGGGGTGGGAGGTGGAGTGGGGGGAATTCTAAGCAGACAGACACAAGGTGATTTAAAGAGGAAGTGCACACTCTCAACAGGATGGGATCAAGAAAGACTTCATGAAGAAGGTGGCACCTGAACTTAGCTTTAGATCAAATACTTAGACTACCTTAGGTTTCAGATTTGAGTTTCTATATTAGATTGTTAAGTGAATAGAGAGATCAAGTTAGGTCAACATCTCTGCCTGTTCTATTATCTTAACTATTGGAAAAAATCCCAGTCCCAACAGGCAGACTTCCTGTTATCCAACTTTCAGTCAATCAGTCAATAAGCATTTAGTGTCTACTATGGATGGGTCAGGCACTGTGCTAAGTACTGAGGATACAAAAAGAGCCAAAGACAATCGCTGCCCTCAAGGAGCTTACAGTCTAATTGGAGTAAGGGAATTTCACCTTATTACTGTAGCCATTGTTTAGAAGAGCATAAGATTGCCCCTATATCAGAGCTCTAGGGGCATGTCTCTGCACATCTTTTTTTGGTGTCAAGGGGCTAGGAGACAGACTTTCCATTAGGAATCAGGGAGAGCTTTTGTGAAACCATCATCCAACCGCTCTTTGAGTGATGATGATTCTTAAGCCACTCACTTTCCCTTCTTTGTCAGCACTCCCTCTGGAGGAAGAATTTCACTTTGGGAGAATTTTCTGGCCTTTGTTTAGCCTCAGAAACAGTCTTGACAAATGCTCTTTTTGGGGTGGAGTGCAGATGTAACCAGTGAAATATTTAAAAGCCAGAATGGCCCAGCAAGTGGGATCTGCATAGAAAATTCTTTCAATAATAGCCCCAATGAGATATTCCCAAATGACATGGAAAGCTCTCTGCTTCTGTTTCCCTTCTGGGCATAGGTGGGCATCAGTAATGCCCCACTTTGGAGGTTGAGGCTTGCAACAAAGACCCCAGGATCAGTTGATGCTATAAAACCTTTAGGAGCAATGGAGTGACTGCGGGAGTTTCCTTTAAAAAGGAGCAGTTCATTCATTCAACCATCAGATGTTTAGAGAGCACCTAATAGATGCTAAGCAACCCAGCAGAGTGGGGAGAGGGGGAGGAGGGGAGAGATGGCAGCAGCAGGGCTTATGCATTCCGATGTGCTGTAGGATTATCCTACATGCAGCCAGGTAGTGGTTCCTTGAGCTGAGTGAGGGTTTCATTTTGGTCTCTGTATCCCCATAACTCAGGGCCTGATTCATTGGATTCATTTAATCAGTGCTTGTTGGATGGAATTGAATGACAGACTGGGAGTTGAGGATCAAGACTAGAGGTAGGGAAACCAGGTAGCAGACATGGGGTAAGAAAGATTATCCATAGGGGTCCTGAATCCAGAACTGTGATAGCACTCAAAAGTCATCTGGTCCAGGGCTTCTTAAACTTTTTTGACTTACAACCACTTCAGCAATTCTTAAATATGGGGTCGAGACCCACAGTTTAAGAAGTGCTGATTCTAGTCCAACCCTTTCATTTTACAGAAGAGGAAACTTGAGGCCCAGGAAGGGGAAGTGACTTACCCAAGATCACACATCAAATCCTAGAACTGTGAGGATCCTCAGAAGCTATCTATTCCATCCCCCTCAAACTAAGTGACTTAGGATCATAGCCTCAGAGATTTAAAACTCGAAAGACCCCAGAGGCTCCCTAGTCATAAACCCAGAAAAAGTGCAGGGACTTGCTAGGGTGCACAGTTAGTACCTGAATAAGACAGAATTGGAAGCTATGTACTCCTGATTCTTTTCACTCTACTATGTTGCCTCACAAGAGCCTGAAATTTGGTGGGAGTCATTTGTAGACAAGGGGAGATATTCAAGGGACAAGGAAATGGAACTCAGAGAGGGTGGAAAATATATATTAATTTTATTCACTCAGTTGAAATTCTATTCCATCTCAACTCCCTTACTCCCCTCCACACCAAACCAAACATTTTCCATCTCTGACATCCTTATGAACTTGCTAGACCACACTGGGAGAGGGAGAAAGAGAGGGAAAGGGGGTGGGGGTGGGGATTTTTTATGCTTTAACTCAGGATTTGCTCACGTTTGCCAGTTTTACTATGCCCCATAGTATTCTCCTGTAAAATGCCATTGGCCACTCTCCAAATGGTGCATTTTGGATGCTTTACCTTCTATGTGAATTTAACATGTTTTGTTTTGTTTTGCTCTGGAGTAGCCCCACTACATTTTCATTTAGAAACATTTAATGTGATCTCTCCATCTTGAAGCATGATTTTTTTTGCTTTAAAATATTTGAAGTTAGATTTTGCAGCAGATGGCCAGCTTGTAAATTAAGATATTCTTGGAAGCATGATTAGTGCTAATAAGGCCTTTCCGAGCAAAGTAGAAGGTCAAGTCTTCGTAAAAGGGCCTTGTTGAATAGGTGACATGGCCTCATATGTTAAAAATCTATTTAGACCTTAATCAGAAGCTATGTGCTCCAAATGCAAAGTGACATGTTTCAACCTTAAGGTTTTAAGGAGGGAATGGTAAAGAAAAGTTCCCTTGTTAAAAAAAGAGCAGCCAGCTAAATCAATTAACCAGAACCCAACTCATCCACTTTTCAGGGGAAAAAAGAAAACAAACATATTTAAAAGTTAGCACAAAAACCCACTTTTGGGGTGTGTCTTATAGTCTGGGGACCACATTCAGTCTAGTCTTTTATACCTCCTCCAGGAAGTAGCCTGGTCCATTGGTAAAAACACTGAATTTGGAGAAGATGATCTAGGGTTCCAGGCCTAGTTATGCTACAGTACACCTACATGGGCTTGGCCGAGTCATGTTTCTACTTTGGGCCTTAGTATGCCTGTCTGTCAAATGAGGAAGTTAGACTAGATGGTCTCTAAGGACCATTCTAGCATTAGAGCTAGAATCCTATATGTGACCTTGAGCAAGTCACCTTTTGGGCAAGTCACCTGCAGAAAACCAGGGCAATTCTCTGGTTTCATCCTCTGTGATTTGATGATACTTCCCCAGCCCTGATCAGTACTGACTAATAGAAAGAACTCTAAAGCTCTGAAAAACCTCCTGTTGTAATAGAAAGTTTTGAGGATACTCACTAAGGCAGGAAAGTAGACTTTGGCATTTCAGAAGAATCTGAAACCATAAGAGTTGAGATCAAAATGGTTTTTTTGGCAACTCTCAGCTATTCAGAAAATGAAATTAATCAGAACCTCAGATACCTACTTCCATTCAGCAAGCATTCTCATTAGTTGAGGTTTGACTATAATTGAGGTCTACCATCACTGAGATTTTTACTGTAAATGTGTTGTTTTCATCCTTTTTAATCTCACTTTCTGGCATAATGTCACCACAATTGTGACTTACATAAATCTACGGAGAACTTAACAGCTAAGTTAGAACGAAAATAGCCATCTCTAAAGTTGACCTGGATTCTTAAAAGATCTAGTTACAAGTCCTCACTCCATTAGAGTAAAGTCCTAGTCAGATGAAGCTGTCTGACTTTAGAAACATTAGAGCTCCATCTGGCACAGGCAGAGCCTTCACTTCCCAGTCTTTGCCTCTCTTCTTTCTCCTGTAGTAAAGAAATGTCTCAGAAAATAAGACATTGCTCCTGAGAGACTAGGGGTGTGGGAGGCAGACCTGAGATGGAGAGAGAAGGAAAGAGGGCAAGCAAGAGAGAAGAGAGAGGGACAGGAGAGAGAGAAAGTGAGAAAGATAAGGGGGAGAGAGGGAAAGAGAGAGAGAAAGGGGAAAAGATAAGAGGAGAGAAGGGGAAGAGAAAGAGAAGGGAAGGGAGAAAATAGGAGAGAGGAGAGAAGAGGGATAGAAAGGGAGAAGAGGAAGAAAGGAGAGGAAAAGTAAAAGGAGAATAGGAGGGCTAGAGAAAGAGGGAGATAGAGAAGAGGGAGGGAGATGAAGAATAAAGGAGGAGAGAAAGAGGAGAAAGGGGAGGAGAGAAAGAATAAAGGAAGAGGGAAGAAGGGCAAAGAGAAAGGGAAGATGAAGAGAGGGAGAAGATGAAAAGAGGAAAGACAAAGGAATAGCAGAGGAGAGGGAAGAAAGAGGAAGAGAGGGTAAGAATGGAGAGGAAGGGAAAGAGAAAAAAGGTTAAGGGAGAGATAAAAAAGGGAAGAGTGAGAGAAGAATGGGGGAATGAATAGAGAGGAAAAGGGAGCAAGAAGGATAGAGGAAATAGGGAGAGAGGGAAAGGAAGGAGAGAAAGGGGAAAAGGCAAGAGAGGATAGAAAGAGGTGGGAGATTTGGGGAAAGAGAGAGAAGAGAGAAAAAAAGAAAGAAAAGGGAAGGAGAGATTTAGGGGTATAGTTCAACCCCGGGGGGAATGGAGTAGGACCAGAGAATACAATAGCATGCATTTGAAAATCTGGAAAAGTCACAGGACAAAATAGATGTTTATTTTTTAATGCTGCCCAGTAAAGAGAGCTGAAGGGGGGAAAAACCTACCCTGAGAGAGAATGTATCAGTGCTTCCTTTTCATGATTTTTCTCCCCTAGATCCCCATGTGACCAAAAGGGCTTCCATCCCCTTCCAGAGTCAGCCTCACTCTCAGCCTATCCTTGACTCTCCTCCTCCTTATTTAGATCCTGAGGCATCGCACAAGGACATACCAAAGTGGGGGGGGGGCTCTTTTGCTCAGAGTAAATGACATGCAGCTGAAGAGGCCCTAGAATCCCTAAGCCAGGTATTTATATTTTCTTTACTATGGAAAAACCCAAAGTGTTGTGAGTGTTGGTGCTGGGCTGTTCTCCATACAGGACTTGTAGGGTCATAGCTCTAGAATTGGAAGGGACCTTAGAACGTTCTAGAATTCAGCCCCCTCATTTGACAAAGAGGAGACTCTGAGGCCCAAAGAGAAGTGACTTGGCTGAGGTCACACTCATAGCAACAGGGATTGGAAAGCAAACCTCCAGCTGGAAAGAAAAGCCAGGCCCAGGGCTCTTTCCAAAGAAGCCCACATTGCTTCTTAGTGACTATCGATGTCATGTGTTCCTAGTGGCATTCCTGCAGGAGCCAGCCACGAAATGGTGCCAAGGTCTGTCTCTCTGTTGATTCTACAGCTTCAGCTTAGCCACCATGAAATAGCTCTGATCAGAATTGTGCTGTTTGCTTATTTGATGTGAAAAGAATTTTTCGCCTTAGAGCCAGCCCTTCCTCTGACCTTTCTTTTCCCCTTTGGGGTGGTGGGGGTGGAGTGGGGTTTGGTTTTGGCTTGTTTCAGATGTGAGTGGGTGGTATAGTGTGTGCTCAGAAAAGGTATGGATTTATTAGAGGAAAATCCTTCTTGGGCACATAGTGACCTTTAGAGAAACACGTTTTAGAGGAACTTTTTGAGCAAATTTAAGAACTATGTAATGTGGAATATTCATTGGTGAAGGGGGCAGGGGCAGGGGCTGGGAGCCACTAATTCCATGCTATTCTAATTTACTGTTGAGCTATGTAAACAGGCAGCCTACTATAATGGATGGAGGGGCAGCCTCACAGCCAGGAAGCCCTGGAGTCCAAGCCTAACACATACAAACCGTGTGACTCTGGACAAGTCCCTTCAGATTTCCCGCGTAGATGAAATCACAGGTTTGAACCCGCCCCACAAAAAAGTCTCTGTAAAGGGAAAATATTTCTCCGGAATTCTGGTGTGACATTTTAAGAGCCCCAATCTTCTTACTCCATATGCCTTGGAATAGCCCTATTTTGACAGAGATTTATCAGGTTTTTATTATGTTCTGAGTGGGGACCTGGTCCTAGCCTTCAAGAAGATGACAGTCTAGTACGGTTATTTCTGTGCCCAGAAAGAACCCATCATGCCCAGCAGAACCTAGGAAGTCCCCAAGATCTTTACAAAGGGCAGAGAGGTCTAAGGAGGGAGAGCACTTTTCTCCTGAGGGGATGAGGGCAGGCTCCATGAAGAAAGTAGCTTACAAATGGTAGGAAGGTCTAGTTTCATGAGAAAGTATTCTTTAGTCTTGATCATCAACGTCATTAGTAAGTAATGGGTTCATCTTAGAAGAAATGGGAAGAAAGCTTTTTTATGTCTTCAGGATGGCATTCTCAACCTATACAAACAGGACAGCATTGGAAGCCCCAAGTTAATCCTATATACTTTAAAAGAAAAGCAAGCTCTCTGTTAAGAGAGTCTGCAGTTTTCTGTTCCACTCCAATGTATATGGAAACGTCCATTTTATTGGGTGCTGAGTAAGTTCAGAATTCTTTTTTTGAAAAAAGAATGACATTCTAATCCAGAGATTCTTAACTTTTTGGGTCATGGACCCCATTTGGCAGCAGTCTGGTAAACCTGTGAACCCCTTCTCAAAATCAGGGTTTTAAATAATTGAAGGAAATACTAAGTTTCAGTTAGAGGTTTGTGAAAATAAAGATGTCATTTTTTTCCCATCCAAGTTCATGGACTCTCTGAGAGATCAATGGACCTCAAGTTAAGCATCCCTGTTCTAAATACTTTTTTGAGTTACCGGTAAGACTGAAGAAAAGACTCTAATAAATCTCCCAATTATTCCCATTCCAGGTAGAAACAACATTGAGTGGGGGTGTGTGAGGAGAGACAGAACAAAAGTTTAAAAGCTTGACTCATAGATCATCAGATGTTAAATCTGAAAGGTACCCTAGAGATCTATATAATTGAACACCCTTGTTTTCAAAAGGACGAGACTTGAGACACTTAAACAACAGCTCAATATCATATCTTTTCAGAATTGTCCTTGGTGCGGTTAATGAAGCTCTTTGGCTTCGCTCTTCCTACCTCTAGCCCACCCTTTTTTTCCCAAATAGCCTTTTTCTTTGGTTTTTGTCCTTTTGTTTGGCTCAGAAGCCATTTTGAAGAATCTGTAGGAGGAAAAGGGGTTTGCTTCTTCTCTGGAAGGTTTAGGCACCTAGTAGAGTTCATGATGATATATGGATGGTTTGATTGGCCAAGCTGCTGACCTTGTCCTTTGCAAAAATGGAGGCAGTCAAATTGGGAGAGAGAGAGAGCTAGACAGAGACAGAGAGAGAAAGAGAAATAAATATGAGCCAGGCTCCATCCTTCCTAGTGTCTTCGTGTGTGATAAAAAGGAATCTGTTAGTACTACATTTGGAAAACTAACATACAGTAGAGAACTAATCTTATTTTAGGAATAAGATACAAATATTAGGCAGCTTGGAGTGGTGGCTCCAGGGCCAGCCTTGGAGTCAGGAAAACCTGGATTCAAATCCTGTCTCTGATTCACACCAGATATGTGACCCTGAGCAAGTCACTTAACCTCTGTGTTCCCAGGTACCTCCCTATGACCATAAGTCATAGACAAGTACCCATATGCATTGATGGTGGGAGTTTCCACACAAGTAATTTCCTATACCCAGGAAATCACAAACAAATATACATTTTCCAAACAGAGGTATAAATAGCCCCTTGCCCGGCACATAGTAGGTGTTTAATGAATGATTAATCATTGATTGATTGATATGGCTCTTATAAAATACTGGAATATTTTTGTACCCACTGCTAGCTCTCACAAAGGTACAAGATGCCACAGGATCATAGACAGAGAGCAGAAAGGGGACCTCAGAGGTCATCCAGTCTAACTCGTTCATTTTAGAGATGAGAAATTGAGTGACTGTCATTTCCTCCTGTTAGACTCCCTCAGATCTGGAACTGGGTTCTATTCATCTTTCTGGGCCCCCTTAACACATAGAAAAGAGTTTGTTGAATAAATGAATAGTCACTGTTGGGCTCCTGTCTTTGGTCTAGAAGACCTCTTGAGAGAACTTTCCAACAGTGAGAAAGACCTGAAGATGACATTTTAGAATGAGCTCTGTTCTCAATATCTCACCATTTTAGGAGAGTCATTCCACTTGCTAAAGTCTTAGTGGGCTGATGGAGTCAAGGGCTTTGTTTTTCAGTCTACTATGAACGTCTTTTCTAACAGTAAGCCTAGTATTTCTGGCTCAGCAAAGTGCCTTGCATGATTTCTACGTGCAGTTCATTACACGTCATAAATAAAATATGAAGCTAATTGTGGGAAAGTCAAAAATTACGGAGCACTCCTTAGAGGAAAGCCATTAGGAGCTTTTTGTATGCTAGAAGGGAGAGTATTACAGGCCATACTTTTTCATATAATAGGAACCTCTTTAAATGTTTTGGTTATTATAGGCTATCCCACCCTACCTCTCACCCTTCCAAAAAAAAATTCTTGAGCCATCCTAAATCTGAAAGTGAGCTTGATGGGATAAATTCAGATCCTAAGCAGATTTATTCATGTGCTATGTCACTTATTTAATATGGAAAGGAAGTGTATCATAGTGTCTAGAGCACTGGCCTTGAAATCAGAAAGATCTGGCTTTGGTTCCCATCTCAGACATGAACTAAGAACTAGCCATGTGACCCTGGGCAAGTCAATGAACTTCTCTGATCCTCAACCTCCTTATCTGTAAAATGGAGATAATAAAAGAAATTACTTAGCGCAGTTGTTTTGAGAATCAGATGAAAAAAGAATGTATGCAAATTGCTTCATAAACCTTAAAGTGCTAGATCATGTGAACTGCTATGATTATTATTGGAAATTAATTGTGCGGGTTGGTAAGTTTCTTGTACTTATTCACAAAACCAAAGTTAAAGTAGATGACCCTTCCTGTCCTTGGACAGTAGCAGTGGTCATCCATTTAATCATTCAATCAGTACCTATTCAGACAAGTGCTAGGGGATAGAAAGATGTAGAAAACTCAATCTCTACCCTCAAGGAAGCTTATAACGTAGTAACGGGCAGGAGCCGTGGCCAAATTCCCTGGACCTAAAGGAAATTGTGCGATGAGTGTATCAACCATTTAATTCAAACTGAGAGCTAAAGGAAATATACTTAGAATTGAATACTGTGTATAGTTACCACCACTATGACATATGGTTGTTTATTCCAGGCATATAATAAAGAGAGTCAATTTCATTCGTTTTTTCCTCTCCTGGGAATTTCTGGTCATCAGTTCTGTGGAATGTTAGATTTGTTGTCCTTAAAAATCAAGTGCAGTACTTAAAAGAAAACCAAAAAATAACAGAATATTCAACATTTTGATCCAGTGATTCTGTTTCTGAAACTCATTTACACTTGTTCTTTCTCTTTATTTCCCAAAACTCCTTGTATCTGAGTAGGGCCAGAAGTTAGGAGATGCACAGAAGGATGGTACAAACAAATGACTTACCCAAGGTCACACAGTAACTAAAGTCTAGGCCATCTTACTGACCACCTAACATATTCTTTAACTTTCTAGTCACTTAATGATTCTTGCTTAATCAATAGAAAAGCAAAGGATGATAGATTTAGAGCTAAAGGGGACCTTAAAGACCCCCACACCCATTATACAGATAAGAGAACAAGCCTAGGGAGGGGAAGTGCTTTACTCAAGAGATCACATAGGTAATGACAGATGTGAGATTTGAACCCAACTCTGCTGATTCCAAATCCAGCACTCCTTCTCCTTGCACTATGCTGATGTATAGGAGTCCTGCTACTCCACAACCTTTGAACTGCACTAGCTTTTACTATGAATGATACTAGATTATTTAGCATTGATTTATCATTATTGCTAGCATTGAAACTATATTTATCCTTTTCAGTCAAAGCCTACTGGGTGTGCTCTTCAGATTCTTTGTGTCTAGCTGCCTAATCTGTAAGTTTAAGTGATCCTTGACATCTATGCCCATGCTAGATAAATGTGTACACAGAACTCCTTCCCATGTGACTGCACATGTAGGAATTACTGACCAAAGTTTAGAGTCTCGATGGCTGGCTGCCCCTTTGAAATTGTGGCATTGCACCAACTGGTGGAAGGGCTCACATCTTTCCAGGACCCAACACAGAGCCTTCACACACAGTAGGTGTTTAAGAAATGTCTCCTGAATCAATTATCTTTGAAAGTCAACCTGGAGGATTAGCAGGCACCCTGACTGGCTGGCAGGCAGGTATCAACTGCACCAAGCCTGCAATCAGAATGCTGGGGTGTGTGCTGTACCATATAATAGACTATTCCAAATATTTACATTGCCCGGGTCCCTTTTTTTCACCTGAGATTGTAGTCCAGATTGGACGCTGAAGGGCTGTTGTCTGTGGTCAGGTACCAGTTTAATGGATGAACGTATTGCAAATGGGATTTTGTGTTAGGTAATTATGGACCTTAGAGACTTGCGTAGTTAATTGCCCCAAAGCTTGGGATCTGAGGGGGTGGCCAGCTTGACCTAGGCAGAAGTCATCCGGTATCATTGACCAAAGACCTGTGATTGCTTTTCCCAAAAAATGTAAATGTCAACATCATTTATTATGCTATATGGGAACTTTCTATCAGGTATTTGCATTTTTTATCTATTTCAACATAATAGCCATAGAGTTGGAAGGGATTTTAGAGGCACAGCTCCTTCATTTGATAGAAGGGGAAACTGAGGCCCAGACCAGTGGGGAAGGCTCATACAGCAAGGTAGTGGCCCAAGAAAGGCCTATACCTGGGTGTCCTGACTCCCGCTATACTAGGACATATATGCTATGAAATCCTAACATCGATTTGGAAGGCCATACCTGCCTTCCTCACCTCAGAATCCTTAGCTTCCTTGAAAGCCCAATTTAGGTGCCCCCTCCTAGTGCCCCCTCCTACAGGAAGTCTTTCTTGATTTCTACTCTTCCCTTCCCTCCCTCTTAGTCATTATTAATTCTCTCCCTGCTCTCTCCTCCAATCATCATATATGTGCTTATATGTTTACATGTTGTTTCCCTCTGGTAGAATACAAACTCCTTGAGGGCAGGGCCTAGTTTTGTTTTTCTCTTTCTGTCATGCAGTACCTTTCACATATTATAGCTGATATTTAAGAAATGCTTGTTTCCTATGATTGAGTCCACAGAACTTCTTGGACCCTCCTTCTCTGGGCTATGCCTTGATCCTTCCTAATATGAACTATCCAAAAAGGTCTAAATGTTGTTGAGATTTGTCAAACATGCTGTGGCCAGGAGTCTTTTTGTGGGCAAAGGTGCATGTTTGCATTTGCCCATTCTCTTAATGGATTGGGGTTCAGAGTATGGTTTTGTTGAGAGGCTACTCTTTTCTCCCTTCCCTCCGAGGCTTTCATTGTCATACGTAACGGTAAAAAGTAGACAGCACTCCACCATCATCATGGCCTGATTAAGCATACTGCCTTGCTCCTGAATGGCAATGCTGTATTTGAAAAAGGTCTCTGTTCTCTAGTGATAATAATGGCCCCTGCTAGCTATCAACTATACAAGGCTGGTTCATTCCAGGAGTCCCTCTGCCCAGAAGTCTCCATTGCTGTGCCCTCTGGGTTTTGCCAGCCTGCAAATGGCCAGGCCTTTGGGCTTGTCCTCCCATGTGATATACTCCTCTTGCCCTGCCCCCTTCCTCCACAGGGGTATTCCTCTGCCCCCAGCCACCACCTAATTTGACATGATTTCCCTTCTAAACAAGTAACAAACCCCTGTGGGATAGCAAACACATTTTCAGAGAAGCTAACTCTAAAAAGAATTTATAATTATTTAGGAGAGGGGTGATGTCTAGAATTGTAACCTCATTGGTAGAGGGAACTCCCCCGACTAATAAAGGTCAGCAACTGGTCTGTAATATATACTTTTAGAGGTTGAGTGACCTACCCAAGGTTATAGGACTAATGTGTGTCAGAGGCAGGACTCAAACCCATGTCTTCCTGGGTCTAAGGCTAGCCCTCTAACCACTATGTCATTTTGCCTAGGGGCAGCTAGGTGGGGCAGTGGATAGAGCACTAGTGCAAGAGTTAGGAGGACCTGAATTCAAATGTTACCTCAGACACTTGACATTCACTAGCTGTGTGACCTTGGGCAAGTCACTTAACCCCAATTGCCTCATCTTGGCTCATCTCCAGTCATCCTGATGACTATCTGCTCACTGGATTCAGATGGCTCTGGAGGAGAAGTGAGGCTGGTGACCTGCACAGCCCTCCCTCACTCAAAACAAAGTCAAGTGCAAGTCAAGTCATTATTTCTCTGATGGCATGGTCTACTTCAGCAACGAAGGATGAACACACATTTTGCCTAAAACACAGCATAGTGGAAAGAGTATGAAATTCAAACCCATACCTTTTTGATTCTGTTTTAACCTTAAGATTTAGTGGGTTCCCTGGGCAAGGCATTAATATTTCTCAGAAATTTCTCAGTTTCCTCATTTGTAAAATGGGGAGAATAAGAACTCCAGTAGCTTCCTCACCAGACTATTGCAAGGCTCAAACATATATATGAGAAACCCAACACTATGTAAATGTTAGCCCACTGAGCTTGGGTGTATTCCCATTTTGCATATGAGCAAACTGTGGTTCCAAAGGATTAATGCCTAGCTTGGCCAGAGGCCCGTGGCTAGGAAGTGGCATCAAGCCTGTACTTGAACTATGATCATCCACTTTCCAGGACAATCCTCACTTTCCTCTGCTGTTCACGGTACTTTAGACCCCTTGGTGTGCTTTGAAGAACATAGAAGAATGAAGTTATCTTAGAAGCAAACCATATTGAATTATTTTTATGTCGTATTATTACTATTATTATTAGGAGGAGGACGGAGTCTATTCAAGTCTGATAGAAGTGAATTAGGATACCATAATTCATTTCTCAGTATAATTCTGTCAAATATTCAATTTAATCCAACAAACATTTAATAAACACCTATGGTGTACTATCTGTGGTAGAGCATTCTGAGCTCCTATTGGTCTGATCAGATGCACTGAAATTTGACTTTATCATGGTGATGTTATTTGGATCCTCTTTGAAGACAAAGGATAACAACCAGCTGAGCATGGTACTAAGTACTGGGGAAGGTATAGAGTTAAATAAGACTTAGTTTCTACCTACATGGAGTTTATAGTCTGGAGGCTTATAGAATCCTAGAACTGGAAGAGACTTCAGAAACTATCTAGTCCAAATCTCTCATTTTACAGGGGGAAAACTGAGGCCCAGGGAGGGAAAGGGACTTGTCCAAGGTCATACTTGGTCTAGAGCTGGAAGGAACCTCAGCGGCCTCCATCCAAATCCCTCACACACACACACACACACACACACACACACACACACACACACTTTACAGAGGAGGAAATTGAGGCCTAGGGAGGGCAAGTAAGTTTCCCAAGGCCACACAGGTCTTCAGATGTCATATAGTATCAGAAGTAGAATTTGAACCCATGTCCTCTGATTCGATTTTTCCACTATGGCAAGACTCCAACATGATTTTCTGTGATGAATAGTGTAAATGCATTGGAAGGTGACAAAACAAAGCATTTGAGAAGTCATAGGGAGAAGGAAAGTTGTTACTGGAAAGAGGGATCAGGGCGAGCACCATGGAGAAGGTGGCATCTGAGTTGGGGTGTCAATGAGCAGCAGATATGAAGGGGGTGCGAAAGGCGGACACACATTATTGTCATTTGGATTAACTCTGAAGTTTAGAGAAGAAAACCTTTCAAATTTTCATAAAACCACCTTGATTTTGCAGACACCTCAGTGGTAGGGTTCTTTGCTTTCTCCTTATCATAAGTAACATCTTCACTAATGGACAAGCATAAAGAGTTGTGGATTTGGACTCTGAGGACCTGAGTTTCACTCTCAGCTCTTTCTTCTGCATCCCAGCTCTGTGACTTTGGCCAAGTGACATCCCCTCTGGTCTACCCCTACATCTACTATCTTAAGACCCATAAATATATACATAAGGAATAACTTAGCCTAGAACACTTTCTTGTTGCAACTGTATCACTCACAGAATATCACTCCCACTATATATCACTCATACGATACTATGTATCACTTATGGGATACATAGAAATCTCACTTGAGCTAGAGTGTTCTGTTTTCTGAACCTTCTTGGATAATTCCTTCCATTGATAGCCTCTCTCTTTTTGCATTTCTAAATAGGCATCATTTAATGCTGGGTTGCAGGGTGGGACGGGGGGAGGAGCAGAGAAGAACAGAGAGAACTGATGCTTTGAAATACGCTTTTTCTTCCATTTGTAGCTTAAGCATGTTATATGACCTTTGTGGCTGTTAAAAAGATGAATCCATGTTGGGAGTTTAGAAATTCATTCTCGACCACCTCCACAAGTGCTATTAATTATTCCATCTTCTTTAAATCAAAGCCTCATATCTGATCACTGTCTGTGGATGACCACGTTGTTCTTTTAGTACTGGCAACAATTTCTTCATGGTCATTATTGAGTGCTGTTAATTGCATGCAATGAACTTGGCACCAGAGTTTCACTGAATAACTTTGAGCCAGAGAAGGGGGCAGTAATAATTGACCACTCCTTGAAAGGTCTTCTCTGAGGACTCATTTTGAGTGCCAGATAACTCTGGCTTCTCAAAGCTTGTGTCAACTATATGCGAGCTCTGGCAGGTCTCACTGACATTCCTATGGCACTTAAAAGTCTGCAATGCCTGTTGACATTCATGATATCTCCTGAATCTCAGAGAACCCTTTGGGGTAAGTTCTGCAGTGATCATAAGCCTCATTTTACAGAAGAGGAAACTGAGGCTATTAGAGGTTAAGCAACCCCAGCTCTATCATTTACTAAATGTATGGCCTCAGGCTAGTCACATAACCTCTGTGTACCTAACCTCTGTGTACCACATAATCTTGTGTAAAATGATGGGATTCAGCTAGATGATCTCCTGAGTCCCTTAAAATTCTCAATCTATGTGATCCTATGATCTCTGATGCTATAATTGTACCAGGGTGGACTTTAATAGAAGGCAGAGCAAGAAATTGTATGTGCAGTCCAAGTAAGGGGGAGACTAACTGTGGGCAGCATTCCTCAGAAGCAGATTGGTCACTTGGTTGATGAATTTTGTGTCCACAGTGATGCATAAATTGAATTTTAAAAATGTTTAGTAGTCCTCATTCTTGCCTAGTCCTTTTCCACTTATACCCTGATCGTAGCAGTGGTGAGAAAAGGGGAACTGAGGCCCCTGAGAATCACAAAGACCTCTCATCTTCTGCAAACACCAGTTTAGCTGTTAGCACTCTTGATGAGTAATGACCTGAACCACATCCTTATTGTCATTCTCCCTATAAATGACACCAAAAGATAGAGACACTATGCGGATGCTCAGGGTGGCTCCTAGTTTCTCCTCAGAGAAGCATGTGGAAGGATCAGCTGAGTTGCCTTCATCATGTGCCCAAAGTTATATTGTTCCATACAATCCTTAGGGACCTAACTGTGCTGTGCCCATGAGGCCACCTTGAAGATAATTGCAGCCATTGGAGAGGATGAAGTAGAGGACCCTTTGTAGAAACTGACATGAATAAGGTCAAACATATATACCTTAATACATGGTGACTTCAAGAGGAAAGTGAGCAGAGGAAAGCATTTGGATGGGCAGGGAAATTAAGAAATGAATGAGGCTTTTAAGAAGTAAAAGACTCCTCTAGATGCTTCATGCTTGCACATCAATGAATATTTTCTTCAGAAAGAGACTTGTAGGGCACTGGGCATGGTGAACATAGTTCAGCACCATAGAAAATGAAAATTATTATTTGTAATCAATACTGTAACAACTGGTTATTGCTGTGGGAGTCATTATGGAATCCACTGGTGGTGGGCAGTCAGATCACCCACTGGTACAGAAGGGCAAAGCCATTCCCAAAATGGAAACAAGAATAAAAATGAGAAGACACTGTGGGCATTTGTACTAGCTCTAACCCAACGTCTTCCAACAATCTGTTAACTCTAAAAATAGGAAATAAACAAAAGCAAAGATATTGACCATGGAGATAACTTTGTTGATCTATCTGCTCGGTATCAGCATCAAACAACACATAAAATAGGGGAACATATGGTCACCCAATACATTTGCCAGTAGCATGGCAAATCAAAGAGAAGAGGGATTCCCTAGTGATGATAAAGTTTCCTAGTTGTTGCTTTTGGTTGTGGATGATTGAGGATCCTAGAATTATAGGCTTAGAGTTGGAATGGACCTTTAAGGCCACACCTCTCTTTTTTATAGATGAGGAAACTAAGGCACAGAGGTTAAGTGAATTACCCACAGTTACACATCTGGTTTGAGTGCCTTAGCCACTATACCATGCTGCCTTGAATTGGGTTGATTGCATTGAGCCCTAGAATGTTATGTTGCCATTCATGATCATTTGGAAGATACCATCCTGGCCATCTCACTTAGAAAACTGAAAATGTCACATATCACATGCAGTGACTTGAACTAGAGAACTGGCATGAAAGATACCATCAAGGACCCATGTGACCAGAAAAGGAGGTGGGCTAGTCATGGAGCAAGAGGGAGGGATAACACATGGACAGTCCAAGAAGTCTTAAAGAACGATTTTGTTTATGTTCAGTCATTTCAGTCATGTCTGACTCTTTGTGACTCCATTTGGGGTGGTTTGCCATTTCCCTCTCCAGCTAATTTTACAGATGAGGAAACTGAGGCAAGCAGGGTTAAGTGACTTGAAGGGTCACACAGCTAATAAGTGTCCTCATTTCCCCATCCATTTACTTGACTTTTGAGCTCTTTGTCAAGGTAGTTCTCTGCCTCCAATGGGGGTGGGGGGGGTATACTGTCAGCCACTCTATCCCCCCACAATCTGTGGGCCTAGAGTTCCAGAAACAGTAGCTGCAGCTGTCCCTGCTGCTGCTGTGGCTGCCTCGGATTCCTCCACCCCCTCCCCACTCTGCCAGCCTGGGGCTGGGGCTGAACCACTCCACTCTCCTTCAATGGTCCCACAGACTTTTCCCACTGGCCTTCCAATTTGTCCTTGGTGTTTTGGGGTCCTGAAGTCTGGAAACTGCCACAGGTGTGAGAGATTCAGACTCCCCAAGGCCTGTTCAGGTCCCCTTTATGCACTCACAGCCCATACTGGCTTGCACTCTGCTCCCAGAGTGGCATGATAGACACTTCCCAGTGACCTTCCAGGCTGTCTTGGGCTGGAGATTTGATTCACTCCATCATTCTGTGGGTTCTGCAAACATGTATTTGGCTAGGTTTGTTGGGAGTGCTCTTGAAATCAGTGCTGTTACTCCACCATCTTGACGCCACCCCCTAGTAAGTGTCTAAGGATGGATTTGAACTCAGGTCTTCCTGACTCCAGGTAGCACCCTATCCATAGCACCACATCAAAGAATCATAGGAAGGCTTCTATAACATTGGTTGGATCCTTGGTGGAGGAATTATGGAAAGCTGGACAAAAATCTCTGCACAGAAAGAGTGTTCATAACAGGTTGTGATCAGCACCAGTGGAAGGCATACCCACCCCCTTGAGATCATGGAGCCATCACAGCATAAGTAACTAGCTATTAACCCTTTTACTCATGTTATCATAGCAGACAAATCCCAAGAGGGACCACAAGTATATTCCATATGTTAAATACAGTGGCACTTTTAGCTAAAGTGACTTTTTTATAGTATCCGAAAATTGAGCCAACTTGTGGGTTCTTTGCAGACAAAAGCAATCATCTCATTTGGCACAAATTATTTCTTAGTTTTTTAAATAACAATTTTATATGTTTTCAATATTTGTTTGCCAAGTTTTCTAGAAGCATTGAATGCCACAGCCAGAAAGAACCTTAGAGACCATCTCCTCCAACCCCTTAACAAAGGAGGAAACCAAGATTAACACCAAGAAAAATAACAAAAACCTTTATTTGTTGACCTCTGAGAAGGTCACACAAATAGTAAGTTGTAAAGTGGAGATTTTTACTTAGGTGAGGAAGGAAAGGGTGAAAGGAGAGAGAAAAGCATAAATGGGTTGTGAGGATGGGTGAGGAATAGGATGGAAAGAAAGACACAGTAATCATAATTGAATGTGAATAGAATGTGAATAAAACTCTCCCATAAAACAGAAGTGGATAGCAGAATGGATCAAAAACCTTAATCCTACAATATGTTCTTTATGAGATTTTTACCTAGGTCTCTTGACTTCCAATACATTACTCTTTCCACTAGGCACCCAATGCTTACTATGAAAAGGCCCTGTGCTAAACTTTAGGACCACAAATATAGAAAACAAGACAGCCTCTACCTGCTCTTAAGGAGCTTACAAATGGAGGGCATTAGGAAGGTCTCCCTATAAAAGGTGGCCCCTGAGCTGAGCCGTCAGGTGTTGGAAGAGGCAGAGAAGGGGAAAGAGTCCATCAAACGCATGGAGGCCAACCTTTGAGAAGGCAGATTGCTGGAGAAGGGACACTCTAAGAGGTAACTGGAGCACTGGGTCTTGGGTCAGATGATCTCTGGGTTCAGATCCCAGCTCTAATACTAGCTGTGTGACCCTGGGCAAGTCATTAAACTTCCCTGGGCTGACTAGAAAATGAGGCAGTCAGACTAGATGACATCGAAGGGTTCTTCTTCCAAACCTCAGTTTCTTCATCTCTGGAAGGGGACTAATAGTAGCATCTACCTCACAGGTTTATAATGAGGCCTGAAAGGTCAGAAAGTAATTTGCAACTTGAAAGCACCACAGAAATGTCAGCGATTATTAGTATTCTTATTCCATCAATCAATCTATGGTCCTTTGATCTTGAGGACCTCAAAGAAGACCAAGTGAAAGAGATCGGACTAGACTTCGGCCTCCAGATTCCCCAGTCCAGTGTTGTTTCCATTCTACTTTTTGAGATGGCCATTGTTCTCAGTTGGCTTGTTTGAAGAGAAAACAATGAGGCATCATCCAGTTGCCTGCCTCTGGGGATTTGGCTCTCTGTTACTACTCAAACATACCTCTTTCTGCTAACCTTCCTAGTCAGGATATAGCAGAAGGAGTTTGTCAGGTGGGATCCCTTTCTTCCACCCTCCTCCATTCACTGACCCCATGTGTATTTCAGAGGCTTTGGGCTCCAATGCCATCCCCATTGCTATGGCAGACCATGCATTCTTAAGTAACTTGTTATTGACCACAGATTGAGTTAATATTTTTCTAGGGAATGATTGAAAGTATTTGCTCAGACAAAAAAAGGGGGGGGGTCAGTTTCAGTGTGAGTAGCAACTCCTCTTTTTTATGATTTGTTTGCACTTCAGAAAATTCAAAGTGCAGGTTCTTTGTTCCATAAATGGAACAAGGTCAAATTCTTCCTCATTTGGAAAGTAATTTTTAATGTGAATGAATATGGATGCCAGGGCCCTTGGGTGACGTGCCCCTAAAAGGGGAGACATTGCTGCTTTTCTTATGAGGAGGCAGCCCAGGCTGCAGACACCTGCAAGAGTGCCCAGGCATTGTTATTATCTGAAAGCATTGTGGGCAGCTGTTGACTGACCAGCTTCATGGAATTTTCCTTGCAGTTTATGTGAGCAGGTGGAAGGGAGACTGCAGCTTCTCCTCAGGTGCAATAATCTGGGGACAGGAAGTGATCTGGGAAGTTCAGATGGGTGTCAATAGGTTAATTAATGGTTACCCAGTGGGGGCTGTGGTTTATCTCTGGCCTCTCAAAGGCTCCAGGTGCCAACCTAGGCAGAAAGGTGATCCGACCTTGGGGTAGGATGGGACCAGGGGATGTCTGAGCCACCCCCCTCTAGGATAGCTCAGAGTCTCTGAGATGGGATCAAGGTCTGTGAGTTTGTCCATAGCCTTGGGGTACTGTGATCCCTCCCATCTGTACTGAGGAACCAGGTGCAAAGAATCCTCTCAGCACCCTCGGAGGATAATAAGAACAGATTTTCATCTACATGTAGAGATAGGAAGGGAGCAGCAGGAAAGCAGGCTTGACCCCTGGTACAGCCTACATTACTGATTTTCTGGCAGTTCGTTGGAAATAGACAGGCATAAACACCTTCCATCATGCGCCTACTATTGTTCTCTTCTCAGAGAGAAAAAAGAAAACTGTGTAAAAAGGAATAACAAGAGGCGGAAGTCAGTGCCTAGTGGAAAGGCACTATCTGGAGTCAGAGTACCTGGAAGGAGGGGGAGCGGTGTATGGGGAGGAATGGGGGGAGGGGGAGAGAATCTCAGCTTTATTACTTAACACCTGGGTCCCTCCCTGGGCCTCAGTTTCCTCCCATGTAAAAACAAGGGGTTTAGACTACCCAGGGTTCTTACCCAGGGATCAATCAACTTGTTTTTTTTAATATTTCAATAATTATATTTCAGTATAATTGGTTTCCTTTGTAATCCTATGTATTTCATTTTATGCATTGAAAACCATGATTCTGAGAAGGGCTTCCTCAGATGGCCAAAGGGGTCCAGGACATAAAAAAGTTAAGACCCTTGGCCTTGATGGTTTCAGAAAGTTCTTGGAGTTCGAAAATTCTGCAGTTAGCATTGAGTCCTACCCAGTTATTCTTGTATGTTATTAATGACCATTGAACTGGAAGGCAAGAAGCAAGTTGTCATTCCAGGTTCTGCTGTTCATGACCTTGCACAATGACTTTCCCCCATCTGGGCCTCAGTTTCCTCCTTTATAGAACTGAATTGAACTAGATAGCCTGTAAGCCTCCTTCAACTTAGATGTTCTAAGAATGAAAAGTTCTGTTAGCGAGGTGTTCTTGTCATTGTTGTTGCTTACTTTAGTAAAATTGTGAATATTTCAATGTAGTCCAATAGGCACTTTTTAAGCACCTACTATGTGTAAGACATAGGCAGCTAGGTGGCACTACAGTGGACAGAGTGCCAAGCCTGGAGTCAGGAGGATCTAAGTTCAAATTTGACCTCAGATACTTCCTAGCTGTGTGATCCTGGGCAAGGATCTGCATCTTGCTTGCCTCTGTTTCTTCCTCTGTAAAATGAGCTGGAGAAGGAAATGGCAAACCACTCCAGGATCTTTGCCAAGAAAACCCCAAATAGGGTCACAGAGAATTGGAGACAACTGAAAAATGACTGACCAACAAGAAAATGACATTTGGTGACTCACTCAAGGTCACAAAGCCAATCAACCAACAGTCATTTATTAAGCACTTATTATTTGCCAAGCTCTGTGGTAGGCCCTAGAGATACAAATACAAAAAATAAAATCATCTGACTGAACTACAAAGTAAATGGTAAACCAAGGCCGGAGCCAAGGTATTCTGACCTCTCCATTATGCCACCACTATCCTGTGATGTCTCGAGGGTACCAGTTACCCTAGGAATGCTAGGCAGGTGCAGGTTGGCTTATCCATCAGACTGCATGCCCGGCCACTAGGAAACAATGTAATAGTTGGTATATGGCACATCGTGATTTTCAAAAGGCCTGATGGAACAATGTACCATCCCATGCCCCCCCAACCCCATTTGAAAAAAAAATCCAACTTCTGTTGAGTACCTTTATTCAGTGTTTCTTAACAGGCAAATTTTGATTATTTGTAGCTAAGCAGAGGGATGCCATGAAGACTTTAAACAGTTGATTCAATTGTAATTATGTTTGACAAAATGTGTTTTTTTTCTTTTTCACCCCCCCCCCCCCCGCCATGGTATCAGATTTCTTTGAAGAGACAAATCATTCTCCAAACAGCTGTTTGTATTAAGATCTTATGACTGACAAGCTGGAATTTTCAGCTTCCTCGGTTTCCTTTCTTCTTCTGAAGGAGAGAAGGAGTAGCTCTCCCTTGATCATAAAAAATACATTTCACAGGGCTCTCGAGTCTATTAAAATTTTCCACAACAAAGTACACTGGCAGTCTCATACCCAATAGCCTCCACACACCCATAACCCCAGTGACTTAAGTGGGATTTAGAGGCCCGCCTGGGCTACTTTGTCTTTCAATCTCGCCCGCACTTGCTTGAAAAGCCTGAAAAGAGACCGAGGAGATGGATTGAGTTCTGGGGAGGTGGGTGATTGTGGCCTCTTTTTTTTAAGTGGTCTGCAACTTTTTCCATTGTCCACCATCAGCTTTGGGGATGTATATGCAGTCCCGAAAATTCATTTCCAATTTTCTCCCACCATTGCTTTTGTCCTTTCTGGGAGACCTTGAAAGATAGTAGATTGTGAGACCTTCCAGGCAAGGGGTAGAGAAAGAGTTTCACGTGAAAGAGAATCTTGAGCGTAGGAGCACTAATGAGTTTCTACTTTGAATCACTTTCCTATTTTTCTGACTCACTAGCTGGGGCAAAAGACCACAGCAGAAATGAATGATTTGATTTCCCAGACTTGTTTTTCTAAAGGGTAAAGAAAAATGAAAAAGAAGGGAAATAAAGGAAGGCACAAATCAGTTTCACCTACAAGTCTCTTTAGTGCCTCTTCCCTCCTGTCCTCCCCCACTACATATATATATATATATCAGCCTTGAGTGTCATGGTAGATCAGGCCAGAGAGAAAGTGACTACAGGAGAACCAGCCTTTGGAGGACAGAGGAACGTTGCTAAGCACTGAGCCCATCTCCTTGGGTATCTTTGACACAGATAGTATAGGTGCCCATGGTATCTCTTTGCTGTCTAAATCAGAAGAAAGGACTCCTGGGCATCTCTGAGCCTGCCAGTCCACCCTGAAGGAGAGGGTGAGTCTTGAGAAATCCATAGCTCCTCTGAGAAGGGGTTTGCTCTAGATCAGGAGAGCTTCTATGTTTTGCAGACCCCCTGTGGTTCTGGGGCCTCTCAGAGGTTGTGAGGGAGGTAACCTTGGTGGGGGTGAGGCTCAGAGTTCCTCACTGGTTCCCAAGCATCTCTCTAGCACCTTCTTACCTAGAGGACAGTGCTGAGAGTGTGAGATTCCCTGGTTCTGGGGTCGAATCCTAACTCTGTTTCTTACTACCTGTATGACCTTGGTAAGCAACTTCATTTGTCTGGATCTCAGTTTCCTCACCTGTAAAATGAGAGAATTGCACTAGATAGCCTCTGATTTCCCTTTCTGACATAAATCTATGACTCTTTGTTCCTATGACTGACTAAATAAGGAATTTTCCCTTATTCCATTGAAGTCAAAGGAAATTGGAAACTGGTAAAGAATGTCAGCTTATATTTTTTATTCCCTTGGTCAGCAACCTGGGATTTAGCAGCAGTGTCCTCAATAGCTCACCAATGTCCTCTGAACCTGACCCAGCACACTTCAAAGATGCTGCTAGCTCTTGCCTGTTACATCCCAGGGAATTCCCAGAGGCAAGACTACCACACATGTGTGCCTCAGGTAGGCCAGTGTCAGCCAATGGGACAGGCAAAGTATTAGTTTCTTAACTGAGGCTTCGGAATGCCTGTGCAACAGGAATAAAAGCCAAAACAACATGGGAAACAAATGACTTTTAGCATATGAACATATAATTTAGAGATGGCAATCATTTTCCAGCATTTCCATGTTGGTTTGGAGTGTTCTCTCTCTGCTGGTGGAGATCCAAAGTTTGGCAAAACTAAGTTCTTTGTCCTTAGGAGGCTTAGAGTAGATGGAAGGCTAGCTAAGGACCAGAGAGGAGCTGGGAACACTGGTGGACTTATTTCACCTGAAGGCTTATTTTACCACATTTTGTCATTTTTTTCCTCTTACACACACAGTCTCTTAAATGCTATCCTCATTAGGGCCCAACCATTGGGGAAAAAATGTAAATAGGACTTATGGGAGAAGGGGAGGAGAGAAAGGCACCAAAGGATGATATAACTTACTTCTCATCATAACTTCTGGCTAATGTGGATCAAAATAAGCTTAACCTCTCAAGAAGCAGAGATAAGACGATCTAGAAACTGCCTTCACAATATTTTCAAGGTGTTTTCAACCACTAGCCAGTAAATTGTCCAAACACCTGTACCTTTCCAAAGCAAATTTCTCAAACCTATCTTTCCCTTAACATGTGCCAAACAGAATTCCATGAGAAAATAAACCTTTATTTTTAAAATAAACATTGACATTTGAAAAGAAAGAGAGAGGAACTTCTTTCCTAGTCCCTAAAGGACAGTGGTAATGGGTGATAACTTCCTTTGTCCACAATCCCAATAAATGAGAGCACAGAAGTTTGTCTCCTGAGCAATTCCCCACCCCTAGGCAACTGACAATCTCACTGCCCTTCTGTCCAGTTCCCTGCTTCCTTCGATTCCCTCTCTTTATGTCTTCCTCTACCTCTGGCTCTCTCTTTCTTTCTCTCTCTCCCTCCCCCTCTCCTCTGTCTCTGACTCTCTATCTCTCACTGACTGATTTGTCTCTCAGGGTGTCAATCTCTCAGTGTCTGTCTCGTTTTTTCAAGTTGTGTCTCTTTCCTTCTCTGTAGTTCTTTTTCCTTTCCCTCCCTTTCCTCCTCTCTACATCCCTTCCTCAATGTATTTTCCTCTTAATTTACTACAATCTGAAACCAAACCACATCCTATTAGATGAAGCTTTACTTTTCCTGTTCATCTAAAAAGCAAAGGAGTGTAACATTTTGTCATTCCTTTTATTTTTTTTTTTTTGAGACAGTTGACTTATGGTCACATAGCTGATAAGTATCTGAGGTCAAATTTGAATTCAGATCCTCCTGACTCCGGAGCCAGTGCTCTAGTAAACATCAGAAGCAGGATTTGAATCCAGATCCAATGATTCAGCACTCTCTATTGTACCGCACTGCTTCCTGTATCATAGCCTGCTCCTCATAGGCATTACAAAATGTCATTTAAAAATATATATAAATTTCCCTTGGTTTTACTTCACTCTTACGTTGTTGGATTTTTTTTTTGTTGTTGTTTTTGATATTGAAGCTGTCATTTGAAGACAGCTTGGCATAAGGGAAAGAGCACTGACCTCAAAGTCAAAAGATCTGAGTGTGAATGCCCACATCTGCCCCTTTCTACTTGTATGACTGCAGACAAGTCACATCCCCTTTTCTAAGGCTGGTTTCTCATCTGTAAAATGAGGTTGTAGAGGCCTACCAACAGACTGACCTCCAAGGTCTGCTGTGAGGAAAGTGCTTTGGAAACACTCAAGAAATGTATATTCTCATGAGCTTTTCAACCAGAAGCTTAACAGAAATGATAATTTGTAAATGAACACAAAGTATTGGGTATAGAGGAAGTCCAATAGCCCCTTGTCTCCAGAAAGGATGAGCTTAGTTTCTCTGACACTATGTGACTTTCCCCTCTCTGGCCTCAGTTTCCCCATCTTGCAAATGAAGAGGTTGGATGAGATGCTCTCCAAGGTCACTTTTTGTATACATGTTCTGTGGTTCTTTGATAATTTTTCAGATACACTGCCCATTTTCTTCTGTTATTTTGGCTAGTACATTCAAATTTATGAACTGATTTTGCCATTCTGTGGCTGGCTGCCAACGATTAAATCCCGTTTTAATGAACGAGGATGATTTTCATTATCATTGCCATTATTTTGAATTGTGGATTGTGTGCTGTGAAGTGAGACCTTTCAGGATGTAGTGAAGACAAGATATCATCTTTGACTTGGGGGCATCTATGTAAATGCCTAGGTTCTTATATGCAGATTGATAGGCAGTGAGAGGGGAAAGCCAGCGTCACTGAGGGAGCTAGAGGAGACCTTAGCTATTACAAGTCCTTCATTTCATAGGTAGAGTCCATTTCTGTTATGATGGGGGCCTTGGGGATTTGAGGGTGGGGTTGTAGTTAGAGGTTCAGATACTCAAAGTAAAAAGCCATTTTTCCCTGGCCAAGGGGGGGAAAAAGCTGGAGAAATGGTTGTAAGGTGCCTGTTACTCCAAAGATTAGGGCAGCCTGGAGTGAGATATCTGTAGCTTCAGTTGAAGATAGACTCAAGATGGTGAGACCAGAATGAGTTTGAAGATGGAGAACCAGCCTCTGGAGTGGGAAAATTTCCTTCCTCACCCTCTGCCTTCCTTGCTCCATTCAAAGTTTATGTCCTTTAAGAGGCCTTTCATGATCTGCCTGTTTGGTAGTACCCCTCCACCCCTTAAGAAGTGACTCTCTATGTATTTTGTCTTGACTTATCTGTGGATAGATTGTTGGCCTTCGATAGTATGTAAACTCCTTGAGGGTTCCATTTCATTTTTGTCTTTGTAACCCCAACACGTATCACAGTTCCTGGCACAGAGTAGGTGTTAATAAGAGCTTCTGACGGTAAGATGAATTTGTAAACCTGGAAGTCCCGTAGAAATGTCCTGTGATGCTGCTTGTGACTAATGATGGTGGGTGACACCAGCTTCTAGTGCCAGGCTGAAAGCCAGAGGACAGTGGGAAAGGGTTCGAAGGAGCAGGCCAAGTCTGCTGCTTGCTCCAATAGCCCTCTGGGGTGGGGGGTAAGAATAGAAAAAACAGACAGTAGGCGTGATCTAACCTTGACAGCCGCAAGAAAATGCTCACCCATGTAATGAGCTGCAGGGACACTAGAGTCACGTTTCAGCCACATGTGATGTAATAAATAGTAAGTATAATAATATCATAACTCTTTAAGACTAAATCGAGAGAAGATAGAGCCTGCATTTGTAGAGTTTCTTCAACTGGGAGCCAATGCAATCTCAGGTCTACTCCTTATCCCTGTCTCTATCCGTAACAGCAGCAAAGTATGATGTTGTTTGAGCACACCAATATCCCTAGGAGGTAGGTGCTATAGTTAGTGTTATCCTCATTTTGCAGAGAAGGAAAATAAGGCTTAAAGGCACTAGATGACTCCCAGCCACACAGCTAGTAAGTGTAAGAGGCAAGATTTGAACCCAGGTCTTGCTGGCTCTAAGTCCAACATTCTCTCCACTGCATAGTGTATCATGCTGGGGGGTTTCCTGAAGCCTCTTTTCACCCCACACAAGATCCCTACCAGGGTAAATTTCCCCTCTGTTTCAAAAGCTCTCTGGCATTCTTTGCTCCTTTCCACTAGATAAATGATAGCTGCCTATACATCCTGAGGTACTTTCCAATTAGTCTGAACGTTCCAGAGGCATCAATGATGCATGCGACTGTGGGCCTTGCATGTATTTCCAATTTAATTTGCCTTTATTATGCATACTTATTAGGGTTCCAGGAGGTTGGAGATTCATGGGCGATAAACCCACAGCCAGTCGTCCACAGGCTTTTTTTTCCCCTAAATGAGTACTGAAACTCCAAAGTGGATTTGGGGAGTTGGAGCACACACATTTTCCCAGGATCCCCAGATACCTTCATCTCATGCCAGACATGGAGAGAAAAACAACAAGTAAAGTTTGACATCTGCAAGCATCCATGCTGTTCTGCTGTGGGGAGAGTTGGGGAATTTGAACGAGGTTTGTTGCTCTTAATCTGCCAAAATCTTAGCAACAGGCTTCCAGTTCGGTTAATGCTTTGGCACTTCAGTGGAACAGCATTCTCTTCCCTCCCCTGGTGCGGATTGCAACCCATCCAAGCCTTTCATCCTTGCCATGGATCTTATCCTGATGATTGACCCAGACCTGCCCTAGGCCTTGCCTTTGGGGCGTTGAGACATTTTGTGAAGAACAGTGGGGTTCTTGGGCTAGCTCTCTATTGTCCCTGGCTCTTACCACATGACAGACCCACCAGCATTTATGATCAGACTATTCCTAATTGACATTCCTTCCAGTTCTGCAGGCCGAGTGGTTAATGTCTGTTACACATCTTTGGTGTGCCCACAGTCTGATTTCTTACATCCAGCTTAAATATGCCTTTTTACAAAGTCCACCCCTTTGCTCCTAGGTCGGCCCTCCAGGACCCAGAAGGGCAAGTCTGATGCCTCTTCCACCCAATAGCCCTTAAACACTTGAAGACACAATTACATCCCCTCTAAGTCTTCTTCTATTTAGACTAACCTTCCCTTTTTCTATCCATTGATCCTATATTCTCCAACCCTCTCACTATCCTGGTTACTCTCTTCTAGACATGCGTCAACTTATCCCTGTCTTTCCTAAAATCTAGTGCTCAGAACTGAACCTAGTACCCAGGAAGACCAGGGCAGAATAAAGCATACCTATACCCCATTCATTCTCAACAACATGCCTTTCATAATGCAGCCTAGTATATCATTCGTTTGCCCTTTTGACTTGCCCATCTCTGGGTTGACTCATAATGAGTTTGTGGTTCACTAAGACCTCCAGATCTTTTTCATGTGAACTTTAGTCTAGCCATGCCTCATCCTACATTTGAGAAGTTAATTTTCCAAACCCAGGTAGAATTCTACATTTGTCCCAATTAAGTGTTATCAGATTGATAATACAGCCTGTTGAGGTCCTTTGGGATTCTCACATTGCCAACCAACATATCAGTTACCCTTCTGAGATATTTGGCTTCTACGCATTTGATCAGCATGCCATGATGCCTTCATTTGAGTCATTGGTGAAAATAGTGAACAGCACAGATCTGAGAACAGATTCCTAAGGCACTCCACACATTGAGTGATATGTCATCCAGTCTTAGGGTCCAGTCACTCCACCAGGTTGAAATCCTCCTAAATGTACTCTTGTCTAGCTCATATCACTGCACTTTAGTTGCAGAGATATCAGGAAGGACTTTGTCCCAAATACTTTGCTGAAATCTAGGGAGGCTGTGGATACGGAATTCCTGTGATCTATCAGACTAGCTACCCTGTCAAGAAAAAGGGAATGAGGTTAGTCTGGTCATATGCCCATATTAGCAGGAGTTCTGTCTTTTCTTCTATCCTCCTTTTTCCCCAATATAGCTAAAAAAGCAACAAACCCTTATATTCTAAGTTATAACTATTTGCATGTACTTCTAAATTATAGCTATTTGCATACACATCTTACTGCCCCATACTACACACCACAGGCTCTTTGATGGTGGGAACTGTGACTTATTCATCTCTTTCTACAACTTCTCCCCATCCCACAATGCCTTGCGCACAGTAGGCCTTCCTGGGTCTCTGGTTCTTGCCTCCAGCACTACTTGTATGGAGGAACATGGATGGAGTTTGTGGTTTCTCTAGGGGACCTATCAAAGGAACCCAAGGAACAAAGGTGGGGAAGGAGTATATTCCAAAGGTATCGAAGGTTCAGCTTCTGAGGTAGAAAAGGAGTTAAGTTTTATTGGAATGAAGAGTGCAGGAATGGGAATACATGAAATGAAGTGAGTACAGAAAGAGAAGTTGGAGCCAGATTGTGTCTGGCTTTAAATGCCAAGCAAAAGTTTGTAGTTTATCCTCCAGGTAGTGGAGAGCCATTGAAGTTTCTTGAGCTGGGGGTGGCACAGGTGGGTTAGGAAGCTAATTTTGACAGCTTTGTGGAGAATGACTTGGAAAGAGGAAAGACTAGAAGCAAGGAGACCCATTAGGCAGCTCCTACTGGTAAGAAGTTCCTTCTGGAAAGATTGCTCAGACACATGTCGGAGCAAGGAATTATTCCTTGGCTTGATCAGTTTCTTCAGCTGTCTCTCAAAACTGGTTATGGGAGGAACAAAGAGCAGTCCCCTTGGAAAACAATGGATTGCCCTTTCTTTCCCCTCACTGCTTAGAGCTATGCTCGGTTTTATAAAAACAGTAGAACCAGCTCTGCCCAAATGATCTCATATTTAACCTCAGCTGCTTTTATACTGTGTGGAGAGTTAGAAAAAAAAATCTCAGAAGGATGGACTTTGTTTTTAGTGAAATATTATTAATGCTTTCAATAATGGCCCTATGCCGTGCCAGGGGAGGTGATTTAGCACGACAAGCCCAGTATGGGTGTGCTCTCAGGTGACGTGGGCCCTGGGCTGGTCCTGCAAAGACCTGGTTTTGAGGTCTGGCTTGGGGCCTCAGGAGCCAGCCTTCTCTGCCCCATGCTGACTTAGCATAAGAACCCTGCACAGGAGGCAGGTAGGTGGCCAGAAATGATCCTGAGGCTGGTTCTGCAAAGTCCTGGGTTCAAGGCCCAGGTTTGCTATGGGCCAACTTCCCAATGGGGAGCAAGTCTCTTCCTCCTCTCTCAGTCTCCGTTGTCTCGGTCATAAGATAAAGGAGCTGGATCAGGCCTCTTCCTGCTCAAATGTTCCATGCCTCTTTTTATTGTAAAGAGTAACTAATCGTTCTTATATAACTGCGGTGATAAAAGGAGGGTTTGCCTCCAAAGATGAATACTGGAAGACAGGTAAGACCCTCACAGTGGGGCTGTTCCTCTGTCTCCCCTGTGGTGAATCTGGCCAGAACCCTTCTCAAGGTGGTCACTTGATTTAGGACTATCAAATGGCAGAATGAGAAGCAAACTTTGAGATTGTCCAGACTCCTGGTCTAGTCCAACATCCCCTTTTTACAGAGGAAGAAATTGAGGCCTAAAAAAGGAAAGTGACTTGTCCCAGGAAGCTAGCAGTAGAGCTGGGACTCACACCCAGGGCTCTAACTATCACATAGTCTCCAGCTTAAGCCAATTATGCAACTAGTAAACTGCAGGACCTAATGGATAAAATACTGGCCTTACAATTAGGAAGATGTAGGTTCTAAAGCCTGCCTCTGGCACTTAGTAACTCTGTAACCCTGGGCAAGTGGCTTAACCTCTCTGAGCCTTATTTTCCTCATCTGTAAAATGGGAAGGATAATATCCATAGTACCTACCTCTAAGGGTTATTATGAAACTCAAATAAGCCAATGTTTGGAAAGCACCTTGAAACTTGGAAAATACTTTATAATGTCAGTTCTTATTACTTAGACCTTCCTCTTCTACTTCATTCTATGTGCGTTAGGCAACTCACTAGGAATGAAAGACAGTTTGGGGTAGTGAATGGAGTCTCAATTTCCTGCTCTGTAAAGTGGTGGTAATAAAATTGTGAAGTTCCAATGGAAAATGTGTGTAAAGCCCTAATCTGACCCTAGCACATCTGATCTTGGAAAGCATGTATTGATCTTGATTTTGTAAGTATTAGGAACTGGAATTAAACAGAACCAAACCTAAGTAGGAAAGCTTTCTCTAGAAAGATAACCCAAGTTCAAAACAAAAAAAGAAGAAATTCAAACAAACCCTTGCAAACTGGTTTGAACCAGAGTTGGGCCTCAGTCTTTAATCAGAACACCAAAATATTCTCGGAAGACCCAAATCCCTGGATCATGTAGTGCTCATCAGTATAACCCCAAACAGACCTTGGCCTTGTTCTCTTGATAAGCATCTTGAGATCCAGGGAGAACAAACAGCATGGTTTTGCTTCATGCTCCAGCACAGCCCCACACCCTTCTTGGGACTCATCTCATCTCTCAGATTGAGCCCCAGCAGTGGGATTTCTGCAAATTACCCCACTGGGCTTGGCAGACCTGCAAGGTTCCAGAATGGCCCATTGTACCCCTGTGAAGTCTAGAGGAAAGGGCCGATGCCCCAGAGGAGGCAAACACAGGTGGATCCTGTTTTGAACAAACACAGGTTGTGAAAAACCCAAGTTGCAGATTAATTAATTAGTACACTGTACCTCACATTCTTTTGCCGGAAGTTTCACCTTGTGCTTTCTTGATAGATTTGAAATGAGGTTCAGTTTCCTCCAGAAAATCAGATGGTGACTTTTCAGGAATACTGATTTTACAAAATGTGATAAATGGCCATGCTCAAAGAGTGGAGTAGTCTTTGGGCCTTGCACCCTTTATACTCAAGCACATATTTCCATACAGAAAGAGTCACTCTCAACGTGCTCAATTTTAATAGGAGTCCCTTTTGTCTGGAAAGCGCTCAATGTGAGGTGAAGATGGGAGGAAAGGGAGGTACAGTGCAGTTTTGAAATAAAAATCTTGGTCAAATGTAAAAAGAACTGGATTTAGAGTAGTAGGGCCAAAGTTCAAAGTTCTCCTCTGTCACTACCTATATGAACTTGAGTAAATCAAGCTACTACCCTCCTCGGGCCTAGCCACTCCATGTGTCCGATGAGGGGGGCTGGACTAGATGACTCTAAAGTCCTTTACAGATCTTGTTCTGTAATCTTGTGAAGCTATGAAACATCTTCAAGGATGAAACCAGTTCTCCTATCACATCATAGCATCTCAGGGAAAGGACCTTGTCCAGTGTTTTACGGCATTCAGATCCTTCAAAGAACCAAGGTTCCCAAATATGCTTTGGCTTCAGCTCACCTGATTTTTGAGGTAAAACAAATTTTCTTCAAGTGTTGGGCATGGCTGATGTTTTCATGCAAAAGTACATTTGTGCATTGGCACATAGTGTATGCATACTATGGATTCACACATCTGGATTAATTGCATATGTAACCTCAACCTTTGAGTTATACTTAATTGAAATAACCATTTCATGTTTTCAGCATACAAAAGCTATGGGAAATCCTTATTGGGTCTTATAAAGTTGAGGTTCTAGTTTTAAGAATTTTCTTATTTCTTTGTGCATATCAGCTTCATATGCATAAATCACTTGTTCCCAGATCCAGAATGACGATATCTACAAGCTTTGTCTTTTCACTTTTAGGGCCGCTGCACTCGAGAGAACTGCAAGTATCTTCACCCTCCTCCCCACCTAAAGACCCAGCTCGAAATTAATGGGCGCAACAACCTGATACAGCAAAAGACTGCGGCTGCCATGTTCGCGCAGCAGATGCAATTCATGCTCCCAGGCGCTCAGCTGCAGCCAATTGTAAGTCATAGAAATATTTCTGTGACATTTGGGTGGCAGTGCTCTTAGTGGTTTAAAAAAAAACCCAGAGATAATGAAACTGGAATGTCTTGTTTGCCCCTGTGATGTAACATCAACCTTCTTATCTGGAAAACTATATTATTGATACTCTGTGTATAAGTTCATTTACATATATATGTAAATTTACAATATATGCATATGTATGCCCCTCCATCCTTATCCAGGTGGGTCTTTGGGAAACAGATAGAGTCCATCACCAAGCCCATCCCACTTGGTGGGACCAGTCATAGCATGGGTTCCCTGGCACAAACTGTTAGAACCCAGGGCCACCAACCATGAGGCATCAAATGGTGAGCTTTATGGAGGTAAGTGAATGGTAGGGACCATAAATGCTTTAGGACAAGAGCTCTTGACCAGGAAACCACAATACTCAGAGTCCACAGGCAGATTTCAGTAGGGTCACTAAATTTTGATTTCCTTTGCAATCCCATGTATCTGATTTTATGCATTTAAAACTATTATTCTGAGAAGGCTATCACAGCCAGAGGGATTCATGATACACACAAAAAGATTAAAACCTGATTTAGGAAGTCAAAAGAAGGTTAGAATAACTGGGAACTAGATAGCTTTTTAATAATTTCAGCTGGCATTGATACAATACTTTAAGGTTCATAAAGCACTTTCTACACATGATCTCTTGATCCAGATGTTTTCACATGAAGAGTGGGTGTGGAGACATACAGAACTGTTCTCAAGGCTATGAATTTCACCAGGAATTAAATTTGCCAGAATCCTCAATGTGTCCGAATGAAAGAGAGAGCAAGAGCAAGAGAGACAGAGACAGAGACAGAGACAGAGAGACAGAGAGATAGAGAGAGAGAGAAAATCTATCTGATCCTCCCATTTTAAAAATGAAGGCCCTGAGATCCAAAAAAGTTAAGTGATTTAGCCTTACTCTCACCTAGCTAATAACCAGATGAGCTCCATCTCAAACCTAGCCTGGAACTGACTCCTAACCTGGTGATCAGTCTTCTGCCTTAGACTTCCAAGAGAGGGGCTCTTGAGACCTATTCGATACTGTCAGAACAAATTTCCTGACACCTTCATGGTGTAATAGATCCCCATCAAAGATTCCCATTGCAGAAATTCAAAAGGTCCAAGTTCAGCACTGCTATGAGCTAGAGAGTTCACAGAGATGCTTTCCATAAAAAAAAAAATTGTCTTATAACTGTCCAATTTTCTCAAGTGCATGAGACTTAAGAAAAAGACTGTTGAGAACTCACTGGGTCTTTGTGCCGTGAAATAATAATGCTGCTTTGTGTTCTCTTAGAGCCTCCATGGAGAACTGAGAACTGCTTCCCCCTACCCTCAACCACACTTCTCTTACATCTCCAGTTTAGTTCAGGGGCATTTCATTCTAATTCCAACTGCTCAGCCTCCTCTAAGCCAATGGCAGGCTAAATTGGATGAGGCCCAAGGAATTGGGAGCCTCTAAGAACTTGGAGATTATTAGAGCTGGAAGATGCATTAGTGTTTCTCTAGCCCGCCTACTGATTTGATAATTACCCATTTTAGCATCATCTCCACAATGAACTCACCGAAAAGTGAGATCCATACATGGTGGTGAGTTCCAAAGGAAATGGAGACAGTCATTCCTCTGACCTTCTTTTAGTGAGCTCCTAATCTGGGTGTGTGGTTAAGTCATTATCCTCATTTTATAGATGAAGAAATGTGAGGCCAAGACTGGTGCTTCTTTGGCCCTTCACACCTCTAGATTCTTAATTGAAAATTGTGCAAATAGACAGTGACCTTTAAGGACAAGAAGCAGAGGATACTCAACTACCAAGTTTTGTGCTGTTTACTCTTGTATTTAATCAGTGATTTGGATAAATGGATATACAGAATGTTTATGAAATGCACAGATTGTACAAATCTGAGAGAGGGAGAGAGAGAGAGAGAGAAGGAGAGAGACAGAGAGACAGAGAGAGCTTGCACACTAAAAGACAGTCACTGTGGAAAAATCTTGCCAGGCTAGAAAAACTGGGACCAGTCTCATAAAATGGAAGGAACATCGTGTTACACTTGGGTTCAAAAAGCTAAATTCATAAGAGTCTACATAACTGTAGATGGCAGTTCACCTGTTTGTCCTCTGAGGATCACTAAAGGTCAAAAAGGTCAAAACAGCAGGGAACAAAGTTTTTCCCGTCATAGACTCAAAGTGAAGCCCTGTTTAACTCTCCCCATGGTTTAACAGGGTATACCCGGAGCACCATGTTCACTGCTGGGTGCCTGGTTTGAATAAGGGCATTGATAAGCTGGAGAGCATCCAGAGGAGGATAAGCAGGTTATGGTATAGAAGGATCACTTGGAGGAAGTGAGAATGTTTATCTTGAGCCATCATGAAGGGTAAAGGGCTGTCATGAGTAAGAGGGATTAGCCTTGCTCTGCTTGGCCCTGGAGGGCAAATTTAGGAGCAGTAAGCCAAAATGATGAAGATTTCAGCTCTCTATAAGCAAACTCTCCCTAAGCAGGAGAGAGCTGTCTCAAAGGGGAATGGGATGCACCCCCCAACCTGGCAGCCTTCAGGCAGACACTGGGTGGCAACTTGTGGGCTGCTGTAGAGAAGTATAAGACCCCAAAGTCCCATGTGAAAGTGATAACAGAGAGGATATTCAGTCCTTGAGGCTGTAGCTCCTGCAGGGACTCCACAGCCAGGAATCAATGAGAGAGTAGACTGAGTACTGATTTGGAAGTTTGTTCTCTCTCTTCTAGCTGTGGGGCCTGTGCTAGATGACCTTAGGTCACACCGCATCTCTGAGTCTGGTACCCCTTATCTGTTAAAATGGACATTATAGAGTCAGAGAATTCAAGCTAGGAGGGAGCTTGGGGTAGGGTAGTGGATAGAGTGCTGGCCTTGGAATCAGGAAAGAGACCTCAGTCTTGCCTCTGATACTTAGGAGCTGTGGGATCTCAAGAAAATTGCTTACCTTCTCTGAAACTCCAGTTCCTCATCTATGAAATAGGCATAACTTCCCTCACAGGTGAAGGTAAGGATCAAATGAAATATTGTGCATAAAGCACCCTAAAAACTTCAGAGTTCTAGAGCTACTATGATTCAGTCTCATTTTTACAGATGAGGAAACTGAGGCCCAGAGAGGGTAACTAACTTGTACCAAGTCACACAGATAGTGTCAGAGCTGGGATTTGAGTCCAAATTTAGGACTCCTTCTACCTTACCTAGTTACCAAATGAAAAACCATAATCATACTATTTCTGCTATCTCCCACAAAGAGCTATTGGCAAGATCTAACAAGTGAGTGTTTGGGAAAGCATTTTGTAAAAATCCATGAAGTCCTGTGAGGGGAGGAGGAAGTTATTGACCCATGAAGCTCTTCACCCTCTCCACTTTCCCCCAGTCTATCCCATGTCTCCCTGGGTATTGTGATTGGGGCAGGGGTTTGGAGCTGCAAGGGAATAAGTCACCAGCAGCCCAGCATATTGGTTTGCCTGGCACATGTTCCACACTCTAAGATATTACCAATATGACCCTAGGGAATCATTGAGAATGACTTCTCCACCTTGCTGTTCCTTTAATGGAAGCCATCATAATGTGGTAAACTGATCAGTGATTAATTTCTTCAGTTGCTGTGCATCCCCAATCAAACCCTGAGGTGCTTGATTCACAGAGATTTTTGCAAAGTTCAATTCAATTTGCCAGAAATGAGTCCCTTGATAAAGGGGATGTCGGCTTAATTGGAGCAGTGGCTCAAAAATAAACGCAGTCCAATGTGGCTGAGCAACAGATAAATAGCAGCCTTAGTCAGTCCCCGTAGCATGTCTTGCTGCAGTAGACAAGCCAGTTACTTGCATTTGCCTGGTATGAACTGGCAGCCATTGGCATAAACCCTGAGCTTGGGCACCTTTTGTTTCCCTTGCTTAAACGCAGTGGTTTGAGGACAGCTTCCCAGACCCATCACCCAAAAGCTTTAAGATTGGAGAGTATAATTTTGCTCCACTGACCAAGTGCCATGGGAAGTATCATGGCAGCTTCCAGAGCCCAAGTAGGTCAACAGGCAGGGTCACTCCTCCAGAGAATTCAGGCAGGCTTCTGTAGGCTTAGATTTCACAATTTAGAGGGCCAGAAGGAGGAACTCTCACTATCGGGCGTGGTCCCTCTGGGGATGTGTTATAGGGCTATTAAGAAAAAAGATTTTTGGATTTAGAAACCTAGCATAGCCTAGACCTGTCCTTATAGGGAATTCTTTCAGCTTCCCTTTGCAGTTCTGTTGACTGTGAGATACAGCTTCTGCTACATGGGTGAACTGAACCCAGGAGAGTGTCAGTGCCTGAAGCCTTAAGGAAAGGGTTTGCTGAACGAGCATATCTGGGTTTAGCCTGGACTGTGCCAGCCCAAGGATTCTGCTTGCTGCTCTTCCTGGCCCATATTGTGAGAGTCAACTTGTGGAATCCCCAACCCAAGAATTATAACCACTGGCTCCATTTGCCTCACAGACTTCATCTGGGCCTGAGTCATCAGGATAGAGGCTAGGGCCCTTTGTAGGTCTTTGTTTTTTCCTCTCATTTTCCCCAATGGATTCTTTATAAACTGGGCTCAAAATTTATTTGGGCTTTTTCCAAGATGAACCAAGAAGGCAACACAGCCCTCCTGGACTACAGGGACAATGAAACCAGAAATCTAGTGGGTGGGGTATGAGAATTGGGAACAATATGGCTATTTTAGTCCTTCAGATTTTTTTTAAAATCCCCTTTTCCCTCTTACATTAAAAGTATTAGACCTCTGTGAAATATAGAACAGTTGAAAGAACCCTAGGTTTGGTCTGAAAGAATCTGGGTTCAAATTCTGCTTCTGCAAAGACTACTTAGATGTGACCTTGGAAAAGTCCCTTTTCTACTACAGACCTCAGTTTCCTCGCCTATAAAATGAGGGGGGTTTGAATAGATGACCTCCCAGGTCCTGTCCTGTTCTATGATCTGAATCAAACATGAACATGGCACCTGACATAGAAACACAAAGTGCTAGACTTCATTTTATTTATCACTTCATTGGAGGTCAAATGATCATTCCCCACCCTTATCCTAGAGGATATACATTGCACATCGCTTACAGTGGAAAACATTTTTTCTCCATGATTCTTACTAAATGAAATTCATGCTAGCAACTGCAGCATGACATGGAGAAAGCAAACAAGAGAGATCAGATCCAATCCCTTCAATTTACAGAAAACAAAACTGAGGCCCAGAGGTGGACAGTGATTTGCTCAAGGTCACATAGCTAGGAAGAGATTGGGCTAGAACCCAGAACTCCTTGCATCCCAAGTCAAACTTTGCTCCACTGCACCACACTGTCTCCTGTTTACATCGATCATTTTACTTCACTCTCACAAGCTTGTATGAAACTCCTATTATGTTCCAAGCAGCTACGCTAGGTACTAGGGATATAGTACAGTGGAAGAGCACTGGTTCTGTCTGAACTCAAAGGACGTAGGTTCAAATCTCACCTCCGAAATTTACAACCTGTATAATCTTGGATAAGGTTAACACTCTCATTTGCCAAGTAGTTAAACAGCACCAGTGCTTGCTGGGGTACTTGGTACTCCTTCTGGAAGGTAAGCTCCCTGACTGAAGATTGAAGCTATTAGTTCACATTGAGAGTCTCAAAGTCTGAGGTTGAGAGGATGGTACTGCTTGAGATAGCAGAGCATGTTGGGAAGGGTGCTGGCCAAGGAGAAAACCTGGGTTAAAGGCCCAGCTCTAGCTGTGTGACTCAATCACAAATACTTAAGCTGAGCCTTAGTTTCCTCCTCTGTAAAATAAGGCTAAGAATATCTGGGGTACCTCTCTCCCAGGGTTGCAGTGAGGCTCAAATGAGATGTTGTATAGAACACTTTGCAAACTTAAAAAAAAAAACCCTACCATCTAAACATCAGTTAGTCACATTATTTAAGGATCCTTCAGATTTAATGTTCTGAGTGTCTATCATTAGTCTGCATTCACCAAAGATGACTCAAACCATCCAACAGAAGTCATGCAGTAATTGAAGCATATGACAGAGCTGGAAATGACCTTATGAGCCATCATACAGCCCCCTCATTTGAGAGAGGAGAAAACTGAGGCCAGAAAGGTTACATGACTTGCCTCAAATTCCACAGTTAGCAAGTAGCAGACCTAGGACTCAAATTTCTGTTCTCTGTCACCAAATTCAGTGGCCTCTTTCTCTTGTAACATAGCTGCTTCTCTGATTATTCATCAAGTACTTACTAAGTACCTACTGTGTGCCAGGTGGTAGGGAGCCAAAGACAAAGCAGTCACTGGCCTTAGGGAGCTCACATTCTATGGGGGAAGAGACATGGACACAGAAAATTAAATACAAAATCTAGATAAAGTCATTCTGAAGTCTAGGTGCTAGCAGCACAGGGTTTCAGGATAGACCCTTCTGGGAGGTGGCACTTTGAGCTAAGCCTTGAAGGAAGCTAAGAATTCCACAAGGCGGAGGTGAGGAAGAGAGCACATTCCAGGCTGGGGGAGAACATGTGCAAAGTCATGGAGACTGGAGATGGAATGTCCTGTCCTGGGAACAGCCTTTCCTGAACAAAATTTCATATTCTTCGGGAAACAGGTTTTGCTACTTTTTCCAAAAGATTCGATCTTATCTGGTTGGGCTTCTACCTTCTACCTACCTATCCAGCAGATAGATAGATACCTGTCTATCTCCCCAAACATGATCTCATTCAGTCATTGCTACAGTAGCAAGCAGTAGGCCTTGCACATAGTAGCTGCTTTGGAAATGTTTGTTGACTTGAATTGTTGAATCCAACAAGCCTTGGTGCTCCTGTGGAAAAACACAGGATCTCTTAGATCCATAGCTTTGCTGGGACTGCACATGTCACACAGCTGGAAGTTCCTTTTATTTAAAATAAAAATAAATAATAAAGCAGTCGCTTTGCTTTCCTCCCCCACCCCAACTGTATTAATAAACACTGTGAAATCGTCACCCAGCTTCTTCCAAAGTTCAATGAAAATGCTTGACTCTGGAAGCCAAGCAGAGACTACTGTACTTACATACATAGCTTTCAAGTTCCCAATTCCTTTGATGGTGGTAACTAAATCTCAACATTCTGACCCATCCCCTCCCATGCAATGAATCAAACCTCCTATCTTCTCAGCCCACCTCATTCCCTTCTCCTTTATGGTGGGTTGGAACATAGCATTAATGAAACCTCAGTCAATGTTTCAATGCCCATGTGGGCTTGTTAGCTTTACTGCCCTTTGGCCACAGATTCCACCCCCTAACTCCAGGCAGCAAGGTGGCAACTGGATCATGCTGATTGCAGGGATAATTACAGAAGGGAGTAAGGATGGCTTAGTGTCATCTCTTCCCCAGCAGGACTTCCAGGATCTGTGGTTTCAACAGTATGGATAATATCTTCCCTTGGCACAGATCACACCTCCTGTAGCCCGTAGTTGATGGTGTTGGAGAGCTGCAGTGGCCAAAACAATTCATCACCCGTGGGTGATGAATTGTTTTGGCCACAGCAGCTCTCCAACACCGTCAACTAAGAGCTATAGGGGCCAAACAGAACAAGTCTAATTCCTCTTCCACAGGACAGCCCTTCAGATGCTTAGGGTAGCTATCTTAATCCCCCTGGGTCTTCTGTTCTTCAAGCTAAATATCCCCAGGTCTTCAGGTAATTCTTCTATGGCATGGAGCCAAGGCTGTGTTGGTCCTGTAAATATTCTCCAACTCATCAATGTCATTCCCTTTCCTGGAATCACTGACTCTTATGTAGCCCCATATCACATTAGCATTTATTTTTTTAGCTGCCAAATCACCCAGGTAATTCCTATCAAGCTGGCAGTCCACTTAAATCTCCAGATCTTTTTTTTTTTCTGACAGACTATAGTCTAAACTCAACTCCCCCATTCTGTAATTGGGTAGTTGATTTTTTGAACCCAAGTGTAAGACTTTACATTGATCCATTGTGAATTCCATCTTCTTGGATTCAACCCAAAGCTCTCATCCATCCATTTTGCTTCCTAATTCTGTCATCTATTGCATTAGCTATTACTCCTAGCTATGTGCCATCTGCAAATTTGATGAGCATGTCATCTATGCCTTTTTTCAAGTCATGAATAAAAATGACCAAGCCAAATCCAGGTCCCTGAGGCATACCTCTGGAGACCTTCCCAGCTGACACTGTGCTATTGGCAATACTTTTCAGTTTGGTAGGATCTGCCAGAGATCATTCTTCATTGTCATTGCCCTTGAGAACCTGGGGTCATCTCCATGCCATGAGGTAAAAAATTTGAGTGGAAGTAGAAATCCATCCCCACTCTTGGCAAAATTACTCAAAGCACATGCCATAATGATGGGGTAAGTAGTATTCTTTTCCCATATGAAAGGCAGCATCTTATCTTTCTGCATTAAAGTTCGTGCATTCCAGGATTTTCTGTTCCGACGGGAACACTGAGCAATGTGTTAGGTGGAATGCTACACTCCGTCTCCTTGTTCACTACTATATCACCCTCAGAGGTCAGGCATACATTTCAAATATTCTTTTTTTTCCTTCCATAACCCATTATGGCCTTCTCAGTCATGAATTTCTCTGAAATTCTCCCTAAGTACCCCCAGGGAATATCCCCAGGCCCTCCTCTAAATTCAAGTCACATTGGCAGTTCAACAGTTCTAAGACATGGTGGCCATTTGTAGCATTACACATTTTGGCCAACAATTTCCATCTTGTGCTCCTTGGAAACTTTGGGTGGGGTTCCATCTGGTCCTAGTCCTGGTGATATTGCTACATCAACTTTTTCCATTAGTTGTAGACCATCCAGTATATTTGTCAGGATTTCATTTGTCTAACTAATGTCTCCCTCAGGAAAGACCAAGGAAAAGAATTAATCCAGTTTCTTCCATTTTTTTCTTCCTTTTGAACTCCAAGTTGACCTTTTTTTCTCATGATCCCCAAGTTTCCATGGAATCTCTAATTAGAGGCAGGTCCACAATTTGGGTGGGGTGTCCAGAACTGTCCCCAGGGCACCAAATTCAGAGGGTGCGGACAGTATTTGCAGACCTTTAGTGTGCTGGTCTAAGATCCCTTCTCACCCTTCCTGCTCCCTCCCACTCCAGAGAGGCATCCTCAATAGTAGTCTCACAGTGGTATCCCTTGGCTTCTGTATCCCACCACATGGACCAGTGACTTAAATCACCTCCTACCACCCTACCAACCCAAACTGAGGGTACCTGTCTTATCACTTGTCTCAGGTGCAAATATTTCTTGCTGTAGCTCTGATATTACTCCACCTTTTGCTGTAACAAAAAATTTTTTAATGTAGTCACCTCTTGCCCTTCGGTTCAAAAGAACTCTGCCTTTGCATTGTCTCACAAGGTATCTTGTATTTTCTAGTTCACACCTGAACTTCCATCTTTGTGAGCCAGTCTATTTTTCATTTTAGAAAGGTGGCCACTACTGACTTAGCCAGTTTGCCATTCACACCACCACCACCCCCTCCCAGGGTACCTGCTATTTTTGATTCTCAGCCCACGTTCATCCTGGGTTTCCGATAAGATGTTTATAAATGGTCTCCAGGCTTCCTGTGCCTTATTTCCTTTTTTGTGCTCTTCCAATTTTTACCTAACACCCACAGTTTGTTGTCTTTCCCTTTTCGAAAAGTGAGTAACCACGTGATAGTTTTTGTTTGGGTTTTTTTTTCCCTCTCCCACAAGAATATGGAACCTAATTGTATAGTGATGACCATTCCATAGTGGGTCACACTCAAATATTTTCTATACCAGTTCCTTTTCATTCTTTGGGAACAAGCTGTTCAATTTCCTCTCCCTGTGTGTTCCAGAACTAATAGTCCTAAAAAAACAGCATTTGTCCTCGTCTAAAACCTTTCTTCCACCAAATCTCTTACAGAGGTATCCTGTTGATCTGACTTGGGGTTACTGAAATATTCCATTCTTGCAACATGCAGCACCTTCTCTAATCTTGTTGGCCATTTCCAGGTCTTTATGGATTTGTGCCTTCTTCCATGCTGACATAATTATAGGATTTGGAACTGGAAGGAACCTTAAGACTACTAGTATCCAAGAATCCATCTTCCTACTTCCAGTGCCCCCTTTTCAAAGATTTCTAGGGATCGTGGAAATAATGTTACATGTGTTAGCTGATATGGCAATACCATGTCTGTACGAGCTAGTAGGGATGAAAAGACCAGGACTTCAGTGAGTTAAAGGGTAAGCGAAGACAGATGTTTAGGAGGACGATGAGAGGATCAAAGATTTAGAGCCAGGTGTTAGTCTCACTCTCTAAGTTTTCCTAACACAGTACCTTTGTTGATTTGTCACCTACCTATCCAATCAGGATTCAGTCTCCTCTAGTGATCTCATCAGCTCCCTTAAACAGGTTCAATTATCATTTCCCTCTAGTTAATTCCAAAGTCTCCATGGCAAGCAAGCCCTCATCTCTTCCTATATTACTATATGCCTACCAAACATGACTACCTCGATATTCCCTAAGCATCACATGTTCCCTGTTTCTGTTGAGGGCCTCACCATCCATGCAGTCATCCAGGTTTGCAGTTTAGGAGTCACCTTCAGCTCTTGCCTCTTCCTCATCCCGTATGTCTGATCATCAGCCAAGTCTCTTCACTGACACAGCTCCCAGATCATTTCCAGCCATCAGTGCTTCTTCCCCAGACTGTTTCAATAGCTTCCGGATGTGGCTCCCTGCTTCCAGTCTTTCTTTTTTTTAATCTATTTTCTATATCACTGCCAAACAGATGTTCTAAAGCACAGCTCTAACCATGCCACTCTCCTAATCAAGAAGCCTCTGTGGATCCCAGTTGCCCATAGGATAAAATGCTGTCTCTTATTCTTTTGGGCATTTGAACCCCTCACAACCTGAGTAACCGATTTTTCCAGACTGATTTAACACTTCTCTCATTACTACAGCCATATGGGGCATTTCTATCATCTCTGTTCCTTTGCACAAGCTGTCTCCCAAGCCTGGAAAGGAAAGGGAAAAGGAGTATTTATGAACTACCTGATAGGTGCTGTAAAGTCCTATGTTCTTTACAAATATGACCTCATGTGATCTTCATAACATCCCTGGGAGGTGGGTGCTATTATTATCGCAATTTTGCAGTTGGGAAAACTGAAGTAGACAGAGGTTCAGTGACTTGCCCAGGGTCACACAGTCAGTAAATGTCTGAAGTCAAATTAGAACTCGAGTCTTCCAGACTCCAGGCCCAGTGCTCTATCCACTGAACCACCTTCCTCACCTCCACCTCTCAGAATACCCTATTGCCTTCGAGATAGCTCAGGTGCTATCATCTACATAAGATTTTTCCCAATCCCTCCTCCAAATTGCTTTGGATTTATTTTATGTTGATTTATGGTTAATGCATGTTTTATCCTCTAGTAAAAGGTAAGGTCTTCTCAGGCAGGGACTGAAGAATATTTTTTTGTCCTTGTATTCCTGGTACCTACTACATGCAGTGTCTGGCACATAGTAGGCCCTTCAAAAACGCTTGTTGAATTGAGCTTCATCTATATACGCTCAGCAGGACTCGGACCACTGCTGAGGGGTAGGTAGTGGTTGCTAGACAATCATGGAAAGCTGGAAGCCAGCTAGCATTTAAAGGGCTTCTCTAGCGAGCCCTTTGTGAAGGGAATGCGCCTTTTGTCATTTGAATAATCACTCCCTAATTGGTTTGTTTAGCTAACTTGTATGGTAGTAAATACTGCAGGTCTTAAAGCCAGTGTAGTGGTTTTCAGGCTGTGGAATTCTTCCAAGTAGCTTCTCCCTTGGGAAGATTTGGTAAGCCACAGCAGGCATCATTGCCTCCTTTCTAGAAGGGACAGCATAGGGATGTCCCCCACAGCTGTGCTTTCTAGGCATACTGGTGTCTTCCAGAGCCACGGAAGAGAGCACGATCTAAGAGGAAGGAGAATTGATATCAGAGGGCGTGGCTTTGAACCTCACCTCTGCTCCTTGGATTTCTGTAACCTTAGGCCTTAAGTTTCTTCATCTCTAAAATGAAGTGGTTGGACAAAGATGGCGTCTGAGGTCCCTTCCGATTCTACTTTGATCATCAATTATCATTTGATCTATGCCAAAAATGGTATGAAAATTGGTGTCAGAGAACTTAAGTTTCAGTCTCACCTCCTCCATTAATGTCTGTATGACCTTAAGAAAGTTGCATAACCTCTAGGCCTCAATTTTCTTATCTCTAAAATGCCAGGCTTGGACTAGCTAGCCTTTGACATCCCTTTCAGCTTGAATTCTTAGTGTTAGCTCAACCTTGAAAACTTCTCTACTCTAAGCAGACTGACCTGGTAGTGACCTTCAGGGAAAGACACCACCTGGCAGTTGGGTCTACTTGTCCCCCATAAGTCCCATGTAGGTCATTTGGATTTCCTGTTCCCATGGAAATGCTGAGAAAGAATAGCCAGTCCTTTCTGTCCCAGTCTACTCATCATTTCAAGTGAAAGAGCTTGAGTTTGAGGAATGGTCTGAAACCTTTACAAATGCCTGGGCAAGTTCAGGCCAGAAGTAAAGTGCAGATTTTACCAATGATGGCCCTTTACCTTTCAAACAAAGCTGCCCCACATTAGGCCTGAGTTCACACGGTAGGAGCTTTAATATCAGTACCAGACAGGATTACAGCTTGACTCCTGAGCCTTCTGACTGCTTGAACTGTGGCTGTTAGTCAGGGCCAAGTCTAAGAATGCTGAAATTCATTGAAAGGTAGCAATTCCCCCGAGGCAGAGGTGGTGGTGAGAATCCAGAATTGTCCATTTTAAAATGAATTTGAAGCTCCTAGTTCCTACCTGTGCCCCAGGGCTGGGAAGGGGAAAATCTGCCATCTCTCAATAAACAGGGTTGGAGCAGGAAAGATATTTTTGCCACTGGAAAAATGAGCCCAGAACTCTGAATCCCAATTTCTGAACGACAATTTTGTCATTCAAGTAATTGGTTTCATCTCTGAAGAAATGTTCAAATAATTTAAAATAAGAACTTTGGAGGATCTATAGAGCCTAATGCAGTGAAAAGAGGCAGATGACCCAGGCTCCAATGCCACTTCTGATGTTTATTATCTGTGGGACTGTGAGCAAGTCATTTTCCTTCTGTAGGCCTTAGTAAAATGAGGAGGTTAGACCAGGTGGCCTCAGAAATTCCCTCCAGCTCTACTTCTATGATCCCATGAAATAAGTTGAATTTATATGCTGCTCATGTACTGGGAATGGCTGGCAAACCTGGTCAACCCCATGATTCTTGCACTCTATTCCAAAGAAAGCAGTTGGACAGCTGCTACCTAGTGTACTAGCTTGTAACATTCCACCAGCATGAGAGAAATCTTCCCCTCTGATACTGACCCCCTACCCCCACCCCCAGCACTATAAATGGACAGCAGTACATGGGTGTGCAGTAGACTCCATCTTAATGAAATATTAAATGGTCATACCATACTAGTGCTAATGCTGGGAAAGAGAACTCACTTATTGAATGAACAATCTTAGCTCTTCATTCATTCATTCAATGAATGTTTGTTAAGTAACTACTCTGAACTAAATGTTGGAAGGAGAGAATGATATAGATATAAATAACAGCTCACATTTGTACCATGCTTTCAAGCTTATAAAAGCACTTTCTTCATCACAGCCCTTTGAGGAAGACAAATAATCACCAGATTTAGAACTAGAAGGGGAGAGGGGTTGGAGAACCTTTAGGTCAACCTCTTCCTTTTACAGATGAGGAAACTGAGCCTGAGAGATATCAAGTGACTTGCTCAGGGTCATACAAGTCATAAATAATGGAGCCTGAATTTTCACCCAGATCTGACCCAGGGAAATGGTATTTCTGGAGTGTTGGAGCTAGGACCTCAGATGAAGTCTCTTCTTTCCACTGTGGTCTCTGCCTTCAAGGGGGTTTATGGTCTATTTGGAGTAAATAAGGCATGTGGGACATAAGACTTACACATGCAACCCTAGAAAACCTGAGTACAACACTCAAGGCCTGGATTTGAATCCCTTCTCCACTACTAACTGTGTGATTTGGGGCAAGTCACTTCCTGGTCCTGTCTCTTTCATTGTAAAATGCCTCCAGAGTCCTCCGAATTCTGTACCACTCTCCGGTGAGAAGGACTTCATGGACGGCCACCTGAGCAATGGGATTTCAATAGGCAATGATGGGAAGCAGCAATCAGAAGAGCAGGACCTTGTGGAGATACTCACAGGTGTCCTTACTTCCTGAGTCTTGGACCCATGGAGATGCCTGGTTTCGAGTGCTGGTCTCCACTGGTTGTCTATGGTCTTTCCTTGAACTTTCAACATTACTCTCATGCTTGAATGGCAAAAGTATCCCCTGGTCTGACTCAGTCCTCTAATTGCCAGTAATTTCACGTGTTTACTTCAGTATTTAGGTGTTTCTTTCCTAGTCAGATGGCAAAGGTGAAGGGAAATAGGCACAGGGCTCATCACCAAGGAAAGTATAGTCTTCAACAATTATCTTTCATTGAGAAAAAGTCATCCCTAGGTTCCCTTAACTATAATTCTCTTAGTCACTCAAATGACTAAGAAAGTTAAAGATGCTCTTTTGCCATTCTCTAACAAGCTAAAGTCACAGAGTCTGAGTGAAGAAAAATTATTTTTCTTTCTTTGTTGAAAGATTTACCATGAGAAAGCAGGAGTACATACCCTTGTATGTGTCACAGTAGCCATGGAAACACCTTAGACTCTGGATGTTTGGGGAGAATAGATATCCATCAGTAGTTTGGCTGATAATGTCATCATTATTGCTTCAGAATGCCTGATTAGCCATTTCCAAGAGATTGCTATCTTGCTAAATAAAATGCAAGCCACATCAGCTCATTCTTGGCATTATCAATCTCATTCGGTAAGACATAGGATATGGTGGAATCCTACCTCCATGCCTTAACTAGACCAGTTGCCAGATTGTGGTGAGGTCCTATTGGTTCTCCAGTGGAGGTGAGATAAGCCTTTGCTGCCTGCCCATAAGCAGAGGGCTGGTGTTGAGCATATCAAAGGAGATCCAATGTTTGAAATGCTCCATATGTGGGAGCTAGCATTCGGTCATATGACCTCAGTCCATAGCCACTCTGAATAGGTAGGTTTGCAGGTAGGCAAAACTGAGCAAGAGCCTCCACCTCCATTCTTCCCTCTGCTCTCTCAGACTTATTGCTACCATCCCTTTCTCTAGCTTGCCCTTAATGAAACTTCCCTGTTTATCTCATCCCTCTCAAGCTAAGCTCCCTAAGTGGGAACTAGTTCCTAGTTCATCTGATCAACTAATCTATGCTGATGTGCCCATTGAAAAGGGCTAGAACTCTTTCTTCTTTTAGGTAATAATCAGAGCTCGCATTTCCTTGGCAAGTTAGAGGCTTCAGTTTCCTCCTCTGTTTAATGAGGGGGTTGAAATAATTAACTCCTAAGGGCCAGTTCAGTTGAGATATTTTGGGTTCCTTTACATCCTTTTTCTCATTTGACCCTCCCGACGATGATGTGTGGGGACCTTTGGGAGGCAACACCATTCCTATCTCCCATCCCACTCCTTGGATGTCTGACCCAAAGGGTCTGAGAGCACATGACAATATGTCAGGCTGGTGGGGCAGACGTGGGGTGGCCCTACTGGCCTAATGTTCCAGACAACTGCCTCAGTCTTTGTTGGGATTGTCCCACTTCACAGGTTTGAGATGTGAATTTGTTGGGCCACTGGATAAGAACAATCAGGCAGGAGGGTGGAACTGAGGTTGGCCTTGCTACAAAGCAGGCAAATACTAGATTGTCCCTATCAACATCTGTTGAGAATCCTTTGCCTTCTTCCCTGCTCTACCCACTTTCATGGCACTGTTACCACCAGGAAAGTTCTATATTTAACTGGGATTTACTATTCACTCAGGAAATTTCTATTCACATCTCAGGGATTAGCATAGCATGTCCGAGTTGGAAGGGACCTTAGAGATCTTCTGAGCTTTAAAGTGGCATCTTACTGAGCCCTAGAGTAGGGGAAAGGACTTTTATTAGACAGTCAAAGTAGCAGAGCCAGAATTTGAAACCAGGTCTTTTGGCTCAAAATGCAATACTCTCCACTTCTCCTCTGCATGTTGCATATTTTGTCTCCGTGGCTTACTGAGTGATTGATTAGTGACCCGGAGCTTGGTGCCCAGCCCAGAGGGTCATATGCCACATAATAGAGGAGAGGGAAAAAGCATACTCTTGTCCCATAAGAACTTTTAATTATGTTAGGGAAACAAGAACACATACAGAACTAGAGAACAAGCCTCATGTGTAAGCATGGCACAGGTCTCAAAGGATCATTGATTTTTGTTCCAAAGGAAGGTACTCCATGGCAAAACTGAAGCACAGAAAGACAGGCCTTGATAAAGGTGTCATGCAAGTAGTAAATAGCAAAACCGTGGTTCACACTGAGGTTCTCTGATTCTAAATCAGTATACCACACTACCTCTCCTTAAAATATATATATATATATATATATATATGTATATATATATATATGTGTGTGTGTGTGTGTATAACATACATATATTTAAATATATATACACATACATATATACATGTATATCTATGTATACATGCTTTTATGAAACTATTTGAGAATAAGATTGCCCTCAAAGGCAAATAAGTGTAGATTGCCTTTATAGATTGTGGGCAATTGTAAAATCTAAGATCATAGATCCTGCCCCAACTCTTTGTATATCCAAATCCAGGATGTATCCCAGTTTGTCTTCCTTACCATACTATTGTCCAGTCTCTCCTGGACCGACTCCAACTCATATCACACACAGACTATTTCTGAGACCTCCTTGAGCCAGGATCTAATCATGTCAGGAGCTTTGGACTTGAGGCCCAGCGACCTTTCTTCCCATTCTGCTTCGGCCTCTGCCTGGCTCACCAATCTTGACCAAGTCATTCCTCCTTTTGGGACCTTAGTTTCCTCAGGTGTCCAATGGATCCAACAATACTTGGGGGCTCAAATGACATGAGATACAAAAGTACTTTGTAGCCATAACATGCCTTATGATCAGGAGCTATCATTATTATCATTACTAACAAAAGTTCCCTTTCAGAACTCCAGTAGAAAGTATAGTGTAGAAATATTAATAGAAGATGTAGTTCATCTGTGTACATGCTGTTTCCCTCCTGTACAATGTAAGCTCTTTGAGGGCAGAGGCTATTTCATTATTATCTCTGTGTTCACAGTATATGGTAAGTATTTGACAAATAGTGTTGAATTGAATCGACTGAAAGCAACTCTTAAGCACCCACTGCGTGCCCCCACATTGTGAGGGACACAAAAAGCTTCTAACTTGCCAAGGAAATGGGATTTTGATTATTACCTAGAAGAAGAAAGAGTTCTATCCCTTTTCAATGGGCACATCAGCATAGATTAGTTGATCAGATGAACTAACTGGGAACCAGTTCCCACTTAGATATGGATCTGGACCCCCCCCCCCGACCTTCCAGACTAGTTGCATCTAGGGGAAGGAAAGCTTCAGAATACTTTAAGATATAGGCACATAGGCATGTGTTTACTGTGGGTGAAGTTGCTATCAGGGGAGAGAAAACATCTTGAAAAAAAGAAACTAAGTAAAGGGGGTTTAATTGACTGCTTCAGGGCTGTTGCAATTACCTGGCTTGCTTTCTTAATTAGATTATTAAGCCTTAAACATCATCAGTGTGTTTTTCCCCTAAAAATAATGGTATTTGCTGTGCTAAAAGCAACCCATGTCTGAGGATTAATATGAAAATGAATGAATCAAAGGATAGATGATAAAATTGTCTTTGGCCTTAGGTGAAAGGGTACCTCTTTATATAAGATTAATAACAGTCGAAGTCCAGATGCCCGTGACACTTTTTTTCCTTTTCTCTCCTCTAAATGCAGACTACATTTCCTGTGACTCCATCGCTTGCAACTAGCCCCACCATGGCTTTCAGTCCTTATCTAAGTCATGTTTCTCCTGGGATGGGCTTGGTTCCTGCAGAACTTTTACCAAATGCGCCTGTGCTGATGTCTGGAAACCCACCTGTCACAGTACCAGGAGGCACTGCTGGTCAGAAATTGATGCGTACAGATAAACTGGAGGTATTTTTATAGAAGGAAAACCCCTAATGTTAAAAGATATATTGCCTTATATGGAAAGTACATGACTTTCAGAACTCAATAGTTTGAAATTCTCTTATAAAAAGGTAAAAAATAAATCATGGCAGTGAACCACTGCTAAAGTCAGCTTCAGACCATTGGAGTTGAGAGCATGTTTTAAATTTTAGTTACTATGATAAAAATCCCATTAGAGAAAGCTTCCCTCTTCCCAAGATCTTGGATTCATCGAATAGACCTTCTTTCCTGATATACATGGTCATTGATAGTGAGTCTCTCTCCATGGGTAATGTGGGTATGTTCCCTGTCTCTTGGCACCAACATTACAACAGAGTTCTACTGTGTCTGTAAGTGATCCACTGATTCAAACTAGAACTTGAGTACCTGTCAACCATATCACCCCCTTTAAACATGTGGCCAGCCCTTTCTGAAAGCAGAATCACTCTGCTAAGCCTTGCAATAAATTAAATGAAGCCTTTGACCCAACATAAGGCCAATGTCCTGGAGATCCTCCCATAATCTCTTAGGAAAGGAAATCCAAATGAAATGTCCACCTGCACTTGGCCTGATTGAAGCCACACTGTTAGTTCTTATATGTCATTAACCATCACTTCAAAGCAAGAGGCTGTTGATTCTTTACCAAGATGGCCCTATTGGCCCTCTTAAGAACACATTGTGGTCTCATAATGAAAGGTAATCGAACACAATGTCATGGAAGGCAGTCATGGTTCACAGGTCTGTTGTGCAAAACCAGTAGTGCACTGATGTGAGATAAAAACTCATTGGAGCCCTTAGGAAAACAGCTACTGTGTGCAAACATTACAGGCTTTTGGTCCTGACCACAGATTAAATGCAGGCCTCAAGACAATGCATGTTCAACAAATAATGTTGGGGGAGATTGGCATGTTAATTTTCTTTTCTTTTTTACAGGAACTGAAAGTCTGTATCTGTCCATACTTCTTAAGTAATTTCTTTTTGTGCCATTGCACGCTTGCAACTCTGTATTGAAGTGTCACCCATCCCACTATTCTGAGTTGCCTTGACACAAGAGGGCCTAAAATATGTATGCATGTGTCAAAATCTTCCTTGTGCTTTTTCTTAAAGGTTTGCAGAGAATTTCAACGTGGAAACTGTACCCGAGGTGAGAACGATTGCCGGTATGCCCACCCTGTTGATATTACCATGATAGATGCAAATGAGAACACCGTTACAGTGTGCATGGATTACATCAAAGGCCGCTGCTCCCGGGAGAAATGCAAGTACTTTCATCCCCCTGCACACCTGCAAGCCAAAATCAAGGCAGCTCAACACCAGGCTAACCAGACAGCTGCAGCTGCAATGGTAAGGCGGGGCCCACTGTCCCCGGACATTTGTTTTCTTTGCTTTTTTAAGGAGAAGGTAATAAGCACATTCATTATCCCATAATATAGAATAATGGAAAGGATTGAAGAGAGTGGTCAGGAATCCCAATCTGGTGCCCACTGTCTACACCTCACTCCCTTTAGTCCTGTTCCCTATCCCCCTTCTTGTGATTGCTGGAAAAAGGGGTTTGCCATAGGTATCCCAGTCCCAAATGTCACAATGATGTGGTCTCTGGCCTCAATGCCTCTGGCCTTTCCCACCATGATGACAATGGCAATCATCAGAGCAACACAAGTATGGGCTCCCCTGATCCACTCTTCTTAGAAACAGAAGCCTAGTGAAGGTGAGCCCCAAACAAGAGTGCCTTGTGCCCTACCTCTGCTCATGAGGCCAGTGGGGCTAAACCAACAGTCCTGAGTTCTGCAGAGGGCGCCAGCCTTACTTCCCCTTTGGAGTCTTTCAGGGCCAGACTATTATTAGGATGACAGAAGAGAATGCAGTGGAAATTCTAGGGTAATGGGGATGTTTGTTTGTTTGTCTATTTAAGCAGTGGGCCCTTTCCCGACATGCACAAGTCAGGTGGCCTTCTCTTCGTGGAAAGATTGATGCCAGGTCCTTTTGGGGAGCTAGAAGATACTCATTGTATTCCTTGCGTCGTATAGCGGCCCTGGTACCCCAGCTTGGAAAAACTCGTTTAGCGGCCCTGGTACCTCAGCTTGGAACGGACTTGTTTTGTTTTGGGTTGATTTGGAAACTACTAAACTACTAAGTGCTAGTTGATCCTCAAATGAAACTAACGCATGTTTTATTCATGCGACTGGGTCCCCAACAACTAATCAACCCTATTTCTATGCCCATCAGCTAGTCGGTCTAAAACATTTATGGATTTTGTGTCACGGCATTCCCCAGCTTTGGGAAAGAGTTTATATTATTCATTAACTTTTTGAGATCTTTTAGCCCTGGAGGAAAAGGGAGCAAAAGGAAGCCTGCTGTCCAGCAGGAATCCTCTCAGGCATGTCGGTATGAGGCGCTGGGAAAAAAAAAAAAAAAAAAGAAAATCAAAAAAAACCAAAAAACCCATGAACCCAGAAAAAAAATGTTTCTAACTCAGGAAAGCTGAAAAAAAAATATTCAGGAAGCAGTTTCCTTAAACCCCTTACTGTTTGTCCTACCTCTAAAGGCAGCTTCGACATCCTGAGCAAAAGAGGTGGCGGATTGTTTTTATCCTTTAAAAAAAAAAAATCAAACCCTTAAAAAAATACACACCAATCTCTGTGTCATTCTGCAAGCGTGTTGAACCTCCTTGTACCAAGTTACAAATCGACTTTTGGAAAACTCATTGGTATCCGACCACACTTCTTTTCACTTCTAAGCTGCTTGAGAGGGGCTGAATGCCAAAGAGAGTTAGCATGGGGCATTTACCAGAGTGAATGCCCCATGCCATGCATGCCTAGCCTTTGAAAAGCCATATTGTATGATGCCTCTGTGATTTTCCCCCTCCCTCGCCCCAAAGGCTGCATGGTCCATCTTATTGCTGTGTTTTCATGCCACCCAGCCTTTGCTCCTTGGCCCTCGGCTGCTCCTTGCCTGTTAATTAGGACTCCAGCGGCTGTCCACCCCCAGAGGGACCCCAGTGAGGCGGTCTTCGACCTGGGGCTCCCTTTTCTTGCCCTGCATGTCACTGGAAAGACCTTGCCATTTGTCCTCTGCAAGGGGGCTGCCCGTCTTCACCGGGAATGCTTTGGACCTCCAGAAAACGGCCTGCTCTGCCAAGAAAGTTTGCATTTCACCAATTGTGTGAATACTGAGCTCAGAGTCAGAAATCCACATCATTGATTTCAGGGCAGTTTCACCATCACAGAGGTTTGGTGGTGTGTTGTGTGCAATATGGGTGGTGAGTGTGTGTTTGGGGAGGGAGAGATTTTTTCTTTCCTTTTTTTTTTTTTAAGTCAGTCTGTTTTCAGATAACGACAGCCTTAGAAAAACCTAATATATGACCACAACAACACTGTAAAGTGGACAGTCCAAGTATTATTTCCTCCCATTTTATAGATAAGGAACCCGAGACTAGGAGGGGTTATGTGATTTGCCCAAAGTCTTCAGGCTCTGAGGTCATTGCTCTTTCTGTGACCATAACAGAGAGACTGAATAAATTCTTGATGTTGGTGTTTGCTAAAGATTTCAAATGTTAGCCCCTTGGGAGTCAAAACTATTTCATTCTGGCATAAAATAGATGCTTAACAAACGTTTGTTGACTGGCCTACTCCCAGACTGTTTTCTCAACATGACATCGTTCATACAGCATTGGCCTTGGAGTTAGAAAGACCTGGGCTCAAGTTCTACCTCAGGTGTTTCATAAGCATGTGACTCTGAGCAAGTCATTTCCCCTCTATGAACCTCAGTTTTCTCATCCATAAAATGGGGATGATATATCTAGGGCTTATCTCTCAAGTTTGTTATGAGGATCAAATAAGATATTCTAAAGCTGATGCTAATGACTAGGAAATAAAAAGCATCTTATTCATGTTATCATTAACACTAATAACTCACAAGTAAGGGAAAGGGTGGTGATTTTCTCAGCTTGGAATCTTCTACTACAAATGCAGATTACAAATCGGCAGCCTATGACTTAGAAAATAAGTCCCAGGCAATCGTCTTACTCTTTCTGCTGGCAGTATGATAATGGATTTGAAATGGTTTATACCAGTCTTAGAAGGAAAAACCTGAGAGATCTGAAAGAGGAGCAGGTACAGAATAAAATGGCTTTGGTCACTAAGATGCATAAATGGAAAAATAGGCAGAACAACTTATCAGAACAGTTAAGGAGCATTTGAAAATATGCATCTTTTGATTTTATTAAGAATTTGTCATCTTAAGCATTTCCATAGCTAATGAGGTATTCCTTTGGGTCAGTTCTGCCACAGAGGTTAAATGACTTAGCCAGGATCACAAGGCTAATAAGTGTCAGAGATTGGAACACAGGCCAAACACCATATCCACGCTGCCCTGCCTCTAACATGAATAATAATAATAGTTCCTAGTTATCCTTTAAAGTTTCCAAAGCACTTTCCTCATAATAGCCCCTGGGAGGGAGAGAGTGTAAATGTGGATATTATTCCCCATTTCCAAAATAATATGTGATATGGGAGAAGCAGGATGGCCTGAAGGAAAAGGCTCTGGGTCCACTGAGAGTTGTGCCACCAACTCCCAGCCTCCCTCCAATGCCACCTGAAAATCAATTGGGACATCCCCCACCCCCCTCCCCTCCCTCACACCTCATCGGCCACACCGAAATCTCCTAGGGTTGGTGAGTGTACAATAAGACTGATGCCCTGTGAATTCTGTCGTCCCAAGGAAGTTACAACTGGCTGGGCATTTTCATGAGAAGGGTTTTCCGGGGTATTTCCAAGTGGGAGTTAAAAACTGAGCTAAAGATGGTCAGAAGCTGTGGCTGTTCATTCACAATGTCCCAAGCAACAGGAAATGCATGAGAATGAGAGTAAAATCATTAACACACTTGGATGATACCAACCAGCATGGAGTGACCTCTGTCAAGCCTCTCTTTCATTAGGGTTTTTGGTTTTTTTTCTACAGCCCTCTGACTTGAATGGGTAGGTGACTTTTCAGTGGGGAAAGGGGAAAGATGAGTGCTAAATATACTTTCAAAAATAGTTGAAGAAAGAAGACCATTTTTAAGTGGGGTTCAGTTATTAGTGTCCAGTTGTCACTTATTGAGTCCAATTTTGGAGTCAATTAGCGCAGTCCAATTATTCTTGTCAATTGTATTGTTGTGCAATGTGCATTTTCAATGTCATTTGTGGGATCAGAGATTTCAACTTAATGATTATGTGGTCCTTCCCCTATCTTTTATAGGTGGTTAGGGTGGGACTGAAAGTTAGCGTGCCCAAAATCATACAGGTGACAGAGGCAGGATTTATAATAATAGCTAGCATTTAGATAGTACCTACTATGTGCCAAATGTTCTTCAAATGTTATCTCATTTGAGCCTTACAACAATTCTGGGAGGTAGGTGTTATTAATAACCCCATTTTTACAGTTGAGGAAACCGAGATAAACAGAGGTTAAGTTTCTTGCCCAAGGTCACACAGCCAATAAGCGTCTGAGGCCAAATTTGAATGCAGGTCTTCCTGATTCCAGGTCCAGCTTTATCCATTACACCACACTGAAGACAAGAGAAAGGAAAATACAAAAGAGAAAGCCCGAAAAGGGGGATAGGGCACATGGTGCAGTGGCAAAATTACAGGGCTGGGAAATTGGGGGTCTGTGTCCTTGGGTTGCCTCTATCATAATTTCTCTGTGTGACCTTGGGTGAGTCACTTCCCTGTTCTGGAGCTCCGTTCCCTCCTATGTAAAATGGGGGTAAATGACCTCTGATGTCCTTGTCAGTCCTAATATTCCTATGACTCTATGGGTCTTTCGGTTTATGCATTTTGTGAAATAGAATCTCATTAAATCCAAGTGAATATTCAGGACTGGGCCTCTGTTGATCATTTCCAGTTTAGAGATTAGGCAACCCTTTGCTTCTCGCTCCTGCTCTGCCTTTTGCTGATTCCCCTCTCACTGCCTTGCCTTTTAGCCATTTCTCTGTTCCCAGCACTATCGACTAAGGGTGGATAGGGAGAGTAAAAAGAGAAAAAGATTCTGTAAAAACATTTCTTCTGAGTAGTTCTAATAAAAGGTTGCCCAAAATGCAAAAAGCTTGAAACTAGATGCTAAAAATGAGGTTGGGGGAATAGCTCTAGACTTCATCTACATATTATTATCTCTAGCCACCCCCCAATCATGGGTAATCAAGAATCAACTATAGTACACATAAATAAGATTACAAACTAAAAAGTATGCAATCCAAAGGTTATAAGGGAACTTATATGGCATGAAATCCAACCTCCTGCCCAGTGCAAGAATTCCTTCTTGCTCATCCCTGTGGAGCAATCATCTGCTTACATAGTTCCAGTGATCCCGAGGAAGAGATGGCTCTTCTCTTTTCCAAGGCCATCTCTTCTCCTTGGGTATTTGTGTCCATCCCCTCTCATCTCCCCTAGGAGGTTGGCCCCACAATAATTCCTTCTCATTCACTCATCATCAGTCTCTCCTTTGTCCACTGGCTCCTTCCTTGCCACCTGTAAACATGCCTACCCATCCTGACACCAAAATTAAAACATAAAAAGCCCCCCCAAAAAAACTTTACTCCAGTCTGGCATCACCTCAAGCTGGCATCCCATTTCTTTTCTTTCCAGTTTCCTCCTCTGTGCAATGAGGGGAATGGGCCAGATGACTCCTGAGGTTCTTTCCTGTTGGAGCTTTATGGTCCTGTTGTCCTAAAAGAAGGATCTATTAGAATTCTCTAAGTCTGCCCATACTGTATTTGTTCCTCCATGTTCCTCGCTTTTTTAGCCCCTTAAAGTCTGGCTTCTAGCTTTACCCCTTGACTGAAACTATTCCTTCCAAAGTCACCAACTGTGCAATTCAGTGATTCTTAGCTGCTGAATCTCAGCAGCTCATCTCAATGACCTCATCTCAATCCTCATACTACTTTCCAGAAGTTTTTTAACAATGTTAAACACCTTTCCTTAACCTAGAGAGATAAAAAAATTCTATCCTCTCTTGCCTTCTATGATACTGGTTCTGCTACCTGGCTGACTGTTCCTCCTCAGTCTTCTTTGCTGGACCATCATTCTTCTCCCTACTGATCACTGTCTAAATGTACCCTAAGGCTCTCTGCTAGGCCCCCTTCTCTTATCTGCAGCTCTTACTCTCTCACCAGCCACCATGGTTTCAATTATCATCTTTAAACCAATGACTCCCAAATCTCTATATCCAGCCCTAACATCTCTTTTGAAATCCCATCTCCCATCACCAACAGCCTACTGGAGGACTATCTCCATTTAGATGTCCAATTAACATGTCAAACTCAACATGTTCAAAATGAAACCCATTGTGTCTCCCCGAAACCTGCCCTTCCTCCAAATGTCCCTATTTCTGTCAGGGACACACCATCCTTCCATTTACCCAGCTTCATAGTCTTAGAATCCTCCTTGACTCCACCCCTCCCTCCTCTCTCCCCACCCCCCATATCAAGTCCTTGCCAAGTCTTGTTAATCCTTCCATTACAACGTGTCTCTTGTATGTTCCCTTTTCTTCACTCCCAGAGCTACTACCCTAGTGCAGGTCCTCGACACCTCTCACAGAGACCATTTCAATAGATTTCTAATTGGTCTCCCTGTTACCATTCTCTCCCTCTCTCCAATCCACCCTCCATATAGCTACCAAACTGATATTCCTAAAATATACATCTGACCATATTCTTTCCCTGCTCAAAAATCTTGGATGGGCTTCTAGGATAAAATACAAACATCTTCATCCTGGCACTGAGAGCCCTCCACAGTCTGGCTCTCATTTATACTTCCAGGCTTCTTTCATATTACTACACTATCTGTACCAGCCAAAATGGCCTACTGGCTGTTCCCAATATGCACAATTCTATCTCCTGCCACCATACCTTTATCCAACTAGTCCCCATGTCTGGAATGCTGTCCTCCTCACTTCAACCTCTTCCAGACTCTAGCTCCATTTAAGACTATCCTAAAGTACCTCCCAAAATCATTTTCCATTTGTCTTGTCCATATTTGGTAGTTACTTCTCTGCCTACAGCTTGCTTCCATTCAGTAGAATGTAAGCTTCTTGGGGGCAGGGGCTCACCTCCTGGTAGCTTTTTCCCTTGCTCCTGGAGTGCTCCGGCCCTTGAGAGTCAAGCAGACCGGTCAGATCCCTCTTTCTGAAACATTAGAAGAATCAACATGCCTTCCCTCCTGAAATCTCACTTCTGCTTGTTTTTCAAAACCCTTTCTTGAAGGGAATCATTTACTAATAATTCTGTCTTTTTCCTCCCATTAAGAAGGAAAGCCACAGGACAAATTGTATGGTTTGGGTTTTTTTTTTTTTGGTCGTTTGTTGTTGTTTTTTTTTTTTAATCCAGATATGTGATTCTTTGGTGTTAAGGACAGACTGGCACCTAACTGTGCCGCAACTTCAAGCCTTAGAGAGCTGTCTGGAAGCACTGAGAGGATAAATTACTTAGCCAGGGTCATACAGCTGGAGGGACCTCTAACAGCTATTCCCACACTGCCTCGAATGATTTTTATAATAAATACATTTTAATCTATTCTAAGAAAATGAATCCACAAAGAACCAGAACACTTCCATCCCCTTCATTCTGAACCAGTCCTGTATTATATAATATTAGAGTACCAACCCTCAATCACTTTCTTGTGGAACCAGTTGGTGAAGGCCAGGTTCAGGCTGGAGGTTCTAGAGCCCTAATGAGACAGAATTACAGTTAGAAAAATCAGTCTGGCAGCATGGGTAAGACAGATGGGCTCTAGGAAGACCTGTTGGGAAGGTTTGGAGGTATTTATGACTTGGCCTAGGGTGATAGCCATAGAACTGTGGAGATAGGTATGGATTCCAGAGACATTTCTAAGGAAGAATATGACAGAAGGGTGGTAATCAATTGGACGGAGGAAAGGGAAGAATCCCAGATGGCCCCAAGGTTTTCCATTCCAGGGACCAGACTTCAGAGTAAAAAAAGAGAAAGCAAAGGAGAGATGAAACTTCCCTAAGCACCCTTGCCTGTCTTGGTACTCCACTTATCTCAAGACAGGTAAAAGGTTGCCCATAACTGACACTGTTAACCACTGTGGTATGGTTGGTAGGTTTCATCTCAAGTCAAAGGTTCCCACTGCACAAGGAGCCAACCTTTATTGCTTTTGAATGGGGCAATGAGAAGCTATTGAAATTAGGATGGTTTCCAGAGTACAGAATGCTAGGTTTAAGACTCTTCCCCTCACTTTTAACTGATAGGTACTATCAGGTTTAAAAAACAAAGCCCTCTGGGGACTTGTAGCAAATTGTGTACATCCTCCTGTGACACCTATGTGTCATTGATGAGGGTGCATGGTATATAGTGAACAGAGCTATGGGCTTGGAGTCAAAAAAGAACTGACTACATGTATCTCTAAGTAAGTCACCTGACCTCTCTAAGCCTCAGTTTTCTCACCTGTAAAATGGAGCTACTACTAGTACCTACTTTGCAGTACAGTTGTGAGACTGGGATGAGTTGATGTCTACAAAGTGCTTTGCAAACCTTAAAATGCTATAGAAATTTCAATTATTATTATGGATGGTAACTGAAAAGAAAAAGGAGCATTGTCTCTTTGCTTACATATTAGGATAAGGAGAGGGGTAGGGAACCTGTGATTTCATACATTTAGGGAACTCCTAGGTGAGAAAACTCCTACCAACTCATATTAATGTAGGTCAGCAACTTCTTGCCTTAGAAAATTGGGAGGTTAAGGCCTTTATCCACAGTTACACTGCCAAAAGGACTTGAACCCACCTCTTTCTAGACTCCGAGACTGGCTTTCTCCCATGCTTTCCTGTATTTTCCTTACATATTAGTACGGAAATACACTGCCAATGTAAGAACAGAACCCAAAGTCCTTGTTGCTTCTGCCAACCCTCTGTTCCACACCAACCACGCCAGTGTTTGCTGGATTTGACTTTGTGGAAATGATAATGTCATTTGAAATTGTCAATGAAAAACTGGCATCTTTTACTACTTAATCTCCCTTGTACACACACAACCTGCATGTTGACTTTGAACTAAACACCTCAACCAAGGCAAGGATCTCTGTTTTCAGCTACATCCATATCTTGTGCTACCCTTCTTTTAACAGCCATTTGCCCCGATCCCTGAGATGTTGGTTCCAAAATGCCCATTGCCTGTAACTGCCTTTGGTTGGATCCTGCCCCAATGGAGTCCCTCCTTTTCTCTTTGCCCCACGGGTCAAATTGAAAAGCTACCTTTGAGTCTTACAATGTTTTGGCTTTCGGAGACCAGCTCTGCATCCCTGATAAACCCCTTCCCCAGTAAACCTGTTTCCCCTCCCTCGTGTTTTTGCCCTGCTCATTGCTTCTCTGTCCTTTTGGCTAAGGTCAAGTGGTGTTAAGTGTAGTCAATATTATTGCCTTGCAAGTGAGTGTGTTTGCAGGTGATTCTCAGGCCAGATTTTTGCCTTGCTGGTGCATGCTTTGTTCAGTGATGTTTTTGTTTCTCACGCTTCTCTGGCCCTCCTTGATGTTCTTCCATCTCTTTTCTTTCTACAGGCCCTGCCACCCGGTGCCCTCCAACCTTTACCAAAGAGGCCAGCACTTGAAAAGAACAACGGTGCCACCACAGTCTTCAACCCAAGTGTTTTCCACTACCAACAGGCTCTAGCTAACATGCAGTTGCAGCAACCAACATTTATCCCAACAGGTAAGGTTGTGTTCCTTAACTGGCCCAAACTTAGTAGCCCAGCAAGCTGCAAATAGGAAGAGATCTTTAGATCGCTACTGTTGTTTTATAAAGGCTTTTGGCTAAAGACTGCATACAAATGTTGTTGATAGAACTTTGAGCAAAAGTAGTATGGGGTGCTATGAGGTGTCCTTGTTCTACTATTCTAAAGGAACCCTATTAGTTTCACAGAATTCTTGATAAGTAGCAATTTATGTTAAACTGGAAAAGTGTCAAAACTTTTCTCTAATTGTTTTGCTTCATATCTCTCTCTCTTCATATAGTTCATTTGGTTAAATTGCAAATTAATTTCTGGACTCTTGGGTAATATTGTTAGTAAATGTATGAATGTCTATATGTTTACAAAGAACTTTAGGGGCAGTGTAACATAGTGCCCTGGTATCACATTCAAAGAGAAAGAGATCCCTGCAGGCCTCATATTGACTTAGAAACCCACAAATTAACATTATCTATGTTGTGTTATATTTCTATTTATTTTGTTAAATATTTCCCATTTTAATCTGGTTCAGGCTACATTCATAAGTTTTACAGGCTTCTTTTGAGTTTTGCCCTTCTGCTGTAGTGGATCAGGGGTTGTGCTTGGAGTTTGTCACTTACTAGATGTGTGATATTTGTTAAGTCATTTTACTTCTGTGGTCTCAGGGGTGGGAAGTGATTTACCCAAGGCTATGCAACCAGTAAGTGGGGAAGTTATTGCACATCTAGGTCTTTCTGATTCTAATTCCAGAGATCTTTCCACTGAATCATAAATAACAGTCAACGTAACATATCCCCAAAGATCTATGTTTGCTTTGTTTTTTATGGTTCCTGTTACTTTTCTTATCAAATATTCAAAGTGAGTTTCTCAGACATGACCATCCAACTCCGTTTTATAAACTCTAATAATTATGAAACACTTCAAGACTCAAAATGGGCTAGGAATACAAATGGAGGCTCTCTCTTACTTAGGTCAAAATTGCTACAGGCCTTACCCTGCCCAAGCTTTTCTCCATCTTGCAAAAGATAGATTGGATGATAGTGGTTAATATTTCATAGAGCCCTAGATATCAGTCATTTGAGTACAAGAGACTTCTGCAAGGTAGAAGTCACCAGCCAGAAAATAGATGCTCTCCTCTTTTGAAATCTAACCATAAAATCTGCCTTGTTTATCTCATCTTCTGTCCCCTTGTAGAATTATCCCCTCAGACTTGAGAAGTGAGACATTGGAACTTAAACCTGGAGCCTCAAAGCAAAAATCCCAGAAAGTGTCCCCTTCCCCTTTATTAAGAGTAAAATAAACATGTGTTGAGCAGAGAGGGTCCCTTCCCCTTAGGGACTTTGAACCAAATATTAGCAGCCTCTTTCTGTCCTCAAAAAGAATGAAGAAAAGTTTTTCAAAGGTGAAGCCACAGAAACATTATCATCCTAGCCCCATTTCACATTTTGAAAATGATATATGTTATCCAAAAATGGAAGCCTCTCTTCCTCCTTTAACTAACAAAGCATCTAGAATGGACTACCTGAATAGGAATTGTGGCAGACAGGTTTAACAACTAGAAAAAAAATCAAATCTTCCTGCCCAAGAATCCAAGAATTATTTTGACCACTTGTGTATGTTTGTGCGTAGATGTGGATGTGTGTGCATGTGCATGCGGGAGTGCTTGCCCTCAAAGCAAAGAATTTAAAGTCATCAATATTGCTGAATACTTTTTTTTGCATGTGCTTGAATTGAATGCCGCAAAGACAGTAGCTGCTTTTTTTAGTTTAAGTCAATTCTAACACGAGAGCTCACTAATGAAATATCCCTTTTTGTTCATCTTTCCACGCTTCACTGCATGGTGTAAAGGGTCAGTACTGTGCATGGCACCCACTGCAAGTGTTGGTAGGTTTTTCTTTCTACACCAATTATAAACTTTTCCTGATCTGAATAGAAATTGCCTGTTTTAGTGTTGCCTGGGAGAGCTGGGTGGCTGAGTGGTGTGGCTGGGTTTCCTCTGCATATTCAAGGCCTGAAGTGGTTCCTGTACCCTTCCATTTCTGTGCAATTTGACGGGATGAAAATCAAGCCCTAAATGACTGAGAGCATGCCACTTTTGCCCAAAGATTAAATACCAAAGAAATAGCCAAGGGGAGGAGTATGTATGCATGCCTCCATTTAGATTGTAAAGATAATGTAAGCCATTTTATTTTCACCATTGTATCGATGATTTGGAAATGTGAAATAATACTGAAGCTAAACTGAACACACTAACAGATATAACCACCTGATTTCAACATTCAGTATTCAGGAATGAAAATGATAATGAAGGTAGCAATGCTATAGAATGCTATATTCAGTGTTGCTCCCTCTCACCAACAGCACCCACCCACCCTCACTAGATCTAGTTCTTTCCTAAGAATTGCTGTTACTCTGAACTTATGCCATATCTGCGTGCCATATACAGCAGTTGGGCTCACCAATGAGTTCAGAAGTGTTTTGTTAGGCTAGAAATAGACAAGTCCCCCTCAGAATAAAATCACAGCCCCAAAAAACAGCTACCCTGGACTCAGTGGCCACCATGGTATTTTTGTGCCCCCCTTCCCCTTTGCTCTTTCCTCCCTCCCCCAACTCTCTCAGCCCTAAGGGGAATTCTCAGAAGCTGGGCAGTACACTTTCCATCCCTCATAGAAAACAGGAGTAGAATAGGCCTATGGACAGCCTGCTTAGCGCAGCTTTTAGGGCAAAGTAGCTTTCCTATTGGCTTCCGACAGCCTACCTGACAGCCCACGAAGGGATAATGCATTACGTCATAGCTACAAAGCCAGAAAGGGAGCCATAAGCAAACAAACCCAGAATAGCAGTTACAACTGCTGCCATGGCAGGGTTTGAGCCCTCTGGCTACTGTGTTTGGTCAGGGGTGGGAGGGTGAGGGAGTACTGCTTTTCTTCTAGGCATTCCTAATTCCTGTTACTACTAGGTTACTACCTAGTTAGAAGCCCAGACCTCTGAGTATTTGTAAAGCATGTCTGTACCTTTTACATTTTTTGGTTGTTTGTTGTTCCATCTAGAAAGTTCCCCCACACGTTATACCTTAGGTGCTTTGCATTGGAATGCAATCTGCATGTTTCAGTGGGGCTGCTGCCTACATAACTGCTGCATTCTCAAGATGAAATTCCTAAACTGGGATGTTTTTAGGGTCCCTGAGTAGAAGAGAGAGCTCCAGAATTTCTAGGAATGACCATTAGAGACACACATTTGGCTTCTGTGAAATAGCCCAGTTTGATATCCCCACCCCCACCCTGTTCACTTCCATAGTTGAATCACACATCTTGCTGAGTTTCCTAGCTGGAAACCAGATAAATCATCAGATACACATTCTTGCCAGTCACAGGTAACCCCTGGGTCATTTCCCCAAATGAGTTAAACCCTGGAAAAAAAAAGGAAGACCTTTCTATAGCCAAAAGAGACAACACATTGAAAGGGATGTTGTTGCAGCTGGTAGCCATGTTAGCTGGTGGGGTCGTAGCTGTAATATGTACCATGAGGACAATGTTTTGTCAGATATTTGCTATGAAAGTCCACTGTGTATATGAATCATAATTCGGGCCAAATTTTCCAAGGAGGCTATACTGGGTGCACCTGTAAAAACATGCACACAAATCCCTGCCTCCTGCTCACCGACCGCATACCCACCAACTCAACCGCTCTCTTGTTTCTACAAACTAGGTAAGTACCCACACACCTAACCAACCCTCTGCACATGCACAGCAAGACATTGTACCCATTCCTGCCCATTTCTGCACACAGCCTGCAGAACTACCTCCTTACCTGCCAGGCAACAGTCAGCTAAGAGGCCCTTGAAGTATGTGACTTGATTAAGCCCCTGTCTAACTGTTGGGTAGCCAGTGTTGGCAAATCCTCATTTTTACAGGTGCAGGCCCTGTACCCACTTTTGAAAATTTGGCTCTTCCAGTGTATTACATCTTTGTTTTGCTTATAACTGTACTAAGTGTTGAGAATGTTTTAGTTTTCCTTAATGATAATTGTAATGGGCTTTTCCCCTTTTTTCTCTTTTTTAATTTTTCCCCCCTTCAATGCTGTCTTGCTTTGCACTGTGAATTGCATGGCGTGCCCTGGTGTATCCTTCATGACGATGTCACATGGCTTGTTGCTGTGATACCTGCCACGCCCCCAATCCACCACATGTTGTCATGGTTACATAAATGCTCCACCTTCCTGTATGTCGCTTCCATGGTTCCCTCCTGAAAGTGCCCATGATGCACGGTGCTACGCCCACCACTGTGTCCGCAGCAACAACACCTGCCACCAGCGTCCCCTTCGCTGCAACAGCTACAGCCAATCAGGTTTGGCCCTTTCAATAGATTTCTTTGACATATTCAGAGCTAGATGCCTACAATGTATTAGTTGGGCCGAGTATATTCTTTGGGGATTGGTGAGAGGGTATTGATGTCCCACTTTTTGCGGGTTTCTAGAGATTGCATTCAATGCATTCAATGTAGAGATTGCATCCAGAGTACCCTGCATGCTTTGCTGCTGCTGCGGAGATGAATCCGCGCACTTCGTGAGGTGGCAACTCTTTCTGAGATGCTTCTCACAACACTGGACCATGAGGGTTGCCACCACAAAAGTCCTGAAATGTATATCCCAGAGCTTTCAGAAATACAAAACTGCTTCCCATTATGACCTCGACCACAGCTTCTCCTCTTTAGGCCAGGGTAGGGTGATAATCTGCATTTTAAATTAGTATGTTGGAAGTTTCACTGAGTGGCACCCCACCATGACCTTTCTGAACCCTCAGAAAGACAATTTTGTCATGAGGAGTCCTCAGTGATGGCCAAGCGCATTCCCAAACAAGCATATGTTACAAATGCCTTAGCTGTTTCAGGCAGTCCCAGAGGTAATAAAAAGCTGCCAATTGCAACCCTTGGATAGCTGTGGCCCAAGAGAGGAACATGTAATGGGTATGGCTGCTCGTGGTTCACTACCATGGCTGCCATGATTCCAGACTGAAAGTTAGTTGGCATGGCTGTTGGGATTGCATCTTAAGTATAATGTTCAGAGTATTCATTGGGGACAAAACCATGTTCTAATCAGGGCTTTGTCCAGATGAACCAATACAGGAAATGTTTAATTTTGCCCCCAGATTGTGCCTTTAGTGAATTTGACTTATTTCTTGACCATGACCAAGCAGTGAAAACAGTAACCAGAATGATCCCAAGGTTCGATTTTAATCTGCATTCTTTTTCACCACTCTAGATATCCCAGTTATCAGTAGATGAACTGAGTAGCAGCATGTTTGTTTCACAGATGTAAACGTAACGAATAGAAACAGTAAGTTTCTTTACATATTCCTATAATCAATGATAATTTTTAGAGGTGACATATTGTATCTAGGTAATTGCATTTGCTAAATTCTTTGCTAACCCTTCATGAATAGATATCTGTTTACAACTTCCAGCATGCTTTCAGTAATCTCAAATTTCCCAGCTGAAATGGTGGAGAGAAAATATGCAATTAATTCGTTGAGTAATGCCAGCCAGGGACTGCACGTTTCCCATTGAGCTGGCAAGTCCGGAAATGTATTTTTGAATGAAAGAGATTTTTAGCTCTTCTCATCTTCAGCAGGACCATTTTGATTGGGGAAAACTCACAAGTTTTTTAACTTGAACTTGAATCCTGAAAAATCTTTTCTTATTGCTGCATTGTGTGAAGTGGAACAAAGTCGGTTTTGTGACCAGATTCTGAATGACCAGGATGATTAGCTTACAAGTTGCAAATAATGTGCTTCTCCCACCACACTGTAGAAGCTGCTGCTTTCAGAGGCTGTTTGCTTTGTGTTGCTTTCAATGTGGCTCCATCAAAAATACTTCCCAGTCCTGCTAGCTGTGAATGATGCAGTTTTATAATCATCTTCTTCTTAAAGTCACATTTCTCCTTCACCCTCATTACCTTCCTGTCATGAAAAGAGCACTGAGTTTGGAGTCGGAGGGCCTGGATTCAAATCGAAGCTCTGTCACCTATTATTCATGGGACCTTAGACAGAGCATTTCCCCTCTGACCTTTGGCCTCCTCATTTGTAAAAATCAGGGATTTGGCCAAGAGCCCTCCTAATTCTAAAATGCTGTGATCTCATGACCCTTCTTGCAAGTCCAGAATGCAGAGAAAAGCCTAGAACAAGTGCTATCTGCAGTCACTGGCTATCAAAGGTTTCCCAAATGTCAGAAGATCACAAATCAAGAACTGGAAGGAACTTCATTTGACAAATGAGAAACTGATGCCCAAGAGTCAATCATCCAAGAACGCTTTTTAATCACTTGTTCAGTGCCAGGCATCAAGCTGAGCACTGGGGAGATAAAGCAAGGCCAAAACAGTCCCTGCCTTCAAGGAGCTCACACTCTAATGGGGGAGATAATATGCAAAAAAACTGCCTCACCTTTTCCAAAAAAAGAAGTTGAGCCATATTGACTTACCCAGGGTCATATGGCCAGTGAGTGGCCCAAGCAGGATCGAACCCAGGTTTTCTTGACTCTTAAGTCCAGCTCTCTCTCCACTATGCCTCACATCTGCTTATAGGTGTTCATGTGGATTACGTGCTTCAAACACAGAACCATAGACAATATTAAAGCTGGAAGGCACCTTAGAGATCATCCAGTCCAACTCCATCACTTGTCAGATGAGCCCAGAGAGGGTAAGGGCCTCTCACGAGGTCACACAGTAAGTTAGTGGCAGAGCTGGGCCCAGAGCCAAGCTCTCATCTCTCCCCATCCAGTTCCCTTTCCACTCCTGCCCAGTGCCTCATCTTGAATTTTTAATGAAATATGCACTAGAATAGCTAGTTCTTTTGTCATGGTTCCATGGGGCAAATCTCAAGATGCTTCAACAGAATGTTATTTGTTTTCAGTGTATACCAAGAGATGAGAATTTCTTCAAAAGAAGAAAAAAATGTCATTCATATTATATAATTTGCCAAGATTTAACACTTATACCCCAACACCCATATGTCCTGCTACATGACTCCAGAACAGTGAGATAAAAAAATTTTAAAATAAGTCTTTGGATGTTTCTGAAAATCTAGCGATTCAGAATCATGTGGACAATACATCTGGATGCTAGAAGTTAGGGGCTGGTCATCTGAATGGCCTGCATTAGTGTAGACACAGCCTTTAAAGGGCTGAGTACCAAGTACCATCCTGCTACCTTTGTCACAGTTCCAAAGATTCACAGAAGTGGAAGGAGACTTTCAAATAAAAGCCAAAACATTAAGTTTTTTCTTACCACATCCTGTCCTTGGTGCTGAGGATCCAAAACTGAAAAACCACACACTTCTTGCCCTCAAGGAGCTTGAAATCTGAGAGCCTTAGAGGTCAAACTCCTGATTGTACAGAGCAGAAAAGTAAAATCCAAAGAGGGAAAGGATTCTTGCATAGGAACACCTGGCTCATAGCTCAGAAATAATTAGTTACAGATGCAAGGCTAGTACACCTGTCTCCTGACTTCCCAGTTGGTTAACCCTTTGATCTCTCTCTCTCTTTTTCCTTCCAGTGAAAATTCTGAACAGCAAAATCCTGGAGTATCGGAACCTCTCCTTGGGACGCTGCACATGGTCTTTCTGTACATTTTCCCATTTCTCTTCTTTTACCATCTCTACAGTAAGCCTGATGCAGCATACATATTAACCAAAAAAAGCCAAAACTAAACAAAAAACATCATAATTTTTTTAAAACCCCAAAAAAGTGAAATACCAGATTTATCAGAATGTAAAAAATCCAAAAAAGCGCGCTCTATAGAAAAGATTAACAAACATTGCTCTTGTATACGATATAAACATAGACAAACTAGAATCAACTTTTTGTAACATGTTTCTTTAACACACGTAATCTTTTTTTTTTTTTCCGAGTACCATCATGATCTGTGCGAATGCACATTGGACTGTTGTATATTATCAGTGGATAAATGTTCGTCTTTTTAAAGTGTTATCTTGAGGTTTTGTTTACATCATAGTCTAATTGAGTTGTTTTAAGGTATATCAAATATACGCAATATCATTTCCCATTAATGTTACGTCTTAAGTTTCCACATAATGTAATTCTTTGGTGTGGTTCATTTTTTACACTAAAAATGTTATGGTGGGAAACAGGGATGATGGGCTTGAAAATCACGACATGAGAATGTTGCTCTACCTTTAATCTATGGGCTGGTTCTGTAGGCTTACAGGGCAGCCTTCTTGAAAGGTTTCTCTTTTGAGGACATCCTAATTGTGCATGCAGTCCCTTCCCCGTTACACACACAGGCGTGGCATGTCAGCATATGTTTGTTTTCCCATTACATGAAACTGTGCCCTGTGGACAGGCAGGAACCCCTCAGCTGGCTCCTCAAAAGTTCCAATAAGATGAAATTAATTGACTTTGCCTCCATGACCAATTTCTCAGCATCACAAATGAAAGTCATACAAAGGGACCATTACCATTTCTTGGTGGATCTCAGATCCCAGCCCCCTTTTCCCCCATGGGAATCTCCAAATCTGAGCCATTTCAACATCTTCAGCCAAGAAATTGGTCCCTGGAGGTTTAAAGGTACATTAATTAGTGAAAGTTTGGGGCAACCTAGAGGGAAGAGCATGTTCGTAAATTGGTAGGGAAATGTATCCAGCCCCAGAAGCTTTTTCCTAACTGAGGTGTAGTCTGAAAAAGCCAGCATAGGTGAGAATGAGAGCTGGTTCCAAATATGACCTTTTCTCTTTAAACCTTTCTCTTTAATGGTGGTAAAGTAGCCACAGTCAGAGAAGATAGCTACGGGCAGGGGAAGGAAATGATATTAAAGAAGCTAATTTGGGGAACCCTTTCTGTGGATCCCAAGGAGAATCACGGGCCATTCCTGGGAACTTCTGCCCCCATGAAGTTTCTGTCTCAATCCATTTCACCCATGAAGCAACAGTAGCTGAGATGTCGTGAGCACCTGTGATTTCCAGTGACCATATTTTTAACTTCTGGGTCTCCCAGGCCCTCACCAAGCCTTTTTTGTTTGTTTGTTTGTTTATGTGTTTGTTTGTTTGGTGGAAACTTGGAATCTATAGACTCTTAGACGTTTTGCTGCCCCTTTTGATTGGACCCCACCGAGCTGGGATTAATTCACTTGCCCATGCTCATAGAATTTACAACCAAGGAAAAGGTTTACTTGATTACAGAAATGAAATCAATTGGAAACATTTGGCATTTTCTCATCAATTTACAGATAATGATTTCCTAATCATTTATTATTTTGTCCTTTCATCAGGGAGGATAAAAAATAGGCATCATTTCTGGCATATACAATTGGGGCAGTATATATCTTGTGACTTGCTGACCCATAGGGAACAGCAGGAGACTGAGAAAGGGAGAAATGAGGGGTAGGGAGAGTATTTGAATCCTACAGAAATGTGAGAGATGGAAGGGGCTGTTAGAAAACATCTAGCTGAGTGCCCTTTCTCCCTCCCTTTTACTGATGAAGAAACTGAGGCTTCAAGTGGGGACAATGACTTTCCCCAGTTATTAGTGGAGCTGGGCCTAGACCCCAGCCTTCTTTCATGCTTCAGAGAAACAACACTCTTCCGGAGATGTGATCCCCCCCAAATGCTCACAAGGGAGCATTTCTATTGTTAGTGGGTGAGGATCCCAAAGCGCAGGATTAGGCCTGTAATAAGCAAAAAGCCTTATAGGTCCTAATCGCTAGCCCAAGAAGTAGGCTAAAAACCAGACTGCCAGTTCATTTCTCATTTGATTTTTTCACTGGCATTGGCTGGCCTAACATCCCGGAACAGTATTGCCTGAGATTAGTTATCTAATAGGCATCTTTTAACCACTGAATTTCTGTTTCCCGTGGTCTTAACATTGTTAGTGGAAAAAAAAAGTGATGTGTATTTCCTGTAAGTGATTCTTTGTGTATCAAAATGGGTTTTGCACAACCTGCGTGCCAGTGCCTCAATCAAAAGCAAACCGATCACATTCAGCCAGAAAAGGATGTACTGCAAATGACCATGGCTTTCTTCGCTAAAGGAGGTTGGAATTCTGTCTGTGCTCAATAGAGTTTTGTATATCTTGTCCCTTTGACGTTAAGCCTCCAATTTTCTTTAAGTTCAACAGCTGGCATTGATGTGCATAGAATGTAAACCTAAACTGCAGCTGTTTTCATGTTACATTTAAAGCATTGTAGAAAAAGATCTAGAAAAAGATTTTAGCAAAGATGTTCAGTAAGGGATGTCCAGGGTAGGGTAATCTTAGTGCGTGCCATGACAGTTCCCCCCACCCTCACCCCTCTCAATTGCCAGCAAATCCTGTGCTAATTTGTAAGCGAGTACAAGGAAAGAAGGCTTGAAGTATTCACCAAATTCCAAACAAACCTTGGCAAAAAGCAAAACATAACATAACCTGCCATTGAAACTCGCTTGTGCAATGATTTTTTTTTTTACTGGAATTTTCTTTGTTTGAAAAGAAAAGCAAAACAAGTCGTCTGACTCTAAAATTTCCTAAGCAAATGCAAAGCCTATTACAAAGTCACCAAGTTAATCAGTGACTCTAAGCAAGTATAAGATTTAGATTTCATCCTTTATTTGACAAGAGTTGTATGTAAAATTTAAAGCATTATAATTTTAGTGACATTTTATAAGCTTCCCGTTTTTCATGCACCTATATTTTTATTTATCCAAAGTTAGTTTTTGGTCCACTTTTCTCAGTCTTATGCAAAAATATGCAAGAACAGTGAAACTTAGGTAAAATGGGTCATGCAGAGAGAAAAAGAAAGCTGAGACTGAGTGTTTGCATGGTTGTTAGTAATTTCCATTCAGAAAACTGCTACACAACCAGACTAGAGACAAAATATTTTAAGAAGAGGGATTGAAGGAAAATGGATGCTGAAAACAGTGATAATTCTTACATTCAAATACAGTATTTCCTTTTGCAATTGGCACATGATTCCACAATAAGCGGTGACACTTAATTTCTCATTTTTGACAAGGTTTTCAACACTGTCACTGATGATTGTGTGGTAAATCATCATGTTCCCCCACTCCATCCATTTCAGAACATTCTAAGCACTTGGATCTCACCGTAAGTGTCATCTTGCTCTGTACAGGCTGTGGCTTCCCAATGGCCGCAGCCTGGGCTTATCAGCTCACCACTTGGTGAGGGCTGGGGGAGAGCCAGGCTTCTTCCTGAAGTGCCCTTCCCCCTTCCCCCTCCTGCCATCAGCAGAAGCAGAATAGAATAAATCTTTATGATTCTCAGCTTCACAGCCAATTAACATAATGCTCTTTTAATTGGGCACTGTTTCACATTACATTTTATCAAATAAAGAGAGAGGGTCCCATGTGTCCTCTGGGAGCACAGCCTTGGCTGGGCTCTTCCCCACCAAGAGCTCAGTTGGGACTGCTTGGATTGGGTCAGAGGCAGTCACAGAGTCCCGATTCATTGCTCCGAAGTGTAGACTTTGATACATCATTATACACAGAATGATTAGAAGCGAGAGTCCTCATTTTTCCCCTTTATCTCTTATACATTTAACATACATTGAAACCAGATTTTTTACAAAAAACAAAAAAGATGAAATTGATGAGGAAAATCTCAAAGCCCATTCTCGTTGAATGGACTTGTCTGACAGTGACCTGATTTTACCATATGCCTGTTAAAGGCCTTAGAATATACTGTATGTTAAAGACTGTAATAACTTTCTAAAAAAATATAGTCAGTAACCTAATCCAAATGTAAATATAGGTACAAAATGTTGTTTCTAGGCATCAGCTTCTTAGTTCATAGTGCATAATCATGCAATTAATTTTATTTTATTTTCTGCTCACTTTTAATATATTCCTTATTTTTTGCTTCTTAAGCTCTTTAGCCAATGAATGAATTTAATTTTGAAGGAGAATTAGAGCAAGGTTAAGATGTTACTCCACAAACTCACCTCGTTTAGTTCTGTTCTAACCCGTGAACCGCTCTAGCTTGTAACAGTTCATAGAGAGTCTGTCCAGTTTACGGGTTTAGAACCAAATTAGCTTTGTACACAACTCCTGCAGTGATGGATTCATTCTTAACGAGTTCTCTTACGTTCTTGACAACAAAACTACAACATGGCTACCTTTGTAGACATTATTTTTAAGGTTTTTTCACATGTAAATTTCAAATGAAGTAAAACAGTATGAGTTTGTCCAAGGTGCCCTTCCATACTGTCAGCGAAAGATGAGATTGAATATTTGAAAAATCCCAAAGTCCCATGTGAAAGCTGAATGGGTGACTCCACTGTCACCTTTTCGGTCCAGAAGTTTACAATGTATGGCTTTAGAGTCAGGTTTTATAGCTTGTAGAGATTGTTGTGTGGAAAGGGTTATTCCACAGTATTTTCACTCTCCAGACACAACCCACCCTGCTGCCTTTTATTTCCACCACTGTCTCAGCCCGCCCGTCGGTCTCTGCTTCATTTCACGTCTCTCTCTTCTCTCCGCTGTGTGTCAAGTCACAACAGTCTGTCTGGTTTCATTTCTGTAGCTCTGCCTTGCCAACGTTCTGTTGTCTGAGATTCCGTACTTACATTCATAAGTATATTAGACGCAAAAATCAGGGCTTAACGAATTAAACATATGAATATTTTAATGTTAATTTATATTTGCAAAGCTGTACATATAAAAAAATATTGTGGAATGACCCCTTAACAGTGTTGAAGCTACCAATATGCTGCAGTTAAACTGATTCAGTTAGTGTGCGAATGAATGTGTGAGACACACCTTTTTTGCACTTATGTACATAGTCCACGAAAGAAATCCTTGGAGCTTATTTTGAATATAAAAAATCTGTAATAACACAGAAAAAGTTTGTAAAAGAGATAGCTATTACTGAGGCTTTGAAAAGAAGGACATTTTTGCTATAACCCTTAATCAGAAAGCATGCCATTTTTGCTTTGCTCCTTGACTGCGTTCTCATTTGCCGTAGCGTACCACACAGCAGATTATTCACAGGTCAACTTCAACTTGCAGCACTGAAGATGGAGAACAGTTCTTAGTCTGTTAGCGAAATCATTAGCAAAGATTTTCATTGCATTCATATGTCAACCCTATTTTGAATCGTGGACTATGTAGATACTGATAGGTTTCTGAATCATGCTTTTTTCCCTTTCCCTTGGATGCCGCCATTAACCGTGGAGAACGCTATACATTACAAGACACACAACCCTCCTTAAGATCAGCTCCAATTCCCAGTCTTCTGACATAGATGGCCACCAATACATGTCTTCAATTCACAGTTTAATTAAAGCATTTCTTCAGCACCCATTCCATGCCAGGCACCCGTACTCAGTGCTAGAGATACAAAGACAAAGTGGAACCACCCCCACCCTCAAGGAATTGCCCAATTCCACTTGGGCAGGGGGACAACTTGTACACGTATAAATCAATACATATTCAACACAAAATATATGGAAAGTGATGGGGGTCGGGAACCGACAACTGAGGGTGTCAGGAAAAGCTTTGTGTAGGAAGCCTTGCATGCTGCCCAATTGGAAATGAAATCATTTAAAGACAACCCCTCACTTCCGACTTCTGTCTCTGGCCACAAAAAACAAAATTGAGAAATACAGATGAAAGAACTGAAGGACTCTTCAAAAGGGTCCTTGACCAGACTTGGATAGGGGGGTGATTTTGTGTTTGCCTCATTTATCCAGTCACTACTTCCCTTCAGCTCTTAGAGAGACCTGCTTGCATGATCCCAGGGACCAGCTCTGAGAAGGCTTCATTGGACCACCTTGACCATACCATGTTAGACATAACTGGACAGAAGAGGAAAAGCCATGGGCCTAGATGGCAGGTTAGCTGAGCTGAGATATTTAAAAGACTGAATTAGGTTCCCCTAAGCCTGTTCTGGCTCCCATATTAACTACAGGAAGCCTCTCTACCTAGTAAGCTGAGCTGAGGATGGGATGTATGGATGGGAGATTTATGTTCAGTACCTCCACTTATGGCATCAATTTTCCTCCATCTTCAAGGGATAAAGCTCTTTCCCTAGGCTTAGGTAGGTCATCTGGAGGTGGGCATCTGGAGCTGGTGTGTCTTACAATTACTTTGACAGTGTTAGTATGCATACCTATTAGTATCTGATCACCACAATGCTTGAAAAAGAAGCCCCAGCCTATAACTAGCCCATCCCAGGAATAATTATCAAAATCAAACAAAAACCAACTCCAATTGGGTAGAAATGTTGTATTCTTCATTATTCATTTGTTTTTTACTCTTATACCTCTCTGCCTTAATCACTTGAATCAGCCACATGACAAACCAAGGAAGTTAAAGCTCAGATATTTTAAGTTAACAAGTTAAGTTAGTTAAGACTTTTTATGTTAACTCAAACTTCATCTGCTTCCCTGGATTATCATTAACTTTCCAAACATTTAATCTCCAAACATGTTTTTCCCCCAAAATGCTGATAAAGAACCCTTCCATCATTTCAACTAGAAGGAACAGCTCATACTAACAAGGTTGAACTTAGTTATAAAAAAAAGACATTGGCCATAGACAGAGCACTTTTGGGGCTATTAACATAGTGGCTGTAATTCTAAAGGGGAAGTAGGATAGATAATTAACATGACCATCTTGATAACAGAGACCCCCATAGTGACTTCTAGTTAAGTCCACAAGATGTTTAGACTGAATGCCTCCAGAAATTCTTCCAGCCCCACCATTTAACCTGACCTGTCAAGATTTGGAAACTTGTCTTTACTCACACTGCCTATACTATTTGATCGGATCCCATCGTTTGAGAGGGAAGTGGGCATTCTTCAATAGATTACATGAATGGTTCATTTTTGTCACTACATGAATGGCTTCAGTGTGATTCAGATGCTTTAAGTCATGAAAACTAGTTACTTTGTGACTTTTGGTCACTTTGAGCCATGCTGACTCTCAGTTCAATCCAAGATAACTCTAATCTGGTTCAATCCATTCAGTCTATGTTCTCTGATACAATCTAGTCCATGCTATCTCCAGTTAAATCCAGTCCCAGCTAACTTCAGTCCAAATCATGATCATTCCAATTCAATTCAATCCATGCTTATACCAATCTAACTCATTTCATGCTAAATCTAATTAATATAATCTATGCTCACTCCCCCAGTCCAACAAACACCAAATCACTTCACCTGATTCCATTTAAAAATACCACTTTCCTATAACTCCACAATTCCTTCTCTGTCCAGACAAAAAGACACCCTTCAGTTCTGAGAACTACATATAATTGCATCTCCACTGACTGCATCTGATTTTTTTCCCCCTAAAGTACTGCCCTCCACCCTCACCTTACCTTAAAAGCTTTGGATTTTACTAGTTGGTTTCATTTCAACCTCCGGGGAAATCTTCTGAAATTGGCTTGGGTTTTAGGCTGCTAGAGGATATTCTAACTCTCATCAGCTCTCAGAGATGAAGAATCTTTTTTTTTTCAAACTCCAGAATTCAATGAAAATGTGTCCTCTGTCTCTGCTATCTGGTTAGAGTCCATGTAGTGCCCTCATCATGGTTCATAGTGGGTTAGTGTGTGCTAAAGAGCATAGGACTCTTGGTTTATACTTTCATTCCTTCTCTGATATTGGCGGTTTTAGAAATACCTATTTGTACTTGTAAATGAATCATTCTTTTCATTCAAGAAACACTGCTAAAAATATTTGCTTGTGATTTGCTATGTCATGTACAATTTCAAGAGAAATACAGATCTCTATGCCTCTATAACAAGATAGAAAGTAACACGCCAAATTTAAGGGAAAAAAAGGGAAAGCCAACTCTTTGTAATGTTTTTCTCTCTCTGAATACACAACAGAAGGAATTGCCTGACAGAATTACAAGGTCCCAGTTCTTTATTACTGTACACAGATGTTTGATAGTGTTAGAAGCCAAATGATTTTGTTACCATGACTCTTGTGTCCTAGCAGATGAGGAGATGATAAGACCATCATTCTAATTGGATTGTGGGATTTCTCTGGTTCAGATATGATTCTCTTTTGTGGTGGTTGTGATTTTTTGGGGTGGGGGGGTTGGGGGTTTGCTTGTTGTTTGGGTTTGGGTTTTTTCTCTTCTTTTTTTTTGGTTCTGGTTGATTGTTCGCTTGTTCTCAAAATCATGAAACATGAACCACTCATTCGCTCTCACCTGATAATGATTGCCGCTTCTCGAATTGACGTTGTCACCTAATTGTGCCGAAGCAGTTGCTGAAATCACAAAAAGACAATGTGTGCTCCAAAACTGACTGGCTTTCAATGCTAACTGAAGAGCTTGTTATCTATAGTAGCTATACTGTGTAAAGTACGCGCTTATTTGCCATAGACACTTCTGGTTAAACATAAGGTAAAAGGAACATTAGGCTGGAAACAAACACAACTAAGAATTGATTTATTTTAGGTAAAGATGTTGTTAGCCCTTTGGAACTGTAATGGATCACAGCAGTGGTCAGCAGACGAATGAGGTGTTAACTGTTCCAATAATGTTCCCTCAACTGCTATCAACAGAATGAATGCTTGGACTTCTTTTCTTTTCTGCAAAATTATATCGCTATAGTGCTTGTCTGTGCATATGTGCATAACAAAACCCATTTTAATATGTTACTTCTATATCGTGGTTTATTTTTTGACCTTTTAATAAAGTGTACAAAATTCCAGGTTTGGTCTGGTTGTGGTTTTGTTCTGGTTGGAAACAATTCCCCGACTCTACACATCAAAGGATGCCTCCTACAAAACCTTTTCCCATTCTCTTTCATTAACCCTAATCTTTCAAAAAATGAGAATGTAAAAGTCAGTCTGCTCAATGATATTTGCTCCGTGCCATACCTTCCACAACACAGAGACAAATATATTTTTATTTAGCCAGCCCTCCAGCATTTCAAATTATGTTGAGAATGTCTCCTTCTGACTTGGCCACATTTGCGCAATTCAACTGAAGTTACTAACACCTGAAAGGCATTTGTACGGTGGAGAAATGAAATCGGAAAAGATTTCCAGACAATGCCTGCTGGTTTCTATCGCAGTTCAGAATTTCCAAGGGCCATTCTAAGACAGTTTCTTGGCAGGTTACATTTCCCACTCATTTCTTTTCAGCTGCATCTTCAGGGTAACAGATGAGACCCAATGTCGTTTGTGTTATTCACTTCAAGAAACCAGTAATTACGTGCATCAGTGGTTTCTGACCAATAATATGGATTCCTTGAAAACATTTCCTTTCCTTCAAACTGATTTTTTAAGTGATGGTGTTTTTTCCCTCTTTTTTTTTTTTTTTTTTTGGTCCAGACCTGTGATTTCATCAGTATAGGGAAATTTCTGTATGCAGACTCCCTTCACTGATGCTGACCATTGATTCTTCCATAACTTATTCTCTTAGAGAGCTATCTGGGCCGCTGAGGTTAGAAGCAGCAGCAGCAGCTCACATTTCTGTAAAACTTTAAAGTTTGCAAAGCACTTTAGAAACTCATAGGATTATATATCTAGGAACTGCTAGAAAGGACCCCCAAAGAGCATCTCATCCAACCTCCTTTTATAGTTGGGGAAATAGACCCCAGGAAGGTCAGGATCATAGACTGGGAGCCAGAAGGGACCTCAAGAGTTATGTAGTCCAACAGTACAAGTGTAGTCTGAACCAGAAGAAAATAGAAAATATATAACAAAATAGATAAAAATTCAATAGAATATAGATAACATTGCATTGTAAAACCCAGGAGGGATCCTTAAATGTGAATTACTGGCCCCTCTTCCTATTTGAGTTTGACATCATTGATCTAGTCCAACTCCCTTACTTTATAAATGAAGAACCTGAGGCCCAGACAAGGGAAATGACTTGTCCAAGGTCACACAGCAAGATCTGGGTTTGAAACATCTAATGACTCAAAATACCGTGGTCTTTCAACAGCATTGCAGCTACTTCTCCGTTCATCCAAATAACATTTAATAGCTAACGTCACACCTACTGTGTGCCAGGAACTGTGGTGCTAAAGTGCTTTACCATTATTAACTCATTTGACCCTCACAACCACCAGGAGGAGGGTACTAAAATAAGTCCCAGAGAGGCTAAGAGATTTGCATACAAGTCCCATCTCACTCTGCACACCCAGCACCAAATTCTACAGTTGCAGCTCCCATATTATAGGGAGCTACCCTCAGATGAAGAGATCAGTAGGTGATGACTGAAAAGCTGAGTCTATACCAAGATGGCAATTACTAGAAAGGACTTAATATGCTTCCCCTCCTTGGTTTATTTACATGCTAACTGAAGCCTTCAATACCTTGACCCAAAGAATTTGTTTATGATGGTAGAATGCCTTACATAGAGATAGGCCAATGGGGAAGATATCTTGATGAGAAGGGTAGGATGTTCCTCAAAGCATATGGCCCATGCAATTGACAGCCCACTACCTTCATGCAAGAGTGGACAGGTCATTCATCACTCCACAAAGCTATAACAGGGTCATAAAGGAGAAAAAAAATACTGAGTGATGTCTCTCTCTATAACTCTTTTAAAATTTGCAAAACACTTTATATATGGGGTCTCCTTTAAGCCTCACAATAACTCTGAGAGGTAGGCAGTACAAGCAGGATTAGCCTCATCTTACAGCTGAGGAAACTGAGGCTCAGAAAGAGGAAGTAACTTGTCTAAAGATACTGTGGAGCCAGAATTTGAGCCCAAGGTTTCTGAGTACAAACCACACATTCTTTTTGCTCCCCAATGCTGACTGAATATGGCAGAAAACTAAGAGAATAATTAGATGTTGATCAAGAGCCAGAATTTGTGGGAACACAGACACACAAACATAATCGACTGTCCTTGCCCCATAACTGAGGCCACTGTGGCTTGGTGTGATTGAACAGCTCCAATTTCGAAAGGCCCTTTCAGTTCCTGAAGGGTTCCTTGCCCTGGGAAATGTGGGGGAGCAGGGGTGGGGGTGGGGAGGGGTGTGCCATGCCAGTACCAGTCTAGGGAGAAAGAAATTGAGGCTTAGAAGGGTTAAGTGTTTTTCCCAGGGTTACACATTTGTTCATTGGGGGACATTTCCTGGTATGTCTTCCCAAAATGGCAGAAACTCTCAGAGCTGGAATAGCCCCTAGAGAGCATTTGAATGAAACCTTCCTAATCCAATCCAATAAATTTAATAATAAAATAATTATTTTATAAATAAAATAATGTTATAATAAATATAAAATACTAAACAAAATAAAAATTAAGCCTCTACTATGTACCAGGTACCATACTTAGCTCTGGAGGTACAACTAATAAAAAGAATGACAGTCCATCCCATTAGAGGAAGACAAGAGGTGGGAACACGACCAGCTATAAAAGCCATGCAGAGAGCCCGTGAAGGGTGGAATGAGTGAAAGTCCAGCTTCTGTCCTCTATAAAAGAAGGCACTAAGAGGAATTTCACAGGATGTCCTCCAGCTGTCCAATCAGAGGAGAGAGGAGCCTGAGGGAGGTGGGGTCAATCAAGGCTTGAGTTAGCAGCCTGGTGGTGAGATTAGAGGTGATGAACTTAACCTGAGGGGTCTTGTTCCATGGAGTTGAGAGCAGGGCAGCATCCCTGACAAGTAAGCACTTGGTTTTTGCTTGAAGATCTCTAATGGGGGCGGGAAGGGGGAAGGAAGATGATGGCACATGACATGACATTCTTCCACTTGGGGACGGGTCTCATCATCAGGAAGTTTTCCCTTACATCTAGCCTAAATCTGCCTCTTCACAGTTTCTACCCATTACTCCAAACTATTCTCTGGAATCAAGCAAGGTAAGTTCAATTTCTCTGCCAAGTAATAATCAATCACTAAATCAACTAGCATTTATTAAGTGCCTACTCTGTGGGTTCAAAGACAAAAATGAGAGTCCCTGCCCTCAAGGAGGAGAACACATATTGGGGAAGGATATCCCAGGAAGGGAGCTTTGGCCTAGGCAGTCATCAGAACTCTGAATGGAGCCATAAGGCAAGAGATTATCCTGTTCTTTCCAAAAGCAATGGTAATGTCTGATCATTGTCTCCCCCCTCCTCAAGCAAGAGGTACAAAAAGATGGTGGGGTATGAGTCATGCACAGCAGCAGAGTGTACAGCAAGATTCCTGCTGGCTGGACTCTGTTGCCCCATTGAATAGCTAGATGGGAAGAAGCATGGTCTGGGACATGCCAGACAGAGAGGCCTAAAGTGAGAATTGATTCACACTCTCCCATTTGGCCAACTCTGCCCCTGGCAAGTCCCAAAGCTGAATGAATTAAGGCCTTCACATACTTGAAGAGTGGTATCATTTCCCTACTAATTCTTCCCTTCTCCAGTTTAAACATCCCCGTTCCCTCAACCAATTCTTAAAAAAGCAATCTTCAGTGATTTCTTTATCCATGTGGATTGCCTTCAGAATGTTAGTTGATTCTTTATTCTATTGGTGGGCTTTATTTTACTCATTATCTATTTTGGTCTATTTTTACTTTATTTTTGACATTTTAAAAATTTATTTATTTTTAGTTTTCAACATTCATTTCCACAAAATTTTGAGTTCCAAATATTCTCCCCATCTCTCCCTCCCCCCACCCCAAAATGTCATGCATTCTGTTTACCCCTTCATCCAATCTTCCCTCCCTCCTATCATACCCTTCCCTTCCCTTTTCCCTATCTTCTCTCATTTCTTGTAGGGCAAGATAGATTTCTATACCACATTACCAGCATTTCTTATTTTCCACTTGTATGCAAAAACAATTCTCAACAGTCATTCCTAAAACTTTGAGTCCCAACTTCTCTCCCTTCTTCACTCCCTACCCATCCACACTGAGAAGGCAAGCAATTCAATATAGGCTACATATGTGTAGTTTTGCAAAAGACTTCCCTAATAGTCATATTGTGTAAGACTAACTGTATTTCCCTCCATCCTATCCTGCCCCCTATTTATTCTATTTTCTCTTTTGATCTTATCCCTCCCCAAAAATGTTTACTTCTAATTATTCCCTCCTCCCATTTGCCCTCCCTTCTATCATTCTCCCATCCCACTTATCCCCTTCTCCCCTACTTTCCTGTAGTGTAATATAGGTTTTCATACCAAATTGAGTGCTCATGTTATTCCCTCCTTAAGCCAAATGGGGTGAGAGTAAGCTTCACTTTTTCCCACTCACCTCCCCCCCTTTTCCTCTCCATTGAAAAAACTTTTTCTTGCCTCTTTTGTGAGAGATAATTTGACCCATTCCATTTCTCCCTTTCTCCTCCCAACATATTCCTCTCTCACCCCTAAATTTTATTTTTTGATATCATCCTTTCTTATTCAACTCACCCTGTGCTCTCTGTCTATATGTGTGTGTGTGTGTGTGTGTGCATGCACATGCGTATAATCCCTCCAACTATCAAAATCCTGAAAAAAGTTTCAAGAGTTACAAATATTATCTTTCCATGTAGGAATATAAACAGACCAACTTTAGTAAGTCCTTTATGATTTCTCTTTCCTGTTTACCTTTTCAAACTTCTCTTGATTCTTGTCTTTGAAAGTCAAATTTTCTATTCAGTTCTGGTCTTTTCATCAAGAATGCTTGAAAGTCTTCTATTTCATTGAATGACCATTTTTCCCCTGAAGTACTATAATCAGTTTTGCTGGGCAGGTGATTCTTGGTTTTAATTCTAGTTGCTTTGACTTCTGGAATATCATTTTCCAAGTCCTTTAATCCCTTAATGTAGAAGCTGCTAGATCTTGTGCTATCCTGATTGTATTTCCACAATACTTGAATTGTTTCTTTCTAGCTGCTTACAATATTTTCTCCTTGACCTGGGAACTCTGGAATTTAGCTACAATATTCCTAAAAGTTTCTCTTCTAGGATCTCTTTCAGGAGGTGATTGTTGGATTCTTTCAATAATTATTTTGACCTCTCGTTGTAGAATACCAGGGCAATTTTCCTTGATAATTTCATTAAAGATGATGTCTAGGCTCTTCTTTTGATCATGGCTTTCAGGCAGTTCCATAATTTTTAAATTGTATCTCCTGGATATATTTTCCAGGTCAGTTGTTTTTCCAGTGAGATATTTCATAGTGTCTTCAATTTTTTCATTCTTTTGGTTTTGTTTTGTAATTTCTTGGTTTCTCATAAAGTCATTAGTTTCCATCTGCTCCATTCTAATTTTTAAAGAACTATTTTCTTCAGTTAACTTTTGAATCTCCTTTTTCATTTGGCTTATTCTGCTTTTTAAAATATTCTTCTCCTCATTGGCTTTTTGGACCTCTTTTGCCAATTGATGGTCTATTTTTAAAGGTGTTATTTTCTTCAGCACTTTTTTGGGTCTCCTTTAGCAAGCTGTTGACTCACTTTTCATAATTTTCTTGTATCACTCTCATTTCTCTTCCCAATTTTTCTTCCACCTCTCTTACTTGATTTTCAAAATCCTTTTTGAGCTCTTCCAAGCCCTGAGACCATTGCATATTTATTTTGGAGGTTTTGGATGCAGAAGCCTTGACTTTTATGTCTTCCTCTGATGGTATGCATTGTTCTTCCTCATCTGAAAGGATGGAAGAAAATACCTGTTTACCAAGAAAGTAGCCTTCTATAGTCATTTTTTTTTCCCTTTTTGGGGCATTTTCCCAGTCAGTTACTTGACTTTTGAGTCCTTTGTCAAGAGGAGGGTATACTCTGGAGACCTGTAAGTTTTCAGTTCCTCCAAGGTGGCACAATCAAGTGAGATGAGTTTACTCCCCTCTTGGCCTGTGCTGTGGTCTGGCAGCAACCACAAGCACTCTTCTGCCCAGGATCTGTGAGTAGGATTCCCTCTCCAGTGCCTCCACCAGCTCCACCACGCCAGCCAACCCTCCTCCTCACCCCAGGGCTGCCATTAAGGGCTGAGACCCTTAGATTAGCAGTTCAATTCCCCCAGGGTCTTTAGGTGGAGGGCTCCAAAAATGGATGCTGCCACTGCAGTGGCTGCTGGTAGTGGGTGTAGAATGTGTTCCCTTCTCACCCAGGTGAAAGAGCTTTCTCACTGACCTTTGAAGTTGTCTTTGGCGTTTGTGGGTTGAGCAATCTGGGAACTGCTGTAGCTGGTGGTGCCCTGAAGTCTGTTCTGGTCCTGTCCCTGTGGCCAAGGCTTGGCTATGCTCTGCTCTGCTCCCAGTGTGATAGTTATTTCTTATCAGACTTCCAGTCTGTCTTGGGCTGGAAATATGCTTCATTCTGTTGTTTTGTGGTTCTACTGCTCTAAGGTTTGTTTAAAGTCATTTTTTACAAGTCCATCTTTCTATTCCACCATCTTGGCCTCCACCCCTTTATTTTTACTTTTTTGTATATGTGAGTTAGCAGTGTTTCTTAGAAGCTTTGATGCTTTTGGAGGGGTATGTGAAAAGTCCATCTCCCTCCAATCCTCCTTCTCAGAGATCTTTCTTGGAAAGTCCCTCCCTTGTGAAGCAGACACAAACCCTGGTTACATAATAGAATGGGATGTCTTGGATAGGAAGGACCTATCTACTGGGACATGTGAGCAGCTTCGTGGCACAGTGGATAGGGGCACCAGGCCTGGAGTCAGGAAGAATAATCACCTTCCTGAGTTCAAGCCTGAGACACTCACTAGATGTGTGATCCTGGCCAAGTCACTTCATCCTGTTTGCTTCAATTTCCTCATCTGTAAAATGAGATAGAGAAGGAAATGGCAAACCTTCCAGTATGTCTGCCAAGAAAACCCCAAATGGGATCACAGAGAATTGGATATGACTGAAACAACTGAAAAATAACATCCCTTTGAGCACTAAATCTATTGTCCCAGAGGGTTAGCAATAAGGGAATAAAGGACAACATGTCATGGTGGGGAAAAATATAGGCTGGGCATCAGAAGACCTGGGTTCATGGGTCCATCGGCTTAGAGCTAAACAGAACCTTTGAGGTCATTGAGTCCAAACTCCTCATTTTATGTTGTTGTTCAGTTGTGCCTGACTCTTTGTGACCCCATTCAGGGTTTTCTTGGCAAAGATACTAGAGTGGTTTTCCATTTCCTTCTCCAGCTCATTTTACAGATGAGGAAACTGAGGTAAACAGAGTCATGTGACTTGCCCATGGTCACACAGTAAGGCAGCTTTCATTCCCAGTTCTTCCTGACCCTAGGTCTAGAGCTCTGGTCTATCCCAGCTTTGCTACTTGTGTAGCTTAACTGACTCTGGCCCTAAGTTTCCCCATGTGTAAAATAATAGGGTTGGACTAGATGACCTATAAGGTCCCTTCCAGCTCCAGGTGGTTGGTCTTCCTGCCTCCAGTTTCTCCCTATACAAGTCCATCTTCCACTCAGCTGTCCAAGTGATCTTCCTATATTTCAAATCTGACCATGTTACCACCACCAAACTCATTCAATAAATTCCACTGGCTCCCTCTCACTTCCAAGATCAAATGTAAAATCTTCTGTTTGGAATTCATAACTTTTCCAATCTTCTGATATTTTATTCACCTCCACATTGTCTGCAGCCCAATGACACTGACCTCCTTGCTCTTCCTCTGTCATATCACCCCATCTCCCAACTCTGGGCATTTGTCCTGGTTGTCACTCATGCCTAGAATACTCTCCCTCCTCATCTCTGTCTCCTGGTTGCTTCCCTGGCTTCTTCAAGTTTCAGCTAAAACCTCACCATTTACAAGAAGCCTTTCTTAATTCCCATTAATACTAATATCTTCCCTCTATTGATTACCTCCAATTTATCCTATATATGTCTTGTTTGTACTTAGCTGTTTGCATGTGGTTTTCCTCATTAGACTGAGGTCCTTGAGAGCAGGAACTCTCTTTCACCTTCTTTGTATCTCTAAATAGCACAGTGCCTGACACATACTAGGCACTTGATAAGTTCTTTGACAGATCCACGATCCTACTGTAGCACACAGAAGCTCTCAAGCTACTTCCCAAATCTAATATCACTGGAAAACTGTCTCCAGAATTAAGGGGGCTATCCCTTGAGGGTTCTAGGGGTAGTCCTGAAGGGTTGGGAGTTATCTTTCTAGTACAGTGGCTCATGACCCCCCACTAGTGTGCTTTCCCTTAAAATTATCAACTGGATATGCCACTCAGACAGTATAGTATGAACAGTTCGTACAAAATATCTCCTGCACACATCTGGGATACACAGAGTGCAGAGGAAAGTAGGCTCAAGTTTAGAGAGCACGTAGTAAAGGGGTAGTACAGCTAATAATAATAGTAATCATATTAATAATGACTGGTATTTATATAGCCTTTTAAGGTATGCAAACATCCTACATATGTTATCTCTTGATTCTCACAATAGCCTTGTGAGGAAGGTGCTGTTATTATCCTCATTTTATAGATGAGGAAACTCAGAGTGAGAAACATTAAGTGACTTGGCCAAGATCACATATCTAGGAAGTACCTAATTTGAACTTGCATCTTCCTGACTCTTAGTCCAATGTTCTATCCACACCAGCATCTAACTGCCTAATTCATAGATCCTAGAAATTTTTCTGCTGAAATCTTCAAGATGTTCCTCCTAAGTATAACTTTCCTGCTGAAATCCTTGTGGAACCTTGCATCTGCCTTTCTTCAGAGCATCCAATTTGTCCTCAACTCTAAATACAGACAATGTCACCAGCCATGACTGTCCAGGGATGATGCTAGGATGCAGATAGGAAGATGAGAAGTCCAAAGTTCTCTGCATCCTTTGAAACTTGCAAGGTCTTCCTCCAGCCAAGGTCAATTGTCTTCCTCCATGCACTACTTCCAGACTTGAGGCTCTGTGTTAGTGCCAAGGTCTGCCTCCTACAGGGCTTTTGAGTGGAGTGGTCATCCCTGCTTGGTCTTGTTCCATGATATTTTGGTTTTTGCACTGACCTTTACCTCCTGGGATTAGGCACCCCTGCATCACGGATTTTCAGAATGCTGAACCTTCAGAGCCCTCTCTAGAGTATCAGGACAGAGTTCAAGGGATCCCAGAGCTCCAAAACTAGCCTCAGCTGGCCTAGATTGAGACTTTGATCACTATCACTCCTTGAATCTCCCAAGGTCCTCACCTGGAGGCTTTCTGATCATTAGGCAATTTTCTCAGGAGGGCCTCCATTGGTTGCATCCAGACACAGAACCTTGTAGGCTATCCTTTGTGACTCATCTCTACTTGAGGTAAAATGCAGACTTGCTTGCCCGAACTGATGCTGGTTTTATGGATTGCTCCCTTTCCTATTGACTATCAGCTTCTGGCTAACTTATTGTGTACTTCCTGAGTGGCAATCCTGTAGATTGTCTCTGGATTTCTTGATCGTTATTTAGTATGGTGTGAATTTCAAGTTTTGGCTGGAGTAGGTATATAGGAACTGGCTGGGCTGCTAGAAACCTTGCTCTCTTCATAACACAAGAGGTGGACCAGGGGACACTGGCATACCTCACTTTTCACACAGGGTGCTCCAAACTCCTCCCCACAGCCAGAGAATTCCCCATTCTCCAGCCACTACCCTCAAGCTGCAGTTGGATATCTTCTTTTCTTGGTTTGGCATTGAGAGGATCCCAATCCCAGCTCTGTGCACAGAGGTATAAAGTTGCTTGCTCTGATGAGAAATAAAGAAAACGAGGAAAGGCAGTGAAATCCTAAGGCCTCTGTGATGGATCTGGAGGCCCAACTACCCAGGAATCCTTCTTTGTTTCCAACTTAAAAGAATACTGCACTGTGAGCAAAAACTTAAAATTGGAAAATCATTGACAGAGCATAGATTGATGCTCCAAACACAGAAAGTCAAAACTGGAAGGAACCATAGGAACCAAGCAGCTCAATGACTGCATTGACAAGATGGGGAAACTGAGACCTATAGAGGCAGAGTAACTTATTTAAAGTCACATAGCTAGCTGGGCTCTCAAATCCAGGGTGTCCAGACTCCAAGGCCATGTTCTTCCTCCTCCCCTTCCTCCCCTACCCCAGCTGCCTCTCTTTCCATCATATACCTTCCCAGCATTTGTCTTTCCAGGCTCCAATCTTTTGATCAGTTCTTAAAATAACAGCCTCTCCACTCCCCTACCCCCTGGCCCCAATCCTTCAGGTCTTTTTCTACACCTTTCTTAGTTCCAATGTCTTGAGCTGTTACAAGGAGTGGAACTGCACACAGCTTTCCAGGCACAGAGACACCATGGCTTTATGTGCACAAGATAATATTTGCTGACTTGGATCCAGCAGCCTTCTCCATGATGCCCAGTACTTTGTTGATCTTTTTTTTTCCTAGTTAAAATGGTATTTATTTTTTTAAATATATAATTTGTTTATTTTTCAGTTCTCAACATTCACTTCCACAAGAATTTGAATTCAAAATTTTCTCCCCATCTCTTCCCACCCCACACCCCAGAACAGCATGTACCCACCCACTCCTTACTCCAGTCTGTCCTCCCTTCTATTACACACTCTTTTTCTGTCCCCTTTCCCCTCTATTTTCAAGTCGGGCAAAATAGATTTCTATACTCCCTTGCATGTATAGTTTAATTTCCAGTTACATGCTTAAACAATTTTTAACATTCATTCTTAAAGCTTTGAGTTCCATATTCTCTCCCTCCTTCTACACTCACCCTCATTGAGAAAAGAAGCAATTCAATATATGTCATACATGTGTAACAATGCAAAGCACTTCCATAATAGTTATGTTGTAAAAGACTAATCACATTTCCCTCTGTCCTGCCCTGCCCTTCATTTATTCTTTTTCTCTCCTTTGACCTGTCCTCCCACAATAGTGTTTTGCTTCTGATTATCCCTTTCCCCAATTTTCTGTCCCTTCTATTATCTTTCCTCTCCTATCCTCTTTCCCCTTGCCTTCCTGCAGGGTAAAATAGATTTCCATATCCAGTGGAGTGTTATTCCCTCCTTAAGCCAAATCCCATGAGAGTAAGGTTCAATTATTCCCTTTTATCTTCCCCCCTCTTCCCCTCCATTGTAAAAGCTCTTTCTTCCCTGTTTTATGTGAGATGATTTGCCACATTCCACCTCTCCCTTTCTCTTACACCTAGTACATTCTCTTACAGCTAGTACATTCAACAGTAAATTTTATTTTTTTAGGTATTCTCCATATTAAGCTCACCCTGTGCTCTACACCATATATAATATACACATACATACATACCTATACACACCTGCATATATATATATATATATATATATATATATATATATATATATATATATATATATTCCCTCTAACTACCTTAATACTAAAAAAGATCTCATGAGTTACAAATAATATCTTTCCGTGTAGGAATGTAAACAGTTCAACTTTAATGAGTTGCTTAAAGCTTCTCTTTCCTATTTGCCTTGTCATGTTTCTCTTGATTCTTGTATTTGAAAGTCAAATTTTCTATTCAGCTCTGGCCTTTTCAACAAAAATGATTGGAAGTCCTCTATTTCACTGAAATTCCAGTTTTTCCTCTGAAGCATTACACTCAGTTTTGCTGGGTAGGTGATTCTTGATTTTAATCCTATCTCCTTTGACCTCTGGAATATTACATTCCAAGCCCTTTGCTCTCTTAGTGTAGAAGCTGCTAAATCCTGTGTTATCCTGATTGTATTTTCACAATACTTGAGCTGTTTCTTTTTGGCTGCTTGTAATATTTTCTCCTTGACCTGGAACTCTGGAATTTGACTATGATATTCCTAAGAGTTTTCCTTTTGGGATCTCTTTCAGGAGGTGATCAGTGAATTCTTTGCATTTCTATTTTACCCTCTGGGTCTAGAATATCAGGGCAGTTTTCCTTGATAATCTCTTGGATGATGATGTCTAGGCTCTTCTTTTGATCATGGTTTTCAGGTAGACCAATAATTTTTAAATTATCTCTCCTGGATCTATTTTCCAGGTCAATTGTTTTTCCAGTGAGATATTTCACATTGTCTGGTTTTGTTTTGTAATTTCTTGGCTTCTCATAAAGTCATTAGCTTCCATCTGCTTCACTCTAATTTTTAAAGAACTATTTTCTTCAGTGAGGTTTTAAACCACCTTTTCAACTTCGCCCATTCTGCTTTTTAAAACATTCTTCTCCTCATTGGCTTTTTGTACCTCTTTTGCCATTTGGGTTAATGTATTTTAAAGGTGTTATTTTCTTCAGCATTTTTGGGGTCTGTTGACTTGCTTTTGACAAGCTGTTGACTTGCTTTTCATGATTTTCTTGTATCACTCTCATTTCTCTTCCCAATTTTTCCTCCACCTCTTTTACTTGATTTCCAAAATCCTTTTTGAGCTCTTCTATTGACCTGAGACCATTGCATATTTTTTGGAGATTTTTTTGGAGGTTTTGGATGTAGAAGCTCTTCCTCATCCAAAAGGATGGAAGAAAATACCTTTTCACCAAGAAAGTAACCTTCTATAGTCTTTTTTTTTCTTTTTTGAGCATTTTCCCAGCCAGTTATTTGACTTTTGAGTCCTTTGTCAGGAGGAGGGTATACTCTAGGGACCTGTAAGTTCTCAGTTCCTCCAAGGTGGCACAATTAAGGGAGAGGAGTTTATTCCTTTCCTGACATGCACTGTGGTCTGTGCGCAACCATAAGCATTCTTTTCCGCCCTGGAACTGCATGTAGGATACCCTCTCCATAGCCACAACCAGCTCCACCATGCCAGTCAACCCTCCTCCTCATCCCAGGACTACCACTCAGGACTGAGATCCAGATCAGTCACTCAATTCCCCCAGGGTCTTTAGGCAGAGGGCTCCAAAGATGGACACTGTTGCTGCCTGGGGCCAGGGCTAGGGCTCAGACCAAATCACACTCCTCTCTTACTCAAATGAAAGAACTTTCTTATTGACCTTTGAATCTGTTTTTGGTGTTTATGAGTTGAGAAATCTGGGAACCACACCAGTAGGTGATTCTGTGCCCTGAAGTTTGCTCCAGTCCTGTTGGTGCTGCATGGCCCAGGCTGGGTTGTGCTCCGCTCAGAGCCTGGTATGATAGACATTTCCTGTCTACCTTCCAGGCTGTCTTGGGCTGGAAATCTGTTTCACTCTGTCAATTTGTGACTTCTGCAGTTATAGAGTTTGTTTAGAGTCATTTTTACATGTATTTTATGGGCTATGGAAGGATAGCTAGAGCAGGTCCATCCTTCTACTCCGCCATCTTGTCTCCACCTCCACCCCCACCCCCCCACTGACCTTTTTGACCCCAGCAGCACACTTGGTAGGTGTCCTCTGGGAAGTAGGCAAACTCGTTCTGGTAAATACCTCAGCCTTAGGCAGCTTGACCTCCCTTTGGGACCACTTCTTAGGCACGTCAAAAGGTAACCCTAATCCTCGGAGCCTTAAAGGGTCCCTTCCCTGAGTGGTTGTGAGAATTAAGGCAACTGAAGATTCTGAAATACTTTAACTTCTGAGAGGCAAGGTCTCCAGAGGAATGGCCAGGGATAACAATGGTAGCCCTCATTCCTACAGAATCCCAAAGATACAAAGTACCTTTATGCCCAAATCCCTAAGAGACAGGCAAGAAAGGGTTAGAACCCTCACTTTTATATGAAAAACTGAGACTAAAAGAAGAGAAATTATTTTCCTAAAAGGTCATGGGATCATAGGTATCTCTCATTTTCTACCAGCAAGAGGAGTAAGCCCAGGGAAAGGAAAGAGATGTACACCAAAGTTAATCTGCACAAAAACCAGAACTTGACCCCGAGCCACTTGACTTGTATCCAGGCCTGTTTTTGCTGTTCTCTTATTTCCAGCACTGATTCACACATAGCCACAGGGCTAATCAATTTCAGAGCTGGGACCTGAATCCTTTGTACTATCATCATTTCTTAGATCCAGGGGTGGGGAACCTGCAGTCTTGAGGCCCCATGTGGTCCTCTAGGTCCTCAAGTGCAGTCCTTTGACTGAATCCAAACTTCACAGGATTTGGTGTGTCAAACTTGGCACTTGAGGACCTAGAGGACCACATGGGGCCTCGAGATTGTAGGTTCCTCACCCCTGTTTAGAGTCACAGCTCTCAAGCTAGAAGGGACTTCAGAGATTCATCTAGTCTAATCCTCTCATTTAATAGAGGGGAAAACTGAGGCTCAGGGAAGTGAAGTCCCTTGTCCATGATCACATTTAGGATCCTTGATCCAGAGCTAGCAGGGACCTCAAAGATCATCTTATATAATCCCCTCATTTCACAGATAAGGAAATTGAAGCCCAAGTCCACACAGTAGGTGGGGCAGAGGATCCAAATACTCTGACTCTGAAGTCAATACTTTTTCCACTAGAACACCCTGCTTTCCTCTGTATCATGACGCCTCTTAGAAACAGAAGAAAAACATGCTTTTTTTCTGTCCATCAGCTCGGGCTCTTCAAAGTCTCCGGGTATTATGCTCATTTAAATTATTATTTCCTCTGTTGCTTTGAAAAGGAAATTTGGTCCATTTACCTCCATTTTCCCAAAGCAAAGAAAACATAAAAGTGGAGACTAGCACTCCAGCTCTGCTGAAGACTAGAGTTTATTAGTCATATTTTCTAGGGAGACACAGTTGAATGAAGCAAATCTTAGTCTACTTAGAAAATCCACTAGACTCAAAGCTCCTGGAGAGCAAGCCCATGTCATTTGTCTTTGTATCTACCCTGGTGAGAAGGAGCCTGGCATAAGATATAGAGACTTGAGTTCAGAGTCAAGAAGACCTGATTTTCTTCCAATCCCACTTCTGATGCACACTGGCTATGTGACCCTGGTCAAGTCATTTAACTTCTCAATGGACTTTAAGTTGCAGAGAAGGTGTTGACCTGCATTAAGAAAGGAAGTTACCTCTTCTAAAGTTTCTTTGTGCCAATGAAACTACAGGGCCAGTCCAAAAAACAAAAAAAAACTCCATTCCAACTTCTACTACTTCTATCCTTGCACATAAGTACTTAAATCACTGTCAGAGGAATTCCCTTTGTCCAACAGCTTTTTAGTGGAACATGGCTCCAGAAAAAGCCCCATTTCAAAGCTGTTAGACCCCCTGAGCCTCAAAGCTTCTTACTCAGACAACTGCTGCATGATACATCCTAGAGAAGTCCGAGTGCTGGCAAATGGGAGAGCCAGAATGGAAGTTGTGCTAGACTTTGAGTTTGGCGGAACTTTGGTTACAATCCGACTGCTGACACTTATCTGTGTGACCATAGATTCAGTTTCCTCATCTGTAAAATGGAGATAATAATAGCAGCAGCACTGACCTCCCAAGGTCGTTATGAGACTCAGTTGAGATATTGGATGGAAAATGTTTCGTAAACCTTAAAATACTATATAAATGTCACATACCACAGAATCTTAATGTTAGAAGGGACCTCAGTAGCCATCTGTTCCAACTCATCCGTGAAAACAATCCCTACTGTAAGACACATGACAAACAGCCCGCTGTCCAGCCACTGCTTGAAGACTTCCAGTGGCCGGCAAGTCACTAGGTTCTAAGGAAGCCTTTTGCGCTAACTCTGTTAGGAAGTTTTTCCTGACATCAAGTCAAAGTGTCTTTCAGCTTTGAGTCCTGTGCTGCTAGGACCTTAATTGCATTACTGACTGCCTTTCTTCAAGGTGATCTGACATGAGGTCGCTTCCATTGACCCTAAATGACTCTCCACATTTCAGCAAGCAGATATGCCTACCTGCCTATTTGAAAATGGGGCTATTTCCAGGGATGGAGCTCTAGCTATGTATTTTTGAAATTACTTTTCATGCCTTCTACCTCCTAAAAAATAGAGACTAGGGATTACCTTCCCAACTGCTGTGATATTCTAAAGCTCAGAAATGGAGAGAGGATGGTTAAAACCTCCCTCCTCTTCCCCCCACCCCAAAATTTCATGATTTTTTTTTAATCTTCCTGCCTCCTCTCCTCTCTAAGAGCAGCTCATGAGCTGTGGAGGATGTTTTAAGACATGCCTCACTGAGAAGCCTCTTATCTGAGATTAGGAATAAACCCCATCTATCCATTTATGTGCATATGCTAAAATGCATTGGGAGGGTGGGGGGGCAAGGCAATATACTTCCAGTCATTCCAGCCTTTTCCTGGTTCTTTTTTACACCCTCACTCACCCACCAGACTCAGTCCTAATCAATGCCTGGTGCCCCTCAACTTGGAGTGGCCTTCCCAAGTCTCTCTACCAAGTCCACATCCTACCAAATCCATACCGGTCTTCATACCTCCACTCTTGGAAATGGGAACTTTGCCTCTCTGAACTTCTGTTGTGCTTGAAATAGATGACACACAATCCAAGGACTGTTAAAAGGGATGATCTTATATTGTATCCATATATCTAACCATAGACTGTCACAGATAAGAAAGTCATTGAAATAGAGAATGAATCTTAAAATAGGAAGTGATTCACTCACCATAACAAAGAAAATGAGCATCAGAAGTAAGGTGATAGGGTGAAAGAACACTTTTGGGGTCACGAAATCCTGAATTCCAATTCTGCCTCAGACATTCACTAGCTGGGTGACAAGTCCCTTCCCTCCCCTGGGCCTCAGTTTCCTCCTAGAGATGACTTCTGAGGTCCCTTCCATCTCTAGAACTTGTGATTTCTCCTGGTCAAGGAGCCTTTTCCAATGTACTAGGTTGTTCCAAATCTTATCTGTCCAATGAGATTGCATCTTTTCCATGACTTAACTATCATTCCAGAGACACTGTTGCTCAGTGGATAGAGAGATCCCCTTGAAATTGAGAAGCCATGGGTTCAAATCCTCCCTCTGACACATTGTGATCCTGACCCCATTACCTCACCTCTTTGTGGCTCTGGGAGCTCTTTAAGTTACAGTGTGAGGGCTTGCATTGGTAAAGGGAGTTCTGTCATCTGAGATATCCTTATACCAGTGAAATCACAGGCCCAGTCCTATCTCATCTCTAATACTGGTGTTTCAAACCCAGAGAGAGCCCCTGCCTTTGTGTTCCTCTCCTCATCTATTCATTTCTCTCTAGTTTTCATGGTTTCACCCTCCATAAAATGAAGAGCTCAGGCAGTAAATGTAAAATGATGATCTCCAAGGTGCATTCTGGCCCTGCCATATATATAATCTTGTTTATAAGTGAGAGCCACATTGGTCATTGTCATATCTGAGGAAGGAAAGCTCATTTTGGTTTTCTTTTCTTTTTTTTAATTTATGGAATAAAACAAGCATTTTTATAACAGTATAATTTTTAAAAAATGATTATACATGAAACTGCAAGATCAGAAAGAGCTTTGGGGAGAGCAGTTCTGGGAATCAGACTCTTGTTTATTTGCATACATAGATAGAGACATGGAGTCACATTCTATACATGCTGTATCATAGCTTGGTGGGACTTCAGAGGTCATCTGATCCGAGCTCTTCATTTTAAAGAGGAAAACAATAAAACCCTGAGAGAGCAAACACCACAAGGTGAAGGCCTGACATCACAGAGTAGAAGATCTGGGATTCAAATCCAAGTCTTCTGGCCCCCAATCCAATTCCCATTCTGCAGTATCACCTCTAAATGAATTTGGGAGACATCAAACCTATGAATATCTTCTTTTCCACTTTGTACATTTTCCCCAGAGGGAATGTTGGCTAAGTGAGCCAGGACTTTCTCTAGATTCAGAACTGTACAGGCCCTTTACAAGCCTGAAAAAAAAAATTCCATTATTCAGGGGCCGCCACAGGATAGACAGGAGACAAAGTTTTCCTTCATCCTGGCTTTATGACTGCCTAGACCTCTTTGATCCACGTTTATTCTGGGCAAATATAAGAAGTCGAAAGAAATATTTTTATAACCCCAGCAGAGTGAGGATGGATTGGAGCCTCTCAAAATCAAAAGCCTTTCCACAAAAGTTATTGTTTTAAAATCCGGAAGTTAAAAAAAAAAACAGGGTGTGGGGAGTAGGGGAGGCAGGACTGGCCTTTAGAAACCATGGTAACCTTTCATCATTTTCAAGGTAGAGGAAAGCGATAAAAGCAACTCAGTGGGAGATGTCTTTCTCCCTCTCACTCCTGAGGAATCTCAGGGTTGCAGAGCTGGGTTCTAATAAATGAACATAGACCTTTCTCTTTTTTCAATCTATAAGGGCCCTTTAGGAACCATCAAGGCCCAATGCCCCAGTTTTTCAGACATGGAAACAGAGTCCCAGGGAGAAGTGATTTGACCAAGGTCATGCCTTGAATAAGTGGAAGGTCAGAGATTAAAACTCAGTTCTCCTGATAATCAGTCCTCTTTCCTTCCCACCATATATCATGGCTATGCAAAGCCATACCTAGGAATCTTTAAATCTGGAGTGAATTCACTTAAAAAGGGTTGGGGGCAGGGGTCAGAGGGGCAAGAGCCAAAGGATAATCTGCTCCGATCTTGTGGAGATTCATAAGGAGAGAGGATGACCCCTCCTCCTGAAAGCCTGGCTCCTGCCAGGGAGGAGGCTTCAGGGGAAAGGTAGCAGGTAGAGGCACATAGTTCTAGAGATGAGAAAGGTCAGTCTTGGGTGAGGGTTACCATGGTGCTAGAGCCTAGAGAGTATCAGCTTGGGGCTGGGTAAAGGAGCAGAGACAGGCATTCTACCAAATGGCAGAGGCCTGCTTTGGGAAGGGAGTATGCCCCCTGACATCAATCACCTGGGCACCTCAGTTGCAACTCTGCTGCTGTGCTCAAGGGTCATTTACCTTTACCAGTAACTTTACCAGGTTGGATCCAATTTTGTGGTTCAATTGTTTTTCAGTTGTGTCAGACTCTCCGTGACCCCATTTGGGGTTTTCTTGGCAAAGATACTGGAATGATTTGCCATTTCTTTCTCTAGTTCATTTTACAGATGAAGAGACTGAGGCAAACAGGGTAAAGTGACTTGCCCAGGGTCACACAGCTAGGAAGTGTCTGAGGCCAAATTTGAACTCAGGAAGAAGAATCTTCCTGACTCTAAGCCTCACACTCTATCCACTGCAGTGCCACCTAGCTGACCTGAATCCAATTAGATTCCAACAAATCTGAAAGTTGCCGCTATATACCAAACTCTGTGCTAGGCAATACAAGTACAGAGAATGAAATGGTTCCTGTTACATTCAAATGGTACAGACAGCAAGTATGTATGTAAATATATAAATCAAATGTAAAGTGAAGAAATACAAATAATCTATTGTAGAAAGTAGTTTGTTTGGGAGGGAGGGCACTAGTAGATGGGAGGATCAGGGGAGCCTTCATGTAGAATATGATGCTTTAAAAGAAGAGAAGGACTCTTGAACATGGAGGAAGAAAGTAAGTGCCTGCCAAGTATGTGGGCTGGCTGATGAGGAAGCACAGTGACAGGAGATGGTGTACCAGCCAGTTTGGCTGGCTGGCAGTTTGCAGGAGCGGGGAGTAAAGTCCAATGAGGCTGAAAAGATAGCCTGAGGCCAGATTGCGCAGGGTTTTAAAAACTACACAGAAAACTATACATTTTCTCCTATAGGTAATAGCAAGCCACTGGAGTTGGTTGACTAAAGGAGACATATGGCAAGCAATGAGTCTAAGGAGAATGACTTTGGCAACAGTGTGTAGGCTGGATTGGAGTGGGGAGAAACTTGAGGCAGTGAGGCCAGTTAGGAGGCAAGAGATGATGAGGGCCTGGCCCCAGGTGGTAGCAAAGTGGATGGAGACAAGGGGGTGCATTAGAGAAATGTTGTGAAGGAAAAAGGACAGGACTTGATAACTGATTGGTTATGTGGCATTCTGGAGGAAAGGAGAGGGGACAACAGTGTCAAATGGAGCAGGTAGGGCAAGAGGGATGAGGCCAGATTTGGCCAATCTTTAGTAACTTTGAAAAAGCAGTTCCTTTTGAGTGATGAGGTCATAAACCAGGCTGCAAAGGGCTGAGGGGTGAGTAACAGGAGATGAAGAAGAGGCAGCAGGTGTAGACTGCCTTGGCTGAGAAAGAAAGGAGAGATATGATACAATTGCTTGAGGGGGAGGTAGAGTATAGTGGAGGCCATTTAAGGATGAGGAAGACTTGGACATGTTTGAAGTCAGTAGGGAATGAACAGGTAGGTAGGGAGAGGCTGACAACTCAAGAAGAGGAGAGAATGCAAGAAAAGACAGGAAGAGATAGGATCAAGTGCATATAGAGGCATTGGTCTTGGCAAGAAAGGCCACCTCTTTTTCAGAGACAGAGAGTGAGAGATGATGCTATGGGCTTTTGAGATGAAGAGAAGGGGTGTAAAGCAAGAGGTAAGGTCCTTAGCTGATAGGGCTTGGGGTGGGGGCGGCTTGAGGAGGCAAATTTTGCAATGATTTCTGGAGGAATAAGATAGGGAACAAATTAGGGAAGAATAAAAGGCCACCTTACTGCATTAAGGTTCCAACTGAGGTTGGATAAGAGGAGCCTGGGATCTCTTCCAGTTCTGCTCAGTAGTTAGTGAGAAGGATCAGAGGAAGAAGATGACAGGCAGAATCCAAGATATGTGTGGCAACAGGACAAGGGGGAAAGGGATGGTTGAGCAGGGGACAGCGTTGAGGTGAAAGGCTAAAAAGGATTGGCAAGGAAGAAGAGCAAAGTCCAAGGGGGCATAATGAGTAGCCTGAGAAGGTACCGAGAAGTAGCCAAGTGCCAAGCACTGGGCCTAACCCCTCTTCTTCTGTCCCAGTAGCCAGGTAATCTCTGATTTCACTTATTCATGAGCTGGCTCTGGTGGCAAGCCACCAAAACCCCCCTAATGATCTGTCTGCTTCAGCTTACCTCCCCAAATAACCAACTGACTGAGAGACGGGCTTAGCCTCTGGAGAAAATCAGATACTCTGGTGCCTACTTAGTTACTTTGAGAATAGATTTCTCACTTGTTTGGGCAAGAAAGATTTTTCAAAGGAACTGTTGGAAACAGGGGATCCACCCAAAGACTTACTCATAATGCCTATGCACATGGAAGGGGCATCAGGAGCCCAGAGGTTTCCAAGAAACCTAATGAGAAGCTTTCCTGGGCAAGAGGCCATCCACCCTCCCCTGCCCCAGCTGAGACAGGCTTCTATCAGATAGGAGCAGCAGTGATCAGCCAATCCTCAACTCCCACTTCATTGGAGAGATGAGTAATCAAGAGCCATGGAGGACAAGGGATGTGGCCAAGGTCACACTGTCAGTAAGTGGCAGAGCCCAGACTAAGAGGCTAGGACTCCTGATGCTCAGCTCTCACTATGCAACATATGAGGGGTGGAAAGGACCCAAACAATTGGGCTCACATGAATGAGATCTGGCAGGCATTTTGGAGGGCTCATATCAGTTGACAGACTGTCTAATTCCAAGTAAGACAGACGTGGACCTAGCAGGCTCAGCTGGGGATAGAACGTCTGAAAGGATTCTTATCTGGGAGTTTCCCAATGGGCATTGCTTTCTAATGGGCATCTGATATGTGACCTGAAGCAAGTCACATCTCTCTTCTTTGGGTCTTCATAAAATAAAAAGAGTTAGACTAGGTGATCTCTAAGGAACAGACCCAGGGAAACCGCAAGTCCCGACTCTGACACATAACAGTTGAGTGATCCTGGAAAGTCATTTGACCACTCAGTGTTCTAGGCAATTCTTTAAGACTAGAAATAGGAGAGAAGATTCCAACCTGCACTGGTAGAGGGACTTTCCTTATTCAGGAGTCCCCAATACCAAAGAAATAACAGTCTCTATCCCACAATTCTACTGGCCTATCCACATGTTGTCCGCTAACTCTACCTGGTTCCAGAGCCATAGGCCATTTTCAATCAAAGATAATGGGATCCTGATGGGGTAACAGTTGCAGGCCCTCATTTATTGGCTGTCAGTCTCCTGGGATTGGGGCAGGAAGCAGGCAGGTGAAGATGGAATGCATGTTTGGGTTCCACTCAATATCATGAGTTACCAAGCATGGAGATAGCCTGGGCCTGCTCTGTCTTTGGGTCTTTGTGAGATTGTTGCTGTCACTGAGCCAAATTCAGCCTTTTTAGCATAAAGGGGCTATCTGGTGATAACTCTGAACATGGAGGGGAAGCCAGGTGTGCTCCTGGGGGCAGGAGGAAAGGTTCACAGGATGATGTCAGAGCTGGAAGAGACGTAGCTAGAAGAAAAAAGAATTAAAGCTAGAAAAGAACTTAAACTAGAAAATTAGGGGTTCTTAAACTTTTCATCTATCCTGAATCCCCCATGGCAGGCTGGTAAAACCTATGCACCCCTTCTCAGAATATTGTTAGTAAAAATATACAATAAAATACATAGGATTACAAAGAAAACCTACAACTGGTGAAAATATTGATGTAATTTTTTTCCGTCCAAGTTCATGGACCTCGTGAAATCTATCCACAGTCCCCTTGAAGGTCTGTGGCCCCAGTTTATGAATTCCTGTTCTAGTCCAACCTCCTAATTTTACGGATGAGGAGACGAGGGCTAATGAAAGTTCTTGCCCATGATAACATGTGGCATCATAGATCGACAACTTGCAGAGACTTTAGAGGCCATTCATCTAATTCAGTCTCCTCATTTTACATATGAGGACGTTGAGGCTTCCAGACAGGAAGGATTTGGCCAAGATCACAAAAGGAGGAAGTAACAAAGTAAGGCAGCTAGGTGTCCTCTCCCCATCACCTAAAGAAGCCTGAAGGAAAAGAGAATGAGTTCAACTCCTTAGACAAGCAGACCTGCTCTGTGTGTTGGGCCCTGCTTTCCCCTAGCTCTGTTCCATCCCCTTTGGTCCTTGGCTACCATCATTGAGCTAGGAAGAGAGAAGATGGGGATGTTTAGAGTCCCAGACTCTTGGCATCTAAAGAGATCTTCACAGGCCATCCCCCCCAAGAATCTCTTCCAGGATATCTGATGCAAATGTTCAGCTAGTCTCCACCTGAAACTCTCCAAAGAAGCAGGGAGATCATGCAGATCTCCTGTCAAGTCTCTCTTTTGAGAAAACAATTGTCTGCTTTCCTGGAACTCTTCTATCCAAGGCCTGCCCTTTGGGGTTAAGCTGAACCCTTGTCTACAGGAAATGACAAACCCTCTGGAAAAGCTGGCAAACAACACAGGTCCTATAAATGAGAGAGTTGGGCCTGCCTTGAGCCAGATTATGAAATTGGTGTGGCATAGTGGAAAGAATGTTAGATTTGGAGTCAGAGGACAGGAACTCAAATCCTGCTTCTGCCATTTTATTACCTACATGATTTTGGACAAGTCACTTAACCTGTAGAGACCTCAGTTTCCTTATCCATAAAGTGAGGAGCTAGTGTTAGATCTTGAAGGCCCCTTCCAGCTCTAATCTCAAATGAGTTTGCCTTCACTGATACTGGCAACTACCCACTTCTTCCTCTAACAACTCATTTACTCCAAGAGATCAGGGACCCAAAGTGGGGAATTTGCATTTCTAAAGACCCAAGGATAGGGTAATTCTTAACTCAAAGATTTGAACTGCTTATAATGGGATTGGTTGTGGCCTCTTTGGAGATTTGAGCACAGGGTGCTGTATGACTCTAGGCAAGTCACTTATCCCTGTTTACCTCAGTTTCCTTCATCCATAAAATGAGCTGGAGAAGGAAATGGCAAACCACTCCAGTATCTTTGCCAATAAAACTCTACATAGAATCACGAAGAATCAAGAGAAAAGATTGAAATGACTGAACAATAGCTGGTCCTGGGCTCCATGCTAATACAAAGAAAAGAGCGCTAGACTTAATGCAAAGATTGGATGCTCTGACATCATGGCTAGATTCCTTTGGAACACTGGCAAGTATCTGTTCCTTTCTTAATTTATTAATAATTTATAAAATTAATAAAAAATCAAAACAGAAACACATGGACATGAAATGATGGGGATGCCAGTTTGTTTTTATTCCAGAACATTTTAAAAGGAGGTCTTCTGCCTCTTGAACAGATTAGCCTTCTGATCTCTGTTTTCAGAAAGTCAAAATAATAACACGTTTCCAAAACTTGCCCTGTGCATTCCACCACTGCCCTTATCCAAAGGAACAAGGCATTTGGGGGCAACCCTTTCCATAAACACATCCTCTTAGGTGTCATGCAGAAATTTTGTTTGAGGCTATGAAGTATTTGAACCATAGATCATGGAAGCTGGAAGGGTCCTTAGAGACCTTTTCATCCAAGCCCATTGTCTCGCAGGTGAGGATGTTGAGGTCAGGAGAGGGGCTGAAACTTGCCCAAGATCACCCAGTGAGAACTAAAACCCAAGTCTTCTGACTATTTAGCAGTCTTTCTATCACACCTTTATGTCATCTTTTACCTATATCCGAAATTTGCAACCAGAATAACTTTAAGACTGTGCCATAGTGGAAAGAAAATTGTCCTTGGAAGCAGGAGACCTGCATTCGATCCCCAATGCTGCAGCATACTAGCCGTCTGATCTCAGGTAGGTCACTAAACTTCCCTGATCCCTGTTTATAAAATGGAAATGAGAAGCAGCGTAAAAGAATCTGGCTTTGGAGTAAGAGAGACCTGGATTCAAGTCCTGCCTCTGACACCAGGGGTGGAATCACAGGCAAATTGGGTGACTGCTCTGGACCCCCAGGCAATTCTCTGAGACCTGGAGTTAGCAGCAAAGAAATCCCAGAAGCACTTTGGAAACTTCGGAGTGTTAGAGAAAGGGGGTGAGCTATTAGGTATATCCTGTTTGAAGACAATGATCTAACACAACGTACATCGATTTGGTGTCTTCCATGTGTAAAACCAGCAACATGGTGGTGTGGGTGGCATCAGACTGTTCAGGTCCTGACTTGGACACACTGACCAGCTGTGTCCCTGGGAAAGGTTCTTAACCTCCCTGAGCCATAGGTAACTCTCTAAACCTGTAAGTTGTAGAGGGATCAGAGGATCCTTAATATAAACTGAGAACTGGAAGGGACCTTGACACCATCTGGCCCAACTCCCTCATTTGACAGATGAAGAAAGTAAGAGCCAGGGAGGGGGAAGAGATTTGTCCAAGTTCGTACATGGGATCATAGTCCTAGAGATGGAAGGGAGCTCAGGGGACATCAAGTCCCATCCCTTACTTTGACAGATGAGGAAAGTGAGACTCAGGGAAATAAAGTGAGAAGGGAAGGGAATGAGCATTTATGTAGTATCTACTAAGTGCTTTTTTTACAAATAGGATCTCATTTTCCTCACAATAACTCTGTGAAAGAGCTGCTATTATTATCCCCATTTTACAGGAGCAAACAGAGGTTAAGTGGCTTACCCAAGGTCGCACAACTAGTAAATAGCTGAGGCTGTATTTGAACCCAGGTCCTCCTGACTCCAGGTCCAACCCTCTAACCACTGTACCACCAGCTACCACTTGGACAAGTGACTTGCCTAAAACCGCACAGATAGTAAATGGTGGAGCCAGGATCAGAGCTCAGGTCCTCTGACAGCAACCTATGCCCTTTCCAAGAGGTTGCAACACCTTGATGGATCCTGGGTTCTTTGGAATACAAAGATAAAATACCAATTATACAATAAAATCACTGATAGTCCTTACAGTGCTCAGGGAACATGAACTATATTTTTATTCCTATAGAGAGTAGCTAGATCTCATTTCCTATTTGGGAGCCAAAATTTTATTGAGACGAAATCATTGCTGAAAATTCTTTGTGCTCCAGCATAGTTGACAGAGGAGGGTCCCATACATTTCCCTTGTGGGAGAGAGTCCCACACACCCTGGCATGGGAGCAGCCATTGTGGTCATCCAGTTCAATGCATTGCTATGTGCAATTCTGTCTCTAACTCTTCCCCCATTTGTCCACACCCAGTTTGAGTCCCGAGACAACAATTCTGTTTAACATGCATTTATTCAACATCTCCTCCCTGCTAGGTGCTGGGGAGATAAAGACACAAACACAAGAGTACCTGCCCTCTAAGAGATGTCATTCTAATGTAAGAAAACAATATACCCTTGGGGAAATCAAAATACAGTACATACTAAATCAATACAGTGATTTGTGTGTGTCAGCAGAACACTGACAACTAGGGACATCAGAAAAGATCTCCTGCAGGAGGTAGAAATTGGAAGCTGAAGCTTGAAATTAAGGGTTCCAAGAGGTGCGGGTGAGGAGGGAGAGCATTGCAAGCAGGAAGGACAGTGTGTACAAAGCCAAAGGAGGTTGGAAATGGAATGGAATGGAATGTACAGAGAAGCAGGCCAGTTTGGCCGCAACATAAAGTATATAAGGGAAGTAATGGGAAATCAGTCTGGAAAGGGAAATTGGAAGAGGATTGTGAAGGGCCAAACAAAGGAGTTTGCATTTGATCCTAGAGGTGATGAGGGCTGCTGAAGGGGCTTGAGCAGGGCAGTGACAAAGGCAGTTTGTCATTCAGAAACATCAGTTTGGCAGCAATGTGGGAAGATGGTCTAGAGGGCTATATTGTTCCCTTCAAGGTGATTTCTCAGTTACCAGTCACATGGGTGAGCTGGTCCCCCAGAGGGTATATGACTATTCCTCCCTTCTAGAGGCAACCTGAGGAGTTGGAGGATTCATGGCTCATGAGCCCCAACCATTGTGGGGCTTCCAATGATTAGCCAGTTGATATCAACTAGACAACCAGAGTTAGTTCTTTTAATGAGGGATTTTAATGAGTTAATCTAGGTCACAGGTGGGGAACCTGCAGCCTCAAGGCCACATGTGGCCCTCTGGGTCCTCAAGTGCGACCCTTTGAATCCAAACTTCGCAGAACAAATCCTTTCCAGGCCGCAGGTTCCCCACCCTTGATTTAGACAGTAGAGTAAAAACAGTTGATAGAAAATGTTCCCTCTCAAAGTCTGGCACACACTCTCCCACAATTACACACAGAGTCCAGGAGAGAGGTAGGTCAAATCTTAGGGAGTACATGAAGCAAAAGGGTAATACATAGCTCCTAGGTGGATGTAATGCCCTTTCTCCCTTACCAGAGTCCTCAGGAAGTTGCCCTGAAGTAGTTGTAGCTCTCTACTGGTCCCCAAGGGTCTTGTTAGAGTCTTGAAGCTGTACTTCTCTCACACTCCCTAAAGCTGAGATATTTCCCTCAGCACATCTAGTTTGTTCTCTCTCAGCTCTCACCTAGATACGTGATTTGCTATGGGTTCAATCTTATAACATGGTCAATGGGGAAGGGAGGGTAAGGAGTATGACCCTTTCTCCGCCCACTGTCTACCACCACCCCTGCTCATTGCAATCTGGTTACAGGCACGAAGACCTGATGTTGGATAAATCACCCCATCTCTCTGTGCCCCAGTTATTCCTCTGTTTTCTATGGCCTTTTAAGATCCCTTCCACCTCTAAATCTATTATCCTGAAATCTTACGATGATTCCTAATGTACCATAACCAGGAAGACAGGGCAATTGGTCTATGGAGCCAGAAGGCAGCAGCTATTAAAGGCAGGACTGCCTGAGGAGGGCGCTAGACTCACACTCTCAGAGTCTGCTTGTATCCAGACTATAACCACAGAACGAGCCTGGCTTTTTGTCCTCATACTGCAAAGCTAACTCTACTATCAGGAGACAGAGAGCAAGAGATCCAAGCAAGAATGTTTCCTAATAGAGTGTTCCTTCTTGGCAGAAGTGTGATTATCAGTGTAGATTTCCTTCTATGTATGTGTTTGTGCTGCCCTGTGTTATATGTAGCTTGGAGGAAAGGCTTGTTTAGTAGGCTGTACTGTACACTGCCTGAGACCTTAAGGCAGAGTTTACATCAAACAGCTTGGGTGGTGCTAGTTGTATCTTTGCTAGATCTTGTAATTATTTTCTCCATCACATCTCTTGCATCTGACCCCTTCTCTGTGCTCACACGACCAGCATCTTAGTTCAGACCCTTAGTACTTCTTACCTGGACTGTTATAACATCTTAATTGGTTTTCCTGTCTCCTCTCTCTCCTCTTAAATCTATCCTCCACACAATTGCCAAACTGATTTTCCTAAAGTGCAGATCACCTTCTTCCAACCCCCACTTAGTAAACTCCAAAGTCTCCCTATCACCTCCAGAATCAAATATAAACTCCTCTGTTTGGCATGTAAATCTCTTCACACCCTGGCTCCATCCTACTTACACATTATTGCCTAATATGTATTCTATGGTTCATCCAAGCTGAGTCTGTTGCCTTTTATCCAACTCCTATCTCAGATCTTTTGTACTAGCTATCCCCTGTGCCTGGAATTTACTCTCACCTCACCTCCATCTCTATGAATTCCTTGTTTCCTTCTAGACTTAGCTTAAGTACTACTTTCTATAGGAAGCCTTTCTGGTTTCACCCCAAAACAGGGGTTCTTAACATTTTGGTGTGTCACAGACCCATGGGACAATAAGTTATAATAAAAACAATGAACCCTTTTCAGAAAAATGTTTTTCAATAATTGAAGGAAATGCTAAATTTACAAGTTTGTGAAAGTAAAGGTGCCATTTTTTCCTATCCCAGGTCATGAACCCCTTGAAATCTATCCATGAACCAAGTTAAAAACCCTTGCCCTAGGTCCTAGAGCCCTTCCTCACAAAATTTTCTCATATTCATTTGGCAAATACTCCATATAGAATTATTTGTGTGTGTGATCCCTTCTTTGATGAACGTGAACTCTCTGAGGGCAGGCATTGCTTTGTTTTCATATCCCTAGTAGCAGCATGCAATAGATGCTTGTTGATCAATTGATTTTGACCCTTTACTAGCCTCTCTTGGGGGAGATGCCTGTGTCCGTGTTCATAGAGCCTTCATGCCAAACTCATCATGTTCTACCAGTCTATGGGTCTCTATGGGTGCTAGAGAACTCATCCCCAATGGATGGGGCCACTTCCATTTTCTGATAACTCTGATTGTTGGGTGGCTTCCTCTTCATGTTGAGCTAAAATCTGCTTGCCAGTAACTTCCCCCCATTGCTCCTAATTCCGCCCTCTGAGGCCAAGTAAAACACAGCTAATTCCTTTGCCACCTGATGGCCTTCACAGATTTCTTTATGTTTTGTGTGCCATATCCTGAATGACCTGAGCTGTCTAAATGCTCTATACACAGTAGGAGCATAATTAAAGGTGTTTGGATTGAATTTAATTGCAAGTGAGTCCTTTGCCCGAACAGCCTCAATCTCATTTTTAAAATGTCTTAAATTATTATCATTTAAATTCACAAGCATTTCATTTTCTCTCCCACTCTGCCCCCACCACATACACATTGGGGAAAAAAAAAAGAAATACAAAATCCTTGCAACACATATGCATACTCAAGCACAACAAATTCCCACGTTGGCCCTGTCCAAAAATGTATGTCTAATTCTGCATTTCGTTCAAGTCAAATGGCCTCATTCCCACTGCTACAGATAACAACTCTCATTTCTCAGGCATTTTAAGGTTTCCAAGGCATTTTCCTCATAGCAACCATGTGAGGCAGGGAGTGCAAGCATTATTATTTCCATAGTACTGAAGAGGACAGAGAAACCCAGAGAAGGAAAATGGCTTGGCCAGCATCACCCAGCTGATAAAAGTCAGAGCTATCATTTGAACCCATCAGCATGACTTAGTGAAGTGGGTCCTGGGCTTGGAGTAAGGTCAATCTGGATTCAAATCTCACCTTTAGATAATTACTAGCTGTTTGACCTGGGGCAAATGACTTAACTTCAGTTTCCTTCTCTGTAAAATGAGGGGGTTGGACTAGAAAACTTCTGAGGTCTCTCCTAGCTTTAGAGCTGTGATCCTCTGTGTGACCTCAGGCAAATCACTTTACTTTTCTAGACTTCAGTTTCCCCATCTGTAAAATGAGCAGGTTAAACTCAAATAGTCTCTAAAACTCCTTTCAACTCTAGGTCTAGGATCCCATGACTCCAAGTATGATGCTCTTTCCACTATGACACACTGCCTCACTGAGCCAAGAGTAGGACCTGGAGGCATGAGATAGTGTTCAAATCCCAGTTCTGCTATTTACTAGCTGTGAGATTTGGGGAAAATCCTTTCCCTACTCTAGGCCTCAGTTTCCTCTTCTATAAAATAACAAGGCTGGATTGCTTGGCCTCTAAAATCCCTTCTAGGATTGACATTCCAAGTGGCAGCTCTTGCCAGAGGCAATCCTGGGGAATTCCTGCTAGGCAGTCCTGGCTTTGCATTCCAATTCATTTTCCCAGTTTCGGTACTTTACTCGGAATGGGCTTGCCAACCATTCATTTTACGGAGATACTCTCAGGAAGAAGGCAAGGGAGCTAGAAACGAGTCTGTTTGGACCTCTGTGCACAAGACCTGAGAGAAGGCAGTTGGGGGAGTGGGTGGGGTGGGGGTGGGGAGAGTGGAGAGGGGAGGTGGAGCTGGCCCAACTTCATTGTCTCAGCTTCTCCAAAACAGTGGCAATGCCTAACAAAGGGGCCAGGGCTCTCTGAGGGCCAATCCAGCCACTCAAAAGCCTCCAGCATCCTAGGAGCATAAAGATTCAGAACTTACGATTCTTGAATCTTGTGATTCTGATTCTTCAGTTTCCTTAAGGAATGGATCTTAGAGAAGTCTGATCTAACCTCCTTATTTCATAGAGGAGGGCACTTAGGTGCAACAAGATCATGTGACTTCTTGCCCAAGATCATAGGATGATAAAATATTATAGCTACAGGGAACTTGAGAGACTATTTAGCCCAGGGGTGGGGAACCTGCAGCCCCACATGGCCCTCTAGGTCCTCAAGTTTGGCTGCCGTTTGACTGAATCCAAACTTCACAGAACAAATTCCCTTAATAAAAGGATTTGTTCTGTAAAACTTGGAGTCGGTCAAAAGGCCACACCCAAGGATCTAGAAGATCACATGTGGCCTTAAGGCTGTGGATTCCCCATTCCTGATTTACCCCATCCCCCTCATTTTACAGTGGAAAAATGTGAGACCCAGAGCAGAAAAGTGATATGCCCAAAGTCAGGTGAATCCACTCTTCCTCTAAACTCCTCAATCTCTCTTGATGACATCACTAAAGTGTGACCTCAGGTCAGCCTTTGGACTGTTCCTTCATTTTGAAATCAATCAGCTGGTCAACCAACAAGTATTTATGAGTACTTCCTAGGTCCCAGGCACTGTGCTTAGCAGAGGCATCAAAAGACAGGCAAAAACATAGTCCTGGTCCTCAAGTAGCTCACATTCTAATGGGGGAAATGACTTACAAGTAATGAGATATAGAGAGTTGATGGAAGGTAATCCTAGAAATGCCTCCTGCATAAGGTGGGATTTGAACTGAAGTCAGGGAAAGTAAGAAGTAGATGTGAATGAGCAGAGCATTCCACCCATGAAAACACTCGGGGCAAAGACTTGGAGTCTGGAAGTGAGTCTGTGAAGAACTGCAAATAGGCTTGATTAGCCTTCAAAACAGTTGAATGCATAGAGGGGAGTACCCACCTTCTGCTGGAGGCTGCTCCTTGTTCCTCCCCCATCACCCTTTGGTACCAATCTTCCATCTACTCAATATATCTTGCATATGAGGAGAATAGAAAGGTAAGAAGGGGTTAGGTTCTGAGAGGCTTTAAATTCCAAACATATGACTTTATATTTGATCTTAGAAGTAATAGGATGCTACTGGGTACAGTGGAGTGACACAGTCAGAGACCTAGACTCTAGGAAAATCATGGGAGTTGAGTGGAGAATGGATTAGAGTAGGGAGGGACTTGAAGTAAGGAGATCCATCAACAGGCTATATTACCATAGTCAAAGTGAAAGACATGGAGGGCCTGTACCAGGGTGATGACTGTGGAGCTGGAAAGAAGGAAATACATACAAGAGAGGTTTTGAAAGTAGTAATGACAAGATCTGGCAACTGATTGTATATGTAGGGTGAGGGCAAGTGAGAAGTCCAAGAAAATACAAAAGTTTTGAGTCTAGGTGACTAGGGGAATTGTGGTACCCTTGACACTAATAGGAAAGTTGGGAAGAAGGAAGGAAAGATAATGAATTCTGTTTTGAACATGTTAAATTTGAGATACTCACCAGTAGCGATGCACTGGAGCCAACTCAAAATTGGCAAATGCTACAATGAGGGCTTCAATTTATTGTTTTGCTGATTTCTAGTCTTAAGGAAGTGATGGAGAAACCATTAATGATGCAGATTAAACTTTAAAATATGTAATGAAATATTTTCTAATTTCTGAGAGCTGGTTGTTAAAACATTTACCAGCATACCCCTACCTATGGGACATTCAGTTCAAGATACCCAATAGGTGATACTAGAGCTCAAAAGAGACACTGGGACTGGACATAGAGATAAATGTGTGTGCATGTGTGTTCATCCTTCATTGCCAAAGAAGACCATGCCATCAGAGAAATAATGACATGACTTGCACTTGACTTTGTTTTCAGTGAGGGAGGGCTGTGCAGGTCACCAGCCTCACTTCTCCTCCAGAGCCACCTGAATCCAGTGACCAGATATTCATCAGGATGACTGGAGGTGACCCAGGATGAGACAATTGGGGTTAAGTGACTTGCCCAAGGTCACACAGCTAGTGCGTGTCAAGTGTCTGAGGTGAGATTTGAACTCAGGTCCTCCTGACTCCTGCACTGGTGCTCTTATCCACTGTACCACCTAGCTGCCCCCACATAGAGATAGAATAGAAATGATAATTGAATCCATGGGAACTGATGGGATGGCCAAGTGAGATAGTATATAAAGAAGAGGGCTGAGGATAGAAACCTGGGGAACACTTATGATTAGTGGGCTTAATTTGGATGAAAAGCCAGCAAAAGAGTCTGAGAGGGAATGGTCATACAAAAGTAGCAGGAGAGCTAGGAGACAACCGTGTCATGAGCACCTAGAGAGGAGGGTATCTAGGAGAAGATGGCGATCAACAATTGCCTCATCCTGCAGAAATATCAAGAAGGATGAGAACTAAGAAAAGCCATTAGATTGGGCAATTGAAAGAACACTGCTAACCTTGGAGAGAATGATTTCTATTGAATGAGGTGAAGTCAGAAGCCAGATGGCAGAGTGTTTAGAACTTAATGAGAAGACAGGAAGTGGAGGTACCTAGTACAGGCAGCTTTCTCAAGAACTTTAGTGGAGAAGGAGAAGAAAGGTAGTGGCAGCAACTATTAGGGATGATCAGATCAAGTGAGGATTTTCTTTAAGACTGGAGGAGACTTGGGTATATTTGTAGCAGGGAAGCTGAGAAGGAGCCAATAGATAGGGAGAGACTGAAGATAAAAGAAAGTAAGGACAATAGTGTGGGGGATAACCTAATGAAAATAGAAGGGGATAGGATCAAGAACAGAAGGGTTGGTCTTTGGAAGAAGGGCCAACTTTTCTTCAGTGGCAGTTAGATGGTACTACAGTGTAGAGTACTGGGCCTGAAGTCAGAAATTCAAATCTGATCTCAGACGCTTACTAGCTATGTGACCCTGGGCAAGTCACTTTATCCTGTTTCCCTCAGTTTCCTCATCTGTCAAGTGAGCTGGAGAAGGAAATGGCAAACCACTCCAATATCTCTGTCAAGAAAACCCTAAATGGGATCATGACGAGTCAGACCCAAGTAAAATACAATGGAGCAACAAAATAGAGAAAATAATAACATCTACCTTATAGAGTTATTGTGAGGATCAAATGAGATAATATTTGTAAAGTGCCTGGTGTATAATAGGTACTATATGAATGCCAATTATTATTAATTAGTTAGACAGGAGTAAAGAAGATAGTGGGGGAAGATGTCTTGAGAGAAAAAGGGAACTCTCAGTGAATCAGAGTTCTCAGTCAAGTACAAGTCAATGTCCTCATCTGAGAGAGGGAGGGAGGAATTGCTAAGGAAGGCTGGAGGGGGCCAGGACCCTCTGAGGGATGAAAAAGTATATAGAGTGGAAGTGGGAATCAGTTAGGAAAGTGCAGAAGGATTACCATGCTGTTGTGAGGACCCAATGGAGATTATGTAACTTAAATTTATAGTGGCTACAATCAGTAAAGTTTCCTGATTCTTCTAACTCATTGGCAAATGGATAAGCAAATAGAATTGAAGGAAACAGATGATGGGAGTAACTGAAGATTGGAATTTGGCGAGTAGTGATTGGTGGAAAAGGGGGGCAAGGGATTGGAGTGTAGGGAATAGTATGGAGTTTAATTAATTTACCAAAGCTTCTAGGCAGATAAGGAGCCAATGTATGAGATGATAGCCTGGGAAAGAATTGAGAAATTAATATAGCCCCTGTAAGGATGCAGAGCAGGGTTAGGGGTCATAAGACGGGATTGATGGGACTTGACAAATTATTAGCTTTGAAGCCTGGGGCAGAGGAAAGAGTCAAAGATGATTCCACAGTTTTGAACCTGGGTAACAGAGGCTCCCAAATCTTCACACAGAGATATTCCACCCATCCACTCCATCCTCATAGCTCCCATATCTGTCCCCTTCTCTCTACTCACCTGGCCACCACCCTAACTTTGAGTCTCATCACCTCTCTCCTGTAATATTGCAATCACCTCCTAACCCATCTTTCTACATGCAGCTTCTCTTCTTTCTGTGCCAACAAAATCTTTCTAAAACATGGAGTCTCCTTCTCAAAAGCCATTAGGGGCTCCTCATTGCTTCGAGTCTAGGATAAATTTGCAGACTCTTCAGCCTGGCATTGAAAACCCTTCCTAATCTAATTCCAGCCTAATTTTTCAGTATTCTTTCACACGGGTCCCATCCATACTCTACATTCCAGCCAAACAGAACACAACTAGCTTTTCCCAGATTTTGACCTGTAATCTGCAGCTGTCCCCTGGCCTGGAATGCATTCATGGCTTCCCTCCAGCTTTCAGTCTCTTTCTTATCCTTCAAGGCTCAGATCAGGTGACACCTTTGCTGCCCAGATTTTCCAGATCCTGTCTCCCAAAGCCAGTTCCTGCCCCTTGGCTAAAAGTGTTCTTCTATTCTCATTTTTATTCTCTGCTTCGCTTTACTCCTTCCCTACTTTGTATCATACTTACTTGCATACATATTATATCACCTTAGTAAAGTGTAAGGTCCCTAAAGGCAGGCACTTTGTCATTTTAAAAAATAACTTTGTATTACCAGTGACTGGACCAGTACCTTCCACTCTACTAGTAGATGCTTAAGAAACACTTGCTAGAAATTAAAAGAAAACCTCTGAGTTACCACCTCACACCTATAAAATCATCTAACATGACAGAAAAGGAAATGACAAATGCTGGAGGGGAAAAGGGAAAATAGGTACACTAATGAATTGGTGGAGCAGCGAACTGTTCCAACCATTCTGGAGAACATTTTGGAACTGTGCCCAGAGAGCTATAAAACTGCATACCCTTTGACCTAGCAATATCACTACTAGGTCTATATTCCAAAGAGATCAAAGAAAAGGGAAAAGGACATATTTGTACAAAAATATTTACAGCAGCTCTTTTTGTGGTAGTGAAGAATTGAAAATTGAAGGGATTCCCATCAATTGGGGAATGACTGAACAAGCTGGGGTATATGATTGTGATGGAATACTAGTGTAGTATAAGAAATGATGACTAGGATGGTTTCAGAAAAATCTGGGAAGATTTATATGAACTGATTTAAAGTGAAATGAGTAAGAACCAGGAGAACATTGTACAGAGTAATGGCCAAATTTTAACAATGATCAATTGTGAAAGACAGCTAGTTTGACCAAGACAATTTCAAAGGAACCATGATGAAAAATGCTATCCACCTCCAGAGAAGGAACTGATGAACTCTGAATGAAGATTGAAGTATACTTTTTTCTTTTCTTTTTCTTTTTGTGCACATGTGTGTTTTCTTTTGCAACATAGCTAAAATGGAAATAAGTTCTGCATGACTTCACATATATAATCTACAACAAATTGCTTGTCTTCTCAAGAGGTGGGGGAAGGGCAAAAGGGAGAGAATTTGGAACTTAGATTTTAAAAAGAAAAGAATGTTTTAAAATTATATATCATTTGGAAATATTTAATAAAATAAATTTTAAAAAAAGTTTAAAAGAAATATTTGCTAGATGGTTGAAAGAACCAAGTCAGTATTCAAAGGCAGTTCCTCCAATTTTCCAGTCCATCATGGTTTCATTAACTGTACTGCCTCTTACATGTAACCTTGACTTTTACCTCCACATTCAGAGAGTTCAAGAAGATAATATTGGTGATATCAAATATGTCCCTGGGCTTGTGCCTCTCTCTTTGTGGCCACTTTCAGTAGGAACAGGGCCTCTGAAAAGGGAGAGACTTGAGAGAAGTAGACCTGAGCCATCTACTGACAGAAATAAAGCCCTTTCTGTTCCTGAGCCTCTGTTTCTCTCTACTATTGAAGGAGAGTTGAACTAGATCGGGTGGGAAACCTGAAGCCTCAAAAGGATTTTTTCTGTGAAGTTTGGATTCAGTCAAAGGGCCACACTTGAGGACCTCAAGGCCACATGGGGCCTTGACGCTGCAGGTTCCCCACCCCTGGACTAGATTGCCTCTAAAATTCTCTTCTCTTCTGACAGTCTATGATTTTCAAGTCCCACATCAGAAGCAAACTGGCTGTGTAACTCTGGGCAAATCACTTCCCCTCCTAGCTCAGTTTCCTTCTCTATAAAATGAAGGGGTTAGACTAGATGATCTCTGAGGAATTTTCCAGCTCTAGAGCTATGATCCTATTTCATTTCATCTCTTTGAGCCTCAGTTTCCTCCTCTGTAAAAGGAGGAGGTTGGACTAGATGGCTTCTGAGGTCCCTTTTGACTTTAGATCTAGGAATCTGTGATTCTGTAAATCCACTGGCAGATGAAGTGAAAGGAAGGGGAACATATCTCTGTGTGTATATTTGTGACCCCTATCAACCCACACATATCAAATCTAGAGATGATGGAGCCAATCATGAGAATCACACCTGTAGAATTTTCTGACCTTAGAATCTTAGATATCATCTTGTTCAAATGCCATTTCTTCATTTTACAGAGATATCGAGGTCCACAACGGGGAAGGGATCTGCCCAAGGTCATCCAGTGAGTGGCAGAGCCTGGATTAGAGACACAAGTCTCCTAAACCCCAATCTTGGGCTTGAAGCTACTTTAAATTCTATGGGGCCAGCTATGTACTACAGGAAATCTGAGAAGGGAGAGAGCAATAAATCATGAAATAGCCAATGTTTAGAGTTGGAAGAGATCTCAGCATCCATCTAGTCCAACTCATACCTAAAAAAAGAATCCAAGCTACAATGTCCTCAAAAGACCTCTGATGAGGAGGAGCTCACTATCTCCCAAGGTAGCCCATACCATCTGAGGACAACTCCCAACATTAGAATACATTAGCTTCTAGCAAGCCTTGTTGTTTGTTCATCCTTCATTCTCAAAGAGGACCAATGACATCACAAGGGTGACATCTTGACTTGCAAGTGAACTGGATTTAAGTGAGGCAGGGCTGTGCAAGGTCATCAGCCTCCAGAGTCATGTGAGTCCAGTGGCAAGACATAGGACAGGAAGACTGGTGATGGCCCTTCATGCAGTGGGAGACCCTGGCCTTAAAGGCTGACTAGATAATTCAGGAACATTTTCTAGAGGAGGTGATTCTTGAAGGATCAAGATAGGCAGCATAGAGGGAGTAGGGGAGGGCCAATAGGAACAAGGTCAGGAGATGGCAGTAGGCCTGGGACATGAACAGGTCTGGAGGGGGAGAGGGTATCTTTTGGGCAGGTAACCTCATGGGGGTTGAGGTGAGGCTAGAGCCTTGTGTTTGGCAGTGCCTTTTATCCTGTTATCTTGAAAGAACTTCAATTCATCGAAACTGGAAGGCAAGTTCAAAAGATCTTTTTGTTTGAAGTGACCCTTCCCTTATTTGGGAGAAGCTTTTCATCCCATGGGGGCTCCAGAAGGACTGGGCCTTGGGAAGGTCTCATTTGGTAATGACAGCATGAGATGTGTTCCCTTAGACTCTGACAAGGGGCAAAGTGGATGGACAGGGATGAGCTTCGAAGACCAAGTAGTTCAGGCCAACACGGGTAGAGGAACCAGAATTTTTAAAAGTCCCTTCTTGGCCTTAAAAGGAAATTAGCCTGACAATCAAAGCCCTTCATGAACTGGTTTTAACCTACCTCTTCACCCTTTTCTTCTCCCCAGTGCCCAGTTCCCCTACCTCACCTCTCCACCTCACAAGAGATTCCATAGTTTGGCATTTAATACCCTCCCCAACCTAGCTCTGACCTAACTTGCTTTATTTCACATGATTCTCTTTCATGAACACTCTGTTCCAAGCAAACTAGAGGACTAATTATTCCCCAGATGTTTATCCCCCTGTCTTCTCTGCCCCATTGCCTAAAGTACATTTCTTCCTTATCACTCGACTAGAGTCAGCATGGTGATTATGGAAAGAAGACTGAGTACTTGATTTCAAATGCATGGTCATTTATTAGCTATGTAACCCTGGATAAATTACTTAACCTTATTTGTGAAAGGAAGAGGCTGCTAAGGTTTCTTCCAGTTCTAGAAAAATTATTCTATGACCTTGTCTTATACTTCCCTGTTCACTTTTCATTTTTCATCTTGGGATTGCCTCTACTACTGAGCCAATAAGCTTCACATGCGCAATCAACAATTCTTAAATTGAGTTTACCACTTCTGCATCTTTCCCCATGCCCGTCCTCCCACCTAAGGTGCCATCAGCCCCCCTCTTTAAAGCTCTCAATCTTCCCCATGCCTCTAAGTGCCACTTCTATGAAGCTTTCCTGAACACCCTTAGCTGTCCTGGGAAGTCCTCAGCATTTAGGATCTGTCCCATTCATTTGATACATTTTGTCCATGTGGGTTAGTCTCCTCTCTCCAGTTAGAAAGGGCAGAAACTAGGTCTTACACTTCACCCTATCCTGTATGTAGCTAGTGACCAATAAAGATTTACTGACTGATTGGTTGGCTGGGAGTTACACAGATTTCCTAGATAAAAAAAATCAATCATCCATCCAGAAAGAGATAGTGTAGTGTATCTGTTTGGATAAATAGTTCTGGGAAGTCTGGAAATGGTGGGGTTGGGAAGGAGAGGGAAAACATTGGGCCCAAAAGGGTACATTCCTTGCTTTAGTAGGATTAGTAGTGAAGATAAACAGGAGATAAATCCCAGTTCCATGCCATATGAATGTTTCAATGCTAGTGATATTATTCCCTCTAAAATGTTAGATATAAAATTTTACATGCATCAAAAATACATAGCATGTGCAATAATTTTTTCTGTCATAAATATAGGTTGTCAAGATCCCACCTTACTGAGTACAAGAGTCCTGCTGCCTCCAGATTAATCCAACACCTCAGAAGGTGTTTTCTTTTTTCTTCTTTTTATATATTTCTATTTATTTTGTTAAATATTTCCCAATGACATGAACAAATTGTAAACATTCATTCTTTTTTAAATTTTGAGTTCCAAATTCTCTCCTTCCCTCCTACCCCTCCCTCCTCCTTGAGAAGGCAAGCTATTTGATATCAATTGCACATGTGAAATCATATAAAATGTATTTCCATGTGAGCTATGTTACAAAAGAAAACACAAAAAGATAAGAAAAATAAAGTTTAAAAAGTCTGTTCATTACAAAAGAAAACACAGACAAAAAAGATAAGAAAAATAAAGAAAGTTGAAAAAGTCTGTTTTAATCTGCATTCAAAGTTCATCAGTTTTCTCTCTGGAGGTGGTTAAAATTTTTCATCATGGGTCCTTTGGAATTGTCTTGGGTCAATCTCTTGATCAGAATAGTTAAGTCTTTCACAGTTGATCATGCTTTTATAATTGCTGTTACAGTATACAGTGTTCTCTCGGTTCTGCTCATTTCACTTTATATGAGATCATATTAGTTCAGAAAGTACTTTCAAGAGTGCAGCCCTTGGCATACTTGTGACAAAGATCTGTCACGGTTCCCTAGCCTAGTCCCTTAGTGTACTTGGTCTAAGTCCCAGGCAGCTTATAGCAGAGACTGAAGAACAAAACTTTTTTCATATTTGCGCATGCGCGCGCGCGCACACACACACTAAGGAGCAGCAAACAAAAAAACTCACAGCCAGGTGTGAATGTACTGCCCTGCCTACACAAGAGGTCTCACTCTGTTCTCTTTGCTCTCCTTGTCAAAACAGCCAACTGTATAGCATACTAGTTTAAGACAATCAGCCCAAAAGCCTGAGATCTCCATGTTTTTCTCTGCCAAGAGAGAGACTGATGCCCTCTTTAAGGTTGTCTGCACCAGTTACTACTTTCCAGATTCTGTAAATCAGTTGCTCTATCTCCCTGACCATAGTAATATAATTTTCCATTTTAATCCAGTTTCCCTGGCTTCCCTTTATTTCATTCTATATTCTAAGGTCTCTAGGATCAACAAGGATGGGTCTCATAAATATTCTAAGTCCTTAAATGTTCCATTGCCAAATTACCTTGGAGAATTATTTCTTAGGCAGGTTACCTTCACTACCCAATGTCTTAGGCCTAGACCTAGAGACCAAGGCAAGGTTAGCTACATTACTGGCCTCTGTCCTCTGGTTGGCAGCACAGAACCAGAACTAAGGGGCGCTTAATGAGGAGGACATTCAGTAGTTAGGGGAGCTACACAGTAAAATGAAAGATTGGGCTGATGTACAAAAAAAGTCAACTCAGAGAAGGAGAAAGGGAGGGAGGAAATTTTGGGGTCTTTCATAATGCTGGGTGAGGCTTTTGCAGCTGTGTGACCTACAGCTGTTTAGAGAAGAAGAAAACTATAGAGAATTAAACTATGAGTATGTGATCAATCTGTCCACACCTACCACTGCACTCCTGACTCAATTCACTCTATATTTTGGAAAAAAGAAAGCCAAACCTGACAATATGTCATTCTGGTGACCTCTGGTCAGACACCACCCCCCTCTCCCTGCTGAAGGACTGTGTTGCATTCTAGTACCTAGTAATGAGGTAGAGAGAGATGACCAGTGACCAGGATGGTGGGGGTCGTGAGATCATGCCACATGACAATCAATTGCAGGAACGGGAGATGTTTAGGCTGGGGAAGAGAGTATGGATGAAGGACATGATTAAGGGCTGTCACTCAGAAGAGGGTCTGGCCTTGATCAGCTCAGTCCCAGAGAGCAAAACTGGCAGAAATGTTTAAAAGTTACAGGAAAGTAAATCTAGGGATAGTGTCAGGAAACTTCCCAACAATGAGAACTGCCCCAAAGTGGCACAGGCTGGGCTGTGGTGGGAGATAACAAGCCCACCCCACTCTGGAGGGCTTCAGAAGAAGGTTCAATGAGCACTTGGCAGGGAAACCGACTGGAGGGGGAAATCCCATTTGAATATGAGTTGGATTCACCGTGGCCCCTACGGTGCTTTCCATTATTGAGATTCTGGGATTCTGGGAGGTGTCCTGACCTCTCATTCACCAGATGTGCATTCCCCTTTCCCCCCCTTCACCACCATTCTTCCCCACTCTCATATTCCCCTTTCTTCACCCCTGCCAGGTTCTATTCCCCAAAGCACTCTGCCTGGAAACAGAGATGCTCAGGACAATGTATCAGAATGTCAGAGCTAATGTCCTTAGGAGCTTCCTCTCTCCTATCCTCCCCTTCCCTCCTCTCCCCTTTCCCCTCCTTTCCTCTCTCCTTTTTCCATTTCTCTCTCCTGTCTCTGTCTCTTGAGCTATTGAATTATCGCATTTTACTCTGCTCTGTGAAGTATATATTTTAGTCAAACTTTACAACTCTGTCCCACAAACACACCCCATGTTCTGCCCCCTCTGTGCCTTGGCTCATCCTGTTCTCTATGGTTGGAATGTCTCTCCCACAGAATTTGACTTTTGACTTCATGAATAGTGATTTCCCCATTAGAGGCAGCATGGTCCAGTGGAATGAGCAGAAGCTTTGGAACTGAAGGATGTGGGGTCAGATCCCACATCTAATGCTTACCACCTGCATGACTTTGGGCACAACATGGACCTTCCCTGGGCCTCATTTTCATCATCCCTAAATTGAGAGGGTTAGACTCTGACATCCCTTCCAGTTCTGGAGCTGATTCTTCCCTAAGGAAGTAACAGTCTTCCCCCTCAGATCTCACCTAGCAGGTCATTTGACCCTTTCCAGTGCAGTTGACATGTAAATACAATGTGCATTAAAGCCACCTTGGTCACCATTTTATCCCCTTACTAGACTGTGGCCTCCATCGGTGCAGGGACAAAGATCCAAATTTTGTGTCTCTGCACCTGCCCCATCCCTGCTAAGCACATCAGACACTTAATTTATTGAACTGAATTGAAATCCCCAGCAAGTCCTTGCCTTATAAAGGTCTTCATTTGATTGCAGACACCATTTGTAGTGGGGAAGAGCAATGAACTTGGAACCAGAGAACCTGGGTTCTCAGTCCAGCTAAACTAGTACCTTGGGGCAAGTCATTCACCATGGTGAACTTCAGGGTCTTCATCCCCAACTCTTAAGCCTGGATAAGAGAAAATTTGAAGGGGGGCTGTTGGAGAGAGAGACATGGTAGCTGTCTGTCTTCAAGAATTACTGAAGGGTTGTCCCATGGAAAAGAGATCTGACTTGTTCTGCTTAGGTCCTAGAGGGCAAGACCAGGAGCACTGAATGACAGATGGAGAAGCAGATTTTCAATTCAGAGAAAAGTAAATTTCTCAACCTTTGCAAGTGGTTATTAATCTGGGATCTATAAACTTTTAAAAAAAAGATTACCAGTTATTAATTATTTATTGTTATTAATATTGTATCAATATTTTATATAATTTGGTTCTCTTTGTAATTATAAGTATTTTATTTTATGCATTTTACAAATATGAAAAAAATAGACTCCACCAGTTTTTGAAAGATCTTTTGAAAGGTCAAAAATCTTTCAGAACCCTTGAAGAGCTCTCTATAAGTGAAATGAGCTGACATGTGGTAATGGGTTCTTCAATCTGGGAGTACTCAGACAGAGACTGGATGACCACTCAAGTGTGTTGTTCTAGGGATTTGTGTTTGGGTATGGGTTGGACCAGCTCACCTCTGAGTTCCCTTGCCCCACTGAGATTCTGTAATCTGAACAATAAGAAGGCTGGACCAGCTGCTTGAAATCCTCTAAATTAGCAGTCTCCCTGTAAACCTCTTTCACCAGGCTAGATGGACCATAAGCTCCATGAGGGCAGGAAGTATAGCTTGTTACACTCTGTATCTCCTCCTTCCCTAAGCCCAAGGCCCTGCACACAGCAGCCATTTAACAAATGTTTGCTGCAGAAATGAGTGAGTGGCTGGTTGCAAAGTGCTTTACCAAACAGGAAAGCCTGACAGTGGGAATCCTAAATGTACATTAGCATGCACGGGCTGCAGCTGCTGTCTGTATCCCCAGAAAGCTCAGACACTACCTGAACGCTAATAGGGGCTGGCTACTCAGTCTGCATCGGGTCAGTCCTGTTGTTCAGCCTTGGTTTTTACTCTTTTTCCTCAGCCCCTCCTGGATCCCAAAGGATGAGCCTGGCCCTTACCCAGAGGAACTGGGACCATGGGAAAAAAGGAAGGATGTCGTTGTGCAGAGCTGGCTCCCTGTCTGGAAGACAAGTTGTCCCAGCCTTTGGCTTGTAATTCCCACCGCCCAGGACTGGGCTGGGCCAGGCCAAGGTGTGAGTCATCCTGCCTGTCCCTTGTTAATCATCAGTGAAAGGAACACTGCAGAGTGATGTCAATGATTTTGCTAGCCACTCCTAGAAACATCTGGCGCTGGGAGAGGATTATGATTATGAAAAAGGAGGAGAAGATTTTTTTCACTAACCCTAGTTTCCATATCTGTGGTGCAGAAATGTGGGCCTATCTTGACCTAAATGGGCCAAGAGCTAAGTAACTGGAGGGTGTCCTTGCAGAATTTCTAGGTCCTTTGCGCAAGGAGGGGCAATTGGCTTCTGAACCCACTGGTCTCCTCCAAAGTCCTTTCCTTCTTTCACTTCCTCTTTCCTTAGATTTCTAGGGTGAGGATTGGCTCCTTCCCCCTACCCCAGGACACAATTAGCAACCCAGTTGGAGCCTTGTGTGGTATTTCCACATATTCTCATTGTTGTTAGAGAGGAAGCATGGCATAGTGTTCAGAGAGCTGGCCTTGGAGCCTCAAAAGGCTTAGGATCAAGTCTCACCTCTGACCCCTACTGGCCATGTTACCCCAGGCAAGTCACTTCAGGGAGCTAACTCAAAGTTGTAGAGATCTACCAATCTGTATTGGTAGAGAGAATTTCCTCAGCTGCGTGTTCCCTATACCAATGAAAACATTGTTCCAATCATTATTAATAATTATAATATATATAATTATAATAATAATAGCACACACAATGAACATTTTTAGTGCCTTAGGGTTTACAAGGGCAGCTAGGTGGAGTAGTGAGTAGAGCACTGGGCCTGGAGTCAGGAAGACTCATCCTCCTGAGTTCAGATCCTACCTCAGACACTGGGCTGTGTGACCTAGGCCCTAGGCAAGTCACTTACCCCCGATTGCCTCAGTTTCTCATCTGTAAAATGAACTAGAGAAGGGAATGGCAAACCACTCCAGTAACTTTGCCAAGAAAACCTAAAATGAGTCATGTAGAGTTAGTTAGACATGACTGAAATGACTAAACAACAAGGGTTTATGAAGTATTTGGCATCCAAGATCTTTTTTAAATCTTATAGTAACCTTGGGGGAGAAGTGCCATAGATATTTCCCCTATTTTGCAGAAGGGGAAGCAGAGGCTTAGTGAGGTTAGGTGATTTGTCCAGGGACATATAAACAATGTGATATGGTGGAAGAAGAACTGGCCTGGGGTCTGAGGACATGGGTTCGAATCCTTCCTCTAATGTTTATTATCCATTGTACCTTTCTGGGTGCGCTTCCTGGGCCCCCATTTGTAATATGTTGCATTAGATGGCCTCTCAGGTCCCCTAAAATCTATGATCCTAAGTGCAAACCCAGGTCTTTCTGACCCTGAAGCCCAGATGCTCTGCCTCTGGGGCCTGGGAAAGACAGCAGCCTGCTTCCTCTCTCCTTTTCCACACTCAGAAGATAGGCCCAGTGGCTGTGGGGTGATGATATCATCAGCTCAGGAAAAGTGGGAAAGTGTGGTAGAAGGCACAGAGCTCAGAGACAGGAACCTTGACTTTGAGGTCTCTCAGCTGTGTAGCCCTGGCTGAGTCCCTTCTCCTCTGGGTCTCAGTATCCTCTATAAAGGGAGAGGGCTGGATGAGGTGGTTTCTAGGGTCCCCTTCCACTCTAGCATTCCACTTTGGGGATAATGCAATCTGATGTGGGAGAGAATCTTAGAACTCACTTTTCCTACCCCCCTTCTTTTGACAGAAGGGGAAATTGTTCCCCAAAGGCCCTCAGGTAGCAGAGCTTGGATTCGAATCCACATCTTCTGACTCCTAATCCAGAGTTCTCTCTACTATGGCAGGCTCACTTTAATGAATATAACAGAAAGTTAAATGAGGGATGTGCTGAGGCATTAACAAATGTATACTAAGAAACACTTGATTTCCAGTCTCCATGTATCTGTCTAATCATAGCCACACCCAGACAAGATTTTTAAAAAAAGGAGTCTCAGACTCTCCTCTCTCTGATGGGCAAGAATGATAAACCTGCCCATCTCATAGCCACCAGAGTGACTGTGCTCAAGAGTATAGCCTGCTGGCAGCCAACTACCTCCCGGCTCCTGACTAGGTCCTATTAATCAGAGGTGTCCACTGTCAGCAGGGCCTTCCCTGCAAAATCAGTAAGTGCTATGAATTAGAAGCAGAAAGCTAAAGACCAGACACTGGTAGCAGTCCCTCCCAGGGCCTTTCCCTGGCCCTTTGGGAAGCAAGCAGATTCTCACTTTGGAATTTGGGCCAGTGGGTAACATTTTCTCAAGGTCAAAGAGTAAAAGATACAGTGCAAAGCTAAATTGCTATGTGAGAGGGCGTGGGGGACTGAGTTAGGGTCACTGGACAGTGCCAAGTAGCAAAGGCAAGTGCCCAGGACAAGGGCAAAGATGGGATGGGGCTTGGGGGGAAAGATCGAGCCTTGGTCCAAGGATCTAAGATAGTGCCCAGGTAGCCTATGGGACAATGTCAAGGATTAACATTGAAGGATCAATGCACCAGAGCCTTCAGGAATATATCTGGTAATAGCAAACAAAGGTTCAAAGCATATTTTATACAAATATCATTAGAGCGCCTAGATTGAGAACTGGAAGAAAGCTCTAAAGTCATCTAGTCCAACACTCTCATTTTATAGATGGAGAAACTAAGGCCCAGAGAGGGGAAGTGACCTGCCCAAGGTCACATATGGGATCCTAGATCTAGAGTTGGAAGGGATCCCAGAGGCCATCTAGTCCAACCCCTTCATTTTATGGAGGAAGAAACTGAGGCCAGGAGAAGGGAAGTGACTTGTCCATGGTCATTCATAGAATCCTAGATCTCGCAGTTATCTACTATACCTCGCTCATTTTCACAGATGGGGAAACCTGAGGCCCAAGAAGGAGAACTTACTTTCACAAGGTCACACAAGTAGGAAATGGCAGTGCTAGGAGAATCTGAACCCATGTCCTCTGAGTCCAACTCTAAGGCTCAACAAACATGTTTTAAACAGCTGCAATGTGCCATTGCCTAGGTCACACAGCTGGCCAGTGTCAGAGCTGGGCAGTGCTGTTTGGGCCATCCTGAAGGCTGTCAGTATCCTATGGTAGGAGCTTCATCTCTGGATGGACAAGAGAGTACTTCGACAACCTCTGCCCCACAGCCAGACTAACCAGCATGCATCCTGGAGGCCTAAGTTGCCAATGGAGTGAGGGAGTATGGGTCACTGTCCATTGTTCAGAGCAAAAATCCCAAACATCTCCAATCAGGGATACTTTGAGTACCTGCTACCTTAGAGATTGTCCCCTTCTCATTCCAGCCAGGTCCCTGGAAGCATAGGATAGAAGAAGGAGCACTTATCTGGGAGCCACAACTCACAAAGTATCTTTGGGAAATAGAACCCATAATGTCAGAGCTGGAAGGGACCTCAGAAATCATCCAGTTCATCTCCCTTATTTTACAAGTGAGGAAACTGATCCCCAGAGGGAAAGGAAGGGACTTACTTGCTCAAGATCACCCAGGGAATAACGAGCAGGACTGCTCATGATTCCAACCCAGGTTGTCTGACTCCAAATTCTGTGCCACAGAGATCTGGGTTCGAGTTTTGGCCCTGCTACTCAGTGCCTGGTTGTGAAACTAAGTCAAAGGCGCTGGTTTCCCCGCTCTGGGCCCCAGGTTCTTCCTGGGTCAAATGAACGGTTTCAAAGGTCCCTTCCAGCTCTGATGTGGTCAGAGCCTATGGCTGGGAGCGGGCCTCTGTGGGCGGAGGCTGGACCCAGATGCCGGCCCCAGCCTTGGACCAGGCACCATCACATTGCTGGGTTTGCGGCCACAGAGGAGCAGAAGAAAAATGTGCTGCAAACTCAGAAAGCGATTGATTCCTCAGGAGGAGGCCAGAAATGTTGTGAGTTCTGGCAGCCTTGTTGGAATCAGCAGGCTGCCTCCCGAGGGGCCTCTGGTGAAGGACAACGTTCATTCCGAGTTCTCTGTTCTGGTACATTTGTCAGACAATCAATCACATTCTCTCAGTCACACCCTAGCTAAGGCAGATCTTCAATCCTGAGTTGGCTTCCCCATACTACCCAACACACTCCTGCCAGATATATGTTCGGGATATACAAGCTAATTTTAACATTAGCCTAAGCAGAGCCATAATTAGGAACACCTGCTGCTGCTGCTGACAGTCCACCCCACCCTGCCAACACACACACACACACACACACAAGAGCACACACAAACACACAGAGATTACATTCCTAAAACAAAACAAAATGCTCTCACCCACCTTTGGAGGTTATACATACTCATGAATCCATCCACGGGACCAGATATTAGAGAGGTGACTATATTTGTCAAACAAAGGTGATGCTACTGTAATAAAACATGTCATAAAGCCCATGCACAGTAAATATCCTGAAGGCTACATTTCCTCTGTGTTATTCCTCTTGTATTAAGTCCCTGTCAGGGACCCCAGAAAGCCATTTGGGAATTTATCGCAATACGAGAGGTCTGCTACATCAGGGCTTCTTCAACTTTTCCACTCATGACCCCTTCAGTGCTTCTTAAACTGTGGGTTGTGATCCACAGTTTAAAAAGCGCTGAGTAGAAAAGAAAAAGAGAAAAAGCCAAAGTGTGGTTAAAAGACCATTGGCTCTGGAGGGAATAGGCCACAGAAGGAAATCTACAAGGAGATCCAAAGGATAGGGAGGAAGAATGTTGTCTAGGAATGATGACAGACAGGAAGGCCAAGACCAAAACTGGGCAAGGTCAAAGATCCAGAGAACTCTATGGGCACCCTCATGGTGACCTGATGGGAGGACAAGAACAGAAGCCACACCATGGGGTCACCATTAGCATTAAAGGGAACTCCCAAACTGGTAAGAGAATTGACTGTTTTCCTTTGTTGTCTCCATTCTGCTTTGCTAAACTCTGATAGATACAGTCTGAGACAGTGGAGTCAGGAGACCCAGGTTCATATTCCAAATCTGGCTGTGTGACCATCAGCACATTACTGGACCTCTCTGAGGCCTGGTTTCCTCTTCTCTACAATGAGCATAATAAACCTTATGCTCTCTGTCTCATTGAGGTGGAGGGTGGAGGGTTTTTTTCAAATGTATTTCACTAGAGAAATGAGAGATGTTATTTCTCTCTTATGGGCAAAGTCAAGCTGGAAGAGAATCTGAGCTGAGAGTTTAAACAGCTCGGAAATGTAGCCATGGTAAGGTGGAAAGAATATTGCCTTGGGAGTGAAAGGACATAGGTACAAATTTTGCTCTGAGGCTTGAATGTGTGGCCATGGAAAAGTCTTTTACCTTCTCGAAGTCTCATTTTTTTCATCTGTATAATGAGGGGGTTGGACAATGTGGTCTCTCAAATCCATTCCAGCTCTAGATCTAAGATCCAGTGTGTGACCTCAGTCAAGTAATTTAACCTGGATGAGCTCCTCAGTTCCTCTGTAAAATGCACAGGTTGGACTAAATGCATCTGGGGTCCTTTTCAGCTCGATCATCTTATGGTTGGTTCTTTAACCATTGGAATGGCCACAATTGTTTAGTCACCAAGCGCTTCCCCCTTCATCATTCTGCCCCAGGTCAGGAAGTGTGTCCTCTATATAGGGTTGTCTGAGCAATTGTACAAACTGGTATATTCTTGTAATCCTCCCATGAGTCTGTTCCATCCAAACCTCTGACCCTTTGCAAATTCTAATCTCTCATTAGCTGAAGTCTGCTGTCTGAGTCTCCAAATGGGTGAATTTCTCAACCCCAGCTGTTTTTGGAGAAGAGCATCCCTCCCCATTCCAGGAAGAGCTGCAGGTCATATGAGTCCAAAAGAACATCTCCCCACTGTTCTCCTACTTCATTCCAAGACTGTTCATTTGAATCCTTTCTCTTAATAAACATTGTTCTCTTTCTTCCTCACCTCATGCTCCTACATATTCATTCCAAGCTGGCCACATTGTGTTCCATGTGAGCCTTTTCCAGGCAGAGTTTCTAACCTTCTGTCTTCATGCAGACAGAGGCGGCTGGTGGCACAGCACACAGAGCATTGGACATGGAGTCGGGACGACTTCAGTTGAAATCTAGTCTCTGATACTTACTAGCTATGTGACATAGCCTCAGTTTCTTCAATTGTAAAATGGGGATATTAACAGTATCTAACTCACAGGGTTGTTGTAAGGATCCAATCAGATGATATTTGTAAACACCAATGCTTTTTTCTTTTCCCCTACCTTGCGGGATGGCTGTGAGAATCTTATGAGATGATATTTGTGGGGTTTTTTTAAAAGCCATTATTAGCACAGTACCTGGCACATAGTAGGCACTATATAAATGCTCGGTCCTTTCCATTCTCCTCCCCTCTCCCCTCCTTTTCCATGCACAGGAATAGAATCATTGCTGAACAACAAAGGTCACTCAGCATGAATCTCTTCCTCCCATCCCCCAACCCACTCTAGTTATTAGCACAGGGACCCTGGTAAAATAGTTTTGAAGAAATAGCCCAGATCTGAGAATCAGGAGTTCTAGAATACATCCTCATTTTGTACCTCACTGGCTCTATGACCTTGGAGGGAAATCACTGTGCCTTTCTGGGGCTCAGTTTCCTCATCTGAAAATGGGAATAATAATCTCTGCCTTATGTATCTTGTAGATGTGAGGATCAGGTGAGAAATTAGATGGGCAGATATTGGGCAAAGGGAATTTTAGGTACACAGAATTCTAAGTATTTACTCAAAGTCATTTAATTGCAGCTGTTAGCTGTGTGACCCTGAGTAAGTCATTGCTCCTTTCTGAGACTCAGTTTTATTGTATGCAAAATGAAGGATTTAGGCCTAATGATCTACAAAATCCTTTCTAGCTCTAAATCTAGGATTTTATGGTGCTACAGTGATCATAATACTAACTCAGATTCCCCTGTTGCTTTAAGATTCACCAAGAATTTTGCTCACAATAGCTCCAGGAGTTGAGAAGTTCAAAGATTATTCTGTTTTACAGATGACGAAATTGAATTTCATAGATAAAGTAACTTGCTCAGGGTCACACAGCTAGGAAGTGTCAAAGCTGGGATTTGAAAAGAAACTGTAGGGAATGGCGAAAATGCATTGTGGAACATGAATGTGATAGACAACTACATTCTGATGAATATATCTCTTCCTACTTGCCCTGTGTGGCTACTATCTCTTGCTCTTCAAACAGTAACAAAATCAGTATGACCTTTGCTTCTGGGAAGGGCATGGTCACTGACTGCTCTCTGGCTCCATTCACCATCCCCATGCCTCTACCCTTGCCTGGCCACCAATCCCCTGAGCATGATGTTTCCTCTGATTAGAATAGAAACACCCTGAGGCCAGGAACTTTCATTTTTGTCTTTGTATCCTTCACAACTACTCAGTGCTGATGGAGCCACGATGATGAGGGATAAGGACATAATCCTGAAGATATGGGCTGAACACTTCCATAGTGTTCTCAGCAGACAGTCATTAATCAATGCTGAGGCCATTGACCATTTACATCAGGTTGAAGTCAATCCCTCCTTAGCTGAACTTCCAACTGAAGAAGAAATTTTGAGGGTCATTAGGCTCCTTTCATGTGGCAAAGAACCTGGTGCTGATTCTATCCCAGCTGAAATTTACAAGGTAGGGGCACTATTGCTCATACAAAACTGACTGAAATTTTCCAGGTTATACTCCAAGAGGAGTTCAAGCATGTTTCTATTGTCCATCTCTATAAAGGTAAAGGGAATAGATTGTCCTGTGAGAATCACGGGGAGGGAGGGTGTCATTCTCTTCGTCATTGCTGGCAAAATTCTTGCTAGAATCCTCCTTAATAGGCTGATCCTTCGCCTGGAAGATAGTCATATACCTGAGAGTCAGTGTGGCTTCAGAAAGGGTTGAGGAACAGTCAATGTGGTGTTTACTGCCTGACAAGTCCAGGAGAAATGCCAGGAGCAGAACAGAGGTCTGTACACAACATTTGTAGATCTGACTAATGCCTTTGACACTGTTACTTGTGAGGGCTTATGGAAAATTATGCCAAAATTTGGCTGCCCAGAGAAGTTCATCAATATTGTACATCAATTTCATGATGGCATGTTTGCCCGGGTTCTGGATAATGGACAATGCTCCTGTGCCTTCCCAGTCACCAATGGAGTGAAACAGGGCTGTGTATTTGCTCCCATGCTTTTTAGCATGATGTTTTCAGCCATGTTATCAAATGTTTTCGATGAGTATGAACATCACATCAAGGTCAACTACCGTAATGATGGTGAGTTCTTCAATTTTGAAAAGGTTATAAGCCAAGACCAAAGTGGAGGGAGTGTTGGTGCATGATTTTCTGTTTGCAGATGACTGTGTACTCAATGTAGCCTCTGAAGCTGAGATGCAACAAAGTATGGATCAATTCTCTGCTGCCTGTGCTAATTTTGGCCTAATAATTAACACCAAGAGAACACAGGTGCCTCATCAGGCACCACCACACCATCCATACGTGGAACCATCAGTTACAACAAATGGAGAAGTTTTGAATGCTGTGAATAAGTTCACTTACCTTGGTAGTGTACTTCCCAGGGATATACACGTTGATAATGAGGTTGATGCACACATTGCCAGAGCTAGCTCAGTTGTTTGGGAGGCTCTGAAGAAAAGTTTGGGAGAGAAGAGGCATTAGACTGACTACCAAAGTGAAGGTCTACAGAGCCATTGTGCTGACCTCATTGTTGTACGCCTGCAAAACATGGACAGTCTACAAGCACCATGCCAGGAAACTGAATTGCTTCCATTTGAACTGTCTTAGGAAGATTCTAAGGATCACCTGGCAGGATAAGTTTCCAGATACTGAAGTCCTTGATTGAGCTGAACTGCCAAGCATTCAAACTATACTTCAGAGAGTGCAACTCCAATGGGCTGGCCGCATTGTTTGAATACAAAATTTATGCTTGCATGGGGCAGGTGATCGCATGGTGGTCAGAAAAAGCGATACAAGGACACTCTCTCAAGGTCTCTCTCAAGAACTTTGGATTTGATTGTGCAACATGGGAGACACTGGCACAGGACTGCTCAGCATGGCGTGCCCACATCAGAAAGGGTGCTGTGCTCTTTGAGCAAAGTAGAATTAAGACAGCACAAAGTAAACGCAGGATGCACAATATGCACATGGACTATCTGTGCCCAACCTGCGGTAGAGCATTCCAAGCTAGTATTGGTCTGATCAGCCACAGTCAGACATGCTGAAATTTCACTTCATCATGTGATGTCATTTTAGTCCTCTTCGAAGACAAAGGACAACAACCAATCAACAGATTAGCATAATGCTTGACAAAGTGCTTAATAAACACTTTTTCATTCATTCATTTATTGATGCACCATAAAAAAAAGTGAATATGATGAAGACAGAAGCTTGGGAAAACTTATATAAACTAATGAAGAGGAAAGTAAATAGAAGCAGGAAAACAATATACACAATGACTGGAACAATGTAAAAGAACAGAACTGACAACAGAATGAAGCTGTAATGAAGCTATGTTATAATGATGATGAACCTTGGCCCCCAAAGAAGAGAGGAGAAAACATACCACTCTCTTTTCTTTGCAGAGGTGGGGGACTATGGGTGTGGGATATTGCATACACTGTCAGACTTGGTTGATATGTGGGTTAGTTTTGCCAAAGAGCTTTTCTTTCTCTTGTCCTTCCTTTTTTTAAAATCTCCATTATAAAGGATAGTGTACTAGGGAGAGGAAGGAGGAAGAATTTACTTGAAAATATAGCTAACATAATAAACTAAAGATATCCATTGTTAAAAAGTTTTTTTCAGAGAAAGATTATCTGGCTCCAGGCCCAACACACTTTCCACTACACTACCTGAGACCCTGCATCATAGACCTGGTAGGAGAAAGGTGCCCAAGAAATGAACTATGACCCCAGTAAAGGGGGCTGGGGCCAGAGTTGGGACAAGGGGGCTCTATGTTTTCAGTTATGCTTTAGTATTAGTAGTTACCCTGGTCATATGGGCTTGCACAGTGTAATATCAATGTTTGTTTTGTGGATGGCTCCAAGATACCCAGTTGGACCTTTACACCTTTACCAGAAGGCATAACATATCAATATTAGCCTCACAGGAGTTAAGGGTAGGCTAGAAGCTTGAAACTTAACATCAAAAAACTAAAATTTTGGCAACTGGTCCCATCACTTCCTGGAAAATAGAGGGATATGAAATGGAAGCAGTGTCAGATTTTATATTCTTGGGCTCAAAGATCACTGCAGATGGTGACTGCAGCTATGAAATTAAAAGACTCTTATTCCTTAGAAGAAAAGCTAAGGCAAATCTGGCCAGCATACTAAAAAGCAGAGACATCACCTTGCCTGTGAGGGTTGGACTATAAAGAAAGCTGAATGCTGAAGAATCAACACTTTTGAATTGTTTTTCTGGAGACTTTTGAGAGTTCCTTGGAAAGCAAGTAGATCAAATCAGTTACTACTTAAAGAAATGAATTCAGACTCATTGGAAGGACAAATACTAAAGTCAAAGCTTAAATACTTTGGCCACATGATGAGAAGACAGGATTCATTGGAAAAGACCTTGATGTTGGGAAAGATTAAAGGCAAAAATAGAAGGGGATGGCAGAAAATGACATGGAGAGTGTCATGGAAGCAATGAACATGAACTTGGACAGATTTGGGGAGATAGTAGAGGACAAAAGGGCCTGACATGCTGTGGTCAGTGGGGTCACAAAGAGTCAGACATGACTCAACAACTGAACAATAAGAAGACACGGTGAGAGAGACAAAAATAAAGGAGATCTTCAGTGTCTGCCTTCAGACTGTTTCTACTCTAATAGGAGGACTAGAATAAATATAGACTGACAAAACTGGAAGAGCTGTTGAGGCTCAGCTAATCTGATTCTTGACTCTTATTGAGATTTTTTATTTTGGAAGTAACAAACACAGTCACCTTAGAATTTCAAATACATTTATTAGAGAACCAAAAAGAATCTCTCTATCCTAGAACAGGGAGGCTATATGGTATTGTGAAAAGTATACTGGATTTGTGGTCTAAGGACCTGGATTTGAATTCCAGTTCTGTTATTTATTCTGGGCATCAGTTTTTCTGTAAAATGAAGGGGTTGGAACTCCTGGAAAAGGAGTCATGGACTCAAGATGCAGAATGAGACATATCCTTTGGGACATGACAGATGTGTGGGTTTGCTTTGCCAGACTATGTTTGTTTGTTATGATGATTGACTTTTTTTCTTTTTTAATTGGGAGAGGGAGGCTGGGGGAAACAGGGAGCTAATTGCAGTATAAATATAAAATTGAAAATTCTTAAAAAATGAAAGGGTTGGATCATATGGCCTTCAAGGTCCCTTCTAGCTCCAACTCTATATATGATCTATGAGCAACAAGTATGCTGTCCATGTGGTGTTGGAAGGATACACTGTTGCTCATATGGTATTGTAAAGTTTAAGAAGCTGTCACATCTAGGCTGGTGTTTTCTCCCTTGAATGTGGGAGAAGGGAAAGGGAGCAGGTAGTTGTTAACAGCTTATTGTGTACCAGGCCCTTTACAAATATTATCTCATTTGGTCTGCAAAACAACCTTGGGAGATAGGTGCTACTATTATTAGCCCCATTTTACAGTTGAGGAAACTGAAGCAGGCATAGGTTGAGTGAGTGAGGGTCACACAACTAAGGAAGTGTCTTAGGCTGAATTTGAGAATAAGGAAGGACCTCATCAGCTATCTAGGTTCACCCATACCCACTACCACCTTACAGGTAGAAAGCTCCAAACCTCAAAAAAATTCAAGTGTTCAGAACACAGCTGGGAAACCCAGAAGACCAAGAAAGTGAATCAGTCAAAATAGCTGCCAGAAAGTCCATGTAACTTATTCCAAAGAGAGGCTCCCAAGCCCACACTATGAGGGATATTTTTCATGGGAATGGGGTATACTCCTTTCTTTCCTCCACTTCTGAGAAACCCTAGCTTCCTTCAAAACTTAGCTCAATGACTGAGCAAACTATGATATATGAATGTAATGAAATAATATAAGAAATGATGAAAGGGACAGTTTCAGAGAAACCTTCAGAGAAAGAGTTGTATAACAAACCAGAGTAAAGTGAGCAGAACTAGGAGAACAGTTCATACAATAACAACATCATTGAAAAAATAAGCAACTTTGAAAAACTTGAGGACTCTGATCAATGCCATGACCAACCATGATTCCAGAGGACCCATGATGAAGCAGGCCACCCACCTCCTGACAGATAAGTGATAGATATAAGATGCCAAGTAAGACATATTTCTGAGCATGACCAATGTGAGAATTTGTTTTACTTGACTATGTATATTTGTTACAAGAATTCGTTTTTTTCAGTGGTTGGACAGGGTGGGAGTGAAAGAGAAATGGACAGAAAATAAATACTTGTTAACTGAAAAAAAGGAACATCAAAGTTACCTTGAAACCAACAAGGCTTAGCTCAAATACCAGCTCCTCATGAAATCTTTGCTGATTCCCCACCCCCCCATCAACTGCTAGTGTTTTCTTCCCCAAACTCATTTTGTATATACCTGGAAATGTATCCATGTTGTCTCTCCCTGTGGAACAGAAGGTTCTTGAGGCCAAGGCCTGTGTCATTTGTGTCTTTGTATCTTCATCACTAGCACAGGGCCTGGCACATAATGGGCACAGACTATGAGGTCCTCAAGATCAAAGATTATCTTTTGCCTTTCTTTGAATAGCCAGTGTTTAGTATATAGTAGGTATTTAATAAATACTTACTATTGTTTACTTATTGGATGATTATGATCAGCAGAAGCAACCATGTAGGAATTCACTATGCTATGAGATCTAGTCCATGATTTCAAAGGGTTTGCAGTTGGGAGGGAGGGCAGGACATCAATCCCAAAAGCTAGTGCAATCTCACAAGCTTCCCTACCTGGATTCCTAACAACAAATCAGAAGCAGATGTATAAGACAAAGGTATTTGTGAAGTGATTAAAGCTTAAAACTGCACTAAGATTTTTGGGACACCCTGTATGCTGTTGCAGGGAGGAAGTACAGGACAGTAGCAAGTATTGGCAGCTCATAACAAAGGGATGGAAGCCACAAAATCTAAAGGAGGAGGACTAGTGAAACTTAGGTGTCTGGAGTCATTTAAAATCAGGACCAATAGCCCCTCACCACTTCCACAGGCCTTGAGTGGAGCACTATTGTTCCCTTGAAGACTAACCCATTCATTCTAAGATCAAAGAATGTCAGAACCTGAAGGGACCTTAGAAATTGACAAAGGGGGAAAGCAAGGCCCAGGCCCAGTGGACAGGAAAGGCCCACATACACAACAGGGGCCTATTTGTCAAGCTGTTGAATCTAACAGTCAAATCCGAGTCTTGTGACTGGATGAAGGGGAGAGAAAGAGCAATGAGATGAACCTGCAAAGAGGCAAATTTAATGTTGATGGAAGGAAGAACTTACTAATGAGAAGTGGAATGGCTGCCTTAGGAGGTTGGGTTCCTCCCCTCCTCTCCCCACTCCACCCTCAAGTAATTAGGAAGGAAACAAGCATTTACTAACTGTCTTCTGTATGCTAAGAACTTTACAAATATTATCTCATTTGGTTCTTACAATATAGGCAGATGCTATTATCATGCCCATTTTACAGTTGAAGAACCTGAGGCAGATGGAGGTTCAGTGACTTGCCCAGGGTCACACAGCTAGGCACTTGTCTGAGACTGGATTTGCACTCGTCTTGCTGACTCCAAGCCCAGTGCTCCAGTCACTGCAACCACCTAGTTGTCTCTTGGGCAAGAGTTGGATGACCACTTATTGGTTATATTATAAACATATCCACTGGGGACCCTTCCAACTTTGAAATGGTGTGCTTCTGGCACTCCCAACCCAGTGCTCTTTCCACTGTGTTATAATGAGCCCAAGGTTTCAAGGAGAGGGTAAATTGTTTTCAGGAGGATCTATTTCCAGAGATAATGTGTCATGAAGAACAGACCCCTGGACTTGGACTTAGGAAGATCTGAATTCAAATCCTGTCTCATGACACTTACCTGGAAAATCATTTAATCTCTATGTGCCTCAACTATCTTCCCAGGACTTGTCATAGATCAGTTGGGAGACCGAGTTCCCTATGCTTATTTAAGAAATTAAAATCATAAGATGGGGAGCATTTGTTATCCACAGTCCTCTGGAATAGTGGCTGATCATTGCTTTGATCAGAGTTTCTAAGTCTTTCAGAATTTTTTGTCCTTACAAAGTTGTGTTATGGTCTAAAATCTGCTCACTTCACTCTGTTATTAGTTCATTCAAGTTTTCCCAGGTTCTTTTAAAACCATCTCCTAGCTCATTTCTTATAACACAATATTATTCTATTACATTCATATTCCATAATTTTACAGAGAGGTAATAGAGAAAGAAATCTGCATTTTGGGATGTGGCCAATAAGGGAATTGTTTTCAGTGTGGGAGCAGAGAGAGGTGGGAGGGAGAGAAACTAAATGTTTGTTCATTGAAACACATTGTTTGGTGACCAGTCGAAAAGAAAAAAAAAAAAGAAATCAGGATCACGGACCGAGAAGAGGTCTCAGAAGGCCATCAAGTCCAGTTCCATCATTTTAGAAAGTGTGAAATTAAGGTAAGGTAAGATTTGTCCAGGATCACCCAGCTAGTAAGTGCCTGATTCAGGATTTGAATCCATTTTTTTCAGTGAATCCATTTCAGTGCCCTATCCTCTATGCCCTGCCTGATGGAAGGATGCTTCCTATTATAATTAGCAAGTTTTCTATGTAAAATAGCTAAAATCAAAGTTTTCATGTTTTAAGAGCTAAGTTTTTATTCACTGAAAAAATCCTTTGGGCTAGTCACCTCCCAAGGAGTTGACACATGAGTGACGTGTTAGTGTATTTCTATCATATATTATCTGTCTATTTTTCCCCCTTCCAAGGGAAGGGCAGACATGTATGTGGCTAGTTAACTGCACACAAAGCCTGTGGGTTTCCAAGTCCTCCTTTCTGAGTTTCTTCCTTGAGCCTCTCCCTAAAGCCATGTTGGAGGTGTTCCATTTGGAAAGCCAACCTCTCAGCCAGAATAACACAGCAAAATGGAGAGAAGAGTTGTGCTTAAGAGAAACGTTTCCTGGTTTCCAGAGAGTAGCTGACATGTTTGAACATTAGCTCTTAGGCTCCAGCACTGGGAGGAGCTTTAGAGCCCAGCTAGTTCAGTCTTCTCATTTTACAGAGAAGAGAACTGAGCTCCAAATAAAAGAATGGACTTGCTCACGGTCACTCAGTTTGCAAGTGGTAGAGCAAGGATTTGAACTCAGATCCTCTGACTTTAAATCCAGGGTTCCTTCCACTACATTGAGTTTTTTTTCCTTTTAAACATTTACTACATTGAGTAAAGATTTACAGACCACAGATGCAATCCTAGAAGCATCAGTAGAATGAGGTCAAGAGACTTGGCTCCTAGTTAGGGGTGAGGAGCTGAAATGTTTGAACACTGGCTTCCCTTTTAAACATTTACTATATTGAGTAAATGTTTAATCACAGGAAAAAAATAGGTTAGGGATAGGATATTTAGAATAGGGCTGTCTGACTGAGAAAACAGCTTATATACTTTGTTGTGGGCTCTAATAGATTTGACTATCTTTTTAAAGAGAAATATGTTCTTGTTCATCATTCTTCCTTGGTTTTAATCATCGCACATTTCTTCTAGAGGTAACATAGTGTAGGGGAAAGAACCTTAGACTGAGGGTCAGCATACCTGAATTCATTACCACTAATTCACTTAGTGTGTGGCCTTGGGCAAGTCACTTACTTTCTATTGCAAAGAAAGAGATCAAACTAGATGATTTTGAAGGTCGCTTTAATTCTATGTTATTGTTGTTCAGTTTTTTCAGTTGTGACCAACTCTTTGTGACCCCATTTGGGGTTTTCTTGGCAGAGATACTGGAGTGACTTGCCATTTCCTTCTCTAGCTCATTTTACAGAGGAGGAAACTGAGGCAAACAGGGTGAAATGACTTGCCTAGGGTCACACAGCCAATAAGTGACTGAGGCCACATCTGAATTCAGGAAGATGACTCTTCCTGACTTCAAGTCTGGCACTCTATACGCTACAGCGCCACCTAGCTGCCTCAAATTCTATGATTATAAGAGCATAAAGGTAGCTCATAGCAAGGTCCTGCTTCAGGAATCAAGGAGAGACAACTTGGTGTTCTAGAAATAAAAACTGACTAAAAGTTGGAGGCATGGGTTCGAGCCTCATCTATGCCATTTATAAGCTGTATGGCCTTGAGCAAGTCCCTTACTGTCCTTGGTCTTCCATTTCTCTTTCTATAAAATGAATGGGTTAGATCAGCACTTCTTAAACTGTGGATTGTAACACATAGTTTAAGAAGTGCTAAAGGGGGTCGCAAGTAGAAGAAGTTTAAGAAGTCCTGGACTAGATGACCTCTAAAGTGCCATCTAGATCTTGTATCCTAAGTATAATCTTGAACAAACCTTTTCCCTTCTCTGAACCTCAGTTTCCTTGTCTGTAAAATGGTTCCAGGGGTAAGACTAGATGTACTCTGAGGTTCCATTTAGTCCTAAATCTATGCTCGTAGGTATGACCTTGGGTAATTTTCTTCCCTTCCCTAGGTTGCAGTTTCCTCATCAAAGAGGAGGTTATACTAAATAGCTTCTAGTTCTGCCATCTTATGTGACTTTTGGTCTGCACTCCTGCTGCCTTGGGTTGGCTTTGTCAACCTCTTGACTTTAATGGCTGCTGGTGACTTGCTTACAGTTTCAGTAGACTTTAAATTCATGCCTGGCAAAGATCAGATCGAGTCTTATACAACTTCATATCCCCCATGGTACCTTCCATGTCATAGATCTCAAGGCATGTTTGCCAAATGAACAAATGAGTAAATGTAGATTTCCCAGTGGTGTGGACTTTAGATCTCCCATCTGTCTCGGCCTACCAGTATTGACATCTTCTTGGTTTCTATTATTCACCTTTCCTCTGACTCATCGCTGTCTGCTTTCATCTAAACAGTCTATGAGGGAGGTAGCATAAGGTTTATTATAACCATTTTACAGAAGATGTGACTGAGGCCCAGACAGGATAAATGCCTTGTCTGTGGTTAACTTTACATTGTAATTGTGTCTTGTTTATTTCCACTGGACAATGTCTATGGATTCATATGCAAAAACCCATTGAAGTCCCTCCTATAATCATGAACAGCCAGACCCAAATCATTTTAACTATTATTCAAGTAATCTCCCACTCACGTTCTCTGATGCCTTGATGTGGAAGAGAGGTGACACTGGGCTCTCCAAGGCAATGCCAGTAGAGCCTGCCGAGCTAAAAGGTTGACAATAAACTAAGAGGAGGACCAGTCTAGCTTCTTCCCCAGAAGGCTGATGATCCTCAAACGCATTTATATCCCCCATGGCAGTTCATGGGGGGATATCAGCATGGCCCAGAGTACCTGTATGGACAATATCACAGTTCTCTCAAATATGTGAGGACATATACACTCATTATCTCCATTTGAATATTAACATTGAAAGAACTGATACCATTTCTGTTTGGATCAAGATCAGCCAAACTAGAGAAAACACAGTTGATTTGCTTTCAACCCATTTGGAAGAATAAATAAATATTGCCCAATTGTCAGCAGCACTTAAAATACTAGAGTGGGATTAAGTCATAGTGTTGATATCACTGATGCAAATGTTGTTACACTGGGCAGACGGCAGTTGCTCACGGTCCAAAAAAATTCTATGACTTCTCTCTGAATTTGCTGGACTGGCAGGACCACTTTGAAATCCACCAAAATACTCAGCATCGGAATTAACAAAAAGCAGAAGTTTCTGGAAGACTATTTGCTGTCCCTAATCATCAATGAGGAGCTGGGATTAGATCATAACAATACTTATGTCTCTGGGGCTTGAAGGTTAACAGACAGCCTTGTGGAGGAGATGGCATAAAGATTATTATCATTATTTTATAGAGGAAGCAACTGAGCCCCAGAGGGATGAAATAATTGGACTGAGCTAGCAGATGATTTGAACCAGGGACTTAAAACCAGATTTCTTAATTCTTAGTCCTGTACACTTTCTAGAAACTACAGGTTGTGTCTCCTGGATGACCTCTCAACTCTCTTCCATTGAAGAGAATCCTATGGTTCCATCTACTGACTCACTAGCTACAAGCCTGATTCTCACTTTTTAGGCAAACATTTTTCTGTACCCAAGATCATAGGATGTTAGATCTTAGATCTAGAGCTAGGGCCTCAGAGGCCTTCAAGGTCCAAGCCTCTTGTTTTACACAGGAGGAAACTGAAGCCCAGCGAGAAGAGGCTTGCCCAAGGTCCTGCATGTAATAAGGATGAGAGGTAGGGTTTGAACCCAGATCTTTGGGTCTTTGACCTACATCACATTAAGGAGCCATTCCTGGGGACAATGCCCTGGGGACATAAAGTCAGTCTTCACTTCTCATGCCATCCCACCAAACAAATAAATCCTGAAGATATACATTAGATATGGTAGTAGGACTAGTTCTGTGAAGCAATACTTTTTCCTTGGATATACTATAAGAGAAGGAACACTGATCTTATAATTGGAAGACCTGAATTGAAATTCCTTGCTCTGTCCCTTCTTAGTGAATCCCTTACTTCTTTGAATCAATTTTCTCCACTATCAAAAGATATGGTTGAACTTGATGCATCTGAAGGTCCCTTCCAGGTCTGATCCTCTGAGCCCATGATCCGTGTGAATAGTGAGATAACACCATCAATCTGGGTGAAGCTTTGTATTAAGGCTGACCCCAGAGGTCAGGAGGAGAAGTTAGATAGGCTATGAGTAATAAATGAAACCTAAATTATTGGTGCTTACAGGGACAGGACATGTCAGGGATTTTCTGCAGAAGGTGGGGCCATGTGCTGGCCAACCCAGATGTATACCAAATGGGAAGATGCTGCTTGACTGGGAAACTGTACCAGTCAGTGAGGCCAGAGTAGGGGGTCTCTGAGGATCAGATTGCCAAGCTCTGGAACTGGAGGAGCTTGAGCTCTAGAAGTTTGTTTGCTTTTAGCCTCTTTCCCTTAGAGGCAATTTTTTTTTCTTTTTTAAAAAAAGCAATTTTAGTCTTAAAGTTGTATGGAACTGGAAATAAGAGATTTTTCATCAATTGGGAGGGGGCTGACCAAACTATGGGTTATGAATGTAGTGGAATAATATTGTTCAGTGAGGAATGTCATAGATAAAAAAAAATTAGAGAAACTTACAAAGACTTGCATGAACTGATGCAGAATGAAATAAGCAGAAGCCAAGAAACAAAGTATAAAACAATTACAATAATGTCCATGAAAACAGCATGAAAAAAACCTGAACTCAGAGCAACTGAAAACCAGTAACAGTTTTGGAGAATGGATCATAAAGTAGGCCTCCCCTTATAGTAGATCAAGAAAGGCAGAAGGGAGGAGCCAAGATGGCAGATTAGGGGCACTAACCTAGCTGAACTCTCCTCATATTCCTCTCCAAACAACTTTAAAATAGCACCTCAAATCAAATTTTGGGGTGGCAAAGCCAACAAAAGTTCAGATGAGACATCTTTCTGGCCTAAGAAAGTTTAAAAGGGGTACAGGAGAGTTTGTGACACTGAGATGGAGACCTGTCCTGAGTGCACACAAGTAGTGGCAACAACAGTGACCATAGCAGCAGCTTCAGAAACTCTTATCCTAGAAATGGTAATGGGGTCAGACAAGTTGTTTTAAAGAGATTATAAGGGACCCTTTGCTGAAACTGGGTACAATTAGAGCAGATTGCTAACTTTATTGCCCATACACAATTCTGGGTTGTAGTCCCAGAGTGAAGAGAAACACTTGTGGTCAGTCATAAAGGAGTAGGCCCCCTAGTTACAGTTCCAAGGCCAAGAGGAGTGCTAGTGCTTGTGACTTTGGGTGAGCAGGGACTCTTCCTGAATAAAGACCAGAATACAGACCAGGAGAACAGTAACCTCTCTTAGGATCAAGCCACCTTGTAAGCACCAAAAACTTGCAGACTCTCAGGAACCAGTTCTGAAAACAGCAGCATAAAAAAGCTTAACTAAAGCTTGGGACAGTGCCTTCATACCCACAGGTGAGCAGAGCCCAACTTTAATATAAAATTAAAAGGTAAATGTTCTAAATCACTATTGATTAGAGAAATGCAAATTAAAATGACTCTGAGGTACCACTTCATACCTATCAGATTGGCTAATATGATAGAAAATGATAATGATAAATGTTGGAGAAGGTGTGGGAAAATTGGGACACTTGCATTGTTGGAGGAATTGTGAACTGATCCAACCATTCTGGAGAACAATTTGAAACTATGCCCAAAGAGCAATCAAATTCTGCATACCCTTTGATCCAGCAATACCACTACTAGGTCTATATCCCAAAGAGATCATTAGAAAAGGAAAAGGACCCACGTGTACAAAAATATTTTTAGCAGCTCTTTTTGTGGCGGCAAAGAACTGGAAATTGAAAGAATGTCCATCAATTGGGGAATGGCTGAACAAGTTGTGGTATATGAATGTAATGGAATACTATTGTACTATGAGAAATAATGAGTGTGCAGATATCCGAAAAACCTGGAAAGACTTACATAAACTGATGCTAAATGAAGTGAGCAGAACCAGGAGAACATTGTACACACTAACAGCAACATTGTGTGATGATCAACTATGATAGACTTAGCTCTTCTCAGCAATACAATGATCCAAGACAATTCTGAAGGACTCATGACAGAACATGTTCTCCACATTCAGAGAAATGGAGGTTGAATGAAGATCAAAGCATATTATTTTAACTTGTTTGGGGGGTTTTGTGACTTTTCCCTTTTGTTCAGTATCTTCTTTCACAACATGACTAATGTGGAAATATGTTTGTGTTATTACACATGTATAACCTATATCAGATTGCTTGCCATCTTGAGGAGGTAAGAGAGAGAGGGAGGAAGAAAAAATTTGGAACACAAAATCTTATAAAAAGTGAATGTTGAAAACTACAAACTCAGAAGACAATAATACAAAAACAGGTACAACCAAAGCTCAAAGCAAAAACCCTTCTAATTGGACACAAGCCCAACAAGAATTCCTAGAAAAGTTAAACAAAGAGACAAGAGTGGTAGAGAAAAATTTGAGGAAAGAAGTGAGAGTAATACAAGAAAATTATGTAAAGAGATTTAACAGCTTGGTAAAAGAAGCACAAAAACTGGAAGAAAATAACACCTTAAAAAACAGAATTGGTCTAATGGTAAAAGCAGCACAAAAATTCACTGAAGAAAAGAACTCCTTAAAAAGCAGAATTGGCTAAATGGAAAAAGAGGTACAAAGGTTCACTGTAGAAGATAATTCCTTAAAAATTAGAATTGGGCCACTGGAAGCTATTGGAGTCATCATGAAACAATAAAACAAAGTCAAGAATAAAAAAAAACCAAAGAAAAATGTAAACTTTCTCATTAGAAAAACAACTAACCTAGAAAATAGATTGAAGAGAGATAATTTAAGAATTATTGGACTACCTGAAAGCCATGATCAAAAAAAGAGTCCAGACATCATTTTTCAAGAAATTATTAAGGAAAACTACCTTGATATCTTAGATGCAGATAATGGAAAATTGAAAGATCCAGAAAACAGAAATTGAAAGAATCCACTGATCACCTCCTAAAAAGATCTCAAAATGAAAACTCCCAGGAATATTGCAGTCATATTCCAGAACTCCTAGGTCAAGGAGAAAATATTGCAAGCAGCCATATTGTGGAGCCACAATCAAGATCACATAAGATTTAATATCTTCCACATTAAAGGAGTGTAGGGCTTGGAATGAGATATTCCAGAAGGCAAAGGAGCTAGGAATACAACCAAGAATAACTTACCCAGCAGTATATGAGTATGATCCTTCAGTGGGAAAAAATGGAAATTTAATGAAATGGAGCATTTCTAAGCATTCCTGATGAAAAGACCAGATCTGAATAGAAAATTTTACATTCAAATACAGGCTCAAGAGAAGCATAAAAAAGTAAACATCAAAGAGAAATCATAAGGGACTCAATAAGGTTAAACTGTTTGCATTTCTATATGAGCAGATGATTCATGTAAATCCTAAGAACTTTATCATTATTAGGGCAGTTAAAAGGAATTTACATAGAGAGCATGGGTGTGAGTTGATTATGTTGGAATAATGTCAAAAAAAATAAAGGGATGAAAAAGAGAAATGCACTGGGAGAAGGGAGAAGGGAGAAGGGAGAGGTAGAATGGAGAAAATTTTTTCACATAAAAAAGGAAACAAGGAAGAGCTTTTATAGTGACTTGCTCAAGGTCACATGGATAAACATCTCTTAGTGAACCTACATAGATTCCTAGCAGTCACTCAATGTCATTCTTTCTATACATCATTTATCAAATAATCCCTCCTAGAATTTTGTTGGGGACTATATCCATCTTACTAGCCTATGCTTTCTAGAATCTGCCCTTTTCTCCTTTGTGAAAAAAATCAAGACATAATTTACTAAATCTGAGTGAGGAAGGGAGAAGATCATGGCATAGTGGAAACAACACTGGACTTCGAGTGAAACAACCTGGCTGAAGTAGCATCCAGTCCTGTCACATATTAGCTATATGCCTGAGGCCAAGTCAATTAACTGATTACTGAACAGCTGACATTTATAGGATCATAGATTCAATCTAGGAAGGACCATAGAGGCCAGGTTTTCCAGCCCCTTCATTTTACAGATGAGGAAACTGAGGTTCAGAGAGGTAAATGCCTCATCACACAGCTAACAAGTGACAGAAGCAAGATTTTAATCCATGTCCTGTGACCCAAAATCTAGTGCTCTTTCTGGTGTTCCATGCTGCCCCTGTCTTGAAGTTTGCACCTTGCTTTTGTGTATACAAACCCATTTGATATTCATAGCAACACTATGAAGGGTGGAGGTGAGGGAACATAGATAGTAGAAGCTCCATTTTCCAGATTAAGAAATGGAAGCACAAAAAGACTAAATGATTCATAGTCAGAAGGGAAAAGCCTTAAAAAGATAGAAGGGAATTCATCTAAGCCTCATAGATGAATTAGAATGAAGTAGAGCCCAGTGTATATCCAAACACATTCTCAATCACAACAGTCAATGTTTATCCTTTCTCTCCTGTTAATATATACATATTTTAGGCCTAGAGTTTTCACAACGGATGGGGGAAACAAAAAAAGAGGCTAAGAGAATATATAATTATGGCTATTATAGGATTTATAAATGAAAAGTAACTTGAAGGGTTTTAGTTCAACCACTTCACTATAAAGAGGAGAAAGCTGAGGGCCACTCTGTCTTTGGGAAAGTCACCCACAGTTGCCCAAAGTCACACAGATAATTAGCAGCAGATTCAGGACTAGAATCCAAGTACTTTGACATCAAGTTGACTACTCAGCACATTATAATTTACTCTCCTCCAAAGCATCACTTATCAATGAATGTGGCAAAAAATGCCCTCCCCCAAATCATTGTGGGTTTCAGGAGTGTGTCAAGTCTGGCTCAGAGAGAAACTTCTAACAAGATGGCTGAGTGAGAGGCCATGTCCAAGCAAATATTCCTTCCCTCAGTTCTAAGTGCCAAGAAATGAGACAAATAGTATAAAAGAATACGAGAAAACCACAACTAGAGGTTGTAAAGAACTCATCACAGGGGAAAAATCAGAATGACTAATAAATAAGGAAAATGAGCAAATGTACAAGAAAAGCAAATAACAGGGATAAATACTATTGAATGAAGGAAATAAATTCATAAATTCCTGGGAAAATATCAAAACAAATTCTATGAGGTCCTTGTTAATTGTAGTGGAACAACTATAAGAACCTTCAACCCTAGTTGATACAGTGGATAGAGCACTAGATTTGGAGGCAGGAAAAACTGAATTCAAATTCAGTCTCTAACACTTAAATCCTATGTGACCATGGGTGAGTCACTTAACTTCCCTTTGTCTAAGTTTCCTCATTTGTAAAATGGGAATAATAAGGCCTACTCCCAGAGCATTTTATAAAAGGATGATTTTATAAAAGGATGTTTATAAAATGACTTTCAAACCTTAAGATGCTATGCAAATGCCAGCTATTATTATTAATACATAAGAATGTAAAAGGGGGAAAGTAGAGTACTTGAAGAAGAAATTGAAAAAGACAAATGAGAGACAAAAGAATTGAGACCAAATAGGCAGAGAATCTCTCAAAAACAGTAGACTCTGAAGAAAAGAACAGCAAGATTTGAACCAATATGCAGAATTGAAAGGAATTTAAATAATTTTTTAAACCAATAAGATTTCAAGACTACATGAGGTCTCTATAAGCCAACAAAATAGAGCTTGAAGAGAGGATGGGAAGGGATAATCTTGAGGTCGTAAGTCTTCTAGTAAACCATGAATAACAAAAACTAATTATCATACCTCAGATAATCATACAAGAAAATTGCCCAGAAGTATTGGAAACAAAGGGCAAAGTACAAGTTGATAGAATCCTCAGTGTGCTAAAAGACAGAAACCTTAAGTTTTACTCATCAGGAAGATCACTGTGAAACTTCAGAACCTTAACATCTCTCAGTAAATAATGCACACAGTCAGGAAAAGGTCCTTCATATTTAGCATGTCCCCAAAGTCTCAGTACAGTTCTAAAACCTTAAAACTGTACTGAAACTTTTGGGACACCCTATATGAAGGAAAATTAATTTGAATTGCTCAATATTAATCCTCTTTCATAAGAAATCAAAGGACAATTTGAAATATAGCATTCCAAAAATCAAAGTAGATGGATTTGCACACCCAAAATAAGATAGCCTAAGCTCAGCCTCATTAACAAAGAGAAAAGATTGATTTTTAGCAAATGGGAAGAATTTAAGTCACTCCTTCAAAAGAAATCAGAAGCTAGAGCAGCTTTTGGCATATAAACTCATCAAACAAAGAAACCATAGGAAAGGTAAACAAGTATAGTTAGCAATGAAGTGCTTTCATTCTTCTAAGGCTAGAGGAGGCTATTTTTAAAAAACTCATGTTCTTGAGCCATTGAGACAACAAAGAGAACATCTATGGGTAAACTTCAAGGGAGGTCAAAAGAATCAGGAGAAGAGAAGGGAGGGGAGGATTAAATTAATATTTCTTAGACTAAGACTCATGTTTACTCATCAATAAATCAATATTTTGAAGAGTGGGAAGTCAAAGAGAAAGATCTTTTAGGTGGGGAGAGTGGAGAGCCAGTGGTGATCCAGAAACATCCTTCTTCCTGGGCTGGCTTCAAACAGAGAGTGGGCTGTGCTCTTTCGATGTGTTATCCTGCCTGGGCAGCTCTATGAGATCCGGAAAAGAGCACTGAGATAAGAGTGAGGAGAATGGGAGTTGGATTCTGCCCATGGAGAGGGAATACTCTATGGGTAGTCACAGTGTTTCCCCAGATGTGAAGGGGGTACTGTATAACAGAGGGCTTATGACAATTTCTGTTCTTGGAGAAGGAGCACTTCAGGAGATATTCAATGGCCAGTTATGCTTCTCAGGATAGGAGTGTGAATCTCAGAACATTGATAGTAAAAAATATTGACAATCAAAGACATTGCAATAATGTCAATAATTGCAAAAGAAATTATTCTCTTTTCAGAGCTGAATAACTTTAACAGTAAGATAAGAAAAAATACAGAGCTAAGCAAATTGTTAGGAAAATTAGAAAGGAAGGAATGATGGTGACTTCTGAACAATATCACATACTACTTTATACAACTGATCATTTGCTAAGAATGATAATTCAATGCTCTAATAGATCTATCATCTCATTGATTTAGCCACTCACTCCCAGTGATATAGACCATAACCCAAGTATATCTTCTCATCCTCTATGACTCTTATCCATAAGTTTGCCTGAATGGGGTCCCACAACCTCCTGGAGGAAGGCTCTTCCCTGTGTCCTCTTGGCATGATGAAGATGCCAGTGAAGCATGTGAGGTGTTCATCAGATGTATATCTCACTCTTACTTTATGACCAGTTCATCTTGGCATGAAGAAAACATAAGGAAGTGCTAAAAGCCTAACTATTAAATATATCCTTTATAGGTCATAATGCAATTAAGACAGTAAGCAGTAAAAGAAATATGAGCCAAAGTTAGAGGCCTGAATGGAAATTATACAATAACATCCTAAATTAAGGATAAGTGGCATAACCATTTTAAAAAGAATCATGACAACAAGACAACATGCAAACAATTGTAGTATACAGCTAAAAGAGTACTCAGGAAAATAAATTCCTTTTGAAAATATATATTATTGAAATAAAAAGGGATAGAAATAATAGAAATAGAAAGAATTCTATGAAATAAAAAAACTAATAAATCAACAGCCTCAAGACACAAATAGAAGATTTTATGAAAATCAGAGAACTAGATAAAATCAGAGAAGACTAAAGCAAAGAGTTGTTTTTAAAAGACCAAGAACATCAATAAACCATTAAATAGCTGGATCCAAAAAAGAAAATTACTTTGCCAAAATAATGAACACAGTGAAATCACAACAAATAGAGGAGAAATAAAAATAATTATCTGAAACTTTATACACCAACAAAATTGTGAATGTCAAGGATTATCTACAAAAATCCAAAATATTCAAAACAACAAAAACACAGAGCAAGTATCTGAAATAATCCAGTTTTAGAAAGAGAAATTAAGAAAGCTATAAATGCATAATTAATGGGGGGAAATGGTCCAGATAGATTTATACCAATCCCACCAAACATTTTATATCAATTCTACCAAACATTTTAAAAGCAATTAATACCTATACTACACAAATTGTTTACAATGACAGAAAGAAGGCACTCTACAAAACTCTCTTTTATGAGACAAATATGAATCCAATATCCAAACTAGGGAGGGATAAAATGGAGAAAGAGAAGTATAGATCTACGACTATTAGGGCAAAAAAAATTAAATTTTAGCAGGGTCTATTGCAATATATTTTTAAAAGCATGTAAAATATGAAGGAAAATGGTAATATCATTGGGGAGTTCAGTTAACTATTTGCCTAAAGTATTACAGAGATTTCCTTTCTGACTGAGTAAGCAATTAATTAGGCTGGATGAATTATATTTGTTTTTGAAGGACAGTCAACTGATTATCTGTGTGTGCTGGAAGTCATTTCCTGTCATCCAGCTAATTATGTATTTTACCACTTTACATGCTATTTCGCAAGTGAACTACAAAATTAATCAGGGTGTACAATGTAATTACCTCCGGCTGTCAATAGCAACCAGGAGTTAATACCAAGCTCAAGCATTTTGACATCAAAATGAAAATGTGCTTCACAGGACTTTAAAAACATGGAAAGTTCTTGATATTTAAAATTCAGTGACACAGAGCAGGAGGATCACAACCACCAGCTTTGAAACAGAACAAAGTACTCCCCACTTATGCTCTTGGCTTGCTGTATACCTAAGTAAATTTCATGACAAGAATTTGCCTATGCCATCAACTCTCTATTATCCACATACAGTCTGACTACTTTATAAATTATCCATGGTTTGGTTTTAATCTCAATGGAGAAAAACTGGCTCTCAAGTCAGAAACCAAGTTCAAATCTTGCCTCTCATACTTACTATCTATGGGAACTTGGGTAAATCACTTAAACCTTCCTGAGCCTCAGCTCTTCCAATGAGGGGATTGAAATTTCCTTCAAAATTTCTTCCAGCTCTCGGTCTATGATCCTATGGCTTTCCACTGCCCATTACCCAGGCAGTGTGTGTTTAGGGAATAAAAATTAATTTTAACATTTGCTTTTCAACTAAAATTTAGTTATAGCATAATATTAAAGACTTTAATTTCCCATAGCACTTTACCTGGACTTCATCTTTACATTTAGCTAATACTCCTTTAGGTCAGTGTTATCTATCCATGTCTTCCCCCCTCCATTACACTGTAAGCTCTCACCTAGTCTCCTGCCTCTAAGCTCTCCCCTCTCCAAATCATTCTTCACACACCTATCAAAATAATCCTCTCCATATAAAGATACAACCATATTAGATTCCACTGGAAAACCTAAAATGGCTCCCTAGTGCCTCTTGGATAAAACACCATCTTCCTCCCAGCAGAGAGGTGATGAAATGAAAATGCCAGGAGAGACACACATTTTGGGGCATGACCATTGTGGGAACTTATTTTGCTGAATATGCTTATTTAGGATGAGGGTTTTCTTTTTCTATGTTGTTGTTTAAATGGGAGGGGCAGGAGGAGGAACAGATTATAAGCTCATATAAAAATAAATAGTCATTTTTTAAAAAAAGAAATCCTTGTCTTCTGTAAGGTTCAACTCAGTTGCAATTTCTTCCAGGAAGTCCTCAATTATTCTCCCAGCTCCCTCACAAATTTTCTTCTTATGTTCAATTCTTATATTTATTTGTGCATATTCCCCTCTCCCCCAAATTAAATGATAAAGTCTTTGAGGACAGGTTTTCACCTTCATATCCCAAGCACCTAGCACAGTGCCTTGCATACAGCAGGTACTTAATAAATGAACAAATGACAGTAGATGTGCACCATATCATCATTTGTAAATACCCTCCCCCCTACCTCCAGCACCTTGCATATGGTGGGTGTTCAATAAAGGTTTATGGAGTTGAATTCCTTTGAAAGGCCAATATGAGAAACAAGTATTCATTGCCTAAATATCACATGAAGTTATTCATGACTCCTTCTTCCTGCCTTAAAAGCAGCTAATGGTACTGTAGATAGAGTGTTGGGCCAAGAGTCAGGGAGACCTGAGTTCAAATCCAGCCTCAGACACTTCCTAGCTGTGTGACCCTGGGCAAGTAACCTAACCTCTGAGTGTCTCAGTTTCCTCATCTGTAAAATGGGAATAATAACAGCACCTACATTCCAGGGTTATTATGAGGATTAAATGAGATAATGCTTGTAAAGTGATTAGCACAGTATCTGGCACAAAGTAAGTCCTATATAAATATGAGTGACTATTATAAGTCTTCTCACATTTTTCTGAATTCCTCATGTTCATTATTTCTGATATCCTAGACTATTTGAATAATCTCCCAGCTGGTCTCCTTGCTCTCAGTCTCTCTCCCCCTTCCACTCATTCTTCCTATGCTGGAGGAATAATCTTCTTAAAATACAGCAATGACCATGTTACCACCCCAACCCTCAGGACCTGAACCATCTGCCCCAGAAAAGTCCAAGCCCTTGAGTCCTGTTAACTAATGTCTCCCCTCCCTAAGGAGTGAGGAGCTGTCAGTCACCACTACAATGCTTATATAGTCCTTCAGTACTTTTCTATTGCTTACATACTGACAAGCAAGACTCTCCACAATCTGGCCCCTTCGACCTCTCCAACTTGATCTTTTATGAACCATCCAATCTAAGCAAACTGTCCAAGTCAATGTTTCATCAAGGGTTCAAGCAAATAGCCACCTCTTCACTTTTACTGATAATAAATGGGTGTTACCTTGAACTGGCTTGGCTAGGACAGCTTCAGACAATCCCTTTGGTCCAAATGCCCGAACCCCTCCTCTCTATTTCTCTTCCTTCAGTCTACCCATCCTTAAGGCTCAGCTCAAATTCCATCCCTTTCATAAAACGTTGGGACATGCCATCCCCTTGTTCTAAGGATGCTGCCCTCTTCAATACCTATGAATGCTCTGTGTTGCCCTGATTTATTTCAAGCATCACTCCCAATGGCCTTTGCTGCCTTGTCTAATTATTTATCTTGTTTATCTATTGGACTTATCTCCACAACCAGATTATAAACCTCTTGAGGGCAGAGATCAAGAGATTCAAAGATGTATCCCCAGAGTCTAGCACAGTGCCCAACATATGGCAGGTGATTGATAAACCTTCGCTTTGACCATAAGAGAATGCTGTATTAACCTTAGTTATTATGTTAATGCTGTTATTATCTCATGATTATCAGTTTTTATTATGCCATCATAAAAAATGGCTGGCATTTATTTTTAAAAACCCACTTTTCCACAGCATTTATAAAGGCTGGTGCTTTACAACTTGTGGAGTCCTTTTACAGACATTACCTCATTTGGTCCTCATAACACTCTGATGAGGCAGGTAGTTTTATCCCCATTTTACAGAGGAGGAAACAGGCTTGTAAAGTTGAGGCAACTTGCCCCCAAATCACATCACTACCAAGTGTCAGAGCAAGTACTTGAACCCAGGAATGTTATCATATTGGTGTTCTCTGGCTTCCTTTAATTTCCAATGAAAATCCCATCTTCTTCAGGATTGACTGATATAGCACTGTACTAGGCACTGGGATGATAAATCTAAGACTTGGTCCCTAAATCCAAGAAATTTACTGGGAGAGAACAAAGTGAAATGATTTTTTTGGACATGCTCCACTTTCCCCCATTAGAATGAATTGTTTCTGGGTGAGTGCTTCAAGTTAACTATATATCTGCTAAGAATGTCCTCAACCCTGAAATAAGAAAGAACTGTACTTTCTTCTGATCATATTTGCCATATATTTCACATTAAGGAGCTTTTCCCCCTTGTTGTTCATTTGGAGAGCTCAAGGGATGGAATGTACTGATCTCATTATCTTGGAGATTGTTCGGGGTACAGATTCCCTCCAGGGGACACCCAATTTATTTAAAAGTGGACCTCTGACTTATGGTGAGTTATATTCCTGGAGCAGTTCCTGTGAGCAGAAATGATGGAAGATGAATCCAATTTTCCCATAGAAACAATGTTGCAGGAGGTTACATTCCTGACTAAAAGCCTGATGCCAAATTTTTTTATGGAAATGACCACAAACACTGCTTTGATTTGACCCTGATATGCTTAACTTTTAGTAAGGCCCTTCTTCTCTCTGGGTCTCAGTTTGCTTCTCTGTAAAATGAGGGAAATACACCAAATGATTTCTGAGGTCCCTTTCAGCTCTAAATCATATGTGACCTTGGGCAAGTTATCTAATATCTCTGGGGCTCAGTCTCCCCTTTTGTAAAACAAAAGGGCTAGACTAGCTGCCCTCTGAGGTCCTTTCCAACTCTAGATCTCTGATCCTATAGATCTGTGTATACCTGCTCAATAGAAAACTTTCTAGGATGCATTAAAATGTGAAATTCTTCATAATTCTTTGTTTTTACTGCAGCAAATTAGAAAGCAAAGGGACACTTCTCTCCGGCCCATGGAACTTGGGCTTGCAAATCCTCTGATTTTCCAGGATCACATTGTCTTGCAGCTAGAAGGTACCCCAGTGACTGTTTGGTCTAAGGGCTTCCCCCAAACAATCTCCATCACTACAGCCATGACAAGCAATCACTCAACCTCCAGCTGGGGAGGCATCCCATTCTACTGTAATGTAGCCTAACCTGGCAGGCTTAAATTCTGTCTGTTTGTAACTTTTACCCCTTGCTAATGGTTCCCTCTTCCACACGAGAGTCCTTCAAATACTGGAAGATAGCCAACATGTTAATGTAAAGACTTCTATTCTCCAGGTTAAACATTCCCAGTTCCTTTAAACAGCCCTCACATGGCATTTTGGACTTGAAAAGACCTTAGAGGTCATCTGATCCAAGCTCCTCACTTTCCAGATGGGGAAAACTGAGGCCATACAGTAATAACTGACAGAACTGGCATTCAGACCCTTGTCTAGCTCCAAATTCAAGGCTTTTTGCATTGTACCTCCATCATCATAGCTGACATATCCAGAGCACTGAAAGGTCTTTTACCCTAATGTGGCCATGTGACCTCAGGGCTAGGTACCCTTGGTCCCAGCACCCTCTTCTGCATTATACCCATATCCTCCCATTTTCCAGAACCAAGTGGCCCATCTTTCTGTTTCAAAGCCCATATCCCTTGTTGATCTCCCACTAAATTATTGTCTCCAGTTAGAGGGCTGCATCTCATCCTGTTCTTATTCACACAGTCCAGACAGATGATAGACATGGCCTCAGCCCAATGACTAATCCTACATTATCTGGCTTGGGAAGCCAGTTCAGCTCCCTCTCCCACTAATTTCTACCTTTCTTTTGCTACAGTGAATCAGGAAATAAGGCAATCCTTACATTCAGCAGGCCTAAAGAATGGGGAAGAGATGGGGAGGGGGAGAGAGATTTGGATTCAGGGTCTTTGAGGATCACTTCTAGAGAAACCCTGGGCTGCCCCCTGCTTCTCATTCATCGATTCCTCTGCAACCAGTCCAGTCATTTCCTTCAAATCGGCCTGGAGAATTCTGCCCAAAGTGCCCTAAGTAATCACCTGGGGGTAATTGGCCCAACCAAGCAGGGGTGAATTGCTGTAAATCTGGGGCTGCTGCAATTGTGTATTGTGAAATCCGTAGCCAGGTCTTTTGGCCTCGAGCATATTCCCAGTCTCCTAACAAATCACACAATTGAGCAGTTAAAAATCATTGGTGCAAGCTGTACCAGCGGTGGGAGTACAATTTCCAAATTAACAGGAGAACATGGAAGCAGGGATGTTGATGCCTGGCAAAAAGGAAGTATGTCTTGTAGGGGGAAGTTATTTCGCCCACTGGCTGCAGTGACTGCAATGCTAAAAAACCTTCCCAGGACAACGTGCGAACCTGATCAATTGCAAGCAAGAGGGGTTCTGGGCTTTTTATTATTTATTTTTAAATGCCGCATTAAGGAAAAAAAAAATCCGGGTGACCTCCAAAATGCGACGGGGAAATTACTAAGCAAAGAAAGTCTAATGAGTGAACAGCCGCATCTGTTAGAGGGGGCTGCGGACTTGGGGGTGGGGGGTGTTGATTGCTGAGGCGCCGCCGCAGAACTCTTCCCCCCTTCCCACACCGCCCCCCCCCCCCCAAGCCTGGCGCTTTGCTGACATCTAGTGATACCCCGGCCTGCACTACGTCGGAAAATGCCGGAAACAGGAAAGAGGCTGCCGCAATTTCCAGCCTCGGGTGCAGCAAAAGGGGACGCACAGGGATGAGTATTTCTCTTTTTGGGGGGAGAGAAGGAAGAAGTGGGTTTGTGATGGGGGCGGCGGAAATGTACCTGACAGGCTTCTCCCTATTCCGTAGGGATTTATTACCTAAGGCAACAGCGGCAGTATGGCTCAATAGGGAGGGGGGCCCTCTAAAGACCAGGCTTGGTGGGGGAAATAGTCTCAGATGCTCCCTTCTTCTGTCATCTAACAAGGTGGTCCTGAGAGCCCCTTCCCCGGGGCACCGGGAGAGAACACACGCTGGTAATCAATTTACAACTTAGGCAAGAAGAAGGCCTGGAAGGGGAGGCAGATTTAGGACGCCCCCTCTCAATCCCTTCTCCTCCCTCCCCAAAGTGCTCAGGATGAAGCACCAGTTCAAAATAGGGCCATTGCTTACATAAAAAACAACCAACCACCACAACACAATTTAAAAAAAAAAACAATTCTGGCGCTGCCCATGATTCTTCTCTGCTTTCCACACAAAATCTGGCATTATTAGAAACTTCTCTGTATTAACTAGGAAAACTGAGAGCTCTGACAGACAGAATAGGTGGCTAGAAAGCCCTGCCCCAGATTCTGGGAGACCTGGGGTCAGGGTGGTGCAGTGGAAAGAAAAGTGATTTTGGAGGACAAGAATCTGAGTTCCAAACTCGTTCTAACATGTAGTGCTTGTGTGACCTTTTGCAAGTCATTTAACTGATCTGGACCTCAGTTCCTTCATTTTTAAAATGAGAAAGGTGGACATTGGCTGTATGACCTTGGGTAAGTCAGTTCCTTTTGTGCCTCAGTTTCCTCATCTATAAAATTAAGAGGGTGGATTCAGTGACCTGTGCTATCCCTTTCAGTTCACAATGTATGCTGCCATCACCGGATGACCTCTGAGGTCCCTTCCTGTCCAAAACCTGTGACTGATACATCCTGACTGTGTTACCCCAGCCAAGTCACTCAGCCTCCCAGTGCTGCCAGCAGCACTCCTTCGGGGGGCCTGAACAAAATTAAAGTATAACCGGGAAATATCAAACAAAATAAAATGAAATATAGGGAACATGGCATTTTAAAACTAAGTCAACATGTGGCCTTCGAGGATGCTTGTGTACAGGTTAGTGGCCCCTGCCTCTGTCTGAGTTTGACACCAATGATCTAGGCCACCCCTTCTTAAACTGTGGGTCAAGACCCCATATAAGGGTCTGAAGGGGAATCCTGAGTGGAAAAAGTTTAAGAAGTCCTGATCTAGGCAACTCTATGTGGCTCTAAGTTGGAGAGAAGGTGCCATCCTGCTTTAGTGGAGGCAGGACATCACCAGGAACTCCCTAGGCCAATGAAATAACAGATCTGTAATCCTCCTCCCACCCCCACCAAGAGTCTTAGAGTTTGTTAGCACTATAGAAATGGTTCAATCTCTAAATGGGCATGGGAGTGAAGGTAGGGGCAGAAGAGTATCCAAACCCGCGATTTCACCAGCATGAGGAACTCTCAGTGTGAAAATTCCCTCCCTGAGGGGAATTCTCTCAGTATCTCCTCTGTAACTTAGTGGTAAAGAGAGTTGGGAGAGAGAAGGGAAGGTATTGAGAGGTTAATCAAACAATCCCTTCATTTATTAAGTGCCTACTCTGTGCCGGGCACTATGTTAAGCACTAGGGATACAAGAAAAGGCAAATGACAGCCCCTGCCCTCAAGGATCTCACATTGGAATGGAGGAAACAACATGTAATTAACAAGGCACATCCAAGATATATACAGAGTAAATAGAAGAGTGATCTCAGGGAGGAAGGCACTAGCTGCTGGGAGGACCTGCAAAAGCTTCCAGCAGCTGGTGGGTTTTGAGTTGAGATTTGAAGAAAGCCAGGGAAACTAAGACCGAGGAGGTAAGGAGGAACAGCATTCCAGGCATCAAGCACCACCAGTACAAAGGCACAGAGATGGGAAATGGAGTGTCATGTGCAAGGAGCAACAAGTGGGCCAGTGTAGTTGGCTTATAGAGTGTGTAAAAGGCACAAAAGGTTCTAATTAGAGAGAACTTTAAGTGCTGGGGGACTTTCTATTTTTTTTTCCTGGAGGCAATGGGAACCACTGAGGTTAATTGAGCAATGGCTATGGTGGCTATGGTCAGGCCTGCCCTTTAGGAAAATCACTTTGGCAGAGTGGAGAGGATGGATTGGAGTAGGGAGAAACTTGAGACAGGGACACCAGTCAGGAAGCTATTTTGAAAGCCCAGACAAGGGTTGATGAGGGCCCAAACTGGGTTGATGGCTGTGTGAGTGAGGAGAAGGGGAGGTGCATAGACCATGGGGGTCAGGTATAAGATTTGATCTGAAGGCTTCCTGACTCTGATGTCAGTCCCCTATCTCCTACCTCTCTCATTTTAAGGAGGGGGAAACTGAGGCTCTGAGGGGACTTCTCCAAAGACATATGGCTAATAAGTGGCAGAAGTAGGATTCCAACCCAGGACTCTCAATCCCAATCTGTTTGTTCACTTGTCAGTTGTACCACAACTTCCTCCATGTGAAAAGAATGAATGGTGATTTCTGTTTTCTAAGTCTCTTCAATGAGTTTGTGATTCAATTATATATACAAGGCTGGGAAATGTATTTAGAGGACCCATTAGAGTATATCCAGAGTCACCAAATTCCTCTGGGCAATGGGGTGCTTTGAGAGGTCTAACACCTGGATTTAGATATATTCTAATTACCAGCTGTATTGTTTCCCCATCAAACTATTTGGATAGATATTTGGATAGGCATGATGTCATAGTCATATCATAACAGTCCTGCCTCCTCCCCACCTTTAGACTTCCTCCTTCGCTGGGAGGAAAGAAGATACAAGAAGTGGAAGAGGCAGAAAAAAACAGAGCTGAATGGAGCTGTGCCAACTGTGTGACCACTGGGCAGATAGCAAAACTACCTCAGAGGTACAGGAGTTCTCCATAGCAACCTGACCGTTGGCATTGTCATGCGCTACTCTCCTAGGCACCTAATTACTGGCCAAAGTATGGACCCAATTCTTTCACTGATGATCAGTGGACTGATCCTGGGGGTGGTGGACGGTATAACAGTGCTTTGTAGCATTTCAACACCATGGTTGTTGCACATTTAGCAGGCATGAAACTTGTTCAGAACTGCAGCCCTAGGGAAATCCTGTTAATTGCCAATGACCAATAAGTCCATTGGTATGACTTTTATGTGTCTCCTTGATGCCTTATGATAATTGGTTAGAACCTTAGGCTTGATCATCCTAAGTCTATGTCCTGGCAGGGTCACAATGTCTCTGGCCAATGATCTGTTGGTCTGTGGGTATTTGTGAGCAAGGAATGAGCTGGGAACCTGCCAGCCTTAACCCTGCTGGTAAGAGACAGAGATGGACCTGGTCTAGGAATGGTCTAACAGAATGCACGTCTGATAACGTGTTTCTGAGGCTACCCTGGGCCTATCGTCACACTCCAAACCCAGGGAAATGAGCATTCCGTCACATGCTATCTTCCATGTTTTATCCAATTTATTCCTAAGAATGTCAGAATAAGATGGGCCTACATCACACTACTTGCACCTCCCTCCAGGCTGCCATTGGCCTCTCAGAGCTCTCTCAGTGTTTGGTCGTGCAACTGGAAAGAAATAGACCTGCCTGTACTGCCATGCAGCTACAATTCTCCATCTTGACCACCAGAATATGCAAATATTCAAGTGAATATATGGTCTCATCAATTTTGATGTGCCTTTCAATGACAGAGATTACAAACAGAGATCCATGCCTGTGAGACCCTTCACCAAGACCTCTCGCAGAGGACCCATCCCACTGTTATAGGGCCACGAGCTATAACAGAACAATAGCTAGCATTTATATTCAGCTTTATTTCAGTTTTGTAAAGCACTTGCTGTAAAGTTTGTCATTTGATCCTCACAACCACCTTGGGGGAGGGAGTGGGGGTGCTATTATCATCGTCATTTTATAGATGAGGAGACTGAGACACAGAGATACAACTAGGTGGCCCAGCGGATAAAATGTTAAACCTGGACTCAGAAAGACCGAGTTCAAATTTAGCCTCAAGCATTTCCTAACGGTGTGACCTTGTTCAAGTCACTTAACCTCTGCTGGCCTCATTTTCCTTAACTATAAAATTGGGATAATAATAGCACCTACTTTGAAGGGTTGTTGTGAGGAATAAACGAGATAATGTTTGTAAAACCCTTCGTACAGGGCCTGGCATATTAGCAGGTACTACGAAAGTGCTGCCTATTGTTATTGGTTAAATGACTTGTCCAAAGGGAAAGGGGGAATTAGTATTTGTTAGATGCCTATATTTATTTTTTTTATTAGGTTAAATGATTTGCCCAAGGTCACAAAGCTAGGAAATGTCTGAGGCTGAATTTGAACTTGGGTCTTTCTGACTTTAAGTCCAGCTGCCTCATTGCAATCCTATAGTCTCTAACATATATGCTTATACTTATAGAGAAGGGAGGCACATACTGAAGGGAAGAAATTTAAAAAAAGATAAAAACAGTTGGATTGGACCAAGCACACATAGAGAAGATCGGTGCTAGAAGCCACACAATTGTGAAGGAGTCTACGTGGGAATATTGTGAAAAAATTTGTCAAATGCTTTGCTGTCATTAAGTTATGAAGCATATATTTTTTCATTTTTATTTTCATTTTTGTAAATAGTATTTTATTTTTTCCAATTACATATAGAGATAGTTTTCAACATTCCTTTTTTATAAGATTTTGAGTTCCAATTTTTTTCTCTCTCCCTCTTTCTTCTCCCTCCTCCCCAAGATGACAAGCAATCTGATATAGATTATCCATGTGCAATCACGTAAACATATTTACACGTTAGTCATGTTGTAAAAGAAGAAACAGATTAAAAGGGAAAAGTCACAAAAAGTAAAAAAAAAAAAAAAAGTGAAAATAGTATGCTTTGATCTGCGTTCAGACTCCATAGTTGTTTTTCTGGATGCGGATAGCATTTTCTATCATGAGTCCTTTAAAATTATCTTGGATCATTGTTGTGCTCAAAGAAGCCAAGTATATCAAAGTTGATCATCACACAATGTTGCTGTTACCGTGAACAATGTTCTCCTGGTTCTAAGCTCACTTCACTCAGCATCAATCAGTTCATGTCTTTCCAGGTTTTTCTGAAATCTGCCTGCTCATCATAACTTACAGTAAAATAGTATTCCATTATATTCATATACCACAACTTGTTCAGCCATTCCCCAATTGATGGGCATTCTCTCCATTTCCAATTCTTTGCCACCACATAAAGAGCTGCTATAAATATTTTTTGAACATATGGGTTCTTTTTGTTTTTTAATGATTTCTTTGGGATATAGATCTAATAGTGATATTGCTGGGTCAAAAGGTGTGCCCATTTTTGTAGCCCTTTGGGCAGAGCTCCAAATTGTTCTCCAGAATGGTTGGATCAGTTCACAACTCCACCAACAATACAACAATGTCCCAATTTTTCCTCATCTTCTCCAACACTTATCATTTTCCTTTTCTGGCATAACAACTAATCTGATAGGTGTGAGGTGGTACCTCACAGTTGTTTTAATTTGCATTTCTCTAATCAATAGTGATTCAGCAATTTTTTTTTCTTATAACCATAGATGGCTTTAATTTCTTCATCTGAAAACTCCTGTTTATATCCTTTCAACATTTATCAATTGGGGAATGACTTATTCTTATAAATTTGACTCAGTTATCTATGTATTTTAGAAATGAGGTCTCTATCAGAGACATTTGTTGTAAAGATTGTTTCCCAGCTTCTTATGAGAGGCAGTGTGGGGTAGTGAGCAGAGAGCTGACCTTTGAGTCAGGAAACCCTGGGTTTAAGTCCTTCCCTTGACACATACTGGCTTCCAGACTCTGGGCAAGTCATATAACCTCTTGGTGCTCTAAGCAATTCTCTAAGACTTTAAGTTGCAGAGAAGGTAGCAGCCTGCTTTGGTAGAGGGTGTTTCTTCACCTTGGAGTTCCCTACACCAATTAAGTCACAAGGTATGTGGGTCTAGCTACCATCTATGTAGTGTTTTAAGGTTTGCAAAAACACTCCACTTGTATATTATTTCATTTGATTGTCATAACAGCCATGTGAAAAAGGTGCTATTATTAGGCCCATTTTCCAGATGAGGAAACCAAGGCTGAGAGGGATTGTGAGCTAGTTGTGTCTGAGGCAGGATTTGAATTCTAGTCTTCCTTGTTCCAAGTCCAGCACTGTGCCACCTAGCTGCCTCAGTCCCTATTCCTATATTTACACTATTTCCTTGATCTTCCACTAAGAAACTAATCAAAAAACACAAGTGAAGTTAATATTTAATGTATACACTCAGTTACACATTGTCTTGTATTTTTCTCTCTCGTTTTATGGAGGTACATCTTGTCTACCCCACTGGATTAAAAGCTACTGATATTCTTTTCTATGCCTAGCACAGAGCATTAGGCACATAGTACCCACTTAAAAATCATCCATTATCCTCCACCACCACCATCATCATTATTTTTAATCATCTCCATCATCCTCTGCCGGAGAGGAGGGACTATTTCACTTTTGTTTATCCTTTCCTAATTCCTAGTGCAGTGCATGAGCTTTAATAATGTTTTGATTTGATTGAGTATCATCACAAAGAACAATTCATTTCTGCTGTGCTCCTGTCCTCTAGGAACTTGTTTATAGCCTAGTTGGAGAGACAAGACATCTATTTGTTAAAAGATAAATGATGATGCTTTTTTATTGGTGGATGAAGGTCTGGACTTGGGATTTCATCAGTGTATGGAGTTCTCCTTATGAAGACTCCCTTAGTCAGTCAGTTGGCACTTATTAAGCACCTACTATGTGCCAGGCACTATGCTAAACACTAGAGATACAAAAAAGGGCAAAAGAGTTCTTGCCCTAGCAGGACTGATAGTATAATGAGGGAGACAGCATGTAAACAACTATTTGCAAACAAGATGCATGCAAGATGAATTGAGAGTAATCTCAGGAGGAAGGGGGATAGTAGAGGCTTCTTGTAGAAAGTGAGACTTTAGCTGAGACTTGAAGGAAGCCAGGAAAGGTAGAAGTGGAGATGGAGAGGAAGAGCATCCTAGGCATGAGGGACAGCCAGTGAAAATGCTCAGTCTGGAGATAGAATGTCATGTACAAGGAAGAATAAGGCCAGTGTCAGTGGATCATGGAAAATATGGAGGGGAGGAAGGTATAAGAAGACTAGAAAAGCAGGAAGGGGTCAGGCTATGTAGAGCTTTAAAAACCAGGGGATTTTCGATTTGATCCTTGAGGTGATAGGGAGTTACTGGAGTGGAGTGACATGGTCAGATCTGTGCTTTCAAAAGATCAATCTGACAGGTGAGTGAAGGGTGGACTGGAGTGAGGAGAGACTTGAGGCAGGCAAAGCCACCTATGGGTTATTGCAATAATCCAGGTGGGAAGTGATAAAGACCTGCACCAAGTGGTAGTAATGTCACCATTTGGTATCTCCTCTCAGAGGAGACAAGGGAGCATATTTGAAAGATGGTATGAAGGTAAAATCACCAGGCCTTGGCAACAGATTGGATATGGCTGGTGAAAGTGAAGAGTTGAGGATGACACCTAGGTTTCAAGCCTGGGGGACTGGGAGGAGGGTGGTACCCTCAACATTAATAGGCAAGTTAAGAAGAGGGGAGGATTTGGGTGAGAGGAAGAGAATGAGCACAGTTTTAGATTGTGTTGAGTTTAAGATGGCTATGGGACAGGTCTATGGATGAAGATTGTCAACTAATTTGTAATTTGTATCCCCAAAAAGTGTTCTGGAGAACCAAGAAGTTAAACTGGCTTGCAGCATGGTCATACAGCTAGAACATGTGAGAGGCAAGACTTGAACCCAGGTCCTACCTACAAAGCAAACCCATTATGCAATGCTGAATGATACAAGGTAGACTAACGGGTCCAAATGAGTGGCCCAGACAATGTATTACAGAGGATTCAGAAGGAGAGATCATTATGAGTGAGGGAAGTCTTCAAAAACTTCATGAAGATGGGTCTCCTGCCTTCAGTCTGTCCCCTCAGTAATCACCCTACACACTGGGTAATTGAGTCACTCGGGACAGCTCAGATGAGGGTCAGGTTAAATTGACTCACTTTCCAGAGCAAAATTTTCTCTATTTCCTCTTCAAGATTCTAGAGGTATCTTTCTAATGCTATCAGCTCTGGACCCCAATATAATGTGTTCCTCCCAAAGTTAACTACCAATGACCAATTTATTAACCAATTAACAGGAATTGCTTTTGCAAAAGGACATTTATTTCATAGATTTAGCAAAACAGTTCAAACATTTCTCCTTCATACCTTGGGGGGGTCCTCTCTCCTATACCACTTCAGTTTCTTGAGTGAGTGAACTTACATTAATGAACTTTCTACATAGCATTGATCCCCACTACATTCACATTCACATCCACATGGTCATCACTGTCAGAGCAGCCCTTGTCTCAACTACCTGAAACCTTGCCTAAACTATGTAAAATAGATTGGGTCCCCAAAGGACCCTCCCATCACAGCCTCAACATTAGACCTAAAAGCTGCAAATCTAGGCAGGGACTTGACTCCCAGGCTTCCTGGTGACTTTTTCTACTGATCTTTGAAATTCACAAGGTTGGACCCTCTAATCTCCTTCACCTAAAACAACAGAACAAATACCTTGGCAAAGAACTCCTCTTATAGCCTTGTGTCTCACCAAATGCTTCCAGTCTAGAAGAACAGGTGGACTAGTACCTTTTGAATGCACTCCAGCTATATAGCTGTAGTCAATCAAAGAGGTTCCTATTCATTACATAGTCAGCATACTAGAGCCAGTTACCAATGTCTACAAATGCATGAAACTCCACATGGGAGTTGCATTGACTGAGTATTCTGTACATCATTTAAGGACTGGATTCCTTGGCCAGTCCCCCATTATGCACTCCAGGCTTCTTGTAGACTTAAGATGAGAAGTCCCGTTACAATTGTAATTTCTGTAATAGGCCTTCCTTTCATATTGTAAGCTAGCTCTGCAAGAGCTAGGCTTGTTTCTTTTTTTCTTTTTAAAAAATCTTATTTATTTATTATTTAGTTAGATTTTCAGTTCTAAACTATCTCCCTTCCACACTTCCAACATTCACTAGAAAAGGCCAACATTTGGCATATGTGTGTGGATGTGTATATGTATATATACATCCACATACATATATACACACACATGCATAAATGAAAGCATATAATACATACTTCCATATATCAGTTCTTTCTTTGGAGGTACATAATATCTTCCTTTATAGGGTCTTTGTAGTTGATTTTAATATTCATATGAATCAGAATAGCTTAGTTATTCAGTTACTCTTTGAATAATATTGCTGTTACTGTATACAACATTCTCTTGGTTTTGCTTATTTCACTCTTTCTTACTTCATGCAAATCTTTCCATGTTTTCCTAAAATCAATCTGCTCACCATTTCTTACAGCACAGTAGAATTCCATCATGATCATATAGCACAACTTGTTTAGCCATGGTCACTCCTTCAATTTCCAGTTCTTTGCCACCACAAAAAGAGCTGCTATAAATATTTTAGAACATATATGTTCTTTTCCTTTTTCTCTAATCGCCTTGGGAAACAGACCTAATAGTGGTATTGCTATGTCAAAGGGTATACAGAGTTTATAACTCTTTGAGTATAATTCTAGATTGCTCTTCAAAATGGTAGATCAGTTCACAGTTCTACCAACAATATATTAGGATCCCAATTTTTCCACGTCTCCTCCAACATTTGTCATTTTCCCCTTCTATCATTTTAGCCAATCTGATAGGTGTTAGATAGTATCTCCAAGTTGTTTTAATTTGCATTTCTCTAATCCACAATGATTTAGAATTCTGTAGAGCAATTTGGAACCCTGCCCAAAGGGCTATAAAACTGTCTATATCCTTTGATCCAGCAATGCCACTACTAGGTCTTTATCCCAAAAAGATCATAAAAAAGAAAAAAGTACCCACATGTATAAAAATATTTATAGCAGCTCTTTTTTGTGATGGCAAAGAATTGGAAATTGAGGAGGTGCACATCAATTGGGGAATGGCTGAACAAGTTGTGGTATAAGAATGTAATGGATTACTATTGTTCTATAAGAAATGACGAGCTGGCAGATTACAGCAAAACATGAAAAGATTTACATGAACTGATGCTGAGTGAAGTAAGCAGAACCAGGAGACCATTGTATAAAATTACAGCAACATTGTGGAATGATGATTGACTTAGTTCTTCTCAGCAATAATGCAAGACTATTCCAAAGGACTTGTCATGAAAAATGTTATCCACATCTAGAGAAAGAACTATGAAGTCTAAATGCAGATCAAACCATGCTATTTTCATTTTGGGGGGTTTTTTGTTTTTTGTCTTTTCCCTTTTCTGTTTCTTCTTTCACATGACTAATGTGGAAATATATTTACATGATTTCACAGGTATAACCTATATCAGATTGCTTGCCATCTTGGGGAGAGGGAGATGAGAGGGTTGGAGAGGGAAAACTCAAAAAACTCCAAAAACATAAATGTTGAAAAGTATCATTGTGTGTAATTGGAAAAGATAAAATACTATTTATAAAAAAAGATCCAAACCCTAAAATACAATGATTTAGAGCATTTTTTCATATGATTATATATAGCTTTGATTTCTTCTTCCAAAAACTGCCTGTTCATATCATTTGCCCATTTATCAATTGGGAAAGGATTCATATTCTCATAAATTTGACAAAGTTTTCTATATATTTGAGATGAGGCCTTTATCTGAAAAAATGTCTATACAGTTTCCCACCCCACCCCCAATTTTCTGCTTCCCTTTTAATTCTGGCTCTATTGGTTTTATTTGTACAAAACCTGCTTTTTCTTTACATCAGCTGAAGTATATAATAAATTCTATTCCAACCTTTTACTTTTACTCTATTTGTGTCTCTCATTTTTAAATATTTCTTGTAAACAACATATTGTCAGTTTCTGGTTTTTGATCAATTCTTCTATCCACTTCCATTTTATGTGAGAATTCATCCCATTCACAGTCAGAGTTATAATATAATAGTTGTGTATTTCTCTCCATCATTTTTCTCACTATTTATTCTTCTCTCTTTTTACCCTATCCCTTCTTAGAAGTCTGTTACTTCTGACTACTGCCTCCCTAATCCACACACCCTTCTAAGAGTCCCTCCTTTATCTTATCCCCTTGCTTTATTTCTATGCAAGTTAAGAAGACTTTTATATCTTTCTAGATGTATCCATTATTCCCTCTTTAACCTAGTTCTGATGAGACTAAGGTTCTAACAATACCAGCCCTCCATCTTTTCCACTATAATAGTTCTTCCATTCACATCTCTTTTGTACAAGATAATTTGCTCCATTTTACCTCTCCCTATCCAGTTTTATTTTCTAGAATCATCACATCATAATCAATTCAACCCCAAACCTTCTCTTTATATATACTGTTTCAAACTACCCTAGTAATGATAACATTTTCAAGAGTTGTAAATAATATTTTTTCATCTAAGAAGTATAGTTTAACCTTATTAAATCCCTTATAGTCTTTCATGTTTACCTTCTTAGGTTTCTCCTGATTCTTGTAGGTCAAATTTTCTGTTCAATGCTGATCTTTTCCTCAAGAATAGCTAGAAGTCCTTTAATTCATTAAACATACTTTTTCCCTTGCAGCTTATTATACACAGCTTTAGTAGGTACTTTATTCTTGGTTGCAAATCCAGCTCTTTTGCTCTTCAGAATATCATATCTCATGCCCTTGCATCTTTTAATGTAGAAGTTGCTAAATACTATCACTCCACAGTATTTAAATTGTTTCTTTTTAGTTGCTTGTAATATTGTCTCCTTGACCTGGGAGCTTTGAAACTTAGCTATAATGTCCCTGTGAGTTTTCATTTGGGGATCTCTTTCAGGCAGTGATCAATGGATTTTTCTTTTCAATTTTTATTTTCCCCTCTGGTTCTAAAACTTTAGGACATTTTTCCTTAATAATTTTTTGAAGCATAGTGTCTAGACTCTTTTTTTATCATGCTGTTCATGTAGTCCAGTAAGTCTTATATTGTCTTTCCTTGATCTATTTTCCAGGTCATTTGTTTTTCTAATGTGATATTTCACATGCTCTTCTATTTTTTTATTCTTTTGTATTTGTTTTATTATTTCTTGATGTCTTATGAAATCATTAGCTTTCACTTATGCAATTCTAATTTTTAAGAAATTATTTTCTTCTGTAAGTTTCTAGATTTCCTTTTCTAATTAGTTGTCTTTCTTTTCATAATTTTTTTATTTTCTTGCATTATCCTTATTTTTTCCTAATTTTTCCTCAGTCTTTCTTATTTTTTAAAGTCTTTTTTAAACTCTTCCAAGAACTCCTTTTGGGCTTTCACCATTTCACATTTTTCTTTGCAGCTTTACAAATAGCTGTTTTAACTTCATTGTCTTCTTCTGTGTTTGAACCCTGATCTTCTCTATCACCATAGTAGCCATATATGATCAGGTTCTTTTTCTGTTTAGTCATTTTTCTAAAGGCCCATCTCTTGGCTAGTGACCTTATGTTAGTGTCAGACTCTGCTCCTGTGGTATGGGGGTTAATTTCTCAGGCTTAAGGTTTTTCCTGCTGTTGTTTTCTGAGCTCTGCCTAGAGGCCTTTAACCTCTCAGTTCTTCCAATGTCCTATAATCTAAAGCCAAGTGTGGTCACAGATCTTCCAGCTCAGCCTTGGTCTCTGAAAGACTTTAGGTATTCCTCTCTGCCCTTGAGCAGACCAGGGACCCCAACACCACTGCCATCTCAAATGCTCTTGCTCCCTGCAATCAAGGCTCACCCTGCTGCCCCAGAACTGAAACCACAGCCAGCAGGGCCCCACCCCTCTGTACCACACTCCAGACACATGCTCATATCTCTTCCCTCAAGCCATGGTCTGGTCAGCACATCTGGTCAGCATGAGAGCCCCCTCCACCTCCTGCACACAGCTCCAGTGGAGGGCCCCCACAATCTTCACCTGATCAGGTATTCAAACCTCATATAGTCCCTGGGCAAAAACTTTGGAAGTTAAGGCTGTTGCCCACATGGCTGCCCCTAGAGACTGCTGTTTGTTCTTTTGGAGGAATCTGTCCCCCAAATATGCACTTCAATCAAGTCAGACCAACTCTGACCTGGAGAGGTCAGAGCTTTCCTAATGTCTTCTCAAGTTATCTCAGACCTCACTACTGCTTTACCCTGACTTTAAATTATTTCTGCTGCTCTAAAATTCATTTTGACTTGTTATTGGCGGGGGCGGGGGGAGAGAATTGGGAGAGACAGGTAATTTCCTGACTTATTCTGCTGTCTTCCCACAATTCCTCCTAAATCTCGTCTCAGGATTGTTTCACATTTATCTTTGTTTCCACAGAGAACAGCACAAGGTAAGTGCTTAATAAATGTTTGCTGAGTTTATTAAATTGAAAGAGAAACATCATGAGGAATGGGGCATAAATGATACTGTCACAAGGGATCTCAAAAGCATTGCTTAAGATTACAAAAAAGATCTTAGGTAAGACATTGAAGACCTTAGTAGCAGCATTCTCATCACTGATGTCTGCTAAAGACAAAGGCTTCAGAAAAGAGGCAGATTGGGGAAATTAACATCTAGTTAAGAAGATGGTACATGAGTTGGGATTTGGATCTCTGGACTACAACCTAAAGTATAGAATGAAATACTTCTGGCCAGGGATGGGATAAACTCAATGCCCCAGATAAGATACACAGCCCTTTGCCTTTGTACCTCCTCTTACCATCCCTAGCTTTACAGAATCACAGAATTTGGAAGTTGGAAGCCATCTAGTTCAACCCATACAGCAACAGCAACCCCCAACTACAAAATACTTGACAAATGATTGTCCAATCCCTCTGTCACAGCCTCCAAGGAAGAAGAATCCCCCATCTTTTAAGTCAGTCCATTCCACTTTGAAACACATTTAATTGCTTGGAAGTTTTCCCTTCACATTAAAACCTGAATTTGCCTCTATAATTTTTACCCATTGCTCTTGGTTCATCCCCCTGGAATCAAATGGAACAAATCTAGACCTTCCTTGGTGCGACGTTGTTTCAAATACTAGAAGACAGCTGTCATGTTAATACTGAGTCTCCAGCTTAAACATTCCCAGTTTCTTTAACCAGTACTCATATATGATAGACTTAGGACCCTTCAGGATCCTGGCTGCCCTCTTCTGGATGCTCTCTGGTTTTGCAATTCTTTCCTTAATGACAGCCAGAGCTGAATACAATAGTCCAAATGAGACCCGAGGAAGGCAGAGTACATACAGTGAGACTATTACTTCTCTCTTCCTGGAAGCTAGGACACTCTTAATGCAGCCCAAGATTGCATTAGCAATCTTTCTACTTGCCTGCCCCACTGCTGACTCATATTAAACTTGCAGACCACTAAAACCCCCAGACCTTTTTTCAGAACTTGTGCTATCTTATATTTGTGTATTAGTTTCAAAGTACAGTTTATGTAACACCTTCCACATAAGGCTTGTTCCTATTCTCCTCCCTCCCAAACATGGACCTATTCCATTTACTAGCAAGTTCTTCCTCTTGAAATTATTTTCTATTACTTTGTATATTCTTGTGAGTGACCAGTCATCTTGAACCTTCACAAAATACTATTTCCATTTAGCCAAGAAACCCCAGTGTAGCCAGGGAGGTGAGAGTATCCATCGAAGAGACAAGAACTCTTGGTCCCACACATTCTTTCTGTTCTATCCTAACTTGGGACTTTTTTCTTGCCAATACCCCTGAAACAAGTTGTGTCTTCAGCCATAAAGCCACTGATTTCTATATTTTGCCACAGATGCGGATTTGCAAGTTGTTTGGATCTTATGAGCTTAGAAGTTGGACTGCAGAACTCAGAAATTGGAGCAATTATATGTGGAAAAGATCTGCATCAGAGGCAACTCAATGGTGAGCTTATCTACCAGGATATGGTAAGAAAATCTATCAAATGCTTGGCTAAAAATAAGTTATATATTGATAGGACTATGTTGATACTATAGTATGTATAAAATTTTACAATTTCTAGTCAAATTTACAGAAAAGAAAGTTAATACTTAATATATGCATTCAATTATGTATTGACTAATATTGGCCTCTCATTATTTCACGCATATACATTTTTGCCTCCCTCTACTATACTGTAAGTTACTTATATTTTTCCTCATGCTAGTTGAAATTATACATGCTTATGTACCTCTTGTATTGCAACCTCTACTCTTCCCCAGGAGAAAGTAAGCTCCTTAGGACAAATGACAGTTCTCACCCCAGGGTGATCCACCTGGACTGTGCTCTGTGCATGTGTATGATAGAGATTATGTCTTCAAAACACATTTCCCCTAGTGCCTGCTCTATATTACACAGTAGACATTTTCTTTGCCCACAGCTTTTAATTTTGTCTTTTATTTTGAATTTAGACACCAAAAAAGAGCATTTTCATATACAGAACAGAATACAAAAGAGGATTATATATGAAACTATGAATTTATTTCATATCATTGCTTTTTATATTTAAAAAAGTATGCAATACATCTCAAATGTTATTTTCAAACTGTTGTGCTTATCTGTGCATCCTTGTAAATGTCCTTCTGTTCTATTTCTAACTCCATCCCCCTCCTACTCCCAATAAAAAACTGAGAGAAAAAGAGGAAAAAAACTCTGTAACAAATAAACAGAGTCAAGCAAAATGAATCCTCATGGAGGCCATGCACAACTGTCTGGCTCTTTCTGCATTTCCTATCCATTACCTCTCTGACAGAGACGTAGGTAACATGATTCAATCGTGGGCTCTATGAAGACGTGGTTGGTCACTGCATCAATCAGAGTTCTTAAATCTTCACAAAGTTGTCATGGAATAGATTGTTCTATTTCTCCATACTTCACTCAGTATCAGTTCATATTACTTAGGATTCTCTAAAGTCTCTTTCATAATTTCTTATAGTGTAGTAATATCCTATTATATTGTAAGGTTGGAGATCCATTGATTATCACACATACTCAATTAGGTAAGAATATCTTTTGATGGAATTAATCAGAACCAATTGTGAACAGTTCTGTAAACCTTCTTGAATGAATCAGAGTCATTATCTTGACCACTCCCTACAGAAGCTAGGTTGCCTTGGATGAAACACAGGGCCTGGAGTCAGGAAGTTTGTTGTTTAATCCTGTTCTACTCTTTGTAACCCCATTTGGGGTTTTCTTGGCAAAAATCTTGGAGTGGTTTGCCATATCCTTCTACTAGCTTATTTTACAGATGAGGAAACTGAGGCAAATAGGGTGAAGTGATTTGCCCAGGGTCACACAGCTAATGAATGGGTGAGGATCAGGAACACCTGAGTTCAAATCCAGCCTTAGACATTAGCTGTGTGACCCTGGGCAAGTCACTTTCCTCTGCCTCAGTTTCCTCATCTGTAAAATGAGTTGAAGAAGGAAATGACAATCCACTCCAGTATATTTGCCCCTCAAAAAACCCACAACAAAATGGGGTAGAGTCAGATGACTGAATTGACTGAATAACAACAAAGGAATTTGTATAAAAGGAAGGAATTATCTTAGAGCGAGATAGAGATTGTAAAGGTCTGGAAGCAGAGCTGTTAGAGGAAGCACATGCTGAGGGACAAAGGCAGGGTTGAGCTGGGATAGAAAAGCAAGATATTGAGGAAAGTCTTTCAGCTCTACAGGAAAGATCCAGGCAAAGAAAGTTCAAAGAAAAGGGTAGCTCTTTTCCCATTTTCCCTCCCAGGACCTACTGTAGTATATGCTGACACCATAATATAACCTGCTGTTTCATTACCCAAACATTTCCAGTAAACTGAATTTTGTCTCTATCTCAAATGAGCCACGAGTTAAGTGGGGAAGGATGTAAATGTAAAGTTAGGCAGAGAGATTAACTTCTGCCTAAATATTAGGAATTTTCCTAACTAGGGGCTCAGCAATGGTGGTTGAAGATATAACTGTTCATCTAGAATTAAACCCCTGAAGCCGAAGAGGAAGGAGTCATGTGGACCTTAGGGGCCATTATATTTCCCCTAAGCTTAAATGAGCTAATTAGTATAACAGTGTTACAAGTTGGGAATCTTGTCAGGGATAATTTATCTTTCTTGCCTTTCTTTTCTGTTTGGGAGTTTAAATACTATGCTAAATTTTTATTTCTTTCATTGTTTTGTTTGACTTCCTTTTTAAGCCAAATTTACTGAATTGTTCTTCAAGCGTTATATTTTAAGCAGTATTCATTTTAAGAATTTCTGTTATAAGAATTTTAGTTCTGTTGTATGCCTAAGAGAATATCAGTTGTTTTATAATTGGCATAATTTTTTGGGAGCTGTGGTTGACAGATAGATAGACAAGGCATTTATTGAGTACTGTCTTTAAGTTAGATACCTATAAAGGCAAACAGGATAGTCCCTGTCCTCAAAAACCTTACGTTTCTAATGGGGGAAGACAAGACATAAAAGGGTGCTGTGGGGGTGGGAGAAGAAGGGTACCCACTTGGAAGCATGGTGGCAAGGTAACAGGAAGTGTTGTGATTGCCTGGTTGCCAGCTAGTTAAGGTGAAAATTTCACCTCCCAGAGCTGAGAGAAGCCAGAAGTGAAGTCCCAGTTTCTGATGGGTTAGAGATGGTCAGAGAGTTAATAATGAATTATTGCCTTGGCAGGGGAATTGTAATTACTGTTTCTTGTTTGCACTGTTGGAATTCATTAAATTGCTTGGTAATTATAATATTACTTTTTGGTGGTAGGGTAAATAAATGCTGGCACCATGGAGCATCACTGTGAGGATAAGGATATGGTATTTGAAAAATGTTGTCAATTGTGAAGGTTAATAGTTATAAGGGGAGGGCTGTTTGGTGGCAAAGTAGATTAGAGGGCAGACTCATCTTCCTGAGTTCAAATTGGGTCTCAGACACTTACTAGTTGTGTGACCCTGGGCAAGTAATTTAACCCTGTTGGCCTCAGTTTTCTCATGTGTAAAATGAGCTGGAGAAGGAAATGACAAACCACTCCAGGATCTTTGCCAAGGAAGTTCAAAACGGGATCAAGGAGAGTTGAACACAACTGAAACAAGTGAACAACAACTGTTCATAAGGGGCTACTGTTTAATGGAACCTGTTTAATGAAGAGGGTATATAAACTTCATGAGAATCAGAGTTAGAAAATTAGAGGATTGTAAAAAAAAAAGTGTATTCAGAAGGGAGATGAGGAGCATCCACTTAGGATATGCTCTTTGAAATAACAAAGTCATTCGAATATTCAAAATACTTTAAAAAACCAAGCAAGCTATATAGTACTAGGAAACTAGTTCACAGTCTTCCATTCAAGGGAAAGACATCAGACAATACATTTGCAGAGTTAATGAATGGAAATGATTACTTTGCCCAGCAATTGACTGAAAATAGGTTTGGAGTTTCACCCTATATAGCATGGTACTGAAAGACTTTTACTGAAAGAAACATACTTGAGTGATGCTGAGTCTACATCCTATAGACCAATGATATTTCCCCTACCGCTTGCCTAGGTATCCATGGAAGGTAAATTTCAGATAGCAGCAGGACTATCAAGATTCAAAGGAGAATCTTTCAAAGATTCAAAGGAGAAGATTCAAAGACATAACTATCTCACCATTGTATCAAATGGTGGCCAGTTCTCCTGAGAAACATTCCCTGGAGACAGATTACACAGTGTATACATTACAAACAACAAAGATAAACCCAATCTAGGAATATTTTCCAGGAAGATACTTAGTTTCTCTGAGGCAGATGACAAGATTGGAAAGGTAATAAGTGTTGCAGGACTGGCCAGGCTCTGACAGTGACATGATTAATAAAAAGTCCTAAGGACCACTTCAAGTATGTGAGGAAATGAAACCCTGGACACACATAATTAGAATGCATACATAAACTTGAATTGTTTTACATCCCTGGTCAAACAGTAGCTATGGCACTGATTAAGTGTGGGGGGTGGGGGCGGCAAGGGAACAACTTTTACCCCAGCTCCTTTTCTGGGTTGACAAGCACTTTTCCAGACTTGTCATGAGAAAAGTGGGTACCCAGAAGCACGCGAGAGTCAACTCAACCAGCTGGAGTTCTGAATTGTTCAATTTTCTCTGTGTACATTTACACCTCGGAAGTCGATCTACAAATCAGGGCTTGATTTATTGTTTTGGTGACTGTCTTGGCTTAAGAAAGTGTTAGTAATGCAATAAACTAAAAAACAAAGTGTCTGCTATACTTTTGTTTTTCCTCCTGAGAGAGTGGTTACACATTCACCAGTATAGTCCAGTACTCCCTGAAGACATAGGCTTGGCCAAAAAGACCCATGAAGCCAGAGCTATGGGCTGCCCTGACCTGAAAGTCTATAAACTGAAACAAATCAACTGTGACAAACTGATAGATCATTTTAGCATGTAAATGACTACTCAAGAAATGTCTGATATGGCAAATGCTAGGCTGGACACCTTTAATTGCCCTTCTAGTCTATTTAAGATACTAATAAAATACTACAAACAATAGCCTGGGACTCACTACCAACACAGTGGCCATCCATATGGTTTGTACAGAAACATGTCAAGGCTGTCACAGTGAACAGCATGAGGGTCCCTGCCTTTCAACCTTAGGCATTTGAATTGGAGGATGCCCAAGTACCAGAGAAGAGGAATCATGGTTGTAACATGAACTTAGCAAAAGGACAAATGATTCTCTGCAAATGAGTGGATTGTGGCATGTGCCTAAACACAAACTCTTAAGGTCCAAGTCACTGATTCTTACCACTTCCAGGAAAGAATTAGAAAAATTCTTTTGTGATAAATGACTTTAGAGAACATCTCAAGAACATATTGGTGAATAGCACCTCCACAGATGGAATGGTGACCCCATATGGTAACCTATGTGATGCCCATAGGGGTGGCACTGAAGAGGAATGGAAAGATACACACATGCCTATGTATGTATGTATATGGGTGTATGTATGTATATGTATGCATATATATGTATATTGACTACTATACCATGAACTAAAGAACCAAAATAGAGCAACTTGCTATTCTAAGAGTTCAAGTCGCCAAGAAAACCCCAAATGGAGTCATCGAGTTGGATGTGACTGAAAAATGACACAACAAAGGTAGCACAGTGGATAAAACACTGGGCCTGGAGTCAAGAAGAGCTGAGTTCAAATCTAGCCTCAGATATTTACTAACTGTGACCCTGGACAAATCAGTTCACCTCCGTCTGCCTCACTTACCTCAACTGTAATCAAGATAATAATAGCACCTACTCCCAGCATTGTTGTGAGGATCAAATGAAACCTAGGTACTAGGTAGGTGCTCAAATTCTTCTTCCTTCCTTCATAGGAGGCAACCACTCTTTCTGTATTGGACCTATTCACTGGTTACTATCAAATCCCTGAGGCAGAGGAAGACAGGAAGAAAGGAGATAGCTTTTATCTGCCCTTGGATTTTACCAGTTTGAACAAAGACCCTAGGGCATCTCAGGGAATTCTTCTACTTTCCAAAGACTGATAGAGAAAATAGTTGAAGACATGAATTACCTGCAAGTGTTGGTATGATTTGATGGTATCTTTGTCTTTAAGAAGACCGTGAAAGAAAGGGAAGAAAGACATAATAAAAGTACTGGATTGGCTAGAAGAAAATAGCTTAAAACTTCATATTGACAAGAACCACTTTTGTAGAACCTCAATGAATTATATGGATCACATTGGATATCTCTTTTAAAAAAATGTTTTTTTTATTCTGAACTTAAATATCAAAAAAGAGCATTTCCAAATGCATAGCAAGACACAGAAAGAGGATTCTGCAAGAAATTGAATATCCATTCCATATCATGTTTTCTTCTAAAAAGCATATAATAAATGCTGCGCATTACTTTCAAACTGTCCTTGTCTATTTCCTTCTAAACTTCCCTTTCTTCTTTTCCATAATTGTATTTTTTCATTATTTTATTTTTCAGTTAACAAAAGTTTATATTCTCTCCCTATGATCCCCAATTTAGAAGAAAGAAATTCTTTGTAATAAGTATGCATAGGAAAGCAAAATAAATTTCCACATTGTGTCCAAAAATGTATGTCTAATTCTGCATCTTGAATTTATTACCTCTTTTTCAGAAGGCAGATAAAATCATTAGTCCTTTGGAGTCATGGGTGGTAATTCACAGTTCATAGTTCTTAAGTCTTTCAGAGTTGTCTTTACAAAGTTGTTACTATTGAAATTGTTTTCCTAATTTGTCCCCTTTTTTATCATATTTGCCAATCTGATGGATGTGAGGTGAAGCCACAGAATTGCTTTAATTTATATTTCTTTAATTTTTAGTGATTTGGGGGCATTTAAAAATTGTGACCATTAATAACTTGCATATCTTCCTTGAAGAACAACATGTTCATTTACTTTGATGGTTCTAATTCTTATAAAGTTGAATCATTTCTTCATGTATCTTGGAAATGAGATCTTTATCAGAGAAACTTGCTGCAAAAATTTTTTCCCAGTTAACTGTTCACTTTCTAATGTTAACTGAATCGGTTTTCTTTGTGCAAAGACTTCTCAATTTTATACGATCAAAATTGTCCATTTTATCATCTGTGATATTCTGTACCCCTTGTTTGGTCTTGAGCTCTTCTCATATGTGTAAATCTTAAAAGATTTTTCCCCCTTGTTCCTCTAATTTATTTGTGATGTGATCTTTTATATCCAAGTCATTTGGAGCTTATCTTGGTATATGGTGTGAGTTGTTTATTTCTGTTAATGAGTAATTTTTTCAATCCTGTCCTACTCTTGGTGACCCCATTTAGGGATTTCTTGGCAGATACTGGAGTGGTTTGCCGTTTCTCTCTCCAGCACATTTTACAAATGAACTGAAGCAAACAGGGTTGAGGGACTTGCCCAGGGTCACATAGCTAGTAGGTGTCTGAGTTTAGATTTGAACTTGAGAAAATGACTGACTCCAGGCCAGACACTCTATCCTCTTTACCATCTAGTTGCCCATGTGAGGTGTTAATCCTAACATAGACTGCTTTCCAGGTTTCCCATTAGTTTTTATCAAGTGGTGACTTCTTAAGCCCAGGAGCTAGAATATTCAGATTTATTGAACACTAGGCTACTGGGTTCATTTGCTTCCATATGTTATATACCTAATCTGTTTCATGGATGGACCTCTCAATTGGTTAATAAGAATAAAATTAGTTTGATTATTACTGTTTCGTAGTATAGTTTGAGATCTGATCCTGCTAGGCCCCCTTCCTATTTAAAAAAAAAATCATTTCACTTGAGATTCTTTACCTTTTGTTCCTCCAGATGAATTTCATTATTATTGCTTCCAACTCTAAAATAATCTTTTGGCAAATTGAATGGTATGGCACTGAATAAATAAGTTACTTTTGGTAGTATTGTTATTTTTATTTATTGGCTCAGACTTTGTATGAACAATTAAGATTTCTCTATTTATTTAGGTCTGTTTCCCTAAAGAATGTCTTGTAGTTGTAGTCATAAGGCTTCTGTATGTATCTTCATAGGTAGACTGCCAGATATTTTATATACTCTGTGGTTATTATAAATAGAATTGATCATTTCCTGCTGTTTCATCAATAGCATACAGAAATGCTGATGCTTTATGTGGATTTATATTTTATCCTGCAAATTTGATGAAGTTTTATTGTTTCAGTTATTTTTAATTGACTCTCTGGGGATCTTTAAACAAACTATCATATTAAATGCAAAAGCAATATTTTGTTTCCTCTTTGCTGGTGCTTATTCACTTGATTTCTTTTTCTTCTCTTTTTACTATAACTAACATTACTTGCACTATATCATATAGTAGAGTTGATAATGGACATCCTTGCTTTACCCCTGATATTATTAGAAAAGCCTCAGTTATCCCTACTACATATTATTCTAACTCTTGGATTGAAGTGGATAATACTTAACATATTATGAAAAGGTCCATTTACCTTTATTCCTAAGCTGCTTTTTTAAAAGAGAAATAAATTAGTGTTGTATTTTATAAAAATAAAAATTCTGTATATGTTGCTATAATGTTATGATTTTGTTGTCCTTGCTATTAATATGATCTGTTTACGGTTTCCTAATATTGAATTAACCCTGTGTTCCTGGTATAAACTGATCAGGCCATATTTTAGCATCTTTTTGAAGTATTGATATAGCTCTTTGCTAATATTTTCTTTAAAATGTTTGTATCAATGTTCATTAGAGATATTGTTTTGTAATTTTCTTTTGACTCTCATTGGTTTAGGTATCAAGACCATCTATGTGTCATAGAAAGGATTTGGTAGCACCCCTTTTCCTGTTTTTGCAAACCTTTTATATAATATAGGAATAAATTTTTCTTTGAATGTTTGATAGAATTGATTTGTAAATCCATTTAGTCCTGGGGTTATTTCCCCCTATGGAAACTTGATGGTCTGTTCAATTTCATTTTCTGAGATTAAGTTAGTTAAATTCTCTATTTCCCCTTCCACTCATCCACTTCATTCTTCCATTTTATTGGCATATAATGGACAAAATAAGTTCTAATAATTTCCTTGATTTCTTTTTTATTTTTTATGACTTCTCTTTTTTCATTTTTCATACTGATATTTTGTTTTCCTCTTTTAAAAAAATCCAATTAGCTAAAGGTTTATCTATTTTTAGGTTCTTTTCTTAATCTCCCAATTTTATTTATTAATCCAATATTTTTTTTTCATTTTTAGTTTTGTTAATCTCCTCTTTGATTTTTAAAACATTCTATTTTGCTGTTTACTTGGGATTTTTAAATTTGTTGGTTTTCATGGGATTTTTAACAATTGAATTTCCAGTTCATTGATCTATTCCTTCTTTTTTTATTGATGAAAGTATTTAAGATATAAGATATAAACTCTCCCCTAAGGACTACTTTGCACCCCAAAGCTTTTGATATTTTGTCTCATTGTTGTAATCTTTAATGAAATTATCTCTTATTTTTGTGATTTGTTTTTGACCTATTAGTTCTTTAGAATTAAACTATTTAGTCTCCAATTACCTTTTAATCCTTTCACTAGCCCTTTATTGAATATCATTTTCATTGCATTAGGTCATTAAGGATGTGTTTAATATTTCTGCTTTGCTGTAATTGTTTGTGAGATTTTTATGTCCTAAATGGCAACTTGTATAAAGATGCCATGTACAGATCAGAAATGTATATACTCCTTTCTATTCTCATTTAATTGTCAGAGGTATATCATATCTAACTTTAAAAAATTCCACTTAGGTCTTTAATTTATTTCATATTTATTTTTTTGCTAGCTTTGTCTAGGTCTGAAAGGGCTTAACTGAGGCCCCCAACTATTATGTTTTATCATATATTTCTCCTTGTAACTCAGCTTTTAAATATTTGCATGCTATGATTATCTATGAAAGCTTTACGTATAATGCAGTTTCTATTTATCTCTTTTTAATCAATTTTGATTTTGCTGTTGCTTTGTCTAAAATCACAACTGCTTCTCCATTTAAAATTTCATTTGATGAATAAAAAAAAACTTTACTCTTGTCCACTATTTTAATTCTAGGTAAATCTTTACTTTAGGCGTTTCTTACAAACATGTTGCTGGATTGTGCTTTCTAATACATTCTGCTATTGTCTTGTCTTACATTTTCTGGATGAATTTATCCCACTTGCTCGCATTTAGTTATTATCATTAAGCATGTATTTCCAAATAGCCTTTTCTTTTAATACTTTTTTCCCTTTCTTTGCCCTTGGCCCCCTATTTGCAAAGAAGAAGGTAGTGAGAGAGGAGTGTTCTCAGTACCAGTGGTCTGTGTTTCATTGTAATCTGCTTCTAATCCTCTTTTACTTACCCTAGACTAAAATCAAAAGTTTTTGCTCCTTTCCTTCATTTTAAACCCCCTTTCACAGTTCATTCTTCAAGATTAGTTTAGTTCCCTTATGATTAATCCCTACCAGAACTGACCCTTTCTTTTATTTCCTACACCCTACTGCCTCCATATTGAGTAGAAAATATTTCTTCACCAAACACCGTGTGTGTGTGTGTGTGTGTGTGTGTGTGTGTGTGTGTGTGTGTGTGTATTCTATCTCCTTCACTTTAATTTGGATGAAAGTGAAGTTTGGGGGATATTCCCTACCCTTTCCCCCTTGTTAGTATAGCCATCTACTTGGAGCATCCCAAATATGTAAGATAATAAATTCTCCCACATTTCCTCCTCCATGATGTATTCCTTTTTCTCCCTTTTCTTTCTTTTCTTTCTTTCTTTTTTTTTTGGAGATTATCAGAACATAACAAAACCACTCATATGCTCTCTTTCCTATTTAACTCCCTCTGTGGTGCCTGATCACATTAGAATTTCTAGGGGAAAACTGTATCTCCTCATATACAAGAAGAAACCATCTTGGAATTGGAGGGTGGAGTTGTTATTTTTTCCAGATGAAGTTTTTTTTTTCCTCCTAAAGCAGGAGTTTAAGTCTTCTGGATTGAGAGGAATGGTAATTACCAGATTTGATTATGAACTGTGCCACCCATACTTTTCCCAAGACTCTTTACACAGTACAAAGCACTGGTAAAGGCATTCAAAAAGCTTAGGCACCAAAGAGCTATCCAGGATTTGGGGTCATAGATTTTGCCAATCACAGTCGAATATATTGGCTGAGTATAGCAATTGTTAAAATGGTTTGGGGAGAATGAGTATAAAGGTGATTCTCATAGCTTTGGGCAGTTTTTATTTATGATTATCCCAACTACTAAGGAATAATTATAACACCTTGGGTAGTAAAAACACTTCTTTGAATAGGGGCTGCCTATGAACCTAATTAAATCAAATTCATTGTTAGAAAGGCTTGATCACATCCTAGGGAATCTGGATAATAGGAAGGAACAAATCTCAGAACCACATAGATATTCTGAGAGTCTAGAAGCAGTGAGGGTGGAACAAGCATGGAGTCCCAATACACTTCTCAAGAGCAAAGGTTGGGCTGAGCTGTGGCAAAGAAAGAAAATTTATCAAGGAGAGGTCATAGAACCCTATAGGCATCTTGGAGTATACATGGGCTGAGGGGCATCCTGGGATAAGGTCAGTTCCTTAGCCAACTTCCCCTCTCAATGCTTGTCTCTCTACAGAAATTATAATACAATATGCTGGTTCATTACACAAGCATTTCCAGCAAACTGATTTTTGATTCAACTGCAAAAAAGACCAAGGTCTGTCCTTACAAATATAAATGTAAAGAAAGAGAATCCAAATCTCTACCTAGATGTTAATAGGTTTCCTAACTGGAGGCTCAGAGAAACAGTGATTGAATTAAAACTTTTTGCTTAAAATGAATTCCCTAAAGTTGAAGATGAGAGAACCATGTGGACCTTAGGAACCATTATATTTCCCCTAGGCTTAAATGAGCTAATTAATATAATATAACAACTTTCTCCAATTGATGAGTACTTCCTAAGATTCAGATTATTTTCCCCTTTCCTTCCTTTCTTCTTTCCTTCATTCCTTTCTTGCTTGCTTCCTTCCTTCCATCTCTCCTCCATTCCCTTCAGGAACAAGAAGTCTATATTACTTGTGGCCATATCCTCTCCAGTATAACCTACTTTCTTATTCTCCTGACCACAATATCCATCCCTGCTTCTTTTTCTTTTGATTTTGATAAGTTATTACAGTAAATTGTGTGTTCAATCCTCCTTTGTCCAGTTCAGATAAGAGTGAAAATCATCCCCTTTCTGCCACCTTTTTATATTCTTTATCTCACATAAACCAATTACAAAAAAACTAATTTCCTCTTGCTTCTTCCTCCTTTCTATACTAGTGCATTCTTCCTTTTAGCTTTCCTTCTCTTCTCTTTTTATACCCTCACAATAGAATCAGTCTACCCTCAGGACCTCTGATTTTTTTTATTCATTCCCTTGATACCTGTTGAAGACATTAAGCTTCTAAAAGGATACTTATTTGTTCTTCCCTTAATTAAAATGTTAGCACCACATCATAGTGCAGCCTCTTACAATTGCACAAATGCCATCACCTTTCTGTGTTTTCTTGGACTGTTTTTCATTTCAAAGTTCCTACTCAATTGTGGTCTTTTCATCATAAATGTTTGAAAGTCCTCTATTCTATTAATGATTCCTTTTTCCTCCTGTGGGATTATTCTCAACTGCACAGGATAAGTTATTCTTCATTGTGAATCTATATATTTTCCTTTTTGGAATATCATATTTGCCAGGCATGGTGGTACACACCTGTTCCTTGGAAGGCTAAAGCTGGGGAGTTTTCTTCATCTGGGGAATTCCAAGCTGCAGTAGACCATTCTTAGATAATCAAGTATCTGTGCTAAGGGGCATCAATATGGTAAGTCCTGGTGAGAGAGAGTGGGATACCAGATTGTCCAAGGAGAGAAAAAGATCTCTGTTATTATAGACTAGAAGCTGCGCGGTCTTGAATGATCTAGATATCTTCAGTATTATTTCCTTGAAATTGGGAGCTCTGGATTTTGTCTATGACATTCCTGGGACTATTCCTTTTGAGGCTGTTCTCAGAAGGTGATTGGTAGATCCTCTCACTATGTCTTATTCAGGTTGAGGGTAACTGACAGGCCTCAAACGTGTTGGTGAGTTGGGGGGTGGAGTGTCTATCCCAAGCAGATGAAGGCTTCTCCTGGCAGAATGGGCAGATGAGAACAATTTGTTCCAGTAGCCATGAAGCTGGCAGAAGCAGTCTCTGTGGGATACTTAGAACTTGATCAGACATAGAAGACACCAAAGTCATCCACTGCATCCTGGGACGTTGCCAGTAATCTTGACTTTTGTCCTGCCACTGGATTTCAATGACTCTGGAAGAGAGAATGAGGCTGATGACTTTGTGTGACTCTGCCTCACCTAAAATCAATTCACACACCAGTCAAGGCATCACCTATGATATCATTGGTCTTCATGGTCCTCTTCGAAAACTATATGTCAGGCATTGTGTTCAGTTCTGGGGATAAAAAGAAAGGTAAAAGGCAGGCTCTATTCTCAAAGACCTCACAGTCTATTGGGGGAGACAGCATATAAAAATAAGCTAAAAAGAGAAATAGAGATGCCTGTAGCCAGCGAGGGAAGTCATCTGAAGAGATATGAATTATAGAGTAGATTTTATCTTGCAGATTGTTGAGTTTCAGGAAATCATGAAATTTAGGAGAACAGCTGAATGGGCAAGTACATGGACTTGGCCCATATGGGAAAGAAGGAGGAGTCAGACAGGTAGGAAAAAAAGCAGGAGAGAGCAGAATCATGAAAACCTAAAGAGAAGAGGATACCTAGAAGAGTGATTGACAGTGTCAAAGCCTGAAAGTCAAGAAGGATAAGCATTAAGAAGAGGCTATTAGTTTTGGTAATTAAGTGATCAATTGGTAATTTTGGAAGGATCAGTGTCAGTTGCATGGTGAGTCAAGTCAAGTTGCAAAAGCAGTGTCCATGGGCTCAAGGAGCTCGCATTCTAATGGGTAACATGCAAAACACTCTACACATAATATATATGTAGTATAATGGAAAAAATCTCAGAGGGAAAACACTAGAGGTATGTGGGCAGGAGGAGCGGGGATAGGAAGGGACTGAGAAGGCCTCCTGCAGAAGGCAGGATTTAAACTGAATCTTGAAGGAAGCCAGGGATGCTAATTTAAGGCAGAAGTGAGGAAGGAAAGCATTTCCTTCATGCGAGGAAGCCACTGAAAAGGCATAGAGTTGAGACAAAGAGTGTTGTGAGCAAGAAACAGTAAGCTGACCAGGGTCTCTGGATTGTAGAATATGTGAAGGGGAATTAAGTGAGACTAGAAATGTGGAAAGGAGTCAGGTCATGGAGGCCTTGAAATGCCAAGCAGAGAAGTTCATATGTAAGGGTGGGGTGTTGATTGAGTAAATCAATGAAATCACTATGTCCCACATATAGTAAGTGATAAGATGCTCTAGTACCTTAACCAGGTGAAAACAATCAGGCTCAAACAAATACTAGCATTCTAATCAGATAATCAATCATGGGCTTTAGTCTGAGTGAGAAATTCTTGTAACTGGAGTGATGTTCAGATAGCCTGAGCAAACTTGGTCATGCCCTAGCGGGTATCTATAAAATATCAAGCTATTTGGGAAGCACAGTTATTTCATAGATTGAAACCACTTTAGTCTCAGGCAAAACTCCTAAAGAGGAACCATGTAGGAGAGAAGTAGAGACCTCACCTTTGGCCTTGATCTATGTTTCCTTCCGACTGTCTTGGTGAAGAAGGATATTTAAACTTTAAAGAACTCATAGAATTTTGAACTTCTCATCCTTCCATCATGACCAAGGAGAGACAAAAATGAATTATGAACTATACCATCAGGGATATAGGCAAAACATTCTGCCATGAAATAATGTCCTCTATCACTGGCAGGAAATGGTATTTTTGAGAATAGGCACAAAAGAAGAAGTGGGCCAAGGACAAAATCTACAACACAAACTGCTTACAAAAAAGAACCTACAATAGGTGCCTTATAAGCTTTAATTCCATGACAAATACAGAAGATTAAAAAACTAAATAATTATAAGAGTCATGAATCAAAGAATAAAATTCCAGGACAGAAAAGGAAGATAAGTAATCAAGAGAATAAAGGAAATAAATCCCATTTTTTAGAAAAAAGAAGATACAGAAAATGAAATTTTAAAAAATGAATGAACCAAACAAAATGAAGAAGAGGAAGGGACATTCTACTTGACTACTTAAATGGAAGAGAAAAAAGAGGCAAAGAGTTAAATAACTACATAAAAACAAAAAAGAAAAGGGAACTACTAAGCAAAAACCCCAAACTAGGAAAAGGAATAACAAATGGGAGGAATGACTTGAGGTTGAGGGGAAGAGAGCTGGTTTCTTTAAAATATATTGAGATTGAGCTAAAATAATTCAAGAGAATAAGCATGGCCCTTAAGGATGAAGAGGAACAAAAAAAAAATCTAATTCAGAAAAAAAAAAAAAAGTATTAAAGACAAATGGAGGAAAATAACCTGACCTATAACTTTAAATGTGCATGGATCAAACAATTAAATAAAACAAAAAATGATAATTTGGATAAGAAACTAAAATTCCACAGTCTGTTGTTTACAAAAAAAACACATTAAAAATATACATAATAAAAATAAAGGGCTGGGAAAATACTTACTAGGCATCAAGTGAATCCAAAAAAGTAGAATTTGCAATCATGGCATCAGACCAATCAAAAACAAACATTCAAAACATAAGGAGGGATAAACAAAGAAACTACATTATGCTGAAAGAATCCATGGACAGCCAACCAATATCATTATTAAACTTATAATCTCCAAATATCTTAACATCTAAGTTCATAAAGAAAATAGTAACAAGAAGATATAGACAGATTTGATGGTTTACTTGGGAAATCCTAGGGAATTGGCAAAGATCAAGACAATAGCTTCAGAAAAGTTAAAGACTACAAAATAAACTATAAAAAGAAACAAGCTTTCTATATAATAATAACAAAATCCAAGAGGCAATAATGGAAAGGAAAATTCCATTCCAAATTAGTACAGAGTGCATAAAATATTTGGGACTCAATCTACCAAGGAACACAAAAGACTTAAGTAGATTTAATTGTAAAGTCTTCCTTAAAGAAGTAAAGCACAGCTTAAATATCTGGAGAAATATTCAGGGCTCATGACTTAGCTGGGTGAAAATAAAAACTAAGACAATATCATCTATGTTAATTTATAATTTTAATGCTATACCAATCAAGTTATCAAAAAGATACTTTATAGAACATGATAAAATTATTACAGAATTCATTTGGAAAAAGAAGATTTAGAATGGAGCTAGGAGGGTAGGGTTGAGATGGATGGGAGTGAAAGAACAGATTTGAGGACGAGAGTTTTCTCCCCAGAAGTTGGGAGTGGTGGGGTTTACCATCACTGGCATGGAGAAATTAATAGGGTCAGTGATAGTGGGTTAAACATTAGGGGTTGAATCCAGGCTGAGTATCAGAGGATTGGAGAGGGTCCGTAGATGAAGACAGGTGGCTAGATGCTAGTTCTCTAGGTCTCAGTGTAGCCCTCAGAGGCCTTGTAGCAAGCAGTCAGCGGTGTTATATCTTAGAGGATGAGGGTGTCCAGAAGCTGGCCTTACATGAGCTATGGAAGTAATTTTGAAAGTAGCAAAGTTTTGTATAATGGGAAGACATCCTTATTAACTGGGAAATTTTGTCAGCTAACACCCACCCACCCACCGGCCATGCCCCACTCTGGCGCGTGCGCGCACACACACACACACATGAAAGGGAACAAATTAACTTTTAGGTACAGTAGAAAGATATCAGGGCTGGGGCAGATATTAGTCATGCCTAATCATACTCAGTTCAGAGGACCACTCTCTAAGTGGAGACAAAGATATTTCTGATTCTAGCAAAATCTGAGATATTAGAGGTGTTACCTAAGGCCCAACAGTTCGGAGAAACAAAACTTATTACTCTGAAAACTGTTAAGACTGATGATCACCATCTAATTCCCATTTCATCTCTTGAATAGCAAATAGTGTCTGTGGGGAACTTGAGACACCACAAGCCAGATTAGAACATTGCCCTGACCAGAAGATGGGCAGCAAGATTCCAAACTAGGTAGCAGCTATTGGCCAAAGCAACAACCTATGACCTATGTAGAGAGATTTTGCTCTGCAAAATTTGGATTCAGTCAAAGGTTCCCTGGTATAACATGTTGGTCTAATCCTAATTTCTGTCAGATTACTTTCCAGTTTTCCTAGCAGTTTTTTTGAAATAGAGTTCTTTCCTAAGAAACGTATGCTTTTGATTTATCAGACAATCGGTTATTGAGTTCCATTGTTTCTAATTCTTCTTGTTGCATTGATCTATTTCTCGATCTTTTAACCTATACCAGATAGTTTTGATGACAGCTACTTCATAATATAGTTTGAGGTCTGAAAGTGATATTCCCTCTTTATCCCTATACCTTGTCATCATTTTCCTTGATATTCTAGATCTTTTGTTTTTCCAAATGAAATTCATTGTTTTATAAAGTTTTATAAAGTATCCCTTTGATTATTTTGATTGGAATACTCCAGTCCCTGGCTTCGACTCTGACCTTGATTCTTTGCATCTTGTGAGCTCTGCAAGTACTAGTGGTTAGCAGTGCCTATTTGGGGACTGGGAGGGGGAGGGATCCTGTGGAGGAGCTGCCTGCCTATCCCATTTGCCTTCTGCCCTTTTCCCCTTCTCTTCCCCGGTTCCCACACCAGGACTACCATGGTGGATGAAAGATGAGATGGCTGAGGAAACAAAGGTTTGATCTTCCAAGCATATCAATTTATTAAGCAATGCGTGGCAATTGCCCTACAAACCAGGACCAGACCTCCTTAGTTTAGGCCTGGACCTCAAATAAAGGGAAAGACAGATTTTTATACATTAAAAACAATTAATCAAATAAGGTCAATTAATTAAAAGGAAACCATCAGGATATAACATTAGGTAATCTGATTTCTAATTGGAGGAAAGATTAGGAATTTTCCAAGTTGGGAGGGGGAGAATAAATAGGTACAATTCCCTGAAATCAGAAAAAAGAGGTGTACTATTCCCTGCAACTGTCTGTGAACAATCAACGGAACATGGAAACAATCACTGATTGATCAATATGGGGCCAGTTTTCAGATAAGACATATGAGTTGCTTGAGATGTATAATTGTGAGAAAACTCTTTGCATCGATCTTTAGATCTGACTGATCTAAACTCTGTTTCTGATCAACATAATGTAGGTCCTTAGTTAAGGGTCTCTAAGCAGTAAGTAGGGGTGGTCCAACTTCCCAGACATTCAGGGTTGTGTTCAAATAATACAATATGATTTCCCCCCAATTTCCTTTAATAAAGTTCTCTCCCAAGATAGAAGTTGGACTAGACCCATAATTTAATTGAAAGGAAACTGAGCTAGATCCAGAATTGAATCATGAGATGGAGTCAGTGTGGTTCACTCACTTCCCACAATTACTGTCCTAATTCCCTCAATTCCTTCAATTTCCTTACTACTGTACACTGGAATGGGTCTCTCTGTAGCCATCGAGGCTTTTGTTTCTGGGAATGGGACGTATTATTCAAATTCCTCACATTGAGCCTTTTACCATCTCCCTGTCTTCACTATTCTCTGCTCCTAGTGAAAGTGGTTAAGGTGTAGGAGGGTACACTTTATGGACCATATTCTTTTGTCTCCCTCCTTCATTTACCCATAATATTGTATGCATAAACCTACACTGACAGTCCCCTCTCTGACTCCCAGGGTCTATGTACCTTGTTACCTTTTTTTTCTCTGGGATCTGGATGCTGTACTAGCTTTGGGCATGGGGCTGGGGAGTCCCTTGACTTTGAACACCCTTCCTTGGGTATCTGATCCCTCAGGACAGAAAAAAAAATGTCAGCCCGGGTAGGAACTGGAGAAGCAATACCTGGCATATCCTGGTGAAAATAAGGTTTTTCTGGTCTTTGCCAGCCATAAGTCCTTTCCCTCAAGTACATTTATACTTTATTGTATCCTCTGAGAAAAAGGGGTAGGAGCTCTGAATTTCTGTTTTCCTAAGATACTAGATACCTCTGTTCCAGATCCAATCTGAGAAGGTAAATGTTATCCTGAATGTTCCACAGTGTTACTCTTTTTTGTGCCTCCCCTCTTCTCCCAGCCTCCACTTTTCCACTAGGCTAAGCCTTCTACCCTCCTTGGTCTGTACCTGAGGGGAGCCCCACCACCACCACATATACCTTTTATCATTCAGCTCTCCAGCTGATACCCCGGAAAATGCATACACAGAGCTCCAGAGTTGAGAAGGTGATAGAGCGCATCTCTCTTTAGCTGTTATTTTGGCAGTTTTAAGACTTCTGATCCCCTCAGCATCCTAACCCTTAACTCATGGCAATGGTTTGGGAGAGAGTTGCCAGTTTGTCTTAGTCCCTTATATGCCTTGGCTGATGTCTAATAAACATCCAGAACTAGGGGAAAAAAAGTAACTTTGATAGCATTGACATTTTTATTGTATTGGCTTGGCTCAGCCATGAACATTGAACATTCCTACAACTATTTGAGTTCTTTATTTTTAGGGAGCTCTTTGAAATTGAATCTCTACAAATTTTTTTTGTGTTTTGCTAGATTAATTCCCAAATAATTTATATGTTTTGTAGTTATTTTGAATGGGATTTTCCTTTCTATTGTTGTCTCATGGGTTTTATCATTATATAGAAATGCTGTTTCTTTTTGAAGGTTTATTTTATAGCCTACAACTTTCCTGATGCTGTTTTCTCCATTAGTATCTTTGCTGATTCCCTAGGATTTTCTAAGTAAATCATCATGTCATCTTCAAATAAGGATAATTCTTTCTCCTCTTTGTCTGGCTTTATACAGTTCATTTCTTCCTCTTGTCTTGTTGCTATTGCTAGTGTAAACTCTGACCCAAAATCCATTGGTATGGACTCTCCCTTTATTGGTGGAAATGAAGGCCCTCCCCTATGTGAGTGGCAGGGTGGAGTTGGTAAGAGACAAGGACTTTAGCTCTCTATGAGTCCTCCTTTGGGGACTACCTCTCTTCCAATGAGAGAGCTCCTTCACTCCCTATTGTCTGGTATACATTTTTCTATGTATACCTTCTCTGATTTTTGTCTTACTATGATTTAAATAGTTTGGTTTTTTTTACTATTTGTTATTGGTGTTCATTGTGGAACTGTATTATGTAAGGGCATTAGATATACAGCTTGGAGTTCCCCCTTCCCACCAAAATGACAAAGTGATCAAAAGTTAGATGGAACAAAATCATATGCCTTATACAAAATATTGAAGGGAGCAGACAGACATACTTCTAGCCTCTTCTCCCCCCAAGTCTTCTCCAAAGAAGACTTTTATTCCTTCTTCCAGGAGGGGAAGCAGAAGGTTGGGATCAGAGGCCACCACTCTGGTCTCCTCAGAGAAAGGGGGCACCAGGATCACTCCAAAGGGAAACTCCCCAAAGTCTCTAGAGTAGTAAGCTGGGAATAGGGTCATGATGGAGACTGCCAGCTCTTCTCATGTCTTCCTAGAGTCTTTTCCTTCAGCAACCTGAAGTGGGGTTATCATTATCCATCTTCCCTCTTAAAACTGAAGGCTGACTTGATGCTTGAAAACTTGAAGCTTGACCAGTGTCAAAGGCAAGGACTTTTCTGTCCCTGAAAAGTCCCAAAGAGGGATTCCTACTTGAAGAATCCTCAAAGGAGGACTTGATGAGTGCTGACATGCTTGCCTCTCACCAACTCTACCTCCCTCTTATGTAGGGAAGGGCCTTCACTTTCACCAATAAGGACAGGATCCCATACCAACTGGGATCACACAAGCATTTATAGAACTATAACAAATAATATTAGAGATAGTAAGCATCTTTGATTTACTCCTGTATTTATTAGGAAAGTTTTCTGTGTATCTCCATTGTAATCCTCACTGTATTTTTATTCATTTTGTTAAACATTTCTCAATTACATTTTAATCTAGCTTGGGCCACATTGAGTTTGGAGCAACTTGTGGCTTGTAGGCCTAAAGTTTGACATCTCTGATGTACAGGTTTAATTGAAAATAATCAGCAGAGGGAAGGCACTAGCATTAAGATGGAGCAGAAAAAACTTCTTATGGAAGAGGAGTTTTAGCTGAGACTGGAAGGAAGCCAAAGAAGGCAGGAGGCAGAGATGAGGAGGGAGAGGGTTCACAGTCAGTGAAAATGCCCTGAGTTAGGAAGTGGAATATCTTGTGCAGCAGCAAAGTGGCCAGTTTTAGTAGACTGAAGAACACATGAGAATGAGTAAAATGTAAGAAGACCAGAAAGGTTGGAAGGGGCCAGGTTATATAAATGTAAATAGAGGATTTTGTGTTTGATCCTAGAGATTATTGGGAGCCACTAGAGTATGTTGAAGAGGGGTGGTGGTGACATGGTCAAATCTGTTGCTTTAGGAAAATCACTTTGTTAGCAGGGTGGAGGATTGACTGAAGTGGAGAGATTTGAGGCAGGGGAACCAAGTAGCAGTTCTTTCAATAGCTTAGGTGTTAGGAGATGAAGACCTGTGTGTGTGTGTGTGTGTGTGTTCGTCCTCATTACTGAAGAAGACCATGCCATCAGAAAAATAATGACATGACTTGCACTTGACTTTGAGTGAGGGAGGGCTGTGCAGGTCACCAGCCTCACTTCTCCTCCAGAGCCATCTGAATCTAGTGACCAGATATTCATCAGGATGACTGGAGAGAACCCAGGATGAGGCAGTTGGAGCTGTGTACCAGAGTTGTAGCAGTGACAGAGGAAAGAAAGGGGCATATGTGAGAGATGTAGAGCAGACAGGTCTTGGCAACTGATTGAATATGGAGGGCAAGAGAGAATGAGGAGTCAAGGATGACATCTGTATTGCAAGCCTAGGGGAATGAGAAGATAGTGGTGCCATCCACAGTTATAGGAAAGTTTAGAGAAGGGGAGAGATTTTTTTGGGAGGGAAGATAAGTTTAGTTTTGAACATATTTAGGTTGAGATATCTACAAGACATCTCAAGATGTCTAATAGGCAGCTGAAGATGTGAGTCTACAAATTAGGAGAGGTTAGTCAGGGCTAGATAAGTAGATTTGTGAATCATCAGCATAGAGATGGTAATTGAATCCATGAGAGCTGGTGAGATCACTAAGTGAAATAGTATAGAGGGAAAAGAGAAGAAGTCCTACAGGACAGAAGTTTGGGGAAAACCCACAATGGGAATGACCTGGATGAAGATCTCACAAAGGAGACTGAGAAGGAACAGTCAGCTAGGGAGGAGAACCTGGATAAACTAGTGTAATAAAAACCTAGAGAGAAGAGAGTATCAAGGAAAAGAGGATGATTGACACCATCAAAGGCTACAGAGAGATCATAAAGGACGAGGATTGCAAAAAGGCCATTGGATGTGGTAATTCAGAGATCACTGGTACCTTTGAGAGCAGTTTCAGTTGAACGATAAGGTCAGATGCCACCGTGTTAAGAAGAAAAAGAGAAGAAAGGAAGTGTAGCCATGTGTAGACAGACTTCTCAAGGAGTTGACCCACAAAGGGAGGAGAGATATGGTATGATAGATAGCAGGGATGAATGGATCATGTGGTTTTTTTTGAGAATGGGAAAGACATGGACATGTTTATATACGGTAGAGAAGTAACCCATAGACAAGAAGAGACTGAAGATAAGTGATGAGAGAGTGGGGATGATGGAAGAGACAATGTGCTGGAGAAGACAGGATGAAATGGGATCACTTGTGCATGTAGAGGGGTCAGCCTTGGTAAGGAGAAGGACCACCTACCTATTCACGTGAGACAGGGATAAATGTGGAGATACTGGCAGAAGGCATTTGAGTGATGTGAGATGGGGAGGAGGGGAGAAGAGGGATCTCCAGGTGAATGGCCTCAGATTTTTCAGTGAAATAAGAGGCAAGGTTCTAGGAGGAGGGGGAGCCATAGAAAGTTTGAGGAGTAATGAAAAGGTTTGGAAAAAACTTGTGGGAAGATAGTGAGTCAATTAGAAAGGTGTAGAAGGATTGCCTTGTTTCCATGAGGACTCAGATGAGATTATGTAAACATAAATTTGTAGAGGAATCTCTCAGCTCTAGTTGGTGATTTTCTCCAACTCTGTTCAGAAGCAGATGAGTAAAGAACAAAGTAACAGATAGTAGGAGTAATCCAAGACCAAGGTCTGGCAGGGCAAGATCAACAATGGTATAAAAGGGCAAGGCACTTTGAGAAAAGGATGTGTTGAACTGGTTCACCAAGGTATCAAGATGGAGAAGACCTCATGAGTCATGTCCTGGGAAAGAACAATGGGGTGGAGGGATTTAAAGGATCAAAAACAGAGTTTGTAGTTGAAAGACAAAGGGACAAGTGGAATGGCAAAAATGATCAATTTAAATTCTGATTTTTCACTAAAGAATCAAGAGCACAAAGGTTCATATTTTTTAGTTGTCTGTTTCAACATAATGTAGCTTCCTTGTTTGTCTCTATTTATGTTGTGAATTTTTGCTTTTGTTTTGCCTGATAGCATGATTGCAACTGTTGCTTTTTTTTTAGATTTACATGATGCATAAGAAATGTTGCTTCTAGCTCCTCATTTTATTCTGTGTATGTCTTTGATTTTTAGATGTGTTTCTCGTAAGCAACAGATTGTCGGTGGGTTTTCTTTTCTGATTTGTCACTCTCATTTTATTGAATTAATCTGTTTATATTTAGAGTCATGAGAGTTGGGCTTATATTTTACTCCATTTCTTTTGAATGTTGGGGTTTTTTTTAAACTGAATTAGGATTTTTTTTTTATCGGTCTTCCTCTTTAAAGACAGTACTTTGTCTTTTCGGTTATTTTTGCTTAGTTTTACCTTAAGGCAACTATTTTCCACAGGCTGCCTCCCCTCAGAAAGTCATTCAGTCAAATAGTTTTGAGTAAGCCTCTACTATGTACTGGGCACTGTGCTAAGTGCTGGTGATACAAAGAGAGGCAAAAGACAGTTCTAGCCCTCAAGAACCTCACAGCCTAATGGAGGAGATCACATGGAAACAATTCTACACAAACAAGTCATACAGAGGATCAATTGGAGTTAATTTCTGAGAGAAGGCACTGAGATTAAGGAGAAATGGGAAAGGCTTCTTGCAGAGGATGGGATTTTAAATGAGACTCAAAGGAAGTCAGGAAGGCAGGAGGAGGAGCTGGGGCACAGCCAGGGAAAATTAATGGAGTGTCATGTGCAAGAAACAGAAAGGAGACCAGCGTCACTGGATTGCAGAGAATGTAGAGGGGAGTGAAGTGTAAGGAGATTGGAAAGGTAGAAAGGGAACAGGTTATGAAGGGCTTGAAAGATGAAACTGAGGATTTTCTGTTGGATACCGTAGGTAACAGAGAACCACTGGAGTTTATTGAATGGAAAGGTGACTTAGAAGATCATTTTGACAGCTCAGTGGAGTGGGGCCTGGAGTATGGAGAGACTTGAGGCTGGGAGACCAACCAGTGGGTTAGTTCTGTAGCCCCAGTATGAGATGATTAGGCCCTGGCATAGATGGAGGAGAGAAGGAGCATATGGGAGAGCTGTTGCCCAGGTAAAATACACAGGCCTTGCCAACAGATTGGATGCCAGTCAGGGGGTGGGGCAGTGAAAGAGGGGGAAGAGTCAAAGATGACAATGTCTAGGTTGGGAGCCTGGATAACTGGCAGGATGGTACTCTTCTTAACAGTAATAGGGAAGTTAGGAATGGGGAGGGTTTGGAGAAAAACATAATGAGGTCAGTTTTGTACTTGTTCAATTTAAGTTGTCTTCAGTACATCGGAGTAAACACCTCTCTTTTTTCGTCACCATATCCATGACTTTAGGAGTTTTCCCTAATTTATTCGTTCTGTTTTCTTTCTTCTTTTATCTAATTCTTCTGCTCTTTTTTTCTCCCACTTAATAGTTAAGTAAAATCTCTCTTTTACTCCCCCTCTCCTTCCTTTATTTGTTAGGGATTTCCCCCCTTTTTCTGAGCCTTTTTTCTTAAAAGGATGTCATTACCTTATTCTCTTCCCTTTCTGTTTATTCTAAACTTTTATTCCTTGATTCATGGTCTTTAGACGTATTTATTGTCTTTAGTCTTTTTTTCCTCATGAAATCAAAGCCTCTGAAGTACTAATTTTCAATTCTTAATTCTTTTTAAAATTTTCCTTTTTTTATTAAATTATTTTATTTGTTTTCTGTGTTCTAAAATCACTTCCATATATCTTAGATTTTTTTCTCTCCCTCTCCCTCCTTCCTCCCTTTCTCCTCACTCCCTCCCTGAGACTGTGTACAATCTTATATAGGTTCTACACATACATTCCTACTAAATACATTTTCACCTTAGTCATTCCATAGAAGAATTAAAATGAGTGGGAGAAATCATATAACAAACCAAAACGTAATACAAAAGAAAATGATCTGCTACATTCTGTGATTGAATTCCACAGTTCTTTCTCTGGATATGGAAGGCATTTTGCTTTAAGAGCCACTGGGAATTTTTTAAGTCCTTGCATTGCAATGAAGTTCTAAGTCTACCAGAAAAAGTCCTTGCACACTGTGGTTGTTGCTGTGTACAAAGTTCTCCTGGTTCTGCTCCTTTCACTCAGCATCAGTTCATAGAATTCCTTCCAGGCCTCTCCAAAGTCTTCCTGTCCATCACTTCTTAGAGCACAATAGTTGAATTCTTACTTCTAAACAGTTTCTATGATTTTGCCTTGTAGATTTTGCCCCCTCCCTTCTTTTCCTGTTGTTGTTCTTGTGTTCATCCTTCATTTTCCAAGAAGACCATGCCATCAGAGAAATGATGACATGACTTGCACTTGACTTTGTTTTGAGTGAGGGAGGGATGTGCAGGTCACCAGCCTCACTTCTCCTCCAGAACCATCTAGATCCGGAGACCAGATATTCATCAGGATGACTGGAAATGACCCAGGATGCACTGGAAGACCTTGGCTCCTTTAGGCCAAGGCCTATTCACATGCTCACTTAGGGTGAGGTAACACCCATTCAATGAATGGGTCTGTTTGAGAAGTAGTCAGGTGATGGCACCTTTAATGAGGCAAAGAAAAATAACTAAATCAAGCTGGGAGGGAAGAAGCAATGGTTACTACTGCTAATAACTCTTAAGTCAGGAGGGTCCAGAAAACATGTCTTAACTGGAGCTTGGGCAGGAGCCTAGTGTTGTACAGTCTATGGGCTTCAGAGTGCAGTAGGTTTAAGGTTTTGGGAAAGGGAAAGGGAAAGGGAAAGGGAAAGGGAAAGGAAAGGGAAAGGAAAAGAAAGGAAAGGAAAGGAAAAAGAAATCTAGCCAGTAAACCCCAAGTTAACTGGGCATTCTCTGGCCATCTAAATTTACCTTCCTTTGAAATAGAGAAGGAAAGATAGGGAAGAGAGACAGGAGAGGAGAAGGTGAGTTACCGAGCTAGCTGGGTCCTCATTCAGGCAGCTGGGTCTACTCACAGATTGTTGTGTTTGTCCTTCATTTTTTCCTGTTGTACTTCAATCTTAGAAGTATCAATTCTTACAAGAGATAGAGGGAATTGAAGTATTGCCCCTATGTTAGAAGTTTACATGGATCCCTGATTGTGTAATCCATTTCTATCCTCTGCTCCCCTGCCATGATAATTTTCTTTCCCATTGGACATGAAATCTCTTCTCTAGGTCCATGCATTGCCTTACCTTTCTAGTTGTTTTCCCCCAGAATCTCTGATATCCCTTTATCTTTTCTGCTGAGGTGGGATACTGTTCATGTAGGCCTAACATTAACAGAGATAGTGGTCTCTCCAAGCATCAATCCCTACAGATGATACACATTCTAAGGACATATCCCATTACAAAGTCTCTCTCTCTTTCCCTCTCTCTCTCTCTCTGTCTCTCCATCTCTCTGTGTCTCTCCCTCTCCCCTCCCCATGAGTCTTCCTCAGTGTGACCCTCTCCTACAACTTAATCAAGATTTCCCCATTTCTTCCCTCCCAATTTGATTTTTCCCTTTTTTACCCACCTTTTCTCCTGTATTCTTCCTAAGAGATTATAGTTTTTCCCCTTCATTGTTTACCATTGACTTGTTTAGGGTACATTCTACTTTCCTCTCTGTCTTCCTCCTCCCCTCTCTCTTATGCACTCTCTCATTTTGCAGTTTAGTCCCTTCCCCCAAAATAAATTCATCTGTAGACCTGTCATTGTGAGGTTTGGTCCATGGGCAGGGTTGGGGAACCTGTGGCCTCAAGGTCACATGTGGTCTTCTAGATCCTCGGATGTGACCTTTTGACTGAGTCCAAATTTTACAGAACAAATCCTTTTATTGAAGGGATTTGTTCTGTGATGTTTGGATTCAGTCAAAAGGACCCAATTTTAGGACCTAGAGGGCCACATGTAGCCTCAAAGCTGCAGGTTCCCCACCTCTGGTTCATGGTGTTTCAGCCCTGTTCTTCCACCATCATTTCTTTTTAAGTTCTGCTTTCATTTTGATCTCCCTATATACATTTAGAAAGAAATCTTTTAATTGTCCCTCTTTTTATTTTGGTTATTTTTAACCCCATAGTTGTCTTTCCCTTTCTGCTTTTTCCCCTTTTTTCTGGGGGTAATTAATTTTGTTATTTGTGCTTTCCTTGGTCACTGTATTTCATTTACTTTTCTTGTGTTTCTGTTAGCTGGATCATTTGCAAAGCATAAAATCTGCTGGAGAATACTTACAATCTTAACTTTGGTGGATAGATCTTGAGTTGGTGTTTACAAGAAGGAAGAAAAGGGTAAGAATTCATGATTGGGCTCTAGATGAAGGAAATGGAAGAGGGGTAGGGCAGGAGGGTAGAATCAGACTGCACCAACCAAAGAGAAGACATGGGAAACAAAGGCAAGAAAAATATAAAAGAATAGAATGAAGGGAAACACACAATTAATAATAATGATTCTGAATGTAAGATGAATTCAAACATAAAATGGATGAAGATACCTGAATGGATTAGAAAATATATTGTTTTTAAAAACACGCATCATAATAATGTCTAGCATTTATGACTTACTATGTGCCTGGTACTATGCTAAGAGCTTTACAATCATCTCATTTGATCCTCAAACAACATTGGAAGGTAGGCACTATTATGATGTCCATTTTCCAGATGAAAAAAACTGAGGCAAGTTGTGGTTAAGTTATATAGCAAGGAAGTATCTGAGGCTGGATTTGAACTTAGGTATTCCTGACTCCAGACCCAGCTCTCAATCCACTGTATTATCTAGCTGTCCCTGAAGATTCACAAAGAGTTAAAATAAGGGGCTGGAATAAAACTTATTATGCTTCAAATGAATTTTTAAAAAGTAACAGAAGTAATTATTTTCTCAAACAAGGCAAAGGAAAACTGACTTGATTAAAAGAGATAAATAGGGAGTCTACATTCTACAAGGTACCATAGGTAGTGCTTTAATATTAATAACTATCATATATACTCCTAATTATATAGTGTTTAAGTACTTAAAGGAAAAGGTAAATGAATTACAGGGAGAATTATCCAGTAAAGTTGTCATAGTTATGGACTGCAGTGTATCCCTTTCACACTTTACAAATTTAACCAAAAAAAAACTTGAAAAAAGTGAAGGAGAACCTGAATAAAATTTTGGAAGTATTAGATATGCTAGACTTCTGGCAGTTTTTTTTAAATGGAAATAGAAAGGAGTACATACGTCTTTTAGCTGTGCATGGCATCCTTACTCAAATTGGGAATGTGTTAGGACATAAAAACATTACAAACAGAGAAAAGCAGAAATATTAAGCATATCATTTGCTGACCATAATGCTATAAAATATATTCAATAAAGGGTTCTTGAAAAAAGAATTAAAAATTAATTGGAGACTAAATAACTTAATTCTAAAGAATTTGTGAGTTAAAAAGCAAATCATAGAAACGATAAATAATTTCATTAAAGATATTGAAAACAATGAGACTACATGCCAAAATCTTTGGGATGTATACAGCCAAAGCAATCCTCAGGGGAAAATTTGTATCTCTAAACTCTTTCATCAGCAAAAAAGAGGAAAAAAAAGCAGATCAATGAATGGGCATAAAAATGGTACTTTAAAGGCAATAAAATTTGTAAATCTCAATTGAACACCAAAATGGTAATTTTGAAAATCAAAGTGATTAACAAAATTGTAAGCAGGGGAGGAAATCCCAACCCATTAGGAACTATTTTTTTTTTTTCAAAACAAAACAAAGAACTACATAAACCATCAGCTAATTTGATTCCAAAGATGAAAAAGAAAACCAAATCAATAGTATCAAAAAGAAAAAAAAAGGAAAATTCATAAGAAATGAAGAAGAAACCAAGAAGGTTAATAGAAATATTTGTCTAAATATATGCTAAGTAAGCTGACAACCTAAATAAAATGAATATTTAAAAATATAAAATTCTCAGATAAATAACCCAATCCAAGTAAAAGAAAATGAACAAGCCATAATTGAGCTCCCAAAGGGGAAAAAAAAAACCCTGGAACCAGGTGGATTTACAAGTAAATTCTATCAAACCTTCAAAGAAAGATTAATTTAATTATTACATGAACTGTTTGAGGAGGGAGGGGAAGAAAAAAATGAATCCTGCCAAATTTCTTCCATGCTACAATTATGGTCTTGACATTTAAACCAGGGAGAATCTAAACATATAGGGGGAAAAACTATAGTATAATATCCCAAATGAATGTCAATATATTTTAGGTAATAGCAAAGAGACTATAGCAACATATAGCAACATAACAAGATTATACAGTATGATCAGCATGGATTTCTAACAAGAATGTTCAATATTAGGAAAACTATCAATACAGTATAGACCATATTAATAACAAAAATGACAAAAACTGTATAATATCAATGGAGGAAGAAAAAAATTCTTGATATTATACTTGATTAACCATTCCTGTTAAAAACATAAGAGAAATATTATTTATATCCTTGACGCTTAGCACAATGCCTAGCATGTAATAGGTGCTTTATAAATGTTTATTGAATTGAATAAACGGAGTCTTCTTTAATATGATAATTAATGGTCTTCCATTACTATGTCTTTGAAGAGACTGTTCCCTATGACTGAACTCTGTCTCCTCACCTCAGCCTCTTGGCTTCTTTGTCTTGTGTCAAGACTTAGCTTAAAGGGCATATTCTTCAAAAGGCTTATCATCTTTCCATCCCACTAATCTCTCCCTACCTTGTGAGATTACCTTCCACCTGCTCTGGATATGTGTACAGTTATTTGCATATTCTGTCCCTCAACCTCCACCCATAAGGTTAGCTCCTTCTGAGCAGGGACAGTGTTTTTGCTTTCTTTGCGTCCCCAGTGCTTATCACAGTGCCTGGTTAGATGCTTATTGACTGACCAAACTAGGGCAGTGGCTATTTGAGTGGAGAGAAGGGTATTAAAGGGTATTAAAAGAGATGTGTATTAAAGAGATTTGAGAGCTGCTGTGTATAAAAAAAATAGCACCTCTGTAGATATGTAGGGTAAGTGATAATTTGAGGATGCTACTAAGGCTTTGAACTGAAGTGATTGAAGAATGGTCTTGGACATGTTGAGTTGAGACCTACAGGACAACCAGATTGACCTGTCCAGGTTGGAATGTGAGACTGAAGCTCAAGAGAGAGGCTTAGGTCAGATATATAGATCTGGGAATCATCTGTATAGAGATGATCATCGAAGCCATGGGAGCTGATGAGCTCACTAAGGGAGAAAGAGTGGAAGAAGAAGAAAAGGCACAGAGCTTTGGATGATACCCATGCTTAGTGGGAATGACCTAGATGAAGATACATCAAAGGATACAAAGGAAGAGTAGTCAGGCAGATAGGAAGACAGAGAGGTTGCCCAAGAGTTGTGTTCAGATAGCTTGAGCAAAATATCAAATTCTCTACTACAGTTATGCCACAGGTTGGAACAACTGCAGTGTCCCAGTGACAAGCTCTGAAGGGGGAGAAGTAGAGGCCTTAGCTTTGAGCTTGCCCTAAATCTCTTTCCCTCCCCTCCTCCACTCCTCCATTGGGTGGAAAAGGACCTTTCAAGTTTCAAAAGACCCAGATTTTCCATTTCTGTCTTCTCATTTCCATCCTAGTATTGTTCCTTCCCTTCCCCCACCCCCACCCCTACCCCCAGGACAGTAACATCATCAGGGATTACAGACAGACTGGATACAGAACCATAATTCTATAAAGAGCCCAGCAAAGAAGCCACACCATGCTTAAGGGAAACTTTCTGAGCACCTGACAAAAGGGAGAAAAGGACCTGTGAGTTACCCTTCTGCCATGTCTTCTCTATGTTTGAGCCCTTTGTATGTACTGATGGGAAAGTGTGCCATGGATTTTTGTAACAACTGTTCTTACTGTACCACATTGAGTAATGGCCCTTTCTAAAAGATACTTAAAGCTGGTTGAATACATTGATTCTCAGTTGACAATGTCAGAAGGAAACACACTAGAATGGGAGCTCAAGCAGATACCACTGGAAAGACAACCCCCAACTCCTTAAGCCTCACCTTAGAGCCTTGAGGGAATATAGTAGCCATCCTCTGCAGACCTACAAGTGGGTATTGTTATAGTTACCTTAGAGCATGTGGCACAGTACATATATTTGATCCTAGAGGTAATAGGGATCCACAGTAGTTTATTGAGGGGGTACAGAAACATGGTCAGACCTACAACCTAAGAAAATCACTTTGGCAGCTAGATGATGGTTTGTAGTGAAGGGAAGAAGAGACTTGAGGCAGGGAGACCAAAGCAGAAGGTTATAGTCATAGTCTAGGCATGAGACGATGAGGGCCTGTATACTAGTGGTGCTGGTGGCTATGTGAATCCAGAAAAGGAAACATGTAGAATAGATGTTATGAAGGTGAAATGGCAAAAAATTGGCTATGTGGGGCAAGTACAAGGGAAGAATTGAGGATGACCCTGAGGCTGTGAGGCTGGGTAACTGAGGAAATAGTAGTCCCCTTGACAGAGTTCAGGAGAGCAGAGGTTTTGAGGGAACAATCATGAGTTGTGCTTTGGACATGACAAGCTTAATTAAGATGCCAACAGGACATTAAGTTTGAGATGTCCATAAAGGAGCTGGTGATTCTGGACATCGATAATTTCAGAACCATATTTCAGAGGATTTAGAAGAAGGGGAGGTGCTTAGTTTAGAAGAGGAAGCAAGATAGATAAGGTGATAACTAGATGAGATGATGGGATCTAGTAAGAGTTTTTTTTAAATGACAGGGAAACCCAGGAACATTTGTAGGCAGCAGGGAAGGACCCAGTAGATAGGGAGGGGTTGAATAGGGGAGTGTAAGAATGGAGAGGATAGTGGGGGCAATCTGCTGGAGAAGATGGTAGGGGATGGGATCCATGAGATTGGCCCTGGCAAGGAGATGGGCTACCTCTTCATGGGAGAATGGGGTGAAGGAGAAGATAGTGGGGGTGAGGTCAGAGGGATATGAACTTAGAAGAAGGAGAGAAGAGGGAGATCCCAGGGAATAGCCTACACTTTTTGAGTGAAGTAGGAAGTATGATCCTCATTTTGGAGGGGAGAAAAAGGGAAGTTATAGAAGTCTAGAGGAGAGAACAAAATATTTGAAACAAGCTCTGTGGTGAATGGTACAGAGAATCCATTGATGGGGGATTCATATGTTTTGCCTTGCTGCACTGAGAGCTGAGTTGAAATTACATAGAATAAATTCATAGAGAATCTAAGTCAGCATGGTTTTGTGATTTCATCTGGTTCCTTTGAGCAGCATGTGAATAGGAGCTGAGGAGGCCAGTGGTGGAAAAAAATCTAGATTTGGGGTTTGGAACAAGGCCTGATTAACAATAGGACAAGAAAAGAAATGATTCAAGAGTATTGTGTGGAGATGAATGGGATGACCATTGGTGGAGATTGCGAAGATAGGAGGGTGTAGCCAAAGCAGAGGTACTATCCTTGGAAACTACTGAGAAAGAGGAGAGATGAGAGGGCATAGTGAGAACAAAGAATGGACTGAAAATAGGTAAGCCAATGGGAAAGATGTAATAAAAGATATGATCAGAGAAAGTGTTTACTAGAATTTTTGAACATAGAAGGTCCCATGTGCAACTGAAATTCAGTAGAGTAGGTCACAGGAGTTAAATAGATTGAGGAACTGAAAAATGAGTGTATTTGAGGGAGTATTACCATGCATATATTCAAGTCTCCTAGTAAGAACACAGGAGTTGGGGTATGAAAGTCTCTGAACTAGGCACAGAAGTCATTGAAACAGAAAGAAGAATGTCCTGGATATTGGTAGGTATCAACTTCGAGGATCTAAAGTGGGTGATAAATTTGGATAGCATGAACCTCAAAAGAGGAGAAGGTGTTTAGTGGAGTGGTGCTGGAGTAGAGGGGGAGAGTCTGGAAGTCCTAGGGGTATTCTGACTACCCCACTGAGACCACTGAGTTAAGGGGTATGAGTAAAAGTACAATTAGTACTGAAAAGGATTACCAGGGACAAAGAGTCATCTGGAGTGAGTCCAGCCTCAGGGAGAGCCAGGAGGTGGAAGGAGATAGAGAGGAAGAGGTTTAAAATGAAAGGAAGTTTGCTAATTATGGAGCCGGATTTCCAGAGGACACAGTGGAGAAGGCAGGCAGATCTGGAGTGGAAAATAGGTTTGGGGGGAGTGGTTCTGGTTGAAGTGTATGGGAGTGAGGGTGCAGACAGCTGGGGCTGAGGAGGAGGAGGGTTGTTTTTCCCAGTAGTGGAGGGGGTTCAGTATCATGAGCCTGGGGAGAATAATGAGAAGTGGGAGTAGGCCAATCAATGAGTCCAAGCCAAGTATCAGAGGATGAGAGGGAGATCCACTGATAAAGGCAGCACTCCAGGTGTCAGTACAGCCTTGATGGCAAGAAATCAATGTTGCTCTGCCTTGGGGTGGTGGGAGTAGGGGAGTATCCAGAAGCCAGCCTAAGGCAGGCTGGGAAAGTTATTTCCAAAGATCATTCGTGTTATAGACTAGTAAGGTATTGTTATCAACTGGGAACATTTGTCAGTCTCCAGCCTCCATTCCTACCTCCTCAATCTGCCGGGCTAATGCCAAAGGGACCACCAAAACTTTTTAAGTACAGTAGAAGAAGAACATCAGGGCTAGGTCAGCTGTTGGTCATGCCTTATCACACTCTTTTCAGGAAGCCTCCACGACTCTTCTTTATTTAAGGCTAAATGTGCCTCTTTGTAACTTTAAACCACCTCTTTCTCTGACCTAGCAGAACATATCTAGTCTTCCTTGCACTACCCTGTCTCTTCACTGGACTGAACATCCTCAGATCCTTCCATTTAGCCTCATATGGTAAGAACTTGAGACCCTTCCCCATTCTGATTGTTGTTCTCTGGATTTTCTCTACCTTATGTTGTGTTCTATGTGGGGGTGTGGGTGGCATTCTGCTAGGTTCTGGGGAGACAAAGGCAAAATTGAGCTCTTGAACACTGTGCCTCTCTCTCTTTTAATTTTATTTTTTATTCTAAAATTGATCATCAAAACAAAAAGGGCATATTCATATATGCAGCTGAACATCAAGGTTTCTATATGAAACATTCTACATAAAATGGTATATCTCTATTTTATACCATTTTCTTAAAAAAAACAAAACACACCCATATAGTGAGTTTCAGAGTTTGTTTTAAAACTGTCTTACTTGTCCATGCTTCCTTCTAAGATTTCTTCTCCTTTGTGTCTTTAAAAAATGTTTCTTTTTTTTGCATTATCGTTGTTAATGCTGCCCAGTCTTTCTTATTCCCCACCCTGAGATGGGGTAAAAAAAAACTTGTAGCAAGTAAGCAGTCAAGTGCATAGTGTCTATCCAAAAATGTCTGTTTCTTCCTGACCTTGAGTCCATCATCTCTATCAGGTTAGTAACATTCTTGCTTCATGCTAGCTCACACAGAGATAAGGTTAGCCACTGGGGAGGCATCTTCAAGGTCAGAAAGCTGCTGAGAGGTGGGAAGTTCATGGTCTGGAGCAAAGCCAAGAAAGAAGAGACCATGGTGTCCCTGAAGCAGGTCTCAGATTGAAGTTCAGGTGTGAAACTCACCAATCAGAGGAACTTGAAGGTGCAAGAAATAAAAAAGGGAGAAGGGGAAAAATTAATTCCTAGGGGAAAAAAATCAGAAAATATATGCAATGGTCCACATTTGTGGATCTTACACCTCTGTAAAGGAGTGAGGGGTAAGGGAGTGGAAGGGGGGAAAGTATCTTATATTTCTTCTTTGAGACTACGGTTTTTTTAAAATATATTTGGGGGGAGGAGCCAAGATGGCGGAGTAGAAAGACACACATATGCTAGCTCCCGAACCCATAGCCTATAAAATACCTGTAAGGAGGAACTCCTGACAAGTTCTGGAGCAGAGGAAGCCATGGAACAACAGAGTGGAGGAGATTTCTGTTCCAGAGAGACCAGAAAAACCAACACTGGGGGTCCATTGCGCACCAGACCCGGAGCAGAACCCAGCCCTGCCCTGGCCACGTGGCCCTGGGAGGAGCCGATCCAAGCAGGCTTCAGGGACAGACTCTCCAGTGGCTACGTGGTTCCCTCCGCCCATGAGCACAAATGTCAGTGGGAGGGCCTGTTTGACTGGCTGAGAGGGGAGCGGGATATCTCCATAACTTGGGCCCCCTCAGGAGGCAGCAGCTGACAGGGGCTCCCAAAGCAGGCAGGAGCTCTGCTCAATTGCTGAAGGTCTCCACATAAACCCCCTGAGGGAACTGAGCCCTGTGAGGCGGCCCTGCCCCCCACCTGAGCACCTGAACTTAATCTCACACTGAATAGCAGCCCCACCCCACTGAAAGTCCTGAGGCTGGGAAGCAGCATTTGAATCTCAGACACCAAGCACTAGCTGGGTGGATCTGGAGGTGAGGTGGGTGTGGAAAGGAATCTTAGAAGTCAAGTAACTAACTAGGAAAATGCCAAGAAAAGGGAAAAAAAGTAAGACCATAGAAGGTTACTTTCTTGGTGAACAGATATTTCCTCCTTTCCTTTCTGATGAGGAAGAACAATGCTTACCATCAGGGAAAGACATAGAAGTCATGGCTTCTGTATCCCAAACATCCAAAATAAATATTCAATGGGCTCAGGCCATGGAAGAGCTCAAAAAGGATTTTGAAAATCAAGTTAGACAGGTGGAGGAAAAACTGGGAAGAGAAATGAGAGAGACGCAAGAAAGGCATGAAAAACAGGTCAATACCTTGCTAAAAGAGAACCAAAAAAATGCTGAAGAAAATAACACCTTGAAAAATAGGCTAACTCAATTGGCAAAAGGGGTTCAAAAAGCCAATGAGGAGAAGAATGCATTCAAAAGCAGAATTAGCCAAATGGAAAAGGAGGTTCAAAAGCTCACTGAAGAAAATAGTTCTTTCAAAATTAGAATGGAACAGATGGAGGCTAATTACTTTCTGAGAAACCAAGAAATCACCAAACAAAACCAAAAGAATGAAAAAATGAAAGAGAATGTGAAATATCTCATTGGAAAAACAACTGACCTGGAAAATAGATCCAGGAGAGATAATTTAAAAATTTTGGGACTACCTGAAAGCCATGATCAAAAACAGAGCCTAGACATCATCTTTCATGAAATTATCAAGGAAAACTGCCCTGATATTCTAGAACCAGAGGGTAAAATAAGTATTCAAGGAATCCACCGATAACTGCCTGAAAGAGATCCAAAAAGAAAAACTCCTAGGAATATTGTGGCAAAATTCCAGAATTCCCAGGTCAAGGAGAAAATATTGCAAGCAGCTAGAAAGAAACAATTCCAGTATTGTGGGAATACAATCAGGATAACACAAGATCTAGCAGCTTCTACATTAAGGGATCGAAGGGCGTGGAATAGGATATTCCAGAAGGCAAAGGAACTAGGACTCAAACCAAGAATCACCTACCCAGCAAAACTGAGTATAATACTTCAGGGGAAAAAATGGTCTTTCAATGAAATAAAGGACTTTCAAGCATTCTTGATGAAAAGACCAGAGCTGAAAAGAAAATTTGACTTTCAAACACAAGAATGAGAAGAAGCATGAAAAAGCAAACAGCAAAGAGAAGTCATAAGGGACTTACTAAACTTGAACTGTTTACATTCCTACATGGAAAGACAATATTTTTAACTCTTGAAACTTTGCAGTATCTGGGTAGTTGGTGGGATCATACACACACACACATACATACATACATGCACACACACACAGAGACAGAAAAAACAGAGTGAATTGAATAGGATGGTATCATATCTTTAAAAAATGAAGGTAAATGGTGGGAGGAGAGAGAGTGAAATGGAATGGGGCAAATTATCTCTCATGGAAGAGGCAGGCAGGAGACTTTTTAGTGGAGGGAAAAAGAAGGGAGCTGAGAGAAAAACATGAAGTTTACTCTCATCACATTCGACTAAAGGAAGGAATAAAATGCACACTCATTTTGGTATGAAAACCTATCTTACAATACAGGAAAGTGGGGAAGAAGGAGATAAGCAGGGTGGGGGGGATGATGGAAGGGAGGGCAATGGGAGGAGGGAGCCATTTCAAGTCAACACTCTTGGGGAGGGACAGGATCAAAAGAGAGTATAGAAGCAATGGGGGGGCAGGATAGGATGGAGGGAAATATAGTTAGTCTTACACAACATGACTATTATGAAAGTCATTTGCAAAACTACACAGATATGGCCTATATTGAATTTCTTGTCTTCCCAAAGGGAATGGGTGGGGAGGGAGGGGTGGGGAGAAGTTGAAACTCAAAGTTTTAGGAACAACTGTTGAGTATTGTTCTTGCTACTAGGAAATAAGAAATACGGATAATGGGGAATGGAAAGTTATCTGGCCCTACAGGACAAAAGAGAAGATGGGGACAAGGGAAGGGAGGGATGATAGAAGAGAGGGCAGATTGGTGATAGGGGAAATTAGAATGCTTGGTGTATTGGGGTGGGAGGAGGGGACAAATGGGGAGACAATTTGGAACCCAAAATTTTGTGAAAATGAATGTAAAAAGTTAAATAAATAAATTTATTATATAAAAAAAGAAGTGATGGGGAGTTTCTGGAGTTTGTTGAAAAGGGAAGTGATTTGACTGGACTTGTGCTTGGTGACTGAATGGAATGGGGAGAGACTTAAGGCAGGTAGACCCACCAGCATCCCATTTTCCTGGTCCAGGTATGAAGTGATGAGGGCCTGCCCCAGGGTGCTGGCAGTGTCACAGGAGAGAAGGAGGTATATTCAAGATATATTGCAAAGATTACTTTGACAATAGATTGGATATGGGGGCGGGGAGAGTAACAGTGAGGAGTTGAGGATGACATTTAGATTTTGAGGCTGAGGGACCAGGAGGATGGTGTTGCCCTCTATAATAAAAAAGAAGGTAGGAGATGGAGAAGGTTTAGGAAGAAAGATGATGAGTTCTGTTTTGGACATGTTGTATTTAAAATATCTACTGGACAGCCAGTTTGAAATGTCTGAAAGAAGGTTGGAGATGTGAAATTGGAGATCAAAAGAGAAGTTAGCTAGAGGCAGCGAGGTGGTGCTATTGATAAAGTGCTGGGCTTGCAATCAGAAGAGTCCAGAGTTCAAATCTGACTTTAGAGTGTGTGGCCCTGGGCAAGTCACTTCACCTTGTTTGCCTCAGTTTCATCATCTGTAAAATGAGATGGAGAAGAAAGTGGCAAACTCCAGTACTGATCTTTGCCATGAAAAACTCAAATAGGGTCATGAAGAGTTGGATATAACTTAAAAACATATGAACAGCAGAAAGGTTAGGGCAGAAGTAGATTTAAGAATTGTCAGCATAGTAACTGTGGTAATTAAATCCATGGCAACTGATGAGATCACTAATGGAAGTAGTATAGTGGGAGAAGAAAAGAGGATCCAAGACAGATCCCTGGGGGCCACCTTGAGTTAGAGGGTGTGATCTAGAAAAGGAGACAGAGAAGAAGCAGTCAGATAGATAGAAGGTAAACCAGGCAAGAGTGGTGTCCTGAAAGTCTAAAGAGAAGAGAGTCCCAAGGAGGAGAGGGTGATCAACAGTATTAAAGGATGCAGAGAGGTCAAAGAGAATGAGGTTTAAGAGAAGGCCATTTATTGGATTTGGCAACTAAGAGAACATTAGTAACTTTGGAAAGAACAATTTCAGTGGTATGATGGGATCAGAAGCCAAATTACAAGAGAGTGAGAGGGGAGAAAGTGGAAGCCCCCATTGTAGATGGCCTTTTTGAGGAGTTTAACCACAAAGGGCAGAAGAGATATAGAATGAGTTAGCAGGCCTAAAAGGATCAAATCAAGGTTTTTTGAAGAAGGGGTAGACATGGACATGTTTGTAGGCAGTGGACAAGGAGCCAGTGAACAGGGAAGGATTGAAAATAATAGATAGAGTGGGGGTGATAGGGGAAACAATCTGTTGGAGGAGACAGTTTGGGATAGGATTGCTTGGGCATGTAGAACAGTTACCCAGGTAAGGAGTAAGGCTACCTCTTCATATGAGACAGGAGTAAAGGAGGAAATAGTGGCAGAAAGCATCTGGATGAGATGAGATGAGAAAGAGGGGAGAGTTCATAGTGAACGGGAACTATTTTTCTGCAAAATAAGAGGCAAGGTTTTCAGCTGATAGGGGAGGGGAGCCATGGGAGGTTTGAGAAGGGATGAAAAGGTTTGGAAGAGCTGCTATGGAAGATGGCATAATGAATTGATAAGGAAGGTATGGGAGGATTTTTTAGTAGCAATGAGGGTCCATTTGAGGTTGTATAATATAAATTTGTAATAGATCCACTGAGAATGGTTGTTTGATTTTCTCCACCTTTGTCCATCAGCAAGTGTGAAGGATTGAAGGTGGCAGATGGTGGGAATGATCCAAGGCTGAGGCTTAGCAGGGCATAATCAGTAGTGGTTGTCCTTTGTTCTCCAAGAGGACCAAAATGACATCATTACGTTGGAGCAAAAGTATATTGTGTCTGACTGTGGCTGAGCAGAACAATAGGAGCTCAGCTCTGACATAGGTAGGACACAAATAGTCCATGTGAACATTTGGAACGGAGATGGTTCTAAATTTGCACATATCATGTTTCTTTTGAGCTACTGCAATTCTGCTTCCCTCATAGAGTGCAGTGCCTTCTTTGATACAGGCACATCATACTGGGTGGTCCTGTGTCGTATCTTTCATATCTCCCAAGTTCTTCAGAGAGACCTTGTGAGTGTCCTTGTATCATTTCTTCTGACCTCTGTGTAAGTTTTTGCCTTGTACAATTTCTCTGTAAAATGGTTTTTTTAGGCAAACATATATTTGGTATTCAAAGAACGTGGCCAGCCCACCAGAGCTGCCCTCTTGGCAGTAGAGTTGGAATGGTTGGCAGTTCAGCTTGAGAAAGGACTTCAGTGTCTGACACCTTATCCTTCCAGGTGATCTTCAGAATTTTCCTAAGAAAATTCAAATGAAAGTAATTCCATTTCCTGGCATGGCACTGGTAAACTGTCCAGGTTTCACAGGCATACAAAAATGAGGTCAGCACAGCAACTCTGTAGACCTTCAGTTTGGTAGGCCAACTAAAAGCTCTTCTCTCTCACACTTTCCTTTGGAGCCTCCCAAACACTGAGCTAACTGTCAAAAATGAGTGTGTCAACATCATCATCTATGTATATACATCCCTGAAAAGTATACTGACAAGGTAAGTGAAATTATCCACAGCATTCAAATTTTCTACATTTGCTGTAACCTATGGTTCCATTTTTGGATGGTGCAGTGCTGGCTGATGTAGAACCTCTGTTTTCTTGGTGTGAATTGTTAGGCCCACATTAGCACAAGTGGCAGAGAATCCGTCCATGCTCTGTTGCACCTCAGCCTCAAAGGCTGCATTGAGTGCACAATCATCTGCAAACAAAAAGTTGCCCACAAACTCTCCCTCCACTTTAGTCTTAGCCTTTTGAAGTTAAATAATTTGCAATCAGTGCAGTAGCTGACCTTGATGCCATTTTCATCATTGTTGAAGGCGTCCAACAACATCTTTGAAAATATCATGCTAAGAAGCATGTTTCACATACAGCTATTTTTCACTCCATTGGTGACTGGGAAAGCATGAGAGCATCATCCATTTGCTCTAGTGTAAACGTGCCATTGTGGAATGGTTTATGATACCAAAGAAATTTTCTGGGCAACCAAATTTTGCCATAATCTTCCACCAGCCCTCACAACTGACAGTGTCAATCAGTGATGTGATAAAAAAGGGGCTAAGGATTTAAAAGGACAGTGGAGTTCAACTGGTTCACCAAAGGGGTCAAGATGGGGAAAGGGCACAGATGTGATGGCCTGGGAGAAAACTGAGGGGTTGAGAAATTGAAGATCATAATGTGGGTGAAGAGCAGAGTTTGGCAAGGGAAGGTCAGAGGGAGAAATACAAAGTCAATAGATTATAATAAGATAAGGGGATTTTGGAATTCGTGAATGTGGAGGTGAGTGATGGCAACATCATGGCTGGGATGAGTTTTGTGTGTGGCTGAATTAGGGCGAAGGAGGAGGTCATAGGAAATGATTAGGTTGAGGAACTGAGCAGGGTTGCAAACGCTTGTCTTCTAGCCTAGGACTAAAAGGGATAGGTGAAAAAGAAGTAGGCAGGGCAGAGAGAGGAAACTACAACCCTCATACATTAAGTTTACTTGCAGGGAATGTTAACATCTATTGTGCCTAAAGTATAGGCATAAGGAGAAAGTTTAGATTTCATTTCTTTAGAATGTAAATTCACGTAGATATTGTTTCATTCTTTGTCTGTATTCCCTGAGCCTAGCATAGTGCCTGGCACAGTAAGAGTTCAATAAATACTTGTGAACTGATGGATAAGGGAGGGTCACTGTTCTCCAGGTGTCTTCTGAATAGAAAAGGAATAAGCCAACAATACTGTATACATACGTATGTGTGTATGCATAGTAATTTATCAATGCTGATGGGACATCTGATGATAATATTTGCTAGCCTGACTTGCTTTAATCTGCCAGATTTTGGTTTTTTTTTTAAGTAAAAGCACACTAACCCCTTTCATGTATCTTTCTTTTTTCTTTTTTTAAAATTAATTTATTTGTTTTCGGCTTTCTACAATCACTTCCATATATCTTAGATTTTCTCCCCCTCTCCCCTGCCCTCTCCCTCCCCAAAATGGCATGAAATCTTATATAGGTTCTCCACATACATTCTTATTAAATACATTTTCACCTTAGTCATGTTGCATAGAAGAATTAAAATGAATGGGAGAAACCATGAACAAAAGACAAAACAAAACATAACACAAGAGAAAATAGTCTGCTTCATTCTTTGATCCAATTTCAGTTCTTTCTCTGCATGTGGAAGACATTTTGCCTCAAGAGTCCATTGGAATTTTTTAGGTCCTTGCATTGTTGTGAAGGGCTAAGTCTATCTGAAAAATTCCTTGCATACTGTGGTTGTTGCTGTGTACAAAGTTCTCCTGGTTCTGCTCCTTTCACTCAGCATCAGTTCATATAAGTCTTCCCAGGCTTCTCTGAACCCTGTTCATCATTTCCTATAGCACAGTAGTATTCCATTGCATTCATATGCCACAACTTGTTCAGCCATTCCTCAATTGATGGCCATCCCCTTGATTTCCAGTTCTTGGCCACCACAATGAGAGCTGCTATAAATATTTTTGCACATATGGGACCTTTTCCCATTTTAAAGATCTCTTTGGGATACAGTTCTAGAAGTGATATTGTCGGGTCAAAGGGTATGCACATTTTTGTAGCCCTTTGGACATAGTTCTAAATTGCTCTCCAGAATGGTTAGATCAGCTCACAACTCCTCCGACAATGAATTAATGTTCCAACTCTCCCATGTCTTATCCAACATTTATCATCTTCCTGTTTTGTCATGTTAGCCAATCTGATAGGTGTGATGTGGTACCTCAGAGTTGTTTTAATTTGCATCTCCCTAATCAAATGATTCATAGCATTTTTTTTATATGACTATAGATAGCTTTAAATTCTTCCTCTGAAAACTGCCTGTTCATATCCTTTGACCATTTATCAATTGGGAAATGACTTATATTCTTGTACATTTGACTCAGTTCTCTGTATATTTTAGAAATGAGGCCTTTATCACAGACACTAGTTACAAAAATTCTTCCCCAGTTTGCTGTTTCCCTCCTAATCTTGGTTGCATTGGGTTTGTTTGTGTAAAAACTTTTCAATTTAATGTAATCAAAATTATCCATTCTGTAGTTCATAATGTTCTCTGTCTCTTGTTTGGTCAAAAATTTATCCATTCTCCATAAGTCTGACAAAAACCAGGTATATCTTTCTTTAAAGTCTACAAAGTGATTTCACATGTTATCTCATTTGATCCTTATGACAAGGCACATAGGTATTTATTCATTCATTCATCAAATATTTACTGAGTATTCACAATATCATCAACTAAGATGGATAAATATGATAACATCACTGTCCTTTCCCTTGAAGTCTCATAAGTGAAATTGTGTTCATCACAATGATGACAAGACTTGCACTTGACTTTGTTTTGAGTGAGGGAGAGCTGTGCAGGGTAACCAGTCTCACTTTCTCCTCCTGAGCCATCTGGATCCAGGGACCAGATATTCATCAGGATGACTGGAGATGGCCCAGGATGCAATGGGAGACTTTGGCCTTTGAGACTAAGGCCTTTGCATATACTCACTTAAATTGAGGTAATAGCCATTCCATGTATAGGCCTCTTTAAAAAGTAGTCAGGGGGATGGCCTCTTTAATAAAAAAGAAATAAATAGATTAATCATTCCAGGAGCAGCAGAAGCCTCAGGATTGTTGTTTGGAAGAGAAACTATTACATATAAACATTCACTCTAAGCCAGGAGGGTCCAAAAACAGCCAGAGAGAGAAGGAGAAAGTGAGGCTTTGCACAGCCCTCCCTCACTCAAAACAAAATTAAGTGTATGTCATGTCATTTCTCTGATGTCATGGTCCTCTTCGAAAATGAAGGACAAACACAACCTATGAGTAGACTGAGCTGCCTAAATAGGGACCCAGCCAACTGGGTAACTCAGCTCATCCTCTTTCTCAACCTAGCCCTCTCCCTTTCCTTCTCCTCTCCAAAAGAAGGTGAATTTTGATGGCCAGAAGCTGCCCAGTTAATTTAGGCCACATTGGCAAGATTCCTTTCTTTCTCTTTTTACTTTCCTCTTTTCTTTGCTTTCTTTTCCTGCCCTATCCTTCCTTCCTTTCTTCCTTCCTTCCTTCCTTCCTTCCTTCCTTCCTTCCTTCCTTCCTTCCTTCCTTCCTTCCTTCCTTCCTTCCTTCCTTCCTTTCTTTTTCTTTCTTGTCTCGTCTAAGGTTTTAGGGGAGACAAGAAAGAAAAAGAAATGCACTCTGAAGCCCATGGATTGATCAACAAAGGGTCCCTACCCAACCTCCACTCAATGGCTATAAGTGAGGTGGAATATAGACAAAAGGCTAGGACAAAAGACAGAAAGTGAAAATTTGATATGAGAAACAACATGGCAGGAGCTCAGAGGCAGAGCTTAATGCACAGTGCGGCAAAACAGGAATCTTCATGGATGAGGTGGCATGGTGGTGGGTAGAAATTGGAGAAGAAAAAATTGGGGGGGGCATGATTGTGAACTCCCTGAGCTAAGATAAGGAGGTTGGAAAGTGGGGCTTATTTGAGGATCAGTGGGGAGTTCAAATTGCCTGGAGCAGACAGAGCAATCTTTATTTTACAGAAGAGGAAACGGATGCTCAAAGAGGTTGTGGTTTGTCTGAGGTCACATGGGTGTGTTCGTCCTTCGTTGCTGAAGAAGACCATGCCATCAGAGAAATAATGACATGACTTGCACTTGACTTTGTTTTGAGTGAGGGAGGGCTGTGCAGGTCACCAGCCCCACTTCTCCTCCAGAACCATCTGAATCCAGTGAGCAGATATTCATCAGGATAACTGGAGATGACCCAGGATGAGGCAATTGGGGTTAAGTGACTTGGCCAAGGTCACACAGCTAGTGGGTGTCAAGTGTCTAAGGTGATATTTGAACCCAGGTCCTCCTGACTCCTGTACTGGTGCTCTATCTACTGCTCCACCTAACTGCCCCTGGTCATATGGGTAGGCAGGGATTCAAGTCCACTCCCTAACCCTCCTTTCACTCTCTCTTCCCTGTTTGGCCCATTTGGAATCAGAAGAGTAACAACAATGAAACTCTGGTTGGCCCATTATAGCTCCTAAGAAAGATCAGACAGAGCAAGTCTAAGGCAGAAACTTCTCTAAGGCAGAAACTTCGTGTGGTGAAAAGAACATTAAATTTGGAATCAGAGGATGTGGGGGTCTCCCCTTCATTGGGTCTCATGTCCTCCTAGGCTAAGAGACTAGATAGCCTCCAAGGTCCCTTCCAGGTCTCACTCTGTGTGCTGTAAGGGAAAACAATTTGAAGGCTGGAGACTTCTTTCTCTTTTTTTTTTTGGTTGTCATCACAATTGTATTCCTTTTCTCAGTTTCGTTTTTATTCAATAGGTATTTAATAGCACCACATTTTATGAGGCAAAGGGCTTCTTCTACAAATACAGAGTCACTGTTTTAAAATTTATAGTCTTTAGAGAGTTGCCTTGGGACTCAGAGAAATTAAGGGACTTGCCTAGGTTTATAAAGCCAGTACAATACATATTCCAAATTAGGAACCCCTGACTGCAAGTCAAGGAGACCTAAGTCTATGTACTATTTAACAGTCAGACATACTTGACTTGAAAGTCAGGGTTCTTTACTACCAAGTCAGGGGGTCCTAACATGGAATATGGATACTTCTAGGGAGGAAGAGAAGCTTGTCAAAGGGGTTCAAGAAAAATTTGGTAAATAAGCATATTATTCTATTGAAATTTAGTCTCATTTCTTACGTGCATGTGATAAATGATAGAATTTATTTCCTTTTGTACTTAATAGGAGGTTCACAGAGAGACAAGGAATGTGGTGATGGAAAAAGTTTTGGAACCCTTGCACTAAGTCACGCTGCTTCTCCTTATTTTTATACACACAAAACATCAGAGGAAAGACAAGAGAATATGTGCTATAACTGGGGGGAACAGAAAAGACCTCAAGAAGGATGGTGGCCTCTGAACTGTCATTTAAAAGATGGTACTGATTTTAAAAGGTGGAGGGAAAACATTCCAAGGCTAGAGGACAGTTTATGCAGAAGACAGAGGTTCCTTACAGCTCTGCATCCCATGAGCTGGGTTCAAATCCACTCTGTTGCTTACTAGCTTTGTGACCCTGGGTCTTTAGTGTCGTCCTCGGACCTAGGTGGCTTCTAAAGCCCCTTCCCACTCCCTCTGATCGCGAGATTTGAGGAAGGAGAGAGCAGTCAGTTGGCCATCCAGGTGAGAGGTGAGAAGGGCAGCCCTTCGGGAAGGCTCCAGCTAACGGTTCTCTTTCCCTTGATTGTGTTGGGGGATGGGCGGCTAAGACGTCCTCGAACAATGGCCATTTAACAGGCGCTGGATGGCAAGAACTCGGGAGACTCAGTCCGGGTTCTACTGCCGGGCCGGGACCATGACCGTGACCCCAAAAGTCAGACAGACCCCGCCCAACAGGGCGTCGCCCTGACTTCCCGTCGACCCGCCCCGCCGAAGGAGGCGGAACTTCCCCTCCCGGAAGTGATCCCCGAGCATCAGGGGAACTGGGACCCCTCTGTCTGTGTGTCAGGGAAACCCTTCCGGGCGTGGGGGAGGACTGGCCAGGCTAGGGCAGGGCCAGCGGAGCCAGGACGGAGCTGAGGAAGGTGGGCTCGGCCCAGAGCGATTGACCCTAGAGCCGCCAAGCAGCCGCGGCCGGCCCCCTCCCCCACCCCCTTCCCCTGCCCGCCCCCTCCCTCCCTCCTTCCCTGCCTTCCTCTGTCTCTTTCTCACCCTGCCCCTCCGCCAACGACCGGGCAGACGCCTGCCGGACCTGATCGGACCCAACTGCTAAGGAGGCGGCGGCGGCGGCGCTGACGGGGCGGACAAGGAGCGAGTACCCCGGGGTAAGTGACTGCGGCCCTTCACGATCCTCCTCCCCCATACCCCTCTCGGCAGGCCCTGGGGGGAGCGGGGGCGGGCGCGGGCAGGGTCCCGGGGAGAGGGGGAGGGGGAGGCGGCCTAACCCGGGTCCTTCTCCCCCCTCGCAGGCCGGGGCCGGACGGGAGGAGCCAGCCAGCGAGCCAGCAGCCAGCCCCGTCCCTCCAGCCTTGTCAGCCTCGGAGGGGGCGGCGGGAAAGGAAGGCTGGGCGCCCGGCCGGCGGCAATCCCGCGGCGGCGGCAGGAAGCCGACCCGGGCTCGGGCCCCTTTGTGTGGAGGCGGCAGCAGTGACCGTGACCATGCCCATGCCCCCCCCAGCAGCAGCTGAGTGAGCCCCCCTGCTGCTTCTCCGGCTCCCCGCCCCCACCCGCAGCCCTCGCTTTCAGGAGTGAGGACCACTGGGCTCCTCCCCCCTCCTCCTTCTTCTCCTCCCCCTTCCCCTCCCCCCAGTACCCACCCACCCTCTCCCTTGCGTCCCGACCCGTCCCGTCCCGTCTAACCGCCGCTCCTAGGAAGGGCATTTCCAACCCCCTCCTCCCCCGCCCCCCCCGGCAGGCAGCCAGCCGCACCCACCCCCACCCCTCCTGCTCCTCCTCCTCCTCCTCCTCCTTGCTCAGTCTGCCGCTCCTGCCCTGCCTTTCGCTCTCTTTCCCCCTGCTGGGCTGCCGCCGCCTGTCTTGAACTTCCTCATCTTCCTCTGCTACGCTAGGCCCTCTGCCTCTCAAACCCCAACTTGAGTTGGCAGATTTCCGCCCACCGCCCCCACGGCCTCCATAGCTGGTGGAGCCCCTTTTTTATGCTGCTGAGAGGGAGCTGGTGAAGGGAAGACTGATGAGGGAATACAAGGTGGTGGTGTTAGGGAGCGGAGGGGTGGGTAAGTCTGCCCTGACTGTGCAGTTTGTCACGGGCACCTTCATTGAGAAATATGACCCCACCATTGAGGATTTTTACCGCAAGGAGATCGAAGTGGACTCTTCTCCCTCTGTACTGGAAATCCTGGACACCGCAGGGACTGAGCAGTTTGCTTCCATGAGAGATCTCTACATCAAAAACGGCCAAGGTTTCATCCTAGTTTATAGCCTGGTTAACCAGCAGTCTTTCCAGGTAATAATGATGACAACAATGGCCCACATTTCCTTAGGGCTCAGAGGTTTACTCAGGGCCTTCTCCAAGACTTACCTGGTGAGGCGGGTAGAGCAGGTGTTGATTATCTTGATTTTACAGAGAAGGAAACTGAAGATCATAGAGGTGAGATGACTTGTCCACGGTCACACAGCCAGTAAGTGTCTGGAGTGGGATCTCGTCCATGTCTCCTAACTCCAAAGCTAGCATTCTTTCCACTAGCCCAAGGTGCTCTTGAGTTGGATTTAAGTGGAATGTATTGATTGGAACACTATTCTGATGCCTGCTTTTTATTTTTGAAAGGTCGACTTTGGAAACTCTTGAGATTCCGGCTTGCCTAGGGAACTGCTCTCCATATTCTCTTTTTGTATACTATAAAAGTTAAAAAGTTGCCCAGACAAGTTTTGCATAGTTTCTGGAAGAGCAAATAGAAATAAGAGGTAGACTAGTTTGGGTATGATTTTGCACCAAAGATCAGAGGGAAACAGCACCTTCTGAAATCCCTTGTAATTTTATTGAGTAAGTATTTGGGGGTTTGGCAAACCTGAGATTTTAGAAAGGTAATGGTACTTAGAAGAAAAATGATTTTTGAATCCATTACTAATTGTGCAAGCAAACCTTTGAATTTTCTATTCTCTATGACCACTTACATCTCAAATCCCTGATCAAGAGGAGATCTACCCCTTGGATTAGTATAGCCCCTACCCAGGCTCCAGGCCTTTTTCTTGCTTGATTTCTTATCCAGAAGTTGCATGAATCTGTTGTGTAGGAAAACTCTTGGGGGTGGGAGGGTGTGAATGAAAGTGCAGTAGCAGAGCAGAGAAAATTAACAATCAAAAAGATGAGCAGATTGAAAGTGCTTTTGATAACAAATGGACTTTAGTGGTGGGAATTAAATAGGTTTGGAAAATACTGGACATAATGCAGATTTCTTGCCTTGACTTTAGTTGAGACGCTGGGCTAGGTATAGACCATTTTCTTTGGTAAGCCCCTCCTATCACTACTGGAAGGACTGACTGGGACTTATTATTTTAGAAGATCTATATAAACGTAACTATTATGTGAAAAATGCAGAATAGTGATATTGACCTGCATTGACATAAGAGATGGAATTGGTTTTTTTCTGTATTTAAAGTATTGAATTAATGCTGTTTATTCAAGGGACATTAAGTGCTTTATCCCAGAGAAATTTGCTTATTTCCTTTTTATTAGCATAGTAATATCTGGTTGAACTTTTCCAATGATAGCAGCTTTATAAAATGTGATTTACTTTTTGTCTTAGAGAAATTAAGTATTCGTGATAGGCCAATCCTTATTCAGTAAGTAATTGAATCAGATCTGTTGTAATCAAAACTCCAATATCAGATGCATTATTTTCAAAGGGTACCAAAGGTGCCATTCAAATGTACTTTCTGGGGGGGGTGGTGATGGAAACCTTCAAAATATAGTTATTCGTTTTCTGAGTTTCTTGAGGTTGGGAATTTTTATTTCCAGCATCTCCATTTGCTTTTCAGCCTACTAGATTATAAGCTTCTAGAGGCAGGAGACCATACCTTGTACGTAGCAGGTGCTTAATAAATATTTGAATGAAAAAATAGTGGAGAATTGCCCCATCATTTTAATATTTATTGCATGTACTGTGTAAAGGACAAATCTATATTCTTCCCATTCTCATTGGTGTGGGTAAAAAAAGCTCACCATGGGAAAAAAATCATTCAGTCTATAATGTTATAAAAATTATATTACACATTTCCCTGCTCACACTTTTGAAATCTTGATATTCTTTCATATTGACCCCATTTTTAACCTGATTCCCAGTCAAGGGAATGATTCTCAGTCAAGGGAAATTTTCTTTTAAAGTTACAACTTTTTGAATTATGGACAGTCAGGGCCTTTGGAATGTTCAGATTAAGGCTTGCCTTAACCACACTCCTCCCTTCCCCAAAAGGATGGTTTGGGGGACTTCTCTAAGATATTTTAAGATGTTTGCTTTTCCTGGGATAAAGGAATGCATGCAGTAGACTTTTTAAAATGGAACATATTTAGGTGTGTTAATTTGGGTTTGGTATATCTAGAAGCCCAAAGTAAAAGTGTTCTTGTTTCTACTTTAAACATTTTCTCCCAGGCACTCTGACTAAATGTTTAGGAGTGGAGTGTATGGGGCCTACAAGCCTGAACTGGGATAACAGGTGTTGCAAGGAATGATGGCAGCAGACAGATTGAGGGAAGATAGGCAACTTCTCCCTGTGTACATAAATGAAATGTCTGGAGAACTTGTTTTTAATCAGTGCAGTCTGGGAAAGAATGATTATAAAGTTCCGAAATTGAGGCGTTGCTCCTGAGTGTTCCTATTTAAGAATGAAATGTTTTTCAAGCTCTTTCTTATGGCTCTGGTTTTTTACTTGACTTCATAACTTCCCTGGTGAGTGACACTCAGTAGTACCTCAAACCAGTCATTTCACAATCACCTGGGGTTCAACCATATAAGATTTTGTGTGGCTAATGCTGCTTTTTGTGGCAACGTGACTAACTACTTTGATTATTTAAATAGGATATCAAGCCGATGAGGGACCAGATTGTCAGGGTGAAGAGATATGAAAAAGTCCCACTCATCCTAGTGGGGAATAAAGTGGATCTGGAATCAGAAAGGGAGGTTTTGACTGCAGAAGGAAGAGCTTTGGCTCAGGAGTGGGGCTGCCCATTCATGGAGACATCAGCCAAAAGTAAAACAATGGTGGATGAACTGTTTGCAGAAATCGTCAGGCAAATGAACTATGCATCTCTGCCTGAGAAACAAGATCAGTGTTGTACAACTTGCATCATCCAGTGAAGAAGCTAACCTCATTCATGGCCATACAGAGCAGGTTAGTTAACGCTTTCTCTTTTGACCCACGTAAGTATAGTATTCCTTGACCACATGTAGCCAAGCCAACTAGAACACTGAGTATTGCTATGTAGAGGTTACAGAGAAGGGGCTGGCCTGCTTTTGGAGAGATGGAGTTTCCTCATCTGGGAATTTCATATGTTAATGAAGTCCATGACCTTATCCACTATCCTACCTTATAACATCTTTTATTTTTCAAGGAATACCGTTTTTTCAAGATGTGCTTCCATTTGCCCCTACTTCCTACATCGCTCAGGTAGTGCATCAGACCAACCGTTTCACAATAACATGGGGTCATTTGTAAAATGATTGGTAAAATATGCCATGTGAGTTGAAATAGGCTATTATATCCTTGACTTATCCAAACTACACAGGCCAATCTTCCTTTTTTTTTTTTTTTAATATAATTCCAGAAGAAGAGATGTGTATATTTTTCAGATTTTAATATTCCATGCTCTGGAGAAAGATAAGTAAATAGATTTCAATTACAGCATAAGTGCTTATGATTTAATAGGGTACTTATGTAATCAAATTCATCTGTATCTCCTACTTGAAGAATAAGCAATCTAATCTTTTATAATAATAATGATTGGGTACCACCAAGTACCTCATCTTCAAATAGGAATATACATGTTAGAGTATAAATGAGTATATGTATCCACTTGTAGTCTAGCCAAACAATTATTTGGCAGCAGCTGGAACCTTCTCAGGCACTGAAGATGTCTTTGTTCAGGGCTTAGTAAACAGCAAAGTAAATAATTTAAAGTTACAACAGAGTTACAATAATTTGGAGTTAGAAAGTAAACAGCTCAGAGTCCTTTTTGAAAGTGAGCTCTTAAAAGTGAATTTAATAGATAGCAGCATCCAACCAAGACCTTTTCAGTCTTCTCTTTAGTGTTTCAATCACCCTGAATGTTTTCTCTAGACTCGGGCAGGTCCCAGCCACCAAATTGGCACCATGCTAGATTGATGGTAGCTAGGCACATATTCTCACCTGGATGTTAACATATAGATGATGGAAATCTGGGGTGCTTAACCCTACAGGCTGGCATGCAGCTAAAAGGAGCCTTATTATTGATCCCTTTGAAGCAGTGACTTGACAATGACCCCCCAAATCTCCAAAGCCGTATTACAGTTTGCAGCATGTTTCTGATAGTGGCTATGGTTGTAATCAGAGGACAAACTTCATATGTGCTCCCCCTACAAAGGACTGTCAGGCCATAAATCATCCTCACAGCTACAGACCTCCATACAGATCACAGTGGCAACCAAGTTGCTTCATCTTTGGACGGGAAGACTGATAGCAGTATCATTTATGAAGTACTCTCATAAGGCCGGGTTTTTCACATAATAAGTAATGAAAACCCATTTATACTCTCTTAATTTCTTAAGTTGGATCCAAGATCTTGTTGGGTGTGCATCACACTCAAAAGGACAGTACAACAGGCATGTGTAGAGGCAGTGGGTTGCCATGTCCTTGCTCCCCAGTAAGCCAGCTTCAAGTTTAGACAGGCACTGTAGTCATAGGTGAGCAAACCTTTACCTTCATATTATGGTCTCCAGCTGACCCTGGACTAACTGTAGCAGATGACTTAAATATCCAGGTTTCTCTTTAGTTTCTTTTTATTATAAGATCATAGATTTAGAGCTAGAAAGGACTTCAGAGGCCATCTGATCCCACCTCCTCATTTTACAGAGGAGGAAACTGAAGGGAAATGACATGTCCAAAAAAGTCACTCAGGTAGACAGAGATTTAGAGCCAGGGCCAGTTACACCAAGTCAGACCTTCTCCACTACACCATATATAGATTTATCAGCTTTGTAAAGGAATACAGAAACAATTTACCAACTCCTACAAACAAATATTTTCCCAGTCTGCCTTATCCCATTAAATGTGCCCTGGTTAGGAATAGGTGTGAAATTTATCTCCTCCAGTATAGTTTTCATCATCCTAGGTAAGTTTAATAAGTGGATAATTTCCAAGGTGATTATTCATATTAAAAATTGCTTGAGAGTTTGTTTTTATTTCTATAAATATTTGTATGATCTAAGAGTTGTTCAGACCGTAATGTAGTTACAGTTGTCTAAGGTACCAAGGGACTTATTTGGCAAAAACCAATCAGCTCCTCAGTGGCAGATCTTGACCTAGAAATTGGGTCTTATTGATTTTGTTTAATATGTGAGTTTTAGGATTGTTGCTTTAGAGCTGGAAAGGACCTTGAAGTCCATCTAAGCCAAATCCTTCATTTTACAGAGAGAGAAAAGGAAGTGTGGAAAGGGGAAGCAATTTTGCCCATGGTTGGTTACATAGGTAGTAAGTGATCCAAGTGTGATTGGAACCTGGGTCCTCTCATTTTAGATCCAGTGTTCTTTCTATTACAGTCTTTAACCATTTATTGCCTTTTCTGGGAATAAGTATGTCTCTTTTTTCATTGTTATTCTTTAGATAGTGATCCATATGGATCGTGTGCAAAACTGCATAAAACATAGACTTAGAAAAATACATAGATATCAGTAAATGTGATCATTACCCCAAATCACTTATTTGATTAGTAGCAATTGCCTACTTAGCCTGTGATTTTGGAATACCCAAAGGAAGAAGTAGGTCTTGAAATACTGAGTGAGGTGAGATATAGGAAATACTGAGGGAAGAGCCTATGAGCACATACTTCCAAACCAACGCACTTTGTGCCTCTTTGTAGATAGATTCAACTGATGCACATGGTAAAGGAAGATCAAGCTGTCTAGGGACATGGGATGCATATGTTTGTTTCTCCTGTATCTGCTACGTAATTGATGTATTTTGAGACATATGGCGTCAGTTATGGGACTTGAAAGTGTCAAATTCATTACAGAAGAAGAAAGGTCAAACTTTGTTATGTGGAAGTGATAGAAAACCTTTAGTAGGTTTAGGGGAAGAGCTTATTGAATTTATATAGGTACCCCAGATTGGGAGAAGTCTGCAAGGCTTAGGATCACCCCCTTATAATTTATTGGTTCCCATACTAATTGAGATGGAAATTTCATTAATGCTCTAAGAACTGCTCCTGATAACTCCCCCTTTTTATTTTTTAGCGCCTTTTTAATTGGCTTCATCTGTATTTTGCCCAAGAGACTGTTTTTATAAGACACTCAACAGCTTTTTGTCTGCTTTGGGGAACTATATACGTGGCTCCTAGAACTGTTGACTCTCCCACCACTTTCCTGGACTGGCCAACTTATTGGGCAGGACAGTGTTTGCTTTTCTGAGCATATATGTAGAATTAGAGCCAAATTCAGCAATGCCTGCATATCTTGTCTCCATGCCAGCTTGAGGCAGCCTAGTATCCCATAGAGCAGGGGTTCTTAATCATTTTTGTGACCTGGGTGTTCTTTGGCAGGCTGGTGAAACCTATAGCCAGCCTAATGCTTCAGTGCCTACGTTCAAAGATTGAAGGCAATGCTCAATTTCAGTTAAGGTTATTGAATATTGGGGTGCTATCTTTTTTTTTCCCCATCCAATTTCATAGACCCCTCTGAAAATTTATCAAAGGGCCTCCTTGGGAATCGATGAAACTCTTGCCATAGACCCTGTAACAATGCGTCTAGAAACCTAGGTCAGTGTCACAGTTTCTCAGTACCAACAGATCTTGGTTTTTTAATATATTTGGATTCTCTAAGCTTTTGTTTAACCACGTTATGTCTTCCATCAGTGTGGATAATTGACAGTTGGCTGTGCTGACATACTATTGTTTGTTGAGGAGGATACATGTTTGGTTATAATTATGTGAACTAAAGATGTGCTGATAAGACTATAGTGGAGTTTGCTTCCTTGTCCCTCACTGCCTCCCTCCACCACACTCTATGCCAGAATATTGGTCTATTCAGGTATTCTGCAGTCATTCCTCAGAGGGGGAAAAATGTAGCAAATTAAGCCTTGAAAAATCAGTTTGGCCTTATAAATGAATAACTTCTAATCTTCTTAGCAGGTATTTTTAATTTGAAGAATCCCTGACTTGGTTCATATGGGCATTATTATTCCTCCCATCTCCCACTAATAAGCATTGCAGTCTCTCTAATCCTGTGTCAATTATGTCCATGTTTTCCCCAAAATTCATGTATCTACCCAATGTACTGGAAACTCTTCTGATTCCTTCAAGATCTGGTGGCAAGTACTACACTAGGTAACTCTCTACCTCATTTTCTCATTCTTGCCACCTATCTGTCCTCACGACCTTTTCCAAGGTGAGACCACACATGTCCCCCACACCTTTTTCTACTTCTCACACACAAGTCATTTTTGGTAATATGCTCCCTCCTGGAATGTATATTGATTTGTCTCATTGCTTTTTGAATTACTTATCTTGGGTTTTTGGCCCCTAGGATTATTGGACACATAAACCGCATTTTAAAAGATTCCATTTCCTAGACTGGTTTAGCATTAAAGTAGTGTAAAAAATTTTTTAAGGGGGTAGGTGTGGAGTAGAAAAGACCTATTCCAACTGGAATAAACTAGTGAGAATCCCAAACACCAGGAATCAAGCTGATGGAGTTGGGGGTCTTTTCACTATCTCTCAGGTCTGTTACTTGTCATTCTGGTTTTTTTCTAAGTGAGGAACAAACCCTTTATTCAAGACTACCTAGGGCAACCAAGCATCAGCAATGATAATAACAAAGCCTGTTGAATGATGCAGTGGTCTGTAGAGTGATTCTCTATTTTTTCATCCTAGTTCATCTAGCATACTATTTCTAAATATAATGGAACTTACTGGCATTCTCAAGTTATTTTCAGTAGCTAATAAAACATAGGAACAGAATTGTTTCTATTTTTTTCCAGCTTTTAATTAGACATGTTATTCTGGAGATTTCTTAAATGTGTGTTGTGGGGGTCTGGTGGGGGGGATTAGTCAGACGTAAGTTGCATTTTGCACTGGCAATGCTGACATGTTAATAGCCAAGTTTATTATTAGTTACATCAGCTGTTACTGAGCCAAGCTGGAATTCTGTTGACAGAAGATCTCTTTTGGTTAAATATCTTATTCTCACTCCCCAGCCTTAATTTGCATATAGTCTTGAAACTTAAGTGGGGGAGGTTCACATTAAAAACATATACTTGCCATCTCATTATTCACTGTGAACAAAAGTTAAGAGGCCAGTGATAGGTGTGGAGGAAGTTTAAGTGACAATTATATACTTTTAAAGTCTATAGAAGAATCTACCTTGAAGGGGAAAGAGTAGAGGTCTTTCTTGACTCCCCTAGTTGTCCAAACCCCCACCCCAGCCTACCTTAGATACTTAACAAGTGCTTATTGAATCCAGTGCTTTCTTTTAGTGGGTAGGTACCTGAGTATATGCATCTATTGTGATAGCTCATCTCTTGTTCTGTCTGTTCCTTATTTATATAATCTGGACTTTAGAGACTGGAGGGACCTTCAAGGTCATCTAGTCCGACTTACCCTCCCCATTTTACAGCTATAGGAACTGAGCCCTAGAGAGATTAAGTAACTTGCCCAACGTCACACAATTAGGAAGCAGTAGCACTTGAATTTGAACCCCAGATTTCGGACTCCAAATCCAAAGCTCTTTCCACTGTGCTACTATTTAATTGCTTCCTTTTCACCTTAAATTTAGGCCTTGTTATAGAATGAAATACATTTGTACTCTTCCGTTTTACTCCATTACCTCCCTAGCTTAGAGCTATCAATAGAATAAACAAAAACTGATTCCCACCATTGGAGTGGTGCCGAGGAAGTGTTCCTGACCTCTATTACAGGAAAAGTTCTCCTGATGGAATTGCTTCTCAATAGGATTCCAAAAATCTAGGAAAATTGTGTCAACTGTTGGAGAAATGCATTCTACCACAATCCAACATCTTTGCTCATTCTCAGGCTTAGAAAGAGCCAATACAGAACAAATCATTTAGAATTGACTGAGCAGAGGCAGACTCCGTGATTGGCCAGCAACATAACTAAGAAGAACCAATGTTTGTGTTGTGATTGGGGCTGTTGATTGATTATGTGATTTGAGATTTCTTTGTAAATAAATGGAGTCTTTTAGTCTGCCTAAATTCATGTTCACATGTTCATTCTATGTTCACATAGAATCCCTGAATTTTAAGACCAGAAGGTGCTTTTAGAGACAATTCTGTCTCTTCATTCTACAGATGAGGAGGCCCTGAGTCATTAAAGGAGTTATACAGGGTCTAAGGACCTCAGAGGCCCTGGAGTCCAACCCCCCTCCTCATTTTAAAGATAAAGAAACAGACTCAGGGAAAGTAAAATAACTTGCCTAAGGTCATTGAAGGAGTAAGCTACAGAGACAGGATTTGAACCCAGGGCCTTTGACTCTGGAGTTGGCATTCTTGCCCCCTGTACTGTAATGCAGACAGCTGGTTAGCAGCAGACCTAGGCCTGGAGCCCAAGGGTTCTGGCTGTGGCTAATATATGCTTTGCACACTATCCTGTTAGCTCAGTAGTAGGGTTTTTGTTAGCAAAACTAAATATTTAAGCTTTGGGGTGGAGATATGTGAAATAAAGGTGTGCTTGGTGGCATGGTGGAAACTTGAGAGTCGAGGACAAGGATGACTTATGTTGTATCTTGGACACAGCAAGTGGTATCTATGCAGCGTGATTCCAGATGTGGACTGAATGGAAACTGAGAGTTTCTTTAAGCCTTGCTATACACCTATGCCGCCAAAACTTCTGGGATACTTTGAAAATGAATGAGAATGTTAGTGTAATGGAAATTTTGCTGTCATGGTGTGCAGCAATAACATTTACCTTTCTTATTCGGTGAAATTCAAATTTGACACAAGAGACTCTGTTGGGCTTTTTTGCTTTGTATAAACTTTTGCTCCAGGATTTATTACTGTAAAGAATTAAAATTCATTACCGACTTGCCAAGTTGCCTGGGTGAATACTTTCTGTATGTTGAAGGAGTCATAATACTAGTACTGTTTTAGGACTGACATGAAGATTTATCTCTGTTTCCAGATTTAACTGGAAGATTTTTCTACCCTGCAGATTCTTAGTGGGACCATATGGTCTGATGAGAATATTTGGGGTTCATGGAGTAGTAAATAAGTCAGTTTAACCTCATTGGTGTATTATCTTTAGTGATGTGGGTAATTAAGTGGCATGTATTCTAGTTGTTTGTCTTAGAGGAAAAAAATTATAACTACTTTTTTGAATTTGGGCTTAGAGAATACATGAAATGTAAGATAATTCCCCATTACAGTGCCTTGCACATAGTAGGCTTGAATTGAGTTATAAGAAGTTTTTAGCTTTGAGGAGACATGATGCTTTTGGAAATTCCAAAGAGATATTTGTGGTTGATTATGTGGACAGCCTAGCAGCAGACTCCGTGTCCAGCATCTAAGGACCCGCCTAGCTAAATTTGGAGAGTAATCTCATCATGAGGTTGGCTGTGGGGGGTGGGGGGAAGATGCATTTTCAGTTCCAGCAGCTCTAGAAAACCATCTCCTGAGGCTTAGGCAGAGATCCAAATCTGGTCAAACCATAGGTTCCTCTCTCCTCTCACCCCCCAGTTCTTTTGGTCCCCAATGACCATAATTAATATGGAAAATGTCTTTCAGAGTGATTGCTGAACTTCTTTTTTCCTTTAACTTTTTTTCTGAAGTCTTCTGACAGGTGACTTTTGAGTTAGGATCTTCAAGGCTTTCCCTTGTGTGTCCCAAGTACTCGCTGATTGAAGGTTTTATCTGCTTCAGTATAGAATGAGTGCTCTCTGGATTGATTTTCATATAGTTCTACAAATACTGTATTTTTAGCATTAAATGGTTACTTGTGTAATATTCAAGTATAGGTAGTGGTTTCTTTTACAAAGTAAATGAGAAAAAAGTGGCATAAAACTTACAGTGGGGATCTGCAGTTTCATTGGAATGGGTACTTTCCCAAACCAGGCAGATCATTATCCCTCCCTGCCTTAGTCTTAGTGAGCTGCTGTGGTTAAAAAAAAAAATCACCACTTGGTAGCCAGGGTGATAGGGAGGAGCTGTCAGGCAATAAGTATTTATTAGATACCTACTCTGTGTCAAAGCACCCAGTCTGCCAGTACTAAGCACTGGGGAAACAAAGGCAAAAACATGGCCCCTGATCTCAAGGTGCTCACATTCTTAGGGGAAAGATAACATGAATAACCAGACAGATACAAGATATGTGTAGAATAGTTGGGAGGTAGATAAGGCTACTCAACATTTAGCCATGGGGAGCCTCTGGCAAATGAATACTTCATCATTGTGCTATCTGGTAAGACTTGACAGAGCTTGTATTTCAATAGCATGGCCTTCAGAACGCAGGGTTCCAGTGCACCCACTAGGGTATAGTTTTAGGGGAAGAGAGAGAGAGTTAAATAACTTGACTGACATCTGCTCAATGGGAAAGATGTGGCAGGGGCATCAATAATCATAGCCTGGTAGATTTAGAGCTAGAAGAGACAATAGAGATTATCATACCTAACTTTTAAATTGTACAGATAAGGAGACTGGGGCCCTGAGAGTCTAACTTGCCCAAGGTCACACATGGAATCACTAATTTAGAGCTGAAAGAGACCTTTGAGTCCATTCAGTTTTACTCATTTTATAGAGTAGGAAACCTTGATCACGGTCACACATAGGATCATGGATTTTAGAGGCAGAGGCCATTGAATTCCACCCTCTCATACAGATGAGGAAACTGAGGTCAAGAGAGATGAAGTGAGTTGCCCTGGGTTACAAAGAGTCTTAGGATGTGAACCTCAGTCTTCCTGGCTCCAAGGCTCATGCCCTATCTCCTCTGCTTTTCACACCTCCTATCATTTGATGATAATCTTCTTGCCCAGTGGGTAGATGTTATTTTATCAAAAGAATGACTTCTATTACACTTGATCTGTAATTATATTGACTGGTTTGAGAATGCAGATTCATATGGGGGAAAGAGTATAATTGTACTATCTGTGACTCTAATGGCTTTAGTGATTATTGAAATGACTCAAATATGCTCTCTGTAGTCTGGTACTTGTAGAGTTTCTCCCAGACATCCTTTGTCATAAGCAAAATCACCATATGGACTTCCATACGCTTAAAACTTGAAAATGGGAAACTTAACATTTTCCTGAAAGCATTCCTTTTCCGTTTTGGAAGTCCTCCTGCAATGGTTCCACTCCATGGTATGACACCCTGAGTTCTCTAAGACTGCTAGTGGTGTGGAAGCCCTGGCAGGTCCTACTGAGTTGGAAAGGCTTAAACGACTGGCCTGGCGTCAGACTGTCTATCCATAGAAGACCAGACCAGCTAAATCTGCCAGGTAATTTATTTATTTGGTTTGACTTGGCCACTCATTAAACCGTTGACCAAAGACGTGGCGGGGAGGAGGTTCTAGCTGTAATGGTGGAGGAGGCAGTACCTACATGGCTTAAATCGGGACTCCTTGAAATGTTATAATATGCCCAAAGTCCTAAAATGAAGGTGGTTTTCATTTATGCTTTGTGTATGCCATGGGGGTAGCAGCTGGAAAAGTGTGATATCCAGTGATGTTATAAATACCCGAGCAGAAGGCAGAGGGAAGGAAATTCCAGCAGCTGTGAAGTTGGAGTCTGGGGGATCCCAGAACATAGAAAAAAAAATCAGTTTGGGGTTTGTTTGGTATTTTGTTTGTTTTTGCCTTTCTTTGTATCCCTGGTGCTTAGCATTGTGCCTGACACATAGTAAGTAATAAATGCTTGTTGACTGACTGGGGGGAAGGGTGAGAGAGGGATACTTGAGATATGGGAAAGTGAATTACCAAGTGGGAACTATAATTCTCAACTTACCAAAAGTCCAGCCGCTTATCCCCTTTATCACGAAAAGTTGTGAGCTCATTCCATTGGAAATTTTTCCCATGGGAACAGATCTCCAAGTTTTATAATGGGTGTTATTAAAAAATTAGATTTGCTCTTTTGAAATTTATGTTAGAGACAACTTGCAATGTTGTATCCTTTTGATAAAGTTACGCCTTTGTTCAAAAGTAAATGTTACAGCCAGCATAGTAGGATCTTGACTTTCTAAGCATTACATTATTACATATTGGTATGCAGTAAATATGACCTTGATGGGCATTAAATTTCCACTCACAGATTTGTTATTGGCCATTTTAGAATAGTCTTGCCCAGAGCTGGCATTAATGAATCATGGAAAATGGTGCTCATTCAAATAGTAATCCTTGCCATAGTCCTGATATTTTTCTACTTTCCATTTATATTTCCCCCCTTGTTCTATACTTATTCATGTACGTACTCTTCTGTGCAGTTTGGCATTGATAGAGAATTCTAGCTAACTAGGCGGCTATAATAGTCCCTCCCACCTCTCAAGTTCTATGATTCTGCGGACATCCACAGAACTGGCAAGGTTCAATACAGTCATCTTGGAATTCACAGAAGTGAAGCAACGTATTTCTCATATTTTTATTAGTGGTTTTCTCTACATTGCAAATAAAACTAAAATAAAATCCTGGAGTTTTAGGTTTGGGAAAGAACTAAGAGCTCACCTGATCCAGAGGTTCTTCACCCTTTTTTGTTGTGTTCTGTGCCCCTCTGGCAGTCCGGTGAGGCCTATGCTCCCTTTTCAGAATAACATTTTTAGATGTGTAAAATATATAAGATTACAAATGAAACTACTTATGCTGAAATACAGTAATCAAAAAATGTTTAAATGTATAAAAACCTCTCATCTAATCTAATTTACACTGCCCTTTTGCAGATGGGCAAATTGAAACCCAGAGAAATATCTTGCTACCAGGGTTACACATAGATCTAATGGGAGAGAGGGGATTAGAGCCAGTGTCCTATTTCCTAAACCTATTGAGAATAATGGGATGGATGTTCTCTGTACTCAAAGTATGTTTAGGCTGATTGATGTCAGAAAACCTAATTCATTATAACACCTTTTTACCTAAGATTTCAGGTTTCTATTGCTTTTATGAAACCTTTGCCGTTAGCAGTTAGCAGTGTTTTTACTCTAAAATCTAAGCCTTTTCTCCCTTGTGTACAAAATTAGAAAACTTTGTCTTTTTGTTGTTTTTATGAAAGTTTTCTAAGAAGGCACATTTAGTAATTTGGGCTAAAAATTTTAAATTTTTTTCCAATAGCAAATAAAAAAGATATTAGAATACATTGCACTGTTGTGAAAAATGCATTTCAGATCATCTGTCTTAGAGAAAACACCCTTTAGCACTTAATGCACACAGCATAGTACATGATTGTTTACTATTAGGTATTGTGTAGTTCATTTTCTGGAGGTGCTTTTCACCCTAGAACTTCAAGCTGGAACTGAGCTTGGAAACTCTCTAATCCAGTTCTCTCATTTTCTACCCTGTGGTTCTAGCATCGATTTCCCACTAGTCATGCCACCGTAGATAAGTCACTTTTCCACTCTGGGCCTCAGAAGGGTTTCACTCTGTGTCGTCTCATGTTCCTTCCAGCCCTACCAGTTGGTGATTCTCTGTCAGTCTTGCTGTCTGACCCTACCCTTTTTGTGCTATTTAAATGATAAGATCCTGGTGAGGCAGTGAGTGAAGCTTTTATTTTGCAATTGGCCCTAGACAGGCTCTGGTTTAGCAATGGATTTACAGTACTTTCTTGTTGAATGGAATTATGTGTTCCAGAACTGAACATGTGTTTTCTTAGCTTGCAAATTCTCCAAAACATTCAATTTTGAAAGCATCATGCTTTTCAAAACAAAAAGCTGATAAGTATGCATATAGTGCTAATAATTTTCAAGGCACCCAATAAAATACCAAGTAGGAGTGATATTTGTCCATTGGGATCTGCTGTTAGCAGGGATGTTTAAACCTAGAAGGACTTTTCAAAATATACAACAGGAAATATACCATTATCGTGTATTGAGGGCAGAGTTTCTTTTGAATGACATTATCTTGTTTGCATGTCTCTTTAAAATGACTTTTTCACCTTTGTGAGTAGCAAACATAGTGAGTTCTTCCTTCTGTCTCTCTTGTATGTGGGTATATGGGCATAAGCTATCACTGCTACATGTATTATTTTGGAAAGAGAAAAAAATATCCAGTGAAAGAGTCTTGATGTTGAAAATATGTATATTCCCATATTTCCTATGTTTGCACTAACCTTTTTGTCTTTATTGCAGATAAAACTCAGAGGGAATTTGCACAGATGCTGCTTTGGACAACTTGACAGCCTGGGTTGCAGAACTGAGCCTTGGTAAACCTGTCTCGATAACAGCATGTTGCCATACACCTAATTAAGTGCATAAGGTCCACAGCCTTCAAGATCCATAGACCTTAACCAAGAATGCTTAGCACGTTTACCATAAGTTAAAATAGATTCTTTATCAATCAGTCCTTTTGTAGCTTTCTAAGTTCTTATTAATGGTTAATATGCAAGGGTTCATTTTTAATATTTTAATTGATTTCTTTAATCAATTTCTGAACTTGTATTTATTAAATACTTAAACTCAGTATTACCTACTCAATGCCTTTTAAAAGTTTTAATGGAGAATAAATTGAGCCTTAAACAAGTGGTTACTTCTGTATATTACCTCGCTCCAGTGCTTCAATCTATTTGCGAAAATATTTGTTTCCTGAAATGGTTGGTCGATATTTTGAGACTTTATGTTTACGTGTGACAGTGTTGTAAGAAACTAAAGATCCTATCTTACCTGTATGAATATAACATCCCTTTTCTCATCTGATACAGCCCCGTGATAGGGTGCTGTAATTGACACATTCAGAAGGTGGAAATAGCAATTTGAAGTTGACTGTAATATTTAGTTGAAGGGGTTTTCATGATTTTTTTTAAATGTCATTTGCAACATTGAGTTGCAGCTGAAGCATTTTCCCTTCTGTGAAGTTCTAAATTTAGTTATGACCTACTTTTAACAATGCCTTTGAAAAGGGATATTGTATTCTAGGTAAATGAATTTCATATACCTGCACTCAAATATCTCAGCTTTGCCTGGCAGGTTAGTAATTTACATCTAGTCAGTTTCTGCACATGTAAAGTGAATGCAAATAAAATGATTTTACATTTTATAGTTAATATTTGTCTTTCTGAACAATGTTTTAAAGCAATATTTGTTAACATTTTCTTGCACTGTCACAATTGCTTTTTTTTGTTATTTCCCAGCAAACAGGTTAGCAACAGAGACAAAAATCAGTGTAAGGTAAGGGAGGGGATAGCACCCATTTTTTTCCAGTGCTCTGAATTGCAAATGCGCTCTGAACAGCCATTGACTTCCCTGTTGTTTACCTGATCAACACATTTTGTCTGAATACTTGAACATTTTAACAGTAACACAGGTATTAAAACAGAAAAAAAAATGTATAAAGAATAAATGATGCTTTTTCTTCCGTTTTAACATGTGTACAAGCGAGCTTTTTCTAGCAGTGGTTTAAAGTTTTGTAAGTTTTTCAATATTTTGCTTTATCTTCAGTTTTAGTTTTGTGTGTGCCTGTGTGTGTGGGCGTGTGCAAGTATGTTTTGCAGAAGTGATAAACTGCAGCTCACCTACTGCACCAAAGTTGTAGACCTTAGGGGCCCAGCTTTAGTCATTTGAACATGCTTCTAATGAAAAGAAAACCAAAAGGACTCTTTTGACTTGTAATAGCTAAAGACTGTTGGCCAAGAAAGCTCTAGTATATGCAGTGATGGTTATGGGAGGTGGGGCAATTGAGTATTTCATTGTGTGCGATATTCAAGTACATCAGCAGGTATCACCAGGGCCTAGTACAATGCCATCAGTGGTCTTTGTGACCAATTTTTCTGGAACAAAAATTCTGATTGAACTGTTTGATTCTCCATGGTGGCGGACTATAGTTCCCCGTGAAATTTGCTAAAGTTAAACCTCCTAGTCTTAGATATATAATTTTATGGTGAGAACAGAGGACTAGGGATGATTGGAATACTTTTCCCTATTTATAAACTGCTTGAAACCTGATCATTTCGGTTTGCACTTTAATACCACACTTAAAACCAAACACTGTATTCAAAGTAGGTTAGGTGGCGGTGGTTAATCTTTGTTAGCTATACTAAATAATAGGAGATTCAAATAATTCATGAAGATTTTAGTTTTCTGAAAACTGTGGGTTCTTTCCTTTAGGTAGTTTGCTCTCTCTCTCTCTTCCCCTTCTCCCTCCCTTTCCCCTTTTCTTTCCCTACTTCTCCCTCCTCTTCTCCTTCCTCCTCCCTCTCTTACTCCTTTGCCTTTCTCCTTTTCCTCCTTTTCTCCCTTTCTTCCCCCCTTCCCCCCTGCTCACCCATTCTTTCCTGTCCTTCTATTTGTTCTTTATCCCTCTCTTCTTCCTTCCTCTCTTTTTCTCTCAAAAAAAAAACCACAACATTTTATACAGGGGTGTGTGTGTGTGTATATGTGTGTGTACACATGCACACACATACATACATACACAGTATTCATTATCATTGACCTCAGCAGCAAATTTGACTTGAATTATTTTAGGATGACAGGAATAGGGGAAATAGGAAGTAAAAATGGTTTCTCCAGCACAGTTTTAAAAAATAAAAGGGACCAAAAGTTATTTTAGGCTTCCTCAATAGATTGCATGTAAAGTTGCTTATTAGGTTAAGAAACTGCTATTAAATGCAATATAGGTATTGTCTTTGCCAGATGTTCAGATCATTGCAGGGGGGCTTGGAAACCACCAGAACCTAGCATTGTGTATCTCATGTACTGTAGCTTTATCAGTGAACAGTGAAATCTGGAATACCAAGTGCAAAATTTGAACAATGACCTATAAAGATTTGTAAAATAAAGTTTTTCCAATAGACTTCATTCTCGTCATTTTGTAAAAAAACCAAAAACAAACAAAAAACAACCTTACAGTCCACCTGTTTGTAACTTTTTTAATAAAATCGACATCTGTATTACTTGAGGTCGGTTCCTTGTCTTATTTGGGGCATTGTTTGTTGTATTAGATTTACTCAAGTCCCATTTGAGTAATCAACTTATTGCAACATTGTTATCAGATAAACAATCTTTTGTGCCTTTGTTTAACTGGCTTTCATTATAATCCTCAGTTTTTGACTGTACATGGGCACGTGTGGAAGTGAGAGATGTGCTAAAACTGGTCCTTGGCACTTCAATTGGATGGCTATGCTTAGAAATTATAGACAAGTGAAGAAGAGTAATGTCTGTGATATGGCCCATATGCAGCAATTTTGGCAGGTGGGACCTGTACGTGCTCAATGCAAAATGGGATTTCACTTAACCCCAATTGCCTTCCCTTCCTCCCTCCAAAAAAAAAAAAAAAAAGAAAATGGAATTCAAGGCAGCTAATTTCAAGTTGAGGAACAGTGAGTTAAAACAATTAAATTAATAGTCTTGCTTTTTTGAAGCCAGTTAAAGTTTTTATTCATTTGTTCTCTTTGATTCTGACCTTGAAAAAAGTATTTCTCTGTGTAGAGACTGTTCAATTTACAGATGACCTGGCCTTTTTTTTTCCTGTACATGGGCCTTAATATCAGAATAATGTTTTGCTTTTGGTTTGAATGTCATCCATTAGCTTTTCATTGCCTAGCCAGTCATCATTAAGTAGAGTCCCAAGGGATTGAATTTTTTGTTCTTTTCCACTTTTCAACCTCAGGCTTCGAAGTTTGTTTGCTCCTGGTTTCGAGGTACTCTCTTCTGCTAAAGAAGGTACCCTAGCAGGGAAGGTCATCCTACCCATCACGGAGCAGAGAGAGAAGGGGATTCCAGCCAGATCATGAAGAATGGAGTGAGAGGTATTGCGGTCCACTCACCCTCACATCCTCTTTCCTGTCTTTTCATTGTTAGTCACCATAGTATCATTGATCTAAAGTTGTAAGACAACTCAGAGACCATCCAGTCCAACTCTCCTCATTTTACAGATAAGGAAACTGGGACCCAAAGGAGGGGGAAGTGACTTGCCCAAGGTCTCTTAGTATCAGAGGGGAGATTTGAACCCAGGTTCTCTGACTAGAACCAGTGCTCTTTCCACCATGCTTCTATCCTTTTTCCTTGGTGACCCAGCATAGTCATGAGGCCTATCATGATGGCAACTGATATAGCAGGCGCGCAAATTACCCACTCCCGACCCGGGGAGGTAGTGACGAAAAATAACAATACAGGACTCTTTCGAGGCCCTGTAATTAGGGAACCTGCTCTTTAAGTTTCTTAGGCTCTAAGATGGCCAAAATGTTCCCAGGGCATGAGACATGGTACTCTGGTTCATTTTGATCTGCTGTGGCTGGCCTTGGGCACTTTTTGTTAGAGTTAGAAGGTCTCACAAGGGTTGCATTAGGAGGATTTATTTTGGAAACTTTAGGATGCTGGTTTCACTGAAAGAATCCAGCAAAGAACTGTTCAAGAAGAAATAAAAAGCAGGAGTTTGTCTGAAAGCAGCCACATGGAAGAAAACAGATAACACTGCAAGCGGCAATTGCTCATCCAGACCAGAAAGCAAAGTGCAACTCAAGGCCTTCCTTGAAGACACTCACTATGATCAAAGTTGATCAGAAACATAAGGCAACTTACCCCCAAAAGTGGAAATATATATTAAGAATAGCTCTAAGGCCTAGAAAGTAGATAATAGCATTTTTTTCCTCTCTTGCAAATGGCAACCCTTTCTGATAATACAACACAATTCAGAATTGTGATGGTGAAATAAATTACAAAATTAGCATCTGGCACACTTGCAAAAAAAAATGAAAAAAAAAAACAGAGAAAGAGAGAGAGAGAGAGAGAGACATAGCAGACTTCCTACCTGAGAAGATTGCCCCCATGGTAATAATGACTTCCATTAAATGCTACTTTTCTAGACATTGTTGCGTGTAGGGATAACTGTGTCTGACCTCAGGATTAAATCTACCAAGGCCTCCATATGCTAGGAAGGAAGGACCCAGTTTACCAAGAATAGGCCTGAGGTTCTCCCTGATAGACCCTTGAAGCAATGGAGCATACCCACCCAGTTTAATTCGTTAATACCCCTCCATTGTTGGTGTGTTATCCCTACTTGGATATTTGTGCATTGTCAAAGAGGCAGGCACCACATCAAGCTCACTAGTTGCTTCTCCCACCTCTCCCCTTCCACCCAAATATAATCAAAGTCCATTTCCTCCCTCAAAATTTGAGATCCCCTCAAATGTAGATCTAAAACCATACAGTTGCAACTCTGTTGTTTACTGGCTATATGACCACAGGCAAATCCCTCTACCTCTTGAGTCCTCAGGTTTCTTCATCTAAAAAATAATAGCTGTACTAGAATGGGTAGTGGGTATAGTGCTGATTTAGAGTCAGGAAGTTTGGGGTTCAAATCCCCCCTTGAGGGATTTTGGGGATTTGTGGTTACTTAACCTCCCTGCATCTCGGGCAGTTCTCTTAAAACACCAAGTTATAGATGGCTTGTGATCTGACAAGTTAGGATTTGCCTGGTGGAGGGAGTTCCCACACTCATGGAAGCACCTTCCAGTGATACCTGTACTCCCTACTTTGCAAGTTAACTCCCATTATGTGGAAGGCTTTATTATTGTGTCTCAGTGTCTGTGCCCATAATTGCATGATGCCAACCCATACTTCCATTTCTGTGTACGAGACTGACAAATGTTTTCAACTTTGTGCTAATGGTTTTGGGAAGGTTTTATGAACACAGGTTTTTGGTAGTTTGGGCAAAGAAAACTTTCTATTCTGAGGTGCCTTTTGGGGATGGGGTGGGAGGAGCTGTTGGGAAAAAAAAATCCATGGCAGAGGTACAGAATGAAGGTGGTAATCATCTACCTTGTCAAACTCTCCTTTGGCACTTAGCTGTATAGAACCCTTGTAATATATATGATTATCCTCTGTTTTATTGGTATTAGTCTTGTCTTCTCAACTTGATTGTGAACTTGAGGGCAGGGACTGTCTTAGAAGTTCTCATCCTGGGCTAGTGGCACTGACTGGGGAGAAGTGGTAGGGAGGCCGAATCAATAGGACTTTGGTACTGCTCAGCTCTGCCATGTGAGGAGAAGGAAGAGGAGACAGAGGATCATGATTTTGAATGTGGGAAACTGGATGGTGCCACAGACAGAAATGAGAAGAAGACTGAGGCTTGTTCCCTTGTCCCTGGAGGGCAAAAAACATTGAGGGGAAAGAAGTGGCAGAGAGGCTGATTTAGGCTTGAGGTCAAGAAAAGCTTTCTAACAATGAGAACTGTCACAAAGTGGACCCAATGGAGGCCTTGGATCGGAGTGGGTAAGTCTCCAAGGAAAGGTCAAGCAGTCCTTTGGGGGATGTGGGGAAGGAGAGATTTGTCTTTGGGTACCATGGGAAAAAATGGTCTCAGAGTTCTCCACCCTGAGATTCAGTGATTTCTTCTCTTCTGGTACATGAGTGCTTGGGTGGATTTTTGAGCTCATCCATCCATCCATAAAATTGTGACCCATCCACGATATCATCCATATATCCAAGATGTGACCTTCCTCGAGATCTTTTCCCTTGTGAGCATAAGGGTAGCACTGGGGCTAGACATATCTTCTCTTTGGTTCTACCTCTATTTCTGATCATACATTTCCTGGACAATGCCCTTTATACCATCTCTTGTGTGCCAGAGGCTCCTGCCTCTTCACCTTTGTGTAACCTATGATGTTTAGTACTTTGGAGAGTGTGGTATTCTCAGTGATGTGTGTCTTGGTAACTATCGCCAAGGATTAGGTTACCCCATCTGATATGTCACTTGCCCTAAAAGGACAAAGCTGTTTTCGGGACTCATACTAAAGACTGAACCAGAAAGAGGCTCCAGAAGTCAAACTAGGGGGTAAAGACACATATTCCTCTCAGATCTTTATCTTGTGAAGCCTCCACAAGGCCAGAAAGTATTTCTGGAACCCTGGATTACATAAGTGACACACCCAATATTCCAGGCTAATGTAACTGGGATTTCCTGAAAAGTTGGCTTTCATGCCAATTTCAGGGGATTGATTCACTTTCCCTTTGACTGACTTTGGAAACTGGGAGATAAGTTCCCATAAAAAAAAGTTTGAATCATACTTAGGACAGCAAAAGTGTTCTGATTTCATGTTTATATATATATAAATGTTATGCAGAAGTCACAACATACCAACATATCATACTGAAACTACTTTCACTTCAGATTTGTGTCATGTGATCTGGGTAGAGGCCCTGCAGATTGTCTAGCTGTTTGTGGTGATGTTATATTGGAACAAACTCCCATAGCTTGGTTTAGGCCCCCCCCAAAGTGCTCTTGAGAGCTCTCCTTTTAGAGCTAGCAGCAGCAATCACACACACACACACACACACACACTCACACTCTCTCTCTCTCTCTCCCTCTCTCTCTCTCTCTCTCTCTCTCTCTCTCTCTCTCTCTCTCTCTCTCTCTCTCTCTCTAATTCTGCCCTTTCCCTTCCCCTCCCCCTTGTGTGACTGTGTATACCCTGGGAGAAATAACCTCTTGGTTTCCTAGTGGTCTTTAGAATTAAGTGAAGATCACTCACAGCACCATTTTCCAAAATGGAGGATTTCAGGATATGCTCACATGAGTCGGTAGGCACTGATTGAATTCCTAAGGGTTTACTCATGATTAAGCAGAATTTCATAGTCCAGAGAAGACACCTAACTTGCTCTTAAGGATCATTGAAGGATGTTTCCAGGATTGAAGCTGAGATGGGCCAGGAATTGCGAATTTTGTCCTTTCTGGTTAAAGAGTTTGGGTTAAAATTCCAGCTCAGCCATTTACTGCCTGGATGGCCTTTGTGCAAGTCCCTCAGCCCCTCTGAGCCTTAGTTTTCTTCTCCGTAAAATGAAGGGATTGGCCTGGGTGGTCTCTAAGATTGTGGTTGTTTCCTCAAGGCTTTGGAAGGTTGAGGATAGCTTAGGCATGTACTTGGAGCCTCAGTGAATGAAAGATTCAACCAGCTGCTTGGAGAATTAGCAAGAATGTAATGATCTTACTCTGTGTGTGTGTGTGTGTGTGTGTGTGTGTGTTCATCCTTTGTTGCCAAAGAAGACCATGCCATCAGAGAAATGATGGCATAACTTGCACTTGACTTTGCTTTTGTGCGTGTGTGTGAGTGAGGGCTGTACAGATCACCAGCCTCACTTCTCCTCCAGAGCCATTTGAATCCAGTGAGCAGATATTTATCAGGATGACTGGAGATGACCCAGGATGGGGCAGTTGGGGTTCGGTGACTTGCCCAAGCTAGTGAGTGTTAAGTGTCTGAGGTGAGATTTGAACTCAGATCCTCCTGATGCCTGCACTGGTGCTCTATCCACTGCACCACCTAGCTGTCCCTGATCTTATGGTAGTTAGGGGCTGGAGGGATAGTGGGAGCCAGGGTTGTCAACGATTTCCTCATATGCTTATTTTGGTCTCCCACCCTCCCTATTTCATCAATCTCCAAACTTATATCACTGTAGTCTTCCCACCCCACTCTGCCTACCTCCAGATCTTGGAGATGGGATTTTTCAGATTCTCTAGGCCAAGAAAAAACCACACCTTAGAACATACAGTTGACTTTTTGCCCTTTTTGAAAGGCATCGTTTATCAAGAATTGCAGGTAATTGACCACCTTCTCCATATAGGCTCTGGAAATGGCTGTAGGGGGTTTTGATTGGCTGATAATGTTGTGTATAGCAGCATATACTTGATTTGTATATTGCAGGGGAGAATTCAGTTCAGCTCAGCCTCCAGAATGGGGTTGAGTGTCTTAGCAGATTCTTGGAAAATTTTCTGTACTTGTACTTGTCAAATTGTTAGCAACCGAAAGCACCAAGGTAATTAACTTTTAGAATCTAAATTAGTCATGCAAGTTTCCTCTCACATCCCCCTTGCCCCTAAACTAATCTTGGGCAAACTCTTGAGTGTCTTCTTGCGGGGTAAGCCCAGGAGGGCATTGTTCCAAGTGGCTGCAGAAGCCGGCAGGTTGCTGGGGGGTGGGGGTGGTGGGCCGGGGGTGGGGTGTGGTTATAAAGAGGCCTTCGAGAAAAACAGTTCCACCTGCCACCACTGATCAGCCTTGGACTGGCTCCTTTGGTGCTGTTAGACACAGGCCTTTTCTTTTCTTGGAGCTCTGGGCCCTGTTTGCTAATTCTGGGCTTGAGATTCTAGAACTTTCCCTCAAAGATGCAGAACTCTGGAAATTTAAGGCTGGAGGGGATCTTAATGCTCCTCCTGCCCACCCCTTCCCCTGCTTTTAGAGGAGGAAACAGAAGCCCAGCTGTCTCCAAAGCTACCAATCCTCTCTTGATTGTTAAGTCTAAGGGCAATGTACTTCTTTGCTAGCCTCTTCTCCCTACTCTTTTCTCCTGTCTTCCCCCCTTTCACCTTTCCCTCTCTGTCTCTACTTCTATATCCCCCTCTTTTTCTCTCCCCAGCTTTTCTGTCTCTCTCCCTTCTTCCGTCTCCTCTCCCCTTCTCCTCACCCCCCTAACTTCTCTCTGTCCCTTCTCCTTTCTCCCTTCCTTCCTCTCTCCACTTCCATCCCCATCGCCTTTCTGTCTCCCCTCTCTTTCCTTTTCTCCTTCCTTTTGCCCTTCCCCCTCAAACTTCCCCCTACTTTCTTTCTCTCCCCTCTATCTTTCTTCTTTTCCCTCTGTCCTCCCTCCCTCTTCTTGTCTCACTTCCCATTTCTCCGTCTCTCTTTCCCAGTTGCCTTTCTCCATCTCACTCTCCCATCTCCTTCTATATTCCATTTTGCTGTGTCATCTTTGCTCTTTCTCCCTGTCTCTCTCTTTCCCATCTTTGCCCTCTCCCCCCTTCTTTCTTTCCTCTTTCCTACTTTCACTCTCTTTTCTGTCTCCCTTCCTTTGTCTTTCCCCCTTTCCCTCCCCCCCCCCCAAATCTGTAGGTACACATGCCAGGACCCAATCTTAGTATGAACAATGCCAGTCCTGCTCTCCCATTCGTATCCACTGTATTCTCCCATGGGACTCAAAGGCTCCTCATGTGTAGTCCACCCTGTTGAAGATGGCAGGGCTTAAGGGTTGCTTTTCTTTTCTTCATCTTAAGCTTTCCTGCTCAGGCCAGTAAGATACTGATGAGGGAAGGAAGGGCAGAGCTCAGCTCCACTCCACATTGTCATCTTCAGGCCTGACTAATGCATTAGTGACCAGGTCAGTACTAGTGGTTCTGTCCCTGTTCCTCAGGATAGAGTGCTGACTTTTCTATAAGAACTTCAGTTATCTTATGGCTATCTCCTCTGAGGGCTGGATGACCCAACAGCTCATGTTCCTATCTGAAAGAGAGCAGGACTAGAATGAAGTGAGCCCCAGTGGCTTGTGGTAGCCACCTTCCTCTTTGCTGAGAATGTAAAATGGACCTTCCCCCTCCAGCACCAGGCCCAGCTGAATGGCCTCGCTCTTCTAGAGGAAAGAATGGGCCTCAGCTCAAGCCACACTCTAAGGAATTATCTCAGGATCTATGGTTTTGGTGTAGCCCAAGAACTCCCACTCATCTCCTTTCTTTCCAGCTCCTCCCTCCGGGATCTCCTTTCTCACGGGGTCACAGTCTGGAATAGAGTAGACACAGGTAGGAGGAAGGGCTTCTCTCAGTCCTGAGTGGGCACAGGAATGTGAGTGTTCCTGGGAGTTGGTGCATAACAGAGGCAGAATAGCCTTAGACTTAAAAAGGAGGGAGGCCAAATGGTACCTGTCTCTACCCTCTACCCTCCTGGTCTGGTTTGGTGCCGCCTGGGTTTGGGGGGTCATCTAGCTGTGGGCATAAAGAGCCTGAGGCCTTTATTCCCTAAATCTGGCCCCATCTTTGCCCTTCCAGTGGCATGGTCCTTGTCAGGAAGAGGGAGTCGTTAGAGGCCTGTGGCAGGGTGAGCCTCTGCTCTGTTCTGCCTGCCCTGCTCTGGGCTAGCCAGAAGCCATGCCTGCTGATGGCCAAGGATCATGTGAGTGTGCTAACCTTCCTATCCAGGTGTATACCTGCAGGGAATCTCCCTTCAACCTTCTCACCTTCAAATGTGATTCTGGCCTGAGTGTCTCTCCCATAGTTCAAATCTAGCCTTGTGTTCTCCACTCTGATCTTCACAGGAAGTGCTCAGAGGACTCTGGCTACCATCATGGCAAAAGCCTGATGGATTTTACATTTAAGTGTCTGCTATGTGCTAAGTGATGGGGATACAAAAAGTGGCAAAAGACAGGCCCACCCTTGAGGAACTCACAATCCAGTGGAGGGGAAAAGACTGAAAGCTGGCCTTGTGCCCCTTGGGGTCAGAGCATGACCTCATCAAGGGCTATCAGTTATGAGTCCACCTTCCCTGGAGAGGAGATGGTATGGGAGAATATGTCCCTGAAGTGTTGAGGAAATGTTTGTACCTTTGTCCTTACTAAATCTCCAGAAGTAAATATCTCTTTTGGAAAGGTGAAGACAAAATGAAATACAGGATTCCAAAGTCCAATCTCTCCCCACCCCCATGCTGGCACTAATTCCTGGAAGCTTCTGCAATGCCCTCAGCCTCTGCCTTGCCTCCACTCACAAGTGCTTCCAGTTTAATGCTTTCCTGATTTTGCTGCGAGGCCTTTGTTTTTGTTGGCCTCCCTTGTTTGCGAGCCTCCTTGGCGCTAGTCTCAGGAGTCTCTGGCCCTCATGCTGATTGCCTCCATAGCCTAGGTCTTCTACAGAGAAGCTGGGAGAGCAATTGTTAGTCAGAAACACTGCCATAAACCTTGAGTTCCTCCAGCTTGGTGTTCACCCTGAAACCCACTCCCCCTCAAAAATGCTATAGGTATGGCTTAAATCTCAGCTTTTGCTGCAGGGCAGTCACCTGGATCTCCAGAATCACATCGTCAGTCTTGATGAACAAATTTATCCTGTATATAGTTTGCATGTGTGCACACAGACGTCTCCTTCCCCTCCTCCCCATACTAGTTCCTCTCTAGGGAAGGTAGACTCATAACTTAGTTCAGTTCCTATGTAGTATTAATCCTATGAAGTTCATTTCCAGATGCCACATTCCAAGTGAGTCCTGCTGGCTTAAGGTCCCAGAGGTCACTCCTGAAGTTCTTTCTCATTTCTTGGTGCATTAGAGTTGTACTGGGGCTACAGAACCTGGCCTGCACCCCTCTTTCTTGTGACTAGATGTCACACTCTGAAGTGGGTAATTCCACTCCCTTCTGGGTCAGTGTGGCCTCTGCGTAGGCTCTAGGGCCCTTCCTCTTACATGATCCGTCACTGGACACCATGTTCTCTGGGAGAAGCCCTGGCAAAGATTTTGTATGGAAGTTCCCCCTGTATGTGTGAAAGCTGGAATGCAAACTTTGAAGTCTGTTGAAATTGGAGAATTTATACTTACTAACCAAAGCATAACAAAATGTTGGTCACCAGAAAACGGCCTGAGTAAAAAAACTTTGCATCCAGGAAAAAAAGTATCTCCACAATATCCAATAATCTAAGTGTAGCATTCACCTCCAGCTCTGGCTGCTGTTGCTCAGAGGCAATAGAGGTCAGAAGCAACAATGGTGGGAATCCTCTCTTGTTCATAGCCAAGCTTAGTGAGCAGCTCCCGAATTTCTAGCTCACCCATCTCATTATCCAGGACAGTGGCTATTTATTCACAAGCACTACCACGGACTGTGCACCGATGTGTTTGGCTGGGAGCATGTGCTCCCTTGTCTAGGGCATGGAACCCTCATTGGCCTGGGATCATGTTCTTGACATAGTCAGTGTACCCAAGACAGTGAGTGACTATGCGGTTTCACACACCAGCTGCTTGGGCTGCTGGTGCAGGGTTGATCTCATACTTCTTAAACTTGGCCCTACCACCTGCTGTCATAATCTTGAATGACGGCTGCTGTCATTATGGTCTTGCTATGATCTACATGGCCAGTGGTGCCAACGTTAACACGAGGTTGGGCCTTCCTCTGAGTCTTCTAGGTTTCCACGGTAGGGACAGGGAGGGCTTCTGTTTGGGATTAGGAAATAGGGCCCACTCCAGAAAGTTGACGAGAAGATGGTAGCTCTGGGATATACTACACCCAGATCACATGTACAGCATCATAACTGTCACTGAGATAAATGGAGGGAGGGTGTATCTCTCTCTCACATGTCTCCTCTCTACTCCATGGGGAGTACGCTAGTTAAGGTCCCTCATCACTACATTCCTCCCCACCAACTTAATAAACTCCAGTATCTCCCTATCACTTCCAGATCAAATGTAAGCCCCACTATTTGACATATAGAGATGTAGAGTTTTTCCACTACCTGGTTCCCCACTTGCTTTTCCAGGCATATTACATACTACTGCCCTTCATGGGCAAATTGGCCTTCTTGGTATTCCTTACAGGTGCGAAGCCATCCCCAACTTCTGTGCCTTTGTGTTTACTATCTCTCATGCCTGGAATGTAATTCCTTACTTGCTTCCCTGGTAATCCCTATTTTGCTTCAAGACTCAGCTTGGACACTGCTTACTACAGGAGGCCTTTTCTGGTCTCCAAAGCTATTCATGCACTCCCCACTCCAGAGGCTACTTTGTATTTTCTTTATACATACCTATGTATGTATACAATTTGTCTCCCTCTTTCTCGAATGTAAGCTAGTTAAGGGTAGGGCCTGTTTTAATTTGTCTTTTTAAGTATAGTGCCTGACACAGAGTAGGCACTAAACACCTCTGGATTGATAGCTCTAACTTGACTCCATTCCATCCCATCTTTTCCAGCAGATTGCCCCCTCTATCATCCCCACTCTCGCAAGAATCTCCAGTCACTCCCTGTGTACTGGCTGTTTCTCTATTGCCTACAAACATGCCTATGTCTCCTGTATCCTCAAAAAAACCCTCACTTGATCCATCCATCCCTGCTGGATATCATCTTATATCTTTCCTCCCTTTTGTAGCTAACCTCCCTGAGAAAGCTGTCTCCGGTTGGTATCTCCATGATACTTCCTCTCACCCTCTTAACTCTGCAGTCTGGCTTCTACCCTAATTATTTGGCCAAAACTACTCCCTCCTAAGTTCCCAATGATCTTAGAATTCCCAGACCTGCTGACTTTTTCTCCGTCCTTAGTTTTCTTGATTTCTCAGCAGCCTGCAACACTGTTGAACACCTTTTCTTCCTTGAGAATCTCTTATCTTCTGGTTTTCATGACCCTGATTTCTTCTAGTTCTTCCCATTGTCCGACTGGTCTTTCTCGAACCCTTGCTGCATTTTCATCCAGGTCACATTCACAGATGTCTGTCTTGGGTCCTTTTCTTGTTTCCCTCTGTACTGTTTCTTTTGGTGATCTCTTCAGCTTTGGATTCAGTTATCATCTCTGTGAGCTCCTCCTGGAACCTCCATTTTGAGGGAGGGCCTGGACCAGGTTCTTAAGTCAGTTTCTGACCTCTGGATTTCCCCATCACAGGTCATCTTTCTCACTCTTGCTTCCCTTAGCCCTGTAACCTTCTCACTAAGGAACCTTCCTTTATCCCTTTAATGTCCTTCTCCCATTGGTGAGTTAGTTCTTTCTTTCTGGAAGATTCCTTTTGGGGAGACTAAGACACCTCCCAACTCTGATTCTGACCCTCCAGACTTTCCCACCATGTCTCAACTCTCTTTTCATCCTGGAAGTTCCCTAATCCCCCTGGCCTTCTTACTGTGGAACTTCTGCAGGCCTCTCCTCCCATTTCTGAGTTCCTTCTGGAAGCTACAATCAGAGGAAAGGCCAGACCAGCCATCCTTCATTCCTCTGCTGACCCTGCTTCTGACATTCTGGGCTTTACTTTCCCCCTCGCCACCTTCTTCCCTCTCCTTTTCAGCTTCCTTTTAGGTATTACCTTTAGCATAATGTAACCTCTTTGAGAGCAGAGATTGTCTCTCTTTTTGCCTGCATTTATATCCCCAGACTTGACTCACATCTACTTATCCAGTCTTAACCTTTCTCCTGACTTCTGGTCTGTCATCTCAAACTGGATATCCTCCAGACATCTTAAAGTCAGCACACCAACATTGAACTTAGTACCTTCTCCCCCAAATCCTGCCTTCTTCCCAAATTTCATGTTACTGTTGAGGGTAACACCACCCTCCCTACCACTCTGGATCACAACCTAGGTGCTATCCTCAACTCCATATCTAATCTTTTGTCAAGTCCATTCTATCTTTGAAACATCTCTCTTATGCCACTTCCTTCTGTTCCCTGCCACTGCCAGTCCTTGGGTGCAGGCCTTCATCACCTCAGGCCTAGACTATGCCAGTAGCCTGCAGGTAGGTGTGCCTGCCTCAAGTCTTAGCCCACTGCAGTCCACCTTCCACTCAGTTGCCATCCCACCTCATACTCAGTAGACTCCTAAGGTTCCTTGCAGACCTCCAGGATTTAATATGAAATCCCCTATTTAGCTTTAAAGTCTTTCTTACCCTGGCCTCTTCCTGCCTTTCCAATCTCATGTATCATTCTCCTCTGGCTGCCTCCCATGCCTGGAATGCTTTTTCTCTTCTCAGGCAAAATCCCACCCTTCCCAGTTCCCCTCAAGTGTTAGTGTCTTCCTTTTGAGATTATCTATTATTTACCCTGTATATATCTTGTATGTATATAATTATTGATATATAAATATCTGTTACACTTTGAGTTCCTTGAGGACAGGATGCTACAGTGCTGGTCACATAGTAGGTGCTTAATAAATATTTGTTGACTAATTTCCCCCCTCCCCTTCCTGTGGCTTAATGCTTTCAAGTCAAATTCTGGTCTTCCACCTTCCTTTAGGTTATAGAATCATTGTTCTAGAGCTGGAAGAGACTGCAGGCATCATCTAGTCCAACTGCATCATTTTTCAGATGGGGAAACTGAGACCAAGAGATATGGAGTGACTTACTCAGGGTCACATAGGCAGAGCCTGGATTCAGCTTCAGGTCACCTACCTTCCAGTCTAGCAATCATAATTGGATGGATCCTTGATCTCTTAATCCAGCCCTAAGTATACACCCCAGTATACTTTTGCCAGCTGGGAGTCTTAATTATATCCATTCATGCATCCTCTCCAAGAGATTTCAGAGTCCTAGGATTTGTAATGAAAAGGGAGATTTTCTTAGAGCAGACTTTTACATAGGATTTATGGGAAAGCCCTTCAAGCAGCATTTGAATCCTAGCTCTGCCTTTCTATCTGTTGCCTTGGACAAGTCCCTTTTGGGCCCTGGGCCCCAGTTTCCTCCTCTGAAAAATGAAGGGGTTGGACTAGATGTCCACTGAGGTCCCTCCCAGCCCTAGATCTGTGACTCAGTGATCTAAATAACATGCAAGATAGAAATTTTAGGAGAGACAGGAGTCAGAGATATTGGGGGTTTGATAACACCTAAGATGAAAGGAGAGCAGGGAGTGCATCCTAGGCAAGGGGAACAGTCTGGGGCAGGACTTCACACCCTGGGGTCTGTGAACATGGTACAGGAGTGTTTTGATCACTACTAGTTCAGTCCAACTGGTTTGCTTTGTAATCCCTGGTATTTTATTTTATGCATTTGAAACTTTATTCTGAGAAGGGGTCCATCAGTCTCTCCTGACTTCCAAAGGGGTCCAGGACACAGAAAATGGATTTTTCTCCCTGGCCTCAGTTAGTGCCTGGTGACTGGAGAATTAGTTCCAGGGACAGCTTGTATCACAGCTTGCATGGGGCGCAGACAGTTAAAAACCACCCGGATTTTGCCTGGTTCTTTGTTTTAATGCTATGCAAACACATCGCCACCTAGTGTCCCTTTAGAATAGTGTTGCTAAAAGGCCAAACCTCGAGCTGTTTCCTCCAAATCCTCCCCATGAATTTAATTAGACAGACATTTACTAAGAGCCTACCCAGTGTCAGACTGTATGGTGGGCGCTGAATCTAGAAGATAAAAAATGACAGGGTCCGTGCCCACAGAGGCCGACATTTTTACTGCAGGTGCCTGTGGCATTGGAGTGGAGGAGGGGGATGACATATGCAGATAATTATATTACAAGGAAGGCAATGATGGGGGATGGGAAAAGAGGGAAGACACTGGAAACATTGGCTTCAGTCTCCACCCTCAAAGGTCTGTGGCTGCTTTTTGAACATAGATAGCTGTTATTTGGTCATCACATACACTGCAAAATTCCCCTGTCCTGTACGCTCCCTGGAAGTGAGATCCTCAGTCTTTTATCATGTATACCTAGTATCTCCCTGGGAGACCTACTCGATTAAATTGCTTCCCAAAGGGGTCCTCCCCAGCCGTGTATTTATCACTCCCCATATCAACAAGTACACAGATAAGACAACAGAAAGTAACTGGGGAGAAGGGAGGGTGGATCAACAACTGGATGAGTAGAAGGGGCTGCTAGATCAGGGGAGAAATAGAAGCTGAGCCTTAAAAAAAGAAAGGGATGCTGAGATCTGGGTGTGAAAGGGAAAGAATTGTAGGGAGAGAGAAACTTGGGTCAGAAATGATGGAATCCACGTTGAGACTAACTATTGGGCCAGTTTTGCTGAAAGGTAGAGTGTGTAAAGGGACCTTTGGTTGGGGAGGTGGGGGTGGGAGCAGGTTGAGGTTGGAAGATAAGTTCAGATTTGTTGAATTTGAGATGCCTTAAGACATCCTGGTAGGAATGTCTAGCAAACAGGCTCCTGGCATTATGGGAATGAAGATTCAGAGGGGAATGAAGGCTGATGATACAGATTTGTGACTCATCTGCATAGAGATGATATTTGAACCTATGGAAACTGATCAAATCACAGAGAGAGAAAGTACAGGGAGAGAAATAGAAGAGGGCCAGGACAGAAGGCACCTTAATTTAAATTACTTTCTGGATCTGAAAATTACTGTCTTCACCATCTTGATTAGTTTCTTTTCCCCTTTTTAAGCAGCAACTAAAACAGTGGTTGCAGCATGACTCCCCCTGCAGCCATGTGATGGTGCTTTAGCCTGCCTGCTGGGGAGCGGGCTTTCAGATGATGTGGCAACATGGCCATCTTTAGGCATCTTGGAATAGTGCTGCTGAGAGATCATTAAAACCAAGCTAGCTTTTCTTTTTCTCCTTTAAAAAAATATATATTTTACAGCCCCCAACATTTGATGGATGCCTGTTGTCATTTCAACATCCACCCTCTCAACTGCATCCTTCCTTGTGACAAAGAAAAACAATTAAGCAAAAGCAGCAGAGACAGTGCCTGACAATTGGAGACAATTTCTCTCCTTGTAGTTACTTACCTCTTGACCATGAGGGAAGAAATGTTTCATTCTCTGTTTTCCACAGCCTGCCTTGTTTTGGGATTTTTCCATTTCTCAGTTTCCCTCTTTTTATTGAGCTGTCGATTTACAGGGCTGGAACTGTCTATTGTTTGGGGTCTGCTTATTTTACTGTATTAATTCATACAAATGTTTTCATGTTCTTCACATGAATCATTTCTTATTCTGAAGTAATATTCTATTGTATTTGCATACCATAGCTTTTTCATCCATTTGATCCATCAGTTAACAAGTATTTATTAAGCACTTAGGGTGGGTTTGGCATTATTCGAGGCTCTGGGATTACCAGTGGATTGGTCAACTTTTATTAAATACCCACTTTGTGCTAGGTAATGTGCTAAATGAAAAATGTTACAGTTGCTACTCTTAAGGAGTTAACTGGGGAAACAACAAGTAAGTATAGGTGTACATGAGGAGAATAAATACCAATTCATTGAATACAAGGCAATTTGGGAGGGATGAGGCCATTCACTGACAGCTGGGGCGATCAGTAAAGGCAGAGGGGTTCTAGGAGGTGACTACGAGGAAGGTGGGGCAGCCGGTGCAAAAGCAAGGAGATGGGGTCCAACTGCAGCCACTGTGTCAGCCGTCCTTACTTATGTGGGTGGGCTTCTTGTGGGGATTGATGCAGGGAGTAGTTGAGTTACAGGAACCTTGGTGGTCCCCCACTGGAAATATGGAAGTTTGGTGGAAGGGGAAAGCTTAAAAAGGAGGGCAATGAGGCGTTTTGTGGACCTGTGGAATTGGAGATGCCTATTGGGGTACCCAGGTAGAGAGGTAAGATTTCAATTTAGGAAGGACATTAGGGCTGCATTTGTAGATTTTGAGGTATTTGTGGAGATAATATGTGAACCCAGAACAGAGGAGAAGAGGGCTCAAGACAGAGCTGCACCAAAACTACCTCTTAAATTCCAGAAAATTTCTCTCTTCACCCATTTCTTTTGATTAAGAAGAAATAAGTGTTTCAGGAGAAAATTTATACTGAATCTCAATAGACAGCGCTGTACCTGCTCAATAAGGCATTTCTTTCTGTTCTTCCAACTGTCCATAGCGGTTCTCTCCATCCATTCTCTTTTCCTCCTCTGAAGATGATGGGTGCTTTTTCTTTTCTTATACAAACACATTCAACATTTTATTTGCAATGGGCTGATAGAAATAGAGGTTTTCAGGAAAACAAGAAGAGGTAAGATAGAATAAATTGCAAGTCCTTGCTCCCTACACAAAAAAATCCACTGGAAATGTGTCAGGGGTTTCAAAGTTTCCAATTTAGGCCTGAATCCAAATCAAAATCAGGAGTAAGAACAGTTCTCAAATGGGAACAATGACCCAAGCAGCTTCTTTTTTGGGAAAAGATTGCACTTCAGTCCTAAATCAGCAAATTGGCAATGAGGGGGAGCAGCTGGGGGGGGCCTCCTTTGTTTCTGCCTTGTTCTCTCTCTTCTCTCCCTCCCCCGGCAGCAAAGAAACAAAGACCTCTCTCCCTCTCCCCCCCCCTCCCTTTGTGCAGCCACAGTGCAGCCCTGGCCTCCATTTTCATTTCCAGTTCGGCCTGCTCAGGCCTGTGCCTGTGTGTGTGTAACATGGAGGCTTGACAACAGCGCCCCCGAGGCCTCTGTTTGCATTGCAGCTGAATGTCCTGCCTGCTTTTCCTGTTCCATGGTCTCTGGCACGCTCTTAAGGCTTCTTGGCATAGTGCAACCCAAGCCACGACGAGCCAGGCTCTGTATTTCCTATATCCTAGCCACAAATAGAATACAATGGAACAAATACGTATTACAGGCCTGTTGTGCTTCATCAAGCCTGATGTTAAGTGGAGGGTTGGACATAAAAAGATAAAAACATGATCCCTTTTGCATTCGACTGGAGGATAGGCAAATGTACACAAATAAGTTAACACAAATTCATTTGAGGAAGGAGAGAGTACTAGTTAGCCTCTCTGGTGGGATCAGGAAAGCCAAGGCTGGACAGCAACCCCTCAGCTGAGCCTTGAAGGGAGCTTAGGATCCTAAGAGGCAGTAGGGAGGAGGTAGGGTGTTAGGTGTGGGGAAAGGGCCACGTCCAAATGTGTGTGTGTGTGTGTGTGTGTGTTTGTGTGTTTGTCTTTCGTTGCTGAAGACCATGCCATCAGAGAAATAATGACATGACTTGCACTTGACTTTGTTTTTTTTTTTTTTTTTTGGAGTGAGGGAGGGCTGTGCAGGTCACCAGCCTCACTTCTCCTCCAGAACCACCTGAATCCAGTGAACAGATATTCATCAGGATGACTGGAGATGACCCAAGATGAAGCAATTATGGTTAAGTGACTTGCCCAAGGTCACACAGCTAGTGTGTCAAGTGTCTGAGGTGAGATTTGAACTCAAGTCCTCCTGACTCCTGCACTGGTGCTCTATCCACGGTACCACCTAGCTGCCCCTATGTCCAAATACACACAGGAAAGACAGAAAACTTCTCTCCCCAAGATGGAATTGTTTTCCCTCTTTTCAAATATTCTTTGAACATTTTTCTGTGATCTCTTTTGCCCTTACCATGTATTATCATTTGGACCTCTCTCCCCCATTAATATTTGGCATATACTTATGGTTTACAGAATGCTTTAACATTGTCTTTTGACTCTCACAGTCATTTGAGGTAGATGTAAACATTATTATCATCATCCCCATTTTACAAATTAAAAAAAAAAAACAAGCCCTGAGAGGTGGGGTACTTACTCAGATCACACAGCTAGTTAGTATCTGGGGCAAGATTTTGATAGCCTTCAAAAGGTTACCATGGGAACTAAATCTTCCTGCCTTCTGGCCCAGGCCTCTTATCTATTGTGCCTTCCTGCCTCAAGGACATTTGAAATTTGTAACCTCAAGGGCCTAGTACAGTATCATTTTAGAGTGTAGTAACTTCATTAAATAGAAAAAGAGAATGTAAAACAAATTCAGTTCTTTCTTTCCAGCCATAACCACCTGTTGCTGGAAGTGCTCACATTCCTCTATATCATGTCATCCAGAAAAATTACTTTTCTGCCCTCTTAGTCTGATGATAGTGGGGCCCAAAACCCCAAGACCTTGCTACAAGAAGTGGGAGCAAGGCCTGGCCTCACAAGAGAACCTGCTACAAGAAGAGCAAGGAATCCCTCTACTCTCAGGAAAACAAGGCATTACGATTGGATGTAGAGTAGCTAGAGTGGTCAAACAAAGCTCCCCTCCCCAGGTTTTCCCCAAAAAAGCCAGGACCACAAAGTTTGTACTTAAGCTTGAAAGTGTGGAACGTAATTGCAGATCTAAGCAGATGCTGGCCATTATGGTATCTCCAAGTGCGAAGAGACAAGAGAATTGCCAAGTGATGAAATTGTAGCTTCAGCTTTCCTTTCCTAACTTAAAAAACAATATGAAGCTTTAAAAAACAAAACCCTCACAACTAAAATGTGAATATATACACTATTTCAGCTGTTAAAAATAGTGGAGGGTACAAAACAGTATGATGCAGGGAGTACTGGAGAGGGGGAGATTTGGTATCAGAAGATTTAAGATTTGAATCTCAGCTCTTTTTGACCTGAGGCATGTTATTTAATGTCTCGGGGCCTCAGCCTGCCCATCTGTAAAATGAGGGAGTGAACTAGGTGGCCTTTGAGGTAAGTTCTAGCTCTAGAGCAAAGTTCTATGGTCTCTGGCAGACTGAGCCCTTGGGAACTGATAAAATTACAGAAAGAGGATGTGGACAAAGAAGTGAAGCTGAGTTGGAGCCTCCTTATCCTAAAGTGTCTGGACCCCCAGAAAATGTCTGTCTTCCATCTTGATGATTTTCTTTCCCCCTTTGAAGTGGTACCAACTACCCTCTCTGTTTCTAACATTCATCAACATGGCAAACACATGATCCACCTCAAGCCTGCCTTCCTTTTCCCTGACTATAATATAATGGAGTAACATTATGTCATTAGGTCTTTTAGGAACTTGTTGCTAAAAGATGTTTTTTTTCTTTTTCCTTTGGGTATTTCTGCTAAATGATTATAAACTCCAGGTTTGTAGTCCTTATTGTGTGTCAGGCCCTGTGCTAAGCAAAAACAGCCCCTGATGCCAAGAAGCAACCTTCTAACTGGAGAGATGGTGTTTAAGTAAGTAGGTAGGTATAAGCTCAAGAGAGTAAATGGAGAGGAAGGCCTGGAGATCATAATGGAGGTTTGGAAAGAATCCTGGGAAACTGAGATTGGGGCTGGGGCTGGGGGAGGAGCAGAGTATTTGCAGCCAAGCTGGCTTCTCCATGAGAAATTGCTCACATGCATGCAGATCAGCACTTCCACAATCTAGAGGACTAGACAATAGCCCGAGGGCAATGAGGGCTTGTGTGGCATGCCCAGTTTGAGGAAGTGAAAGTAGGCCAAACAAGATTTTAGGTGTAATAGCTGGTGGAGCTTATTGAATGACATGCTCATACTTTCACTGGAAAAAAGCATCTTGGCATCTCATTTGGGTGGGTAAGGACCAGGTAGGACTGAAGGCTGTTGGAACTGTTTAGGCCTGAGTCAATGAGGGCCTGAACTAACTACTCATGCTATCAGTTCAGTGTTATTCAAATGAAGAAACATTAAGTGCCTGCCACATTTCAGGTCACATTTTCAATGCTGGGGACCTTCCGCCATTGTTTTAGTGTTGGATGATGCTTTGTTCACGGGCCCCTGGGAGTCCTTTACATCTTTGCTGTGGCTTGCTTGGGGGTGATGGGTGAAATAAAGGATGTTTTGTACCAGATGCCCATTTATACACTGAGAGCCTCTTTGAGCACTGAGGACCTTGTTACCCTCTGGGAGAAATCTACACATGAGCTTTGGGGGAAGTGGGGGAGGGCATCTCTGGGGTTGGAGCAGAAGCAAGCAGAAATTAATCGGTTTGAAATCAGATCCATTATATAGGAGCCCAGGGTCCTGAGTAGGGGAGAGAGAAGGGGTGTATGATGTGGGCCCATGGATGAAAAAAGAAAAGCAGCCTCCCAAGTCATCTGAAACTCCAGAAAAGCACAGTTTTTTCATCCTCAATAAAACTTGCTTTTTTCTTACATTAAAGTTAATGTGAATTCCTAAAGCCTCCTTTTCTTTCTGTCCCTCCAACTGCCCATCTGGCCCCCTCTCTCCATTTATTCTTCCCCATTCCTCCTATGATACAGTGGGCAACAATACACATCAGGGCCTAAGGGCCATTCAGGACCTAGCGAGCCCCAGCGCTCTCAGCTTAACGCGGCTGCCTGTGGGCCGGTGTCCTAGACCGATATCGTCTCGGCCCATCCGCCCCTCGAGTATTTTCCTCCAATGATGCTCACACCCTAATCAATAGATTAGGACAATTGGGGCGGGGGAACTCGGGGACGGTCCACTCTTCTCTGTGACTTAGTAGCACCCCCGTTCTGCGCTGGTGTGCGACTGTAATGTAAATAGAGCAGGAGCGCCTTTGAAGACTCCGGCAAACACCAGCTTCAGTTTTGTAAAACTGCGTATATATCTCATTTTCTGGTCTCTGTCTCCCTCTAGTGACCATTTGGGATATTTCAAGTGAAAAGGTATAAAAATGTTTATAGTTTTAAGGGTGGCAAAGTACTATATACGTATGTGTGTATATATATGTATATATTAATTAGTTTGACCCCCCCACAACAACCATGTAACGTATTATTGTATTTTTCCTTTTACACACGGGGAAATTGAGTCTGAGAGGGGTTAAATGCCTTCTACTGAGTCACACTTAAGGAGGAAATTGAGGCAGTATTCAAACTTAGATCTTCTTCCTGACTTCAGTCCAGCAACTTCTCAACCTGGCTTGGTATTTTTCACATTATATCCATAAATTAAAACACATTCAAAGGAACAAGCATTTTATGAAGTTCCAACTATATGCCAAGGTATTGGGAATACAGAGGCAAAAACAATATGATCCCTGTTCTCAAGGGGTTCACATTCTACTGGGGAAAACAATACGTTCTTTGATACATAAAGACAGTTACTTAAGGAAGGAATCAGGAAGGATGAAGGGTAGGAGGTAATACCCAGGCTGAGCTTTAAAGATTTCTAAAAGGCTGAGTTGAGCAGGTCGGATTAAGGTTGAGAAGGGAATAAGGAATAACCTGAGAAAAACAATGAGGGTTGGAGGGTAGAGAAGGTAAAGAAGCAGGTCTAAGTCCTGGGAACAGACGCTCACTAGACAAACAACTCCACCTTTTTCTGCCATGACCTGAAGACTCTTCTGTCTGAGATACCCTGGTAACATTCTTAAATACAAACTTTCCCTGTCCTGCCTTTGAGGTGTCAGCTCTAGCCTGGGTTAGGAGCTGCTCCAGCTTGGAGGTATCAGTATTGGCCCCAGAGGAAAGGAGGAAAGGATCATGGGCATCCGGAATACCTTTCCTACATTGTTCCTCTTACTCCTTTGTTTCTCTAAGTTATGCAAACTTCCTTTTGGGGTCTTCCCTTAGAGAGAGAGAGTGAGAGAGAGACAGAGAGACAGACAGAAGGAAAGAGGGACAGGGAGGGGGGAGGGGAAGAGAGAAAGAAGGGGGAGAAAGAGAGCAATCCTGACAGAATTGACTCCTTTGTCTAATTCTTTTGTGAAGCCCCTTACAATCCTAGACACAGACCTCGATAGCACTCTTCTTTCACACCTTTTGGTATTTCAACATCCCCTCTAGATTCTAGTACTATCTCTATGAAGCTAACTTCTCAATTTGCATATCTAGCCTCATGCTCTTTCCACGTGTGCTACAGCCTACCTGGATCCTGCCCTACCTATCAAACACAACATGGCACAGGAATGGTCAAATCCTTGATCTCTAAAGTTCCTCCACCTGAACCTGCTATCCCTCCTACACCTGGCCCAGAAGTAATGACCCTTTGTTTTAGAAACAACGTGGGTTTAGACTTCCTCCTGCAAGACCCTAACACTTTCCCTCACTTTCAGTTGATTTTGTGCACGTTGGCTTTAATTGGTGGAGTAACGTTCCTATTTGTGTGACTTTTTAGGAGATAGAATATAGATCAGAAAAACAGACCTGTATTTTCCAAAGTACAGGAAACAATTCAATTCTACTCAATACTTCACATGGGGGAAAAAAGGCACCTCCCAGGTGCATTATCAATAAATATTACATGTAGATTTCACAGAAAAGTTTTTCTGGAAGGGAAGATAAGATAAGCTAGAGGGCGATTCTGCTACCCAGTGGGCAACCCAGTTAGCTTGTCCGTTAGCTGTAGGTGCCGGCCAGCTGTCGTGTGAAGACTATTGTACCCCTCCAGACCCCGGATCCTAAGGGCAGGCCAGAGGGAAGAAAGCCCTTAGCTTCTGAAGTGCACCCCACACCTTGCAGGGTCGCCCGCTCTCACCCCACTCCGGGCCCAGCCACCTTGTGGGCGGCCTTCAACAGTCTGAGGGTGGGCGAGGTGCCCTGGGCATCGCAGCAAGAGATGGGGGTCCCGTGGGAAACAAGGGCTGGGGCCACCTTGGTGGAGGAACTCGCCTCCCGCAGGCTCCCCAAGGCCGCCTGGTGCGCAGGCGCTGGTTCTCCACCCTCGCTGGCCAGGGCCCCACCCGCCTCCGAGCCCAGGCTGGCAGACAACCAGGCACGCACAGTTACGTAGAGCACGCACGCTGCTGGCTCGGCCCGCAGGGCGAGGTCCGCCAGCCTCTCGCTACGCAGTTCGCGGTTCGCGGTTCGGGGGGCCTTCGCCTCGCTCTGTCCGCGGCCCCCCCGGGCTTCGTGCGGCCCCTGCCCCTCCACGCCTCCGCCTCGCCGGATTCCCGGAAGCGGCGGCGCACCAGAAGCCGGCCTGGAGGCCTTGCAGGGCGCAGCGAAGGTAAAGGCCCGCCAGGCCCTCTGGCAGCCCGGCCTAGCCCCGCTTCCTTGCCCTCCTGGGGGCCGCCTCTGCTTCGCTCCAACCCCTTCGGCTCCCCAGGCCCCAGAATCTCGGGTGTTGCCCTTTTCCAAATTACCCCCCCGCCACGGAGAATTCGCCATTTGCGTTGTCGTTGGAGGGCCCGATACGCCATTTCCCCCCTCCCCCCCCCCCCCCCCCCCCCCCCCCCCCCCCCCCCCCCCGCTGCTTGCGGAGCTTTTGGGTGCCCTCAAATCGCTCTCATGCCCTTCTCTGTAATTGGACTAGATGGTTTTTAAGGGCCCGTCTGTGAGCCTGCCATCTTATCCCCCACCATACCTTTGCACAGGCTGTCTCACATGCTTTGAGGTGTACTATTTTATCCCGTTCACTTTGAGGAAGGAGAGCTCGCGTCATAGTTCTACGGGCCCCTCGCTGAACGCTACATTAACGCCTTTCCTGATTTCCTTTCCATCCCCAAATTATTCTGTATCTACAGCTCTGCGGACCCCTCACTGAATGCTACATTAACGCCTTTCCTGATTTCCTTTCCATCCCCAAATTATTTTGTATCTACAGCTCTGCGGACCCCTCGCTGAATGCTACATTAACGCCTTTTCTGATTTCCTTTCCATCCCCAAATTATTGTATCTACTTATTGTTTTGTATCTATTTATCTGTGTTCCTGAACTTTAATGTATCTGTATCTTTTAATGTGTTTTGTATTTTTTATCTGTGTTACTGTCCTTTTTTCCTAGTGGAGCGTGTGCATGAAGATGGGACAGTTTTCCGTTGACCTTTGCATCCCAGGTGCCTAGCACCGGGTCTGGCATGTGGTGGGCCTTTATTTAAGGAATCAGGCAAGCAGAGATGAGGAAGGATCGAATTACAGTCACGAAATAAAGGCTTGTGGGAATGCACAAATGTGAAAAATAGAATCCAGACTTCAAGGAAGAGTAAGTAACTTTGCCTGGACATAATTTATGAAGGTAAATGATGTACAACAAACCTGAAAAATTAGGCTGGAGCCAGATTGTTGGGGGGGGGCAGTAAATGTCAGGTATATGAATTTGTGTATTAATCTATAAGGTAGATTTTTAGCCAGGGGGTGATATGGATAGGAAGATTGTTTTTATTATTATTTATTTTATTATGGTATTTATAAAGTATTTACATTTATTTGTAATATATTTCTGTATCATGTAATCTTAGATATTTTATTAGCTGGGTGGGGGATGGATTGGAGAAGTTAGAGGCAGGAAGAGCAATGAGAAGCCATTACAAAAGGCCAGGTGAAAGGTTTTACTTTTTTTTTTTTTTTTTAGCAATGTGTTTATTTTTTCCGGCTGTATAAAAGGTGGATGCTTAGATGTCTTTAAATGTGTCTTTGGACTTAAAAAAAAAAAAGTAAATAGAAACTTTGCATTGAACTAAAAACAAATAAGTAGTCTAAGTGGATGCTTATTCTTATAGTTAAATGAATTTAAATGCCTAAAGGATTCTGACACGTTTGTTTTGCCAGATCACCATCAGGATCTTTGTGCAGTAATTCTCTTTGGGTTTTCCTACTATACTCCAAGCCTAATAGGTTTGTTTTGATTCAATAATTAAGTATATATATATTTTAAAAAATTATTCACTGAGTTTATCAGCCTTGCTGCCGTAGAAGTCTTAAACATACGATTAGTCTGAAAATTTCCAAAATGAAGCACCGATTCAAATAAAAATCACGGTAAAAATAGTCCACAAATTTAAATAAATTCATTCTTTTTTAAAAAAAACCCAAAACTTGATTTAAATAAGGCGGCAAGCGACAGTAAAAAAAAATGGTGACGGTTAAAAAAAGCGACTCCGGAGAGGGGCGGGAGAGACCGGAGCACCGTCTCCTGGCAACACCATCTCCTAGCAACAGGAGAAAAAAAAGCAGAAACTTCGCCTCCCCCTCCCTTATGTGATGCAACCACTCTAAACCACTCCCTCCTCTTTCTTGTTCCACCCCTTTCGGGCCGTGTGCAAAGTTGAAAGGTCTCCCTGTCTCCCTCGTGTGGCTTCATTTCAGATTGCAGCCATTGTCGACTTAACTTCTTCGCCCCCCCACTTCTTCTGGCTTTGAAAGTTCACGCGCTCCGCCTTGTGGAGTACTAGGATATTGCAGTTAGGGAAAAAAAAAAAGCAAAACTCATTAACATACAAGCATAAATTCTCTATAACTCCAAACTTTTTTGTAACAAATCTTTTTATTCCATATATTATAACAACGCATACTAATATTGTAGATACATAGTAAATATGTTGAAAAAGTTGTGTGTGTATATATGTAATTGTAAATGTGTATAGTAAAATTTTAACAATATAACAATGTAACTAGTCTCTTGACAAGGCCTCTTTTACTGTAACAACAGCTTTTCTCTACATTTTATTTTGTATCAATTCTTTTTAGCACCTGATTTGTACTAAGCACTTTGGCAGGCACCAAGAATAGATACAAAGATGAGAACAGCTCAACTTCTGCTTGTAAGGACTTTATATTCAATGCAGTATACGAAATATACTCTGAAACAAACACAGAACCTTTTGAGGGAGAGAGTGCTCACAAATAGAGAATTAGTACAGTTTTGGGAAAGAAAGTGGCCCTTGGTCTGAGGTAACCTGAGAATTCTAAGAAGTATAGATTAGGAGAGATGATGCTCTAGGCTTGGGGATTGGCCTGGGCCACTGTCACAAGGTGAGAAGTGAGTGAGGAGCTCATGGAAGAAGGGAGTTCATAAATTGGTTGGCCAGTTTATGTGAATACCAATTATATTGTAATGAACCTTGAAAGGTAGCCTGGCACCAGATTGTTCAGGCCCTTAAATCCTAGGCTAAAGAGTTTGTATTTCATTTTAGAAGCAATAGGAAGTCACTGATGATGTTTGATCATTCCCACCTGTGCCTTTCTGAAACTGGAAGATGGATTAATGTGGGGAAGCAGGAAGATTAATTGGGCTTTAGCAGTAGTCCAGGTGAGAGTTGATTAGGACTTAAAGTAGGGTCTTGACTAGAAGGGGGAAAGTGTGATTAGGAGGATTTGAGTGCTTGCGTTCTAAAGAGGAATTTCACAGACATTTTTTAGAATTGGGAGAGCCTTTAGCAGTCATATAGTCCAAACTGTGCCTTAAAAAAAAAATCCCCTCTGCAACCACCTGGCAAATGGTTATTTTCTAAAAGTTAAGAACCTGTGTGATGGGGAGGATGGTGGATGATGTCCTCAGTAGTAGTAGTACAGAAAGTTGAGGGCTATGTTTAAGAAAGAAAATAAACATTTATTAAGTTCCTACTCTGTCTCAGGTACCAAGCTAAGAGTTTTTACAAACATCTCATTTGATCTCCCAGTGGCTCAGTGAGGGAGGCGCTATTAGTCTCTCCTTTATGTAGTTGAGGAAACTGATGCAGAAGTTAAGTGACTGGCAGCTAATTTGCATAGCTATTCTGAAGCTAACTTTAAACCCGTTTCCCTGACTTTGGGCTCAGCACTTATCTACCTAGCTCCCTCGATTAAGGGAAGAAGATCACAAACCATGATTCAAACATGTTAGATTGGAAATGTGGGTAAAAATGTTGCATTCCACCTCCATGCTCCATCTTCACTCGTTCAGCTGGTTTAGGCTTCCTCACTTTTCTCTGTACTGTTGTTTTAGTTTCTTAATTACTCTCTCCATATCTAGTCTGTTTTGCCCCAGTGAAAATTCCCAGCTTCCTCCAAAGCTCAGCCAAAGTGCTCCCTTTGCAGTAGGTCTTTCCTGGTAACTGCTAGTGCCCTCGCCCTCAAAAAGCCTTGGTGTACATTTTCTACTTCTGTATTTGTACAAGTGTTCTTTTCTCTCAGTAGCATGTAAGCATTGTGATGACATGGGGTCGGTTTTCTTTGTTTTACTAGTACCTTGAAGAAGCTTCCTAAATTCATTTTGGATGAATATCTTTCTAGCAAGACATGAATCCAGGAGCGATGTGGAAGGAGCTATGGCTCTAGACAGGAGAGCACTTGGCTTTGGAATCCTACCCCTGCAGCAACTCCCATGGATTCAGTGATCTTAGTGCTGATCCTTCTCAAGTACTGTAACTTCTTTCCTGACCTCCAGGCAAATCCAATGGTCTTTTCTCAATCCTCATCCTCCCTGACCTCTCTGCAGCCTTAGGCACTGTCGATCACCCTCTTGTTGGCACTCTAGTCTCTCTGGGTTTATCTAGCCCTAAGCCCTCTCCTGACTCATAGTCTTACATCTTCCACTGTCTGCTGGATGTCTAAAACTGCAGGTCCCCTAGGCATCTTAAACCAAGGATGTGACCTTCTAGGTCATCAGAAATGGCCTTTTGATTGAGTCCAGTTTTTACAGAACAAATCCTTTTATTAAGGGGATTTGTTCTGTGAAGTTTGAATTCAGTCAAAGGGTTGTACTTGAGGACCTAGAGGGCCACAGGTTCCTCACCCCTGTCTTAAACCCAACAGTTTCAAAATTGCACTCATTTATCTTTCCCTTCCAAATCCTCCCCTCTGCTGAACTTCCCTATGACTGTTGAGCACCACCGTCCTCTCAGTTACCCAGGCTCCATCCTCAGCTCATTCCTTTTTCTCATCCCCCATAATCAGTCTCTTGACAAGGCCCATCTTACTTTAACATCTCTCCCCTACACCTTCTTCTCTCTTCTGACCCTGACACTACCCTGGTGTAGGCCTTTGCCACCTCATAGCCAGATTCTCACCATAGCTGGCTAGTTGGTCTCCCTGGCTCAAGTTTTCTCCCCGCACCAGCGCGTTCTCCACCTAGCTGTAAAATTCATCTTCCCAAAGTGCTGATCTGACCACATCACCCCTCTATTCAGGAAACTGGTGGCTCCCTGTTCCCTCTAGAGTCATTGGAGGGCATTGAAAGCCCTCCAAAACCTAGACTCCTCCTGTCTTTCCAGTCTTCTTACAACTTATTCTAATGTCCAATGACTCCTCATTGGACTCCTCATTGTTCCTTGCACAAGACATTCCCATCTCCTGATTCCAGGCATTTTCACTGGCTGTCCCCCAAGGCTAGAATTCTCTCCTTCCCCATTTCCACCTCCTGGCTTCCCTAGTTTTCTTCACGTCCCAGCTGAAACCCCACTTTCTATGCGAAGACTTTCTCAGTCTCCCTTAATGCTAGGGCCTTCCTTCCCTTTGTTAATTACTTTGCTTTCTCATTTGCATATTGTTTCCTGCATTAAACTCGGAGCTTCTAGAGAGCTGGGATTGGTTTTCTGGTTTTGTTTTTGTATCTAGAATCCCAGAGTAAAATTAAAGCTGGATATCCAGCTTTAGGGGGTATATGTCTTTATAGGTACGAAAACTAAACTGATGAGAATGGAGGAAGGAGGGAGAAGATGGCCCAGTACAGAACTGGGCTGAAGCCACTAACTTCTAAATGTGAGGTTCTTAATTTATGTTACTGACCATATTGGCAGGCTGGTGAAGTTTATAGGCCCCTTTTCGGAGTGTATTTAAATGCATATGATAAAATACATAAGATTCCAAAGGAAATCTAGTGGATTAGAAGATTCCCTCCTTGATATCTGCAGGGAGACTGTCAGATGGTGATAGGAAAACCAGAATGCTGTCACCAAAGACAAAAGAGAAGGTGAAGTGTGAGCTATAGCTACTCTTATTAAGAAGCAGGTGCAGATTAAGGTGAAGCCCAAGATGGTGGCAGAGGAGAAGCAACCCTGGTGACCTGGAATGGTAATGCCATGGAGCATGGTTCAGTTGCTACTATACCAAATACTGATTTGGAAGAATTTCTGTTCCAAAACACCAGTGTGGAAAATGTTCAGAATGCACACAGATTGAAGTGAGTGACTGTGGGATGAATCCCAGGGAAAGAAGGAGTGGGAAAAACTCCAAAGGGAGAAAGACAAGCTGGCTAAGCAGGAACTCAAGAAGAAAAGCACCCAAAGAGGAGTACACCCTGTAATAGCTGATTCCTCTCTATGGATTTGATCAAAGGAACAACTGGGCTTTTGAGTATGGTGTGTATTTTGGGAAAATTTGAAAAGTTCTGGTAGTTTTACCAAGGCATTTCCTCCCATCTTTACAAAAATCACAGATGTTTAATTATAAAAATATGCCATGTGATTGCATTGTAGATAAGAGGTGTCAAACTGGCTCTGCAAAATGCCCCATATTAATTGATATCATTGGGAAATTTTTGATGAAATTGGGATTTTAATTAAATTTAATGAAATTGGGAAATAATGCAAATTTGTGGTTTTCTGAATCAACCTGACACCCCATTTCTGTTTGAGTTTGACACCAATGGGTATTACTGGATTGTTGGTAGCCAGTGTTTGTACTAAAAATCTGAGAAGGAATGACTTTTTTTTAAGCAAATCAGTTCTGGTGATCTTTCTCTTAACCACTTAAAAATTCTTATCTTCCCTTGTTCCTAGACCATAAAACCAGCTTATAACTTATACACATAACTTTTATACCTGGAGTAGCTAGGAGTGGGATGGATCCTACTTTCCCAAATGGACTATAGAGTGAAAGTTCCTTCAAGACAACAGTCAGCTCTAAATGTGAAGATTATAAAGAATAAATATGACTCAGAAGAAAAGGTACAAGAGGATACTCCCAGCCTGTCTCTTTGCAAAGGTAGGAGTTCCATCAATATTGGATATTGCACATATTTTTAGACTTTGATATATTGATCAGTTATGCCTTTTTCATCTTTTTATTTTGTCTTTAAAAAATACTTTTACATGGGATACCTCTCTCAGAAAAGAAGAGGAAGGAACACTGGGGAACTGTGGCAATGTAAAAAAATACACAATGGAGTAATAACATTGTTTTTTACAACAAGTTTCTCTCATAAAAGCCTTGTTTCTCAAATATATACTGAGTATAGAACTGAGTCAAATCTATAAAAATAAGAGCCTCTCCCTAATTGATAAATAGTCAAAGTCAATATGAACAGGTAGTTTTCAGAAGAAATCAAAGTTATTTATAGTTATATGAAAAAAATGCTCTAGATCATTATTGGATAGAAAAATGGCAATTTAAAACAACTCCGAGGCACCACCTCATACCTCTGTAAAATGACAACAGCTGGAGTGGATGAGGGAGAATGATCAATTGTTAGTGGAATAGCAAACTCGTCATTCTGGAAAATGATTTGGAACCATGCTCAAAGGGCTATAAAACTGTGTGTGTCTTTTGACCCAGTAATATCTCTACTAGGTCTGTATCCCAAAAAGATCAAAGAAAAAGAACCTATATGTATAAAAATATTTATAGCAGTTTTTGTGGTAGCCAAGAATTGGAAATTGAGGGGATGCCCATCATTGGTGAATGGCTGAACAAACTGGCATAATATTGTGATGGAATATTATTGTGCTAATAAGAAATGACAGGAAGAGTAGTTTCAGAAAAATATGAACTGATACAAAGTGAAGTGAGGAGAACCAGGAGATCATTATGCATAGTAACAGCAATGTTGTAGTGATGGTTATTTGTAAAAGACTTGGTTACTCTGATCAGTACATCGCAGACAATTCCAAAGGACTTATGATGAAAAAATGCCATCCACCTGGAGAGAGAACTGATGAACTCTGAGTGCAGATTGAAGTATAATTTCCTCACTTGCCTCATTTTTCTTGCTTTTTTTTTTTTTTTTTGCAATATGGCTAATAAGGAAATGTTTTGCATGTAATTTATATTATATTGTCTGCTTTCTCAGTGGGGAGGAGAGGGAGGAAGGGAGAGAGAGAATTAAGGATTCAAAATTTAAAAGGAATGCTAAAAATAATTTTTTAAAAGTAGAGCCGTAAAAATTTATTTTCAAAAACATTCAAAATATGAGTATCACAAGGTTATTTATATATGTAGATTAGTCTAGCTATAATTGTGACTCTTCCTGTAGTCTGATAGTAGAAATTTTCGTACCATTATTACCATCAAACTCATATCCGAGTATGTGTAAAAACTGCTAATGGTTCCTGGTTTAAAAATGGGTGGGATGGAGAGGTCACCTCCCTAAAGAAAAATCAACACTTGGTATCATATATAGTGAGCTCAGGTTCTCCTGGCCTACCCTTCACATTCCTTTGGTAACACTGGAAGAGAAAGTTAGTGGCTCTAAATTTGGGTTTTAGGAAAGTATTGATTTTTACATTTTTGTAAGACCTTTTGGAAGGGTGACATGCCAGTAAGAGCTTTCCATCTTTGCTTTCTTCACTGGATAAATTTAATTTCAAATAATTTTTTGACTGTCAACAGCTACTTCGTTAAATGAGGGACTTTGCAGAATAGACTGAAGATAGATATTTTTCATAATTTAAGTATGTAGGTGTAAACAGACCTTTAACTTTTGTGCTGATGGTAAAATGACACTTGGCTAAGGAAAGGAAATGGTTTCTCTCCCCTTCACAAACTACTACTGAGCCAAAGTTTACAGAAACTTTATATGTTCACATTTTCTTTTTAAATGAACTGGTGGTATTTAGTTTTTCAAAAAGGAATTTTTTGTCAAAATACTAAAAATCTGGATCACTGGCCCCCTTAAATCTGTCCATGGATCCAATCCAATGGTCTATAATCTTAGATTAAGAATCCCTAGTCTCACTTGCCTTTCTCTTCAAAAAATTACTATCTTCCCTTTTCTGCTTTTTGCCTTTTTTAAAAACTAAATATTAAAAGGAAAATTCACTTTCAAGATGAATATAAACAATCATTTTGGCTTGCTGACCTTTTATAAGAATCTTTGGCCTAAAGTACCTTACAACATTTTCCCCTAATTCTACACCACCATTCCTCATTAGAATCTTTGGGCCAATTATTCTTCACTTTTCTTCCAGTGATTATTATGGGAATCCCCCCGCCCCCTACTTATAAAAACTGAACATTTTTATTTGCAATGAGTTGATCATCAAATATCTGTGGTTTGCAGCACTTCAAGCCACCACTGACAAGAAAACCCAGGAACTGAACCTGTGATTTCAGAGATGTGGGAAAACTGCTACTGCAGGTCAGTATCTCTTCTTGATTCAGGGGTTCTTAAAAAAATATTTTGACAATTACTATAATCAGTCTCCTTTGTAATCCTGTGTATTGTATTTAAAAACATGATTCTGAGAAAGGTTGTGAGCCCCTGGTTTAAAAGGAAGCTGGAGTACTGAAAACGTTAAATGACTTGGCCGTGATCCCTCAGCTATTGTGTGGGAGGAAGCTTCCTGGCACCTAGAACCAGTCCTCCCGCCGCTGTGCCCCACCGCCCCCAAAGAGGAAGGCCAAGCCCAAATAAACCAGGAGTCGGTATTTACTGAACGCGGACGTGAAGGCTCCGAAATTGGCTCGAGTTCACCCCCCTCCTCCATCTTGCCTCCAAATAGCCCCGGGCCCTCGAATCGAGGCTTTGCGCTCGAAACCTCCCGATTCCCGCTTCCCCCCCGTCCCCTTCGATCTAAAGAGCACTAGATCGGGGCCTCCGAAAAGTTTCGTTGTCCTGCACCCCCGATGCGGAGAAAGCAAAGGGGGAAAATGCGTCTCGGCCCGCTGCGGAGGTTGGGTCGGCGGCGCTGGTGACGTCACAGCTGCGCCGCGCGCGCTGGTGACGCAGGCACCGCGCGCCCGTCCGTCGGCATTTCTGTTTACTCCCCAGCCCGCGGAGGGGAGCGTCTAAAAGGAGGCCCCCCCAGGTCCTCATGCAATTTTCTTGTCCCAACTTAACCCGTGTTTCAAGTTCACAAAAGTGCTCTGGTAAATATCTGGGGTACTGCAACTCCATGACTTCCAACCCGGGTCTGTTGGGTGTGGGGGAGGGAGGGTGCTATATCACAGCTGTGTGCAGTACAATCACGTGAACAAAACTTTTGAGCCTCTCGTATCCCAGATGCTGCAATTGGTGGGAGGGGGAGGGGCACAACAGAATTTGCCATGACACCTCCAGGAGGTTGTATGCTCCTGGGCAGAAGCAGTAGGTCATTTATGCAGATAAAAGTGGTGTAAGGTGGGGAGTTACAGCAGCAGAGGAGAATGCTTTTGTACTCCAGGAAAATGAAAGAAGAAGAAAACACTTATAGCTGGGAAGGTTATACTGAGGAAGGTGAGCCTCTGAGGAGGAGGGTGGGGTCTAAAGAGCAGGGAAGAGAGTATATTTTAGTAGTTTGCCAAGTAGTTTCTTACATATTTCTGACTGAGATTGTCATAGGTGGTCACCAAAGACTTGAGAAGGGCAGCGACATGCTTGGACTTTTATTTTAGCAATGTAATTCTTTCATAGGTGTACATTATGGATTCAAGAAGGTAAAAACTGGCAGTATAGACCATTTAGGAGACTATTTCAGTAGTTTGGTGTTGACGAGATGATGATAATGATGAACTGGAGTGGGGTGTTTGTGAGGGTCCAGAAGGAGTCTGATGGGAGAGATGTTTTGGAGGGAGAACAAGCCTTGGCAGTTGATTGGACATCAGGGCTAAAGGGGAGAAAGATTTGTTTAAAAGGTCCACTGTGGGCAGGGGATTTAGGAAATAAATTTGGAAAAGATTAGCTTGGCTAGTTATCTGCTTTTACTTTTAGGTCTACTTTTGTATAAATCCTAACCTTGCCAGCCTTGCTTTGTCTCCTCCTGGCTGTGCTTCTGAATCACCAGGACTACCTCACTTCTCCATCCTCCCCTTTTCAACTCCCTTTTATGTGTTCTCTTCCCTCCATTAGAACATAAACCCCTTGAGAGTAGGGACTTTTTCTTTATGTTTATATTTCTAAACACAGCACAGTGCCAGGCATGTAGTAAGAGCTAGTAGTTCTTGTTACCTTGCTTTGTTTTTTTCTGAGTTACTTGAAAAGTGCAGATCCAGTGAGATAAGGCTGCTAGGACAATGTCTTTACTCTCCCGGGGGGAGGGGGGGGCGGGGAGTGTGATAGTCAGTTGGCCCCCCACCCTCTCAGCTGTGACCCTTGCCTTATATTTCACTGAAAAAAATCCATTTGCTCTTTCAGACTGTTCCCTCCTTCTCTTCTTACATCTCTCAGATGCCTTTGCCAACTATCTACACCCCAGTCTCAAATGAAGCTGTAGTCTTCCTTGCCAACGCAAAGCCCTCTACATTCACAAGTGATCACATTCACAGAGTGTCTGAGTCCTTGTCAAAGAACCCTGGTATTTCTGGTAAGGGCTTCTTGGGGGCAGAACCATCCTGTCTTCTCCAGCAGGGTGCCCACTCTGTCATCCTCACTCCCTTGATAATCTCCAATCTCTCTCTCTCTCTACTGGCTACTTCTCTGCTGCCTACAAACATGCCCATATCTCTGACATCCTCAAAAAACCTTTACTTGATAGACCTATTCCCACTAGTCACCTTGCCTTGGTTTTTTGGATAAACTTATTTAGAAAGTAATCTACAATTATTGCCTCCATTTCCTTTCTTCTCACTTTCTTCTTAACTCTGCAGTCTGGTTTCCAACTTCATCATTCAAGTTCGAGTCCTCTCTTTGAAGTTACCAGTGATCTCTTAGTAGCTTGGTAATTAGGTGACAAAGTGGGTAGACTGCTGGGCCTGGAGTCAGGAAGACCTGAATTTAAATCTGGCCTCTTCTCTTCTCCCTCTATACAATTTCACTTGATGATCTCTTGAACTTCCATGGGTTCTCTCTGCTGGTGATTTTCAGATGTATTTATCTATTCCTAACTTCTCACTTGACCCCCAGTCCTACATCTGTAACTACCTATTGGATGTCTCCATCTGGATGTTCCATTAACATCTTAAACTAATGTCCAAAACTCCACTCATCATCTTACTTTGCAAAACCTCACCTCTTCCTAACTTCCCTATTACTGTTGAAGGTACCAGTATCCTCCAGTCAGCCAGACTTGCAACCTGGGTGTGACCCTTGAAGCTTTCTCTCACTCCCATCTAAACTGTTCATAAGTCCTATCATTTCTGTCTTCATAGCATCTCTCATATGCTCTCTTCTTCTAATACTGCCACTACCCTGGTGCATACCCTCATTAGCTCATACCTGGAGTATGGTAGTAGCCTGCTGATTGATTTCTCTGCCTCAAGTCTCTCCCCACTCTAGTCCATTCTCCACCCACTGTCAAAGTGATCTTGAGTACAGGTCTGACCTTATCACTCCCTTATTCAGTAAATTTCACTGGCTCCCATATACCGCCAAGAGTAAATATAAAATCCTCTGATCTTTTTTATAATAAAGGAATTATTTTATTGATTTCTTGAGATTACTGCCAACTTGTATTACTTCCATGTATGCACAATTAAAAATAAAGGGATAATTCCCTGGATATTTTTAAAATAATGCATAACATGTTAATACTGTAGACAAAAATTCAAAACGTCAAAACTTTATATGTACCCCGATTAACTATGTAAACTGATGATTAAATAAAAAACAGAACTGATAATCTTGTTCCTTCCTTCTTAAAATGAAAATTTAAACATTTCTCCTGATAGTCCTGAGATTATCATCATGTTAGGAATAGTACAAGATGTTGCACATATAGGCTCATCTTGGAAGGCATGTAACTCCTATGCCTTACTTGAATTAAATTGTGCATAACAAAGTGCATTCAATCAATACCTCATAACAAGGCTACCCTCAGGCTGTATTTATTAGATTTTGCATTAGTCTTTATGGCATTACAAAATAATTAAATAGCATAATCCTGAAGTTAGGAAAAGGAAAATAACTGCTGCTTGAAACAGTTATTCTTGGTTACCATTTGGTTTGAATCAAGAGAAACCCTTTCAGGTGGATAGCATTTGTCACCGCTAACATACTCAACTCTGCTCAGTTACTCACTGTGGTGGTTCAGTGATTGTTCTATAAGCCCCTGCCATGCCTCTTCTCCAACAGTGTCCAGGTGACGCTCCACCAAGACCATCCCTAACTTCCTGGTTTTCCCTTTTTCCTGTATTAATTGTATGACTTCCTCTCAGTTACCACCACTTAACCCTTTGTTACCTTCCATTTAGTTATTCATAAGCGCTTTCAGGATATCCTTGAAAAGCTCCAGAAGAGCAAGCCCTGGGGGGATGGCAGGGCCAAGGGGGAAAGGTTGGAGACCAGAATGTCCTTGGCTTTCTATTATTTGCTGCAGATTTGTGAGGTTGAGGAGTTTGGAGCAGTTTCCGAAGATTGTGGCAGGCTCCATCATTCATACTTTTCTTGAAAGTCAGCATCTATGTCAAATTACTTGTCTGGTGGAGTGTTTGGGGGTTTGGTCTTTTCAGCTTTGACTTGCTTAAATTGTCCTTAACCTTTCTGTGTCAGCCACAAGAAACTGCCTGTTGCTTCAAATCCTCCTCATTCTTGATCATCTGCTTTCCTATTACTCTTTTGTTGTCTTTGGGGGCTTTGCTACCAGGAAGTGGTTCTATTGGCTCTTTTCTGAAGGAGAAAAAACAGAGTGTCTGGGTCCTTGTCAAAGAACCCTGACATTTCTGGTAAGGGCTTCTTGGAGGCAGAACCATACTTCTATGACATAGGCACACTTTGACCATCCTTTGGCCATCTGACCACCTTCTGAAGATGTTAGTAGGTGAGGAGGATTCTGCTAGGCTTTCCACCTTTCTTTCTGCTTTGCCCTTTTCTGCCTCTCCTACATGAGTTTCATGTGGATATCTTTTTGGAATTCCAGTGATAATTGAGCCTACTCAAATTGTATCAACTCCATGGCCTCAAAAAGCTCTGTGGCTGTCTTTTCGTGACAGTAAATAGCCTCTTCATATTTCCCTTGCTAATAACTGATCTGCTTTTCCGTTCTGCTGATGAGCCTGGTTGAGGGGCCTGTCCATGACTTCTATAGACTCCAGAGTGGGAGCTGGCAGCACCCCAGCACCTGGAAGGGAAGAGAAAGTGCTGGATGGGCCCCGGTGGATGGCCCCTTACTTACACATAGCCCAGAAGCCAGTTCCTTGCTGCTACAGGATCCACACACACACACACCCACTGCATCTTCCTTGGCAGCTACTGCTACCAGAATCTCTCTGGCTTTTAAAACTTTTTATAATTTGGCCCCTTCCTATATCTCCAGTCTTACACCTTATTCCTTCTGCATTTTCTGCCTTCCAGTGACATTGGATTCTTTGTATTTTCTTTAATAAGACTTTCCATTCTCTAACTCTAGGGACTTTTTCCTCAGGCTGGGAACTCTCTCCCTCTTCATTCCTCCCCCTCCCCATTCCTTGACTTCCTTCAAGTTCCAGTACCTGCAAAAAACCTTTCATAATTCCCCCTTACTGCTAGTCCCTTTTCTCTGTTGAGTATCCTCAATTCATCCTGTATATATGTTGTATATAGGTGTTTTTGTGTTTGCTCCGGTTAGATTGTGAAGGCCTTAGAGCCGGGACCACTGTTGGTATTTCTTTCTATCCTCTGTGCTTAGCGCAGTGCCTGGCGTGCTTATTAACATCTTGACCTGACTTGACAGTTCTTTTTTTGTCTGTGGGCTCCTCTTTGTATTTTGCATCTTAGAAATTTTCCCAAGTTTGGTGATGTGAAGGCCGTTCCATCCCCATTACCCATGTGTTATATTGAACTGACTCCACCTGTGTTGAGGCAAATGGGAAGAGACATAGAGCTCTAAGGGGCCTTAGAAGCCATCTAGTCCCACCTTTATTTTATAGATGAGAAAAACAGACAGGTTTGAGAGAGTCATCCAATGCCACCCAGGTGGTAAGGGCCAGAGGTGAGATTTTTATTTAGCTGACATCCTCTGACTCCAGAGCTTGGGCTCTTTTAAAAAAAAAAACAAAACAGCAAAACTTCACCTCAGCTCTTCCCCCCCCCGCTTCCTCTAAAAACAAAATCCCTGTTACAAACACATATAGTTAAGCAAAGCAGATTACTGCATTCGCTATGTCCAAAAGAAAAGAAAAATATATATTGAGTGAAATGTACTTCTGTAGGAGAGAGACTTAAACTGGTTCATATGAAAGCATGGTTCAGTGATCAGTTGTTCCTCTTCCATCCCCTCCTCATTTATATAGATGTCTTTGCACACCCTGATGATAACATCATTTTCCCTAACCTTCCTTTTTCTTCCCCGTTCCCCCCACAGTGTATTCTTCTTCCTCAGTATTTTCATTCTCTTAATATCATCAAGACATAGTAGAGGGTGGGTAGAAATTTACCTGATAACTTTATTATATATTTAAAAATAGCTAATTGTACACAATAGATTTGCAGTTTCATGTGCTGTCATCTTTTTCTTATTATACTATGATCTCCTCTGTGACTCCCGATGAGGACAGGTCTCAGAGGTCCCCATATTTGAATGTAAGTAGTGTGTCCTTGTTTATGATTTTCATTCATATTTCCCTTTTTAAAAGTGTTTCTCTTAACTCCTCTCTTTGAATTTCAAATTTCTGCACAGCTCTGGTCTTTTCCTCAGAAATGGTTGGAAGTCTTCTGTTTTATTAGAGTTTCATTTTTTTCCCTTGTGGGATTATACTGTTTTCCTGGCTAAGTTATCCTTGGGTATAAGCTTATATCTTTGCCTCCTGGAAGTTTGCACTCCAGGTTCTTGTGCTCCATTTTTAATGGTGAATGCTAAATCATGTGTGATTGCTTCTGCAGCCTCTTGGTACTTGAATTCTTAATTTCCAGCTGCTTGCAATATCTTTTCTTAGACTTGGAAGTTGATGACATCATAGCTATGACCTGGTCAGGATGTTCCTAGGAGTTTTCATTTAGGGCTTTCAGGAGAATCTTTTTTTCTATTTCCACTTTGCTCTCTGGTTCTAAGAGATCTAGACAGATTTTTTGAAATAAGCTAACTTAGGGGCTCTTGTTTTGGTCAGTTTGGTGGTATTCGGGTAGTCCAATGATTCTTAATTTTTTTCTCAATTTGTTTTCCAGGTCGATTGCTTTTGCTTTAAGATACCTTATACTTGTCTTCTACTTTTTAAGTTTTTTTGACTTTGTTTTTTAATATTTTTTGTTGCCTCGTGGCATCATTGGCTTCTATTTGGTTCATTGTGATTTTTATTCCTTCAATTCTTTTCATTTAGTGCTCTCATTTCATTTGTAAAAACATTTTTAAACTCTTCTTTCATCTCATCCAGGATTTTTAGTTAAATTTGAGGCTCTGCTTCTAGATGTTTTGGAGTTACCTTCTTCTGCATTTGGATCTTGAGGGTCCTATAGCCATAACAGCCCTATATGGGGGGATTCTTTTTTTGTTTTTTTCTTCCCATCTTACTTTCTGACTTTGGACTTTTAGAGCTATGCTCTGTTTACTTCTGGAGGGAAGGTCTGGGTTGGTCCTGTTCCTACTTTCTTTGGCTATTTGGTTGCTTATGTTATTCTAGGATCTCAAATACAGACTGGGGACCTACAAGCTTTTAGTGCTCTCAGGGTGGTCTGATCTGGGACAAAATCTGATTGTTGCCCCTCTGGTCTGAGTTCTGCTTGTTCAGTCTTAGCAGTAGTAGACTGCTTCTGAACTCCCCTACAGGTATTACAGCAGCTGGGAAACTCTTCTGGTTCAGAGGGACAGAACTTGAGGTTTCCCCTTGCTCTGGGATTCCTACCTTCATTATTCCTCTGCAGGCTTCAGCTCAGGCTGGGGGCTGGAACTGAGATTCCACTCCACTCCTGAGGTCCAAGGCACCCCACTGCTGCTGTTTTTGTGACTGTTTCTTATTCTGGAACACCACCCCAGGGGGCAGGTCCCCTTCTCAATATGCCCTGGATCTGTGACGTGGACTGGGGACCAGTTGACACTTGTTCCCATATCCTGCTCATGGTGCCCCAACATGAGTCTGGACCCATCCCTTAGGCCTGGTGCCCTGCTGCTTTGGGGGCTGGCATGCTTGATCCCACCCTCCTGTCCATAAGCTGGCCTCAGTGAACAAGGATCCTGTCTCCTCCTGATGACCTAGGTGGGACAAATACCTCAGGCAATCTGACCTTCTTAGGTTTCTCCATCAGGCTTCAGTCTGATGCATTTTATAAATCTGTTAGGAGGAATTTTGAGGACACATTTGGTGTACTACTTCTATTATTCTACCCTCTTGCCTTCCCCTCCCCCTAGTACTCTCTCAGTGATAGCAAGGAGGCTGTTTCAGAAGGCAAAAACAAATGCAATGAAGATGGTGAAATTGGTGACTGTCTGAAAGTTAAGAAAATCATGTAGGAAAAGGGAGCTTCATCTAGGGCCTATTCAGCCCTAGGGCCTCCTCTTTTCTCTCCACATTCATTCTCTTGACAACCAGTTCAAGTCCTACAGCTTCAGGTATCTTCCCTTCCAGAATGTGGACCTTTCTCATCTCTGCTTTTCAGATTCCTTCTAGTTCTTTCAAAGCTTGCTTATATAACCTTTCCTGATCCCTCCTAGCTAAAAGTGTTCTTTCTCTGCTCAGTTTTTCCCAGAGCACTTGGACAGTTTCTTTCTCCTTTACCCTGATCACTTCTTACCTTTTATTATAATTGTCTGTGTAGACATCATACCTCTACTCCCAGTAGTATGTGCATGGACTGTGTAATATTTCATCATTGCATCCCCATAAAAGGGCCTGGCACATTTTAGGTTCTTAATAAATGTTTGATTGGATTTAATTGATCTAGAATTTAGAAAATAAAACCTAGGTTTAATTTTCTTTTAGGATCAATATCTTAAATAAAGATCACTAAATGGTGCTTTTTATCATTTTAAAGCTTGTAAGAAAACAGGTTAAAATTTAACTGGGTGTAGTTGAGTCACTCCTGTAAACTGGGGAAATGAGTAAATAGTCTTTCTGAAAGAGGTAAAAAGGGGTTCATAAAGAAGATGGTAATTTTATGGTGGATGTGATAAGAGACCTTAGAGATGATCTAGTCCAGGATTGGAGAACCTGTAGCCTCGAGGCCACACGTGGCCCTTTGACTGAATCCAAACTTTACAGAATAAATCCCCTTCTTAATAAAAAGGATTTGTTCTATGAAACTTGGGCTTAGTAAAAGGCTGCACTCAGGGACCTAGAAGACCACATGTGGCCTCCACCCCTGATCTTGTCCAACCCCCACTTCCCCTCATAATACAAAAGGAAGAAACTGAGGCCCTGGTAGGGGATGTAGCATCCAAGGTCACACATAAGTAAGATCATCGAGCTAGAGCTGGAAGTGGCCTTAAAGGGCATCTGGTCCATCTTTTTCATTTTACAGATGAAGAAACTGAAATTTAGACAGGTTTAAATAAATTGCTTGAAGACACATAGGTTGTAAGTATCAGAGGTGACATTTGAACAGGTCTTTTGAATCCAAAGCCATTACCCTTTTTGTTGTGCCATGCTACTTCCCAAGTGTCATATCTAAAGAAATAAATTGCAAATCTATTTCTGAAACTCCAGTCTCTCTGTAGAGCTCCAGACCAACATTTATTTCTACATCCATGTCCCATACATAGGCATCTCAAACTCAGCGTATTTAAATCAGAGCTCATTATGTCTCAGCGCACCAACACAATAAATGTTTTTCCAGTTCTTTATTTCTTTAGAGTGTTTTGTAGTTGTAGTCATATGGTTCCTATACATGCATCATCATAGGTAGAATCAAGTTTTTAAGACATTCTGTATTAAGACAAGTAGCTGGTGCAATGGATAGAGTGATGGACCCAGAACCAGAAAGACCTGAGTTCAAATCTTGTGTCCTAAAAGAAAATTAAACCTAGGTTTTATTTTCTAAATTCTAGTAGCTCTGTGACCTGGGCAAGTCACCCAGTATCTACCTTGGGTTCCTCATCTATAAAATGGCATCATCATAGCATCTGCCTTACAAGGTTGCTTGTGAGGTTCGAATGAAATCGTAATTGTAAAGTGTTTAGCGCAGTAATAGATACTTCATAAATGCTTGCTCCTTTCCTTTTCCTTATTTGTAATGGAATTTCTCTTTCTATCTCTTGCTGTTGGTGTTTTTTGTTGGTAATTTAAAAAAATGTTGATGATTAATGTGGATTTATTTTATATCCTGTAGCCTTGGTGGAGGTACTAATTATTTCCATTTTTTTTAGTTTACTTTCTAGGGCTCTCTAAATAAACCACTGTATAATCTACACAGAGCAATAGTTTTCTTTTCTTTTGGCCTGTGCTGATTCCTTCAATTTCTTTTTCTTGTTTTATTGCTATACCTAGAATTTCTAGCACTATATCAAATGGTAATGGTAATAATAGACATCCTTGTGCTATTTAGCCCTGATCTTATTGGAAAGGCCTCTAATTTATCCTCATTACATGTGATGCTGGCTCTTGGTTCTGGATAGATGCAGTTTAAAGAAAGACCCTCCTTTATTTGTATCCTTTGAAGTGTTTTTTTTTTTATCAGAACTAGATGCTGTATTTTGTCAAAAGCCTTTTCTGTATCTATTGATATAGTTGTATAGTTGTTCTTGTTACACTATCTGTTTTGTTTATAGTATTCCTAAATCCCACCTGGTCATAGTGGGGGGAAAGATTACAATGTTTTTGATAGTGTTGCTGTAGTCTCTGTGCTACTAATACTTTAACATTTTTGCATTGATATTCTTTGAGGATATTGGCTATATTGGATATAGTTTTCTCTATTTTGTTTTTCCCTGGATTTAGCCATCATGACCATACATGTATCATAGAAGGAATTTGGTATTTTTCTATTTTTGCTAACAGTTTGTGTGATACTGCAATTAATTGTTCCTTGACTGTTTTATAGCATTCATTCGTAAATCTATCTGGCCTTGAGATTTTTTTTTTCCTTTGGGAGCTAATTCAATTATGTCCCATTCAGTTTATTTTTCTGAGATCGAGTCATTTAAGTTTTCTGTTTCTTGTTCTGTTAGTCTAGGCATTTTATATTTTTATAAATATCCATTTCACTTAAGTTGTCATTTTTATTGGCATATAATTGGGCAAAATACTTTATAATAATTTCCTTTATTTTTCTTTTTTTTTAAATGTTCATAGCTATTAATCGTTTTTTTAAAAGGGGAAGGGGGCCTGACAATACTGAAACTTCATAAAAATGTAATGAAAATTAATTGTACATTATATACATAATTTCTAAATATGAGCCATAAGTCACAATCCAGCAACTACTTAAAATTAGAAAGCAATTAAAATTTCATATTAGAAAAATATCTTGCGAATTAAAATATGAACTATCTTTACAATAAAACCTACAATTTAGCTTAATTAGGTTTTATAAGATATGTGTCACTTGAATTTAGGAAAGTGTAAGAATAATTTTCACAAAAAATAAACTTTACAAAGCTTGGTTGACACAAATCAGATTAAACCATAACTGACTGCAAGTTACTCAACTTGTCTGAAGTTACTGTCTCTTAGTTGCCAAATCTAGTCACCTTTTCTCAGTTCTCATACTTCTTCACCTCTCTGCAGCCCTTGACACTCACTGTCCATTACCCTTCTCAGGATACTCTCTTTTCTTTCTAGGTTTTCAGGACTCTACTCTCTCCCAGTTGTCTTCCTACCTGTCTGACCACTCTTTCTTAATCTCCTTTTCTGGATCTTCATCCAGCTCGTGCCCATTTACTATGGGTGGGTGTCCACCAATCTTCTGTCCCAAGCCCTCTTCTCTTCCCTCAGTACTATTTCACTTGGTGATCTCATCAGCTCCCATGGATTCAGTTATCATCTTTCTGCTGATAATGCTAGCTATGCTAAGTATATCAAAGGTTATTCAGCCCTAACCTTTCTGCTAACCTCAGGTCTCACCTCTTGGACATTTCACACTTGATGTCCCTTAGACAACATGAATCTAGCATATCCAAAACTAATCTCTCTCACCCCCAATCCTTCCCTTGCCCTAATTTCCCTGTTACTGTTCAGAATACCACCATCCTCCCAATCATCCCCAGCTTGAAACCTAAAAGTCATCTTCAACTCCTTCCGCTCTGTCACCCTCTGCACATCCAATATGTTGCCAAAGCCTGTTGGTTTTACTGACATCTCTTGCATCTCTTTCCTTCTCTGACCCTGTCACTTGTGCTGGTACAAAACATCACCACTACCTTGTACCCAGACTATTGCAGCTGTCTGCCCACCTGCCTCAGATCTCTTTCCACTCCAGGCCATTTTTCCACTGTCAAAGTGATCCTCCAAAAGCACAGGTCTGATTATATCATTCCCTTACTCAATAAGTTCCCATAGCTTTTTATCACCTCCAGGATCAGATTAAAAAAGTCTTCTGGTTGGCATTTAAAGTTCTTCATAACCTGACAACACCTCTTCCAGTCTCCCCTCCCCCCTTCTAGTCTTCTTTTACCATATAACCCTCTATGTCCTCTTCAGTGCACCAACACCAGCCTCCTTGCTGTTTCTTAAACAAGACACTTAATCTCCTAACTCCAGGCATTTTCCCTGGTATTCCCCCATGCCTGAAATGTTTTCCCTTTTCATCTCCACCTTCTGGCTTTCTTCAAGTCCCAGTCAAAAATCCCATGATTTATCCCATAGATCCTTCTTTGTAGATATTTCTTTGAGTCTTGGCTTCCCCTATTAGATTGTGAACCCCTTGAGAACAGGAACTGTCTCATGCTTCTTTTTTTATCGCCTGCACTAAACACAATGCCTACCACAGAGCAGATGCTTAATGTTTATCAACTAACAACTCTAACTATATAATATCATATATTTAGGACTTGCTAAACTGACATTAATTGGTATATTATACCAAAATGAAATCGAATATGTGCTCTTTAGGAGGGGGGGTTAGAGAAGAGCTCCTTGGAGTCTTGAATACATTGATACCATCCTTAAATTTTCAAAATAATTTATCACATGAGGATTTTTAATTTTTTTCTTGAAATTTAAAAGCACTTGAGTAGATTACTAGCACCCTTTTCAGTTAACATTCTTTGAAAAATTGGATTTCTTTTAATCAGAGTTCTCTTTCCCATCATGTTCTAGTACTATTAGAACTTGAATGCAGAGATTTAACTTGTGCACATCTGGACTGGCTGAATCAGAGACTGTGACTGGGAGACTTCACTGAACCCCTTCTAAGGGATTTGTTGCTGCTGCTTCCTGATGAGTTTGGTAGGCCCCATTTTAGCCTCTTACTTTCCACCTAAAAGGATGAGTGTTTGTAATGGCTTCCTAACAAGCTCTGAAGGGCAGACGGGGCTCTTGGTGCTCGTTTTGATTTGACAGGTGCTGGATCAGAGACCCCTAGAGTTACTTAAACATGAGGTTTATTCTTGCATACTTTCTTCTCTTTCTTCCCCACTAGGGCTGGCTCTGACCTTAGTGCCTTTCTTTTTATTTTCTTTAGCTTTTCTTTTTTTCTTAGGGTAAAATTTTTATCATCTTCCCCTTCCATTAGCTGAGGTGAGAATTACCCTTGGAATCTTCACTTAGAGCCTATTATTCAGGCTTACTTTTAACATTTGTCTCCCTCACAATTTTCTGTAAATAACTTCATCTGTTGTATCATGATTTTGATGGGGCTTTTTTTTTAACCTCTAACTATTATGTGAATTGGCTTCCTCATATGTATTCAGGTCTTGCAGGAGATTCCTCCACTGATGTTGTACCTTCTAAATCTTCCTGATGGAACTTGTTGTCCAAGGCCATCCTTTTGTTAGGTCTTTGCACTTCAAGTGGATATTCTGGACCTTTTGTTCTTCCAGATGAATTTTGATATTATTTTTTCTGGGTCTATAAAATAATTTTTTGATAGTTTGATTGGTATGATACTGAATAATAAGTTAATTTAGGTAGAATTGTCATTTTTATTGTATTAGCTTGGCCTATCCACGAGCAACTGATGTTTTTCCCAGTATTTAGATCTGACTTTTGTGTGAAATGTGTTTTGTAATTGTGTTCATATAGTTCTGGGTTTGTTTTGGCAGGTAGACTCCCAAATATTTTATGATGTCTACAGTAACTTTAAATGGAATTTCTCTTGGGCAAAATAATTCCTAATTACTGTTTTAATTTCCTCTTCATTGGTGGTAAATTCACCCTTTTCATTTTTGATACCAGTAATTTGGTTTGTTTTTTTATAAATCATATTGACCAAAGGTTTATCAATTTTATTGTCTTTTTTTTTTCATAAAACCAGCTCTTAGTTTTATTTATTAGTTCAATAGTTTTCTTGATTTCAGTCTTATTATTCTCACCTTTGGTTTTCAGTATTTCTAATTTCAAAAATTTCTAATTTGGGTATTTAATTGAGGATGTTTAATTTGTTCTTTTTCTAACTTTTTCAGTTGCATGCCCAATTCATTGATTTCCACTTTTCTCTGTTTTATTCACATAAGCAATTCAGAGATATAAAACTTGCCCTAGGAACCACTTTTGCTGCATCCCTTAAGTTTTAGTATGCTGTCTCATTATTGTCATTTTCTTGAATGAAGTTGTTGATTGTTTCTATGATTTGTTGTTTCAAGTACTCTTCTTTATGGCCATTTCAAATTTTAGTTTCTCTTGTTTTTCTCATTTTACCTCCTTTAGTGTTTTTTCTTTTAAAGTCCTTATTGTTGTTCATCCTTCATTCTTGAAGAGCATCAGTGACATCAGGAGAGTGATGTCTTGATTTGCAAGTGAATTGGATTTAAGTGAGGCAGGACTGTGCAGTATTATTAGCCCTACTCTCTCCTCCAAAGTCCTTGGAGTCCAGTGGCAAGGCATAGGTCAGTATAACTTGCAATGGCCCAGGATGCAGTGGGAGAGCTTGGCTTTATTTATGTATTTAATTTATTTTTTTATTCTCAGTATTCACTTCAAAAGATTTTGAGTTCTAAATTTTTGCTATTTGCACTCACTGTGAGGCATGAAAACCCAAGTAATGAACCTGTTTAAAGTTGCAGTCCAAGAAAGAAATTCATCATCATCATTGTCACAGTCCCCATATTGTGAGTAATTAATTGTCTGGTTTCTTTTTCTTCTTTTTTCTTTAATGTGTGTGCTTTTATTTGAACTGGTCAGTATAGTCAATACAGATAAAGCTCCTGTCCTCCAACTATAGCCACTGATCTCGTGGAACTCCTGGGGAAACTGTAAAAAGCTTTCATTCTCTTCTGTATTGGAGATCAAGGAGGGAAAGGAAGGCACCAACATGTCTCTAACAATTTTTAAAGAGGAAAAAATATCAAGGTGGAAGATGTAAAAAGTTTTGGTTTTTAAGGATTACCTAATTTGCGTGTAACTCAAAGTTTTAGGAACAACTGTCTAGTATTGCTGTTGCTACTAGGAAAGAAGACATACAGTTAATGAGGAATAGAAAGTCATCTGGCCCTATAGGAGAAAAGAGAAGATGGAGACAAGAGAAGGGAGGGATGACAGAAGAGAGGGAAGATTGGAGATAGGGAAAATTAGATTGCTTGGGGTATTGGGGTGGGGGGAGGGGATAAAAGGGGAGAAAATTTGAAACCCAAAATTTTGTGAAAATGAATGTAAAAAGTTAAATAAAAAACAAAACAAAACAAAAAAAACTTTGAGTTCCAAATTCTCCCCATCCCTCCCTCCCCACCCATTCCCTTTGGGAAGGCAGGCAATTCAATATAGGCCATATCTGTGTAGTTTTACAAATGACTTCCCTGATAGTCGTGTTGTGTAAGACTAACTAAATTACCCTCCATCCTATCCTGCCCCTCATTGTTTCTCTTCTGTCTTTTGATCCTGTCCCTCCCCGAGTGTTGACTTCAAATTGCTCCCTCCTCCCTTTGCCCTCCCTTCCATCATCCCCCCCCCTTGCTTATCTCCTTCTCCCCCACTTTTCTATACTGTAAGATAGGTTTTCATACCAAAATGAGTGTGCATTTTATTCCTTCCTTTAGTTGAATGTGATGAGGGTAAACCTCTTGTTTTTTTTTTCTCAGCTTTCCTCTTTATCCCTCCACTAAAAAGTCTCCTACTTGCCTCTTAAATGACATATAATTACCCCCTTCCATTTCACCCTCTTTCCTCCCCCTACCTTTCTCTCTCACCATTTACCTTAATTTCTTTTAAGATATGGTCCCCTCCTATTCAATTCACTCTGTGCTCTCTGTCTCTGTATGTGTGTGCATGTGTGTGTGTGTGCATGCATGCGTGTACATGGGTGTGTGTGGTCCCACCCACCAACTACCCAGATACTGAAAAGTTTTAAGAGTTACAAATATTGTCTTTCCATGTAGGAATGTAAACAGTTCACTTCTGGTAAGTCCCTTAAGACTTCTCTTTGCTGTTTCCTTTTTCATGCTTCTTCTCATTCTTGTGTTTGAAAGTCAAATTTTCTTTTCAGCTCTGGTCTTTTCATCAAGAATGTTTGAAAGTCCTCTTTTCATTGAAAGACCATATTTTCCCCTGAAGTATTATACTCAGTTTAGCTGAGTAGGTGATTCTTGGTTTGAGTCCTAGTTCCTTTGACTTCTGGAATATCCTATTCCACGCCCTTCAATCCCTTAATGTAGAAGCTGCTAGATCTTGTGTTATCCTGATTTTATTTCCACAATACTGGAAGTTTCTTTCTAGCTGCTTGTAAGATTTTCTCCTTGACCTGGGAGTTCTGGAATGTGGCCACAATGTTCCTAGGAGTTTCTCTTTTTGGATCTCTTTCAGGTGGTGATCGATGGATTCTTTCAATACTTATTTTGCCCTCTGGTTCTAGAATGTCAGGGCAGTTTTCCTTGATAATTTCATGGAAGATGATATCTAGGCTCTTTTTTTGATCATGGCTTTCAGGTACTCCCATAATTTTTAAATTGTCTCTCCTGGATCTATTTTCCAGGTCAGTTGTTTTTCCCATGAGATATTTCACATTCTCTTCCATTTTTTCATTCTTTTGGTTTTGTTTGGTGATTTCTTGGTTTCTCGTAAAGTCATTAGACTCCATCTGTTCCATTCTAATTTTGAGAGAACCATTCTCTTCAGTGAGCTTTTGAACCTCTTTTTCCATTTGACTAATTCTGCTTTTGAAAGCATTCTTCTCCTCATTGGCTTTTTGAACCTCTTTTGCCAATTGAGTGAGCCTATTTTTCAAGGTGTTATTTTCTTCAGCATTTTTTTGGGTCTCCTTTACCAAGGTATTGACCTGTTTTTCATGCTTTTCTTGCATCTCTGTCATTTCTCTTCCCAGTTTTTCCTCCACCTGTCTAACTTGATTTTCAAAATCCTTTTTGAGCTCTTGCAAGGCCTGAGCCCACCTGACATCCCCCTGGGATGTCTGGGGTACCGAGGCCCCACCCTCCATGTCTTTCCCTGATGGCAAGAATCTGTTCTCGTCATCAGGTCCGAAAGTCGGAATCATTTGCATCTGTTCAAAAAAACTCTCTATAGTCTTATTTTTCTTCCCTTTTCTAGGCATTTTCCCAGCCAGTTACTTGACTTCTGAGATTCCTCTCCACCCCTGCCTAGATCCGCCCAGCTAGTGCTGGGGGTCTGAGATTCAAATGGGCTTTCCTCGGCAGGCGCAGCTGCTATTCAATGTGAGCTTTAGTTCTGGTGCTGGGGTGGGGGCAGGGCCGCCTCCCAGGCTCAGCTCCCTCAGGGGCTTTATGCAGAGACCTTCAGTAATGGAGCGGGTGGGGCAGGGCCATCTCCCAGGCTCAGCTCCTTCAGGTGGTTTATGCAGAGACCTTTCAGTAATGAAGATCCTGCCTGCTGCTGGGGGAGTCCCGGGCCGCAGCCGCCCCTGCCTCTGCTGCTTCCTGCCCCCACCTCTGCCTCCGCTGCTTCCTCCCGAGGGGGCCCGAGTCACGGAAACACCCCGCTCCCTTCTCAGTCAGCCCAGCCTTCTCTCTCACTGACCTGTAGCTTCTGTGGGCGGAGGGACCTTCCTGGCCGCCGGAGGTTCCTCCGTCCCTGAAGCCTGCTCGGATCAGCTTCTCTGGGGCCGCGGCCAGGGCAGCGCTGGGGTGGGGTCCACTTTCTGGGGCGTGACGGACCCTGGGGATGGCTCTCCAGGGCTCTCTGGAACGGAAATCTCTTCCACTATATTTCAGCACACCCTGCAGTGAACCAGAGCTTATGGGGAACTCTTCTTACATTAAATCAATGGGCTGTAGGTTCGGAGCTTGCATACGTGCGTCTTTCTACTCCGCCATCTTGACTCCGCCCCCAGTTTTCAGGTTTTTTTTAGTTGCTTGTCCAGTTTATTGTTTTATTCTTTCTTCAGTATCAGGGTGTTTGGAGATACATAAATTTTCCCCCTAAGGATTACTTTGGCTGCATCCTACAAATTTTGGTAATTTTTTTCATTGCTGTCATTATCTTTAGTGACATTATTGATTGTTTCTATCATGTTTCTTTGACCCACCAATTCTAACTAGATTTTATCTTTTTTCAGTTAACAAATTTTTTTTTTTGTCTCTACCTCCTGTCTCTTCCCCCCCATCCTTGGAAGAAAAGAAAAACAAGCAAAACCAAATTTCCACATAAGCTATGTCCAAAATAACATCTGTCTCATTCTGCATCCTGAATCTATTGCCTGTCTGTCAGGAAATTGTTAGGATGTTTCATTCTGGGTCTTCTGGAATCATGGTTGGTTGTTGTGTTGATCAGAGTTCTTAAGTCTTTCAAGATTGTTTATCTTTACAGTGTTATTGTATAAATTGTTCTCCTGGTTCACTCTGTATCAGCTCTTACATGTCATTGCAGTTTTCTCTGAAATTGTCCTTTTCATCATTGCTTTTAGCACAATAGTGTTCAGTTATGTTCATATACCATGATATGCTCAATTCACCAATTGACAAATGTCCCTTTAGTTTCCAGTTCTTGGTCAGTCTCCTCTCCCACTCCCCCCACTAACGCACAAAGCTGATAGAAATATTTTGTATGTATCCTTCTTATTTGATCTCTTTGGAGTATAGGTCTGGTAGTGCTACCTCTGAGTCAAAGGTCATGCACAATTTAGTCACTTTTTGATTATAGTTCCAAATTGCTTTCTAGATTCCAGAATGGATGTGCTTTCCACAAACAGTGAATCACCGTATATGTTTTCCCACAGCTACTCTAACATTTATTTATTTATTTATTTATTTATTTATTAGGCTTTTTAATGAGTATGAGGTGAAATCTCAGAGTTGCCTTAATTTATTTGCATTTCTCTCTTGGAGCATTTTTTCATGTGGCTGATAGCTTGGATTCTTCCTCTGAAAAATTCTTAGTCATATCCTTTTATCCATTTAGCAATTGGGGAATGGCTCTTATGCATATAAAGATAGGGGTGTGTGTGTGTGTGTGTGTGTATGTGTGATCTTGAAAATGAAGGCCTTTATTAGACAAATTTGCTGCACAGATTTTTTTACCCAGTTACCTACTTCCCTTCTAATTTTAGCTACATTGGTTTCAAAGGTTCAAAAGTGTTTTAATTTTATATAATCAAAATTTTGTAGCTTATCTTCTGGTATCCTCTCTACCTTTCGTTTGGTCATGAACTCTTCCCTGTCCAAAGGTCTGAAAGATAATTTTCCTGTTCCTTTGATTTGTATGTGATGGCATCCTTTATGTCTAATTCTGCTCATTTAAAGCTCATGTCTCCTTGCTAGGTTTTCTTGACCCTGCTCTGTCTTGGTTCTCCTCTTAAGTGTCTGACCTCAGTTATCCTTTGCTGGATCTTTATCCAGGTCAATTCTGCTAACCATGGGTGTTGTCCAAATCTCTATCCTTCTTTTCTCTCTCTCTACTCCAACTCAGATCACTTTACCCATCCTTAACGTTTCTGCTGAGCTCCGTTCCCACATTTCTTGTCCAACAATTGGATGTCTTGAACTGGATGTTCCATTGACATCTTAAACTGAATCTGGCTGAAACTGAACTCATTACTGTTCTTCTCAAATCTTCCCCTCTTCCTGACTTCCCTGTTACTGTTGCCAGTGCCACCATCTTTCCAAATCACCCCAGTTTGCAGTCAGTGTCATCTTGACTCCTCCTGACTATCTCTCACTGTTGTCTCTTACTTCCTTCCCATCCCCACTCACCCTTATCCTCCATACCCAGTCTGTTGCCAAAACCTGCCAAGTCTACTTTTGCAAACATCCCTCATACGTGCCTCCTTCTCTCCTGTGACACTGCCCCTACCCTGGTCTTGGGACCACATCACCTCATGTCTGGACTATTTCTGTAGCCTACTGGTATGTCTTCCTGCCACAGTTCTTTCTCCAGTCCACTCCATCTTCTAGTGGATCCTTTTATGTTGCTGCAATATACCTTATTATGTGTTTCACACGTAATAGGGTAAATGTTCAATGTTGCTATATATACTGGTATATGGTTTTTTGTTTTATATATAGCTGCTGTGTGCTTCTGTCATATATACTCCTGTTCTGTTCTTCCATCACTGATGTGGATGCTCCAACTGTGCAATGAATTTTGTGAGGATTCTGGAGAAGGAAAGCACATGGAGGCCTAGCTGACCCAGAGTTGTGAGTTGTCTTGGCCATGCATTCCCTACACATATACCTCTGTACAATTGTACTTTATGCTTGTGTCTGATTTCCTCTAGCCCCTGACTCCTCTTTGTGGGAGAGTGTCACCAAGGATTGAGGGCAAAATGCTTCATAAACCCTCCCTCTCTGTTTTGTTGTGTTTGAGTTATGTCCAACTCTTTGGCTCCGTTTTGGGGTTATGCTAATTCCTTACAGACTTCTAGGAGGAAGGGCACCCAACTCAGATAATCAGGGTTCTGTCGATGGAGCTGATGTTAGGAGTCCATTCCTGTGTTCAGTATCAAGACCAGCTGCTTGAGGATGATTCTGAATGTAGAAAACCTGGGTGTCAGCAGATCCAGTGTCATATCTGGTTTGTGCTAAAATCAGAGGCAGTTGTGCAAGGGAGCCCACAAGGAGGAATGATATGTTTTGTAAAACCTTGGCTAGTGGCTGCCATGGTAGCAGACTTAACTGTCACTGCAGTTCCATATCCTGAATATCTGTTACAGTAAGAGGAAACTTCTTACCCTGAGGTCAGGGAAGAGGACCAATAAATCATTTTGCCAGTCAGAGGAAAATCAAGAACCATGTGGGATTATCTCATACCAATCTCTCAAATTGCTCTGATTGATACTAGGAGGAAAATCAGTGAAAAGAAGTAGGTACTTCATCCTTTTTTAAGGGGATCATACAGTTCTGTCCTCCCCCTCCCCCACACAGCATGGCATCACGGCTCCCATAGCCAAAATGATGATGGACCCCATCCTGACACGTTACAAGTGCCTAGTAAATGTTTTTTGCTTGACTGCCTGCTCAGTCTCCATCCGGTCATTCCTAGAAGAGCCTCAACTTGATTAGCCAGCTCACTTGAGGGTGTTTGGTGTTTCTGATATGCACTAATATTCCCCACAAACAACAACACAGTGGGGTAGACATCAGCCAAAATGATCCTGACATTAAAGAGGAGACCTCTTAATTGTACAAGTCTCTTCCTTCCAAACTGCAGACCACTTAGCCAGCTTCCCTTCAAGGCTCATGTGCCACCGCTGGGAACACTTGCCTGGACCCCATCCCTCAAATTATCCCCCATTGCTGGATTAATAGCTGCCAAGATCCACTTAACCATGTTGAGCTTCCAGTAAACCAGGAAGAGTGGGGTTCTTCAAGGGAGGCAGAGAAAGAGGGAAAGACTGCTTCATATCATTCAGTCTGGGATGGGCAACTCTAGACCAAAGCTGACCCTATGTTAATCATGTAATTAACCGGGCCTGTTTCAGTGGTGGGGTAGTAACTGCTTTTCTTTTTCTTTTTTAAATGCTGTTTAAAATTTTTTTAAGTGAATTTATATTGATTTTTTTTGTGTGTCATCATACTTTTCAACCAATATCTCTCCCTTTTTCCTTCCCAGAAAACCATCCTTTAGATTGTTATCCTTAATTCTTGAAGAGGACCAAAAGGACATCACTATGCTAGAGTCAGATTTCGGTTTCCAACTGTGGCTGATCAGACCAATACAAACTCAGAGTGTTCTACCACAGGTCGACCCAAATAGACTATGTGAACATTTGGGGTGGATACTCTAAACTTGCACGTTCTGTGTTTCTTTTGAGCTGTTTCAGTTCTCCTTTGCTCATAGAGGACCATACATTCTCTAATGTGGGCATACCTTGCTGAGCAGTCCTGCACCTGTGTCTCCCATGTCATACAATCAAGTCCAAAGTTCTTAAGAGAGACCTTGAGAGTGTTCCTGTATTGCTTCTTCTGACCACCAGGTGAATGCTTGCCCCATGTGAGATTGCCATAATAATCTTTTTGGTAACCATGTGTTTTGCATTTGAGCAGTGTTGGCCAGCCCATCAGAGTTGCTCTGAAGCAGAGTTTGAATGCTTGACAGTTTAGTTTGAGTAAGAACCTCAGTGTCTGGTGTCTTACCCTACCAAGTGATCTTCAGTATCATTCCTAAGACAATTCAAAGGGAAGTGATTCAGTTTGCTGGTGTGGCACTGGTCAGCATAATAGCTCTGTAAACCTTCAGTTTGGTGGTCTAGTACCTCTTCTCCCGCATACTTTCCTTCGGAGCCTCCCAAACACTGAGCTAGCTCTGGCAATGCATGCATCAACCTCATTATCAATGTGTACATCCCTGGAAAGTACACTACCAAGGTAAGTGAACTTAATCCGCAGCATTCAAAACTTCTCCATTTGCTGTAATAGATGATTCCATGTATGAATATTCTGGTGGCTGATAGAGCACCTGTGTTTTCTTAGTGTTAATTGTTAGGCCAAATTTAGCACAAGCAGCAGAGAATTGATCCACACTTTGTTGCATCTCAACTTCAGAGGCTGCACTGAATGCACAATCATTTGCAAACAGAATACCGTGCACACCAATACTCCCTCCACTTTGGTCTTGGCTTGTAGCCTTTTCAAGTTGAAGAATTTACCATTAGTGCAATAGCTGACCTTGATGCTATATTCATCCTCATTGAAAGCATTTGACAACAGCTGAAAACATCATGCTAAAAAGCATGGGATTAAGCGCACAGCCCTGTTTCACTCCATTGGTGACTGAGAAAGCATGAGAGCATTGTTTGTTGTCCAGAACCCAGGCAAACATGCTATCATGAAATTGATTTACAATGCTGAAGAATTTCTCAGGGCAACCAAGCATTTATTTATTTATTTATTTATTTATTTTTAAGGGGGGGAAAAAGTGCAACTTATTAATACACTGAAAAAGGCCAAAAATGTATATAATTTGAGACATTTGTGAACCTCTCACCTCCACAAAGTGGGGAGGGGGTGGAAATGTCCTTTTGTTTCTTTTTGAGCCATGCATCTTTCAAATTTTGCAGCATACACTTTTGATTTTTTCCATTTACATTGTTGTAGTAATCATATATATTGTTTCCTTGGTCTGCTTAACTTTCCATCATTTTATGTAGATCTTTCTGTAGTTCTTTATATTCATCACAGTCATCGTTTGGGGGGATGGGGGTTAAACTGTTTGCTTTTTAAAAAATATTTAACTACTTTATTATTACTATTTTTTAATATTTCTTGGGGTTTTTTTTTTATGTTTTGAGTTCTAAATTCTATCCTTCCCCTTCCCCTCTCCTTCATTCCTGAGGCAATAAGCAATCTGATATAGGCTGTACATGTGCAGTCATGTGAAATATTTCCACCTTAGTCATTTTGTGGAAGAAAATGTGAATCAGAAAGAAAAATGAAAAATTATATGCTTCAAATCTGCATTCAGATGCCATCAGTTATTTTTCTGGAGTCAGCATTTCTCATCATGAGTCCTTTGGGATTGTCTTGGATCATTGTATTGCTGAGAGTAGTTAAGTGGCTGTTCCTGTGTTACTCCTGTTATTACTCATTTCATTCAGCATCAGTTCATATAAATCTTTCCAGATTTTTCTGGTCTGCCTGCTTATCATTTCTTATAGCACAACATTATTCCATTACATTCATATACTACAACTTGTTCAGCCATTCCCCAATTGATTTTTGCCTGTGATTATAGATAACTTTAATTTCTTTGTGTGAAAACTACCTGTTCATATCCTTTGACCATTTGTCAATTGGGGAGTGACAGTCATCATTTCTTACAGCACAGTAATATACCATTATATTTACATACCAGAGTTTGTTTAGCCATTCTTCCATCAATGGGCATCTACTTTTATTTCTAGCTTTTTGCTATTAAAAAGTCCTGCTATGAATATTTTGGTGTATATGAGGACTTTCTTCTCAATGGCTTCAAGCCCTTATTTTCCTTAGGGTATAAGCCCAGCTTATTTTTGTCTGTGTTAAAGGGTATGGACATTTTAGTCATTGCATAATTTCAAATTGTTTTTCAGAATGCTTTCATCTATTCACAGTTCCACCAACGATGTCCCTGTGTACCTGTCTTCCCACAACCCCTCCAACATTTACCTTTGCCATCTTTTTTCATCTTTGCCACTTTGCAGGGTATGAGATAAAGCCTCAGGGTTATATTGATTTGTTTTTCTCTCATTATGGGTGATCTGTACATTCTTTCATATGACTGCTAATAGTTTGCAATTCTTCTTTTGAAAACTATCTCATTATGTCCTTTGACCACTTATGTTTTGGGGAATGGCTGCTGGTTTTATATTTGTTAACTGTTTATGTATCTTCGTTATCAAACCCTTTTCAGAAAAATGTGATAGAATTTTTTTCCCTATTCACTTTCCTCTTCTTATCCTAGGTCACTTCACTGCTGTCTGCCTCAGTTCCCTTATCTGTAAGTTGGGGATAATAACAGTACTTACTCTCCAAGGTTGTTGTGAAGATCAAGTGAGATAATATTTGTAAAATGCTTAGCAGTGCCTGGCACATAGTTTGTGTTCATACTTCTTTGCCAAAGATGACCATGCCATCAGAGAAATGATGATGTGACTTGCACTTGACTTTGTTTTGAGTGATGGAGGTGCAGGTCACCAGCCTCACTTCTCCTCCAGAGCCTTCTGAATCCAGTGACCAGATATTCATCAGGATGACTGGAGATGGCCCAGGATGCACTGGGAGACCTTGGGCCCTTTAGGTCCAGGTCTCTGCAGCTACTCACTTAGGGTGAGGCAACGCCCTCCCTCACTCAAAACAAAGTCAGGTGTAAGTCATGTCATCATTTCTCTGATGGCATGGTCATCTTTGGCAAAGAAGGACAAACACAATCCTGTGAGTAGATTCCGCTGGCTGAATGGGGACCCAGCTAGCTGGGTAACTCAACTCCTCCTCTGCTGTCTCTCTCCCCCTCCCCTTCCTTCTCTTCTCCAAAGGACAGTAAATTTGGATGGCCAGAAGATGCCCAGTTGACTTGGATTTTACTGGCCCCTTCCCTTTCTCCTGTTCTTTCCTATCCTGTCCTCTCCCCAAACCTACTGAACTCTGAAACTGGGACGACAATGGGCCCCTGCCTAAGGGCTCCTCTTGACCCTCCTAGCTTTAGGGTGATTATCAATAGTAACTGTTGCTGTTTCCCACCCAGCCTGATATCTTTCCTTTTCTTGGCCTCATTAAAGGGACCATGCCCTGGGTACTTATTAAACAGGCCTGGCACATAGTAGGTGTCATGTAAATGATTATTCCTTTCTCTTTCCCTTCATCATATGCTTATATCCGTATCCATTCTATTTACACTAATTACACAAAAGCACCTTGATGGTACAATGGATAGAGTGCTAACTGCTTCTTACTAGCTGTGTGACCCTGAGCAAGTTACTTAAGTTCCTTCAGTCTGTTTACTTATTTGTAAAAGAGGGTGGAGCTCGTAACACCTACCTTCAAGAGATGTTGTTAGGAACAAGTGATTTAATATGTGTAAATTGCTTTGCAAATCTGAAAGTCCTATATAAATGCTAGCTATCATTATTAGCCACCACACCACAGCTTTGACTTAGGTAGGGATTTTCTGCTCCTTTGCACTTGAACAGTGATATCACAGCCTTCAGTAGGCCTATTTCCAAAATTCCCAGTAGAAACAGAGGTTCCCCACTGGATTCATCAAGATTCCCTGGATAATAGTTACCGGTGTATCTAGCAGCCTCTTACATATTTGATGGTTCTCCTTTAATCCCTTACCCCCTTCCAAGCCATTGTCACTTGGGCAGTGGTCATAATCCCTGGTTCTGCAGTTAGAACAGTCTGAGCTTCAGAGAAAATTTGGCCCTTGCTCTGGGATAGGGGTTCTTAGCCTGGGCTCTGTGAACTTGTATATTTATTTATTACCTTTCAGTATGATTGTCCCTTGAAATCTTACGTATTTTAGGCATTAAAGAACAGTCTGAGAAAGTTTTCATAGGTTTCATCAGACTGCTGAAATGGTCCATGACACAAAGCAAGTTAAGAGCTCTTACTCTGAGTCCTTTAAGTCTTTGTACAGTGTTGGGTAACTTGGAATGGCTAGGAGTGGTGGGGACTTTCAGGGATGTCCTAAGTTTGGGTCATACAGAAGCATCCTGATCTCAGATATCATGATATAATTTGACTAAAATTGGCTGATGATCACTCATCTTTCTTGAAACCATGTGTTTGAAGAGTTGCCTCCAAATCTCCTTACAGGAGATGGCATCATCACGGCTCATCTAATAAGATGATGGGCAAAGAGCCTCTTCCTGTCATCCCCTGAGCAACTATTTACGTAAGGAACCATATTTTCCTGGAAAGCCACTGGGACTGTCCTAGTCTCCTGTTTAGATTTCATGAGTTGCTCTGCCCAGCAGAGGTGTATGGAGGTGTGTGTGATAGCCGAGGCCCACCTTTACCTAAAGTATGCTCCACCTTCAGACACAGACTGGTCATAGGGTAGCGAGAGGTGGTGGGTTGAGAAACTTTCCCTCCTCCCTGGCTGACCCCACTAGGAAACTACCTAAAGATGGAATTCATCTTTATTGGGCCAAGTATACAGAACTGCTCCCCATCTTAGCCACCTGGAAAAAGGAATGAAGGGTAATTGTCATGTAGGACCTCTAACTGATTTAACTGATGTTCCTGAAGGGAATCTGTGAAGCCTCACGTACTGATGACACTCCAAAGTAGGGATTCCACATTACCTCCATTAGACCACAACCTCAATAACAGTTGTTCTAATGATTTCTTAGGTTGCTGTTTAAGCTTCTTCAAATTCCCACATTTCTTGGTGGTGAAAATCCGCCCACTGTCTGATCCCTCTGTAAAGGAAATCCCACTCCAGGGGATTGTAATAGGATAAGCTTGACTTTCTTAATATGTGTAACAGTTTCAAGTTGTCATCCTCACTCTGACTTTGGTGTTCATCCCTAATAATACCCCTAACATCAGCAAGATTTGGCACATTTTCTGGTGGGACCTCTGAGTCAACAGCCTTATTTCTCACCTACAACCTATCAATCCAGTTCCTTCCCCTCCATCAGTATTGTACTTTTCACCTGAGCTGTTACCAACACCCTTTACTGCCTCTGCCTTCAAGGCATGGGCCTTAAAAAACAAAAGTGCATTCCTATATATCTCTTATTACTGAACATGCAGGCAATTTGTTTTCATTTTCCTTATTTTGTTGATCCAGCTTTTCTAAAACCTTTAGTAAGAGCCAGGACATATTAGATTTCAAAATATTTTTACTCTCCCTGTCAAACTTCTTAAACACCCATTGGGCTAATATTACAAGCTCAGTGAGAACCGCCTTACCCTATTAAGAGGGCTTCCCATGTAGGCCTAACAGTGCTACAGATGTGGAATACCAGAGTCATGTGGTCATCCAGTCTTGAGACTACCTTTTTCTGGCATGGCCCTTCCCACCTCTTCAACCCTGAGAAACCACAAAATCATTGCCATATACTCCTGCTCACTACTGTTGTGGGCCAAACATAGATTAGGCCAATCCAGTGATTCAGGCTTGGATCATAATGAAATGCTTGTGGACCATAAAATGTAATAAAAATAACTTAAAATAAAAAGGACACACTAATAAAAACAAATGCTCCCACCTCCCCCCACTTGTCCATTCACCAGGGCAGCAGCATTAGGTCAGAAAATTGTCTAGTAGGTCAGTAGGAACTCTACCAAACCTCTTAATCTTTAACCTCAAATAGGGGTTTTTATTGCCTATAGTTCTCTGTATCAAGCAAGTCTCAGGAACAGCTTCCTTCATGGGAAGCTATCACAGCCCACATAAATTACATACTGTTTCTGCTATAAATAATGTCTAATCCTTCCTAGTTATTTCCCCTGAGTATGCTCTGGTTTGTCCATGTTTTCCTAAACTGGTCAGAGCATTCTAAAGACCAGAAAAGTTGGTCATTTTAGTGGGGAAAAGATGGACTTTTACATGAATATTTCAAAAAAAATTGTCAACAGATGAATGTTAATGTGTGTTAAAAAAAAAAAAAAGGGGAGGGGGGAATCTGCTTATTAAAAACTTATTTTTTTTTTCCAATTACAAGTAAAAACAATTTTTAACATTTCTTTTTAAAATTTTTGAGTTCCAAATTCCCTACTTCCCTCATTGAAAAGGGAAAATTTGCTTGTTTGGTCCTAGTTCTTTGAGAACTAGTTTGTTTCAAGCTTCAGACATTAGGTCTTGTTTTCAATTTTAGCTGTCACTAGCCAGCCAAGAGGTTGAAATGCTGCTCTGGGAGTCAAGATAACCATGATTCGCATCCTGCTTTGAATTCTTTGTGACCCTAGCAAGTTATTTAAAGCTCTCAATCTCAGTTTCTTCATCTGCGAAATGGGAATAACTATCTGCCTTACAGAGTTGTAAGAATCAAATGAGATAGTGCATATACAATGCTTTGCAAGTCTTCTAAAGTTTGTATCGATGTCAGCTATTTGTTTTTATTTCCCTCCAGCCTCCTGCACCCAACCACCTGGCCACCAGGCCTGGAGCAAGACCAAGATTAAGACCCAAATACAGTCCTCTTGCCATCTGGCTTCCCAGCCTTGCCCCTCACCACCAAGTCCTGTGAAGACCAAAGACCTGACAACCCCACTCGTGGGAAATCAATTCCACATTGGAGCTGGCCTTGAGGCACAACTGCTTTCACTGATGATTGGAAGGTGAATAAATCAACTAGACCTCACTTGACCACAGATAGCACAGGCCTCCTCCCATCTGGCCTCAGGCCTCTTGCCATCTGGCCTCTTCTGCTTTTTGCTCAGGCAACGTTAATCCAGTATACTCTAATTTGGGGTCAGTCTTAGCTGCCATTGTTTCTGGGAAGGGTGTGACAGTCTACCTTTCCATGACTTAGCAAACTGTCTTTTAGTTAAATTTTTTTGTGACTTTTGGCCTTAGCCTTCCATTATCTTCTAAAGGCAACAAACTACTCTTTGCATTAGATCTTTTCTCTCACACTCTGTCCGTATTCTTTCAGTCGCAAAATCCTGTCTTCTACTAGAAGACATTGTGTCTCGGTTACTGAATGCATCTTCTCCAGTGCCTGAGACACACTAGCGGGGAAAAAGCAGTCAGTATGATTTTGTTCCTCACTACCACTTCCAGACATTACTTTTAGGATGCTCCATGGAGACACAGATCACCTTATTTAGATCCCAGTTGCAGTCATCTGCCCTCCAGGTTATCTTCCTTTCTTAAGGAGTTTGATATCTGACTCATAGACTTCCTCCCTAGCCCTCTGTCTTTACGTTGGGGAACTTTAGCTTATATGTTGTTATCCCCTCAAATGCCCTTGGCTTTCTGGTTTATCATTCTCTTTTGTTCCCAAGATATATGCTTTCATTCCATCTCAGCCCCATACAAGAATGGTCATCTCATTGATCTTGTCCTCACCTGTAAGTGTTCCACCTTCTTAAACCATTACTCTTAAATTCTTCTCTTGGACCATGATCTCCAAATTTCCATCTCTTTGCTGTTTGTTAGCCCTGCCATAGGAGCAGCTAGGTGGTGCAGTGGATAAGAGCAGCAGTGCAGGAGTCAAGAGGACCTGAGTCAAATCTCACTTCAGACACTTGATACTTGACACTCACTAGCTTTGTGACCTTGGGCAAGTCACTTAACCCCAATTGCCTCATCCTGGGTCATCTCTAGTCATCCTGATGAATATCTGGTCACTGGATTCAGATGGCTCTGGAGGAGAAGTGAGGCTTCACAGCCCTCCCTCACTCAAAACAAAGTCAAGTGCAAGTCATGTCATTATTTCTCTGATAGCATGGTCTTCTTCAGTTATGAAGGACATGCAACCTTGCTGTGAACCTATTTTCCCTCTTCAGTGCAACTTCCAGTCATTCTGCCCCACCAGCTATTACTCCTCACTCTGGTCTTTCTTCCCTTCAAAGTCTTTGACCCTATTTTTAACTAGTCCAGCTTTACAATGTCTTCTACTCTTAATTGCTTTGTTAGATCAGTGTCCTACCATTGTTATAGCAGTCCAGGGAGGAGAGAGTATTTAAGAGGAGAGGTTGGACAACAGTGTCAGATACTATAGTCAAAAAAGATGAGAAACAGCTTAGCAGTAAAGAGCCTTTATGACCTTGGAAGGAACAGTTTTAGTCAAAAAGTTGAAGAGAGAACCCAGAATGCAAAGGATTGAAAAGTGAGTAGAAGATGAGAAAATAAAGACAGTAAGTATAGAAAGTTTTTTGGTAGGCTCATCCCTTTCTAAACCCCAACCTTAGGTTTCTCCCACCATGCACCTTCTCTGTTCTTAGTCCTGTGCTGCTCAGTACTGTGGGAGGAAGTCGTAAGTCTACTTGATCTACTACAGATTTGTTTTCTAATCTCATTAAGGCTCTCACTGCAATTGACAGTCCTTTTGTACTTTTTCAAATGGATTATCTCACAGCCTCTATTTCACATCCTTTCTTCTTCCTTTTAAGCTACCTTCACATTCTCCCTTCCCACCCCGTGCCTCCACAGAAGACCTGCTCTCCTACTGGAAAAAATTGAGGTGTGCTTCCTCTTCTCCTCAAGTTTACACTTCAAATTCCTTTAATATCACACCCCTCAATTCTCTCCTTTTCTGCAGGCCCTGATGAATAAATGACCCTTCTTGCCAAAGCCAGCCTGTCCTTGTGCATTTGATCCCATCTCATATCTCCTCTGTGAGCTTGCCATTGACTCCTGTGTTTGTAGGACCATCTCTTCCTCTCACCCCCTACCCCACCTTGAAGCACTATTGGCTTTTGAAGCCATTCTTTCCTCCTTCCCACTGGATGTGACTACTCTCTTCACCTCTGCGGAAGAATTTTAGTGGCCATGCATAAAAGAGAACAAAAGGGAAAGGAAACAGAAGAGATGCTGTTTTTAAAGGCCACTCTTTTAAGTTGGGGAGCTAAAAGATCCCCTGACTTAATCCACTTGACTTACTTTCAATACTTTTCAGAAGTTAATCAAATATAAGATTCTCTTTCTTATAACTCCTGAGCCCCCATTCAAGAAAGACTCCTGATGCTTTTGTCCATATACCTTGTCCTTCCTGTTTTTTAGATATACGGGTATTCCATTCCACCTTCCTTTGTAACAAAGCAAAACAAGTAAAACCAACTGACATAGCAACTACATTTGACAGGGTATGCAACACTTTACACTCACAGGCTTCTGCCTCTTACAACAAAGGGAGGATAGTGCGTTCCCTCATTTTTAGGGCTAAGATTGGTCACTATAACTATGTAGCATTAAGTTTTGTTTTAGCTTTGTTTGCATTGTAGTTGTATATATTTTTCTTTGCCTCTGCAGAAATAAACAGATCTGAACACTTATGGTCTGTCAACCTTGTTGACATTTAAATGAATTAAACAGAAATTAAAGATGTAATTTCAAAGAACACAGAGATAAGCTTTAGATAGGCCTTAGAATGGAAAGTCACTTACTGGGACAGGGAGAGAGACTGAGACAGAGTTAGAGGGATATCGTCTTCATCATCCTTGACAAGCACAAGCATCCATAGACTATCTTGCATCATCATCAGATGGTGTTTTCATGATTTAGGTCTTCCCTCACAACCCACCACATTGTGACAGTGACAAAGAGTGCTCCCTGTGTCTCTCCCTCTTGTTCATATTGCTCACTAGCACCTTTTTCCCCACCCCTATATCCTGGGTCTGTTGCATCTCAAGTCTCTCCATCTCTCCCAAAGCTAGGCAAAAAGAGATACTGCACTTTTAAAATACAACTCTTCATTCTGTGGATTCTGACAGGCCAAAGAATTTTTTATTCCTCAGCATTCATTACTTCATTTCAGAGGTGTGCCAGGTCACATCCATAAAGCACTTTGCTAAACTGAAGCGATCATTCTCTCCTTGTTGTCTGCTTATTTCAGTCTGTCAGTTCATTCAGATCTTCTCATACATCCCTGAATTCCTCATAAATTGGCATCTTTCTTCTCAATCATATTACATTTTTGTACCATAGTTTTTTCAGCCTTTCATTACAAGTATGATCTTGGTTTTAAAGATGAGGTAGCTAAAGCCCAGAGATTGAAACTTATTTGCCTGTGATCACCCCACTAGTAAGTGTTAAAGGTGGAATTTGAACCCAGGTTTTGCTTTCTGCTCATTCTGGCATTCTGCTGTGTCACATCATGTTGTCCTTTTTAACAGGGATTGTATAATCTTCAGGCATACAGGCTAAGAAGAACCTCAGAGACCATCTAATCTAATCCTTTTATTTTTTAAAAAAAGTTTCATTGATTCCTTTTTTTTTTTTGCATCACAGTCATTTCTGCATATACCCTGACCTTACCTTATAACAAAAAAGAACAGTTCAGCCTGAAGGGGGAGGATGGTCTGTTTTTCCTCATGTCTTTAGAGGTAGGATCAGTCATCATAATTCTATAGTATCAGGCTTGGTTTTAGTATTTTTGTTTATATCATTGTAATTGTATATATTTTTCTCCTGTTATAATCTTCCCACATTTCTCCAAATTCCTCATATTAGGCCACAGTTCTTATAACACAATAGTGTTTCATTACATTCGTATACCAGCACTGGTTCAACAATCTTCCAGTCAATGGATACCTGGTTTGGTCTTTTTTTTGGTTTGTTTTTTGCTCTAACAGAAAGTGCTCCTGTGAATATTGGTCTGTGTGTATGTGTATACTTATGTCTATGCACACGTATGGAGCCTTTCTGTTTTTTGGCTTCTTTGGGGGCCATATGCATGAATGAGAAATCATTTATTAAGTGTTTATTATATGTTAAGCACCATTCTAAGCATGTATATCCAACAATAATATTTTTGGATCAAGAACCAACTGCGTTATATTATAGATGGGGAAATTGAGGCCCCAAGCATCTAGGTATTATCAGAGTAGTTTCCTATTCACTGTACCCCATTCTGCTTTCCCCATCCAACCCCTTCATTTTATTGAGAAGAAATGTCTGTCTGCCCAGTTCTATTGGGACATCTTCCCATGTAGAATTGTGAAATCAAGGAGATGCCCTATGGCTTACATATCCTCTTTCAAAAAGCTCATTTTCATGCTGAGATTGCTTTAAGGATACACTCAGCATCCCAGCAAGGAATGCTTCTTCTTTGTCTGCCATCTAAATCTAGGGGGCTGCCCTAGCGAGCGGGGTTATTTCTGGCACGGCCTCCTTTGGCGTGCATCACTTCAGCCCAACTGGATTGTGCCCTGTTGCCAGGGGCGGTTTCTTTATCAAGCTCCATCCAGCTGCAAGGGGGAAGCCTAAGTGGAGACAAGCTACAGCCCCTTTTACTTGGTACCTACAACACTAAGGCTGCTGGCAGCCCCCTGCCTCTGCGAGAATGCTGCACTTGCGAGTTCAGTTTCTGGATGATTCCCAGAAGATTTTCATGGTAGATGTAAGTGGCAGTCCCCTTATTGTCCTCGTATCAGGCATGACCTAATGGCCATTTGTCCCCCTTTACCTTCATTAGCCAACTCAAGAAATGATTGTTGTCCCCAGGAAAAATTATCCAAATGTGGTACTTTTTCCCCTTTGGGAAAAAGGAGGTTTTATTTAACTTAAAAATTAATTTGGGGTATTTTTCCATGGAATTCTTCATCAGAGTGAGTACTCTTCTTCCCTGAACAAAGAGTAGTTTTTGAGTCAGGCGTAACTTCGTGAGTAGGAGCTTCTCCATAGTAGAATGGGGAACCTACGTTGGTGAGGTAGTGAGTTGACCATCACTGGAAATCTTTAAGCAAAGGCTGGATGATCACTTGTATGGGGCTGCCAAGGAGGGGAGTCTCATTCTGGCACAGATTGGGCAGGGCTGGCCTCTGAAATCCCTTGCAGCTTGGAGATTCTGTGCTTTCATGGAGTTACCTGTTTGGGCTGAGCATCCAAGGGGTAAGTGATGAAATTCTTCTCATTGGAATCATTCTTTGTCCTTTGTCTGATGACTTGATGACAAAACTTTATCCTCAAAAGGAGAAGCCAGATCTCTACTCTTCTCCCTGAGGAAAAGTAACCAAAAAACGAAAGAATGGAAAAAGAATGCTTCATATGGGGAGCTTTAGGAAAGAGGAAAAAAGCAAGGAGGAAGGTTCGGATTATACTTAGCCTTATTTATTGCTGCAGTTCTGGACTTGGTACTTAATTTCAAATCCTAAGAGTATTCCAGTCAGTCCAATAACTTCTCTGAACAAAAACAATCAGTCCATCTTTGAGATGATTTCTACTTCTCCAGGTGTTATTTCCCAATATCATCAGGATATTTGGATATGTTGTAGGAGTATTTATTTTCTTTCGTTGTAGCCTAGCTTGTGATTTCTCTGAGGTTGGTGGTTCCTAATTGAAATAGCAATCATTAGAAGGATAGTTTGAAAAAATCAAAGATTTCTTAGGATTCATCCAGAAGGTGTATTTTGTTTTTTAATAGCATGAACTCGAAGCTATTGTAGACCAAGGGGGCTACAGGTCAGCTATGTTGGTGACCCTCTTTTAAAGTAGATTTTTCTTTATATGTGCATCATATGTTTCTGGTATGATGCCTGTGGTTCCCGGTCTGCCATTTCTCCCATCTCTTCATCGTTTTTATGTGGAAAGATGTCTGGAAAGCCACAGACCTGAACGTTTTCACAGCAAATGATTCCCGTCATAAGGCCTAGGCATTTCCTATTCTTTCTGGGCACATCATTAAAAAGAAAAGGAACCATGGGGGCAGGGAGTGCCAAGGGGAACAGCAGCCTTTTAAGCATAGAAAGGTTGGGGTGGGGGGAGACTGTGGAGAATAGCTTTTTAAAGTATTATATCCATTTACTGGCTGTGACATGGTCCTGCCTGCCAGGCCCTGAATCAGCAACCTCCGTGTTCAGAAAGACCTGCTCTAGGCTAAGTTTTGAATAGGCATTTCAGGCAGCTCAAAGCTGATCTTTTGACAAGAAGTGACAAGGAAAGCTGTTGTACAAGAGGCATTGGAAGCCAGTTAATGGGGAAGCACCCAGTATGGGAATTTGCAGAAAAAGTCACCCGTTTGTCTTACTTGATTTACTCCAGCTCTTGGCTTCAAGTCAGCTATCCTCTTGCAAATAGTGAGGCCTGCTGTTATTTTGGGGTATAATGGGAGAGGCTTGATACCCAGCAATTGGGGTGTCAGTGCCGATAAGCCTGCTGGCATTGTGGGAAGTCAGGCTGTAAGTGGTAATCGCAGTGTATCTAAGAGTGCTGGGTGTAGGCCTAGAGGGGGGTAGGGGAGCATGAAAAGGAAGCATCTTTTATTTAAGATGTCCAACCATGGAAAGAACACCCAAAGGAAGCAACAAGAAGAGTACCTATTTCTTTAGCTCTTGCACATTCATTTTTTTCATTGGTTTCCTACAACAACTGATTTTATAGATGAGGAAACTGGGGCTCAGAAAGGTTAAGTGACTTGCCTGGAGCCATCCAGCTACAATTTTTGAGGTAGGATTGGAGCCCTTAAGTGCCTTGCTCCATCTTCTACACTGCCTGAGTTCTCTTAGCACTGGAAGTGTTCAAGCAAAGGCTTGAACAAAGTCTTACCCAGGTGTTCTAAGAGCATGCTGGGTTAACCCTCTGAAGGCCAGCTCAGCCACACTGGGATTTTCAGAAAGGCAGTGTAGTACAATGTATTGGAATATTGATCTTGAGAAGCAAGAGACTTAGGCTTGAATTTTGGCTTTTACACTGATTGTAGAACCCTGAAAAAGTCCCTTTCTCTCCCAGAACCTGTTTCCTTATCTGTAAAATTAGGGATGCTTTCCCTCCCTACTTTCCTGAATGCCTACAAGGAAAGTGCTTTATAAACTGTCAGTCGCTGTCATAATAATTGACATTTCAGTTGTGGCTTGAGGTTTGTAATGTTCTTCTCATACCTTCTGTCATTTGGAATGGAAGGAGTAGTCAGCATGAACCAGTGCCAAAGCTAGCCAGCTTTTTTTTTTTTTTAACCTAAGGTAAAGGTGAGGTGGTGATCTGTGTGAACAGAGGGATGGACTGCCAGGGAGGTGGGGGGGAGTCCTGAGTCCTCAGGTTATTGAGGGTGAACTCACCTGGGAGGGTGCAGTTCTCCTGGAAAAGAGATCCCCTAGGTCAGCTTGTAGTGATGCAAAACCATTACTAAGTGCTTTGGGTATTGGGGTCTCCTAAATTACCCAGAACACCCCTCCTCCTATAGTGGGCACAATCCACATGTATTTATTGAGTATTTACTATGTACCTAGAACTGGACTAGAGACTTGAGCTCAGATTCTAATGGGGGAGATAAATACATGTCAGATACATCCAGCACAAATATTAAGTGAACAGGTACGTACAGAGAGACCCACAAGTTCGTTAAATGCAACATTGTTTGAGAATCAGAGCTCCTAACAGCTGGGGGAACCAGGAAATGTCTCCTGTAGACAATGGTGCCTCAGCTGCATCTTCCAGGAAGAGAGGGATTCTGTGAGGCAGGAGTACAACCAGTACAAAGGTGCAGGGATGGAGATGGAGTGTCAGGAGTGAGGAGCAGAGGGAAGACCTATTTGGCTGGATTAGCATGTGGGAGGGGGACCAATATCTGGCTTTAAAACTCTAACAGAGGACTTGATCTTTTATCTTGGAAGCAATAGGAAGCTGCTGGAGTTGATTAAGTAGGGGAGTGACAGAAATATTTCCATGAGCCCCTCTCCTGACCCAGATGCACCAGTCAGACTGTGGGCTCAAACCGGTAATCACAATGTGGGTGCTCAAGACCAGCAAGTCCCCAGCTGAGCATGGAGAGAGGAGCACACTTTGTTTGCCACATAAATAGCAGGGAGTCAGCTAATGCAAGCCCCCACAAATAATTAAAGCTCATCACTTCTAGGGGGAAGGTATTGGCAGAGCTGGCTCTGAGAGAGTGTAAATAGCTAGAAGCTAGGTCAGTGGTCTTTGGGGTCCAGCCTTTCATTACAGGTTGCTGATAATTTGCACATCCTTCTACCTATTTTCCTATAAATCCCCCTTTCTTTGCAGATTAAAATGTCCCTGTATCTTATTCACTGAACACTGAAGTGTTTTGAAGAGGAAAGCAGTATGGTACAACAGAGCCAGGAGGAAGAGCAGGGTAAATTCCTGTGCTGGAGGATGAGTTAGGACAGAACCAGGAGAGGTGGTGACCCGGACTTCAGAGATCCTAGCCCCTGTGCTGAGTGGTTGAGGAGAAGAGAAACTTAGAGAAGCTGTACCACACAGCATGTGGGCCCAGCTGAGACAGAGTGCAAGGAGATGGCCATAAAGCCCTGTGCACTGCACACTAGTTACAGCTCAGGTGCAGAGTGGGGAAGTGCACAACCCTGGGAATCAGGAGTCCTGAGCTGCCACCAAATAATTGTGTGACCTTGGATAAATGCCTTTCCCTCTCTGAGTCATCTGTTACATGAAGTGGTAGAAGTGTGAAAATGGTAGAAAGATCTGAGGAGGTCACAAAGAGACTTAACCACCTAGTCTAATTTGCCCATTTTACAGATGAGGAAGTAGGTCCAGAGAGGGGAAGGGACTTTTCCCAAGTCACACAGTAGTTTACTCATGTCTCCTGACTCCCGTTCTTCCTGCCTTTCCTCTCCACTTTGATAAAGGGCCTGGTGTGGAGAAGACTGAGATTATCCAGTGAATTGATGGCACAGTCTTAGGAAACCAATCTAAAATGAGATATAACTGGATAGCACAGGGTCACCCCAGAATACAAGAGTCAGGAAGACCTGAGTTCAAAACCTGCCTCAGACTCTTGATAGCTGGGCATGTCAATTAATGTTTGCCTCAGTTTCCTGTAAAAGGGGGATAATAATGGCATCTACCTCCCAGGGTTATTGTGAGGATCAAATAAGATAATATATGGAAAGGGCCTTGTAAATCTCATGTAAATGTAGGTGGAACTAACAACTAATCAACCAGCATTTATTAAACACCTGCTGTGCCAACCATTAGTGGTACAAATGCAATGAATGAAGCAATTCCTCCTTGTAAGAAGCTTCTATTCTAGTGGAGAAGACAATCCACATATAAGCAGAGACAGAATACATGTAAGTACAATGACAAGCACTAGGTCATTGAATACTTGATAGTCCAGGAGCAATTGAAAAAGGAGAAAGATCCGGAAAGGCTTCCTTGAGAAAGTGGTGATTGAGGTACTTCTTGAAAGATCAATCTTAGAGGTGAGGAGTATATTACAGATGGGGAGAATGGTCAGTGCTGTGAAGGCATATTAATTGAGAGATGGAGAGTTGGGGGATATATGAGTGTAACAGGATGCTTGGGTGTGTGTGGTGGGGTGGAGGGTGTGTATAACAGAGAGGCCAGTTTTATAAGATCTCAGAGTGTGGGATGGAGAAGAGTGTCCAGGGAGGCAGAGGTTGGAGCCAGGTTATAAAGAATTTTAAACAAAAGTTTATATTTTAACTTAGAGGCAATAGGGAGTCATTGAAGTTTATTGAGTAGGGAAGTAACATGATTACATCTGCCCATGAGCAAAATACCTTTGGCAGTGATGTGAAGTGAAGTGATGAGTGACTTGAGGCAGGAAGACCAGGGAGATTATTGCAGGTGAGAGGTGATGAGGCCTGAACTAAGCAGACTAGCTGTGTGAGTAGAGAGAAGGGATCAGATGCCAGAGATATTGAGGAAGTAGAACAAGATTTGGGTGGTATGTGGAGCGAAAAAGAAATAGAGTGTAATACTGAGATCATGAACCTGAGCCACTGGAAGCATTCTGGTGCCTACAGAAAATGAGGAAGTTTAGAAGGAAGGAAGGTTTGAGAGGGGGAGATAATGAGTTCAGTGTCAGACATGGTGAGTTTAAGATGTCTACAGGATACCCCATTTAAAATTCCTAATAGGCAGTTGGTGATGGGGGACCCAAAACTTAGGAAAGAGCCTGGAGCTAGAGGCAGAGATGCAGAACTTATTTTCATGGAGATGATGGTTAAACTCATGGGTCCCCATAAAGTGAATGAGCAGATAGAGGGAAAAGACAAGGGAGACCAGGAAAGAACTCAGAGGAACCCTTATATTTGGGGGCATGATATGGATGATGAGGCAGCAAGAGAGACAGGAGAGAGCAGTCGAGCAGATAGGAAGAGAACCAGGAGAGGATAGTATCATGAAGGAGAGGAACCAGGAAGAGAAGTTTGGCACCAGTGGCCCATGTAGCAGCCATGTTGAGAAGGATAAGGACTGGAAAAAGCTCAGTAGACTTGGCAGTTTAAAGATCACTGCTGATTGGTGAGAGGACGGTAGAGTCTGGTGAAGGTTTTTTCCCCAAGGAGGGAAGAAGACTGACCAGAGCATGTTTGAAGACAGTAGGGAGGGAACCAGTAGGTAAAAGTTGAAAAAGAATGATGCAGTCTGCTGGAGAAGACAGTTGGGCATGGCCTCAAGTGTCTACATAGAGGGGTTGGACAGATACCCGGGAGTGGGAAGTATCAGCCAAGGGCTTTTGAGATAAAAGGGAGAAGACTCAGATTTATTTATCTAGTCCTGGAAGACTTTTACCCAATTTTCCCCCCATAAAGGGCAATTTTGAGAAGCACTTCCTATGTATTTCTCAATTCTGTTGCATAATGAACACCTGGAATTATTATCTCCTGTACTCAACATATGTTGAAAACATGAACGAGGTTCAAGAAGGGCTTGAGGACATTTCTGAATGGCAGGCATCAAATGGCCTTGAAGGCAAGTTAGGGAGGGTTTAGTGTGGGCCTAAGGAAGGCTGCAGTACGTTCTGCAGTAAAGTGTTTAAGTCTCAGTCTCTAAAATACTTGCTGAAGGACAGAGCGGATTGGATGAGATGACCTCAGAAGTCCTTTCCAGCTCAGACATTCACTGTTTTGTTCATTCAGTTGACAAAATGTTAAGCCCCTTCTATATGCAGAGCTCTGTGCTAAGTACTGGGAGAGATAGAAAGTTGAGATGGAAATTATAGTCTAGAAGGAGGATTAGACGCATGAATATTTGGTTTCTCTGAATTGAAGATGCATTCAGTGAAATGGAAAGAGCCCTAGGTTTGGAGATAGGAGGTCTTGGTTGAAATGCTTTTCCTTTTATTTACAATATATGTGATCCAGAGCAAGTCACTTAATCTCCTTGGGTCTCAGTTTCCTTATTTGTTAAATGAGGGCGTTGGACTAGAGGAGCCTCTAAAGCCTTTCTAAATTTAGTATACCATGAGTCTAAGTCAGATTCAGTTGTGGGTTTTCTACTGTGCTGATATCTGGGTTGGGTAGAACTAATTCCCTGGGAATAAATGAGGTGGTAGGAAGACCGGCCTCTACCTCTAATGATTGTTAATCTGGACCCAGGGGAAAAGGGGGGATAGGACCAGAAGTTTCAATAGCCAGGTGATCAAATTATTGAATCCTTTCTGGGAGCAAGGCACTGAAAGAGGAACAAAGAATTTGAAGAATCAGGTCCCAAGCCAGGAAATCAGGCAGGGATTAGGGAAGATGCTGGGAAATCAAGGATCAGAGGGTTCAGGTGAAACAAGACCAGGATGGAGGAGAAGAGGAGTCCTGAGTTATACGAAGCATTGCACAACAGTAACTTTGAATATAATTTCTGCCCAGGGCTGACGCTACTCTCCAAATGGGAATGGGAGAAGGGGCTGTGTACTTACTGACAGCTAGATTGGCATTGATGGTTGGTCATGTGACCACTTCTTTTCCTGATGAGTCTGGAGCACTCTGGCTCATTTAATCCTATACTTAGACCCTAGCAAATGCATGATTCTAAAAGGTGCTCAAGCCCTTCCTCCCTCTTCTGCCCCAGGCCCATTATAGTTTGTCATAAGTTCCTAAGGATTTTTTTAAATGTTTTCTGTTCATTCAGTACACATTTTCTGTGCTAACCTTAATAGATTTGCTTTCTTGGTTCAGCTGAAATTTTCAAATGTTATGTCTTAATAATTCCCTCAGAGAGTTTCCAGCAGCCCCTCCAAATTGAGCGACTTCTAGCCACTGACATTCCACTCAGGCTGGGGATGGCCAGCTACTCACATTCCTGGGAAAGAGGAAAGGGTACAAGAGGAGAAAAGCTAGTGGAATAAGCAATGGGAGTTGAAGAAATAGAATGTAAGTTCTGAATGGGCAAGGACTGGCTTGCCTGCTTGTATTCATATCACCTTGGCACACGGTAAGCACTTAATAGATACTGTGTTGGTCATCTGTCGATCATACATTTACCTGTCATTCATCTATTGGAGAAGCAACTGGGAAATAAAGGATCAAGGTCCAGGTGGAGAAGCTTGGCTATGAGTCCAGAATTGAGGAAAGCTTATCCATCCAAATTTCCATCAATCATAAAGTTAGAAGGGGAAGAATGTAAAGTAAAATAGGGTGACTAAAAAGAAGGAAACTGGGAAGCATTTCTTTTCTCTAGCTCTCCCCTTTCCTGATATAATTGCTTTACATTGCCGGGATTATGGAGTAATAAAAAGGATACTGTTTGGGGAGTCAAGAGTTCTGAGGCCTAAACCCTAGCTAGGTCACTCCGCACTATGTGATGGTCAAGACCTTTCGCTTCTGTGGGTCTCATTTTCCCTCTCTGCAAAGTGAAGGAAGCTGATCATTTTCTGCTTTGGTCTTTGATGTCCTAGAAGCCTTTATATTAGTGCATTGATGCAAACGTGTTTTGCTTCTTCAGAGAAGAATTCTAGCTCCTTGTTGCAGGCTGTGGCTGCACAATCAAGCCCACGTGGATTTGGTGCTAGAGCATTCATAGAAACAAACAATTCTAATTGTTTTAATTACCCCAAGTAGCTAGCAATTTCCAGAAGACTTGGGAGCGCTGTCTTGAGGAAGCTATTATTACACTGTCACTTTTCAAGTCTTTCGGATATAGGCATGGTAATTGCAATACCACCACCCTCCCAAGAATAAGGCTGGATTGCTCTTCCCACTTTTACACAACAACCATGCAGCAACTCCAGGCAGGAGGTCTGAGATTGAGTGAGGCCAGACCTGAGCCTTCCTCGGAAGCTTTAGTGGGCCAGCAGTATGGGGAAAGTAAGTGAAACTTTGCTTAGACTGAGAAGAAATAGCTTCCATTGTTTCCACATCTGAGAAGGCAGTGTTTCCTCTTTGGAAATTTGTTGTCTAGAAAGAGCCTTTGGACTTGGAGTTAGAAGACCTGAGTTCAGGTCACATATCTACCATTTAACTGTGTGATCTTGAGCACAGGGTCTCTTTTTCCTCTGTGAAGTGGGAAGAAAAATGCTTGTACTCTCTTCCTTACATGGTTATTTTGAGGAAAACACTTGTTCAACCATTAAAATGCCATTAAAAAATAGAATTGATGCTGATACTGATGCTGCTAGTTCTATCTAACACAGGTGGGTGAAGACAGTGGATTTTACCCTGGATCTTCCTAAGGATGACCTCGTGCAATGGAATGGAATGTCGCAAAGCTCAAAGGAGCCATGAAGGTGATCTGCTCTAACCTTCTCATTTTACAGATGAGAAAACTGAGGTCCAGAGAGGGAAGGTACTTTAACCAAGGTCACACAGGATTCTAGAGAAGGGGCCTTTAAGGTCATCTAGTCCAACTTCCTCATTTTACAGAGGAGGAAATTGAGGCCTGGGGAGGTAAATTGATTTCTCAGATTACACAGGCCCCAAGGGGCTTGGAGCAAAGGCTGGGACTTATTTGAAGTCTGTGGGGAATCAGCCCCTTTTCTCCATCCCAGTATTCTTTTGAACCCAGTAACAGCCTCTGTAATGATGTCTCGACAGCATTTTTTGGAATCCATTGATGATATTCCTTTTCCGGTCCTGCAGCCTTTCAGGCTGTGTGTTTAAGACCACTGTTTGCTTTCTGTAATGACTGAAGGCCTGAAGCTGCAGGAGCACAGGTATCTTCCAAAAAGGGGCTCTTGTGATAAGAGTGCCAGCTCCCATTTCTTGACCGATTTTGTCAGGTTGATAAAGAACTTTCCTCTTCACAGTTGAAGGAGGGAAGGATTACAAAGATTATTCTTCCATTTTACAAACGAAGGACCTGAGGCTCAGAAAAATAAAGTGATTCTGCCCAAGGTCAAACAGCTAGGATTTTCTAGAGGCAGAAACTGAGGCCCAGAGATGGGAAGCAGCTTATAGTCACCCAGCAAGGAAGTTTTGGAGAGCCAGTGGCTGGGGTGGAGGTGGGTGGGGATTGAGAGGAAGAAAAGTTCCTTACTACTTATGTTCTACTGGATGGATTGAACCTGTATGTTGTTCAGTTGTGCATGACTTTTTGTGACCCCGTTTGGGGTTTTCTTGGCAAAGATGCTGGAGTAGTTGGCCATTTCCTTCTCCAGCTCATTTACAGATGAGGAAACTGAGGCAAACAGTGAAGTGACTTGCTCAGGGTCACATAGCGAGTTAGTGTCTGAGGTCACATTTGAACTCAGATCTTCCTGACTCCAGGCTTGGCATTCTATCCACTGAGCCGTCTAGCTGCCCTAAGCTGCTATGTGCAGGTAAGTCAAATGCAAGGTAAATTCACAAAGGAGGGGATTAGTCCCTAGCAACTGGGTGAAAAATTAGGAGAGGCTTCACAGAAAGCAGCAAAGTTGCAAATAGTTTCTGATACAGTCAAGAAGGGAATACATTTCAGGAATGGGGCATGATCTACAAAAATGCATGGAGATGGGAGATGATAGATCACTATTGAAGATTATCACTTTTGAAAAAATAACTTATTGTTTGAAATATAGGACATGTGAAAGAGAATAACACAAAGTCAAGCTAGAAAAGGTAGGTTGGTGCTGGGTTGTAGCAGTCTAAGGAGCTTGTCCTAGAACCAGAAGGATGTGGCCCGGCCTGTTCTTTTGGGGAGATTGTCAGTAGCTGCATGGAGGAGGGGTTGGAGAGGGAAGAGACTAGAATCGGTGTGAACAGGTAGGAAGGAGTACCCTGTGATGAGGACCTCAGTGAAGGTGGTCAGCTTTTTGGAATGAAAGGTACGGGAGGACTGAGAGATGCTGTGAAGAACTGACTGAGGATGAGTAAGGAAGAGGGAAGAATCAAGGATGACTGAGGCTGTAAAACTGGGGTGTTGGTGGTATCCCCAGCAGAAACAGACAATTGGTGGGTGCAGAATATACTGAATTCTGTTTTGAACATGGCAAGATTGAGATGAGGCCAGAAGGGTGGAGATGTTGCCAACATGAGGACTCTGGGGTAGATTGCAAAAGTAGTCCAGAGAGTCATGGGCTAAATTGGGTTAGAAGTGAGCTGTCACCCAGCTGAGGCTTGACCATGTCACTCCCCTGCTTAAGAAGCTCCCTCTTGCCTCTGTTTGGCATTCACAGTTTGGCTCCAGCTCACCTTTCCAGGTTAGTTTTATATATTTGCCCTTGCTGTCATGCACTGTAGACTAGAATCACACTGGCAGATTGGTTATTCCACACACAATGTTGCATCTCCTTGACTTTGCACAGGCTATCCCTCTTGCCTAGAATGCATTTCTCCTTTAACTCTGTTAGTAGTCCCCAGCTGCCTTCAGAGCTCAGCTCAAGTGCTACCTTCAAGGGACTTTTCCCGATAGCCTTCTCTGAAACTATTTGGTATTCACTTTGTATGGATTTTGTATGTATGTGTTATTTTCCCTGATAAATAGAAGCTTCTTGAGAGCAGAGACTATTTGTTTTTGCCTTCATCTTCTAAGCCTCTTAGCCTTTAGGATCATAGATCTAGAAGAGACCATAGAAATCACGTAATCCAACCCACTCACTTTACAGATGAGGAAAGTGAGACCCAGGAGTTAAATGCCTTGCCTAAGGTCACACAGTAAGTGGCACACCCAGCATTTGGACTTGGGTTTTGTGACTAAGTCTTGAGTTCTTTCCACCGTACTACACTGTTTATTCTTTGTAGCAGGTAATTAATAAGCGGTTGTTGATTTGATTGAATGCAGATCAAAAGTGCATTGTGAGAGGCTTGTACAGATGCTGCTTTTACTTACTTGTGCTGCTGCTACTATTATTAGTACTCAGCTAGGCAAATGTTCTTACTTTAGTTGGGATAAATGAATGGATAAAAAGCATATATTAAGTGCTTGCTGTATCCTAAGCACTAGGGATACAAGTAGAAAAAGTGAGATAGTCCTTGCTCTCAAGGAACTCACATTCCAGTTGGGGAAGATGAGCTGCAGAGGGAATGGATAGTCCCAGAAATCCTTAGGGTGCAGCAGCTGAGCGGATAATCAAAGCCCAGGGCTTTTTGGGTTTCATCCCTGTCAGATGATATTGCGGAGGTCTGGAAGAGCTAGAAACAGGACAGGTGGTGAAAGCTAAAGGACCTTTGAATTCCAAGGCAGGACAAATGATTAGTCATAGTTTTCTATCTCCCTAGAAGGAATAGAGTTTATCACTCCCAGGTTATCCAAATGGTATGAATAGTGAAGTAGCCCAAGGCTGTGAGAAGGAAGAAAGTGAGGAAAAGGTAAAATGGAAAAGGTTATCCTGAGGTGGTGGTATTCTTCCCACTCTTTCATTCTTGGAAGTGACTGGTAGACATTGTCCCCATGGGCATAGGAATTTAATATGTCAGATCGACTCTTTCCTAGCTCTTGTCTTGTTTCTGACTGTCTCCCTCCCCCTCCCTTCTCTCCACCAGCTGTTCTTTTTGCTCTGCCAGAAGCACCTCTTATACTATCAACTTTCCTCGTTGCACCTCCAGCTTCTACTGCTGCAGCCAATCTCAGTGGAGAGAGAGATTGAGATTTCCCTTTTTCTTTTAAATGGCAGCTATTGACCTTCTGGGGAAAGCACAGCCTTCTGGGGGATGTAGTTCCTCAATGTGGTATCTGTACCCTGGAGCTGTTCCCTTACAGCAGCAAACATCCAGATGGTAAACAAAAATAAAAATGGCAAAAAGAAAAATTGGAAATGTGGAGAAGTGGGGAGAGAGAGAGCATTTGAAAGTTATCATGGGCATCAGCCTAGAGCAGTGACAGAAATCTTGGATTGGGAGTCAGGTGACCTGGGTTTGACCTTGGGCGACTAGCAGAACCTCTCTGAGGCTTTGCTTTCGCTGTAGAATAGGAGTTCTGCCTGTGCTTCCTCCTTTGCAGGGCTGTTTTGAGCTCTAATTATAGATCTAGAGAAATGGAAGCCGCCATCATGATTCCAACTGCATCCTTGACAAGCCCTGTGTTATTTATGGTATGAAAGCAACCCTTAAGCATCACAAGCTTCCCAGGCCACAACCCTGAGCCTCTGCCTTAACTAGAGACTTTCAGCCTATCAACATGCAGCCAATTTTCCTATCATGCTCCTCACCAAGCTCCCTTGGACTTTAGCAACCTCTGCTGCCAAACCTCAGGCTTAGCCAATTTCAGTTAGAAGAAGAGATCCTCAAAGTTCCCTGAGAATCTGGACTTAGGTCTGGCAAGGGCTTTGCTTGGAAATGGTGACCTTGACTTACATTATGGTGACTGCTTTATGCAATTAAAATCAATTTGGCAGATATTCATTAAGCACCTACTATATGGAAAACCCTGTGCCAAGTGTGGAGGATACATGAACAAATATAGGAAGTCTTCAAGGAAGACTTCTACTCCAGGCTGCTGCCCGGGATAACAGAATAAAGTGCTTCAAAGTTTGGAAAACATTTACCCTTATGAGTCTCTCAACAATCCTGGGAGGTAGGTGCTCTCAGTGGCCTTATTTTCCAGGTGAGGAATCTGAGATTCAGAGAAGTTAAATGTTTGGCCCAGGGACACACAGCTACTACTTATTAGATGGCGTAGAACATGTCTATCTCTGTTGAAAGTTCCCTCAACAGCAACCCCATGAATAGGTCTTTTTTTTCTGTTTATTCTGTGTAGGCATGGCCAAATTGAACTATGCCAAATCCCAAAGGAGATAATAACCCTGGTGTCCCCTCTCTTTGCCCTGCTTTAGCAAAAGTCCTCTGGGAAAGCATTGTTCAACCTGAGCTGCTGTCACCTTAACCTGGCAGAGAAAGAATACTTTGGATTGGAATTTCGGAGCCAGTCGGGAAACAATGTAAGTTGGTTTGGTCCCAATACTCCTGGAGGCCAAGTCCAGAGTGGGCCTGAGGTGTGAGTCTCCTAAGGCCCAGTTAACAGGGAAAAGTGATCAAACCAATGTGGGACGTTGATTTTTACTCCTTGCCCTACCTGAAACTGTATCTACCCTCAGCAAACAAAAATCGGATTCAGTACCATTAACAAATGACTAGTAAGTATCTACTGTGGATGGGACCCTAAACTCAGTATTTATTACAGTAGGTTCAGTGATGAAGCTACAAAGGTGGATATGACACAGGATTTTTATCCTCCATGAGTTTCTGTTCTAATAGGGAATAGGCCAAGTATGCAAATGAACATGATCCAAGAGTGGGGACAAATGCATAGGAGAGAACCTCATGGGTGCATCTCTTTTCTTAGCAGGATTCTGTTCCTCTTGCTCAGAGAGAGGATGATTTATGTGCTAAAACCAAGTTCTTTTGTATCTATTGTGGGGAGGGAGGAGGGGGAATTTGACAGTGGGTCTGTCTCTCTGGTAAGCTAAACCTGACCCACTTCTACCTCCTCACAATCCCCATTCACCTTCCCAATCTGAACCACACCACTGAATCCTCAGGGAGAGAGGATGATCTTCCTTCACTCCTCTAACCCCAGGCTTGAAACTTTACCATGTTCTCCCGGTTGGGGTCACCAGTGGGCACCTTTACCATCTGGCCACCTTACCCTAGAGGCTTGTGTTCATTCATTAAAAGCTGCCATTTATAGGTCATAGGTTTTAATTGGAAACCAAATTGCTTTCATTATTCATCTGTGGCAACCCAGGAAATGAGTCTCTGCCACCTCTCTGTAATCGATATGGAGGCAGGGGAGTAATTCTGAAAGCACAGACCTATAATCAGGAGGATTTTCTTACAATGTTTATCATCAGTGAGAGGACAAAAGAGGCAGACAAGGTTGGGAACTTTGTATCACCTTTTGGACACTGACTAATCTCAAACTGCCTTTTAAATCCAGACTGACAAGCTAATGGTAGATTAATTGTTAACATTGTGTCTGTGTGTGTCTTGTGTGTGTGTTACACCTGATCTGTGCTCTATCCACCTTTTTAATTCCTGCCCTTACAGGTTTGGTTGGAACTTCTAAAGCCTATAACAAAACAAGTTAAAAGTAAGTGTCACAACATAGACAGCTACTGTGCAGGTGGGACATGGGGAAAAACAGCAGCAATGACAGCTCTGCTATTTAGTAGCTCCCTGACTGTGGGCAAGTTGCCTTGAGCTCTCTGGCTCTCACTTACTTTATCAAAAGATTAGATTTCCGACAGATGATCCCTCAGGCCCCTTTAGGTCTGCTTAGTGTCCAGGTCAGGGGAGCTGGGCCGAGGAAAAGGAAGCCAGGCCCTGAGATTTCCGAGAAAGCAGCAGGTAAAATCTCGAAATCTCAGAGGGGAGAGTGAGAGAAACAGAGTGAGATTAGTTTCAGGGTCAGGGAGGATTCCTAGAGGAGACTGGGTTGAAAATGGAGGAGGAGAGAGCAGGAGGCAGAAGTAGTAGCTACTGCTACTGCCCCTGCCCCCCTCCTGGAGCTCACTTTCAAGAAGAAGGGGCTAGACTAGGTGATCTCTGAAGTCCCCTCCAGCTCCAGTTTAGAGCCCAGGGCTTTTAAACCATCTCAGCGACCAAGTCCAGTTGCATAAGTCCCTAATGTGCATATGAATGCTGTTATTGAAGTCTGTGAGGTATCAGATGAGTTTTATTGAGACCCCATAATTTCTGTGCCATTTGACCTGGCCTGTGCCAAGCATGTGAGAAGCCTAAGGGTTACAGCATTTGAGGACTATGTTGAAATGCTCTGCCAGTTTGCATATCCTTGAACCTGAGTGGGATGTAGCTGTTCTACTGAAAATCCATTTAGCCTTTGCTTGAAGAGGTTTGAATTGTAGATGGTAGATGAGGAGCCTGAGACCAGGTCAAAGCATTCCTGCCTTACTCTTAGATTCAGTAACTAAGACCTTTCCAGAGTGATGGCTCCCTCACTTTTCCACACATTTCTTGTCTCCCCCTTATTTCTGAATGCCAGAGAGCTCTTTGGAGGCAGACCATTATATTTCATCAGCCATACATCCCGTGAGACACACAGGATTAGCCTGGGAATCGGTTCTCTAAGCAAAGTGGAGACTTGGGTTTTTCATGGAATTTGAGCACCTCCAAGTTGGCGGGGACCTTAGGGGGCATCTAGTCCAGCTCCCATAGAAGGAGAAATTCCTCTCTGCCTCCACTTCCCCCCTTTCAGTAACTTCTACAACAAAAGGACAGACTTGCAGCAATCTGTAAGATTCAGGTTCCCAAAACAGAGAGCAGATTAAGCTACTACTCTGTTTTCTAGGACTATGAGCTAGATCTGGAAACATAAAGTAGTAGCTACCCCATATTACTTTGGAGATGCTGGTTCTTTTGGAAACCCAGAATTCTTTCGGATTCCTTAATCGATGAAAGCCTTAGTCTTGATGTTCTTTAGCTTGGGAAATGGGGAGTTGGGAGGTAGGCAGAGGGAAAGGGTAGGTACATGAATCTCAGTTAATGAGGGTGAATTCAGTAGCAAAATTCAATGTGCTAGTGTTTCTCTGAATGTGACTTTCTGACCCTTTCCTCTTCCCCCCCACCCCCATCATCCCCTAGTGGGGCCATAGGTATCCTCCTTTGGGCAAGGACACAGTGCTTAACACAAAAAGTATGTAAGAAAGGGAAAGCATGTCCTAATTCTAACATGGAGTCCAGAATGACACAGCTGTCATTGGCTGTCTTCATTTCCTCTCCTGACAGTTACTGATGTGTCTTAGAGACAAGGCCCAGCTCACTTTGATTTCAGCAAAGCACTGGACAGAGTCTCTCCTGCTGTTTCAGTAGTCATGATGGGGAGATGTGAGCTAGCTGAGAGTACAGGGAGGTAGACTCAGGACTGGCTGAATGGGCACACTCAGAGAGTGAGTGTGTCATTCAAGTTTGGTGCCAACATAGAGACGTCTCCAGGCGTTTGTGCTTGCCACCATGCCATTCTTGATTTTTGCTAATTGCTTAGATGAAGAGATAACTAGCATACCTACCCAGTTTTCAGGGAGCACCCAACTAGTAAGGATAGTCAGCACATTTGCTGACAGGGTACAGATACCAACATAATAGTAATTCTAGCTAACATTTACGTAGCATTTACTACATGCCAGGCCTTGTGCTAAGTGCTTTACGATTATTGTCTCATTTAACCCTCACAACAACCCTGGGAGCTAAGTGCTGTAATTATCCTCATTTTACAGTTGAGGAAACTGAGGCAAACAAAGGTTAAGTAACTTGCCCAGGGTCATACAGGATCTGAAGCCAAATCTGAATTCAGGTTTTAATGACTTCAGACCCAGTACTATCCGTAATAGCAACTAGAGGCCCACAAAAGATTTCAGGTTCAAATTGTGAGCCAAATTGAATAAATGAAATTTCATAAGGATACCAGGTGAATTCAACACTTGCTTCCAAAAGTGTATAGTCTAGAAGTTGGGGGCATAGATAGTAGCTCCTGTGAAAAAAGACCTGGGGGACTTCAGAGGACCACAAGCTAAATATCAGTCAGCAGTGTTAAAGAAAACCAAAAAAGGGGCTAATGCTATCTCAGCATTTCCGGGATGAGGGAAATGATTGTTCTGTTTCTGCTCTGGTCAAGCTACACCTAGAAATGTTTAGTCCTGACTACCATGCTTTAGCAAAGATGTAGCCAAGCCTAGAGTGTGTTGCAGACAGGATAACTTGGATGGTGAAAGGCCTTTAAGATCATTTGACATAGGAGCCTCTGTTGAAGGTATTAGGGGTATTTAGCCTAAAGAAGACAAGACTTAGAGGGGAGGGGATATGGGCACATGACATTTTGGAGTATTTGAAGGACATTATCTCCAGGGAGGAGAGAGCTAGAAGTGATGGGAGGATGTTGTTGAGAGACAAATTGATGTAAGAAAAAAGCCCCTAAGCAGAGCTTGAAGTAGTGGGTTCTCCATGTTTAGCAGAGGCTAGGCAATTGTTTGTTGGGGGTGTTATAGGAGATTCTTGTTCAGGTACTGGCTGGCCTCAGAAATCCTTTCTGGTTCTTAGATGCTATGATTCTGATTTCTCAGTCATTAATTCATTCAACAAACATTTGTTAAGCACTGTGTTCAGCTGTTGAGGAAATACAACATTGAGGTAATTCAATTCAGTGGTCCTTTATTAAGTTCCTGCTGTATCCAGCACATACTGTTTCTCATAGTCTTGTACCTGCCCTCCTGGAGCTTATATCTTGATCAGGATTTGACCTGAGTGAAATCTGGAAGGGAGAAAACTGATTGAATTGGGGAGGGGGTTGGTGGGGGAGAATGGACAATGACTGTGTAAAGAATATGAGTGTTCTTGATGGGCATTTAAATTAAACTTATGAAGATGTTGTGTTTTAAGACCCTAAGGAGATTCTTTTCAAATTTATGGTGAAATTTTTCCCAGTGGATCCTGGACACCTGAGAGACGAGCTGACAAGGTATTTATTGTACTCCCTTGTGTGGGTTGAGGCCTTTATATCATGAAGTCCTTGCATGAATGGAAGGCTTGCAGTTAGTCATTCTAGTGGGGAGGGAAGATAGGAAGGGAAGAACATACTTCTTGTCCTTGTTTCTCCCCCTCAGCTGCTGTTGCTGCTGCCGCCGCCACCACCATACATATGACCTTTGAACCCAACATCTGCAGCAGAGGTCAATTATCATTCGGATGTAGATTGTTAAATTGGGAGCCCATTCATGTGGGTTGCCAGGGGATGGTGGGACATGGCATCAATGGCCACAAGATGACACAAAGACTAGGTGCCTACCAGCAGCAGGGATTAACAGGCATGTGTCATCTTTGGTACATGTGGGAGGATGTTGCCAATTGCCCCATACCGCATGACATGGTTGGGCATGCAAACTTTAATCTTGTCCATATGATCCTGTAGATGGTTAATTTTTCATACAAAATTTCAGTTCTTTATGATTCAAGCTGATTTCAGTGGGCATCGAAAACAGTATATATGTGTGTGTGTGTGTGTGTGCGCGTGCGCACGCCAAGGACAGCAGCAGGTGGGAGAGGAAATGATTGATGACAAATGACTGCCAGTGGGCTAGATGTGTCTCATAAATATTTTCTGTTTTCTGCAAAATATTTTCTCCACCAATGTCAGTATCAATATACTCTAAAGTCTTAGCTCCCAACAGTGATAGCCTACATTTCCAGGATACTTTAAGGTTGATTAATAAAGATAATAACCAGTTATAGAGCACTTTATGATTTACAGAGGACTTTCCTCATAACAGTGCTGGGGGCAAGTGGTGAAGTTATCATTATGCCCATTTTGCAGATGAGGAAACTGAGGCCCAAAGAGGGGAACTGACTCTCCCAAAGATCACTAGTAAGTAGCACAGAGGAGACTATAGAACCTGGGATGTCTGATCTAGTTTGATGTGCTGAGAATCTGCTATACCACCCTGACTTTCTGGAGTCAGAATGCCTCTTTAAGTGCACTCTCACAAAAGATATGACTTCTTTTTTGGAAAAGTTCTTTGAAAGTCATTTTCCTGCAGTCTTTTCTTTATTCTTTCCTCCACTGGCCTAACCGCTGGGTATAGGACCACAGTCCCATGGAAATTTGCATAGCCTAGCACAGAGTCATTAGATCATGATGACTCTGCCATGATGTTACGTGCTGATGTCTAGATAAGGTTTGGATTTACGAATTCCCATACGTACCATGAATTATGACCATCAGAGCCTAAAGGGACCTTAGAAATTATCTAGTTCAATCCTCCCCCATTTTTTAGAGGAGGAAACTGAGGTCCAGTGAAGGGAAAGGTCTTGGCAAAGGTCACACAGTCAGTTGTGTGTGTGTATGTATGTATGTGTGTATGTGTGTGTTCATTCATGTGTTCTGCTGATACCTACTCTCACACTCTTGCCACTGTACTGAACTACACCAAAATAAACCTCATGAGGAATGAATGAACCTGAATCCCAATTGTGGACAATGGAAGGAAGAACTCATTACACCAAGGATTCTTAACTTTTTTTGTTTCACTACTTGAGTGATTTCTTGGGCAGGTTGGTGAAGTACATGGACCATCCTCAAAATAATGTTTGCAGATGCACAAAACAAAATACTATCTGCAGTTTACTGAGTAAGGGGGAGATTTGAGCTTTAGGGAAATCACTTTGGTGGCTAAATGGAGGACACATTGGAGTGGAGAGAGACTTGAGGCAGGCAGCTCCTCCAGCAGGCTGTTGTAAGAGTCCAGGTGTGAGGTAATGAGGGCCAGCACCACAGTGGGGGGCAGTGTCAGAAGAGAGAGGAGGGCATATTCAAAAGAAATTGTAGAGGTGAACTCGACAGGCTTCAGCAACAACTTGGATGTGGGGGATGAAGAAGATAGTGAGGAAGTATGGATGACACCAACATTGTGAGCCTAGAAATCAAAGGAAATCACTTACATTGAAATAGTTACTAAAATATTTTTAAAAACAAGTTTATGACCCCAGGTTAGGAAGTGTTGCTTCTAGAATCCTCATAACAGCATGGCCTAAAGAATGTGGACCAAAGGTCATCCATTTGGCAATGTGTGAGCTTTTGAGAAGAGCGTGGCTTTCAGACCCTATTCTCTTATGGCCTTTCTTTGCAGGGAATATGGCTGTGCTTACAGGCAAGAAATGACAGAGAGAATGGAGGCCTCTGCTAGTACCTCCCTGATTTGGACATGTCATTTCAAAGTATACCTCACCAATGACCCCACAACTCCTAGGCCTAGAGGACCAGTAAACTTCTTTATTGGTTTTGCATCATAGTCCCCTTAGAAAGTTTGCTTAAACCTGTGAGCCCCTCTTCTCAGGATAATGGTTTTAAGTGCATAAAATGCAGGATCACAAAAGGGATCAACTACATTGATATTCAGTTTATAAAATGCTGAGAAAAACATATTCTGTTTAAGATAACTTGTCTTAGAAAGTTGCCTGAGGGCACACGGCCACTTCATGTCCTAGATCCTGACCTTCCTGCCTCTGAGGCCAGGTCTCTGCTTCATCATGCCACTTCTGAATGGGAATTCCCAGGAATGAATCCTGGGAAGCCGACTGCAGTTGTGGGCAGAAGTCTCATGTTCAAACCTCAACTCTTTTACTTACTGACTGAATGACCTTGGGCCAAATCCTTTTTCTCTGTAAAATAGGACTAAAAAACCTGGTGCTACCTCCCTCCGAGGCCTATTGGCAAGGATTGTGTTGGTCAGATCTCTGAACAGTATAGAAGTGTGATTTGTTAACATAAGCCCAACAGAACATTAAATCAGCTGGGCTATGACCCTGCCTACTGGCCATCTTGTCACTGTAAGGGAGTAATCTGCCATGTAATAGATGGGGCAGCTGATGCTCAGATTTGTCCAGTGTCACACAGACAGTGATAGACCTGGGCCTTGAACCCTCCAGGTCTCTGGACTCCCAGGCCCAGGGTCATGGCAGTGCCTGTTCTCAAATCAGCTTGAATCTCTAGGAAGGAGCAAAGTGGTGTTCTTGTTCTTGCTTTCTGCAGGGGACTTGCCTGCTAACTGTACTGAGGCCTGCTTTCTATCATACAGATATCTATTTGCCCTGCAAATCAAGAAGGATCTGGCCCAAGGAAGGCTTCCATGCAGTGACAACTGCACAGCCCTGCTGGTTTCTCACATTTTACAATGTAAGTACAGGCTGGGAGAGCCCCTTTGGTGGGGGTGTGGCTGGGCAGCACCTCCTCATCTGGGACACGATCTAATAGGGGAACAGAGCAGCTAACTATGAACCACAGTGCATCCAGAGAATCTCAGCTGCTCTGACCCAGAAAGGAGTCCTTTCCATAACCCTCCTTGACAGCATCCTTGAGAAGGAGCCCTCCAACCTCTGGAGGGATGACCTGCAGTGATGGTAAACTCCCTATCTGCACCTAGACAGTGTCCTCTACTCCAGAAAATGTTTCCTTATATCATGTTATGCTCAGCTTTACGTTCTCTGTGATTGCCCTTCATTGTGGAGGTGAATCTGGCTTCTCAAAGTCTAGGCCAGCCAAGTGTAAACTTCTCTGATAGAGCATACCAAGTTGGAAAGGCTTTGCATATGGGCCCTATGGTACACTGTAGGGTATTTATTTAAGGTCCATCCCAGCGAAGTTCAGAGAGCTGTGGCACAGTGTATCAGATGAAGGCTTGGGCCAAAACTGTCTGATAATAGCTAGGAGCTAGCATTGATCTAGTACTTTAAGGTTTACCAAATACTTTCCATATATTATTTCTTTTGAGTCTCACAACAGCCCTGGGAGGGAGGTGCTATTATACCCAATGTACCTATTATTATACCCATTTTACAGATGAGCAAACTGAGGGTCAGAGAGATTAAGTGATTTGCCCAGAGTCTCACACTATATCTACCTATCTATATACTCAAACACACATATACGTACATACATATACGAGTGTGTGTGCACATACGTGTGTTAGGATTTGAAATTGACTCTTTCTGACTCCTATTCCAGAGCCTTATTCACTGTGCCATCCAGCTGTCTATGCCTAAGTCATAGCAGGATTTTGATGTGTGTTGATGGAGGGAATGAGCAAACTCCTGAAATTCTAGGTTGTTGAAGTATAGAGACCATAGCTCTAGAACTAGAGGGGATCTCAGAGACCATCAAGTTTAGCCCCTTCATTTTACAGAGAGGGAAAGCTGAGGCCCAGGGAGGGAAGGGACTTGCCCAGGGTCGCATAGGCAGTAAGCATCAGGAGTAGGATTTTAACTCAGGTCTTCTGCGTCCAGGACCAGTACTTTTCCTTCCTTACCACCTTGTTTCTCAACCTTATAACTGTTGGTAATAGGATTGTGATCAGAATTCTAGAAGGGACCTTAGAGATCATCTCATCCAATCCCCTCATTTTACAAATGAGGAAATTGAGGCTCACAGAAGGAAGAGACTTGCCAAGACCCTACAGCCATGAGATAGCAGTGTTCAGGGCCTGTTTGTCAGATCTGTGACTCACCCTGGAAAAACAAAGACACCTGAAGTCCTTCATCTTTATTTACTTAATCCAAACAGAATTAGATGGGAGGAGATAAATTGACTGCAGACAGGCTGAGCTGCCCAAAGCTTTTGGCCCGTCTTTTGGTTTGAGTTATCCCCTGCTCAACTGTGTTAGCCCAGATAATCCCAGCCTGACAGGGACGCCTCTTTAGTACACACTCATCCCCACTAGAGGCTCAAGAGACTGGCGTGATGAAGCATTCAATCATTTTCCAGTTTTTCTTTTCAAAATTCAACTTAGTTCCTTATAGGAGTTTGCAAGAAATGCTCAGAACTCTCATTTCTTAAGAGGAAAGCAAATTATCATCCTAGCTGACCTTGCTGTAGTTGCCATGTGTCTATATAGTTGCTCTATGATGCTTCATAACTCATTTAACGTTCTGTAGCTCATTTGAGCCTCACAGTGACTCTGGGAAAGCAGGTACTATTTGGACCCCAACCTGTCTGTTCATCAGTGTCAGGAGCTCCCAGTGGGGAAACTTCCAACAACTTCTCTGTAACTTACATCATGGAGTTTCCCAAAGCACCAAGAGTTTGAATGACTTGTCCAAGGTCATATAGCTAGGATATGGTAGAATGAGGACATGAATAGTGAGTGGTTTCCTGGCACCATTGCCAACCCTCTATATGTACCATATCACTTCTCAGGTACTAGTATGACCCCACTCTGAGTAAACTGAGTTAATCTAGGAGTCAGGAAGATCTGAGTTTGAATCCTGCCTCATTAGCTATGTGACCTTGGGCAAGTCACTGTCCTCTCAGCCTTACCTTCTTTGTCCCTAAATTGGGAATGATAATATATAACTCATAGGGTTGTTGTGAGGACCAAATGAGATAACATGTGGAAAGCATTTTACAGACTTTAAGGAGCTTTAGAAATATTAGCTATTATCATTAGCATAGTTCCAGATTTATGTTCTTGTGATCCTTTATTGGAAAATGTCTCCTTATTTCCACCTTTCCTGGTCTTCTTTCAAGGCTCTATGTGGCCACTGCTTCTTCTGTGAAGCCCTCCTGGAACTCCTCAGTAGTTAGGGCTCTCTGCATTTTCAGGTTATTTTCTGCATTTTAGCTTTGCTTCCTAGCACTCCTTAGCTCTCAGGTGTGCTGGAGCCAGCTCTAGCCTGCTCGACAGAGCTATGCAATGGGAGCATCTCCACCTTGGAAATTGACCAATGCTCCAAATTGGAACTTGTCTTATTAATTGTCTCTAGACTCAGGAAAGTGATAGAGACAACGAAAATCATGTAGATTTAAAATTAAAAGTATGTCATGGGCACATTTTCTTTTTCCAGAGAACCAGTCATTCAGCATTTACCAGCATACCCTTGATTGTATTCAGGTTAGAGCCCCTCCCCTTCCATTAGATTCTAAGTTACCTGTAGGCAGGGACTGTGACAGTGTGGAGCTTTTTGTTCTCAGCTCCTTCTCCATGATAGGCATCTAATAAATCTTTGTTGAATTCAATGAAACTCCCTATTCTCTTTTTACAGATGAGGAAACTAAGGCCCAGAAAGGGTAATGAAGAACTTACAATCTTAGACTTTCAGAAATGAAAGCTGTGATGCAGTGAGAGAACATACACACACACACACACACACACACACACACACACACACACATTTTTTTTTACCTGTAAAAATAAGGGATTTGGATTAGGTGACCTCTTCATTCCTTCCAGCTCTAAATCTGTACTCCTCTGCCCTCCCATTAGTATATAAGCCCTTATTCCCTTTTCTCCCTTACTCACTTTCTTAGACTGGACAGAGGATCAAATGAAAACATGACCTGGACAAAGGTGGCTTGCTACAGAGATAGCTTCTGTGTTGTTATGAGATCTGCCTTTGTCCTCCACAGGAGCTTAGGAACACATGATTGAAGAAAACTCACCAGTTCTTAGCCTGCTTAAGAGAGTTTAAGTGTCTGGTTGCATCGAGGCCCATTTGGCCTTAATGACTAGGAAAAGTCCCTCGCCCTGGAGGCCTTCAGGCACTGAGGCTGGATGCCCACTCCTTAGGGATGTTGTAGAAGGGATTTTGGTTCAGGTTGGTGTTGAACCTTAAGGCCTCTTCCATATCTCATGTTCTTAATGAGACAGGAGAGGGTCCCACTGCCCTTTGCTTCAGTCAGCCCACATCTGGAGTGTGGTGTCCAGTTCTGAGTGCCATATTTAGGGTAGGACATTAATAAAGTGGTGAGCTTCCAGAGGAAGGCTTACAGGATAGTGATGGCTCCAAATTCTTGCTATATGACAATCAGTCAGTTCAAGGAATTTGGGACTAGGGACGTATTTAGTCTGGAGAGGACAACATTTGGGGTGGGAGTACGTAATAGGGAACTTTGAGACTTTGAAGTGTTCAAAGGATCATAGACTTGGAGCAGGAAGGGATCTTTTACACAGGAAGAAACTGAGGCCCAGAGAGGTGAAGGCATAAAGATGACTTCAAAACTAGGTCCTCAGCCTCCAAATGTTCTTAGCAATTAGTTGTTGACTGACTGTTGACAACTAGATGTTCCTTCCATCCATCCTAAATTTATTTATCTGCAATTTGTACCCATTGCCCATGGATTTGGCTTTGGGGGCTAAGCAGGGTAAGGGGGCTTTCACTTCCACATTAGCACCCTTCGAATACATCTTGTTGCCCGAGTCTTCTCTTCGTTAATTATCTCCAGTTCCTTCAGTGAATCCTTCTGTGACATCATCTGTGGAAGCCTTTTGCTATCCTGGTTGCTCTTTTCTTTGTACACTTCTACACCTCAATGTCCTTCCTCCAACGATGTGAGGCCTACATTCCCCAATTGATACGTAATCAATGGATATGAACAGGTGGTTTTCAAAGGAAGAAATCCAGGCTATTAACAGCCATATGAGAAAAAACTCCACATAACAGATAATTAGAGAAACACAAATGAAAGCAACTCTGAGGCCCCACCCATGAAACTGGCAAAGAGGATGAAAAAAGAAACTTTAAAAAGTTAGAGGAGCTATGGAAAATTGGGCACATCCATGCACTATTGGTGGAGCTGGGAATGGGTCAGCCATTCTGGAAAATAATTCGGAGTTATGCACAAAGTTCCCAAGCTATGCATGCCCTTTAACTTGAAGAGATCCACTACCAGGCCTGTACCCCAGAGAGATCAAAGAAAGAGCCAGGCACATAGTAGGTACTTAAGAAATCTGTATTGATTGATCCTTCAAAAATGCAGCTCTTTTTTGTGTTGGCAAAGAATTGGAAACTGAGGCGATGCTCATCTAATGGGGAATGGCTGAACAAGTTATGGTATGAGGATGTGATAGAATGCTATTGTTATATAAGAAATAAGGAGTTGGTTTCAGAGAAACCTGGGAAAACTCATATAAACTGATAAAGATTGAAGTGAACAGATCCAGATGAATAATAGCAGCAACATTGTAAGGATAAACAATTTTGAAAGACTTAAGAACTGATTAATGCAGTGACCACCTGTGATTCCAAAGGACTCATGATGAAAGAGGCCTGACAGAGAGGCTATGGACTTAGGGTGCCAAATGAGACATAGATTTTTAGATATGGCCAATGAGGCAATCCGTTTTGCTTGATGTATTTATTACAAGAATTTTGTTCAGGATTTTTATTTTTCATGATGGTGAGGGGTGATGGTGGTAGGGAGAAAAAAATATAGATTGATGTTATGTGAAAAAAGTTAAAAATAAAACTGAATTTAAAAAATTTTTATCTGCCCCCTTCCCCCATAAAAAAAAAAATGTTGGCCCAGAAGTGAACACAGTCCTTCAGGTGTGATCTGATCAGGGCAGAGGCCAACAGACTATCCCTTCCCTAGCCAAAGAAGCTGCCATTCTTAATGCATTCTTTTGGCTGGCTTGTCTCCTATGGGAAGGAGACGGAGATCAAGAGGTGGGTGGGTTAGGAGTTGGGAGAACAGAGGTGGCAGGAAGCAGAGGGAAGGCATGAACATCTGACAGAACCGGTAATCCTCAAGTAACAAGGTTGGACTGAACCGATGACATCTCAAGGTCTGGATTGTGTTAATAGGACTTGGGCTTTTGAGAGGCCAGGCTCCCCTGGTGTCAAAATTGATCTGCAGTAAGGATACCTGGGATGCCAGTCAGTGCTTTTTCCCTTGGTTAGCAGCAGATTGACTCTAAAGCAGTCTCCCAGGGGGCTCTTAGAGGAAATGGCCTAAGTCACCAACTGGGACATGACTTTCTCTTTCTCTCTTTCTCTTTTCTTCTCTTCTCCTTCCCTCTTGCTCCCACCCCAGCGGAGCTGGGTGACTTTCATGAAGAAACAGACAGGAAGCATCTGGAACAAAACCACTACTTACCTAACCAGGGTGGCTTAGACAGCAAGATCCTGCACTTTCATCAAAGACACATGTGAGTACTTTAATTAGTGCCTGCCTTTATCAGCCCTGAATTAATGGCTCAGTTTGGAGCAGTCTTGGAAAATACAGTCGGAAAGGAACAGTTTGGAGCTCTGGTATAAGCACAATAGAGGCAGCTGGTGTTTCTACAGCTCCAGAGCACTTTACAGATGTTAATTACCTCATTTGCCAGCATGCCTGTAAGGTAGGCAAGGAGAGTATCATTGTCACATCCCAGCTCGATCAATTGCTGAGTGACCTGGGACATGCCACTTCTCTGTGGGCCTCAGTTGAGAGGGCTAGACTAGACCAGAGTTGTCAGACATGAGGCCTGTCCAGGGGTGGCCCAAACCAGATTCAAATGCAATTGGGCAATATTTAACAAAACCAAAATACAGATAATAGGACATTTTAAAAGTAAGTCAGCGTATGCCCCACAGGTTCCTCATGTATAGTTTAGTGGCCCCTGTTTCTATTTGAGTTGGACTCCACTGGCCTAGATGACCTCTAGACCTTTGGTCTGTGTAGACTTAGAAGGCCCCTTGTAACCTTAAGTCTGTGACCTTCTGATCTCCCTTTAGAGATGAGAAAATGGCAGCTCAGGGAGGGGCAGTGATTTAGGATCTTAGATCTAGAGTAAGAGGAGACCTTAGAGTCATTGGGCCCAACTCTCCCATTTTACAAGTGAGGAAAACTGATGCCTGGAGATACGTGACCTTCAAGGACTTAAGTCTAGTAAGTTTCTAGGGCAGGTTTAGAACTTGCCCAAGGTCACATAGCAAGTGGTACTTTACTATTTACAAAGCACCTTCCTCACAATTCCATGAGGTTGATAGGGCAGGTATAGGCTTAAAAACTGAGGACCAGAGAGGGTTAGGAGCCAGTTCAAAGTAATTCATATCAGAGATGGAATTCCATTGCAGGACCTCCTTATGCTAAGGCCACTGACTTCACAGTATGATCAGGATTCTTAGATAACGGTGGAGCAGGACTTGGGCCTCTCTCTCACATTGCGGGGCTGGGTGTTGGTGAGGTGGAAGGTTCATACATCTCTTTCCCTTGCAGTGGTAAGAGCCCTGCAGAATCAGACATCCAACTCCTGGACATAGCAAGGAAGCTTGAGATGTATGGGATCAGACCTCACCCCGCTAGTGATGGCGAAGGGACTCAGATTCATTTGGCTGTTGCCCACATGGGAGTGTTGGTATTACGGGTAAGGGTGTTTTCTTTTGCTCTGAGGAAACTGGTATGTCTCCCCCTGCCCCCATACCCAGTCCCCAAATAGGCTTTGGAGCTCTGGAGGATTTGGTTTTTAGAAGATCATAGGGTTTCATTGCTAAAACAGACATTGAAGATCATCTGCTAATCCAGCAGCCTTACTTTACAGATGAGAAAGCTGAGTCCCAGGGACGGAAGGTCACTTACCCAGGGATTGTTGGCAGCAATGCTGAGATTTGAACCTAGGCCAACATCTAGTGTTCTTTTTACCATACCATGCTACTTCTTGAATGTCCTTGTTTTACAGATGAGGAAACTGAGGCTCAGAGAATGACTTGCCTAAGGTCCCATTAGTTAATAGCAGAGTCAAATCCCATCTGCAGTATTGTGTTCAATTCTAGGCAGAATTGTTTAAGGACACGGCTCTAAATTGGAGTGTTCAGAGGGCAATCAAGATGCTAAAGGGCCTTGAGCCCCTGACTTAAGAGGATCAGCTGAAGGGCACATTTATCCTGGAGAAGGGAAGACTCAAGTGGGCCATGGTTAGCTGTATTTAAAGTGCTGGCATGTGAAACAGGCAGTGGAATGGCCTGCCTTGGCAGGTGGAGGGTTCCTGTACCTGGGATATCTTCACATAGTCTGGGTGTGTTGGATTTGATTTCTTTCACGTAGAAGTTGGACTGGCAGGCCACTGAGGTCCCGTCTTCTCCTTTCTGATTCTGTGTCCATGAATTCTCACGCTCACTCCAAAGTTCAGGACTCTTTCCATCAGATCCCAGTTGCTGCAAATTGATGATGGGATTATTAAAATACTAACAGTCTTCTGATCAAGGATTTCTTCCTCCTAGAACATTTTCTTTTCAGGTAAAATGATGTAGAGGAAAAACACTTGACCTGGAATTAGGAGACCCAGGTTCAAATCCTACCTCTGATGCTAACTGTGATTTTGAGTGAGTTACTTCAACTCCTTGGACCTCATCTGTAAAGTGGGCATAATTATTTTTGTATTGTATGCCTCACAAAGGTGTTGTGAAGAATGTTTTGGTAAAGTTAGAGATATAGGACCTATTATTATTATTGATTTTTCTGCCTTATTCTGGAGTAGCTCAAAGCACCTTTCATTTTAGCTTAAGTCACAGGCCATGCTCTTTTGGAATCTCCCCACCATCAATCAGACCCTTCTCTGCCTCTTTTATATTCTGAGATTGGTCTGATGGCAGGCCATGAACCTCACCCCGACCTTTTATCAGACAGAAAACTCAGGGCAGCCTAGAGTCAGGCTTATTTTTCAGCATATAGCTAAATTTTATTTTCCTTTCAGAAAAATCTCTCTCTCTCTCTCTCTCTCTCTCTCTCTCTCTCTCTCTCTCTCTCCTCTCTCTCTCTCTCTCTCTCTCTCTCTCTCTCTCTCTCTCTCTCTCCCCCCTCCCTCCCTCCCCCTCTCTCTCCCTCTCTCTCCCTCTCTCTCCCTCTCTCTCCCTCTCCCTCCCTCTCTCTCCCTCTCCCTCCCTCTCCCTCCCTCTCTCCCCCCCCTCTCTCCCCCCCTCTCTCCCCCCCTCCCCCCTCTCTCTCAGAGAGAGGAAGGTACCTCATGTTCAAATCAATGTACTAATTTAACCTTTTCTTGATGATTCATTGTCATTATTATGAAAATTGGTTATCGTCCTGAGTAGTAAATGTAGCAATTTTGCCTCCTTCCTATTTTTCTATCTCCAAATCTATCTGTCCAACTAGGGAGGGAAAAGAACAATGTGCTCCATACAAGCAAACTTTTATAAATGCCAGCTCCATACAAGGCACGGAGGGCTCAGTGACAAAAGTGGCGAGTTTCTGCCCTCAAAGTACTCACATTATACTGAGGCAAGAGATACATGTTTAGGGGTAAGTATGGTATATAGAGGGAATAATCCAGGCAAAGGACTTGAGGATGTATTTAGTTTAAGGTACCTGTAGGACATCCCATTTCAAGAGCAGTTGGTGTGAGTAGGGGTCAGGAAAGCAGTTACAACTGGCTGTACAGCTTTAAAATTGCACTGCATAGATCTGGGAATTGTCATTATAGAGAAGAACAGAGGGCACAGGAACAAACCCTCAGGGACATCAATGGTTAGAGGGCATGATCTGGAGGAGGATCTGACAAAGGAGACTGAGAAAGGGGTGGTCAGGTGGGGAGAGGAGAACCAGAGTCTTGAAAACTCGGAGAGGCTAGAAAAGAAGAGATGAGCAGTGTGCCAGGCCGCAGAGAGGTCAAGAAGGATGAGGATTGAGAAAAAAACCATTGGATCTGGCCATTAAGGGATAATTGGTAATTTTGGAGAGAGTACTTTCAGTTGAATAATGAGATTTGGGAAGCCATATTGCTGAAAGTGTAGAAGAGAGTAAAAGGAGAGGAAGTGGAGGAACTGATCGTAGGTGACTTTCTCAAGAAGTTTGGCCTCGAAATGGAGGAGACATATTAGACAAGAACTAGCAGGAGTGGTCAGGTCATGGTTTTCAAAGATGAAGGAGACCTAGGAGTGTTTCTTGGCAACAGGTAAACAGCAAGTAGATAGGGAGAAATTGAAGCTTGGTAAACATTGCTCTGCTGGAGAAGATGGAAGGGATGGTGTCAAGAATACAGGGGAGTTTAAAAAAAAATTATTGATGTGAGAAGAAAAAGCTGTCTGTCTTGTTTTTTTGGATGAAGTGTGAGGCTGAGTCCCCAGCTGACACAGTCTGAAGGAGGCACAGTAGGTGACTTGAGGAGGGATGAAAAGTTTGGAATAGCCACTGGTGAGTGGGAGAGTTAATTGATCAGGAAGATAGGTATAAAAGGATTTCCTTGCAGTGAGAGCTCAGTTGAACTTTTGTATCCTAAGTTCATAATGGCACCAGTCAATACAATCTCATAATTTTCTCCATGAAATGCTGGGAATAATTCAGGGTCAGTGTATGGCAAGACATTATGGGCAATAGGATGGGAGACTCAAGTTAGACTCAGTGGATTCACCAAGAGGTCACGATAGGAAAGGGAGGAGAGTATAGCCAATTCAAGGGTCATGGGCCAGGAAAGAATTGTGGGTTGAGAGGATCAGTGAGGATAAAGAATAGGGTTAGGGGTCATAAGGCAGAGGGAGATGTAGAATGATGGAAAAGATGATCATATAAAGGAATTTCAGAGTTCCTGAATGTGGAAGTAGAACCACTGTAAATTATGGTAACATAGAGAAGACCATTCTGTTGTGATAGGTGGAGATGAGTGGAGGACTGGTCTTGGGAATTGAGTAGATTGAGGAACTGTTGGCATTTGAAAGAAGATGATTAGTACAAAGGTAAGAGTCAGAATGGAAAGACTGAGCCAGGCATTGAACTTATTGAGGAAGGAGAATGCCCTGGGAGTGGATAGGTAATAGACAAAAGAATCTTGAGTGGCTGATAAATTCAGATTGTATAAACCTCAAATGAGAGGTGGCCGAGTGATATTTATAGAGGGACAGTTTGGAAGTGAGTAGTGAGATGTGGAACTACAACTCGGCCTGAAAAGGGTGGCCAAGGATATCATATCAACAGGAGGGATCCAGGAAAAGGGGGAAAGCAAACGTGTTCATTTGGGAGCAGACAGTCCAGACAACCCAGTGAAAAGGGGTAAATCTGAGTGGAACATTTGGCAAGTAGTTGTTGAGGAGATAAAAATAAAAGGAGCAGGATGTGTGGGATTGTGTGACAGCTGGGGGTCCAGAATCACAAGAATGGGGTTAGCTGGGAGTATGTTAACTATTGAGGAATGAGTCCAGGCAATCACTGGCTGAAAAGAGGTCATTTGAGGGTGGCATGTGATTAAAGGCCCTCCCTCAACATAGTAAGTGGTGAAGTTGTGCCCTATGAGGCCCAAGAGGCCTGCCTGACAGTAAGCAGGAAGGAGCAGACAAAGGTGAGGCCAGGAGCTCAGAGGCAGCTATCTGAGCAGACAAAGGTGAGGCCAGGAGCTCAGAGGCAGCTAGAAATGATCTCCAGAGCGCTGGAGAAAGCCTTGGGGCAAAGAGAACAGATTCAGGGCTGATGCTTGAAGCTAACAGGAAAGTCAAAAGAATTTTATCCTAGAGGCACAAAATTTTTGAGAAGGTGAGTGAGGTCAAAGCTGCGTCTTAGGAAGAGAATTTATTTTGGCAGATAGATGAAGGACCAGCCAATCAATCAGTAAGTGCCTGCTATGTGCTAGGGGAAAAAGTATAGAGAATGAAACATTCCCCACTCTAAAGGGACTTAGATCTTAATGAGGTGAGACAAGTAAACATGTAATAAGCATATGTAGAATAAATACAGAATAGGTGTAAGAGGGAAAGACTAGAGGTTCCCAAACTTATTTGGCCTACCACCCCCTTACAAAAATTATTTAATGCCCCCTGGAAATCTACTTTGTTTAGCCCTTTAATGTGTTTTTTTTTGTCATTTCAAAAAATATGATTTTAAAAAATGCATCTTAAATTTAATAATTTATTGTAAATTTGTGGGGTTTTTCTACACTTAAATTTTGATGATGCAATATTGCATCATGTAACCGTACAGTATTGTGTTGTAAACAAGTCATTACATTCCTGCCAATGCATTTTGGATTTCCTGACAATGTGTGACATGCTCACTCACCTGCTTGCTTAACAAACACTTGCTTGTTAAGACCTGTTGGCAGACTTGACCACTGTTGGTTATAACTTGCGTTTTGTGTGTTTATTTGGAAAATAATGTAATCACTATAACTGTACTGTGTTACACAACAATGAAACATATACTAATAGTTTTTCAAAATTTTCTTCTCTTTCCTTATGCTTCCACCTCCTCCTTATTTTTATTTAGCCCTCCCAGTTGCACTTAAGGCTACTACTGTCCTGGATCACCCCCCTCCCAGGTGATGGTATTGCCCACTTTGGGGACCTCTGGACTAGACCAATTAGGAGCCCATTACAATAATAATAATCTGGCTGTGGACGGGTGTGTTGACACATATCTACAGCTCTTCAATATATTTCATTCTAGGGGAATACAAAGATCAATACTTTCAACTGGGCTAAAATCCGTAAACTGAGTTTTAAAAGAAAGCATTTTCTTATCAAACTCCACGCGAACATTTCGGTAAGTGACTTCTAACTGTGGTCATTTGGTTTCTGTTCACTTGGGGAGTCGAGTATGCTTTTGTAAACACCCAGTACCCGTGGTTGGAGCAGGAAATGCTAATGTTGGCAGGCCCCAACATTGCTTATGCATCCATCCCTGGCCCCTCTCCTCTTTGACTTCTAAGGTGTAATGAGCTGGTGACTGTAAATTCTCATGGTCAGAACCAACACTCTAGTGGTGATTTTCCTGTGGGGAAATTCCAAAGCAGGTGGGTCCATGTTCCATTGTATTCATCCAAGGAAAATAGCAACAGCTCACATTTTAGTAACTTAACAAATGCTTTCCTCGAATCTGAGGCAGCCAGTGAAATTACATATGGTCCAGGGGAACACGTGCCCTGGGGGAAGTCAAATCAACTTAGAGAATGAGTTTGTCATTTTTATGTCCCAGTCATACCAGGACACTCCCACCCCCAGTGAGCCCAGCCCTGTGGTGGTTATCTGCTTTGCTTAACTGTTTGATCTTCCACTGTATTCCACATTCCATACCCATAGTCCCCTACCTGTCCAAGGAAAGGAGGAAGGTACATCAGAATTTGTATTCCATCACAAGCTTTGGTATAAACTAAACAGTAACAACTTTCAACACAAGATTACCTGGGTAGTGAATTATGTTCCTTTACCCTTGGTTTGAATTATTCAACTCAGTGTCTTCGATAAAATATTATTATGATGAATTCCTTCATTTGCATAGAACTTTCTGGTCTGCAAAGTCCTTCCAAATCTTCTATCTCACTCGATCCTTGCCACTCTATGAGACTTAAAATATTCAAGCTGGAAAAGACTCCTCATTTTACTGATGAGAACATTGAAATCCAGGGAGGGCAAGGGCCTCCCCGAGCTGCAGCTAGTAAATGGAAGAGTTGGGATGCTCATGTTTCCTCCCTAGAAAGAACATGAGCCATCTAGTTGGACACCCTCACTTTACAGGGGAAGAAACTGAAGGGGGGATTTTCAAGGATTCTGAAGCAATATCTTATCTGAATCATGCAGGTGTTGTATAAGGACACGCTGGAGTTTACCATGGCCAGTAGGGATGCCTGCAAAGCCTTCTGGAAGACATGTGTTGAGTACCATGCCTTTTTTAGACTCTCTGAAGAACCCAAATCAAAGCCTAAAACACTTTTCTGCAGTAAGGGCTCAAGTTTCCGCTATAGGTAATGTTTTTCAAAGTTTATTTTGGAAAGATAAAATCAAACCTGTTTTTATTAACTGAGAACAAAACTAGGAACTTTGTTCTAGAAGCAAAAAAAAAGTCAATTTTGATAAATTGGGATTGGTTACGTATGCACTCGTATGTAGGTTGCTTTGCTGAGTTTCCCTTTGGTCCAGCTAGTGACAATCTGTTCGTTTGACCTTCAGAAGGACTGGGACATAAAATCAAGTCAGCTACTGATGCTCTGAAGGGTATAGAAATTGTTAGCTGGAGTGTGTATCTTTTGGATCTGCTGAGGCCACTAATTCCAGCTTCCTCATTTTGGGTGAGAGGAAGCATTTTGCCCAAGATGACATAGGCTGAGCTCTAATTTAAACCCAGGTCCTCTCAGATGAAGTGCTCTTTCCACAAACATATTGCCACATTTATTCAGCATTTTCCCCATGTCCTGTGGCCCACATACCCACTCTTGGGTGACCTACATTATATCAGGTTCTTTCATTGTCTACTTAAAATGGTTTTCCTTTCAAACATTTTAGGGGTGTGATCCCATGTACTCTGAACCAATAGAATAATTTAACAATTTTTTAATGATTCCAAGCTTTTAATTAGAGCTAGGCACTTCACCTGTAATGTCACTGTTATGGGTACTCCCTCTACCAGAGCAGGCCAGTATCTTTTCTGCAACTTAGTCTTAGCCTCAAGTACCTTCTAGCTCTATTCGTTTGCTGTTTCTTGGAGACGTTCCATTTCCCACCTCCGTGCTTGCTTCTATACTCTGGAATTTGATCCCTCCTCACCTCTGCTTCCATTCTCAGAATACCGGAGGATACCTAGCCTTTCCTCCCATGTATTTACTCATATATGGATATATTTTTCCTTCAATAGGAACAGTGAGTATGTAGGTCCTAATGCTTAAAAGTTTACTGTATTTAAAACTAAGATAATAATGAAGAAAGTTTTTTTTTACTTATCACAAATCTGTCTTCATTTTATTAGTGGAAGAACTCAAAGGCAACTTTTGGAATATGGGAAAAAAGGCAGGCTGAAGAGCTTACCCTTTGAAAGGTAGGGATTTAGTATCTGAGCTGAATTTAGGTTTCTCTGCAGTTTTGTGGTCACAAGCCCGTGACTCTTCTGTTTGGGGATTTCAGGAAACATTACCTGCCTCAGTACCATGAACGACAGTGTAGGTCGTCCCCGGACCTCCTCTCCGATGTGGCCAAGCAGGTAAAGTTCATTCATTTAGCACACTGCAGTTTGTCCCATGCTACCATTTCCACAGTTCATGGAAACTGCCAGCTTCCCTCAAGGCTCTTCAATGGAGCAAGCATAGACATCTGTAATCGCATATTTAGCTCTTGAAAGCCAAGGGGACATTTAGGAAAGGACCAGTGCCATTTGAGCAGGTGAAGAACCAGCAAATAGATGGGTGGCCAGGGTAGGTTTACTCCTCCAAAAATGCACAAAGTGACTGTCTCTAGTTAAAGATTGACTATTTCCTTGCAGAATGTCTATCAGGAATAAAAGCATTTTTGTTTTATGGCTTTGAAACTCAATTTCAGAGAAGACATTTGCTGTTCCCTTGATACACAGGGATTTGCTTCAAATTGAGTTTAGTGACATTTATTATCCTCCTCTCCCCACCCCCAAGATTTAGCAGTCCATATTCATTCATTATGTGGTCCATAAACTCATACATCTTCATGTAAATCAGAGGCAGTTCTGTACACAGAGTTTGAGAGTTGAAAGAGACCTTGGGGATAATCTAGTTTAATTTGCTCTCTACCCCCTTACTTGTAAAGCAGATGAGAAAACTAAGGCCTAGAGAGGGCATGTGAATCACCCAAGGTCATGTAGTAAGTTGGTGACAGAACTGGGCAGCCAGTGGGAGAGAGAAGACAGAGAACTGCAGCTGGCCATGGACACTTCACATTCCCAAGCTGGGCTGTCACTTGGTTTTTATCTTTTCTGTATAAATGATTCAATGTACTAACAATCTGGGCTGCTGAGACTCCCTGCAGCTGTGCTTTTGTGAATCCCCATCACCCTGCAAACTTTGCCCCCACTCCAAGCTGCCTGTCTTTCCCCCCCAAGGTTGAAGATCTGCATCTCATGTATGGCCGCAATGTAAATGGAGTGCATGCATCAGAGCCCACGCTCGACAGCAGGAGGAGGAATTCCACTGTGGAGCTGACATTCGCAGCTGAGTATGAGCGCTCCAAACCAGAAGCTGACCCAACGTTTTTGCACCAGTCCCAAAGCAGCTCCACTTTCCCTTTCATTTACACCAAACCTGACTTCAGCACTGACCCTGAGCCTGATGACTTCTACAGGCAGAAGAGCCCTCTCAACTCCTTCCAGACAAGCTCCAAGTTTGCCGAAGGTAACACAAGCACATCCGGGAACACAAGAGGGGTTGGTCCCCTAAGGCAGCAGCTAACCTACACAGATCTACCTTATATTCCCACTGTTAGCCAGCAGGTTGACATCACACCTCCACAAGTCTTTTTTTACGTGGACCAGCCACCCCAGGTGCCCAGGCGCTCTCCTGCCATGACCGTTTTAGGGAAGGCTGCCAAAAGAAGCCCTCACGATGCCAGAAGGGAGACCTTTCAGCATGACTTCCAGGAACTGGAAGAAGCCCTAGCCAGGACTAGCAGTGGGGACAGCCCCAACATGGCTGTGGAGGATGATGACAGAATTCTGGAAGATGCCTTTGAGTATAGGGTTCAAGAGCAAACCCCTAAACGGTCCCACAGCCACTCAGACATGAAAACCATCCGCTTTCCTTTTGGGTCAGAGTTCCAACCCCTGGGGCCTTGCCCTGCTCTAAGTCGAAAAGCTGATTTCTTCACGTACATGTTTTCCCAGCAGGAATTTCCAGAGGTCTTGAGGAGTCAGAGTGCAGCTGAACAGTATCTGGGTAGTGAATCCAGTGATTCAGAACCAGAGATGCTTCACCCAGACTACTACGCTTTGTATGACAAAACAGTGAGATCACCCATGGCCAGAATTCGTTTGTCTTCTGGTAGTCTGCAACTAGATGAAGCAGATGAGGAGGTGTCTTTTACTACACCTGCTGCTCAGTCAGACAGGACTGCACTGAAATCACGCAATTATTTTTTAGCATAAGTGACAGACCCTATTTTAAAAATACTTTTTTGGCAAAATGTACTCAGCTCTCATCCTCCTCGCCAAGCTCTTCCTCCTGCCCTTCCACTCCTCCCTCCCTCTGCTGCTGTTGGGGGAGAGAGATTTTGAAGTTAGTGTAGGAGTACGTGTCCTGCATCCCCAGATGTAACTTGAAATATCTTTTTCACTAGAATATATCGCTTTAAATGGAAGTTGAGTTCTGTAGTGTTGTTAGCACCATTATTCTACTTTAGGGTTAATAACTGACACCAGTGAAAAATTAGGTGGCATCCTCAAGAGGTATGTGTTGACTTTGGTGGTTCTTAATTAGCAACAGAATCAGGATAAATCTCTCGAGTTCTCCCTCTCCCCCTTCCTTCCCTCCCGTCTTCAAAAGAGATTTCTACTAGACACCATTTGGTGAAGTCTCAGTATCCCTTTCTTGGTTCCCATTACAATAAGCACACTGTGTGTTTATCATATCTTAAGACGCCTTGATCTTCCTCAACTTGTAACCCTCTGTTGTCATCTTTTTCTTCCTGTATAGCCCAATATAAGAAGCAGGACTATGTGCTTCACCATTCATACTGGTTTCAGTTTGCCAGCCAGAGACTTTAAGGAAAGACAGGTAATCATTCCCCACCACAAACATGAACAGTGCAAGTCATGGAAGTTTACAGAATTAAAATATTTATTTTTGTAACCACCCCAGCAGGGTGAACATACACTTTAAATACTTAGACTTAATTAACTACACTGATAATGCACGTTACTATTTGAATTTTGTAAAGCTTCAGATAACTGTGTTTATGACTTGTTGCTTATACAAAAATATTTTAATCCAGAACACTCTTGTTTTCAAAAATGACCTCCAGACTTTGATAGATATAAATTGTAAGTAATTGAGTTTCAGTTACACAGCAGGTGAAAATTTCAACAGAACCATTTCTTTAACACGAAAACAAGGAATGAAAAGTATTTTTTTACACTGTAGGCACCATTGAAAAGAACTTCTCCTTGGTATACAGAAGAACACTGCACTTTCTGACTCTCAGGTGTCTTACATTAAAAAACCTAATGGCCACTTAACTCCCCAGATCATGCTTTGCCTACACCTTCACACCTTCCTTTTTCTCATATTTGGCAGATAGAATATGCAGGTTCTTTACAAGACTTTTGTGCAAAAACAAGATTGTGCAGATCCAAATGATACAATAAACACAGAACCTTTATAAAAATAAATGTACACCAACAATCCCACAAGTACTGAATTTCAGCATAATATACATACTGGATCCATAAGTACCATAAATATAACAAAAAAGCAATTGTATCATCTTACCTACTTTTTATGAGGGAAAAATATTATTCTACTCCACTGTAGACTACTTTTGGGGAAAAAATACCTCTAACTCAGTTATTTGCATACTAACAGGAAATACATATTTAAAATACCCTTTTGGAAATTTTGAACATATGATGCTTATGGACATACTAAGAAAACAAACATTTCACAAGCCAACTTAACCCCCATACACACACAAATGCTGGTGGGATTTCTGCTCATACTGCTGCTACTATGGAGGAGGAGGTATAAGTTACATGATGTTCAGCCTCTTCTAGCTCCCCCTAAACCCAAGCATAGTGAACATTTCAACAAGGTCAACCAACCTGCATTTTGAACATTATTGCCAAAAGCTTCCTAGCTAACTGTATTGCTCTAAGTTTCTAACTGTGATAAGACTTAAATATGACTTGAAAAAAGCCTGTTCTATAAAAGGTGATGTTGATGTAGCTACATAGATCAGCTGCAAACTCTTTCACTATATTTATTGCTCTCAAACAGAGGGAATCATTGAGTTATTTGTCCTAGTCCAGAAGCAGTAGCACACGCTCTCACTCTTGGAGTTTCCTAGTGCTTTAAACTCTTGTTCTATGCAGGTGAGTACTATCTGGAACAGAGAACAGTCTCCCTTCCAAGACAGTCAAAATGGTTGTTTCTTGGGGATGGGGAGAAGAGAGAAGAGCTGGTTTTGAAACTTTTTGAGGATGACTGACAAAAGTTTCACTTAAGATTGCCATGACAGACCTGTATGTTTCAGCAGTGTACAGTTAACCAAAGAGCAAAAAACATTACTAACTTGTGCATCCTATTAAAAATAATTATGATGCCTAAAAGCAAAACTAGAGCTCAACATTTACCAGAATAAACATAGATGAGACTATGATATTAAAACTTCTTTACAAAATCATCTCCTGAAAATATAAAACCATATATATGCCCTCACAAAATATTTGAGTTAGGTTCTTCCAAATCCTTCACCATCAGTATGCTGCAAAGATCCAAAAGGCACATGGGAGCTCATGAGCTAAGTAAGCACTGCCAAGCTTGAAGTCGTTTGGGTGGATTTCAATGGAGCTGGATGTAACTGAAGTAAGTCAATAATGGGAAGTTTCTTAGGATGAGTCATTAACAGAAAACCTATAAATTAAAAAAACTCGGATCAGTGAACAATTTTTTTAAAAAATTCTAATCTGTCTTACCAATTAACTCATTCAACAAGCTGTTGAAACTCCTTTTTACTCTGATGGGAAAGCACTGTTCAAAGCAACTGTTATTTGCAAATTGCCAAGGGAGGAAAATGGTTTTCCATGTTTTCTTGATAAAACTGGAACCTTATGCTCCTGAAGTTCCAAAACTAAAAATAAAGGGTTTTGGGAATTTTTTTAAAAAGTAGGGGAAGGGGAAGAGATTTTAAAATTGCTTGTTGTATCACCACCTTTTTATTAAAAAATTTAAATGCACCTCCTCTTCTTCACCTAGAGAATATTGTAGCTATGAGGCAACCTTGGAGAGCTTTGTCCCTTCCCTCCCTGTATTATGAATTTACAGGGTATGCACAGCCACACCTTATTTCTAGGGGAGGCAATGCTAACCTTCTTCAGGCAAAATTAAAGACTGTACCTTCTGGTTAGAGCTTGAGTTCTGGAGATGGTAAACAACTATTTCTAAAATGCCAGTTAAAAAAATCAATGTTTGGGGAGGAAATTGTGACTATACACCTGTGACCAAGGAGGCTGATGGTTGGCAAGGAACCGAAGTGGAAAGAGAATACAGAAACTTATCCACAAAGCCTAGGAAAAGCATCCCCCCATTTCCCCCCACCCAAGAGTGAAGCAAGAAGAGGATGACCAAGGAAACTTACTTCTGAAACTTCTCGATTAATTTCTTCACCATCTTATCCGTAATTCCGGGACAGGCAGTCTCGGCCACCGTCAGACTTTTCTCAAGCTCTTCAATCGCTTTTGTTCTGCTTGCGTTACTTGTGTCTTGCTCTTTCAACTAAATCACAGATCAGTGATACTATTAGATTTAAGAACAGTCTTGAAAAGACAGAGCCAGAGATGATGAAACGGTACTTACTTCAGCAAAGACGGGGGTGATTATTGTAGACAAGCAGCTCAGTGTTTTGGCAAGGTCTTGTTCCTTTAAACATCAGTAAAACAGACAAAACACAAGGGGCAAAAGAATCATTTGTTTAAAAACTGACCACAGCCATGTCCGTGTCTTGAAGGACTGGGATTTTATCTTATTGCCATTTCCTTAACCCCTCTCCCCAGGACAAGAAGGTCTCTTAACTCTGAAGCTGTCCCAAACCTTGGTGGGGCCTAGCAGAAGCCTGAGCCCATGAATCCTCAAAACTGAGGTGCCTGGTGCCATTGACTTCAAACAACTTGTGGTCATCATCATTTTACCAAGTTGTGTAGGAAAGACCATATACGTACTGTTCCATTCTGTAGTTTCTTTGCATCAGGTTTCTTCCGAACAGTAGTAAAAGTCCATTCAGGATGAGAATTATTTTCCTTGTTGCTGCATTCCCTAAGAGGAAAAACTTTTATCAATTATTTTTTTTCTTTGTCATCAAGGATTCTTTCTTCAATAAATTCTCAACTAAACAATGCTAAAGATTCCAGATAGATCTCATTTTACCAATCTTTAGTGCTCCCCTGTCTGCACCCCCAAACTACCGAGTGAAATTCTGATTCAGCAAACCTATATTCTCTAAGGGACTACCTTCAGAATCCTTTTAAAAAAGATGAGAATAACACAATAGTTGCAAGAATCAGAGATTTAGATAAAGGAATTTCAATTGCTTTTGTGCCCATTCTGCCAAGGGAAAAAAGGTTGTTAGCTAAACACAGACTGTTCTAAAAGTAATTTAGAAATTTAATAAAAATAATCCTGAATTGATCATGTCTAGTCAAGTGACGTGGTTTATATAAACATGCAAACATATACACTTAGTAGACGTATTGCTATGTACAGAAAACATGTGCTTTGCAAAATGTAAGTCAGACACAAATGTCAACCTCTATAGGAACAAAATATGGCAATTCCTACAGGGGCGACAGATTTTAAACTACGGGCTTAGAAGTGGGGTTCAAGTAACTTTCTTGGGGTTGATTTTGAAATGACCCTGATGATCTAGAAATCTATCATTTCCTTTTCAAAATCAGTCCTGAGGCTCCAGTTGTTTCCATAACAAAAGACAAAGGGCGGTAAGAGATTCAGTTAAATAATCAAATGGCCTGATTGTGTCCCACATCATTTCTGATTTGAGAACGCTTTCAGAATGATACAGCAAGTGACCCCCAACCCCGGACTGCAGCCACACTTACGAGTCAGAGCCATCAGACTCCGATTCGTCGTCACTGTGTCCTTCAGCTTTCCACCTCTTGAACCGATCGATCAGTTCTGTCAGGTATGATGTCTTTTTGGCATTTTTAATAATGAATTTGTGCTTCAGCAGTTCTTTAGCTGTCGGACGCTAAGTCAAAAATAAAGGATGCATGAATATGTATATCTGTGTTTACGGAAGCAGATGGCTAACAGTTTTGCGGCACGGAAGTTACCACTACATCTGAAGGAGTTCAGGCTAGATGAGGAAGGAAGCTTACTAGCTTAGTACCAATTGGAAACATCAGCTTTTGCACACACAAAGATCACTTTACTAGGTAGCCCACCTGCAAAGTGGCAGGGAAAAGCAGGGGAAAACTTAATTTAAACACATACTTATATTAAATAGGCTTTGAGCACAATAAAATGATGAGAAGGATAATTCTGTGAACTTAAAAGAATAGAGTTAGCTTAATTGTTTACAGAGCTAGTGACCTCAAAAAATGATTGGCATTTTATCAGTATGAATGAGTACCATGTTCGAATTTCAAGCAGCACATCCAGGCTTGGGTACCCAGAGTAGCTGGCATGTAAGGCGAGCTTCTTTCTGTGAGTCAGCAGCAGACAGCTTTGCTTTAAAAACAACTGTAATCAAAGTGTGTGCCCAAACTCAGTTACATTTTACTTAGGATTTCTTGATGTCAGGAAAAAGAAATACATCATCAAACCCACCAGAAGATAACCGTTCAAGGGGTGCAGGGGAGACATCACTCACTAGGTCAAGTTCAAATCCCCACCCCCCCAGCCAGGAATTAAACTGGATGGTCTGAGGTCCATTTTGTCGTATATAGAAATGGAATTAAAACCTCAAATCGTGCCTTAAGACAAAAAAGATGGCAGTGATTAAACTCCTTTCTTACATAAGGAAGAATTGGATTTTAAGTGATAGCATCACATAAGATGCACTCTTTTTTCCCCAAGCTTTCTCTGTCCTGAAAAAAGAAACTCAGTATAGAACAGGGAAGGTAGAGAAAGAAGCATGGGACTGAGCTAAGCTGAACAGAGCTAAAGAGGCAAGGAGGGGAATAGTGAACAGTTTTTAGTGTTTATCCCAATGTCCACAGAGGAGGCACCATTAGCTCCATGTATATATGCTTTGCATTCTGAATTTAATTTTTAAAAAAGCAATGAATAGATACTCACAAATGATGGATCTTTGTTCAAACAGGCATCAGTAAACTCTTTAAAGGGCTTAGTAAAATCTCCCAGTAGAGTTGGTGGATTATTTTTTGGAATCAGGAAAAGAACTCTCATGGGATGCATGTCAGAGTTAGGTGGCTCTCCTTTGGCTAATTCAATAGCAGTAATTCCTAAGGACCATATGTCAGCCTGAAGTGAAAAAAGAAAAAAAAATATTACAACAAATGTATAAAAAAACAACAGTTTTCTTGCACTTCTAAAATGAGTACATCCTGAACTTTGGGAATCACTTTACATGAATAACATACATCGCTTCTTTATTTTATTTATTTTTTTAAGGCTTAAATGGTAACCATAAAATCACATTTATATACTCTGGGACCTTGCTGTCCTCACTGGTGACTCCCTCCCTACCATTGTAGGAAGGACTCTCTAGAATCCTCTTCTTTTTCTCCCTACTGCCCCACTCCCCTTACAGCATTCCTAGCAACTGTCTTTTCCTTAAGACAGGGTCCGAATATCTTGCATGTTGTGTTTCTGTCCCCAATGTTTAGCACAATTCCTAGCTTTCTTAGGTCATTCAGAGTTCTAGGAAAATTTACCAAATCAGGAAAACAGTACAACTACTTCAAGCCCTAGGTGGGCAAGTGCCTTTATCTCACAGAAGGAATCAAATTTGTTAGAGGGGGAGCTGGTCTAGAACAGTGCTTTTTAACTGTGGGTGGGATGGAGAAAAATTTGGCAATAGTAAAAAGTTTCTGAAAGTGCAATGACCAAAAATGAATTAAAAATCAAATTTGTAATGAATCCAAGGTGTTTCTGGTAGCACTTGCCCCCTGTTGCATCTTGCAACCTTGGTTCCAAACACAAAGTGTGTACACATTGCGCACAACATAGCCCTCCAGCCACAAAGCCCCAAGGAACACTGCTAAAAATGGGAGTGGAAGAAGTTTTAATAAGCCTCAGTCTAGAAAAAGTGGCTAACAATGGAGGAAGAATCCCCCCTGCCCTCAAGCTCATCTGGTATGACAGACGCTTCAGAGAGATTAGGGCTCAGGGCTAACAGTTGATCTAGTAGAACTACTCAGGAGAGGTACTTTATTCAATTAAAAAAAATTTATTCATTACCTACTACACTTTAGGCACTATGCTAGTCCCAGGGGCTATAAAGACAAACAAAAACCAGTCTTGGTCCTCAAGGATCAATAAAGCACCTACAGTATGTCAGGCACTGTGCTAAGCACTCAGGATACAAAGAAAAGCAAAAGACAGGCCCTGCACTGGAAGAGTTTATAATACAAGTAACTATAAGGCAAGTTATAGACAGATTAAACAGGAAATAATCAGCAGAGAGAAGGCACTAGAATTGAAGGATTGGGAAAGGTTTGCTATAGAAGGTGGGACTTTAGATGGGACTTGAAGCCGAGAGGAGGAGAAAGAATGGAATGTGAAAATGAAAACACGCAAGAGTTGGGAGATGGACCATCTCGTTCAAAGAACTTAGTAAGGAGGCTGCTGTTACTGGATTTAAAGGAGGGGGAAGGGATAATGTGTAAGAAAACTAGAAGGAGAGAGGGACAGATTATGAAGTGCTTTGAATGCCAGAGAATTTTACATTTGGTTCTGGAGGTAAAATAGGGAGCCACTGGAGGGAGTAGGGGGAATGACATTTAAGCCTGTGCTTTAAGAGCTCACTTTGACAGCTGAGTGGAAGATGGACTGAAATGGAAAAGACTTGAGGCAGGCAGCCCCACCAGCAGCTGTTGAAGTAATGGGTCTACATCATGGTAGTGGCAGTATCAGAGAAAAGGGGAACATATGCATGTTGTTTCAGAACTTTTTCAGGCTTCCAAATAGACATTCAATATTTGCAAGGTGAACCTCTGCTTAGAAACCAAGGCAAAGCTCAGTAAGGCAGCACCCCAGTCAGCCAAACCGAGTGCCACAGTGCTTGTCAGAGCCAGAACCAAAGAAATACTTCTGCTGCCTTGGATGAAAGCTCAATGAAGGAATTATGCCAAGACCTAGACAAGAGTTGCCCAGGAAAAAGTTTGGAAGGATCACTCATACCAATGAGACTGGGTCCCTCCAAATATATCTACTTAAAACTAACATCACAACAGAAACACTTTATGATGGATGGTAATGTCTTACTTTTGAGTCATAAGCTGATTGCTGAATAACTTCAGGAGCCATCCAGAATGGGGTGCCTACAAAGGTGTTCCTTTTAATCTGTGTATCTGTCAACTGGCCAGCAACTCCAAAGTCTGCAAGCTTAACATCTCCTTGTTCTGACAACAAGACGTTGGCAGCTGGAAAATGTCAAACTCCAATTAGTTACCCTCCTCAGAAGACATGAATTTTTATCAAGTTCATACTGAAGTTTTGCACACCTTTTATGTCCCTGTGAATTTTCTTTTCTGAATGCAGGTAGTCTAGACCTTTCAAAATTTCCTTTAGCATGGTAGCTATCTGGAACTCATCAAATGGACCAGCTCGAAGCTTAGGGGGCAAAAAACACGTACACGTACACACACAATACACAAAAGTTTGGGGAAGAAAAAAGGTTAAATTAATGTTTGAGTTATCTTTGAAATAAAGGAAATTACGTAAAAGCTGTTTCACAATGTTAAAAGACCAATGTTTAAGAAACATGCCTGAAACTTTTTTTAAAAAGGAATTTCAATAGGGCGAGTAAGCCGAAACAGATCTTAAAATAAGAAATTTAACCTTGAAAGTATGAGGGCACTTACCAGACCAGCTGTTCCACTAGTTTGAAGTAACTGACTTACATACATGCTTCAATAACGGAGACTTTTTCATATGGGGTGAAAAGATTAGCTACCTACATGTTGGTGTTTTGAAATAAAACAGTATTAAATTGGAACATGCTTTAAAATCCTACAGCAAACCAATTTCAAAACATGACCATTTGGCTCATGAGATCAACTGTAGTCTAACTGTTAACATTTTCATTTGTTTTAATACTACATGGAATAAACCAACTCATTAGGAAAAAGCAATGGATTTGGAGTTGGAGGATCTGGGTTTCTTCCTCATCTTTTACAGAGAAAAGGTTAGATCAGATGATTCCTTAAAGGTCCCTTTTGGCCCTGAATCATATGGCCCTATTGGTCTTCCCAAATTAAAAAATTCTAACCAGGCACGCAATTGAATACTTCACAGTACAAAGTGGTATGCAATCATGCAGAGTTCAGACTTTTCATGAAGATCTAACACATGTCCCTCCCTCTTTCCCCATCCCTTGTACCAAAGCCAATTGCCTTGACTGGAATACAAGGAAAGCAATCGTTAGGTTTCAGGAGAATTTGTAATGGAATATCTGAAAAATCTCTTTTCAATGAAGTTATTTTAAAATTATGGTACCTCATAAAGCACCAACAGTGAAGTGCACAAAATCTTATTACAGGAAAGGGTGGGAATGTCAAGGCAGTGCTGGGGTGGAGTTCTGTTTGCTGTGGGGAGGGCAGAGGTGGTTTAAAAAAACCAAGCCCCTGGCCACACTAAGGGAGTCATGGTTCTTTGGTACCTTGTGTACTTCATCTGAAATGAATGCCGCATTTATAGTCAATAAAGAGCACTTTTATGTTAAACTCAAATCACTTAAAATAGAACCAATGCTTCAGCTTTACTGTTTAATATTAGCTGTAAGAAACTTCTGGAGTTCAATAGATCTCTCAAATTTTATCCATTTACTTTCAAAACTATCAAATTTTAGAAAAGAACATTTCTATTTTAATATTCAATTATTCAATCTGAGGTGGGAAAATGCACATTTTAATAATTGCTGGCACTGAAATGTCCACAGACCATATTTGAGCCTAGTTCTTGACTTTTTAAGAGGGCAGACATTGGCACTGCTGGACGTTAAAGAGCTGAGCATGTACTTCTCCAGGTTATCTGTGAACTGATGGAAGCCAGTCAGTATACTAGTCTTATCAGCTGTCATGTGGAATTTACACAGAATTAACTAAAAACCTTAATTATCCAATGCGGTATCTCTATTCCATATTTGTAAAATGATGGACCTGAAGTCTCTAGAAGTTGAAAGACTGTACCTCAAATCAATTTGGAAACAAGGTATAAAACATCAGTTAACTAGGGTAGTTGTGAGAGCTCAGCTCTGGGTAAGCAACAATCAGAAAAAAAAATATCTTTGTTTCAGTCTCTGAGTTAGTTCACAGATTTCCTCCTCACTGGACACAAATGAATCTTTCTTTGATGATTAAGGACTTAATATCTATCTCAGGCTAACTCGGGGCCACAAGGGTGGGTAGATTCTCCTGTAAGCCCTGTGTTCGTTTCGTGGCCTTCCCACTCTCTGGGAGATCGCTGCTCCTGCTGTGCCCGCTTGCAGTGTAGTACGTTAAGAATACATCTATGTGCATAACTAATCTCTATCAGAAAGTGGGGAGAGCTTGGCCTATCTGTTGGTAACACTGTTGAGCCAAGTTACAAGTATCTCAAACTGACCTTAGTTCTTAGACTCTAGAGGTCATCTGATTCGACCCCTTCATTTTACAGAGAAACTCAGGCCCAGAAAAGAAGTGACTTGCCCAAAGTCACACAAGTACTATGGATCAGAGCTTAGATTCAAGCCTAGAGTCCTCTAATTCCAAATCCTATGCTCCTCCCACAGCATTATGGGTAAGTGCTCCATACCAGTGTTTATTCTCCCACTCAGCAGATTTCTTCTTTACGCTTGTCCCTGTCTTTTATTATTTCCCTTCTACTCCAGGTCTCTCTTTTGGCCTCCTCTAAGCTGAAGAAACAATTCTTTTTGGCTGTGGATTCCAGGTCTAGCCAATTTCCTACCAGGCTAAAACTACTTACCTCTCATATGATCCAGCAACTTCACCAGTGTCCTCTGGGCTCTGCCCCCAGGATCCACCTGCCTAGTATCCTCACTCAGCCTCTGACTCAGGCTCTGTCTGAACTGAGCCTCCCTTCTTGGGCAGCCCATTCTGAGTTCTCTTTTTTCCCTTTTGTCCTGTGCTTGTTTGAAATGCTTTTCAGCAGGATGATTATATCAGCCTTACCCTCTCTCATGGTCCTTTGCACTGACCTTTTCTCCAAAGTCCTCCCCCCACCCCCCAAGAGGTTCTCATCATAGCCTATGTTATTATTACCTCATTCAATCCTTCTAAATAACTGGGAAAGAAGAATTTCAAATATCATTCCCATTTTATAGATGAAGTAGCTGGGCCTTCTACAGGTTCTGCAAACTGGGTTGAATGAAGCCCTGTGTTCTTTCTACTACATATTCCCTGTTTGCCAAGGCTTTTGATCCTCTCATGCCAGACTACTTAATATAAACAAGAATCATCCAGATTTCTGGATAAATGGAGGGAGGTTGCCCAAGGGAGTCAGTTACCTTAGAGGGACACAGGCTATAGATTGCTGGGAATAAACAGGTGTGTATATTTAATTTTGCCAATGATCCTGATGCTTAAGTAGAAAATAGAGTCAATGACATTTGGAGATGACATAAAATTTGAGGGTGGGAGAGGGGGAAGAAAAGGCCAGCTCCTCTTAAGACAGGATTAGAATTCAAGATTACCTAGGCAAATTGGAAATGCATCATCAAATACAAAATTGATAAGGAGCACACAAAGATAGTTGTGGGGAAAATATCAATGAGAAGAGATTACAGGAGATGAGAGATAGTCCTCTCTTCTCCAAAGTGAATTAAGGGTGACTTCAAATAGACTTCAGTGGCTCTGTGATCTCCTTAATATGGGTATGCCTTCTTCAGTGATGAAAACTGTATCCTGTATCTATGCCTGCTCAACCTGGGCAATCCTGTCCATGGTCCCTTCAAAAATAGAACCGACAAATACCCAGCTTGTCTTTCCACAGAGGAGAAGAGGAAGACATGAACTCAAACTTAAGAATAAAGTACTTAAATGAAATATAAGCAACAACTGACTAACCCTGAAGTTTTAATACTGAGGTGAATTATTAATAAGCAAAAACTCATTAATATAATAGTGCTTCGAGTATGCCAAATGTTTTCCCCATCACAGCAACCCTGTGGGTATATTAAGCATCATTTTATACATGGGGAAACCCAGTGGGTAAGCACTTGAAGAGGAATTCAAACCCTGATCCCCAGTCCAAATCCAATGCTTTCTATCCATGACCTAGCAGGTTGCCTCTATAGGACTAGTTTGGGGAAGATAATGCCCTGGAGTTCTTCACGCACAAAGAAGAGATTCAAGGATCACTTTTTGGAGGTGTTTCAGAAGTGATTCTCAGTGAAAGGTAAGGGGAATTTGCTCAAGGTCCTTTCCATCCCTGATATGTGAATGCTGACCGTTTGGCAGACACAAGTCATAGTAGCTTCTCTGGAATTTAAATAATCTTATACTAGGAATATTCAGTTGTACTTAAAAATGAGAATGAAATTATTTGACAATCTTTTGAATCATAATTGTTCACAACAAACGTTTCAATGAAATCTGAAGAGAACAGGAAGGGATCTCAGGTCACATAGAGTAGACCAATGCATTTTCCAGATGAGGACATCTGGATGGAGATGAGGACAACCTCAATGGGGATGCCTGAGGTAGAACCTCAACCAGACCTGGAAGCTCCAGAATTCTAGTCTAGCCTTCCTTCACAGCACCGTGACTTGTGCTTTACAAAATGTCACTTTAAGAGAATTTGTACGGACGTCTAGTTCTCGGGTACTGATAGCAATTTGTATTTGCTGTTATCTTTATAGTGGTCAGCATTTGTTCATTTAAATCTGAAGAAAGAGTGAAACAGGAATTAACCAACTTAAAGCAATAGTCTTATCCATTTTATCACATTAATTAAAATGTAAATCATCACATGAAGAGAGCATTTTTACCATCTGATTTAAAGGATTATCCAATTCTTGGTTCAAGTTGTTACAGCTGAGACAGCAGAGATACAGGTACTCAAAGGCAGACTCAAAAAAGAGAATGGAGACCCATGCAAGGAGATTGACTCAGCATAAAATGTGCTTTATTTATGCCTAAAACCGAAGGATGATGGTTAAGCATCAAAAAAGTTCAAATAATTTTTTAGTTCACCTAGTTCAAATGCTTCCCAAACTGGATTCTCTCTACATCCCTGAGAAGCAGTTCTCTAGCCTCTGGCTCAAGGTCTCCAGTTCATCAGGGAAGGGAAATTTCCCAGCCCAGGATCCAGAACAATGGCTGTCACAGGCCCAAATTTTAGAGCCTACCTTCCCTCTCCCAGAGTCATTTAAAAGACCTGGAGCTCACTTGTATCCTAAAAGATTATCTCCTTTTACAGGTTGTGGATAAAGGAGCTAAAGCCACTTCCTCTCTTCTCGAAAAATGGGAAGAGAAATATTAAACTGAGAAAAGGATCACAGTAAACCAAAAGAAACCTGAGCCTATGCAAACAGTTATTGTTATTTTAAGTGACTTGTAGTTGTAAACAGCATCAAAGGCTTTTCAACATCCCTAGAAAAAGTAATCAGAGGAGAGGTAACAATTGAAATTTATAGGAAGAACTTGTACCTAGGACTTTATATTTGACATCTTTCTGTAAGATTTTTTTAAAAAGCAACAAATGGTAGTAGAATTAGAGAAGAAGCCAGTCTATTCATTTTATTGAGGAGGAAACAAGTTCCAGAGAAGGTAAATGACTTACTCCAGATCACACAGTGACCAAGCCAAGACTAGAATGCAGGTCTAGTGCTGACTACTGCTCCACTGTTCTATGACAACTTGCTAAATCTAAATTGAGTGTTTTATTAACTTCCTGCCTGCTCACATACCAATTCTCTGTTATTCACCAGTTGACAGCCTAGCTAGTTGGTCTACACAGCCAGACGCTACCCCAGGCACCAACCTTGGCAACTTTGAATTGTGGGCACCGTGCCTAAAAGGAAAGACATATCAGCCCCTTTCAGGTTGGCCTCCCAACCCAAATCCAAAGTGGCAGCAAATGCCACATGCAAATCTCTTTCAGGTTTAAAATGTCAAGCTGGAAGCATTTGCTAATTTTAGCCTGGTGGCCAACACGTGAACCTTCTGCCATGCAGCCTTCTCCCTTACAGTAGAGGGAATGAGGTGCTAAGAGACACTCCAGAGTTAGCTCCAATGGCCTTTCCACCTACCCAAGAAGACGACTCACTTGTATCTTTATTTTGCATGTGTGCGCGTGTGTGTCACACGCACACACATATATATATAAACACACATACACAAACAATACCTCCAAGGATTCGGTGCTGATCCTCCACCCAAGGAAGTTATTCTATTGTGATCTACAAAGTGTTTGCCCAACCTCCACCCCCAACATGTGATTTCATTAGCATAGATTAGCTGAAACTTTATTAGCCTACTAGAAGATTGCTTATTTCATTTTACAAGTATATATGTATATGAATACATATACACATGTATAAATCTATATATATATACACATGCATGTACATATACATGTATATATGTAAGCATGTATTTTTCCAATACTTACGAGATCCAATGCTGATCCTCCACCCAAGTATTCCATTATGATCCACAGCTTTGTGCCCTGTAAAGACCAAGTCAATGAATGATTATGAAACGGTGTTTTTGTCTTTCAGAGGAAGGTCTGGGTCTGGATTGTGTTCCTCGAACTCCTTTGTTTGTTAGGTGCATTTGATCATTCTCCCTCAGAACTTGCTATTCCATCTGACTTCATTTGTTCTAGGTTTGAAGCCTTGGGCTTAGCTCTAACTCTTCCAGCTCTATTTCTTCCTAAGCAGTCACCAAATCCTGACACTTCTACCTCGTGTCCGAATCATTCTCCCTATTCTGGAGCTCCCTCCCCTGAATGATCCTTCATTATGACCTTCCTGCTTCTCTGAGCAAGTCTTGCTGCTTTTACTTTTCCTTTGTCTGATGAAAACATTCTTTAAACCATTACCAGAACCATGACCAGGTCATTCTTTTGTTCAAAAGTCTTCAGAGATTGTATTGCTTGCTGGGTTAATGTTCACACTTTTCTGCCCAGCATTCAAAGCCCACTGCCATCTGCTGCCCCTTGACCTTTCTAGCTTTCCTCATGTTTTACATCAGTCTACCTACACAACTCTGTCTACCACCATGTCCTTTGCTTTTTTGTCTCCTTATTCTAGAATGCACACCCTCACTTGACCCCACAAACACTTTTTTAATTTCAACCCAACTCTTAAAATCTAATCAGAAAGCCACCCCCTTCCCAGTGAAGTTTTCCTTGATTCCCCGACACAGGTGACAAACTTTTGCCCTCACTTGGACCTCACTAGGCACTTTTCTTTTACAATTCTGAAAGTCACTCAATCTTGTGTATTATATTGAGTTCCTTGTGGCAATCTCATACCCCACTATGAAACTGCAAACTCCATGTCACATCGAATAAACATTTGGCACTGGAAATGCAAAGGTAAAACCAAAAAAAAAACCAGTGCTGCCATGGAGGAGTTTATAGTCCATTTATCTAAACATTGCATCGTTCCAGTGCCACTCAAAGTTCTCTCGATACAATAGTCGTTCATTTTGTTCAGTTATGTTCAATTCTTCATGACCCCATGGACCATGGCATGCCAGGCCCTTCTGTCCTCCACTATTTCCCAAAGTCAGTCCAAGCTAATGTTGGTTTCTTCTACAACACTATCTATCCATGTCATTCTCTGCCATCCCCTTCTCCTTTTGTCTTCAATCTTTCCCAACATCAGGGTCTTTTCCAATGAGTCCTGTTTTCTTGTTATGTGGCCAAAGTATTTAAGTTTCAGCTTCAGTTCTTGACCTTCCAGAAATAGCCTGGAATTAATTTCTTTTAAGTATTGACTGATTTGATCTCCTTGTTTTCCAAGGGACTCTCAATAGTAACTCACATTATCATAGGAGACTCACCTGTCTATAGTTTTACCAAACACTTTCCTCATAGTAGTAACCCTATTTGTGAGGAAATACAATTATCTTCATCTTACAGACTTCAGAAGACTATGGGCCAAACAGATAGGAAGTAGCAGAGCCAGGACTCAAATCCAAGTCAATGGACTCTAAGGTCACTGCTGTCTACATCGCACCACAGCTACCTTCTAACAGACACTTAATAAATGGTGTTAATCAATCTACTTATTTTACAGAAGAAACAGAGGCCCAGAGAGGCTACAGACTAAAACACAGCAAAATATCACATACCTTCCTGCAACAAAAAGTATTAAAAATGTGGTTGAAATATTAGTAATCTGACAAAACAGAAAATTAAATGGAATAAGTAGGTTTTAAAAAACAACTACTGGTACTTGAAGTAAAACAGTTTTAATTAAAAGATAATGAAGAGGTAGATGGAGACTTTTGAAATTATTCTGAAGGGGACTTCTGTGCACTTTCAAGGACTTGAAAAAAGTTGATGATGCTAGTTCTTGATTATAGCTAATTTAACTTCAAAACTTCTATCCTTCCTTTTCTTTGGTATATATGTATCACTAGCACCTGTCAAGTTGTTAGGAATAAGTAGGGATATGTTTTGGCTGACAAATGGAAAGGGGAAAATTCCCCCATCCTCAACCCTCCAAGGTAAAAAGATAAGAGTTACGAGAAGGAACAAAAGATAGTTTTAAGATCAGGTATTTGTAATTCAGGGAGGATTATTATTATATGAGTTCTAAAACAGGTTGACATTGTTGGGGTCTAATCAAAGGTCATTCAAATGCTTTAGAATCACAGATGTAGCACTAGAATGGATCTAACCATCTAGTTCAATTCCCTGTCTTACTCAGGGGTACAGAGAGGCTTTGAATCCAGGTCCTCTGACTGCAAAGCCATTTCTCTTTCCATTATGCCATACCCTCTAAAACAAGAGCTCTTAATGTGGAGTCTGTAAAACTTTCTTTTTTTATGTTTCACTGTACTTCAAGACAACTGGACTTCCTTTGTAATCCTCTTTTATTTTATGCATTTAAAAACATAATTTTGAAAGTTTTCCTAAAATTATCCCTAGACACATTCCACTTCATAGCAAGGAAAATGTAAATCAAAATGGATAACAATGTACAAATCTATTATTACTTCTTTTCAAAAAAAGACTATTCCAGAACATTTTTTCAGTCTTTCTTTTTAAGTGAAATTGAAAAAGGACATTCTTTTGGGGGTAGAGTGAAAAATATTTCCTTAATATAAATAGAAAGCTAAAGGCAATCTCTAACAACAAGTAAAGGCATGACTCGAATTACATTTAATGCCTGAGTGAACCTCACTGAGATTTACATGGAACTAGAAAAATACTTCTTAAGATGATGAAAGATTCTTCCAATATGATGAGATCACATGGGAAGGGTTCACTAACTTCAGCACTCTTCATAAAGGCTATCTTTGTCAGGCAAGAAAGTTGACAATGGACTCAAATTTAAGGAAAACATTGTGGTTATACTGAAGTGTTTATGTGGTTTCTGTTTTTGTTTTTTAAGATGGAGTTACACAGTGATCTCAGTCAAAAGGAATACCTACTAATTTTTTCATGTCCCAAGGAAGTCACTACAACTCCTTAAGAACACATAATTATCTCTAGCACACACCCCTCACTTTTTTCCTATTTACAATGAAATATTGGTTATTCAAAGAGTCTTGATCTAAGGACAACTTAAAAAATACATTTCTTACTTGGGGAAATAAACAGGGTTCAATGTATAAGACCTTCTGATATCATCCATAAAGAGTAGCATGGGCATACATAATACATCTTTTAATAATACAGCTCCCAAATGCTAGCTGAGAGGACATAGCCTTAAACAGCATTGATTGGACCCTACTATTACTCTGGATTTTTGTTTAGCAGACAATACAATGTAAAAATAATTTAAACACGATATTCACTGACATCGATTGAACAGAAGTTGATCAAGGTAAGAAAACCAATTAACTTAAAGTGATGGAATATAAAAGCAAAAAATTAGCTATAAAAAGCAAAGTAGTATAGAGCATGCAGGACATAGGAGAACAAATATTTATTGGACCTCAAGGCAAGAGACCTAAGTTCTGAGACATTTACTAGCCGTGTTAGGTTTTGTTATCTACAAAATGGGAAAACCTAACTCTGATACTACTTAATCCCATAGGGTAGTGGGGAGAGGAACACTTTATTAGTCTTTAAACACTACAGAAACAGGAGTTATCCATAATCATGGAGAGCAATATTCATGATGCAATACAAATGGATAACAATCACTGTCATCATCTGGATACTTCTGTAGTTGCACCATTAAGCAAATAAACATTATAGAAACAACTAGCTCTTGAAATTATTCAGTGTAGTTCTTTGAAAATATATTGGAGGCAACCATTTTAAACTGCAGGAGGGACTTAGAGCCCTCGAGTATAAAATTCGTATAAAATCTTTCAAAAACAAATTTATTTAATTCAGAAAATATTGACCAGACATCTATTATATTAGGTGCAAAGTAAAAAGAGAGGACTAAGTTCATTTTTCAGGAGACTACACAAATAAAAATCAATGGGAACAGAAGCTGTTTCAACACAAACACTGACAATCAGTGTACTATGGGATGGCATGTTTGAAATAGGTCTCATTTAATATTTTAAGTTAGTTCCAGAAATATAGCAAAGGTTCACTCCTATTTGTTCCCAAATGGAAATAGCAGAATTTAGCCCAATGTACAGAAAACAAGCATGAAGCAGCCTACAGAAGCCTCCTAAGTCTCCTAAGCTAGGAGAGAGCCAAGAAGCTCTCTAAAAATAGCAACTGCTGCATTTAATCTATATGAACACAAAGTAATGCTTCAGTGAGTTATGGTAAAACATATATATATACTTGAATACAGTCATGACTTCCATATAGAAATAAATGCTGAAATTAAATGCTTTTTAAGAAACTTTATAACATACAGCTATTCCCTTCTACTGACATGTAATTTGTTATTAAGATAAAGTGGACTTCATAAAAAGTAATGCTACTCAAATGGCTTATTTTAAAAATAATTTAATGGTAGGCTACCAACATTTTCTGTACAGTGCAGTAGGAAGAAGACTGTTTGCTTCAGGTTCTCACTCTGAGACTTTGGACAAGTCCCTCTTGCTTTCTGAAACTGACATAAACTGGGGGTCATAAAAATGCCTGGGGGTAGGGGCAAAAGGTAATTCATAATGCCTACATACCTATCTCTTATATGAATTTTGTGTGCCTGAATATTCTTATGCTGACTAGAACAAAAACACAGCAACAGAAGTGTGGTTTGTGAAGGTGGGCAAAGTACTACTTTGAAAAATTCCCTTTTCAAACTTTGAATTCTTACAGCATCCATCATACTCCACATTGTAGCAAAGTTATTTGCGTGTTTTCACCTTACCGCCCTGCTACACCGTAATCTCCATTACAGCAAGCTATCTCCACTAGATAGCTCTCCCAGTCCCCACCAGATCATCTTTCAGTAGACCCTCAACATTCACTGAGAAGCAATGAAAACATCTTTCCAGTGTCCTAACTTGAGACAAGCTGTGACCCCTATATCCTTTTCTGCAATTTACCTCGAAGAGCCAAACCCAGAAAAGTATTCCGAAAAGGTCATGTCAGGGTGCTGCATAATAGGGTGAAAACAAACCCTTCTTCTACTTTACAAATCAAATAATTACTCATCAACTACTTTCTGCTAAGAGAGATAATACAGAGATAAATAGCATAAGATCATTTCCTCCAAAAATCTTATAATTTTGGAGAGGAGATACAAAACTTCTCCCCACCCCACCCCTGACTCCCAATCTCCTGAGTGGTAAAGAGCGAACAGTGACTAAGTAATACTGTCAATCCTTCAGAGCAGGTACATGGAGCTAAAGCGTTGGGACAGTCTGTTACAGAAAGCTCAGAAAGGGATGGGATTTTGTGGATCATCTTTTCAGGAGACCAACCCAACTTTCTGACCTAGAAAGTGGTGACTGTCAACACTATCCCGGAACCAATAAAAACCTAAATTGTGCTGGATGGGAGAGTTCCTGGTTCCAATCTCATTCCATCAGATTTGTGTATAAGCATCTTTGTGGACTAAGAGCGATACATGTAATGTAACAGCCCTTTCCTGAGGCTGCATTTGCCCCAGGGGTGAGTTGCATTTCTATTCCCACATGAATCCAAAGTTTAGGCCCAGAAATTGAGCCCCAAGCTGGACTCAGGATCCAGCTGTTAAATCCCAGAACAGACTATCTGGCATCACTAACTGTCCTTGATGTAGCTGGCCCCACAGCTGCCAAACCTTGATTTAAAGCATTGCCTTTTGTAAAAAGAGCTATAATGAAAGTACCTTATGACTTACATAAAAACATTACCTTTAAATATGATCCATAGTATTTTGTTACATACGAACTGTCACATTGACTTAAAACAGTTATTTCTTGCTGAATGTCTTCTATTTCATCTTCTGCTTCCTCGAGGTCTATGATTTTAATAGCAACCACTTGCTGTGTCCGGTTATCAATTCCTTTAAAAACTTCTCCAAAGGAGCCTTTCCCAATGCGTTCCAATTTAGTGAACAACTCTTCTGGATCAGTTCTTTGATTCTTAGGAAGAAGAAAAAATGAATGAGAAAGGGAAGAGAGAAGGAGAGGAGGGAGCTGAATATAATAAATTGTTCAGTCCTTCAGGTATCCATGATTCTATCAATGTGGATCCAGTCCTCCACAGATACAGATTACTTTCCATTTCTACTTTAGCAGAGTCTTTGTGAATTGCTTCAGTTAAAAAAAACAAAAAAACAAATCTATTACCCTTTATCTAACCTTCCCATTAGGGCTTTCTCAAATAGTCTGGCTGGCCCTCAGGCAGCACATACTCATCACCCCAGGCCTGACCTTTAAACCTTTCAGGTCTAGTAGGATTGTGCCCACCTGAGATTATTAGCCAGGTCTAGTCTATATTACATCTGGGGACCCAAATAGGATTTTAGAAAATGGTTCGAAAGTTTAGGAAAACAAATCATGCAAAACAGTTACAGAGAGTATTGACTCAGCATTCAATTTCTTTGTCTATTGCTCTGGATTATTCACAGTGGTTTTTTTTTTTTAAGTCTTTGTTTATTTGCTGGCCCCTGGAATGGACAAACTAACCACCTGACCACAGCCAATATGTGGCCTAAACATACTGGGACTATAATGAAAGTACCTTATGACTTACATAAAAACATTACCTTTAAATATTATCCATAGTATAGCATACTGGGAGTGCCCCCAGCCAAGACTCCACTGGCATTCTTCAGGCTGCTTCCCTCCACTGCTCCTCCACTATGGGTAGCAGACTCCCTCCACTGTGACACCCCAAATCCCTGATACTTAATTACCTACTGCCAAAGAGTCCACTCCCCCCAACTCTGATCCTCTCCATCTAGCCTCAACTCTTTCCCACCCATGCCCAGCTCTAACTCTGCCCATCCCTTTAATTACACACCCTGAAATTCTCAACTTCCCTTCACTTTGGAGAGCTTCCCCCGATGCTCCTTTCAGACACCTAGCTCTCCCCAGGTTACTCTGTACTCTTGATCTCTCATTCTCTCCATCACACTGGGTTTGCTCCAACATTCACTTTGACTCCCCCTTTGCTGACATCATTCACTCCTCTTCTGAATTATACTCAGAAAACATCACCCAATCCAGAGCTACTAACCTCCAGGCCATTCTCCTTCATTTCTCAAGGAGTTTGAATCCTGCCTCATTGTGTCTCCTGCCCTTATATTAGGAGATCTTTCAGTGGCCATACTTAAGGTCCCTTTAAGCATGCTAAAGTTTCACTGCCTCAATCTACACACTCCACCTCAGCCAGACAGGGACAGCCACATCCCAGATCTGGTCCATCACCCACAAAGATTCTACTGCTGGGATGAAAAATCTTAACGTTCTTCTATTTAAACATAACCTCCTACCATTCTCTCTCAATGCCTCATCCTTCCTGACCTTTTCTTTGGCCTTCTCATAGCATCTTTGGCCCCTCCACCTCTCAATACTTTCTTAGTAGTAATGCTCTAACTTCTCTTTTCTTCCTTCTTGTCACCAGAATCCCTCATTTTCCTCTATTGTCTCATCTCTTGTCCTATCACCACTCATACTAATCCTCAAAACCGCCACCTCCTCGGCTCCCACTTCTGGGCTTCTGAAGGAGCCAGAGGCAGTCATGAAAAACAAGATGACTTGGTCTGCTACAAATTTAGATTGTGTGACCTCAACTCATTGCAGCAAGGTAATCTTCGTAATCTTCCAAACTGACTCTATTCTGTTCACCTCTTCAAAGACAAAGGACAACAACCAACCAGCCAACTTAGGGAGATGCTACTTACCATTTTAAGGAATGCTCCCTAGTGTTTTTAATAGGGATGGGTGCTGTATTTTGTCAAAAGCTTTTTCTTCTTATATTGAGATATGCTTTGTGTTAGTTTTGTTATTGATATGGTACTGGTCCTCCCTGAACACACCCCAGAAGAAATGATACAAGGACACTCTCAAGGTCTCTCTCAAGAACTTTGGATTTGACTGTGCAACATGGGAGAAACTGGCACAGGACGGCTCAGCATGGCATGCCCATATAAGAAAAGGTGCTGTGCTCTTTGAACAAAGCAGAATTGAGACAGCACAAAGTAAACGCAGGATGCGCAAATTTGGGATATCCACCCCAAATATTCATACAGACTATCTGTGCCCAACCTGTGGTAGAGCATTCCGAGCTTGTATTGGTCTGATCAGCCATGGTCAGACACACTGAAATTTCACTTTACAATGGTGATGTCATTTTGGTCCTTTTTGAAGATGAAGGACAACAACCAACCATTCTGTTCACCACAAAAGCTGTCTCCCAACCTTCTGCTTCATCCTCAAATCTAGACCTTTTAGATCAGGACCTCACCTCAGATTTCTAAAAATAAGAAACTACTCACTGTGACCTCCCATTTCACATTCTCTTCACCTCAAAACTCCTTAACATCACCCTCAGCCCCACTCCTCCTTTAGTCTCTGAATATGAGGCAGCCCTCATCCTCAGGCAGGCTAACAGTCCTTCTATGGATATCTTTGATCCCATACCCTCCTGTCTTCTCACGCAGATTGCCTTTTCAGTCATTCTCTCTGACAGATCTTCAATTTCCCCCTTCCTACTCTTGCCTCTTAAATGCTATCTAGAATCACGGCCAAGTCTCCTTAAAATACCTTCACTAAGCCCTCCTATCCCTTCAAGTTATACTATAATGTCTCTTCTCTTTCACATCTAAACTAGCAGAAGCTGTCCAAACTTACTGCCTCCACTCCTCCTCTGATTTACTTCTCAGCCCTTTGTAATCTGGTTCCTAAACTCATCATTCAACTGAACTTGCTCTCTCCAAAGTTCAGAAGAATTCTCGGAATTGCCAAACTGGATCATCTTTGCTCAATTCCAACCAATCTTCTTCACCTCTCTGCAGAACCTGACACTGTTGACTACCTTTCTTCTCTGAATTTATGACAATTCTCTCTCAGGTCATCTCTATCTCTGATGACTCCTCAGAGGTTTCCTTTGCTGACTCATCATTTGTATCATGCCAACTTTAGGCATACTCCAAGGCTCCATATTGGGTCATCTTCTGTCTTTCACTGTCTTTCTCTCAGTGAGCCCCTCCACCTCCAGCTCCCATGGGTTCAAGTATCATCTCTATGCAGACAATTCCTAGGGCTCTACATCTAGCCCAAGTTTCTCTCTGGAGCTCCTGTCCTGCATTGTCAACTGCCAACTGAATATTTCTTAATGGATGTGCCACATACATCTCAAGATTAACATTTCTGAAACCGAATTCTTTGTCTTCAAACCTTCCATTTAGAAAAACAAAAACAAAACCTCCCTATTAACATAGATGGCACCATCATCCTTCCAGTCACCCAAGTTTGTAAGTTCAGCAGTGTTAACCTCAATTTCTCACTCTCTCTGTCCACACAGTCAACCCATTGCCAGATCTTGCTATTTCACCTCCACACCATCTCTTGCATCTATCCCCTTTTCACTACTCTCATAGACACCACCTTAGCTAAAATCCTCCTCAACTCTCATCTGGACTATTGTTCTAACTGGTCTCAAGTGGTTGTCTGTAATCTATCCTCGACACAGCTACCAAAGTGACTTCCCTACTCAATAAACTACAATGGCTGCCTACTAGGGTCAAATATAACTTCCTCTGTTTGGCTCCTAAAGTTCTTCACAAATTGGCCTCAATCTGTCTGTTCAACATCATCTGTATACTCTATGGTTTTGGGGGGTAGGGAACCTGCATCCTCAAGGACACATGTGGCCCTCTAGGCCTTCTAGGACCTCAACTCTAGGTCCCCTTTGATGGAATCCAAACTTCACAGAAGAAATCCCCTTAATAAAAGGATTTGTTCTGTGAAATTTGGACTCAAGTCAAAAGGCTGCACCCGAGGACCTAGAAGGCCACATGTGGCCTCGAGGCCCTGATTTAGCTAAACTGGCCTTCCTAATGTTCACATCCAATATTTCATCTCACCTTCATACATTCTCTTTTCATCTGCACCTCAAAGAATCCCTTCGTTCCTTCAAGATTCTGCTCCCAAACACTACCTCCCACACACCTTTCCTGAGCCCCAACTGCTTGTGACAGCTTCCCCTAAACTAACTTGTTTTGATTTTGAATTCCCCCTTCCTTTTTTCTCTTTGCATCCCCAGCATAGCACAGTGTTTGCCACCTAGCAGGTGCTGTTAAATGCTTCTTGATTGCCATACGCTTCTCCATAGGTTGCTAATGAATGCTTAGTACATCCTTGAAACATGTCCTACTTATTAATTCAAATTAACTTTTAAGCAAATGATTTGAGCTAATTAAAAACTGTGTGTGTGTGTCTCCCTCTGTCTCTCTCTCTCTCTCTCTCTCACACACACACACACACACACCTTTCTGTTCTTTTTTTTCAAATATAAATTTATTTATTTAACTTTTTACATTCATTTTCACAAAATTTTTGGGTTCCAAATTTTCTCCCCATTTCTCCCCTCCCCCCACCCCAATACAATGAGCATTCTAATTTCCCCTATCACCAATCTGCCCTCTCTTCTATCATTCCTCCCTTCTCTTGTCCCCATCTTCTCTTTTGTCCTGTAGGGCCAGATGACTTTCTATTCCCCATTAACTGTATTTCTTATTTCCTAGTAGCAAGAACAATACTCAACAGTTGTTCCTAAAACTTTGAGTTCCAAATTCTCCCCATCCCTCCCTCCCCATCCGTTCCCTTTGGGAAGGCAGGCAATTCAATATAGGCCATATCTGTGTAGTTTTGCAAATGACTTCGATAACAGTCGTGTTGTATAAGACTAACTGTATTTCCTTCCCTCCTATTCTGCTCCCCATTGTTTCTATTCTGTCTTTTGATCCTGTCCCTCCCCAAGAGTGTTGACTTCAAATTGCTCCCTTCTTGCATTGCCCTCCCTTCCATCATCCCTCCCTCCCTGCTTATCTCCTTCTCCCCCACTTTCCTGTACTGTAAGATAGGTTTTCATACCAAAATGAGTGTGCATTTTACTCCTTCCTTTAGTCACATGTGATGAGGGTAAACTTCTTGTTTTTTTCTCAGCTCTCCTCTTTTTCCCTCCACTAAAAAGTCTCCTGCTTGCCTCTTGAATGAGATATAATTTACCCCATTCCATTTCACCCTCTCTCCTCCCACTACATTTCTCTCTCACCATTTACCTTAATTTCTTTTAAAATATGGTCCCATCCTATTCAATTCACTCTGGGCTCTCTGTCTCTGTGGGTGTGTGCATGTGTGTATGTGTGTGTGCATGCACGCATGTATGTGTGTACATCTGTGTGTGGTCCCACCAACTACCCAGATACTGAAACGTTTTAAGAGTTACAAATATTGTCTTTCCATGTAGGAATGTAAACAGTTCACCTTTGGTAAGTCCCTTATATGACTTCTCTTTGCTGTTTACTTTTTCATGCTTCTTCTCACTCTTATGTTTGAAAGTCAAATTTTCTTTTCAGCTCTGGTCTTTTCATCAAGAATGCTTGAAAGTCTTCATCAAGAATGCTTGAAAGTCCTCTGTTTCATTGAAAGACCATATTTTCCCCTGAAGTATTATACTCAGTTTTGCTGGGTAGGTGATTCTTGGTTTGAGTCCTAGTTCCTTTGACTTCTGGAATATCCCATTCCACGCCCTTCGATCCCTTAATGTAGAAGCTGCTAGATCTTGTGTTATCCTGATTGTATTTTCACAATACTGGAATTGTTTCTTTCTAGCTGCTTGCAATATTTTCTCCTTGACCTGGGAACTCTGGAATTTGGCCACAATGTTCCTAGGAGTTTCTCTTTTTGGATCTCTTTCAGGTGGTGATCGATAGATCCCTTCAATACTTATTTTGCCCTCTGGTTCTAGAATCTCAGGGCAGTTTTCCTCGATAATTTCATGAAAGATGATGTCTAGACTCTTTTTTTGATCATGGCTTTCAGGTAGTCCCACAATTTTTAAATTGTCTCTCCTGGATCTATTTTCCAGGTCAGTTGTTTTTCCCATGAGATATTTCACATTCTCTTCCATTTTTTCATTCTTTTGGTTTTGTTTGGTGATTTCTTGGTTTCTCAGAAAGTCATTAGACTCCATCTGTTCCATTCTAATCTTGAGAGAACTATTTTCTTCAGTGAGCTTTTGAACCTCTTTTTCCATTTGGCTAATTCTGCTTTTGAAAGCATTCTTCTCCTCATTGGCTTTTTGAACCTCTTTTGCTAATTGAGTTAGCCTATTTGTCAAGGTGTTATTTTCTTCAGCATTTTTTTGGGTCTCCTTTAGTAAGGTATTGACCCATTTTTCATGCTTTTCTTGCATCTCTCTCATTTCTCTTCCCAGTTTTTCCTCCACCTGTCTACCTTGATTTTCAAAATCCTTTTTGAGCTCTTCCATGGCCTGAGCCCACCGGACATCCACCTCGGATGTCTGGGATAGAGAGGCCCCAACCTCCACGTCCTTCCCTGATGGCAAGCATTGTACTTCTTCATCAGAAATGAAGGGAGGAAGGAACATCTCTTCCCCAATGAAGTAGCTCTCTATGGTCTTATTTTGCTTCCTTTTTCTGGGCATTTTCCCAGCCAGTTACTTGACTTCTGAGATTCCTCTACACCCCTGCCTATATCTTCCCAGCCAGTGCTTGGGGTCTGAGATTCAAATGCTGCTTCCCAGCCTCAGGGCTTTCCGGGGCAGGCATGGCTGCTATTCAATGTGAGCTTAAGTTCTGGTGCTCAGGTGGGGGCAGGACCACCTCCCAGGCTCAGCTCCCTCAGGGGGTTTATGCAGAGACCTTCGGTAATGGAGCTCCTGCCTGCTCAGGAGTCCCAGGCCGCTGCTCCCTCAGCTGCTGCCTCTGCCGCTGCCTCCCGAGGGGCCCGAGTCACGGAGACACCCCCTCCCCTCTTGGCCAGCCCAGAAGTCTCTCTCACTAACCTGTAGCATCTGTGGGTGGAGGGACTTTCGCGGCCACCGGAGATTCCATCCCTGAAGCCTGCTCAGATCTGCTCCTCTGGGGCCGCGCGGCCAGGGCAGCACAGGGATGGGCTCGGCTGTCCGCAGCACGATGGACCCCTGGGGACAGCTTTCCAGGGCTCTCTGGAATGGAAATCTCTTCCACTGCATTGGTGCATGCTTGCTCTGCTCCAGAATTTGTGGGGAGTTCTCTTTACAGGAAATTTATGGGCTGTGGATTCGGAGCTAGCATACGTGAGTCTTTCTACTTCACCATCTTGGCTCCTCCCCCCCTTTCTGTTCTTTGAATATGGAGAGTTTAATGTTTTTTGGTTTGTGTCAAGGTCAGAACAAAAAAAAATTGTTTTCTAAGTGAATCCAGTTTAGTTATTTTACCTAAGTAATGCTGATTTTCCTATCCAAATATTCAGAGAGCTGGGCTAAACTTAAGGGATCAAGAGCAACAATTTAGTCACAGATATTTCAACCTTGGATTCAACCATTGCATATTACAATCCACTTTAAAAAGTACTCAAATTTCCCTTTTTATTTTGAGGGAAGAAATTGATGACTTGTTTTATGGCAGCAGTGAATCTGTATTTTATTCTAGTAGTTTAAAAAAGTAAGAGGTAAGAATGGGAACAAGTGAGCAGATTGCACATTAGGCATTAAAATGAGCATTTTCAGGATTTTTTGGTCAAGCTAACCATCACCAGAGTGGTTAATGTTCCTCAAGGCTCCACTCCCTTTTGCTTTCCAGCATGGGAGATAATGAGCTTGAAAGTAACAGCAGTATTTCATTGGTTTTGAGAGTGCTGCCACCAACAAAGAAGAGCTCCTCTTAATTTTTGGCAGTTTGTCTGAAGAGAAACAAAACCTTCACAGCAGCAAAGACACACTTTTAAGCCTGCACAAATTCTTTTATGAGCATGACATGAGATTGAGCAACATGTGTCAGGCTAATAAAATACACCAAAAAAGGAATTCGAGAGAAAAAAGCAAATTGTAATGAAGTCAACACCTGGTAATCTTCCCAGAATAACGTACAGCACCTATTATAGCAGACACCATTACAAGGGAATACACAACACAAGCAAGCTACTTACATATAATAGTGGATTGCACACACAGCAATCACGCTTTGTTTCAACAAATAATCCTATACAAAAAATGCCCTGCTTCCTGCCCAAATATCTATCAGTCACTCGGTCTTATCTAGGCAAGATTAGTAGCAGGCTGAGCCAAACTACAATTGACTTAACTATAGCAAGCAAAATGTATTCAACTTTTGACCTCTCAACTACCCCATCTAAACATATGCTAGCACATGTACCAGCAAAATCAAGAATTAGCAAATGCATTAAGAGAACTACAATGCTTTTGCCAAGTTTCCCTTGGTTGCTCAGCTGTTGCTCAACTATAAGCAATTGAGAGACAATCTTTGCATTCCTGAAGAGGTCATATATACTTGTAAATCATAATGTAATTCAAACAGAAATCACCTCCAAATTTTCCTTTAGCAGACTACCTTGATTCCACCAGTAATTGCTTCTACTCTATCATAAGAGAATGCTGTTCTGCAAGAGTTCAATGACTTTTGTTTCACTCTACATTATTTTTAATTTTGAAAGGCAATGGCAATCACTACATATGCTCAATGTGACAACTGAAACTTGTACACCAAAGCCAAAGTCCCCAAGCTTTTCATAAGGACATACTAATTTTCCGTTTTTCCCAAAGCCTTAAGATCAATGAGAGAAAGTGGGAGAAGGAAAAATTGTGGATTTGAAAGTCAGGTACAGAGTTGGGTATGAAAGAAAGGAAGCCCAGGCAGAAGAATCCCTGACTATCATAGAAAAGGGAATAGCCATCCCTGTTACTTCCCTGATGACTCAGAATCCTGTCAGAATCCAGAGGCTAGAGGTAAGCTATTGTCAGAAGAACCAGCTTTGAGAACTTCTAGGCAAGCTTTGACTACCTAACAACAGGTGTTGCCAGATCTACTGGCAAGATCTACTTGACTCATACCATGAGTACAGTTGAGCTACTTGCCAGATCTAATGGCAAGGGACATTTGAATAGGTATTGACTTCCATTAGATTTTTACCTCCAGCATCTATGGGAGATGGCAGAAGAATCTGAGCCAAAAAAAGAACATAAAGTAGTTTGGGTGCTTTGGAGAAGTTTGGATTAGTGGAATAGGTCAGATGATGAATTTGAGAAGGAGAAATTTTGAAGAACAATCTCCAAGCCCAGATTCTGGTCTAGATTCTATTTCCAGGTTGGAAGAGATGTAGGATCAAAGACAATTGAGAAGGAAATAAAAGAATTAAGGAGAGTATCAAGTAAGAACAGGGAATAGAACCTGAAGAGTTAAGACTCAAGAAGGATAAGGAAAAGGCAAAACAAGGTAGACTAAGTAAGAAAAAGGAAAGCTTAATAAGCAAATTGATAGTTGTGAAGGGCCAAACACAAAAAGGAGACTGGTTGAAGTGTAAAGGAGAAGGGTGTGACTGGTGATCTTGTTGAGACAAAGCAAAGAAATCTGAGTAGGGTTGTCTATAAAAAGTTTTAATCTACGTGCTTAGGATTGAGGAATAAATACCCACAAATGGTTTCAAAAACTCAAGGTTGAAAATCTCAACTGTATAGACAAAAGGGGAAAACTATGTAGTCATTTGTATCAAGTGTGTGACGTCTGTGTGACTGTTATGTATGTTCTAAGTGTAGGTTATCTTATACTCTTGGACCAGAAGGTAAAGAGACTGAAAGAATGCCATTCTTCACTCTAGGTTGTTTGGAAGAAAGGAGTTTCTAAAGGAAAAGGAAGGAAGATTTCAAGGAAATGAGGGATCTGGAGTTGAATAGGGAAGATTTGATCCTTATCAGCATGACAGAAAACAGAAGAATGTAACACAGAGAGAAGGAAGACAAAGTACACCTGTACAATGATATCTTGGAAATAGATGGGAGGCTCTTCCTGATGAGGAGAAAGCTGGATGCTTTGAAGAAAAAGCTACTTTTCCTCCCCAAAATGATGTAGTAGCTGTCAGGTGAGAAATCATGGTGCAGGAGGATGCAGATGAAGAAAGAAAAAACAGCAGTTGATGATTCCCTGCTTACAGGTATGCAGGAAACTATATGACAACCTGATAATAAGAGAGATCTTCTGTCTTCCTGGGACATGTATCCAACAAAAAAGAGAACTACCTACAACTTGTCAAAGTGGATGACAACTAGCCACTTCTGATGATTCGCATGGACACTAATGACACTTCCAAAAAGAAACTAAGAAACATTACAAAGAACATAAGGGAAAAATTAATTTGGGAAGTAAATAACCACAAGTATCCATAAACAAAGGCCCAAATACAAGGTGTTAAAAAGATCAGAGAAAAGGAATAGTTACCATAAGACTGGAAAAGGGCCTATTTTCTAAAAAGTGGTAAAAGTCTACAGAACAGACTTCAGGGCTTGACTTCAATTCCTGAGAAAATCCTGGAACAGATCATTAAAGAGATGACTGGCAAGCATCTAGAAAGGAAAGCAGCTATTAACAAGGAATCAGAATATTTTCACTGAGAACAAGTCATGCCAGACTAACCTTATTTCCTTTTTTTTTTAAGGCTCACTAACTGAATAGGGAGTGTTATGAGTGTAATCTGTTCAGATTTTAACAAAACTTTTGATAAAATTATCTCATATTATTCTGTTTTTGCTTTTAATTTTGCTAATCTCTTTGATTTTCAAAATTTCTACTTTGGTATCAGCTGGAGGGGTTCTGACATGCTATTTTTCTAGTTTATTTAGTTGCATGTCTCATCTATTGAATTTTTCTCTTTTGTTGATGAAAGTGTTTAGAGATATAAAAATTTCCCCTAAGGACTTCTTTAGCTGCATCCCATAAGTTTTGGTATGCTCTCTTACTGCTGTCATTTTCTTTGATGAAATTTTGTATAGTTTCTCTAATTTGTTCTTTGATCTAATAATTATTTGAAAGTATAGTCTACAATTAACTTTAAATTCTTTCTTCAAAGCCCTTTATTGAATATAATTTTTATTTTTTGATCACCAAAGAGTGATCTTGTGCTTTTTTGCATTTTTAGTGATCTTTTTATGCCTCAATTACATAGTCAGTTTTATAAAGGTTGCCACACACATCTAAGAAGTATCTACGCTTCTTTCTGATCCCATTTGCTAATGGGCAAAGATCTAGCAATTGAGTTATGATTGTTAGTAGTAATATTTCCCTTCATCCTAGTCTCTTGTATTTTTTCTTCTCTTTGCCCTACTTCTCCTCCCCCCCCCCATCCCTTTATAAAGCAGATGGTAAAAATAGGATCTTGCAAACAAAAAGAAGCCCAAGGCTTGTAGACTATTCGGAAGCCTCAGACCTTTATCACATGAATATTTTCATCCAGAAGAGTGCTGAAAGACACTGGACATTGTGAGTGTTACACAACACTAAAAAGAAAATAAAATGGAGTTTATATAAACATAATTGGTTACCTATATGAGAGTCATATCAGAATCAGCTGTCTATGCAAGCAGTCAGATCATTGCCTAGTTAGAGCAAAGGTCAAACATCATCAAGTCAGAAACATAAAGATGAGAATACACTGTGAGCAATTTTAGCAGCTTCAGCCTAACCTATTCAAACCAGCTGTCAATACTGAAAATAGGAAATGGAAAAAAGGCAAAGGTATTGCTTTGATTATCACCATTTCCTGTAAAATTCTAACCAATGTAAAGCACAAGGCCAAAGATCCCAGAAACCAAGTTACCAGCAAATGCTCTTTGATAAGCAGACAGATGACAGACAAGGGCAACATGCTCAGAATATTAATTAATTTGTAAAATACAAAAGAAGATAGATCACAAGCAGTATCATTTCACAAAATAGTGAAAAGCAGTAGAACTGAAAACAAATCTATAGAAATTTGGCATGAGACTCAACTGAATGAATTCATCACAAGGGCACTTACATATGAAACTGGCAGGAGGCTAATAGAAAATGGAACAAATCTGTTGGCCTATTTTCATCATCAGGAAGAGTGTCATCACCAGATTTGTACCCTAACACCCCAGTCTTTGATATGAGGAAGCTAAAATGATACCTGGGAAGATGAAAGCAGGAAGAGTGGCTGGTCCACATCAACTGTATTCTGAGAAAATTCATGCTGAAAGTGACAATCTTGAAAGCACTGCAGAATCATTTTACAAGGTATCTCAAAGAGGAGGAAAAATAATGGGGAAAACCCCACAGACTAAAAGGTGATCGAGAGAACATCAATAACGAACTCAATGGTACTAAAAAAAGTAGTAGAGTACTTTTTCATTTTTGTAATATCTTTATGAGAATAAAGGCTACCCCTGATGAGAAGAACAATCAGGTAGGCTTCTGCAAGCACTTTTCTATAATACGCCTTGTCTTTCCAGTCATACAATTGACCAAAACAATCAGGTAGGCTTCTGCAAGCACTTTTCTATAATACGCCTTGTCTTTCCAGTCATACAGTTGACCAAAAGTATAGAAAACACAAGAGCCTGTTGAGCTTGTTGATTTAAAAAAAAATGATAGAGCAAATCACAGCCATAAAGACCTTCCTCCAGCAACTTGGGAACTTATGCATATGTTAAGATCATATAAAATTGGTAGATAAATTCAACTCCACAGGTAACTGTTCAATGAGTAATTATTACTGCCAAGTTAGAGAACAGGAAGATATGTTATCCAGGGGTGTTTGTCATCGTCACAGAAGATGTTCTGTGTACACTTCCAACGCAGATGGTGAGATGTTCCTGCAGCTCACAGCTGGTGATACTGTACTAATTGCAACAAACTCCAAGAACATACTGAGCCTCAATGAGAGCCACAGTTACTCATAAAATTATAGATTTAGTGCTGGGAAGTTCTTATCATCCAATACAATTCCCTCATTTTATTTCTTTTAATTAATTAATTAATTATTAGTTTTCAACATTGACTTTTTTAAGATTTTGAGTTCTAAATTTTTCTCCCCTCTCCAAGATGGCACCCAATATGATTTAGGCTATGCATGTACAATCATATCAAACATATTTCCACATCAGTCACATTGTAAAGGAAAATCAGAACAAAAGGGAAAAACCATGAGAAAGAAAAAATAACAAAAAAAAGAGAAAATAGTATGCTTTGACCTACATTTAGACTCCACAGTTCTTTCTCTGGAGGTGGAGAGCACCATGAGTCTTTTGGAATTCTTAGAATTCAGGGTGGGGAACCTGTGGCTGAGGCCACATATGGCCTTCTAGGTCCTTGGGTGCTGCCTTTTGTCTAGGTCCAAGTTTCACAAATCCTTTTATTATGGGGATCTGTTCTGTGAAGTTTGGATTCGGCCAGAAGGTCTCACTTGGGGACCTAGGCCGCAGGTTCCTCACCTATCTTAAATCATTGCATTGCTGACAAGAGCCTAGTCTATCATAGTTGACCATCACACAATGCTGCTGTTACTGCGTACAATGTTCTCCTGGCTCTGCTCACTTCACTCAGCATCAGTTCCTGAAAAGTCTTTTCAGGTTTTTCTGAAATCTGACTACTCATCAGTTCTTATGAAACAATAGTATCCCATTACATTCATATTCCACAACCTGTTCAGTCATTCCCCAATTGATGGACATCCCCCCCAATTTCCAATTCTTCCAATTCAAATTCCAATTTCTTCATCTAAAAACTGGCTGTTCATATCTTTTGACCATTTATCAATTGAGGTCAATGCTCTCATTTTAAAGAGGGAAGTGAGGCCCAGAAATGCCCAAAATCCCCACAGGCAGTAATTGGCATGCCTGGGAATCAAACTCAAGGTCTGTAATGCCAATCCCAGCACTCTTTTCATTGTACCCCACTTAAAGAAACCATATAGGAAAATCTAAATGGATAAAAAAATGCTTGTTGCCCAGACCATGACATAAGGTTATATGGCCACTAGAACAAACACTTAAGATGAATGAGTTTGGCCCAGAATTAAATGGGAGAGTGGTCCAACCTGCATTTGGGAAACCATACTTTCAACTTCCAGTACTTCCATTGATCCAAAGACATTTCCCAGCACAAAAACTCGACTTTTTTTTTAAATAATGTTTTCATAAAGTAGACACATTCCAACTAGCATAATAACACTGGTCCCCACAAAGCATATTCCCAGGAAAACAATTAAGCAATATTATCTAAACTATGATAGCAGCAACGAGTAGTCCATGTCATTTTCCACTTTACGTTTGATCTGAGTTTAGTTGCCATTTGAGATTGTATTCATTTATGTTATTGTAACAGTTTTGCATATTTGCTCTTTTGGCTCTCTCTTCATTATGTATCACTTCATACAAATGTTTTTCTGAATTCTTAATAACTATCATTCCTTAAGATACAGTAATATTCCATTACATCCACATGTATTTCATTCAGGAGTTCCCAAATCAGTGGGTGGTTAGTTTGTTTCCAACTTCTCTTTTTACAGCTAATGCTTTTCTGAATACTTTTGTACAAATGGGTATTTTTCTATCATCAATAACCTTCCTGGAGTGTAAACCCATTCATTATACTGTGATGACTGGGTCAAAGAGTATGGATTAAAATTGAGATATGCATTTATTACATGCTTACTATGTGCCAAGCACTGTGCTAACCAATGGGAATATAAACATAAAGAAGCAAGCCAGCTCCCTCAAGGGACAGAAGACAATACATAAAGGGGTTGTAGAGAATTACATGATCTGGAGATGCCCTCAAAGCAAGCTAGAGACCTGGATCTGGGCAAGATAAGGCAGGGTGGAGTCAAAGTTTGTAGATGGAGAGTAAATGGGGATAAAGGCTAAAGAGGAGGCAACATGGTCTGGGGAGTTCAGAACGCTTTTTAGCAATGTCACACTTATGTAAAGGATCTCTGGGAAAACACACATAATAATCTCACAGGGTGCAAAGGCTGTTCATAGGTTGCTGTCTGTAATGGTGGAAAGATCATTCATATAGATGAACTCATAGATTTATTGATATAAGAGCAGTGTGGACCCACAGAAATAGGTCTAAGTTTTATAAAACAGTCCTATGCATGAAATGCTTCTCTTGGTCCCTAACTATGATAGTCTCTTGGACAGTTCTTCTCCAAGAAAAGCAATTGATTGCTTGTGTGAACTGTGCAAGAGATGAACTTTGGCTGATCCCTACTCCACCATCAATACGTCACACCCATCAGCCAGTCAACCCAATACTCTGTCTCTGACAGTGGCACTACAAATCCATCATTCAAGTTTGTCAATCTCTTTTTTGAATAGATGATTATTAGTCTATTCCATTTTCTGAGATAATTTCTATGGAGTTAAGATTTCTTAACAATGCCATGGATAAAAGCAGAGATGAGATGCTTATCAAATTTGCAGATGACAGAAAGCTGAAAGGGATAGCTAACACTGTAGGATAGTCAAGATCCAAAAAGATCTTGAAGGCCAGAACACCGAACTGAATCAAATTAAGATGAAACTGATTCAGCAAGGATAAATAGAAAGTCTTGCATTTGGGATGAAAATAATCAATTTCACAAGTACTAGATAGGAGAGGTGTGGTTGGATACCAAGTCAACTGAAGAGTCAGCAGTAAGATATGGCAACCACACCCTAAACTCCCCCCTCTCCCCCACCAAACAACAACAAAGGTGATTTCGGCTGCATCAAGGCAGATATAGCTTCTGGGAATAAGGAGCCTTCCAATCTCATTCAACTGAAACTGCTTCCCCAAAAGTCAGCAATGATCTCTTAATGGCTGGACTCTCACCTCATGCACCTTGATTTCTCTGCAGTCTCTGACACTGTCAAATCCCCTCTTCTCCTAGACAGTCTTCTCTAGGTTTTTGGGACACAGGTCTCTTTGTTCTCCACCTTTCTGCTGACCACTCCTCTATGTTCTTTATCCAGGTCACACTCATCAACCATGCAAAGGCTCAGTCCTGACCCTCTTCTCTTCTTCCTCTATATTAGGACTTCTTAAAAGCTGTTGTGTTATGGACCCCTTTGGAAGTCTGCTGAAGCCTCAGGACTCCTCAGAATAATGTTTTTAAATGCATGAAATAAAATAAATAGGAAACAAATTATACTGAAATATAGCTGTCAACTTTTTTTAACCTGGGTTACATATCTCAGAATTTTCTCACTACTACCTCCCCTAGGGAGCTCATCAGCCCACAAGGTAAAATTTCTGTACAACTGATTCCAAAATCTTTCACCTTCCAGCTCTAATCTCTTCTCCACATCACGACCATCTTGAGTTGGATGGTCTCTAGGAATCTCAAACTCCACACATCTACAACAGAACTCATGACTGTTTCCCCCATTCTGTCAGGGCCCCATAATTCTCCCAGTCACCTTCACAACCTCAGTGTCACTCTCTACTTCTCTCCCAGACTCAACCCCCACAAATTTTTATTATTTTTAGTTTTCAACATTCATTTTTATAAGATTTTGAGTTCTAAATTTTTCCTCTTCCCCAACACGGCCTGCAATCTAAAATAGGTTATACATGTACAATCATATTAAACATATTTCCACATTAGTTGTGTTGTGAAAGAAGAATTGGAACAAAAGGGAAAAACCACAAGGAAGAAAAAACAAAGCAAAAAACCAAAATAAAGTGAAAATAGTATGCTTTGATCTGCATTCAGACTCCATAGTTCTTTCTCTGGATGTGGTTAGCATTTTCCATCATAAGTCTTTTGGAACTGTCTTAGATCACTGCACTGCTGTGAAGAGCTAAGTCTATCATAGTTGATCATCACATTGCTGCTGTTACCATGTACAATGTTCTCCTGGTTCTGCTCATTTCACTCAACATCAGTTCATGAAAGTCTTTCCAGGTTTTTCTGAAATTTGCCTGTTCATCACTTCTTATGACACAATAGTATCCCATTACATTCATATTCCACAACTTGTTAAGTCATTCCCCAATTGATGGACATTCCCTCAATTTCCAATTCTTTGCCACCACAAAAAAAGAGCCACTATAAATATTTTTATATATGAGGGTCCTTTTCCCGTATTTATGATCTCTTTGGGATATAGACCTAGTAGTGGTATTGCTGAATCAAAGGGTATGCACAGTTTTAAAGCCCTTGGGGCACAGTTCGAAACTGCTCTCCAGAATGGTTAGATCAGTTCACAACTCCAGCAACAGTGCATTAGTGTTCCAATTTTCCACATCTTCTCCATCTTTAATCATTTTCCTGTTTTGTCATGTTAGTCAATCTGACAGGTATGATGGGGTACCTCAGAGTTATTTTAATTTGCAATTCTCTAATCAATAGTGATTTAGAAATTTTTTTTTTGTATTACTATAGACAGCTTTAATTTCTTCATCTGAAAACTGCCTGTTTGTATCCTTTGACCATTTATCAATTGGGGAATGACTTGTATTCTTATAAATTTGATTCAGTTGTCTGTATATTTTAGGGATGAGGCCTTTATCAGAGACACTGGCAGTAAAAATTGTTTCCCAGCTTTCTGCTTCCCTCCTAATCTTGGTTGCATTGGCTTTGTTTCTGCAAAATCTTTTAAATTTAATGTAATAATTTTAATGTAATTAAATTATCCATTTTGCATTTCATAATGTTCTCTAGCTCTTGTTTGGTCATAAATTCTTCTATTCTCCATAGATCTGAAAGGTAAACCATTCCTTGCTCTCCTAATTTGCTTATAGTATCATGTCTAATTATGTACCCATTTTAACCTTATCTTGGTATATTCACCCCACACATATTGTCAAATACTGTCATTTCTACCCTTACAACCTCTCTTGTATATATCCCCTTCTCTCTAATCACCTTCATATAGGTGTTCATTATCTCTCACCTGGTCTAACTGAACTCCCTGCCTTAAGTCTCTCTCCACTTCATTCAGCAGCCAAAAGGACTTTCTTAAAGTGCAAGTCTGACCATTTCAACCCTCTCCTTTCCCCCACTCAAACTCCAGTGGCTCCCCTATTACTTCTAAGATAAAATATCAAATCCTCTCTGGCCTTTTTAGTCTTCTTACATTTTATTCCCTTAAATCACCCTACAATCCAGTTCCATATTGCTGGGTCTGGGACTTTGCACTGGTTGTCCCCCATGCCTAGAATGCTCTCTCTCCTCACCTATGCCTCCTGGTTTCTTTGGTTCAGCTCAAACCAAACCCTACCACCTAATGTGGAAGGTTATTTCTGTCCTTGATCCTTATATATCTTTCCTTCTGAGACTACCTTCCATTTATACCCATATGTATCTCATATGTACATTTTCATATTGTTTCCCCTCTCAGAATGTGAGCTCTTTAAGAACAGGGGTCATGCTTTTGTCTTTCATTGTATCCCCAGCATTTAGCAGAGTACCCAGCACATAGTAAGCACTTAACCAATGCTTGGTGACTTGATTTGACACTCCCTTTGTACTCTGCCCTGGTCTATCTTGTTCAATTCTGGGCACCACAGTGTAGGAAGGATTGCTGTGTCCAGGAGGGCAAGCAGGATGGTGAAAGCCCTGAGCCCATGTCATATGAGGATCAATTGTGAAAACAAGGGATATTTAACCTAGAGAAGACTGGTCAGAGGGGGAATTATAGGATAGTTATCTTCAAACATATAAAAAGTCAAAACATGGAAAAGAGGTCTGGTTTGTTCTCTTTGCCCCCGAGGGCAATGTCAGTAATAGTGGACAAAATTACAAAAAGGCAAATTTAGGCTAGAAAGCAGGAAAAGCTTCCAAACAATGAGGGCTGCCCCACACCACTGGGGATTCCTCCTCACTAACAGTCCAAGCATTTCTGGGACATCTTTTAGTAATGGTTCCTTTTTAGGTTCAGGTTGGACTAACTGACCACTGAAATTCCTTTCAATTCTGAAATTCTCTACGATTTTAGTCAGATGCAACTACAGAGATTATCTGGTACAAACTCTCACCTTTACAAAGAAAGAAACCAAATCCCAGATGTCAAATAATTTGTTCAAATTCACACGGGTGAGGGAGTAGCAAACTAGGATTCAAATTCACATCTTGATTCCAGCTCCAATGTTCTTTGCACCAGACAATATTCCATTTCTTTTTTATCTGTCCCAAATCGGTATTTCAAATTTTATCAGTAACCTCCTGTCTTTAACACCTTAATATTCTGTAATTTGATCATTTTTTTCAATATCCAGAAGAATTTAGTGTTATTTAAGCACTGAGTAAATGTTTATTGAACGATTCTACAAAAACTTAGAGATTATGAAGTATATTCCTTCTCCAGAGCATTTATTAAAAGATTAAATAGAACTGGTGGTTAGCACTGATCCTTGAATACCTCTGTTCACATTAAAAATGCCTATTTATCCTTTTATATCTCTTTGCTTATTTTTTTTGGAAAAGTAGTTTTGTTTGTTTTTTTTTAAATAAACAATACTGTTATTGCCCAACAACATCCACCTCCTCATTAACTTTTGTTACCAAAAAGGCAAAGTTAAGCAAAACAAAAACTGATAACATATGCCTCACTCTGTACCTGTAGCCCACCACTTCTCCCCAGAGACCTACCCTCTGTGGCCTGGGTTTGAAGATCATTACTTAACCATAACAACAGTACTTAGAAATCCCACAACACTTCATTTTTAAAAGATACTCTTGGATATTATAACATTGCAATGGGATGTTTTCAGAACTAAAATATTTTTGCTGGTTTCTTTTAACCTATACCTATTTATACCTATACCTATACCCAATACCTATTTATCTCCTCAAAGTTTTCCCTTATGCAAGCCATGCTGCCTTTCCCCCAAAAGCTTATTAATATAAGAAGACTGAGTTTTTGGGATGGAAAAAAATATTAGTGGAAGGATTTAGAACTGTGGTTTGAGTGAAACCTAATAAGATTAGCCAGAAGGACTAGATAAAAAGGAATCGAACTGAGTCACTCTCCTTTAGATGTTTCTGCCAGAGAGGGGGATTGTGAGCCGAATGCCCTGGAACAGCTAAGTCTCATGGAGGATAGGGGCTTTATCTGGGCCTACATGCCTCTCTCTATCTTCGGTATGGGAGAATGATGCCTTTTGTACAGCTTAGAGGTTAGAGCCCCATGAAGCAACCCCTAAGCCCTGAGTAATGGCAGAGAAGTAGAAGAACCATGGAGATAAATGAATACCCTTCTGGTAGGCAACATTTAAATGTGTGCCACAGTGAGGCTGAAACCCAAGTCCAACTGAGATGTGCTTTTACCTTCTCACCTAGTTAGTCTTTTATTCTCATCCTTAAAACTCCAAGTAAATGTGTCATAAATGTATGGCGGGGATAGTAGGTTTCCCTACCCTAATTCCCTTGTTCAGGAAGGAACTGCAGGGAGAAAGTCCAAAGGATAGAGCTTCACTGGTCTCTCTCTGGACAAATAATAGTAAAGGCCAAATATGGCAGATATAAAATTAGAAGTCTGCTAACTCGCAGCATCATTTGCTGTAGGCAAGCACAGTTTTTATTCTACATTCAGGTACCTTAGGACAGAAACAACCTGGAGACTAAGGATAAAAAGGCATGATTTTGGTAGGAGAAAAATGAGAAATTCTTCCTCTAAATAATTTTGATATGAAACCAAAATTTTTAAAAAATCAATTGCCTTACCTAATGAGGGCTATACATTTAACATTCATTATAGCTCTATATGAGGTATTCTTAATCTTGGATGTGTGTGTAGATTTCGAGGTGGGGGACAGGGCCATAACCTTGGATGGGGGAATAAGCTGCATCTTCATTTCAATATAGCTGTTTCCTTTGTAACCACATGTAGTTTAGTTTATGCATTTAGGAACATGACTCTGGCAAGGGGTCCATGACACAGAAAAAGGTTAAGAACCCTGGTTCTCTACCTAGGACCCTATGATGATAGCAAATTCCTCACCCCCATGTGTCTATCTATATAGTGTTACAACCAGGATGTTACATTACAGTCTTTGTAAAAGAAGATATCTGTTTATGGTAAAGTCTCAAGTTTTGGAGATGGGATAGCAGAAAGGATAATAAGAAGGCAAAAAGAGTGAGAGAACAACAGAATAAGAATGTAACAGGAAATGGGTAGCTAGAAGAGTGTTTGGTGCCACAACTCAATCTGTGGGTCATAGACACAGGCCTAGAGAGCCATTCTGCCAGAACCATAACAGAACCTGGAGAAACAAGAGAGATGGGACTTGATTCCTCACTAAGGACATTAGGCAAGGAAGAGAGAAAATCACGTCGGCAGCTCTGAGTTCAAATGACCAGAAATGGGAATCCAGAACCAGGCAACTCTCTAAGACTTTTCTCCTAACTTGAAAATAAGAAATAGAATGAGAAAATTGAAGCCCCACTCCCAAGATTTCCAAAACACTTTTGTCAAATAATGATGCTCAAAATATACTTCTTTACCTCTTCACATTTGAACTCAGGTTCAGGCTATTAAGTGTTTAGTGCTATTTTTCAGAGGTGAAGAAAAAAAAAACTAATCTTGAATATTCTTTATAAATAACAGAATATGAAATTTTAAAATATTAAAACCAAATGTATGTTAAAAGTAAAAAATGAAGACAGAAGCCTAAGAAAAGGCCTAAGTTGTATATATTGGATTCCTTTAGGTCTTTTAAGTTATTTGAGAGTTTGAAGGGACTTTAGATATCATCTAATTTCCTTATTCAACAGTCAAGTAAACAGTGAGGCATAAGAGATGCTGTGACTAAACTATAGTACAGGTAAAATACTATGTATTTACTGTGAAAAACAGTAATGATCATTTTGACAAAACAGAAAATTTGAAAAGAAACCTTTAAAAAATTTATTATGACTTAAAAGAGAATGAAGTAGGACTTTTTTGGGGGGGCAGATTCTAAAAAGGGCTTCTGGGAAGGTGCTTGGCAAACCTTAAAGTACAATTCAAATGATAATGGTAATAATGATGATGATGTAAAAGGTTGATGACGTCTGTTCTTTATGATGTTTAATTTTATATTCCATGGCGGGGGCTAGGGGGAGGTGGAAGAGGGGCTGGTAGAGGGGCAAAGAAGTCAATACAGTCATTTGTCTGGGTGTACAGGCCATTTGCAGGTGAGATGTTTACATGGGAAACCTTTTCTAGCTAACAAGGAATGATCAGGGGTACTACTAGAGAGTCATGATTAAAGAGATACAAAATGATTGCCCCAAGCTAGTACAAGTGGGTTACTACTGAGAAATACAGGCAGGGCCCACTTTAGGAAACAAGTTTTATTCTAAAAGTTCATTTGTAATTCTGAATACATTTTCTCTAGAAACAAAGCCATAGATGGTGGCTATAGTCTCTGAAGGTGTAAGAGCCCAGGTTGCTTACTTTTATGGGATGTTTGCATTTATCTACATCTTCTCTCTCTTAAATGTTATTTTCAAAATTCTAAGTAAAGCTAGAATTCCTAAACTGTGTGTATAGACAGAGTTACAAGTGTGGTACAGCTAGCTACATGTTCTTTTTAAATAGGCACACACTTCCTTTTAGATGATAACATTTATCAGCTCACAAGGGGGCCTCTTTCTTTTGCCACACCCACTCAGAAAACAGTTACAAAAACCTGCCACCCTCAGGGTGATGCTAGCCTGTTCCCACTGGAAAAACATGAAAGTCATAGACCTCAGACTATATTTTCTGTATACATAAGACAGTAGTTTCACTTTCAGCAATATTATTGAGAATAAAAAGTACTTACTAAGCCTTAGAGGCAGTGAATGTACTGTAGTGGATGGAAGGGCAGCCAGTGGGTTCAAATCCTGCCTGTGACACATACCTCTTTGTGTAACCCTTAACCTCTCCAGGCTCCAGTTTTCAGTTTCCTTAGCTGCTAAGCTGCATCTAGACTCCTCTGGGCAATGAATTCACAGGTTAGGACCCCCATAAGCCTGTTTTTACATCCTATTATTTTGTCATTCCTATTTTTTAAATATGTCCCCCAAAATTTAAATATTTTTAACAATTATTTTAGTATAGTTTTTGCATTAAAATTGTTCAAGTAGGACAAGGATACATAGTGGCATTAATAATTTTTTCATTCTGATTTTTAGACCTGAAACAATTCCATCTTTAAGAAAAAAAAAAAAGAACAGCTGAAAAATATCATTTCAAGTTTTTTTTTTTTGTTTTTTGGTTTTTTGGGGGTTTTTTGTTTTTGCCAAAGGCAGGTACAGTTTCACTGCTTTCAATTCAGTAAACCTTAATCACCAGTTACATGCAGGTAAGTCGAAGGGAGTACCATAGTGAATAGAGTGCTGGGCCTGATGTCAGGAAGACCTGGGTTCAAATCCAGCTTTAGACACTAACTTTAGCTGTGCTGGCTCTGTGCAAGTCACAATCTTTGCTGCCTCAGTTTTCTCAACTGTAAAATGAGGATAAAAATAGCACCTATCTCCCAGGGTTGTTGTGAGAATCGAATGAGATAATACTTGTAAAGTGACTGCTACAGTGTCTAGCACATATTAGGTGCTGTGTAAAGGCTAGCTATTATTATGTTACATGCTAGCCACTGTTAGATGTTGGGGATTGCGATAAAAACAAAAATCCCTTCCTCCAGGCGCTTATAGCCTGTTCTGCATAGCTCCCTTTGTCCAAGCTTCTAACCAACAAGGCAACAGAGCAACTCGAGTACACACACAGACTAGGTAACCACAAAGGCAACGGAATCCTTCGCTTCTTATGCTAGTGCCAAATCTGACTGCCTACAGGCAATCCCATCTGGGCATCACACTCCACAAGTCCAAAACTCAGCTCACTGGCATCTTTCCTCCCAAACTTGTTCCTCCTGGAACCTTCGCTATTTTTCTGTCAGTCTCACATGCTGGAAATCAAGTTACCTTGGGATATGAGCCGCAAGACAAAGAGGCCCTCTCTAGCCTGCCTTCACAATCCTTCTCTTGCCACTGGTGTCCCCCAGCAATGCCCACCTGGACTACCACCTCTATCCCTTCCCATCTCCCCAAACCACCCTTCACACCTGGCCAGACAAATCACTCTTGTTCAGAGACCCTGTCATGGCACTTTTCTTTTCAGAAATACTGAGTAGCTCCCTCACAAATCCCTGAAAACATTTAAATTCCTTTGCCTGCCATTCAAGGCAGCCTACCATCTGGTGCCAATGGGCCTTATCTCATACTATTTCCCCTCTATAACAGTCTATGCTCTAGGCAAACAACTACTTACTCTGCATCCCCTGAATATACCCTGTTCATTCCTGCCTCTGGCCTTTGCTCACCCTGTCCTCTAGGCCTAGAATGCCCTCCTTTCCCTCCCCACCTGCTCAGTTTCCCAAATTCCTACCCAACATTTAAAGGCCACTGAAAATGCCACCTCCTCCATGAAGGCTTCCCAGACTGTCCTATTCAGTAATGACCTCTTCCTTCATGGACCCACAACACTCTGTTTTGTGCCTCTGGTAGGAATGTGTGTCTTCCAGCAAACTGCGTATGTCATAGGCTGCCCCCTCCACACTAGAAGTAAGCTGCTGTAGAGCAGACCCTAGATCTTATCTAAATGAGGCAACTCTAGCCCCCACATCTACACCCAGTGTCTAGCACGCTGCCTATCAGACTGAAAGTTTTGCACATTTTTATTTCCATATGGTTTTAAATACTAGTACAGGATAGGAAGTTCTCTGTGGCGGCTCCCCTCAACCCACCCCAGTCTTTGGGCTCTTCACACCCAGTGTGTAGGTACCTCCCAGATAAGGAAACTCCCTCCACCAATGAACAAAGGCAGACACCCTCTCTGCAGTGTAGTCTTAGACAACTGCCTAGGACAAAGAAAGTTTAAGTGACCAGCCAATAAAGATGAAGAGATGGGACTCCCAGCTATACCTCATTCCACCTCTCTTCATACCTGGAATATGGATCCCCATCTTTTTCCCCCATCTTCCAGAAAGTTGCAATACTAAGCATTTTAAAAAACTGAATCCCCCTCAAAACAAGCTCCCTAAATTAAAGGGAGGAAACCAGGTATATTTTGCAGTTAGGTAAGTCAACCTTGGACAGCCCTCTCAAATGAAAGGAGGTGATTCATTATTTGATCTTATGTTTCCTAAAATCCTTAATTTAAAAAAAAAATTAATCACCTTCCCCTCAATAACAGGCTCATCACTTGAAATAAATGAGACGTCAAAGCACTACCTAGTTTATCTGACTCGAAGTTTGTGACTTTTCTAGAGGAAACATAAGCTGAGGTTTCTCACAAATGGTCAGGAGCAGAGCAGAAGGGGCAGGTAAAGGTGGCTCAGCTGGGTTCATGCAAGAAGTGTATGGGAGGCAAAGATTAAGAAATTTGGAAACCACGGTAAGTTTCAATGCAGTCCACCTTCCTTTCTGTCTATCACCAATAGGGATCAGAGATGTAAAGGCTGGGAGTTATCTGTCCTGTAGTCTAAGCCCTCATGTTGCAAGCTGAAAAAAGTGAGGTGCACACAAACTGAATGTTCCTAAGGTCACAGTGCAGGGAGAGCCAGAATTTGAACCCAGCTCCTCTGACTCCAAGTCTTGCACTCTTTTCTCTGCACCATGCTATCTCCCATTGCCACCTTTTTATTAGAGCCTGAATCAAAGGTAAGGAGGAAACTGATCACGTGACAAATTCAATGCTGTTCAGATGCTAAGAAACATGAGCCACAGTATATAATAAGAAATTTCTATCCTCTAAAAAGGCAGTGAGGATGTGGGGCACACTGCACCATAATACAGCCTTCCCTCATTGAAGCTGGGTAAGGCTACAGAGTACTACCAGAAGAGTCACCTGTATACAAGCTGAAATCCAAAAATAGCAAATGAGTAGTTCAGTATGTGCTACCCTCACCCCAAATCCCATCTCTGTTCATTCTGGAAGTAATGATGATCACAGATGACTATAGAATCAGAGCTGAACGGGATCTTAGAGGCCAAGGAGCCCAATGTTCTCATTTCACAGATGAGGAAACTGATGCCCAGAGAAGTCAAGTGACATACATGCCAGGGTCACTTAGCTAGTAAATATCCGAAGCAGGATTTGAATCTAGGATCCTTTATTATAATATAGTTGAGTGGGTTTAACAGTATTAGAATTCAGACAGAAAAAATACCAAAGTCACATTACCACATCTTATCCCTAATGTCTCAGGCCTTAGATATCAAGATTTAAATACAATGTCCTACGGGGTGGGAGACAGTCTTTAGGAGTGCATTTGGGGCAGTGGGTAGGGGGTGAAAGGGAGGACGTGGGGAAAGTAAGAATAATTTCCCTTTAAAACTTCCTTTCTAAAATTATTCAGTAAGCAGTACTTGTAAAAATTCCTGTAACAATTATTTTTAATGGACAACTGGGACCTTTGTTTTGGTCAACTTGAATATCACAGGACAAGTACTTATATTTTGGATATGACTATAATACCATACTTAGACTAACTTACAATGGGTTGGGAATAAATCTGTCAAAATTTGAAAAAAAAACTGGGGGCAAAGTATTATTATTCTTTCTAAACTGGAGAGAAAAAGAATTTTCAAAATCCAACTAACAAATTCGGACAACATTTAGCCATTTTTATTTTTAAATCTGATGGTTCTACCTTTTTCTCAAAAGAGAAGGCTTTTTGGGGGGCTGTCTGTTGGGATATAAGGGATGCCTTGTATACAATAGCTGCCCAAGTAAGGAAATTTACTGAATAAATTAATGAAAGAAATGCCAGTGAGTTTGGTGTTACTGAACATTCATTTGATGTTAATAACAGAGCCTTTAAGACAAAACATGAACTAAAACTGCCATATTGAGAATTCGACCAGTGTCTGACTCCACAGTATCAAATTTATCTTTTAAAAATTTGCTCCCCCCTAAACACATTGAGTGAAGACCCAACTAAATACAACTGTAAACTTCCCAATCCTTATAAAGCTTAAAAAAAAAAAAAAAACAGGAGGCCCAAATTCACAAAGCAACTGAAAGCAAGATTAACCAAAGGAACAATTGAGATTTGAATGTATAACCAGTCATATGAAGTCTCAGGCCTAATGTGACCAGGCATCCTATATTAAGCAGTAGAATCTTGAATTTTAGCTGTCACTCTAGATACATCCCATAATAACCAATTTTTTTCTTCCCTGAGTACTCTGGTCCTTTTCTCATTTTCTCTCCCTGCTCCATGAATATCCTATTTCCTTGCTAAGCAACAGACCTAAAATGTTCTTTTATTTCCACTTTCCAGGGGAGTTGCAAGGCTGCATCTGCGTACCTGTTAGTATACCACCCCTCTTCCCTCCACACCAATATTTCCTATGTAATAACCTTCACTCTTAATACTCTGAATCCCATCAGCTTTTAGTAGGATAGCCTTCCTCTATTCAGATTCAAGCAGGAGACTGACCCTGTCCTTCACTGTGGCATGGAGCTGCAAAGCTGAAAGCAGAAAAAATGACAAATCAGATATTCGAACAACCAAAAATAAGGGCTGCTAATATGTCAGGCCTAAATAACAGCTTTTAACTAATAGTCAGAACCTTAAAAAAAAAGCAAACACCATTATAATTCTAACAATGTCATTTCCATGTCACCCTCAGAAAGCCTGCATTGTTGATATATCTATAGCAACATAATGAATTCTGTCTGAAGGAAGATTCCTATATAATAGAAGCATTCACAAGTGCCCATCTATTTCCCCCTCAATTTATACTGAGGGAGCAAAGGTACTCTACAGATGGTAATTTACCCAAGGTAATTATATACAGAACTTAATTTTAACAGTACTTATACTCACATATTTAATAATGGACAGGTATTGACCTATTTGCATACAGAACTTTAATACCCTATACAATTAAAATATTCTTAATAAAATCTGAAAGCAAAAGGACACAGCAGATGAAAGGTCAGTCTAGGAGTCAGAAAGACTTGGGTTCAAGTCTTGACTCAAATACAAACTAGCTGTGAGACCACAGGCATAGTCACTTTACCAATCTGCATCAGTGGAAGGAGTTTCCACACTGGGAGTTCCCTCTGTGGACGAAATCACTGATGTGGACCATAATTAAAAAAAAAAAAACAGGAAAAAAAAGTTTTTCTTCCCCAAAATGTTAGATTGAATTGAGAGGTTTCATGCAAATAGAAGATTGTAGACTTGGGAAAAGATTTTATGAAGTGTTCATTTTAAAAATTAAAAAAAGAAATGATTTCTGCTGCTAGTATACCTGCTGGGGTGGCAGGGGCTATAAACCCAAAGAAGCCCAGTCAGCTTACGCCAGAAGCAAACTATAAAGTGCATTCATTACCACTGTGAATTACTGGCACAGAAACTAAGCTGTCATTCATTCACAAAGTAATTAAAATGCTTTGGGCAGTTTGCTACATTATAAGATACAAGATCTAGAACCTGAGCTCATCCATACCCTATCATTTTACAGCCTCCACTAGCCCTAAAATCAACACCTAAGAAGAAACTCCTTACCTAACAAAAACACACCCAAAGAATCATCTATGTAACAATCTGGAAAGGTCTTCTTACCCCCACCAAGCCTCGTAATTTAACTGCCTTCACCTCTATCACCTTCCCCACTAATTCCTGCTTGAAGGCTCACCATAAGTCCCACCTTCTTCATGAAGCCATCCTGAGCCTAAGCCCTTGCTGCTTTCTCTCTTTACTACTTTGAATTTTCAGCATTGAAAGTCAGGCAGAGGAAATAGGTTTTGAAATTGTAGGAAATAGGGAGTCAGTGAAGGCTTCTGAGGAGACTGATAAGATGAAACCAATATTTAAAGGAGGATTAATTTGACAGCAAGGTACAGGAAGAATTGTAGGGGGAAGAGCCTAGCCAAGGACACCTACTTATTGGGAGGCAGATGAGAGATGATTAGGGCAAGGACTGGGGTGGGTGGCAGAAGTGATGTATGTCAGACATTCTGTAGGAGCAAAAAAACAGACAGGGCTTCATAACTAAATGATGATGGAGAAAGAAAGATATAGTCAACAAATTCCAAATACTGCATTGTGGTATGTTTTTTCTACCCTTTTTATTTATTTTTTGCAGAGGGAGTGGGAAAAGGTTATTCCTCTATCTTCATGACCCTCCTAAATCACCAAGGAGCCTAAATCATCTAGAACCTAATTATTCCATATGCTGTAATCTAATCATTTTAAAGCTTTGATTAATACTATTATTCTTATTGCTGACAAAGTGCCCAAGATGCTAATTGTGGGGTGACGACACTCATTTGTTACAATGAAGAGGCAAATGTGATTACATCTGACACTTAACACTGCCTATTCACTTTCCTTCCCTAACAGAAATACCCTTTCCTCTAAAATACTGATAAAAAAAGTAATGCTAATATGATCTTCCCTCCTTCTTTGATATTTAGCATCCCCTTCTTTTACTTTCTTGTTTGAACAACTAGAAACCCCCCTCCCACATCCTAAGTAAATTTTTAAGAAAAAGTCAAGAAAAAAGATAAGTTTATATCATTACTGTCGCTACCAACTACAGAAAACTTAATTTCAATAGGAATGGTGAAACATTTATATCTATCTCCTTTAGCCTAGAGGCTCTGGCTCATTTGGTTAAGTATTGTGCTGAGACCAAAGTATAATCCATCTGAAAACTGATCATAAGTCAGCTGAGCAGAGAGAAAAATGTTCTATAGTCACATTGTATACCCCTGACCCCATCCCCCCAGGTACCGATGGCCAGAGAAGGAAATGGGAGAATAAGCGCAATGAAAACCCATCACCACACTAGTGGAAAAACAACTCAACAAGGGCCACCTTCATCCCAAGAAAGACCACATTATATTGACTATAGAGGACATAAATCCAAATTTTCAAGAGGCCTCTTTTTTGTACACTATGTGCCAGATGTTTTAACTTAGCCACCTCTCAGCAGCAAATCAATTACACTTGAAATTAACAATTTCTACTCTCAGTGTGGGGGCAAGCAGCTGAAGCAGATGCAACGCAAATTAACTTGGAAATGAAGTGGGGGTGTGGGTGGCTGTACAGTATTTGAAGGAAAAACAAAAATGTTTTCAAGTTCACCCAAATTTACTAACCCGAAGAATTATATTTCTCATTACATATACATATATTTGTTGAGGGATGGGGGCCTGGTTTTGTTTTGTCTTTTTTGCTTAGTGTAGGTGGCATAAATTATATAAGTTATTTTGAAAAGGTCTGTAGTGTAACAATACTGAGAGAAAAATTTAAAACATTCTGAAGGCTAACCCAATCACAATGTTATTCTTTCACATTGAATAAACTAGAATCTCAAGAAAGAAGGGTAAGGACACATATTTTAATTAGTACCACCGACCAGTATACCACTTTGACATCAGGTCCACTGTTCTGTACACTGTCATTATATAACTGAGAAGATGGAAATCCAGGTAAAATACCTACAGGTCACTTGTACCCAACTCACACAATGCATCAGTTTAAAATAGCAAGCAAAAGAAAATATACTGCACACCAAAAACAATACATTTAGTTATAATTGGTTATTAAAAGGCAACAACAGAAAAACATTTTTAACATTCAGAATTGCTTAGGTTTTTCTTTTTTTTTTAAAGTAATTAAATTATCGCAATCCCTTCACCTCCAAAGCATTAACCAAATAGTGTTAAAAATTCATTAGGCAAATTTCTTAAAGGAACTATGAGATATTAAGTCGACCTTGAAATGAGCTCAAGTGCTATGTTAGTCATTCCCTGAGGGAAACCTCTAAGGTCAAGCAAGGCCCATACAGGGAAAATAACAGTGATATTAATATTAATTCAGGACACTTGGGAGTGAATTAGGGTCCTTCTCCTGAACCTTCTATCTTCTCTCCTTCCCTATCCCTCCCGTAACTAGCCACCCATATTGGCCTAACAGACTTTAATAACATTCTGAAATTTTCACTGGCTAATGAGTGCTGATTCATTTTCGACTATAGAGAAAGAAGGCCACACAAAATAGCCTTAAAGGTCTAGAAACAATTTATTGGCCTGGGACAGACTCAGCCAAAACAACACATCTTAAGTAGAAAAGCAGCTGAAGTCACCACCCCTATGATGTCACCTCTTTTCCCATCTCTCACTAGCTTTTCTCCAACCAAAAACACCCTTTATAAACCTTATACAATGTTAAATTTATTTTTAAAAAAAGGATTTTAGCAAAATCCATTAAGAAGCTTGGTAATCCTCTGGTTTTAAGAAGCTAGCTTTTCCTTCCTTAAGCAAGGTTTCTTCAGTAGCCTCAAAAGATCATTATGTCTGAACCTTTGCAGGGGGATGAGTCACAGAAAAGTGCCGCATGGATCAGATTAAATTTCATTCTATTACCAAGGATCATGGTGGGGTTTTTATAAGGAACATCTCTACTAAAAACCTTTATATTAATTCATTTAATAACTAGTCAAATGTCACTGTCATTTTCTGAGTCCTCTGGCCAGCCTGGGAAAGCTAGGGTGAAGAAAGGCTCTTTCAGTTGCAGTTACAAGTTTTCATGGAGGGATAAGCAGTTATAAACAGAAGCCCTCCAGGTACAAGGCTCCTTTTGTCTCTAAAAGCCAAATCCAACCCTCCATTTTGCTCCATGTTCCCCACCACACTAGAATCTGTTATTCCAAAATGCCTACACCAAAAGAATAATGAGGTATTTCTGGAACCCAAAAGTCATATACCAAAGCTATTCTGTATAGCAGCTTTTCATTTTGCTAACTTTTAAACTAAGTACTAAGTACTGTCTTCAGGGCAACTGTAAAATATAAAAGCTTCCATAGGCAAAATTAAGCAAAGAATTGGAAAACTTGCTAAGAACAATCTATATGATATTCAATTCATATTCCACAAATAATTATTTCTGATGTTCAATTCCCTAGATGAAATTGATTTGAGTAATAGTCCAATAATTTAGCTAAAGAAGTATCAAAAATATTATCTAAGTATTAACAAGGCATGAAAAACTAGTTACTAACAATATATCAGACAGGTATTTAAGATGATTATTCTGAGATGAATGTCTTAAGTAATCCCTCGTATTTCATGGATGTCTATGTACAATCATAAATTTGAGTCAAAAATTTTACATGTACATGAACGTATTATACATATACACACAAATCTTATTGCATGGAGTTTGCTAACCATTCTTCCCTACACACAGAAAACTTAGTATCCATGTACCAAGAGGTCAAAGGAACATAAATACAGATTTGAAATTTGCTTCCTTTTGTAGGGCAGCAGGGCATATTAATGTTATTCCCCTAACTAGGAGAAAAAGATAAACCTTCTGCTACCAAATCGAAGTATGAAAGTGTGATTTGTTGATTAGCTTGCTCCTTGTTTCTGCTTAAAGGAAAGGTAGGCAATAGGAAATGATTTCACAAGTCTTAAGACGTTCCCAGCTCCAGTGGGCAGTAATGATAATGAAGTAGAGGCTTATAGAAAAATTAGGTCCTTATAAATAACAATAATATTTAACATTTATTTAACACTTACTATGTGCACACACAATTATTTCATTTAAGCTTCACAATGACCCTAGAAGGTTATTATTCTTATCTTACAGATGAGGAAACTGAAGACAACAGAAGTTAAGCGACCTACCCAGAGTCACACTACGAGTAAGTGTCTGAGAACAAATTTTAACTGAGGTCCTCCTGACTCTAGGCTGGCACTCTCTCTCCACTTCACCACTAAGCTGCCAAACTAGGGTTTAAATGATTTCTAATTGATCTCTGGCCTTTTTTCTTTTTTTTTTTTTTTTTTTTGCTTGCATCAGCAACTTCTTCACCAATCTGATTCTAGACCCTGGCTACTCCACTCCTACAGCACTTTGATTTATACCAAACAGCCACCAAGGAAAGTCCTGGCTTAAGATAACATACCTCTCCTGGAGTCAAGGGATACATCCCAATGCTAATTATTTAAAGAAAAGTGAAGGGAAAATAAAATGGCACCAGCCATTTACACTCAAAAATGTCTCTAAAAATTTCTGAATGCTTCTAGACAATTTTGAAGTACTTTTCTCAATAGCCAAAAACTCACTCCTAAGATTGATACCTGGCACTAAAACATGACCAAGCAATATACTACACCTTAGTCTAGAAATTTCCTAACAAATCTAATAAGGTATGAATTTCAAATAAAGGAAAGCTTTTTTTAAGTTGATACTAGGAGGTTGTTTGTTATTCAAAGCAACTGATGCCTCAGCTAGATACTGTTCATTAATAAATATATTGAGTAATCCAACTTCAGTTGATTTGAAGTCTGTTTTTCTAGTTCGAGGCATTTTAAATTGATTAGATTTGACTATGTTTCCCTGTCTTTGGGGGAAAGGGAAAACAAAACCAGCCATACCACCTCAGTAATAACTTGTGTTCATCAGCAGAAATGTATACTAAAATGATTCCTTCTACTTCTATGGGATCTTATATTATAGCCTTATTTAAAAAAAATAATTAAGAACATTAAGACACTATAGCAGGGGTAAGGAACTTGCACTATACATACATCTGTCCTCTACATGGTTCAGATCTTCAACTCTTTAAGATTCTAGAGAGACAGAGCATACCTTCATTCTAATTTTGACATCATGACCCAAACTATATTTACTATTATTCTTATTCTTTCACGAACATCACTCTATCCAATGATCCACAATACACTGAAGTCTCTTACACCCATTTAAAATACATTCAAGTCTTCAACTCCCTACTCTCTGCCAAGAGGAGAGACCACTACAGGCAGGCAAAGTAACCAGTGCACTTGAGGCCCAAAGGTAACTAACTGGGAAGAGCATCCTCAGTCTCTACCCCACTAGGGTACAGGTGAAATGAAAGGCCAATCTAATACATATAAAAGATGCAGGATTCACCATGGGATGTGACTTGAGGGGGTGTGGGGAAGCAAAGTCCATGGCAAATCACCCCTTCTAAAAAGAACAAAATCATCAGAATCCGACCATCTTTCAATGATAAAAAAAAAAATAACCAGTAGAAACTGATTAATTTTTTAAAATGCAAAAAGCTGAGAGGGATAGCTATTTTAACTATTAAATGATAAATAGTTTATCAGACCCATTCCAATTTAATAGCCGGGTTAAGAAATAAACCCTATAATTGCTAAGTTTTGATAACAAGGGTAGAAGGCAGAAAAGGGGGAAGTGAGCAGAAAGAAACCCTGAAAAAAAAATCACAGGAACTGACATAATAATGAAAAGACAGACAACCAACAACTTGCATTTATAGAGTGCTTAGGGTATTACAAGGTATGGAGGCACAGAAAACTCAGGTTTTCATCTAGGATTGGTCTCTTTCCTTAATGGAGAAAGAGAAAGGCCAAGGGATATCAAGTAAATGAGTTTCAGTATATAGTCAACTGGCTTATTTCTAGGCTATCTTTTTGAGATATTTTTGTGTATATACCAATTGATAACATCTATCTTTAAGAAATTTCTTATCTGGCACTCTTAAATTGTTCCTCCTGATGAACAAGAATTCAGGAATTGCAAATCTGACCTAAAGGAAAGGGACTCAAAGAAAAAGAGACTATGAAAATAGGATTAATACCTAATTTTGGAGAAGTCCATCTAGCAAATATTTATTACCTGTCCAATGACTAGGTTAGCTAAATCCAGAGATGATCATCATCCAGTTGGCTCTAGAGTAGCCAATTTAAGCTGCAGAAGACCCTTTCATTCATTTTTTTGGGGGGAGGTCCATGAACATTGATGGGGGAAAATTGCATTTTTATGTTCATTAACTTCTAGCTCAGGTTACTGCTTACTAATAATTTTTTTTGTACTGTGGAACCCTGTGGTGGTCTAGTAAAGCCTTTTCAAATGCATGACATAAAATACACAGGATTATATAGGAAAATACTTCAACTGCAATATACTTACCAAAATATTTTTAAAGACCAGTTCATGGACCTTGGTTAAAAAACCCGTTCTCCAACTGAAATTTTGCATTCCTTTCAATTATGAATGTAGGCAACACCATTATTCTAAGAAAGGGTCAATAGGGTTCACCTGACCGCCAAAAGGGTGTAGGAGACAAAAAAGGTTAAGCAATAGAGAGGCTGCAATGTACATCAACAGCAGGTATCATATTGATGAAACTGCAGATACTTGAGATAAGTGCTGAACATAGAAAAAATGAAAGAGCAAGACAGTTTCTGTCTCTGAGGACTCTAGCTGGTGATACGAGATACTTTGATTGGTCAATCAGCAAGTACTAATTTATTTTATTTGCTCTTCTTATTTATTTACTTATTAAGAGCTTATTATGCGGTATGTTAAGACCTAAGCTAAAAAAAACCATGGTCCCTGCCTCAAGGTACTCACATTCTAATGAGAAAGGCTCCTTGTCAATATCTAGGGATATACAAGATGTATGTATGTATACATGTGGGGAAATAAACATTTATTAAGCACTTACTATGTGTCAGGGACTGTGCTGAGCACTATATATAGCCAAGCGGAGTTGGGGGAGAGGCTGGAAAGGTAGGAAGGAGAGCCGGGTTTGGAAATTTGCAAGTGTCCAACAGAATGGAATATTTGATCCTGAAGGTGATAGGAATCCTCTGGAGTTTACTAAGTGAAGAGATGGCATGGGTGGAGGGAAAGTTCTAGGGGAGGAAGGACTGGAATGGGGGGTGACTTGAGACAGGAAGACTCACTACCAGTCCAGGTGAGGGGACAGAAGAACCTAAGTTAGAGTGGGCACTGTGAAGTCAAAGAAGGGGACATATACCAATGATGTCATGAAGACAGAAACACTAAGACTCGCCAACAGATGAGGTATGTGGGGTGAGAGTGAGGGAGGAGTCAAGGATGACAAAAGGTTGGGGAGCCTGGGTGACAGATAGCTGCTATCGCACAAGGTTGTTGTGAAGATCAGGTAAAATGAAGTAATAAAGCACTTCATAAATGTTAAAGCACTATGAGAATGTGAAATAGGACAGCTGGGTGGCACCGTGGACAGAGTGTTGGGCCCTAGTTCAAATTCTGCCTCAGATACTTACTAGCCACATGTCCCGGTCGTGTCTGTCTTAGTTTCCTCAACTGTCAAATGGTGATAATAATAGCACCTGTCTCCCAGGGTTGCTGTGAGACTCAAATGAGTTAACATAGATAAAGTGCTCTGCAAACTTTAAAGAGTTATACAAACGCTAGCTAATATTATTCTTAAAAAAGATTTGATTCTACACCCCAAAATAACCATTGTAAAACTGTAGCACTTCTAACAACCAAGAGTATAAAGGCTTACCTTCTTATCAGTGAATACATTGTATCAAATAGAGTAAGGAATACAAGTTACTTCTTGAAATGGATACAACATTACAACTCTGCATTCTAGGAAACACTCATTTTTGAAAACCATCAAGTTCTGTATATTTGTCTTCATTAAAATGAATAAAGCTGCTAAGGGGGAAAAAACCCACACCCCCAGCCTTAAGTACATCCACATCTATTTATTAAACCCCCTACTACATACAAAGCACCACACTAGGCACTAACAGATACAAAGATGAAAAATCAGTCTCTTCCCTCCAAGAGAGCATAACAGAATTCGGGGAACTTACAAATAACAATGGTGCATGACAGAACAGATTGGAATAAGGACAAAGGACAGAATTGGAGAGGGGAGCAATCACCTTCATGTGCATGCTCAGGGAAGGCTTTGTGGAGGTGGTGCCTGAACTGGTTTTAGAAGGAAGAGAAGGATTTCAACAAGCAGAAATGTGAAAGAATGAATTAAAAAGTCATTTATTAAGTGCTTACTGTGTTCCAGGAAGACGAGGCCGAAGCTCCTGCCTGCATGAATGCACAGAGATAGGAAAGAAGAAAACGCCACCAGGGCACAGTTAGTATTCCAGTTTGGTGGGATTGTAATGTGGAATAAGACTGTAAAGGGAGGCTGAAGCCTGACTGTACAGGCCTTTAATTGCCAGCCTAAGGAATCTGCATTTTTTTTCCCATAGGCATGGGGCCCCACTGAAGATTTTTGAGCAAGGGAATGTCAGATCTGTGCATCAGAACTATTGGGATGATGGGCTGAAGAGAAAAGGGAGAGACTGGAGTCAAGGAGGACACTTAGAAGGTTATTACAATAATCCAGGACTGAGGCAATGAGAAATTTCATTAAGGTAGTAGCAACGGGAGTGGAAGAAGGGATTACTTTCCACTCAAGGGGATCAGGGAAGGCTTCATAGAAGAGTTGGCACCTAAGGTGGCTCTTGGAGGTAGTGATAGGGAAAGGGAAGGAGCATAGATAATCTGAAGGTTTCTAGCTCTAGTGAATGGGATGACAGTGGCGCCATTAACAGGATTAACTAGGGAAGCTGGGAAGAGGGAAAGGAGGGAAGATTAAGAGCTTAGTCTGGGATATGTTGAATTGGAGGTCATCCTGCAGAGAGAGCAGGCAGCTAGCTGCAAATGCAGGGATGGAGCGAAGGACTACTCATCAAACGTACATACTTATATAAATAGGTATATGTATATAAACATATATAAATACATACATATATAAACATACATATACAACACACATTTGATAGTCATCAGCACAGAGAGAAAAAATGGTAAGAATGAGATCATTAAGGGAGAATATAGAGGGATCAGGGTCCAAGAACAGAGTTTTGTAGAGAGACCTCCAAGGAAACTCAGTAAGAAAGGAAACAGCAGGAAAGCTGTCTACACTAGCAATCTCCACCTTTTTTCTTCTCATACTCTTCTAAACCTGCTGCATTCTAGTTTCCAACTTCATCTTTCAACTGAAACTGCTCTTTCCAAAGTTACCAAAGGCAAGTAGGTGGCTCAGTGGACAGAGTACTGGACCTGGAGTCAGGAAGACCCAAATTCAAATCATGCATTAAACACTAACCATGTGACCCTAGCCAAATCACTTGGGTCAGCCTCAGTTTCCTTGTTTGTCAACTAAGGGAAATAATAATGTCATCCTTGACTTCTCACTCGGCCTACATCTCTAACCTGTTACCCTGTCTTATTGTTTGCTTGCTATAAGCAAGTGTAAACTTCAATGGATCTCTATCATTTCCAGAATTAAACATTCAATTCTTGGTCATTTAAAGCTCTTCAAGACAAGTCCCTTGCTACTGTTCCCATCTTTTTCTACTACTCCCCTCCACACATGCTATGATCCACAGAGCTACACTAGCCTACTTCTCTTCCTATCTCCCATCTCTGTTGTGTGTTCATCCTCTGTTGCCGAAGAAAACCATGCCATCAGAGAAATAATGACATGACTTGCATTTGACTTATTTTTTGAATGAGGGAGAGCTGTGCAGGTTACCAGCCTCACTTCTCCTCTGGAGCCATCTGAATACAGTGACCAGCTTCATCAGGATGACTAGAGATGACTCAGGATGAGGCAAATGGGATTAAGTGATTTGCCCAAGGTCACACAGCTAGTGAGTGTCAAGTGTGTGGGGTGAGATTTGAACTCAGGTCCTCCTGACTCCTGCACTGGTGCTCTAGCCACTGCACCACCTAGCTGCCCCTCCCATCTCCATACCTTCATACTGGTTGTTCTCATGCCAGAAATGTTCGCCACTGTCATCTCTGCCTGAACTCCAAGCCCCCTACTGCAGATCTTTCAGTCCCACCCACTGTCAGCACTTTCCCTCTGAGATGACTTGCCATTTACAGTGTATGTGTGTGTATTCTATATGTGACCAGATGAATTGAAATGTGAGTTCCTTGAGGACAGGGGCCATGGTTTTTCTCCTTTTCTATGGCACCCATTTACATAGAGCTTTAAGATTTGCAAGATTTACATACATTCCCTCACTAAATCATCACTTCAGCCCCGTAGGGCAGGTACTCTTATACCTCATTGTAACCCCCATTTAACAAAAAACTGAGACTCAGTGAGATTTAGTGATTTGACCAGGATCATACAGCAACATCTCAATGCAACTTTCAAATCAAAGTCTTCTTAATTCTCAGAATATAACCATTATGCTACATTGCCTCAAGAACCAGAGGAAAGTGGTATCACAGAACAGCATAGATTAACAAGTACGGGTTAAACGAACAACATTAGAGTGAAAACAGACATTTTAATAATAAAAGTGGTGCTATACTTTCAGGTTCTTAGCACAGGAAAAAAAATGCTGCTAACTGCAAGACCAAAAAAAAATTTAAATTTAAGAGGACCTATACAGATGGTCCTGTACAAGATAAACATTGGAAAAAGAAAAGTTTAACCTGTCAACCTAAGTATTATGAGGTTTACTAACCGAAGTATCAGAACTGAAACAATTCCAGTGTCTTCTTCAAAGTTTTTTTTTTTCTGTTTTAAACCAGTGACACAAATTCCTTTATCTGAAAGTCAGGAATGTCGGTCAGACTTAAGAGATAGAACAGGTAGTTCGATTTCAATGTCCAGTTTGGGGCCAGGGGAGTAAGCGAACCCAGGAGCACTTACTTTCTGGAAAGATTCTTGCTCCTAACTTCCTTAAATTGTTTTTAAAAATTTTTTAAAGGAGAAAGTTATAAGAGCAATTGTCTTGATCTGCTTTTTTAAAAATGTAGTTTCTAAAACGTATGCTTAACTTTGAAGTTTCTTTAGTACTGTATGTCTGAAAACTTTCCATACATCTCCCTAACTGTATTTTACAAAATAATAACCCTTCTGCTTTGTAAGTACTGCATCTACAACATCACACAATGAATATTCAAAGTAGCTTGGACTTAAGAGTTATGCTCATGCAGTCAGATATTTATTTTTAGGGCAGTGTACAAACTTAACTGTGGAAAGCAAGAGCTTAAGAGCTATGTTGGGGGGGGGTGGCGGAAAGAGTGGCGAACTTAAAATTTCATTAAGGAAAAAGAGGCAGATAAGTGATCTTTGTTATGTTCCTAGTACTGATTTGGGGGTAAAAATCCATTTAAGAGTCATGAGACTACGATCTCTGTGGGGAGAAATAGAGGGGCGCAATTTGTAATTGAGGAAAAAGGAATATTAATCCGAATCACTTATGTATTGGAAAAGCAGCTAAGAGGACAAACATTGAAAATGAGTGGCTAACTAATTTATAGGACAAGTTTAAAGCCATTTGGAAACACGGAATGCCTCAGCACTTACTGAACTTCTGAGATTCCCAAACTTTATGAATAGTGATAACAATCCCAGGTATAAAAGGGAATCGTTAAAAGGTACCCTTGCTTTATATTAACCAAAGTAGAAATCGTTTTGTTTTGAAAGAAATGACAGAGCAATTCACAAGATGCGAAATGATTAAATTTCGGAGAGTCTGTTATTTTCTCAAAAATAAGAGTAAAAACTTGAGACTAGGCACTGAAAGTCTCCCTGAATCTATCTAAAAGGCCTAGTCATTAGGAAACCCTGCTAAAACCTGGTTAGATATATACACAATAGAAATTACTTTTCCTTTTGAAGGACTTTAAAAAATCTCTGTGAACTTGCATAAAAAAAGGACTAAATAAAATGACATTCAAATCCCAATAAAACTTTAAAGGAAACTTTACAGGTGGCTGTGAAAATCTATGGTCAGGAATGTTTCTGGAAATGTGGGCTGCCTACTACTCTAACACATTTTTCTGAACTTTAAAAAGTTTTCTTACTGTTACAAGAGGAGGGACTGAGGCTTTGAAGTTCTTGGCCTCTGAAAACAGTTCTGAAGCAATGGGAGGTGGGGGGAGCGTTTAGGGAAGAGGTGTATGCTTATTTAGAGAAACTAGTTCAGACTTGGACAGCCTGAAATGCAGTCCCAAATGTCTTAATTGTCTTCCTCAACGGCTTTCCAAAGGCTTAACAACTTTGCTTTTATAAGAAAGCGAAGGTGTTTGTGGGTTGTTGCTTTTTTTTATTATTATTTTTGTCAAGGGGGGAGGGGAGGGTGCATGATGAATGATAACGTAGAAATACATATTCGTCCCGCACACGCGTCCTCTGCTACCCAGGGCACAAACTTCTCTTTCCCTTCGGAAACGGGGGAGGGGCGGGAGTGGGGGACTGGGGTGCGGGCGGAGAAGGGCTCCCCGAAATCGGGCCGGAGCTCGGATTTCCAGGTGGCGAAGGGGGATGAGACTTCACCGTTGAAGCAGCAGCTCCAAAATGAAAGGAAAAAGAAAGAGTCACCTCATTCTACCCACAGGAAGAGCCCAGTTAGTTCAGCTTCTCCTCCGCCACCCCTGGCCCGGCCCGACTCCTGGGGAAGGGCCGTGGGGCCCAGACCCCCACCGAGGGGTTGCCGCAGCCCCCGACCTTGCCTTCGCCCCACGGCGGGAGCAGGTGCCCAGAATCGAGGCCCCCATTCCACTGCATCCCAGCCCCTGCCGTCGTGCGCCCCCTCGCTCGTGCCGTCCTCCCATCCCCGGCCCTGCCTCCCTGCGGGGAGCCCCAGAGACACCCCCGATCCCCTGGGCCGCGTCGGGCCGCCCCGGCGGCCTGGGCCTCCTCACCTGCATCCCGGGCACTTGCACGGCCACCGGCGAGTGCGCCATGGCGGGGGCGGCGGCGGCGGCGGCTGCGGAGGCGGCACGCTCCTCTCGGGCCGGCTTCCCTCGCGGGCCTGCCCTGGCGGCTGCGGCGCCGGCGCCGGCACCGCGGCCTGGGGGAGCGGATGAGCGCGGCGTGTCGCCGGTGAGCGGCCCGGGACAGAGAAGAGGGGAGGGCTGCGCAGGTGAGGGGCGCTGCGCGGCTGCGGGCGCCTCAGCCTCCTCACCGGCCGAGTCCGCGTGCCCCGGGGACGGAGCGTGACCAGGGGAGCGGGCGAGCTCCCAGCGCTGCGGCTGCGGCTCCGGCTACCGCCGCCGCTGCTCCGCCGCCGCCGCCGCCGTCCGGCTGCGCTGCGCTCTGCGCTGCCTCGGCTGAGCTCGCCTTGGGCCGCCTGGCGCGCGGCGCTGCGTGTGCGGGGCGGTGCGGCAGCGCGGGCTCCAGTGATGCCGTCCGCCGGCGCCTCGCCGCTTTTGGCAGGCTGGGAGGCGGCGCCAACGGCGGCTGGCCGGCCCGAGGGGCGGGCGAAGGGCGGGCCAGCAGCGAGCCCTGCCCCTGGCCCTGGCCCTCCGGGACGGAACGGAACGGAACCGGACCGCATGGGACGGGACGGGCGGGGATGCGACGGGATGCCCCCAGGCGCTTCTGGGATTCTAAGAAGCGCCCCCACTCTGGCGGGTCCCAGGAAACCGGACCTCGGGGAGTGGGGAGACCCTGGCGGAAGGGTGCAGAGCCCTGAGGGCAGGGGACACGGCGCTGGGTCACCTCCAGAGGCAGGATCGCCTCTAGAGGCAGGATCTTATGGTGGAGTTGATGCTGCGGCCGCCCGAACGGCCAGACCCTCGAGAGCAGAGGAGAACCCCGGGCTTAGCATACTCAGCCTCGCCCACTTCCAGGCCAGTTGGTAATGCCCGATTGGAGGGAAAGAACTCTCCCCACTGCGACCTTCTTTTGCCCCCTGTCAGGGCTTTCGAGTGAAGAAGTGCCATGAGATTGGGTGCTAAGATCACATGTCACATGGGAAAGGGTCCTTACAGAGCTCAGCTCCCCCTCATTTTAGAGTAGGGCGAAACCAAACCCTTCGGAGAACAAGTGACTTGTCCAGGGTCACTTCTTCAATAAGCCACGATATGGAGTATTCCCTCCAACAGCGTTGATCACAACTGATCCACCTTTGCCCATCTTATGTTAGTCTGTTCTATGCCCTCCCATAGGATCACCACAGGGTTTCTACCCCTCCTGCAAAAGGTGTGGGTCCTTTCTTGCTTTCTCTGTGCCATCTGGCTATACCAGTGAAGCATGTGAGATCGACCTGGCTCCCCCCACATTGCTCACACCTTTTCTGGTCATACTTTGACTCAGTAATATCCCTCAGGGCACATCTTTGGGCTAGAATAGACCATCATGTATTCTAGTATATGTTAAAAGGGTCTTTAAAAATATTTTTTTAACCATATAGCACCTTAGAGTCTTTAAAAGCACTATTCAATTTCCCAAATGCAGTTCAGCCCACTCTTTTCCTCTTGTATTCAAGTTATTGTCCATCAGCAGCCCCTATAAGGGTATAGGATATATGTGCTAATGGACTGACTTAATGTACAGGCCATCCAACTGCATGTTATCTGGACAATAAGCATTTTTCATCCATTTGGTTTATATTCTCTAAACTGTTGGGCTGAGCCCTTTTGAGTGACCATGAATCTCGCTGAAAAAGGCCTTTAATGCTGGGCAATTTGGATGCAATCAGCACAATTTCCCCAGCAAACAGTAGTATCTAGAGGACCTCACCATCTATGGGCAAGATGACTAGGCGCACACAGACATAGGTAGCACACACATAAGCATAGCTCTGTTGCTCAGACCTCACTCTTACTACCTCAATTTCATACTTGAGGGAAAACAGGCAATTTTTAAGATCAATTGGATAAAATTTTATTTCCCAGGTGACCTGACCTTGTGTTCTCAAAAACTATTCCAGCAGAACAAGGTACTAACAAGCCTGAAATTTAAAGCCAAATCCAATAAAGGGCTTGTAAGTTTAAGTGTGAAGGCCCAGCCTAAGTGAAGGCCCATCAAACAAAAGGTTGACTACACTCATTGATGTTTTTGGCCACAGTAATTCATAAAGGCTGTCTGCTAAGATACGGAAGGGCTGCCAGGAGGAAGAGGAAGTTTAGGTTTTTGAGGCTACATCAAGTTCCTAATAGATCACCTGATCACAGATTTATAGCTGAAAGGGACCTTCTTTATGACACATATAGTCAAACTTACTTATTAGACAAAGGAGGAAACTCTGGTCCAGAGATGTCAAGTCACTTGCCCAAGGTGGTTGGCTGTTGTCTCTCATTCTTGAAGAGGACCAAAATGCCATCACTATATGTTGGGGTGTGTCTGACAGCTGGCTGCTCAGAATGCTCTGCCACATTTCATATGAGCATTTAGAGTAGAGATGTCTCTAAATTTGCTTATCACATGCTTCATTTGAGCTATTACAATTCTGCTTTACTCATACAGCACAGTGCCTTTGATGTGGACATACCATGCTAGGTGGTCCTGGGCCAGTGTCTCTCATGTCTCCCAACTGATTCCAACATTCTTCAGAGAGACCTTGAGAGTGTCTTTGTATCACTGCTTCTGACCTCCATATGAGTGTTTGCCTTGTGTGAGTTCTCCATAAAATAATCTTTTAGGCAAATGTACTTCTGGCATTCAAACTTGGTCAGCCCATCAGAGTTGAGTTTTTTCTGCAGTAGAGTTTGAATGCTTAGCAGTTCAGTTTGAGAGAGAACCTTGGTGTCTGGTACTTTATCTTGCCAGGTGATCTTCAAATCCTCCTAAGACAATTCGAATGGAAGCCATTCCATTTCCTAACATGGTGCTGGTAGACTGTCTGGATTTCATAGGCATACAATAATGAGGTCAGCACAATGACTCCGTAGACCTTCAGTCTGGTAGATAGCCGAATACCTCTTATCTCTCATGCTTTCCTTCGGAGCCGCTCAAACACTGAGCTAGCTCTGGCAATGAGTGTGTCAACCTTATGATCTATGTGCACATGCCTGGAAAATATACTGTCAAGGTAAATGAATTTATCCCCAGCATTCAAAATTTCTCCAATTGCTGATGGTTCCATATATGGATGGTGTGGTGCTGGCTGAAGCGGAAGCATCAGAGAATTAATCCATACTTTGTTGTATCTCAGCCTCAGAGGCTGCATTGAGTGCACAATCATCTGCAAACAAAAAGTCATGCACTAACTCTCTATCCCCTGTCCAAGGTAAGGTCACATAGGTAGAGAGATAGGTAGAGTTAGGATTCTAACTAAGGCCCTTTGAGAGCAAATCTAGCTTCCTTTGGCTTCTATATGTATTTAATAAAGGATAATACACTGTATTAAATTAACCTTGTGATGCTGGACTTCACATTTATTTACCTAACTGACTTGGACTGACCATACTTTTTGATGTGAATGTTTCTACTTCAACCACCCCTAGTCACATCACACTTTGATTAGTTTGAACAGTCACTGAGCTGATCTCCCTAACTCTGGTATCTCCCACCTCTAATTCATCCTTGATCTGAGATTAATCATCCTAAAATACATTCTTTCTAAAAGACCACACTCTTCAGAATTTATAATAGCTTCCCATTACCTAATTTCCTAAACTTATGTAGCCACAGCAGTCCATAAATACTGACCCAGGGGGTCTGAAGACATCAAATAACCCAAAGAGAAAAGGAGGGGTTTTGTCGAGGAAATTTTGGAACAAACTAGAAGTTAACCTGCAAAAATTATCAAGTATGTTTTTGTTGCATCGTTGAACATTTCAGAAGGGAAATATTTCATAGTGTCAAAGTATACAGAGCCTGCTATTCATATTGCACAGAAGAACAGATGGAGAAACTGAGGCTTGGAAAGGTCACATCATAAGTGACAGAATTGGAGCTTGGACTCAGATTTCTGAAGCCCAGGCCTTGTAGCCAATCTACTACATTTGATAAGAATCGTTCTAACTGGATAGTAAGAGAAAGGGAAAGAGAGCAACATCTAGTATACTGGGGAAAAGCACTGTGTCTGGAGTGAGAGATGTTGTTGATGTCATATCTGACTCTTCATGATCCCATTTGAGGTTTTGTTGGCAGCAAAGATCCTAGAATGCTTTGCTATTTCCTTTTGCAGTTCATTTCACAGATGAGGAAACTGAGGTAAACAGAGTGAAGTAACTTGCCCAGGGTCACACAGCTAGTAAGTGTCTGAGGCCACATTTGAACTCAGGTCCTCCTGATTTCAGGCCTAGTACTCTATCCCCTGCAGCGCCACCTAGCTGCCCTAAAGTGAGAGTCCCTTGGTTCAAATCCTAGTCGTGTTACTTATGACTTGTGACTTGCATGACCTTGGACAAATCACTTCCCCTTTTTAGGACTCAGTTTATTTATCTGTGAAATGAGGGAGTTGAACTAGATGGTCCTTCCTTCTTTAGATCTAGCTCTGTCCATTTCTTGGCATTTCTAGTAGAAGCTAACACAATGCTGAGCACAGACCCATTAATTGACTCTAACTGGCTAATGATTCTGAATGCTTTTGGATTTTTTTAATCTTTTCTTGTGATTTCAAAAATGTAGAAACCCCCTCTACAACTAGAATGTAATTTCTAGTCTTAAACAGTTACAGCAGGTCATTGAGAGAGTGAGTGACTTCACCATAAGCCCATACCTTGGATGTGCCAAGGAACTGAGGTCTTCCTGCTCCCAGAACCTATCCTCAATGCCCTGCCTCTTTCTGCCTCCTTGGGAACTTCATTATTAAAGAAAAGTCAAGTTGCCCCACTGAGTATGGTCAGTAAATCCCAAGTTAGCAGACTTGCCCAACAAAACGTCACCATAATGTAGTTAGCAAGAGAACTTCAATTTCTCAAGGTTTGCGCAGTCTTAATGTTAAACATTTTTAATGTCTTCTCAGGTTTATAAATATTTATTGAAAGCTATAAAATGTAAGTAGCTTGGGAAACAATGCAGGCTCATAAATAAAATGTAGCAGGGGAAAGAAGTGACAGAAGAGCTTTTAGCGTGGGCCAACGGAAGAGAATGCATTTAGGGAAAAGTACACAGTAAACTTAAAAGATAATGGGCTCTCAGCTATCCGTTACTAACCAAGAAGAAAAAGAACTCATATGCTAGAGAGCATTAGCACACTCGGAGATCTGGGGAGCAGGAAGGCCGCAAACAGTTTTTGCCCCAAACCTTGACAAAGGACTGACAGCAACCTTTCGAACACCTAAAGACATCTTGGAGCCTAGCCTCCGGAAGCAAAGGGATCCCATGGGAGAACGAGAGGGCTAACCAGGCCAGACCTTTTTATGGCAGAACTGCAGCTCTAAGGAGTTTGATTACACAGGGGACTTTTCCTGGGTATTAGAGTTTGGGGAGTTTTTCATCATGGTATCCTTAGGATCTGGCAAATGTAAGTTGCTAGGAATTTCATAAAGGTCTGTTGACCAGAACTGCAGCTGTGATATAAATGCGAAGAGCTCTCGAGGTGGAATCCAAAAAAAAAAAAAAAAACTAGATCCAAATTACTCTTCAGACACTTACTAGTGGGGTGACCTTGGACAAATCATTTGACTTCTCTGGGCCTCAGTTCACCTCTCTGTCAAATGAGGTTAGACTGAGTGGCCCTAAGGTCTCTTCCAGCTCTAAATCTGTAATTTATGAATTAGTAGGAGGACAGTTGGAAACAAAATAGAAATCATTATCCTAACATCATATAGTATTTTTCCTCTCTTACTCAAAAAGGAATACAGTGCTGGTTGTTCACCCCTGAAAAAAACCATAGCAGAGTGGGAAAGGCAAATTTAAAAATCCTCACTTTTCCATTTAAAATTCTCCTACCCTGGTTCATGCTCTCATTACCTTTCATTTGGCCTATTAAAACGTGTTTGTTACAAGGTGGTTTTTCTTCCCCAAGGGAGGGAAGAAGGAAAGAAGATCGATTTTTGTTAATTGAAAAATTTAAAAAAACCTTCTAAATGGTTTTCCTGCCTCCAGCCTCTCCTACTTCCAATCTACTCTGCACACAATTGTCAAATTAATCTTCCTAATAGGCAGGCCTGGCCCTATCATTCCCCTGCTTGGAAATTTTCTGTGGCTCTGGATCACCTATGGAAACAAATCTTGGGCCCTTAGCCTAGAATTCAGAGGCCTCCAGGCCCATTTTGTTTTCCCAGTCTCATCTGTGCTTGTTCCTCCACACATACCCCAGTGCTAGCTCTGGCCAAAGGGGGTACTGCCCAGTGTTCTTGAAATATCCATTTTTCTGTCTCTTTGTCTACGATCCAACTGTTCCCTCTGCCTGAATGCCTCCCCCCCTGGTTGCTTATTGAAATCCTATTCATCTCCAAAAACATAGTTCAAATGCCTCCTCAATCACAGGTGAATGCTAGGTGATTGGTTGGAAGAGACTTATTATCAGCTCATAGATCAAAGAAAAGTATACAGAAAACTTAAAAGATAAATTATCCATTCCAAGCCCTTCATTTTACACATGAGGAAACAGAAGCCCAGAAAGATATGTTTTCTCCATCCTCTGAGCATCACTTTGTCTTATTTCAAGCACTGATCACACACCTTACAATTACTTGTGTATGTGTGCTGTATATACCATAAGCTCCCTAAGGACATGGACCACGCTGTACTCTGACTCAGAGGACTTGGATTCTAGTCCAACCTCTGAAGCCTACCACATGCCCTTGGGTAAAGCACTTGTTCTCCCTGAGCCTTAGTTACCTCTTCTGTAAAATAAGGGAGTTGGACTAGATGATCTCTGAGGTTCCTTCCCATCCCTGAGTCTTAGTTTTCTCCTCTGTAAAATGAGGCAATTAGACTAGATGGCCTCTGAAGTCCTTTCCAGCTCTAAAACTAGAATCCTAGAACCTGTTTCTTTCTCCCATTGTCTGAGTGCCTGGCCTTATCGCCTTGCACAGAATAGCTACTCAGTCAATGTTTGTTGAACCAATAAGCCTTCAAATACTGCTGCTGAAATAGAGTGCCTTGGAAAAAACCCTATGACATCACTAGGTCAAGGAACACTAAATCCCCAGGCCTACTGAGTTGGCCTATATATAGTTCAGGTTCTTCAAAGCCTACTCCAGTCCTCTTGGGTAATTTCTTCATTCACATAGTTGAGGTTCCCCAGGGCAGAATTTCCTCTGTTATTTTTGACTTCCTGGTGCTTCGGAAGCCCCCAAAGCTCCCACGTAGCCACTGAGAAAGTCGTTTTCTGCCTCAAACATTTCATTGCTTCTAAATGTACTCATTTTTCAAGAGTTGTCTCCAAGCGCCCCTTTAGTCAATGCCTTCCTGGTGAGCTCAGCGGGCTCACCAGGCTCAGTCCAGTTCCACTCACTTGCACAAGTGACAGGTGTAAGCATAGCTCCCATTTCTCTAACAATAGTAACAGCCATTCCTGTCTTTCTTGGGCTCTGAGACTGGCAAAGGCTCCCTCTCACTATGATCCTGTGAAAGAGGTGGTATGACCCATTTTATGGAGAAGGAAGTTGAGGTTCAGAATGCTGGAAGGGACTTCAGAGGTCATCTGACCTCTTTGACCCTCTCACTTTACAGATGATAAAACTGAGACCCAAAGAGGTATATAAGATTGTAAACAGAGTTGGAAGCAACCTCAGAGGCCCTCTAGTCCAGCCTTTTCCTTTTACTCAGGAGGAACCTGAGGGTGAAAGAGGACAAGTTCCTTGCCCAAGGTCACGAGGCAGAGTCAGGATTCAAACCTGGAGTAAGGAGCAGAGCGAGACCTGAACTGATTTCATCTGACTCCAAATCTAGCCCTCTTTCCACTATGCTACAAATCCTTTTGTTTCAGGGCAATCTGAGCTTCAAGATAAAAATATTTAGTGCAGAGAATGACTTTCAACAAATGGTTTTGCGTGTTGTCATGAAAAGGCTCTTAGGGACACTGGATCTCTAACATATGCCTTGAACATTTTTTTTTCCTGGGTCCAGACCTTTGCTTACATTGGCAGAGGTAATTCCTTCTACCCAAACTGGGCCTGAGTTTGGTCTGCAACAATTTTACGAGGGTTACCTAAGATACTGAGAGGTTAAGTGACATTTCAACTTTGAAAGCTTATTAACAGTATGATCTTCAGCAAATCACTTACCTTAACCTCGAGAAGGCTTCCATGTTATAATGGGTTTTGGGTCAGAGACTTTGAGTCTGAATTCCAGCTTTGCCACTTAGTAGCCATGGAACTTTGGGAAGGTGAACTTGCCTTCCCAGGGCCTCAGTTTCCTCCTCTGTAAAATGAGAGAGTTGGAATGAAAATGAAGTCCCTTCTACCTCTAGAGCTCAGCCTTCGTGAACCCCATGACTTGGCCAGTGCTACCCCACTAGTGTGGCTCAGAGGCAGGTCTTCTTGATGCCAAGGCTAGCCCACTGCACTGTCTCACTTGCCTGGCACATAGCAGGCACTTAATAAATGTTCCTTGAATTGTGTGGCACAAGGACTGCCTCTTTGGGGACATGTGTACCCTCTTAGACACAAGGAAGGACATGAAACATGATGTCAAACATCCAATCTTAAGTAGCATCTCACAGATGAAGTATACAAAGTGTTTTGCAAACTTCAAAGTGTAATCTCTGAGCTATATCCATTATTGTGTCATTTGAATTGAACAGTTGTTTAGGCACCCGGTAAACAGGGGCCTAAATGATGACATGAAAGCCTTCTGTAGCAGTTACAGATAGGAAAAAAAACCAGACAGTTACAACTCAGTGGGAAGCAATTGTCATCAACTCACACTGGAAGAGAAAGGAAGTTATTGCCAGGACCCTTAAGAAAAGCCCTTGGGCAAAATTACTTCCTTTTAGCTGGCTGTGGCTCTGTCACCATTTTTTTCAAAGGGTACATAGTTTCCTCTGGCTATACTCATCTGCCTGGGAGGTGGGGGGGGGGGCGGCGAGGTCACAGAGCATACATATAATATCTTTAATATATAATACAATACAATATAATAGCATACATCACTTTCCTGGTTTTTCTTATTGGACCCTGACAATACTGTTATCAGAAACTAATGAGAGTTATTATAGGTAGTTAGGTGGCTCAGTGGAAAGAGAACTGGACCTGGAGTCTGAAAGACCTGGATTCAAACCTGACCTCAGATACTTCCCAGCTGTGTAACAGTGGGCAAGTCACTTCACTGCTATCTGCCTGAGTTTTGTTATCTGCAAAATAGAGATAATAATAGCACCTACTTCCCAGGGTTGTTGTGAGGATCAAATGTGATAAAATTTGTAAAGCACTTAGCACAGTGCCTGGCACATAGTAGGTGCTATAAAAATGCTAGCTATTAGTAGTAATAGTAGTACAGAAACCAAAAGTCCTAGGAAAGTCATATCCCTACCTCAACTTGTTTTTTGAGTATGTAGCCAACCCAGTTCAACAGGTGTTCATCATATTGCTTCTGTATACCTCAGGCAACTCTCTTAAGACTGGAAGTTGGAGAGAAGGCACTGATCTACACTGATAGAGAGAGTTTCCTCATCTGGGACTTCTCTATACCCATCAAATCACAGGTGACCTAGTCCTAGCCTTACTGGGGCTAAACCTCTGTCATATTGTATATTATGTGCATTTATCTAATGTATATATGTATTTTACACACATGCACACTCACAGACATACATACCTATACACTCAGGTCCAGTACAATAGCTAGCACTTGGACCTTATCAGCTATTAAGAGAGCATCTCTCTTTCTACTCTCCCTTTGGCTTCTCATTCAGGTTGTTGAGTCATAGAATTTAGAATTAAAAGTAACCTCAGACATCAACTAGTCCAATTCAGTCATTTTATGGAGGAGAAATCTGAGGCTTCGAGAGAGCCAGTGACTTGTCCTAGCTCAGAAAGGTTACCAACTCAAACCAGGGGCCAAGTCCTCGCTCTCCTGCCTCCCCATCCAGTAGTCCTCCCAGTGTGCCAAGGGGGCTTAACATTTTTAGATCATGGAAACCTTTGGCAATCTTGCAAATCACATTTAAAAAGTGAATTAAATAAAGTTATAAAGTTATAAAGGAAACCAATTCTATTGACAAATAAAATTTATCAAACTATTTTTTTAAAAGTTCATGGACTCTGGATTCCGAATCTTTTGCTTTCATTATCCTGCCTAGTCTTCCTTACCCCCCCCAATTCCTTGGATTTTTTTTATGTGTGGCACAAAGTTCTGGGGCCCCATTAATACAAAATCCTTACTACATCCCTGGAGTGAGGGGGCTGTCTGTGTTGCTTCCTTCTATCCCCATTTTTTACTTTTCTCAACCCTGTACAAGACATACCTTCCACCTGTGTCTTCCTTCCACAGAACATATTACAACATGTTCTAATGGTTTGTGCATCCACATGTATATATGTGTACATGTGTGTCTACGTATGCACGCATGTCTATGTATACATGTCTATGTGTCTATGTGCATGTTTATGTCTGGGTATATGTGTGTGTGTATGTGTGTTTAAAGAGAAATCTTGTAGCCCTCCCCAGTGTTCTGAAAGGTGCATTTCTATCATCCAAATTGTGTCATTAAGGGGCAGAAAGAACCAAGACAAAACAAGAGTTATTTTTCTCATCTCATACTATCAAGAACTGGAAGGGGAGGAGGGAAGAGGAGAGGGAGGTAATAAGCATTACTCTAGTGCCTACTGTATGCCAGGCACCATGCTAAGTGCTTTACAAATATTATCTCATTTGATCTTTACAATGACCCTGAGAGGTAGGTGCTATTATTATCCCCATTTTACTGATGAGGTAACAGAGGCAGACAGAGGTGAAGTGACTTGCCCAGGGTCACACAGCTAGGAAGTGTCTGTGGCTGTATTTGAACTCAGGTGTTCCTGACTCCAGGCCCAGTGCTCTCTTGATTTTACCACTGAGTTCCCTATAAGAAACCTCAAAGAAGGGACCTTAACAATGCAACCTCTCCTCCCTTTATAGATGGCAAAACTGAGGCCCAGAGAGAGAAGGGACTTGCCCAGAGTTACCCATGGTTTTAAATGGCAGAGAGAAGATTTGAACCCAGGCCATCTGCTTCCAAATCTGCAAGATGAGACAAATGATCCTAACTATGAGCCCCAGGCAGATACCACCAATGTCTCCTTGCACTCTGGTCAGAAAGGGGACCCACTTTCTTGAAATCAAAGATGGTCAGCTGGCAGCTCTAAGGTGTGTGGCCTATTACTATAACTGCTTTCTTACACACACGTATACACACATAAACATATACATACATAAACACACACATACACACATAAACATATACACATGCATACATAAACATATATACACACATATACACATGCACACATACACATACATGCATAAATATGCACACACATAAACACACATATCCATACATAAACACTCACATATACACACACATACACACATATTTTTGAACGCAAGACAGGGACCATAAAGTCAGACCATAGAGTCAGAACAGGGGACAGAAACAGATGTGGAGAGACTTGACTGGGATTTTGCCAGGTTTTCTGGGATCGTTTTTTCTTGCATGCAACTGTAAAATAGATTATCATGAGCCAGAACAGTTTGTATTATAATATTTCCCCTCCTACACTCAGAAGAAAATGAGGTGGGAGATGACATAAAGCCAAGATGGGGTCGTCTCCAGTGGAAAGAAAAATAGGAGCTACTTATTCACATTTAAAGCCCAGATTATTGGCAAAGTTGGGGCATTTGTCAGCTGCTAAAGGGCATGACCATACTCATTGCAATTTCCCCACATTTTTCAATCATTTTGTGTTATACTCTCTGCTTTCTCCATTCTTTCCCAAAAGAAGCTTTTGGTTCAATGAAAAGTATACCAGGTATGGGGGTAGAATACAGGGGTTGGAATCCGGGTTTTGCTACTTACTCTCTGTGTGATGTGACCTTGGGACCCCCACTCCCATAACACACAGAAGAGCCTCAGTTTCCTCCTCTCTAAAATAAAAGGGTTGGACAAGGTGGTGGCTAATGTCCCTTCCAGCTCCTATGAAATTTCACACATCCTTTGAATTTACCACATGTGTAGGTCGGTATCCAACTGCCTTGAAGCCAGATCAAAAGAAACCAAGAGGCAGTGTGGTGTAATGGCAAGAGCCATGATTCTGGAGTCATTATCTGTGTGACCTTGGGCAAGTGACTGTCCCTCTTTGGAACTCAGGTTCCTTTACAATTTTTTTTCCAAAAATTTGGGAAACTGGTCATAGACACTACCTCTGAGACTTCAAGAAGAGTTACACATCTTTTTAATGCTTTCATTTTCTTGTTATTGTTCAGTCATGTTTGGTGGTGCAGTGGATAGAGCACCAGTGCAGGAGTCAGGAGGACCTGAGTTCAAATCTCACCTCAGACACTTGACACTCACTAGCTGTGTGACCTTGGGCAAGTCACTTAACCCCAATTGCCTCATCCTGGGTCATCTCCAGTCATCCTGATGAATTCTAGTCACTGGATTCAGATGGCTCTGGAGGAGAAGTGAGGCTGGTGACTTGCACAGCCCTCTGACACACAAAATACAGTCAAGTGCAAGACATGTCATCATTTCTCTGATGGCATGGTCTTCCTCGGCAACAAAGGATGAACACATAACTCTTTGCGAGTCCATTTGGGGTTTCATTACCAAACATATTAGAGTGGTTTGCCATTTTTTTCTCTAGCTCATTTTACAGATGAAAAAACTAAGGCACACAGGGTAAAGTGACTTGCCCACAGTCACACAACTAGTAAGTGCCTGAGGTCAGATTTGAACTCAGAAATATGTGTCTTCCTCACTCCAGACCCAGCACTTGATTTATCCACTGCAGTGCCATCCACCTGCCCAATACTCTAATAAAATGCATGTTATTGTGCCTGGGGTCTTTCCTTCTTGTCAAGCGGCAGCCTAGCTAGAGTAAAATGCTTTCTTGATCCTCTCCCACCCTTATCTGCCCTGACCATGAGGTTTTTAGACTTCAACCATGGAGCTCCAAGAGCATTGCTGATCCTTGCCATGGAGAAGGCAGCCCTGGAGGGAGGACTCACATAGCTGAGTAGGGAGGTCTTGAAATCTAGGCTCTGGAACAGAGGAAGAGGGATTTCCTGGAGAAAAGTGAGTCCCTGGAGAGTTTGGGGACCAAACTTAATAGAGAAAAAAATGGAAGGTTTGGGCAGTGCTAGTCTCTTGGGGTGAAGACTACCCATGTGACAAGGAGCTGAATCATAATACAGAAGAGCAAGAGATCTGAACTCTGCCCCTTGCTACTACCTTGAGCAAGTTGGACAGAGCAGATCTGATGGAAAGCGGGTTGTCTCTTTCACAATCCCAAGGTTGTTTGCTTTCCAGGGGAAGTTCAAGGCACCAGGGTAGTTCCATAAAGCTAGATGCCTGGAGATGGTTTTGAGATACAGGTGGGAGTCATTGGACTTTTGAGGGTTGCTGCTTCCTTGTCTTAGCAACCCTAAGTTTGTTTCCCTTCTCAGGGGAATCCAAATCATAGGGTGGCACAATGAGTCTGGGGTATTACATGTGGGATACACAGGGCATGCAACCAAGTGCCAGCACCAAACCAGATTAAAATATAATTAAATATATAGAAATAAAGTATAATTAAAAAATATATATGAATAAATATAATTAGGAAATATTTAACAAAATTAATTTTAAAATTTAACATAAATAACATTAATTTATAGTTTTCTAAGCAAATATCCAGCCAGTAGGAATCCTTATGTATAATTTAGTTCCTCTTCTACCCCCCTTTCTATTTGAGTTTGATACTACTGTTATATGGGACCCTGAGGGGAAAGTGGTACTCGCTAGAGAGAGAAGAGAATTCTGTCAATTGTTTAGGGGCTACTATGGGTACTTTATACATCTTTTGCATTTTCTATGGGCTAAACTAAAGGCTGTCCTATACCTAGTATGCAATGTTACCCTGGAGGGTTTGCACAGGCACTTGTAATCCTTTTGCCTATGTTTGTGGTGATTTAGATATGAACTATAGGCTGAGATTTCCCAGAAGGAACTCTTAGTGGAAGGAGAACAAAGCAAAGATTGATGATTTGGGGATATGGACCCAAATTTTCCCTGGTTCTTGTAAGCCCAGAGCTTGAGACCCTGGACCACGTGTTCTGCCGCATTATACTGACACCCAAGGCTGTAACTAGGGTAGTTGACCTGAGGCTTATTTAGGATGTGCAATATGAGGATGAGGGTGCTTTCTCCCCCTGTGGGCCACATCATGGTTCTTCTCTTAGTTCCACATATAGTCCTGAGCTGCCATCCCCTGATAGCTTTGTTACCATTGCACCCCTCTCCTACAGGCCAATGACCAGCCATATCATTGAAAACATTCTCACATCCAAGGGTAGAAAGATGCTACTACTGGATTGCCTCCCCCATCCTGTGCACCTCTCCTCCCCTTGGCTACCTTCCAGAAGTTTGAGGGTTCTGGGGGCATGGGCTGGATTCTGTGGGGAATGGACCACCCCTTCCCCAGCATAATTGTATCCAATCCTCTCTGAAAGGTCTGAACTCTTGTACCTTAATGGCTAGGAAGATGAAGACTAGCTGTGCCACTCATCAAGGCAGGATCCAATCCCTGTGTCTTCTCCCCTACCTTCCCTCCTACCCTTCACAAGCAAGTTTCTCCCAGGCTCTGCCCTGACCCTGCACAGCTCCTTCCATGACCTTCTCAGCTACAGCCTGAATGTATTCTATCTCTGTGTTTCCCCCTCCATATGGTGGTGCTTGGAGTTTTCTCTCCATCCCTTCCACACGATCCTTATGGCCCAAGGAAGTCCCTTACCAAGGTCTCTTCCCTACTGTCTCACTCACCCTGGGCACCAGACTTTGCTTGCACCTGGTGGGGGGAGGTGTATATAAAGAGGGAGCTCACTTGCTGTGGCTTGGGGAAAGGACTTTGCATCTCTACATCTGAGTTTATTCATCTGTAAAATGGGCATCACAATGTTTGTACTACTTGCCTCATTGGCCTGTTGTAGGGAAATTCATACTTTATTAATCTTAAAGCACCATAGAAATAGGAACTAAGAAGTATAAAGGTTCATTCTTCTTCTGAGAAGCTGAAATACACCAGTTCTTAAATTTTTAATTTAATGTGACCTTTGCGTCTGAAAATCTACAGACTTCTGTTATGCGCATTTAGAGAATTGGATATTCTCCATGTCCTGGAGGATAAAATTTAGCTCATGAAACACACAATTGAAAAGAAAAAAAAATGGTATAACATTCTTATTCTTTACCAGACCCTAAAATGTGAAAAAAAAAAGTAATGCAATATCGAGTGGAAAGTTCATTTATTTGAATAGCAGCTGAAGAAACTGTATCTGGGCTTTAAAATCAGGAGTTATTAAAAAATGCTTCCCAGCAAAATAAAATATTTAAGGTGAACTTGAATAACATCATATTTGAATATTATTCATTTGTGTTTTTTTCCATGCATACATTTGGTGATGCATAAATAGTGTTTGGGGCTATAGATCTAAGACAAACAACTGTGAGCATGAATAAGGGATTTCATTTCCATAGAGAATATGGAAGGCGTCAAGATGTCAAGACATAGGACAAAGGAATGGTGGGGAAGTATGAGCAAGGGCTCAGGAAGTGTGTCAAGGACATGGCCCTTACTGGTCTTGTGACAATCTATACAGTCTCTTTGGGGTGTGCTATGCTTGAAGACTTATGAGAGCCTGCATTTTAGCCCACTATGAGAGACTAGGAAAGGGAACAGGAACACAGATATGCCTGGAATCCCATCCAGGTAAGCAGATGTGCTACAACTGTACTGTTCAGCCCTGAAGAGGTCTTCTCTGGCTCTCTTGCTCTTCCTCTATATGACCAAATTTGCTTTGCGATATGGAGATCATAGCTTTGCTTTGACAGGCTGGCTACTGGATGCCTCAGGGGAGAACAGAGGACAGGATCCAGCTCCATTGATCAATTACACTGCCTTTAGAGAATTTTAGAATTTCAGAATTGATCCTCTCATCTGATCCCCACCCCAAATATGAATTTCCTGTACAACATTCCAACAAGTGGTCATCCAACTCCTCATGGCATAAAATGGGTTAAGTGTGTGCCTCCTGAAATTCAAAAGACTTAACAGCAAAAAAGAAGTCAAATGATTTTTGTTCGAACCTAGGCAGATAAGGTACCATATTCGAATTAGGGATTTCAGAGGTCATCTGGTCCCACTGCTACTCAAAATGTAAGTGTTATGTATAATATTTCTAACAGATGGTCATCCAGGCCTCTGCCTGAAGAGCTCCAGCGATAGGAAATTCCCTGCACCAGCAATCTGGAACACATACTGTCAATAGTCTGAGCCTTGGTTTGCCAGTGGCTCGTAAGCCTTTGAATCCTCTCTTCCTTGGTTACTTAAAAAGTTTCCTTTCTGCCCTACTGTCCTACAGAGTTGGCCCCTCCCATGCATGAGGTTTGTATGATAGAGGTGAATCCACCCCCTTCCTGTGGAAAAATGGGAAACAGTAAACAAAAAGAAATCCGGGCCCCTGGTCTGATGTAAACAGTTACTATTACTTTAAGTCACCCATAGCTATAAATACTGCGAAAGACTTTTCAGTGCCTGCTACACACCATAACTAGATAAGTGAAAGGTTCTTCTCAAAGCAGAAAAGGAGAATCAGTGTTAGGTTAAACACAGAGAGGTAGCAAGTGAAGTTTACAGAAAGAACTTCTTGTTCTTTGGCAGTTTTCTGTTGTGTCTGACTCTTCATGACCCCTTTTGGGGTTTTGTTGGCAAAGACACTGGCATGGTTTGCCATTTCCTTCTCCAGCTCATTTGACAGATGAGCAAACTGAGGCAAACAAGGTGAAGTGATGTGCCCAGGGTCATGCAGCTAGTAAGTGTCTGAGACTGGATTTGAACTCAGATCTTCCTGACTCCTGTCTGGAGCTCTATCCACTGCAGCACCACCTAGCTGCCCCTCCAGGTCCAGTGCTCTCTCCATGGCAGCACCACCTAACTCCCCACTTGAAGAACTTGTACCTGGGACTTTATAGTTTTTGACATGTTTCTGTGTAGTTGTCTTTTTCAAACTCACACAAATGGTAGTAGAATCAGAGCAGAAGGGAAACTGAGTGAACATCTAGTTCAGTCTATTCATTTTAACTGATGAGGAAACTGAGTCCCAGAGAGAGTCTTCTCTGGTTCAACTAAATTTCCAGACTTTCCCTGCTCACAAGCCCTGATTGGTGTGTCTGTGGCTCAGACCACAGTTTTATGAGGGGCCCCAGTCAGGCTTACTTCGCTCTGCTCAAATTGCTCTCTGGATTTGTCCATCTCCTTTCCAGCAGCCTTGTCTTCCCTTCCCTCCCTATCTTTCCAGCTTCCTTTTACTGTACTTTCTTCCTCTCCCATTTGAGTATTAGCATGGAAGATCCTTGAGGGTAGGGACTGTCTTTTTCCCTTGTACTCGTATTTCCATTGCTTAGCACAGTGCCTGGCATATGGTAAAGGCTTAATAAATATATCCCTCTGCTTCTGTCTATCTATCTTCTGTCTATCTATCCATCCATCATGCTCAGGGTCACATAACTAGGTAGTGGCCAAGCTAGGTCTAGAACCCAGGTCAAGTATTGACTATTGGTTCATTGTTCTTTTAATGACAACCTGCTAACCCTAAAATTAATATGTCATTAACTATATTGCTATATTTGTAGAATTTTTATAGAAAACCATATTTGCCTGCTCACATACTAACTCTCTCTTTTATCTACCAGTTGACAGCCTAGCTAGTTGGCCTATGCAGCCAGACACTAACCCAGGTACTACCACTCACCAACCCTGGCAACTGTTTGAATTGCGGGCACCGTGCCTAAAAGGAAAGACATATCAGCCCCCTGTGGGTTGGCCTTGCCAAACCAAATCCGAAGTGACAGCAAATGGCACATGCCAGACTCTTTCAGGTTTAAAATGTCAAGCTGGAAGCATTTGCTAATTTTAGCCTGGTGGCCAATACATGGACCTTCTGCCGTGCAGCCTTCTCCCTTACAGTAGAGGGAATGTGGTGCTAAGAGAGACTCCAATTGATAAATGGTCAAAGGATATGAACGGGCAGTTTTCAGAGGAAGAAATTAAAGCTATCTATAGTCATATTAAAAAATGCTCTAAATCATTATTGATTAGAGAGATGCAAATCAAAACAACTCTGAGGTACCACATCACACCTATGAGATTGGCTAACATGAGAAAACAGGAAAATGATAAATGTTGGAGAAGATGTGGCAGAATTGGATCACTAATTCATTGTTGGTGGAGCTGTGAGTGAATGCAATCATTCTGGAGAGCCATTTGGAACTATGCCCAAAGGGCTACCAAAATGTGCATACCCTTTGACCCAGCAATACTGCTTCTAGGACTGTATCCCAAAGAGATCACAAAAATGGAAAAGGGCCTCACAAGTACAAAAATATTTATAGTAGCTCTGTTTGTGGTGGCCAAGAACTGGAAATCGAGGGGATGCCCATCCATTGGGGAATGGCTGAACAAGTTGTGGTATATGAATGTAATGGAATACTATTGTGCTATAAGAAATGATGAACAGGAAGACTTCAGAGAGGCCTGGAAGGACTTATATGAACTGATGCTGAGTGAAAGGAGCAGAACCAGATCATTGTATACGGTAACAACCACAGTGTGCAAGGAATTTTTCTGGTAGACTTAGCCCTTCACAGCTATTCAAGGACCTAAAACATTCCCAAAGGATCCTTGAGGCAAAATGCCATCCACATCCAGAGAAAGAACTATGAAATTGGAACACAGAATGGAGCAGATTATTTTCTCTTGTGTTATGTTTTGTTTAGGTTTTTCTCATGGTTTCTCCCATGCATTTTAATTCTTCTACGCAACATGACTAATGTGAAAATGTGTTTAATAAAAATGTATGTACAGAACCCATATAAGATTGCATGCCATTTTGGGGAGGGAAATGAGAGGGAGGGGAAGAAAATATAAGACTTGTGAAAGTGATTATAGAAAACTGAAAATAAATAAATTAATAATTAAAAAATAAGGGAGACTCCAGAGTTAGCTCCAACTGCCTTTTGGCCTACCCAAGAAGATGACTCACTTGCATCTTACTTTAAAACACAGATGGATAGATAGATAGATAGATAGATAGATAGATAGATAGATAGATAGATAGATAGATAGACAGATAGATAGATAGATAAAAACAAGACTCAGTGCCGATCCTCCACCTTAATTTTCCATCATGTACTCTTGTGGTAACAGTGGGTCCTAGCATCTCATTATTCCAATCTGATATGTTTTGTCTTTGAACATCATGGCCTATAACAGACTTTATGGGCCTTATCACAACCTTGGCTTGGTGTTCCTCTTATCTGAATTTGTATTCCATCTAAAAGATGTTTACAATATATTTCAACTGATTACTTACCATGGTATTACAGAAAGTAGCTTTGAGAAATAACTCAGCATCTTGGAATGGCACTGAATTTAGAGACTGGAGACCATGGTTCAAGTTGGTTTTTCTCTCCTGTGTGTGTGCGTAGTCTTCGGCAAGCCCCCCCTCTCGCTGGGCCCCCATTTCCCTCTCCCCCCCGAAAACTGAGGGGGCTGAATAAGATAGATAATGTTCCAAGGCCCTCAGAGCTCTCAACACGGTGACTAATAAGAGTGATTCACCTTAATGACTCAGTGCATTAACTGATCAGTGCTGACATTTAATATGTTTTTCTCTTTCATCACGAAGTTTCTCATTGTTTATAAAAGCATGCATTTTTATCGATAAAAAGAGATATATTATATTTTCTCACATAATTAACTCCTTGCACACCTGATAGTTTCACTGTAAAACAAGCTATGGAGACTCTAAAGGCCTGACTTTCTGCCAGCCTCAGTGGCTGCTAATCATTTGAAGCATAGGCCCAGACTTCTTAAAGAAGAACCCATGCAGAATATTGTAGCCAGCAAGGGCAGGATTCATTGCCATCTGCTTCTCCTAAATCTCTCATCCTTAAGTGATCCCTTGATTCCCTGATGCCCCAGTTTTGAGATTTCTGAGTCCGGTTAGAGCTGGAGAGACTTTGGGTTTAGGTTTAGGGATGAATCAAGTCTTCCCTCCAAGGACCAGCTTCACTGAGTGTGTGGAAAGACTTTTTACCAGAAGATTGGCCATGAGGTGATTGATTGATTGATTGATTGATTGATTTGGGTAATGGAATTCCACTAAGACACTGAGTACTTGCAGTTTGCATTGGATAAAGAAGGACCCATGCCAACAATGAAATCATAAATTCTACAAGGACTGAAATAAGCAAATAAATCATCATTCTAATAGCTGCCATTTATATGTTGCCTTAAGGTTTGCAAAGTTCTTCATATACTTCATCTCATTTGATCCTTACAACAGCTCTGTGAAGTAGATGCTATTAGCCTCCTCATTTTGACAGATGAGGAAACTGAGGCTTAGAGAAGGCTTAACTAGAGTCACACAGTCACTAGGCATTTAAGACAGGCTTTGAGCTCTTCCTGACTCCAAATCAGGTGCTCTAACTTCTTTTTTTGGAGGGGGCAGGAGAGGCAATTGGGGTTTAAGTGACTTGCCCAAGGTCATACAGCTAGTAAGTGTCCAATGTCTGAATTTAGATTTGAACTCAAGTCCTGACTCCAGGGCCAGTGTTCTATCTTCTCTTTAAGGTTTGCTATGTACTTGTTATCTCATTTGACCCTAACAATAACCCTGTGATATGGGTCAGCTTCACTTGACAAGTAAGGAAACTGAGGGTGGGAGAGCATAAGTGACTTGCCTAGGGTTACCAGACTGTCTGAGGTAGGATTTAAACTCAGGTCTTCTTGACTCTAAGGCCAGCACAATATCTAGTAAGTCACCTAGCTACTATAGCAGCAATTGTAAAAGTTTACAGGTTGTATATCTATATTAGATTAATTTCTTAAGTCATATTTTTATATTCAATAAGGACATCATAACCCCACTACCAGCTATTCATTCTTTTCAGATTCCAGTATTAGAGCACTCCAGTGGGAAGGTGCAGAAAGTGTCCCGGAGGGAGTGGCGTCTGAGCTGGTTTTTAAGACTGGAAGAAGGAGAAAGGGGTGGCACGGGGAACAAATATGGTGTCATGGAAAGAACTGTGGATTTGGAGAAAGTACAGGCCCTGGCCCACCACTCATTATTTAGACAAGTTCATCCCCTGTTCTGGGCCTTAATTTTTTCATTTATAAAATGGGAATGTATGATCCTGTGCTCCTATAAGTCTCAAAAAATTCTTCTTGGTAGGGATAAGACTTATGTGGACAATCAGCTATTAACACTTTAGCAGAAGCTAGAGGATCCTTGATCTAGAACTTGAAGGTTCATCAGAGGCTATTGAGTCTAACCCCCCTCGTTTTAGAGATGGGGAAACTGAGGCCTTTGGAGAGAAAGTGACTTGCCCAAGGTCACTCATGGGATCACAGATCTATGGGTGGAGGCAACTCAGAAGCTATAAATTACAATCCCCTCAAGGTGGGGAGGTGGCTCCTATGGAGAAGGGACCAGATGTCCTCACCAACTGCCACACGCAGGGTAGGCAAGCTAGCCTAGCTGAAGCAGCCAGGTACCTTGAGTGGAGAAAGGAGGCAGCATGTGCCAGGCAAGTTGAACCACTACCACCTTGATTGTGATGAAGACAGCATAGGACTTGGTAACCCAAGAGTTTTGGGAATGGAGCTGCTTCCAATCCAGTGCCCTCACTCACCATCCTGTGGAGATGTAGCCTGGTCATTGCTCCTGCGGGCACTACATATTTACACAGTTACTAAAGACCCAGAAAGGAAAGATCTTGCCACCAAGGTCCTCGGTCCTGGCAAATGTTTCAATCTCAGAAACAGGATTTTGTCACTGGAAATGACATTGAAGGAGAGGCTTTATCATGTGCTTTGCCACTGCAACTTAAGGACTGTGGGACATTTCTATATGACTTGAAGCTGAAACATTTCTCTAGGTGGTGTCTCCTCCATTAAAATGTAAGTTATCTGAGAACAGGTACTGAATGATGTTTCTATTTGTATCCCTGGTGCACTGGACCTAATACATACTCAAGAAATGCTTTATTCAGTCATTTGTTTACAAAGGAGGAAACTGAGTCCCAGAGATGTAAATGACTTGTCCAAGATTATATGGGTAGGAAGGAGCAGAGTTCACATTTGAACTCAGGTCTTTTGACTTCAAATCTAGCACTCATTCATTCCATTGTGCCATTTTGCTTTCCAAGTACTAGATTAGCTCCTTTTCTTCTGGGGGCTTTGACTCTGTTTCTTTTTAATCCATAATATTTTCCCCCCTGTCAGAGCTCAACAAACTAAGCTTTTCAAGGCTATGCCTGTGGAACCTAAGCTCTGGCAGGCCCCAGCAAGCTGGAAAGACTTTGAGGGTGGGCCTGAGGATGGACTGTGTGTGTGTGTTGCCTGAGGTCCAGCCCAGCTCAGTTTGGAGAGGTTCATCATTAGGCTGACCACAGGGAGCTGATTTTATTGGCAGCCACAAGTCTAAAAGACCACACTCCAAGTTCTAGAGGGGCTGGCATCAGCATTTGTTGGGGCAGGATCCATGCCAATGAAATGAAGAAGAGAGAGAGAAGGAAAGGGAGAGAGAAGGAGGGAGATAGAGAAAAGAAGGAAGAGAGAGGGAGACAGTGAGAGAGGGAGAGAGATTGAGAGAGGGAGCAATTAAGAGAGAGACAGAGGGAGGGAAGGAGAAAGAGAGAGTGAAGAGGGAGGGATGGAGGGGGAGAGAGAGGGAGAGAGAGAGAGAGAGAGAGAGAGAGAGAGAGAGAGAGAGAGAGAGAGAGAGAGAGAGAGAGAGAGAGAGCATTTACTAAGCACTTGCTATATGTAGGCACTATGCTAAGAACTGGATAGAATCTGCTCTCCTAGTGTTTCTCTTCTAGGAAGGGGGAGAGGCTACACAAAATGGCATGGTGTAGAAATGGCCGAGTTGTAGTGTGGAGGTCTGATTTGGGCCCAAATGAGGGGCAGAGTCCAAGGTTCCATTGGAAGGGAATTGAGGGGGATGACTGGAGTATAGGCAGTGGTGGATAAATGATTGCTAGTATGTTCCTTGGGTCCCTTGTTTTCTTTGGGGGAGGGGGGATTTTGGTAGCTTTGTCTCTTTGGGGAGTTTCTGTTTGATTCTTCAGAGGGGAAGCTTAGGGAGTTTGATTCCCTGGCAACTTCTCACTGTGTCCAGCAGTCTTTTGTCAGATTATTTCCTAACTGAAAATGGGCTAATGAACCCAGACAGGTGGGGCATAGCACAGGTAAAGTTTTGATGGGGGTTGGGAGTGGGGTGGAGGGAAGGCACTTGAATTAAGCCCTTGGCTGTCTTAAGGGCTTGTCTTCCAGTCCACCTTTAGTGGATGGGTGTGTGTGTGTGTGTGTGTGTGTGTGTGTGTGTGTGTGTGTGTGTGTGTGTGTGTGTGACTTCATCTAAGTGTGTTTTAAAGCAAGTAATACTTCTATAAAGTACATTTTCATACAAGGGAATAACAGGAAATTGACTCAGAAGAGAGAATTCCTGTCCTCCAAATGAAGCTGGAGTAATCCTATGTGGACCTAAATAATGGCTTCTTTGTCACATCAAGCCCCAGCGAACACAGGAATAGGCTCCTTCAGTGTTGCATATGGGCTAAGATTTGCCTATGGTGTCACACACTGTTGATTTTCCATAAAGCCTCCCAACATCCTCCCTTGGCCTGCGGCTCTCTGTCCTAATTTGGGCACACCATGAGGAGAAAAAAGAACAGGAGAGACAAGCTGCTGCCATTGGAGTTAGAAGGGATCCCAGAATGTAGGTGGGCAGAGCTCCAAGGGACCTGAGACATCCTCTGTGGAATCCCTTTCTTTTTTCACAGGGAAGACTGAGGCCTAGAGGGAGAGGAGAGGTAACTTGGCCAGGGTCACTAGGCTAATAAGTGACCAAAGTGAGTTTAAAGCAGGATCACCTGACTTAAGAGGATATAGGTTTGAATGCCAACTCTCCCCCATGTCCACATGCCCTGGTTACACAGACTCCCTTTCTTCTCCCTCCCTCCCAACTGTGGTGCCACCCCAAGGTTCGTCCTCTTGAGGAAGCCCATAGACCTCTCTTCCCTCTCTATCCAAAGTTGCCTGTGTAGTTTCCCATCTGGCCGGGTTCCTCATCCAACAGTTATTCAATGAACGCTTGTCCACTGGGGAGGTGGAGTGATGGCCAGGCTCCTTTCTGTTACATCCACCCTCCTGACCAGTATCCAGACATGTGTCTAAACAAATAAACTGGTATTTATGGAGCAGCAGCATGAGAGAGTGGAAAGAACACTAGCCTTGAAGTGAGGAGAGCAGAGTTCAAGGCCCAGACCCACCATTTGATGGCTGTGCAATGGTGGGTGAATCATTGATCCTTTGTGAACTTTAGCTTTCTTATCTGTAAACTAGGGATGCTAATATGTGAGCCATCTACTTCATGGGCTTGTGGTGAGGAATGTGCTTCATAAACTCTCCAAAACTATAGGAATGTGAGCCATCACTTTTTCTTTTATTTTTCTCACCCTCTGGCTCCTCCCTGTGGCATTTCTCCCTAGCCTTTAAAGCCCTCTTTCAGTGCCACCTCTAGCAGGAAACTTGTTCTGACTATAACCTCTCCCCAATCCAGGAAGTCATTTCCCACCTCAGGACTCCCATGGCGTTTTGGGACACCTCTCTTCCATATTTGTCATAGATTATGCTAGAATGTACACTGCTTGAGGGCAGGGAGGGTTTCATGTTTGTTTTTGTATCCCCTTCCCTCCCTGTGCCTAACACAAGGGCTCCAGCACACCTTGCACATAGCAAGTGCTTACTAAACTTATATAGATAAATTGTTATTTATTATAGTTGTTTATGTTTGGCACATCCCCCTGTCAGGTTATAACTCTATGAGGTCTCTATGCCAATGATTACCAGATCTATACATCCAGCCCTAGCCTCTCCCTAAGTCCCAGGAATTCATCTCCTACTGCCTCCTGGATGTTGCAAACTGGATGTCCTATAGACATCTCAAACTCAACATGTACAAAACAGAACTCACCATCTTTTTATCCAACCTTTCCCATTTTCTGAACTTCCCTATTACTGTTGAGGGCACTATCATCCTTCCAGAGTTCAAGGCTTGCAACCTCAGTGTTATTTTCCATTCCACTCTCCCCACATATTCAACATGTCATCAAGTTTTGCCTTCTCTACCTTCTCAACATTTCTTGCATATGTTCCCTTCTCTTCACTCACACACACCATCCTGGTGATTATTGCAATAGCCTGCTAGTTGGTCTCCTTTCCTGAAGTTTCTCCCTACTCCAGGCCATCCTATACTCAGCTGCCAAAATTATTTCCTTAAAGTATAGGTTTGCCTATGTCATATCCCTACTCAATAAATCTGCTTGGCTCCATATCACCTCTAGGATCAAATATAAAATCCTCTGGCATTTAAAGTCCTTCAAAACCTGGCTCCTTTCTACCTTTCCAGTCTTCTTATTCTTTATTACCCTCCATATACTCTACAATCCAGTGATTCTGGCCTTCTTGCTGTTCCTCACATAAACCATTCTCTCTCCAAACCCCATGCTTTTTCATTGGCTATCTCTCATGTTTGGAATGATCCACTTCTTCGTTTTTCTAGGTTTTCCTCAAGACTCAGCTCTAATTTCACATTCTGTAGGAGGCCTTTCCCAGATTCTCCACTGCTGCCTTCCCTCTGAGATTATCTACAGTCTATCTTGTCTATATCATGCTTGTACATAGTTATCTGTGTGTTGCTTCCTCCATTAGACTGTGAGCTCCTTGAGGTTAGGGAGTGCCTTTATTTTTTTTTTCTTTGAGGTTAGGGAGTGCCTTTATTTTTTTTTTCTTTGTATCTCTCAAACTTAGCCCAGTACCTAGTACCCAGAGGACACTTACTAAATGCTTGCTGATTGATTATTAAATCCTTACAGGGTCTGATGTTGGTTTTGAGAGTATACCCTGAATGAGGGTCATAGAAATACTTCCAAAGAGAGATATAGAAACAGAAAGTCTCACTATGGGATTGAACAGAATATTGCATTTTCCTGTCAACAAGAGAAATGGTATGAGACATCATCAAGATCATGGATGACTGGAAGAGGCTCCAGTCATGTAGCAAGCATTGTAAATACAGGTGCTGTTCTTTTATCTGCAAAATGAAAAGAACTTGAGGAAGTCCTCCACCACACTGAGTAGTAGATTTTTTTTGTAGAGGATGTCGAGAAAAAAAATAGGCAAAAATCTCAGGGGATCAGAAGGAATGGAGAGGTTGCAATCTTTACCAGTGGAGAGACTACAATGAAGTAATGAGATCCAGATGAGGGAACCAAGGGAACCAAGAGGAGAAGTAACAAGATCAGGTTACACAGATCACAGATGAGCTAGAGTGGCTAGAACAGGTAAGCAAGAGGACTTACCGAGGACTCAACCAAAGACTGAGTCACTCACCCACATGTTACTGTCTACTCTTGCTATGCTAGAAATCAGAAAATGACTCTCAGTTGTTATCTTATGGATGCACATGCATTGGTATGTTGAGACCTCTTGTAACTGATATGTTTGCTTGTTTTCAGTCATACAGGTGAAGGATCTCTGTTTACTCCCTAATAGAGTAGTGATTATGGCCCAGTGATCTAAGATTGATTTACAACTGCTAAGTAGGCAGACTCCAAACAGTAAAAATATCCTTAGCCCCTGTGAAGTAAACATAATAAACACATGAACTACTTTATCCAAACTGTTAATTAATGCTTCCATATCCAAATAATAATAAGTAAAAATTCTGAATTGGATCAGTGATATCTTGCCCTTCACCTCTTGAGGTATGTGTGTGTATTCCTTTATTCTTTCCCTCAGATGGCTCTTTGTAAAAAAAAAAACAAAAACAAAAAAAAAACAAAAAAAAAACAGCAAAAACGAAGTGATTAGAAAATTGTTACTGGGGGTACTGAGACAGCTGTTGTTGACCTATTAACAAAAATAGATCTGCTATCTTCCTTGGCTATTTATTCAAGACAACAGAAATCACCCAAGACTCATGAAAATGGATAACAACTATCCGCTTCTCATGATTCATGCTGGGCATAAATGATAGTACCAGAAGGAGCCTAGAAAGCCTTGCTAGAGATTATGAAGTCTTGGGCAAGAAACTGAATACCTTAGGGGCACAGGTGGTATTTTCATCACTACTGCCCATCAAAGGCAAGGAATTCAGAGGAGAAAAGCAGATTTGGAAAATGAACATCTGGTTAAGAAGATGATGTCTGAGAATAGGCTTTGGATTTATGAACTGCAGTTTAAAATATAGGAATGACAGGTTCCTGGCCAAGGATGGAGTTTACCTAACAAAGGTTGGCAAGAATGTATTTCCTTGAAGTCTTGCAAATGTAATAAAGTAAAAAGGAATAGAGAGAAAACTGTCTACATAAAGTGTATATGTATATATTATACATATGTCGTATATCACAACATTTGTGTATATTTATCTACACACATGTATACACACACAGTCATACACACACACATATATATGTATGTATGTATGTATACACACACATTAGCTAGAGAAGTAACTGTAATGTAGGAAGAATAGAAATTGAAAAACCCAGAAATTCATAGAAGATAGATCTGATCATGTCATAGTTTAAGTCCTACACAATATAGCTCTCACCTACTTCTCCAGTGTTATATTGCTCTCTTTCATACATTTCCCATTCCAGCCAAACTGGCTAACCAGCATCCCATCTCCTCCCTTCCTACTTTTCCACAGATTGTCTCCTATGTCTGGAAGGTACTCTCTCCTTATCTCCTCCTCTTAGAATTCATATTCTTCTTCAAAATACAGCTCAGGTACCTCCTTCTACCCAAAGACTTTCCTGATCCCCTATTTAATCATGTTTGCTATATCTTTGAATTAACTTTGCATATATTTTGTATTTGCTTCACAGAATTTGTCTCCTCAAAGAGTTCCCAAAGCTTAATTCTCAAAACTAGAATGCTAGAATGCTCCTGCTTGAAACTCTGTCTCTGATGTATATTGTTTTAGAGTTATGTTTAATTCTTTCAATCAATTTCAATACATTTCATGGAATAGAGCACTAAACTTTCTCATTTATAAAGTGGGTTGGACTAGCTGGATTCTAAGGTTTCCTTCAGCTCTAGACTTGGGATCCTGTGTGTAATCCTGAGCAAATCTTTTCCCCTCCCTTTGACTTAGAGTCTTTCTCTCTAAAATGAGGACTTTCAGTTAGATGGTTGCTGAGGTTCCTTCTGGTGAGTTCAAATATGGCCTCAGACACTTAGGAGTTGTGTGACTCTGGGCAAGTCGCTTAATCACTTTCATCTTCAATTTCCTCCTCTGTAAAAATGAGAATAATAACATCTACCTCACAGGACTATTGTAAGGATCAAAAGAGGTGTGGTATGTAAAGTACTTTGTGAACCTTAGGGCTATATATAAATGGGAGCGATAATGTTATTATTCATTTACTTATTTCAATCCTTGTAGGATCTGTGATCTGATCATTGGAATCATTGGCAACCAGTGCAGATTGCATCTGTGTTTTAGTAGAGTTGTGTTAAAGTGCTAATACAAATGCCAGCTATTATTAATGATAGTTTTTATTATTTATTCAATAGCATTCTCTAGGAATTGTTCCTATTTTATGCCTTTGATTGATTGCTTTTGTAGCTCAAAGAGGTGTTCTCACCTGATGAAGATATTAGGGCTTAAAGAATCATGTTGTTTACATTCATCAGAGTTGGCCATGTGGTCCACCCCACTTACACTGGCATAACCTGTTCTTGATGAAGTCATGTGGCTCCTTTCTGATCGAGCACCACATTTTTTCCAGGTGCTCACTAAGTATTTCTTCAATAACCCATTTTAGAATTTTCCCAGGAACTGAAGTTAAGCTTACATAGTTTGCAGACTCTTCTGTTTTTGGAAAACCAGACTTTGTAATCTTCGGAATCGCTGTTCAGGATCCTTCTGGCAACATCATTTGTGTTCATGTGAATAATCAGAAGTGAGGGGTAGTTATTGTTTTCTACAAGTCTGAGGATGTTTCCAGTTAGGAGGTCTTGGATACCTACTCCCAGGAAAATAGCAGTCTCTCTGTTGTTATTTTCAGGTCAACAAGCAGCTGCCTCAATACCCCTGAGCAGGAAGTCACCAATCATCATTATTCTTCTTCTTGATCCTTACTGGAAGATCTCTCACCTGACAGCACCTGTGTGTACTTTATCTTTCCTTGGAGGATATGCAGCTGCTTCCTCCTCTTTAAGAAGAGATTCACATTTAGTTTTTAGTCTCAGATGTACAGTGGTCCTTCCCATCTTTCTTCCTGTGACATTCTTCCATTCTTCAATCTCCTGATATAGATCATATTGACTCTTCAGAATTCTTTCTTTCTTTTTTCATATTGAAGGTCTTATTACATTAAAAAAATTAAATTCAATTGACAAAATCCATCTTCTCTCTTTTCTACAGTCTTCCTCCTCTTGAAAAGAAAAAGAAAATCCTCATAACAAGGGCATATGTAATCAAACAAAACAAATTCCACTATTGGCCATGTCCAAAGAAATATATGTCTTACTCTATCCCCAGGATCCATAAGCTCTTCTGTTAGAAAATGGGTGGCATGTTTCATCATAAGTCTTCTGAAGTCCTGATTCTTCATTGCATTGGTAAGAGTTCTTGTCTTTCAAAATCATTTGTTATCATATAAATATAAATTATTCTCCTGATTCGCTCATGCTCTGTATCAGTACATATAAGTCTTTCCAACTTTTTCTGAAACCATCCTGTTCATCATTTCTTACAGCATAACGTCTGTTATCTCTTCCTCTTGGAACATAATTGGCCCACCCCTTTCTCCAATCATACATATCCTTGGTGATGACTTTTACAAGACTTAATTGATTTGTTTTATTTTTTAAACTTTCCTTAATGCCTTCAGTCTTTACATTGGATCCATTATTCGATGTTCTCTCCCTCTACCTCCCATGATGCAGTGAGTCTTCCCTTATAATAAGAAAAAGAAGACTCATTTATTAAAACTTTCTGAAATATTGACTGAGTCTGACATTGTGTGCAATGTTCCACCATCCTTCCTCCTTCTCCAGTGAAAGGATGGAGAGGCATTTCCTTATCTCTTCTGGTGTCAAAATTGGTCATTATAATTATACACTGGTTCAGTTTCATCATGCTGTCCTTTTTGCTTACATTGTTCACACCACTTCTTGCAAGCAAATCCTTGTTGATAATATAGGATAGCTTACTTAAATTCACCATGAATCTCTATATTGATCTTTGGGTCATCCTCAATTTTGATTCTTTTTTTTTCTTCATAAATTTTTTTTTCAATTTTGATTCTTCAGGTATGGTGGTATTCCATAATTTGTAGCATCACTAAGAGAATACTGATGTTAATTTGAGATTGTTGAAAGTGTAATGCAATTTCTCCAATGTAACTTAGCCTGTTCTCTTCCTCCTATTCATTTCTGGAGCTTATCCACTGTCCATTGTGTCTGGATAAGAAATATGTATTGATGATTGTAAGTGTATAACCCATATCAGATTGTTTATCATCTCAGGGAAGGGAAAGGAGAATTTGGAATTCAAAACTTAAAAAATGTTAAAAATTGTTTTTATATTTATTGAGGGAAATAAAATATTATTTTTAAAAACACATATCAATAGATTAATTCCTAAAGTTTGGATGTGTCTTGTTTTAAAGGTAGCAGAAATCTAACTTTATAATGGCATTCTGCCTACCATTTAGTCAGTTAAAATTTATTCTAGCTAATGGGGACAGCAGTATGCTACAAATGGAAAGAACATGCACTAGGATTCAGAAGGCTTTGATTGCAGTCCTGACTCTGCCACTAACTGATTATATGACTTTGTAGTCATTTTTCCTTTCTGGACCTTAGTTCTTTCTTATGTCAAGGTAGGAAGTTGGATCCCCAAGAATCCTTTCAGTTCTGACATATTAAGATAAATATGCTATCACAAAGCTCCTCAGATTTGGAGGTGTCTTCATTCTAGTTTATTCTCCATAATGTTAATCCTTTGCCCCATGATTAGCATCCCAATTTCATTTAACCAATTAATATCCATTAGCCTTTGCAAAGGGATGTTTACTAAGCAGGTATAGTAAGAAGAAAAGTGTAAACATTTCTTACCCAATACCTGAGGCCATAATCTCCCCCATACCACTTCTGTTTCTGGGGAGAGTGGGCTCCAACTCAAAGCAGTTTTTCCAGAGTATTTGCCCTATCAATTTCACAGCTTAGTTAATGGATGAATCTTGGTGGCCTTTGATCTATAATTGAGTCAAGTAAGTTACTTGGGACTTTGCTCCTAACCATCTGACATGGACTCTCTCTCCCAGATTCCTGGTAGGCCATCTTTCTAACCTTTTGAAGTTCACAGGGTCATAGGAGTCTCTAATATCCCTTTACCTAAAAGCAGAAAAAAGAGACACAATAGAGGAAGGAGCAATAGCAGGGCCATGTACTGGAGAGATAAAAGTCTGAGGTTTGTCTCCCCACCGAGGGCTTGCAGTAGTCCTTGCCTCCTCACTGCCTCAACACATCCAGGCAAGAAAGAGGAAATCTCACTTGTGTTGTTTAGTGCCATTAAACGTACCCAAGCTTTGGCTCTGCAGTAGTCAAAAGGCTGTGTTTTTCTCATGTAGCTAACAGATGGGAACCCGTTATAGAATGTTCTGTGCTGTGCATGATGTGAATCGGGGAGCAGGACTTTCCTGTTACATGTCATCATGCCCTTTGGAAGCAGGCTCCCTGATTTCACCCACATAGGCTACCAACAGGCAGAGATAACAGGCAGTGCCTGCTCTGGGGATAGCCCTCCTTTGGTCAAGGGTGTGGGGTTACTGCTTTACAAGTGGGAGTGTGATATAGTAGAAAGTGTGTTAGATTTGAAGCTGAAGAGCCGGGTTCAAATTCAGACTTTGCCATATATCCTGTGTCATCTTGGGCAAGTCACTTAACCCTTCTGAGTCTCCTTTTCCTCATCTATAGAATGAGAGTGTTTAGCTAATGATCTCTGAGGTCTTACGGCTCTAGAGCTATGATTCTAACACCTTGCTAACAAAAGAGAAGGAGAAGGGAGGGCCGTTCAATTCTTTTTTGCTTCTGTTAGTATAGATAGGATTTAAATCCAAGGCAAAAAAAATCACAGAATCAGGATTTGGGGTTAGAAGGGACCTCAGCAGCTAATTGGTCCAACCAATACCTGAAAAAAATCTCTCACTAAAACATTTCTATCAAGTTAACTATCACTTTGTTTGAAGACCTCAAGGGATGAGGATTCTGCTACCCTTGGGAGTGGCCCATTCCCTCATGGGACAGCTCTGATTGTTAGGAAGTTAAATTTGCTTCCTTTTCCCCTCAACCCTCTGCCCCCTCCTCTTCCCTCTCCGGTTGCTCTAGGTTCTGCTCTTTGGAGCTAACAACAAGGCTAAATCTTCTTCCATATGACTGCCTTTCAAATACTAGGAGATGGGAATTTGGAATTAGGAAGGCAACTTTATTTCACAGAATGTCAGAGCTGAAAATACACTCAGAGATCACCTTTCTAACCCCTCTTCTTTTATAGAAGGGGAAACTGAGGCCTGAGGGTGGGGAGTGCCTTGCCCCAGGTCAGTCATCCACAGAAGTAGGAGAAAACCCCAAGCCTTTTGTGTCTCTTGTTCTTTCGATTACATACATAGAATTCAAGGATGATCCAGCTAAGGAGGCCCTTAGAGATCATCTGGCTCAATCTTCTCACTTTCCAAGCTCAGAAACAGGATGTGACCTGGCCAAGGTCACCCATTGAGTCAACAGTAGAGCAGGTATTCAAATGCTAGTCTCTAGTGCTCTGTTCCATACAGTATTTGTTGGTGGTGCTTTAGAAAAAAAGATTGATTGCTTACGAAGATCTAGTAACGGTGGAGGCTGTGCTCATAAGACAGATGTACTAGAACTATGTCTTCTTAAAGGTGAAGCTGCTTTGCATTATGTAGGGGAGAAATGCCATCCCTTGGGAAGCTGATTCAAGGAGATGACTCTGGGAATGAAATGCCTGCCTTCCTCCTTATTAGAAGACTGGGTTCTGTTCCTGGCTGAGATGCAACATTCCTTGGGATTGCATTTTTGGAGGGAATCTGGAAGCTATAGTTTAAGAGCTCAGGGATATCCTCAGTGTCAGTATTTAGGGTCTTACAGACCATAGAGCTTAGGGCTTGAATGAAGTTTGGAGACCACCTAATCCAGGAGTGGGGAACTTGTGACCTGAGGTCACATGTGGCCCTATAGATCCTCAAGTGTGGCCTTTTGCCTGAATCCAAACTTCACAGAACAAATGCCCTTAATAAAAGGATTTGTTCTGTAAAACTTGGACTCAGTTACCTAGAAGGCCATATGTGGCTTCAAGGCTGCAGGTTCTCCACCCCTGATCTGGTCTAACCCTACCATTTTAAAGAGCAAGAAACCAAGGCTTTAAGAAAAGTTCCCGTCTAGTCTCCCCTCAGACAGAGGACCAGTGGTATCTGTGCAGAAATGTAAATAGAAGTCCTTAACTAATTTTTGAGTATAGTGAAAGTTAACAGTGAGTCTAAACAGGCCACAGTGGATGAGGAATTGTCCAGCAGAAGTAGTATAGGACATATCAAAGAGATTTATGGCTGGAGAAGGAGGTGAGTCAGTCAAGTGACAAGAGAGAAGGATGAACAATGGATAGTCGCCATGTTTGACGAGTACCCATAGGTTGTCAGAAGAGCAATAGAAGATGTCTAGTACATTATGTGGAGGATCAGTCAAGGCAGACTTGGACAAGGGTTGCACAGGATGAGAAAGCCTGGGTGTGTCATAATCTGCCCCGTTGGAGGGAGTCCTCACATCCATAAGAGCACAGATCCATCCAAGAAGTTTAAGTATTATAAAGCTTTGAAGGGCAATCTTGTCAGGAAATCTCAAGTCAGATCAACAAACATACTTACTGAGTATTTCATTATGCATGAAACATTGTGCTACACATGGTGGAGAAATACAAAGACTTATGAGTCATGGTTCCTATCGTCAGGCACATTACATCAGTGTTAGGACAGGAAAGAAACTTGACCCTGTTGTGTTGGGGGGTTCTCATGTAGGATGATAGAAAGAGGTGCTTTGAGAAAATGGTGTAATCATATCATGAGAGGGAAATACAAGCTAGGGGATTGAAGCTGTGAGAACACTGGTGGATTAAGAAATTAGCCTGGACCTTTAGTCCCTCTGGGCCTCAGTTTACTCCCCTGTAAAATGCAGGTGTTGGATCTGGTAGAGTAGAAAGAGAGTTAGGCTTCTAGTCAAGAAATCTGAATCTGCCCCCCAGTTTTAATGTATTAGCTGAGTGGTCCTAGGTAAGTCATTTCTGGAGAAGTTTCCTCATCTGTAAATAAAGGAATGAGACAAAGTTGCCTTGGAATAAGGGCCCTTCTAGTTCTAGATCCCATGATCCTCTAAGAAGAGAGAAGCTCAGATGGTAGATCCAAAGGGCAAGGAAGAAACCTGTATAGTAGTCCAAGACCAGAAAAAGCCACAAGAGGAATAGATTCTCCAGGACAGTTTAATGGCATAGCAAGGCCTGTGTCAAAGGGGAGCCAACAGAGAGCATTACTAGGGTAGGAAAGGCCAGGGATGGAAAACTTGATGGATTAGGTGTCAGAATACCTTGGTTTAGATACTGGCTCTTTTATTTATTATCTTTATTACTTTATTATTTCCTGGGTGAGTCTTTTCGATGGGATCTTAGTTTTCTTCTCTGTAAAATGAGGGAAAGGATTCTATCTCACAGGGTTGTTATGGGGAAAGCACTTTGTGAACCTTAAAGGACTATGAGAAATATGAGCTATTATTGTTGTTACCTATCTCAGATCAGTTCAGCGAGCAGTTATTAAGCACCTACTATGTGCCAAGCATTGTGCTAGCTACTGGAGATAAAAAGACTAAAAAGGAGACAATCCTTGCTGTCAAGAGGGCAGGTAGGGAGAGCAGGGAATACTACATACCCAGAAAAGTAATAACAACATGTATTTGAAATAAATATGAGGAGATTTGAGGGAGAATTCAGAAAAGCCTCTGGTAGGAGATATCATTTGAGCTGCACCATAAGGGAAATCAAGGTTTCAAGAGGCCAATGTGAGGAGGTAGAGCGTTCTAGGGATGGGAGATGACAGGTGGAATGTTGTGTAGGGGTTCCAGCAAATATACTGGCCTAACTGGAAAGGAGGGTATGTGAAGGGGGAATACATAGAAATTAGCCTGGAAACTACTTTAACCCAGATTGGATCCTAGAGACAATGAGAAGCCTTTGATACTTCTGGAACCTAGGAGTAAAGTGTTGTCTTGTTATCCAGTGCCCCAGCTGAGTTGGCAATGCCCAACCAGGATGGAACATGACACTCTGAAGTGGCTACCAAAGATGATCCCTCACCTCAGGATTGAGATTGAACATGGAGGAATGACTTTGAATTGAATTCAACAATCCTTGAATGGGTTTTTGCTGTATGCAGAACATGGTCCTAGGCATAGGGGAATATCTGAAGTTTAAATAAGACTTCATTCAGTGACTAGAGCATTGATTCTGGAGTCAGGGCACCTGGTTTCAAAAATTTCCTCTGGTATTGCCCATATGGTCTTTAGAAAGGGACTTTTACTTCCCTAGGCCTCAATTTTCCCTGTGTAAAAGGAGGACTAGACCAGAGGGCTTCTGGAGTCCCTTCCAGCTGTAGAGCTCAGCTCCATTGTGTGATCTTGGGCAAGTCCTTTCCCCTCCCTGGGTCTCAGTTTTTTCCTCTTTTAAAACAGATTAGATAGCCTTAGAAATCCCTTTCAGATACCAAACTATGACTTAATGATTCCTTTCCCTCCTGGAGTGCAGAGTCTATTCAAGGGATATGACTCATAGATGAACAACTGTTGTACCCAAAATTCAAGATAAGTATGTAACTGAGGGGCAATTAAAGCTTCATGTGAGGTCTTGCCAAACAAGAAAAGTTTCTTTGAGAAGGTAGTATTGGAGAGAGACTTTAAAGATATTTCATAGAGATGAGGGGTGGGGGCCATAGGGTCCTAGTTCTCAAACTGATAGGGGCCTCAAAGGCTGTCTGGTCCAACCCCCACATTTCACAGAGGAGGCAACTGAGACCCAGCAAGGTATCCAAGGTCACACACAGACTCAGATTTAGAGCTGGAAGGGACCTCAGAGGCCATCTGGTCCAATGTCCTTCACTTTACAGAGGAGGAAACTGAGGCCCAGGGAGGGGAAGGGACTTGCTGAAGGTAAGTAGGTGGTAAGGAACAGAGGCATGATTTCAACCCATGTTGTCTGGGTATTTCAGGTGTAGGATTATTCTGGGGTCTCAGAGATTAAACTGGCTGAGGGCTGGGGTAACTGAGGTTAGGGCAAGAACCGGCTCTCGTCCAAGGGTACAAGATCTGATGGTGTTTTAGGTGGCTTAAGGGAAGTTGGCTATTCTGTTCTCCCTCTATTACTCAACAGGAGATGGGGCTACATAGATGGCTAGACTTGGAGTCAGCTAGACCTGGGTTTCAGTCCTACCTGGAATCCTCACTAGTGACTGTGGACATATTCCTTAACCTCTCTAAACCCATTTCTGCATTTGTAAAATGCCAATAACAATATTTGAGACAGCATGGAAAGTGGGCTGGGGCTGGCATCAGAGGAATCTCTGCTCTGCTATTTGCTCCCTGTGTGACTTTGGGAGAAAAGACTCCCTCAATTTCCTCATTTGTAAAAGGCATATGAGTGTGTGCGCACGTGTACGCATGTGTGTGTATGCATAGGTGCAAAGAGGTGTTGTTGGACTAAATGATGTCTAGGGTCTACTTTGGTCTAACTCTATGATTCTCATAGGATTTTTGTGGGTCTTAAATAAGATAATGAGTGGAAAGTATTTTTTACAAGCTTTAAAACACTATCGAAATGTCGTTATTATTTTTTATGACTGCAGGGAGACAGCAACACTGTCCAGAATACAACATGAAAGCCAGGGGTTTGGAGGCTGCATTCTGGCCACTGCAAAATGTTGCCATGTCCTGACATTACAGTCTAAAGATTTATGATCAGTTACCTGAGAATTGGGCTGCCCCAGAGGAGGGGGGAGGGATGAGCAAAAAGACAATAATGAGGAAGAACCATGACTCATGTCAAGAGATAAAGGGCAGGAGTCCCACGTTGAACCCAAGGATGAAGGCTGTCCGAATGAAGCCAGCTTTCACCTGGAGACAGGCGCTCACACTATGGTGCAGCTCCCTAATGGGGGTGTAATGAGCGCACACAATAACTAAGGCTGGCTACCTGGGACTGGTTGATTGAGTGACATTTGACAGAGATTGGCACTTGCAAGACTCTTGGAGATGCTTGGGGAGTGGGAAGTGACTTAATGAGTATTATGCCCAGTGTTTAAATGTTAAGACTGAATCAGGCTTTGCTGCGAGCCCATTATCTCTTTAGGTGGCATGCTTGCTAGAGCTGTATGAAATTAATAAATGTAGAAGTGTGCCCAGGGTGTTTGTTTTTCAATCTGTGATTCCAGTTCTATGTGAGATATGGTTGAAGGGAAAAAAGATGTGGAGAAAGAGAGAAGGGAGGGAGAGAGGAAGGAAGAGAGAGGGAAAGGGAGGAGAGAGGAAGAAGAAGAAGAAGAAGAAGAAGAAGAAGAAGAAGAAGAAGAAGAAGAAGAAGAAGAAGAAGAAGAGAGGAAGAGAAAGAAAGAGAACTGGGAAACGGTTCCAGAGCTAACATGAGCAAAGGCATGGAGATGGGAAAGTGCCATTGACCATGGGGACAGGGAGCAGTTTCATTAGAGCACAGAGAAGGTGGAGGGGAGTATCAAATAATTTTAGAAGGCAGGAGAGGTATCAGGCAAAGGACTTTCTGTCTTGCTTGGCAGTGACAGGATTGGACCTTTGGAAGAAGAGTGTGGAGAGACTGTGAAGGATGGCTTATGGTGTGCTACGACTAGGCGCAGGAAGGTTTGTAAGGAGGCTATCTCAGTAGTCATGAAGGTGTAGACTGATGATACGTTACATTTCTCCAATGCTTTATGGCCCCTAAAGCCTTTCCTTCCCAATGAGGAAAGTTGGTTCTGCCAATATTCCCATTTTACAAACGAGCAAACTGAGAGCTGAAGGACCTGGTTACAGCCACACAGTCAGTATGTGATAAAACCTGAATTCCAACCTAGTTGCCCCAGATCCAAGTCCAGGCTCATTACATGGGATGCCATGGAGGATAAAGTCAGGTAGGATATCATGGAGAGGTTCTCAGAGAAGTGCTCTGTAACATGGGAGTAACAGTTCCTGTTGGAAGAAGGGAAAAGGTCAGAGGAGGCTTGAAGGCTTGTGTGTGTGGAGGGGTGACAGGTGGGGAGGGGGGTCGCTGAGCTTTCCTTGCTTCATTATTTCCCCTGATGGGCATATTAATGCCATGCAATATAGGGAGGAGAAAGCAGTGTTGGAGGATTCCCAGACTCCCCAAATGTCCATTTGGATGGGACCTCCATCATTTTACAGATAAAGAAGCTGAGGCCCCAAAGAGTAAAGGAAATCCCTTTCCCATTGTCACACAGGTAGTGTCTGAGTGTGGACCTGAACCCAGGTCCTCTAGTTCTAAATCTAGTGCTCTTTCTATTACGCTGCATTGCCTGTTTGAATCTTTCCTTTGAAAGAAAACTGATCCTTTCAATCCTGCATACTCATGGGCACACACACACACACACACACACACACACACACACACACACACTAGGCAGCCCTCTTGCCTAGTGGTAGCAGGGTGGAGTCTTGAAAAGCAAGGAGATCAGTCAAGCCAAATTAGAGGAAGTGAGGAAAGTTTGTTTGTGAGGGCCGGGGGCAGGAAATCCTGTGACTAACCTTATTTCACACATCTCAGATTATTCAAAGGGATCTCAACATTAACGACAAAAATAAGAAAGGCCCAGTGTAAATGGAGGTGTTAAGGTTCCACGTTCAGTTTGGAAATCCAATGATCCCTTAGGAACCCTGAAGTCATACTCTGCTTTCTTGGCTGATATGACTGATAAAAAATTTTAGACTAGGGGTGAGGGAGGGTGGGTTGTCATTTGTCCAAATCTGTGTAGTGATGAACTGTGCAAGTCTATACCAAAGGAAATAGCACCAAACTGGAAGGCAGAAGATCTGAATTCAAAACTGGGCACTCTGATCAACTAGCTGTGATTTTGGGCAAGTCATTTCCCCTGGATAGGCCTCAATTTCTTTACCTGTATAATGGGAAAGGGAAGTCAGATATTGAGGATGTGGATTTAAGAAGCTTAACTCAGGTGGTATGACTTGGGAATTGTTTCCAGGACCTTGAACCTTAGGGTACACTGACAATACTTTTGCTTCTTCAGCAGTCTAGGATTAGCTGTGTTTAGCACCTGCTGAGCAAGAATCATTAGCTAAAATAAGATGTCAGATAGTATACTTTCTTTCCCTGGTGGCTGCTCCTTGGGTCAACTGACTCACTCAGCCTGGTACTACCCTTAACTCTCCTTCAGAAAGGGTCTTGTGGCATCCTAGGATCTCTTCACTCCTCCCATCTGAATTTTCCTTTTTAAAAAAAGCTGATTTAAAAGTACATTTTGTGCTGCTTGCCCTGGGTACCAAAATCACTAGTTATGGCTCTACTTACAGAATGGTAAAGTGTTAGAGATAAGGGAAGCCACAATTATTGTGGCCATACTGAATTCTCTTGCCTGACATTGTCATGTGGACATATTGTAAACTAAAGACGTTAACTGGTGCCCCATGTCTACTTGAAGAATTAAAAACCAAACAAACCCATAATCGTACACATTTGACCATTTCAGAAAATATCTGATGTCATGTTGGGCCATGGATTCCTTCAAGTCTCAGATAAAACCCCACAATAAGAGACCCTTTCTGATTCCCCTTAATGCTAATGCTTTCCCTCTGTTAGGCACGCACAAGCAAAATATACAAGGTGTCCCCAAAATCTTAGTGCAGTTTTAAGCTAGAAAAGGTTAAGTATTTAAAGCAATTAAACTTTAAAACTGCCTTAAGATTTTTGGGACACCCTGTATGTGGGGTAAATTGGGGATGATCAACAGATGTGGTATGTTGTTTTCCCCCATTAGTGTATGAGAGCAAGAACTATTTTTTACCTTCCTTTATATTCTTAGCACTTAGCACAGTGCTTGAAACATAGTAGGCATTTAATAAGTGCTTTTTGACTATATACTTGATGACTACAATTATGTAAATAGAAAAAAATGTTGAAAATTATATAATTATAATGACCAAGAACAGAAGAAGAGATCTACCTCCCTTCCTTCTTTGCAGAGGTGGGAGACTATGGATGTGAAACACTGCATGCTGTCAGTTTGTGAACATCTTGGTTAGTGTTATTAAGCTGCTATTTTTCTTTCCTTTTTATTCTGTGCTCCAGGGAAATGACTCTCAGGGCTGGGGAGGGAGGAGGAATATCTTTGGAAATTAAGGTGATACAAAAAAAAGAATATAACAATAATTTAAAAATGAAAAAAGAAAAAAGAGTATTACTCTTTAGGATGCTGGAGGGGATGGGCCAAGAGCCTAACCATTTAAAAAGAAGTTTCCAGGCCAATGGTAACTGCCATCTCTGAGACTGAGGGATTATATTGGAGGGGGGGGGTGTCTAACCATATTTGCATGACAATACCAATGATAATTATTGACGTGTATATAGTGTTTTAGGTTTTGTAAAGTCTTTTAGATTTTCACAACAACCCTATGAAGAAATTTACAAATAACTAGAAACTACCAAACTTTGTTGGAGATAAGTTAAGTGATTTACCCAGGGTCACACAGCAACTAGTGACTTGTGGGATTCAAACCCTGGTCTTTCTCATTTCTTCTAGGAAATCCCACCTGCACCTCTCATTCTTAGCTAACAATTTAAATGTAGCAACAAGGGGAGCCTAGAATTGTGTTTAACCTACAGAAAACAAGACAAACAAACCAACACTTTCTGGATGCCAGGTGTACTAGAAAAGACATCAACGCTTGATTTGTTTTGTAACTATGAATGTCACTTCACCTTTCTGAGCCCTCAGTTTCCTTATCTGTAGAATGGGTGAAGTAAGATTTTTGCTCACAGTCTCATAGGGTTTCTGTGAGGCAAGCAATTTTTCAACTTTAAAGTCATAGAGAAAGAGGTCTTAACTTGGGTCATGAACTTATTCTAAATACACGCACACACACACATCACTTGTTGTTGAGTCATTTTTCAGTAGTTGTCTGACTCTTCATGACCCTATTTGGGGTTTCCTTAGTAAAGATGCTGGAGTGATTTGCCATTTCCTTTTTGAGCTTATTTTACAGATGAGGAAACTAAGGTAAACAGGATGAAGTGACTTTCTCAGGCTCACACAGCTAGTAAATATCTGAAGGTCAGATTTTAACTCAGTTTCTCCTGACTCGGGACCCAGTGCTCTATCACTGAGCCACCTAACTGCCCTTAAATATATCATTAAACATATAATTATATATAATATATAATTGTTTATTGTTTTCCTATATAATTGGTTTTCTGTGTAATCTTATGTATTTTATTTTATACATTCCAAAAACATGATTCCAGGAAGGGGACCATAGACTTCACCAGGCTGCCAAAGTGGTCGATGACAAAAAAGATTGAGGCTCCCCTCCTCCAGAGCAATGTGAGCTGTTATTTTATTATGGAATTGTATGTACATTTGTTTTCAATTGAAGGCTCATATGGCCTGTCCAGGTCATCTGATGAATTTTTGGAATAACAGAGTATATTTGTAGCTCTGTGGCAGTAAATCAGTCTAAGCAAGCATGCTGGAAAAATGAATTGGATAAAAAAGGCATACTATCCAGATTATGACATGCAGGTAGAAGGACAACTCATCAGGCTTCTCCATCAGTGCATATATCTTGGGCAGCCACTGTAGACAATGAGTTGGGCCCTGACTGTAGTAGCAGGAGGACAGGCTGGATTGCATTTGGAAAATTAGGCAGTGTTTCCAATGATCTCATTCTGCTCCCTGCTGCAAAAGCTCATCTTTTTTAACACCAATATTATCCCAGGGATGCCATTGTGGCTATAAGTTGGGGAACTCCAAAAGACAGCACAATGGAGCTGAAAGAAAGGAAAAATGAATGGATGGATGGGTAGATGGTAGAATGACTGAATGCAAAAGAATTTATGAAGTGCCAAGCACTGTGCTGAATGCTGAAGATACAAGCAGAAAAGTGAGGCAGCCCTTGTGATCAAGGACCTCGCACTCTAATTGGGAGAAGGAGGCATGGAGACAAACCTAGATAGGACAATTCAGCCATGGGGGAGATGAAAAGACATGGAAATCCTGAGTTTGGAGGTGGGGGAGATGGCAAGGCCCAACAGAGCTTAGGGGCCCTGGCAGGCTAGTTGACAGTGTTCTGGGCTGTGGTGGGATAGGTCCTCCATATTATCGGAGGATTGTATTTGGTAACCCCCTCATCATCCAGACAGAATGAGCAACCATACCTGCTCTACACAGAGAAGGTCTTAAGAACAAGCAGGAAGACTTAGATTTGAATCCAGCCTCTGACACTGTTTGTTTGACAATGGGCAGGCCATTTGACCCTTCTCAGACTCAAGGTGATACCGTGAGAAGAGTATGGATTCCAGAGTCAGATGATGGGGGTTCAAATCTCACCTTAGATAGTTACTCTCTGTATGACTTTGGGTGAATCATTTCCCCTTTCTAGGCCTCAGTTTCTCCCTTTAGAAAACAAGGAAGTTGAACTAGAGGGCCTTTGAGGTCCCTTCTGCCTCTAGTTTTGTGATCCTATGATCTGTAAAATGAGGATAACACTAACACCTGTTTCAAATGCTTGTTGAGAGGAGAACATGAAACAATGTAGGCAAAGTCATTTCAAATCTTCAAGTACTGTATAAATGCCAGCTCTAATTCAGTAGACTATAAACTTCTTGAAGGCAGGAACCATTTTCAATTTTGTTTCTATAGGCACCTAATAAATTCTTACTGAATTGAATTGAGATCTAGAATCCTAGAGCTAGAGCTAGAAGTAATCTCAGGGGCCAACAAGTCCAATCCCCTTCATTTTCCTCAGGAAAGAAACTGAGGCCCAAGGAGGCCAAGAGACCTGCCCAAGGTCATGCATAGGATCCTAGATATAGAGCTGAATGAGACCTCCAAGGTCATCTAGTCTAACTCCCTCATTTTACAAAGGAGGAAATAAAGAATCAAAGGAGTTAAATGACTCAGCCAGGGGGAGGAGCCAAGATGATGGAGTGAAAGGACTACCTGTAAGAGCTCTCCCCCCACAGCCCATAAAATACCTGTGAGAAATGACTCTAGACAAATTCTAGAGCAGCAGAAGTCACAGAACAATGTAGTCAAGGAGATTTCCAGCCTGGGGGCAGCCTGAATGACCAATGGTGAAGGTCTATCCCACTGGGCTCAGACTGGAGCCTTGGTCACATGGCATGGCAGGGGCAGGACCAGAGCAGGCTTTAGGGCACCACTGGCAGCAGCTGCAGTTCCCAGATCCCTCAACCTATAAATGCCAGAGAGAGCTTCGGGGTTCAGTGAGAGAGCTCTTTCACCTGTGTGGGAGGGGAGTAGGGTCCTCCTGCCCTGGCTCTGGCCTTCAGTGGCTCTGGGCAGGTAACAGCATCCATTTCTGGAGCCCTCTGCCTAAATCCCCTGGGGGAACTGAGCAGCTGATCTGAATCTCAGCCCAGAGTCAGGCCTTGGGGTGAGAAGGAGGAGCGCTGGTGTGGTGGAGCTGGAGGCAGCTGTGGAGAGGGAATTCTACTCACAGATCCTGGGCAGAAGAGCTTGCAGTAGCTCCCAGATGAGAGCAAAGGCCAGGAGAGGAGTAAACCTCTCTCTCTTGATTGTGCCACGTTGGAAGAACTGAGAACTTACAGGTCCCCAGAATATACCCTCCCTCTTGACAAAGGACTCCAAAGTTAAGTAACTGACTGGGAAAATGCCCAAAAAAAGGGAAAAAATAAGACTGCAGAAGGTTACTTTCTTGGTGAATAGGTATTTTCTTCCATCCTTTTGAATGAGGAAGAACAATGCATACCATCAGAGGAAGACATAAAAGGCAAAGCTTCTGCATCCAAAACCTCCAAAATGAATATGCAGAGATCTCAGGCCATGGAAGAACTCAAAAAGGATTTTGAAAATCAAGTAAGAGAGGTGGAGGAAAAATTAGGAAGAGAAATGAGAGCAATGAGAGAAAATCATGAAAAGCAAGTTAACAGCTTGCTAAAGGAGACCCAAAAAAATGCTGAAGAATTAAACCTTTAAAAATAGACTAATTCAAATGGCAAAAGAGGCCCAAAAAGTCAATGAGGAGAAGAATGCTTTAAGAAGCCAAATTACTCAAATGGAAAAGGAGCTTCAAAATCTCACTGAAGAAAATAGTTCTTTAAAAATTAGAATAGAGCAGATGGAAGCTAATGACTTTATGAGAAACCAAGAAATTACAAAACAAAACCAAAAGAAGGAAAAAAATAGAAGACAATGTGAAATATCTCATTGGAAAAATAACTCACCTGGAAAATAGATCCAGGAGAGACAATTTAAAAATTATGGGACTACCTGAAAGCCATGATCAAAAAAAGAGCCTAGGCAGCATCTTCCATGAAATTATCAAGAAAAACCGCCCTGATATTCTAGAACCAGAGGGTAAAATAAATATTGAAAGAATCCACCAATCACCTCCACAAAAAGAACAACTCCTAGGAATATTGTAACCAAATCCCAGAGCTCCCAAGTCAAGGAGAAAATATTGCAAGCAGCCAAAAAGAAACAATTCAAGTACTGTGGAAATACAATCAGGATAACACAAGATCTAGCAGCTTCTACATTAAGGGATCAAAGGGCTTGGAAATATGATATTCCATAAGTCAGAGGAACTAAGATTAAAACCAAGAATCACCTACTCAGCAAAACTGAGTATAATACTTCAGGGGGAAAAATGATCATTCAATGAATTAGAGCATTCTTGATGAAAAGACCAGAGCTGAATAGAAAATTTGACTTTCAATCACAAGAACCAAGAGAAGTATGAAAAGGCAAACAGGAAAGAGAAATCATAAGGGACTTACTAAAGTTGAACTGTTTACATTCCTATATGGAAAGATAATATTTGTAACTCTTGAGATTTTTCTCAGTATTTGGGTAGGTGGAGGGATTATGCACACATATATAGAGACAGAGGGCACAGGGTGAGTTGAATAGGAAGGGATAATATCTAAAAAATAAAATTAATGGGTAAGAAATGAATATATTGGGAGGAGAAAGGGAGAAATGGAATGGGGTAAGTTGTCTCTCATAAAAGAGGCAAGAAAAAGCTTTCTTAATGGAGGGGGAAAGCGGGGAGGTGAGGGGAAAAAGTGAAGCTTACTCTCATCACATTTGGCCTAAGGAGGGAATAACATGCACACTCAATTTGGCATGAAAATCTATCTTACACTATAGGAAAGTAGGAGAGAAGGGGATAAGTGAGGTGGGGGGATGATAGAAGGGAGGGCAAATGGGAGGAGGGAATAATTAGAAGTAAACACTTTAGGGCAGGGACAAGGTCTAAAGAGAGAATAGAATAAATAGAGGGTAGGATAGGATGTAGATAAATATAGTTAGTCTTTCACAACATGACTATTATGGAAGTCTTTAGCAAAACTACACATATATAAGATTTGCTTGCCTTCCCAGTGGGGGTGGGTGGGGAGGGAGGAAGGGAAAGAAGTTGGAACTCAAAATTTAAGAAATGAATGTTGGGAATTGCTTTTACATGCAACTGGGAAATGAAAAATACAGGTAATAGGGTATAGAAATCTCTCTTGCCCTATAAGAAAAGAGATAAGATGAGGATAAGGGAAGGGAGGGGTATGATAAAAGGGAGGGCAGATTGGGGAAGGGGCAATCAGAATGCATGGTGTTTTGGGGTGGGGGAGGGGAGAGATAGGGAGAAAATTTGGAACTCAAAATCTTGTGGAAATGAATGTTGAAAACTAAAAATAAATAAATTTTTTTAAAAAATGACTCGGCCAAGATCACACAGATAGTAAGTTGCAGAATCTGTATTCAAACACAGATACTGTGACTTCAAGTTCAGTACTTTTTGCATGGCAGCACTCAATAAAACCCATGATCTCAGAAGAATCACCCTTGCAGGTGATCCAAAGACTAGGAGACTCAAGAAGGCTGCAACATATTATAGATGATAACTTGAAGCAAAAAAGTGGTATAAAAAACATAGATCATAGATTCAAGCTAGATGAGGAAACTGAGGCTCAGAAAGGGCACAAAGACTTCCTAATATCACGGAGGTAGCAAGTGTCAGAACTGGGATTTCAACCCAGGTTCTCTGTCCCCACTTCCCCATGGGGCTTCCCATGTATGAGTGAGAATGAGTTAACATACGGACATTGGTAACCCTATAAGGTGAAAAGAAACCTGTGAAGGCTTCTGGCATCCTCCCTACCTACTCTATAGAGGATTGGCTGAGAGATAGGGCCAAGAACTATGTGAAATGGGATAGAGTGGAGGAGTCAGTGTGTCTTAGTAGTGTGAATACCCTTGTGGTGAGATCATAGATCTATTGAAATATCTAAGCAAGTATGGCAATAAATCAAATGAGGGGAAGGTCCCTCCCCTTGAGAAAATCTACAGATTATTTGGCAACAGCCTTATTCTCCCCTTCAAATGAAAAAACTTCACTTATTTAGAAGAAGAAACAAAAAGCAATATAGGTCACTGTATTGCAGCAAATAGTCCCTGGACTTGTGTTTCTCTGCACCATGGGGCAAAAGCTGGATCCAAAGTAACTTTATTTGTCCCTATGTACTGTAGAGACCCAGAAGATCTAGGGACTCTGTTTCCAGAGGATAGAGTTCTATGCTTTGAATTGGGAAGACCTGAGTTCAAATCTAGTCTCAGACAAATACTAGCTGAGTGACTCCAATTGGACAAGTCACTTCACCTTGTTTTGCCTCAGTTTCCTCATCTGTAAAATAGGGATAATAATAGCACCTCCCTTGAAAGGTTTCTGTGAGGATCAAATGAGATAATAATTGTACAGTGCCTAGCACAGCACCTGACACATAGTAGGTGCTTAATATATGCTATCATCATCATCATTTCCAGGTAACAGAGCCTTAGGACATTTGAGCTGGAAAGACCTTTACACATCTAAGCCCTCAGTGCTACTGGTGGGTCAGTGTGGTACAATGGAAAGAGTACTGGGTTTGGAGTCAGAGAACCTGCCTGTATTCAGATTCTGTTTATATCACTTTCTACCTATATGGGCAAGTCTTTGAACCTCCTTATGTTTCAGTTTCCTCATCTGTAAAGTAGGCTGGACTAGCTGACCTTTGATGTCCCATCCAACTCTAGAACTAGGATCCTATTTGACAGATGAGAGGCCATGTGGTATAGAGAAATTATTAATAGAATTAGAGTTAGTTGAGACACAGGTGCAAATCTCAGCTCTAATACCTATTAGCTGGGTGCCTTCAATGCAATAGTAGGCACATAGAAGATGGCAAAAATGATACTGGAAAATATGATTCTTTTAAGATATGAAAGAGATCAAAGGTTTCCAGCTGACTCTAAAGCCTTTTGACTCTATATCACAATTGCTTTCTTTCAGAAAATAGTTCGATGGTGCTGGCTCAAAAATATCATCATAAAGAATAAAACTGACTTTATCTTAACAGACAAGAAACAATTGGTTATTGATGTGAGTGTCACCTCAGCTGTCTAGGTATAGTCAGGCAATCAACTAATTAAAGCAAAGGTCAAAATCAAAATCAAGTTAGATGAAGGAATAAAGATGAGAAGAAGATACTGTGAACAACTGCAGTAGCTTTACCCTGACCTATTCAAATGAGCTGTCAATACTGAAAAATGGGAAATGGAAAAAGCCAAAGATATTGACCTTGATTATCATCATTTCCGGAAAAGTTTAGGGCCTTAGGAAGTAAACACTTGCTCTCCTTGCCAAGCTGTGAGGCACAGCAACACCAGTTTAGCATACAAACACATCTGCTAAGAAACAATAAGAAAAAACCCTGAAACAAAAAAAAAATTGCAGAGGATGCTATCAGATTATGGCCAGTATTGTTTCATAAAAGAATAAAAAGTAATGAAGGCAAACGTCTACAGAAAGTTTGACCTGAGACTCAACTGAGTCACATCCCTCTAAGAGCATTCATAGGTGAAATTGGAGGAGGGGAGGGACAGCAAATAGAAGTCAAAGAGAAAAGATTTAACAGCATTTCTATCACAATCTCTTTTCATCATCAATTGCGAAACCAGCACATTTGGACCCTAATGTCTCAGTCCCTGGCCCATTGCTACATGGGTAAGTAGGAATGGCACTTACAAAAACAAAGTCAGAATGAGTGGCTGGACAAGACCAAAAACAGACTGAGAAAAACCATGCTGGAGATAACACAATCTTAAAAGCATTAGAGGATCATTTTATAAGATATCTCAGGAAGAGCTGAAAGCAAAATAATTGAAAAAAAAATCACGGACAACATTGCTATTCTCCAAGTCGTAGGATCCTAGCTTCAGAGCTGGAAATTATCTAGTCCAACCCTCTTATTTTACAGAGGAGGAAACTGAGGCCTAGGAAGGTAAAGTGACACTTGCCCAAGGTCCCACATATTCGTAAGAGTAAGAGACTGGAGAAGATTCTGGGAAGATGGTGGAGTAGGTCAGAAAACTGTCAGCTCTCCAAATTTCCTCCACAAAGAAAGAACATCATCTCAGAGCAGCAGAAATAAACACAGGGTAAAGCAATCACCTTCCTAAGACAATTTGAGAAGACTCCAGGAAAGACCTGGCCTCCAGGGGTGAAAGTTCAGCCTGAGTGAAGTGCAAACACCTCCAGGCCAACTTTGCAGAATCAACAAATGACCTGCCTTCGCGGCTGCTGGGTTAACAGACGTCTCAGTTTAGAAACTTTCATCTGGCAGACTGTGTGGGGATCTGCTGGATGCAGAGGAGAAGACTGAAGGACCTTCCACTGTGGAGAGATGGCAAGCACAGCTATGCTGCCCAGCCGCCACCCTGGCTGTGGATGCAGGGAGAAGGAGCTAAAGAGTGCATTAGCAAGAGACTCTTTTGGCTGTGGGCACTTATAGGGGAGCAGAGTCCCTGGTTTCAGTTCCGGGGCAGAGAGGACAGTTGTAGTTTACAGTCACCGGAGGGACTGCAGAGTGCGAGATCATTTGGGAGAGGGTGGGGCTGGGGGCCCTAACCTTGGCTTAGGAGTAGAGAGGAGAACCCAAAGTTGAGTGCCAAGACAGACCTTTGAAAATAACAGTAAGAAGAATCTGAGGCTTGGCGCATCATTCCCCATACCTCTCAACAACAACATGTTTACACTGCTAACTGCTAAAAACAAAATAAAACAATAAATAGATATGTAAAAATGAGGAAACAAAGGAGAAAGAACTCAACCATAGATAGTTATTATGGTGATAGCGAAGATCTAAATTCATATTCAGAGAAAGCTAATGGAGCTAAAAAGTCACTCCTTTTTCAATGACAAACATCAAATGGAGCTAAAAAGTCACTCCTTTTTCAATGAGAAACATTGTTCCCAGAACAAAAAGAGTTCTTGAGCTTTAAAAATCAATTGAGAGATCAAGAAAATATTAGAAAAAAAAATAAGAGCAATCCAAGAAAATAAAAAAAAATATGGAAAGAAAGCCAACCAACTGGAACTAGAGAATCAAAAACTTAAGGAAGAAAATAATTCCTTGAAACCTAGATTTGGGCAAGGGGAAGCTAATGACATTTTAAGACAACAAGAAATCATAAAACAAAATCAAAAGAATGAAAAAATAGAAGAGAAAGTGAAACATCTCAGCAGAAAAAACAACTGATCTGGAGAACAGATCGAAGAGCAATAAGAATAGTTGGACTACCTGAAAATTACGATTAAAAAAGAATCGACACAATATTACAGGAAATTATCAAGGAAAATTGCCCTGAAGTTCTAGAACAAGAAAGAGAAGTAGAAATAGAAAAAAAATCTACTGATCACCACCTGAAAGAGATCCCACGAGGAAAACTTACGGGAATATCATAGCCAACTTTCAAAACTCTCAAGTTAAGGAGCAAATATTGGAAACAACAAGAAAAAAACCAATTTAAATATCATGGAGCTACAATAGGGATTACCCAAGACCTAGCGCTACTACCCTGAAGGGCCTTTGGTCTTGAAATACTACATTTGGTAACTTACCCAGCAAAGTTAAGTATAATTCCAAATGAAGAAAGACGAAAAATGGACATTTAACAAACTCGAAGACTTTCAGGTTTTTGTGACAAAATTCTCAGAACTTAAGGAAAAATTCAACATAAAGCATCCAGGAGAAATATAAACATTAAAAACATAAGGGACTCAATAAGGTCAAAATGTTTACTTTGTATATGTGAAAATATTAGCAGTACTCTTATGATTGTCATCATTGTATGGGTAGTTTGAAAGAAAGGTGTGGACTGAACTAAGTATGATGGGATGATTCTAAAAAATAAAATTGTGTGGGGAGAGATAAAAGGGAGTAATTATTTCATACAAATGAGGCATAAAAGGAAATACTGATACAGAAGAAGCTAGTAAGGGGGAGGGCTGGAACCTTACTTTCATCAGGAAGGGCCAAAGAGGGAACAACATACATATCTAGAAGAGTATAAAAGTCTTCCAAATTCAGAAAGAAATAAAGTGACAAAAGGATAGGATGGGGGAGAGGATAAGGGAGGGATTCTTACAGGGGTGTGTAGGTTAAAGAATAGGAAGGCAAGTAAAACAGAGGAGTGTGGAGGGAGAGGGTAAATAGGGTGAGAAGAATAGTGAGCAAAAATACGCAAGTATACACAAGTATAGCTTAGAATGTGAATGGGACAAATTTATCCATGAAACGGAAACGGATAGCAGATTGAAAATTTGAATTCAACAATATGTTGCTTTCAGGAAACATTATAGAAATGAGAGATACACACAAAGATAAAATAAATGGTGGGAGTAGAATTTAGTTTGTAAAAAAAAAGCAGATGATCTCATACAAAGTTAAAGTTAAAATAGATTTAATCAAAAGTGAAAAATAGGGAAACTACACTGTGTCGGCAATATTATTCAATACTGCTTTACACCATTTACAATACCTAGACAGTATAATATACCTGCCAAAACAGACACGGAAACTATATGAACATAAACATAAAACATTTCCCCCAAATTTATTAATTTATTTGTTTTCAGTTTTCAACAATCACTTCCATAAGTTCCAAATTTTCTCCCTCTCTTCCCTCCCTGCCAACATCAGCATGCAATCTTATATGGGGTCTATTAAACACATTTTCACATTAGTCATATTGCATAGAAGAATTGAAATGAATGGGAGAAATCATAAGAAAAACAAAACATAACAAAGCAGAAAGTAGTCTGTTTCATTCTGCATTCTGACTCCATAGATCTTTCTGTGGATGTGTATGTCATTTTGCATCATGAGTCCTTTGGAAATGTTTTAGGTCCTTGCATTGCTATGAAAGGCTAAGTCTATTAAAAACAGTCCTCACACACTGTGGCTGTTACTGTGTATAATGTTCTCCTGGCTCTACTCACTTCATCAGTTCATATAAGTCTAACGTAAAACATTTTTATACAAATAAAGTCAGATCTAAAAATTGAAGTAATATTTTTTGTGCATGGGTAGGTAAAGTCAATATAATTTTTAAAATGACAAGTTTACCTAACAAATCTATTTATAAAATATCATCTGAATTAAATTACTAAAAAATTATTTTACTGAGTTAGAAAAAAAAATAACAAAGTTCATGTGAAAGAATAAAAGATCAGGAACTTCGAAGACACCAGGAGGAAAAGATGTAAAGGAAGTAGATTCCACAGCATCAGACCTTAAACTATAATATAAGGCAAGAGCATTATTGAAGTTTAAAAAGGATAATTTCGATTATTTTAAATTAAAATTTTCTTGTATAAATAAAATCTATGTATCCAAGAACAGAAGGAATGCAGAAAATTGGGAAAAAACTTTCATAGACAATCTGTCAGATAGGATGTGATTAGGTTGGAATATTTCTGTGTTGTAGATTTAGAAAAACATGGAAAATCTTGGACTTAAGAAGGAAGATGCTAGCCACCTTCAGAGAAATAGATAATAGAAGGGAATAAACATGGTGTGGCCTTACATATATGTATATGTTTATAGATAACTGTATATGTATGTATATCCATGCTAAATTGTAGCCTTCTTTAGGGTGGAGAAAGGAAAAAATAAAGTAAAAAGTGCACATCAGAGAACAAAAGAAAACCAGTTAGGAAGCAAAGAAAAGCTGGGCAGCTTTGAAAACAATGTGCAATATTTATTATATAGGTTTTCTTCAAATGGAAATTTATTGTCAAGCTATATGCAGGATAAATAGGAAATAATGAACAGAAGGAAGGCACTAGAATTAAGAGAGGCTGGAGAAAGCTTCCAGTAGGAGGTGGGATTTTAGTCGGGACTTAAAGGAAACCAGGGAAGTCAGTAGTCAGAGGGGAGAAGGGAGAGCATGCCAGGAATGGAGGACAGTCAGAGAAAATGCCCAGAGTTCAGAGATGGAGTGTCTTGTTTGTGGAAGAACCAGGAGGTCTGCATCATTTAATTGAAGAGTACATTTTGGGGAATAAGAGGATTGAAAAGGTTGGAGGGAGCTAGGTTATGAAAGGCTTTGAATGCTAAACAGAGAATTTAGTACTTGTTCTTGGAGGCACTAGGGAGCCACTGGAGTTTATTGAGTAGCAGGTTGACATGGTCAGAACTGCTTTTTAGGAAGATCAGTTTAGTGACTGAATAGAGGATGGATTGCAGTAGGGAGAGACTTGAGGTGGGCAGACTGACATCAGGCTATTGCAATAGTTCAGGTATGAGACGATGAGGGCCTGTACTAAAGTTGTGGCAGTGTCAGACGAGAGAAGGGGGTATTTGAAAGATGTTGCAAAGGTGAAATCTGCAGGCTTTTGCAACAACTTGGATATGAGAGGTAAGAGACAGTGAGGAAACCAGGATAACTCTTAGGTTGTGAGCCTGAGAGACTGGGAGAATGATGCTGCCCTTTACAATAATAAGGAAATCAGGAGGGGGTATGTTTAAGGGGAAATATCAGTTCTGTTTTGGACATAATGAGTTTAAGATGTTTACTGGACATCCAGTTCGAAATGTCTGAAAGGCAGTTGGAGATATGAGATTGGAGGTTCAGCAGAGCAATTGGGACAGGATAGTTAGATCCATCGGAGCTGGTGAGATCACCAAGGGAAGTAGTATGGAGGGAGAATAGAGGGCCCAGGGGAGAATCCTGAGGAATACCTTTGGTTAGAGGGTATAATCTGGAGGAAGACCCAAGAAAGAAGACAGAGAAGCAGTTAGATGGTTAGGGGGAAAACCAGGAGAGAGTGGTTCCCAAAACCTAGAGAGAAGAGAGTGTCGGGGAGGGGAAAGTGATCACCAGTGTCAAAGGCTGCAGAGAGGTCAAGGACAACGAGGACTGGGAAAAGGCCATTGGATGTGGCAACTAAGAGATGATGAGTAGTAACTTTGGAGACAGCAATTTCCATGGAATGACAAGGTTGGAAGCCAGACTGGAAGGGGTTAAGAAGAGAGTGAGAGGAGAGAAAGTGGAGGCATTGATTGTGTTTACAAAGAGCAGAAGAGAAATTGGCCCATAGTTAGTAGCAATGGAAGAATCAAGGGAAGATTTTTTTTAGAATAGTGGAGATGTAGGCATATTTGTAGGCAGTAGGGATGCCTGTTTAAAATGTCAAAATCATTTCCCAAAATACCACCTACCCCTGTGCTTCAATAGATTACGTCCCTTATAACAAAGAAAAACAGTTTAGCAAAACCAACAAAAGTAGAGGAGCAAAGCTGTCATCATACCAGCGGATGTTGGAGCCAAGCTTGAATGGGCTCCCAAGAGTCAATAGTAGAACCTTGGAAATTGGCAAATGCTATGTACCGGGTTTTGATTTATTATTTTATTGATTGTTTGGACTTAAGAAAATGATGGAGAAAATTGTAATGATGCAGATTCAACTTAAAAGTATGTCATGTGCACATTTTCTCTTCTCAGAGAGCTGATTGTTAAACAGTTACCAGCATACCCCTGCATATGCAACATTCCACACCTGCAATCCCCACCTCTCTACTAACATTGACTTCTCCTGTGCCTTCTTCTTCTGAGGCACAGCACCCTCTTGCTATCAGGAGCAGAGTTGAGGTAGGAGAGCCTGTATGCTGAGACAAGGGCAGACAGCTGGGCCAGGGTACAGAGTGAGAGGGCTAGGGTAAGGACTTCATTGGCACCTGGTCTGGGGAAAGAATATCAGAAAAAGCATAGGCGTAAAGAGCCACAGCTGAAGACTTAAAAGGTCTTTACTGATTAGATGTTCTATGGAAAAAATATTCAGTGGTTTGGAAGGAGGAGGTGCAATGAATGCCAGGTAAGGATGCCATGATCTGAGTCCATCAGCATTGTACTGACATCATAGCAATGACAGCTCCTAGTGCTCTTAAAATTTCAGATTTACAAGGGATTTCTCTCCACAACAATCCTGGGAGGTTGCAGTTAGTATTATCCTCATTTTACAGGTGAGAAAACTGAGGTTCTGAATGATGATGACTTGCACAAGATGATCCAGACTAGTATGTGAACTAAGATTCCATTTCGGTTCCTTGATTCTGAAACCAGAGCTCTTTTCATTACCCTCCCCCTCCCCTTTGCCTCTTTGAGCGTAGGGTGTGGTTCAGGGCCAGGAAGTGGTCATGTTGGTTTGTGGGTGATGTGAAGATGGAAGTCAGATCCCCTGCACCTTGCAATTCTTGTTGATTGCAGCATTCATTTGGATGATCCATCTGAGACCTTTCTCTCGTCTCCAATCCAGCTTCTGAAGAGCTGCCAGATTGATATTCTGGAAGTCCAAATTCCAGCTCTGCACAAGCTGCCCCATATCTGGGGCATGGACCCTTGTCCCTCCCTTCATCTCTCAGATCCAGCGCTGCAACCTCCTTTCTCCATCTCTTATTGTTAATATTCTATCCCCCGCAACTCCCACTTGCCAAATTACTTTGAATTAAATGTGAGCAAGTCACTTCACCCTATTTACCTCTGTTTCCTCATCTGTAAAATGAGCTGGAGAAGTAAATAGCAAACCACTCCACTATCTTTGCCAAGAAAACCCCAAATGGGGTCATGAAGAGTCTAATATCACTGAACAACAAATACTGAAAAGCAATGGGTTATGTGGCTAAAAAGCTAACCTCAGACTAAGGAAGACCTGGGTTCCAATTCTACCTCTCATGAATAGGCCACTCTGGGCCACTCACTTAACTTCTCTGTGCTCTAGGCTCCTGTGACAAAAAGTTACAGAGAAGCTTCCGACTTCCATGATAGAGGGAGTTTGCTCTCTGGGAGTTCCTGTTAGTGATAAAATCACAGGCTTTCTTCCTATCTGTCTACATTTTTTCTTCCCTCCAGTAACACGAAAGCTTCCTGAGGACAGGGACTTCTGTCTTTGTATACGCAGCTCTAGGCACTTGCGGGGGGAGGGTGTGTGCTTAATAAATGCTTGTTGTTTCATTTTGTGTGCGTGTGTGTGTGCGCATGTGTGTGTGCGCGTGTGTGTGTGCGTGTGTGTGCGCATGTGTGTGTGCGCGTGTGTGTGCGTGTGTGTGTGTGTGTGTGTGTGTGTACGGAGGGCGGGGTGGAGGACATTAGCACATTAACTTTTTGTTTAGAAAACTAGGTTTCCCAGTTCCCATTTGGCAGGGAGAGATTTGTTCAAGGTTGCTCTGTTCCTTGTGGGTGATTTGAAGCCATGTGACCTTTAGGGGGACCCCACCCACTGAAAGCTGCGATTAGCATATCTAAAACCTTCCCTAGTAACTAACTTGTAAAGAGTTTTTCTTTTTTTTCCCTGCACCTCTCCAGCTTCAAAGGAGGCTTTTTGGGTGCTACCATCGAGCACAAGGTGGGGAGTTGGCTCTTAGTTTTTATTCTTTTTTTAAAATGAATTTTTATATATCTCCTTTGTTTTTCTTTTCCCAAAGTATCCCTCCCTCTCACCCCCATTGCTTTCTGGAGAGCTACCTCTTACAGAAAAGATAGAAAAGGGGAAAAAATAAGGAAAAACCCCACCCCCTTTAAGTATAATGATTCAGTTTAATCCAAAAAAATCTGGCATTACATTCAATGTTGCCCTCCTGTAGTCGTTTACCTCTCCTAAAAGGGTGGGGCACAGACCCTTTGGGGTCAAGATTGGTCATTATAATCTCATGTTCAGTTCAGGTTTTTTAAAAAATCTTTCATTGAAGTTTTTTGCAGTCAAGCTGTGTGACCATTTGTCAGGGATCATGGAGTCATGAAACCATGTACTTTCAGCATTTGGAAGGGGCATCAGAGACCAGTCTAACCAGAGCAAGTGGCCATTCAGCTTTTGTTTGGTAAGGAGCCCACTATAGCTCAGTTTCCTCATCTGTAAAATGAGCTGGAGAAAGAAATAGCAAACCATTCCAATATCTTTGTCATGAAAATCCCAAATGACGTCACAAAGAGTTGGACACAACTGAACAACAATTGCCAGAAGTCACACAGGTGGCTATGTATTAGGCCTGGAGTCAGGAAGATCAGAGTTCAAATCTGATCTCAGACTAGTTGTATGACCCTGGGCAAGTCACTTAACCTCTGTCTGCCTCAGTTTCCTCAACTATAATATTATAAGCACCTACCTCAAAGGGCTGTTGTGAGGATAAAATGAGACAGTATTTGTAAAGGCTTAACACAGTGCCTGGCATATAGTAGATGCTCAAAAACTGCTTACTCTCTTTCTCTTTGGCATAGCTCTCCTTGTTAGGAAGTTGGTTTTTGTTTGTTTTTTCTGACTTCAAGCCTAAATCTGTCTTTGCAGCTTCTTCCCATCTGTCCTTGTTCTGCCCTCTTAGGGCCAAGCAGAACAAACCAAATCCATCTTTTAAATGCTGGCCCATCAGCTAACTTGAAGACAGCTAGTATGTCTCCCATAAGCCTTTTATTCTCTAGGATAAAGCTTCCCAGTTCTTCCAAGCAATTCTCATGGGGTATAAGATTGAGACCTTTCACCACCCTGGTTATCCTCCTCCATATCCCCAGAAGTTTAGCCATGTCCTTCCTAAAATGTGATGTCCGCAAGCACACATAACACTGAAAACAGGGCAGAGAGCAGCAGGACTATTAGCTACTAAGAGGGAACTACTAGCTCACTGGTGCCAGACACCTTAAGACCCCAGTAACCTTTTCTCTTTTCTTTTCTTTTTTCTTTTTTTTTTTTTTTTTGCTTTTTTGACAGTTGATGCTTATGAAGCTTGTAGTCCACTGTGACCCCCAGATCATTTTTTTCTTATAAAAAAGCCATGCTGTTGTTTAGCCACATTGCCCTCAGCTCATCCTTGTGATATGGCAGTGGGGGATTCCTGCTTAAGGGGTGGTTCGATTGGGTATCCTGTGAACTTGTCTTTCAGTTCTAGGCTATTTCCTGGGGCTTGGCAGTGATCAAGTGATCAGAGATTGCTGTTACGTGAGCTGAAGGTGAGTAGTAGTGGGAAATCCTCAGAGTTCTGAAAAGGAGCCTTGAGGAATTGTGTTCAAAAAAATGATTTTGTTTCCTAGGGTGCCAAGAGATGTAATAATATGGAGGGATATTAAGTCCACTCAGGCATCACAGAGAAATGCAATCCCATTTTATCCTATAAAGATTTAAAAAATGATTTATGTGAGATTTCAGAGGCCATCTAACCCAACACCTTCATTTTGCAGATGTGGAAAGTGAGGCTCAGTGAAGGCAGTGACTTGCCAAAGGTCACACATTGAATCATAGATCTAAAGCTGGAAGGTACCTCAGAGGTCATCTAGTCCCAGTTCCCTCATTTTAAAGATAGGGAAACTGAGGCTCAGATGGGAGTGAATCAAATGACCTCTGAAGTTCCTTCTAGCTCTAGAACTATGCCCCTATGGATGACCTTCCTGCTTGCATCCTTGATGGTCCCAGACTTTGGTGGAATCTAGGCTTGCCCCAGGTCACTCTAGGGTGTGGCATCACAGGTTTTTGTGAAAGTGAAACAACATGGCTAGTTCAGACCCATTCCTCCTTCCAGACCTGGCTGGTCTGACTGCTTTATAAAAGCCTTCTTTAAGTCCCCCAAACAGCAGCACTGACTGTGTAGGGCCAGGGTGGGGACCAGATTGCATGGGGTTGTGAAGAGAGGAGTCATTCCTTCTGTTTAACCTATCTTGGCTCTGAGCTCTGAGCAATACATCTTACAGTTGGGATCCTACTTGAGCCTCAGTCTGGCTGGCTGGGCAGCCAACTCCCACCCTCCTTCTTTCTGCGCCCCCTTCCACCTCACCCATCCCACTAGAGGATGCTATCTCTTCTTGTAGCTATAACACTTGGTTCCATGTTCAAAGTGATGTCCTATGAAGCTGTCTGAACAATTCTGTTAGTTCTCTCCTTTCCCTGGACTCTATGGGCACCAGAAAGTTTTCCTTCCTTCACCTCTTTCTCTTGGCTTAGCTTGTCATTTCAGGTTCTTCTCCCTGCTCTCTTGCCTTTCATGATGATGGAATTCCCTCTTGCAGCCCACCGTGGCCTCCCTAATCTCCAGTCTTCCTGACCCAGAGTTCTCTAAACAATGCCTAGATTCCTATAACGTTGGAGCTGTAAGAGATTGACCTTAGAAGTCATTGCTAACTCAGATCAGAGCTCCTTGCCTGGGAACAGTGGAAATGATAGAATTTGGAGCCAGATGACTTGGCCTTGAGTGCAGTTCTGCCACTTACTACCTGTGTGTCCTTGGGCAAGTCACTCAACCTTTGTAGGCCTCGGTTTACCTCTCAGAAAGATGCGGGAGGTGGGACACAGTACAGTATAGTGGCAAGAACACTGAATTCAGAGGGAGAAGACCTGGTTTTGAATCCCAGCCCTGTCACTTCTACCTGTATGACCCTGGGGAAGTCATTTCTTGCTTCTGAACCTCAGGTTTATTTCTATGTATAAAATGATAGAATTGGACTCACTGACCTCTAAGGTCCCTCTCAGCTCTAAATCTATGTTCTGATTGGTGAGATGTTCTCTCATGTTGGATCTTGGACCCACTAAAAAGTGCCCTTCTTACTCATATCCTCCTCTAAGACAGAACTGTGGAGGAGTAGATCAGCTTGGAATCTTGCAATTTTATCTTATTGTTTATGGGAAGAACAGATATCAAATGTAGCACTTGCTACATTCTCTTCTTTTCTGACTCTGTTTCCCCTTTTATACTGATTAGCTGTGACACCCAAGATACAACTTCAGCTCAGCAAAGGAGCCACAAGATTCAGTGAGGACTTGTAGACATTCCAAACTTTGGGTTCATTGCTACAGATAAACCAGCCCTTGAATTCTTTTCCATGCCTTCCATAAACTTTTATTGAACAAATGAAAAAAAGCATTTATTAAATGTCTGCCACAAATGTTTGGCACAAACACTGTGCTAAAACTGGCAAAAAGTGGCACAGTTCCTGCCCTCAAGAAGCATCTATTCTAGTCAATCAGCCAACAAGTGAGTATGTGTTTACTGTGTGCCAAGCCCTGTGTCAAACAATGGGAACATACAACATGAACCAGGCACCTGGTTAAGCTCTGGCGCAAACAAAGGCAACTACTCTCTGCTCTCAAGTAGTTTATACTTTAATGGGGGCAACAACATGTAAATAAGGAGGTACATAGAGGATAAATACAGAGTGTGTGGCAGGGAGTTTTAGTCTGGAAAATCACAGCGATGATAAATGAAGCCATAGTGGCTTTGATTGACATGCCCTTTCCAGAAGCAATGATGGTATTGATCTGATGAGGTTACGGAGCTGGAATGTCTGCTGCGGGGAGGTAGCTATGTGAGCAGCATTGGAGCAAATGGTAAGAAGATGGATGGGGCCACCTGAATATAGCGGAGCCAGCAGGGCTCTCCTTATTAAGTGTCTATTAAGTGCCGGGTGCTAGAGATACAAAGCCCAGAATCCAAACAGTGTCTGCCCTTAAGAAGTTCAGCAATTCCCCCAGGCCAGTGGAGAGGAAGAATGTAGCATGTACACAGATCAATTCATACCAAGTCAATACAGGATCATCTTTGGAGAGAGGAATCGCTGACAGCTGGGGGCAGGAGCAATCAGGAAACTGGCTGTTGGAGCTTGTGCCTAAGCTGTGCTAAACTGCATCCCTGAATTCAACAATGCCAACATTTATCACATGCTCATATGCAGGCCCCTATTCCTGGCCTTGGGGATACAAGAAGAAGGGCAAGTCAGGTCCACTCCTGAGGGGCCTACAGTTTGATAGAGGGAAGGACAAGCTCAGAAATAACTGATATAAGGGAGCAGATACCTTAGGTCAAAGGAGAGGGCCAAGCCAAATGCTCTGAGTCATTTGAGGAGGGAGAAAGGGAATTTTCAGCTAGAGGGGAAGGGAGGGGAAGGAGGAAGGAGAACCACCTCCTGAGTTAGACCTTGAAGCTTTACTAGAAGGAGGTGGGGTTGGTGTCCATTCCAGGAAAAGGGCACAGGGTGAGCAAAGGCCTAGATTTCAGGGCAGAACAAGAACAGGGGAGGGAACATGGCCCAGTTTGGCTGGAACATACAGTCCATGAAGGGGAATAGCTTTGAGATAAGGCTGGAAAGTAGGCTGGAGCCAGACTGTGGTGGAGCAAGACTCTGAATGCCCAAGTCAGGAGTTTATACTTTGCTAGTCAGGAAAACAGCACAAGTTTGTAAATAGTGTCAACAAAAGTCATTGGCTACAAAGGGGAGGGTAGTTTGGAGAGAGGAAAGGTCCGAGGCAAGGAAACTGTAGGTTACACTTGTGTGGTGGTGGTGTGGTCAGGGAACTGGCCTGATCTGATCACCTCCACTCCAGATATAAGTTTAGGGGTCTGGGACAATGGACCTATTTCACTAAAAACCTCTTACCTGGAAGTAGGGGGAAAGGTTAAGCTTCCTGTGCCCACTGCTTTCTCTCCCTGGGCATGGCAAGGAAAGCCAGCTCAGCCTCACATGCTCCTGTGCTTAGGAGCTACCCGCAGACTGGAATTTGGCATGAACAGGTCTCTTTAGTTTAAATTTGATTCAAGCCACACAGTGCCTACTTCTTTCCAGAAAAAAGGGAAAAAACGAGACAGGCCTGTGAATCATTTGTGGCAAGTGTTTTTCAGGATGCTGGGAGGAGCTGCTTCTGAAGTATTTCCAGAACCCATTCCTCCTTTCATTCTGCCCCAGGAGCTAAGTGGTGACAGATGCCCCCTAATGGGGGAAAGCACAATCTCTTCTCTGCCTTGGACCCAGGTGGAATGGGGTGAACTCAGAGCATGAGACAAAGAGATTTGGTCCTAAAAGGACCCTAGCAATCATTTACTCTGACCCTTCATTTTCTCCCTGGAGAAACTTTCCCCCAGTCGTAAGATTATAGATTTAGAACAGGAAGGTACCTCAGAGGCTATCTATTGACATACCCTATCTTTATAGATAAGGCAATTGAAGTATACGGGGTTAAGTGACTTGCCCAGGGTCACGCAGCTAGTAAGTGTCTAAGGACAGATTTGATCCCAGGTCTTCTTGACTCCAAATCCAGTGCCCTGTTTACTGTATCACCTCTGGTCTGGCCTCATTTCCCTCTCTTCACAATCTTGGTCCTAGAGTGGCCCAGTTCATCTCTACACTGGCCCCCTGTGGTTAGATCTCTTGCTATCATGTCCTCCTACTGCTTACAACTGGCCAAGTCTCAACCTTGAGTCACCCCCACCATCTGCCTTCTTTGCTCCTTCTCCTAAGCTGCTGAAGGATAATGGAAGAAGACATGGAACTACTATTTGCATGACACATGAATACTTCTTAACATCCTCAAATGATTTTTCACTGCTGACCAGCAGCTCTTGTATTCTTCCTTGCTGACTGTCCCTCATGTTCCTGACAATAGTTGTTATAAACCTCCTTTCTCAATTGTAAAATGGGAATCGTAATAGCACTACCCTCCCAGGGTTGTTGTGAGGATCAAATGAAATGATACTTGTAAAAAAGAAATAATAGTTGAAAACTGAAAACAAATGAATAAATTTGGAAAAAAATCAAAAGAAAATAATACTTGTAAAAAAGAACAGCGCCTGGCACAGAGTAGGTACTTAATCGATGCTTGTGTCCTTCCCTCAAATCTCTCCCAGTGCCTAGAGCGGGAAGGAACTCAGGGTTCATCTAATCCAACCTACTCCTTTTACATAAGCAGAAACTAAGACCCAGGGAAACGGGCTCTTTAAATACCTCTTATAGCAGATGACTTTGTTTTCTGCTTTCCCAAGAAAATCAGCACCTTCCGTGGAGAGTTCCATTTTTTCTCTTACTCCACTTTTCAATAGCACTCTACATTCTCTTCTTCCCTCCTCCCCACTTACCTCACACTAGTACTTTAAAAAACCAAAACCCAAAGAACCGTCTTTTCACTTAGCTCTCTTTTCCTCTTAAGTTCTCTTCCTACAGTTCTACTTTCACTGACAAACTCCTAACACATCACCAGATTCCCTACTGGGTGATGAATTTCTTGGTAATAAAAATTCTTGAAAATCTTACGTCATCGAGGGGTTGCAATCTGCACCAGGGAAGGGAGTGCACATGCAGATGAAAATCACAGCACTTTGAAGAACTGACGTACAGTAATAATAGCTGATATTTATAGGGTGCCTCAGATTTACAAAGCACTTTACTAATGTTGTGTCATTTGACGTACAACTCTGTGAAGTAGGTACTACTGGTATTATTTTACAGATGAGAAAACAGAAGCTCAAAGGGATCTAGTGACTTGCCCAGAGTTACACAGCTAGGCAGTATCAGAGATGGAGTATGACCCAAGATCTTCCTAATTCCAAATTCACATCTTGTTGTGACCTCTGCAGCAATTACATAGAGAAAAATGGGATTTCCCAGAGTACTTGAGTATCCATTCAGTTAAAGTTATAGAAGTAGAAATTTGGGGTGCAGCTGCGTGCAGAAGGGTGCAATAGAAAGAGCAGTGGCACAAAAGTTAAGAGGAGTTGAGTTCAAACCCTACCTCTGATATTTATTACCCATATAACCTTGAGTGAGTCCCTTCCCCTGCCTGGGTCTCAGCTTTTTCCTCTACAATATGAGTGGGTCAGAAGAGATGGCCCCCAAGTTTCTTCCCACTTTAGATCTGGGGTCCTATGAATTTCCCAGCTGGACTTTAGATATATGAAGCCACCTCCCACTTTCTTCCGACCTCATCCTAGGGTTCTCCTCTGCCCCTCTGCAAAAGTCACTCAAATATCATTCCTGGGTACCCTGCCTCAGTTGGGGTTTACTACAATATTCATATTCAGACATATGCCCAGTGTGTATCCAAGCCCCATCCTCTTGGCACACTTCCCATTGGATCTACAGATTATTATTTCAATTCATTCTTAGTTCATACCAGAGTATCTATTCTACTGTTAACAAATTGTCTTTTATATTAGACACATTCCCTTTCCTTGGAAATTACTTTACATTGTATTTAATTTTCAGTGTGCATGAGATGAAGCACCTATGATGTATCAAACACTTTGCTAAGTTCTGGAGTTACAAATACGGGCAAAAGAGAGTCCCTGCCCTCAAGTAGCTTACGATCTGATAAGAGAGACAACATGCAAGCAAATATATACATAGTCAGCTATATATGCGATAAGTTGTTCATCCTTCATTTTCCAAGAGGACCCATGACATCGTGGAATGATGTCTTGACTCATGGGTAAATTGGATTTAAGTGAGGCAGATTTGCACAAAGCCATCAAGCTCACTCTTACTTCCTGAGCCATCAAAGTCCAGGGCAAGAAAAAGGTCAGGACAATGACTGGGGATACATTGGATGGATGACCTTGGCATCTGACTGGGCCTGTTCTTTAGGAAAATCACTGCAGTGGCTAATAGAATTAAAACTTCTTGAAGGCAGGGTCTGCTTCATTGTTGTCCTTGTCTCCCCAATACCTAGCACTATGCCTAGAACATACTAGGGGCTACATAAGTGCTTTTTGAAATGAATGGAATGTTGGGTTTATGCTCTGGCTAAATTTTCTTAGATTCCATTGATTTTGTATTTTTCAGTCCACCTTGGAAAGCTGTAACTAGGGCAGGATGATAAGGGCTGTGTCCTAGGTTGCCAAAATTTAGAGGGTACTGATAGCATTGACACTCATTCAGCAGTGTTCAAACAATTGGGTTTAGCATCTAGTGAGCAAGAATAATTAATTAAAACAGGATGCTACCATATTGCATATGTTTGTATTCTCTAGGATCCCTGAACTGAATTTGTCTTTAAAAAGTTGATTTTAAATGCTTCACATTTTGGGAAGCTAGCTCTGGGAACCCCCAAACATTCTGCTTTCTCATGCCTCTCTGTCCTGTGCTGTCCTCTTTGCAAATGCCCCATGTCTGCTTCTAAGATAAAAGTTGTTATTCCTCTTCTCTGCCTCTGAGTCTTTGAGATGAAATACTTAAAATAACACTGTCTTAGTATGAAACCAGAGAGGTTCTTGGCTGTTCCATTAAGGGGCCCTCTCCCTTATTTCCTGAGTCTGGACCAGAGTTCTTAGTCCTTTTCTCACCCAAGCTCTTGGCTGGTTTTTTTTCCTTTAGTCCCTTAGGAAAATCTGGACTCACAAAAGAGGTAAATAAAAGAAGTATTCATTTGTTTACTCAGCTGAAAGTAAGAGAGGCTAAAGTCCCCTTAAATCCACTTTGGGAAATTCTATTTCTGGACTACCCCAAATTAGAAAACAGTAATGGAATAGCTTGAAAAGCCCTCAACATTAAGTCAGAAGAACTGGGATCCAGGCTTGCCCCTGGCGCTTCCCTGTTGTGTGACCTTGGCAAATCACTTGTCCTCTTGGGGTTCCAGTTCCCTGATCTATAAAATGGGGGTAATGAGACTTGCCCTGTTGATCATGATCAACCAGTTTACATTTATTAAATGTCTACTTTGTTCAAAGACTTCAAAGAGTTTAAATTCTATTTAGGGGAGTGGGAAGGGAGGCACAGTACATTCACAGACGGATAAATAAATTCAGGTTATGTCCAAAGTTGCTCAGGAACAAGGAGAGTGTTCATACCAAAGAGATCTTTTGAAGGAGGTGGCCATGACTGAGCCTGGCAAAGTTGTCAGGGCTTCCAGAGGGAGAGAGAGCAGAGAGCATTCAGATCACTGAGGCAGAGAATGAAGAACACCAAGCTGCTGATTTGCCTTGTAGTGGAGTGGGGGGGAGCAAGAGTGTATCAAGACATTGGGCTAAGTACAAGTAACTCATTTGTATGCAGCAGAAAAGGGAGTGATGTGTAATGAGCTTGGAGACATTGTCTGGGGTCCTCTTGAGAAAGGCTTTAACCAGGGGTGGGGAACCTGTGGCCTCCAAGGCCATATGTGGCCCTCTAGGTCCTTAAGTGCAGCCCTTGAGGACCTAGACGGCTACATGTGGCTTCAAGGCCACAGGTCCCCCACTCTTACTTTAAACCCAGATAGAGGAATTTGTCTTTTATCTTAAAGGAAATAGGGAGCCATTGAAACTTCTTGAGCAGGTCAGTGTCCCCATTTTGGAATGCCACTTTGGCAGCTGAAAAAAAAGAGAGGTTGGAAACAGAGAGAACAACTAGGAAGCTACTGCAATAGTCCAGCTGAAAGGTGATAAAGGCTAGACTACTTCACAGGCTGTTTGTCAAGGTGAACAACTACCTAAGACCTGGCTTCATCCTTTTCTTACATTTCTTATAGGAAGCCTAGCCAAGAAACAAACCAGTAAACAGAGAGAAACAAAAACCCTTTGGAAGTCTTCACCTTTAGCGTTGTCCAGGAGCCTCAGCTCTTTCTGGCTTCTAGCCTTCCTGATCCAAGTTTTCTAATGCCGATGAGGACAGATTCAGGTACAGGTTGGACCAGATGACCTCTAGGGTCATTCTAGCCACTTGATCCTAGGATTCTGTGGTTAGATAGCTAACTCTGGTCCCTTCCAGCTCTCTCTCTTACTCTTCCTTCCTTCCTTCCTTCCTTCCTTCCTTCCTTCCTTCCTTCCTTCCTTCCTTCCTTCCTTCCTTCCTTCCTTCCTTCCTTCCTACCTTCCTTTCTTTTTCTCTCTCTCCCTCCATATATATACATATATGTGTGTATACACACACACACACAAAACAAACAACTTTATACTTATGGTAATGAGTTATTTATAGTTAGAGTATCTATAGTGCCCATGGTTTATAAAATTCTTTCTCATGATTCAGTGAGATAGCTTATTATTCTCATTTTACAGATGAAGAAACTGAGGTTCAGAGAGGTGAAATAGGAAGAGGTAGATCTTGATCTTGACCCTGAACATTGGTTGTATGCAGCTGTAGGTGGTGCCCCTAATTCTTCTTGCTACTCACCTGTGTTCATATGTGGAGGTTGAGGAGCATGGAGTTACAGAGATGGGCCAAAGAATAAGTGATCAAACAATGATTTGAAGGAGCCAGATCACACAGTGTGACGTGAGGAGTGGAAGAAAAACAAAGTGACCCCTAATTTGGGAAGGAGGTTGAAGCTCTTGGTCATACATGATTTACATATCTTTGATCTCTGCCATTTCAAAGGGAGCTGGGTAGGTTGTTTGCCCTTGGCTTATTTTGCACTGGCATTTCAACCCTTGGGGCTGGAACACGTGGAGAGTCATTTCCCCAAATTCTTTTAACTGTTCTCTCTTCCATCTCCTTCTGCCCATTCCTAATTAATCTCCTTTTGGTGGCTCATCGCTCTCATCATGCCTCCTAACTGTGGGTATACTCAGTAGGGCTTCTGGCCCCTCTTGTCCTCTTTTTATACCCTCTCATTTGGTGGCCTCATCAGCTCCCAAGGGTTCAACTAGCATCTGTGTGTATATGACTCCAAGATCTACATATCCAGCTGTAATCTCTTACTTGAGCTCCAGCCTCCATCATCAACAGCCTATTTTTCATTGCAAACTGGATTCCCTGTAGGCGATTAGTCACTCAATGAGCATTTATCAAGTGCTTATTATATATTCCAGGCACTATGCTAAGCCTTACTATTACAAAGAAAGGCAAAAACACCACACCTGCTCTCAAGGAGTTCCCATTCTAATGGAGGAGCCCATGTGCAAAGACCTAGGTACAGAGTATACAGAGTAAATGGGAGATAACCTTACTTGAAAAGGGGTCATGTTGGGAAAAGAAGGCACTAGTAGCCTTGGGGGGAGACTGAGAAAAGCCTCCTGTAGAAGGCCAGATTTGAGTCAAGCCTTGATGGAACCCAGGGAACCTAAGACATTGAGGTGAGGGGGACAGAGAATTCCAGGTATGGGGTGACTCAGGGGAGTTGGAGGGTTGAGGGATTCTAAGTAGGTTAATATTGCTGGATAATAAATTGCAAGGAGAGCAGTAGAATATAAGAAGATGGAAGGGTAGGAATGGATCAGTTTGTGAAGGGCTTTAAATATAGAACAGAAGACTATTTGATATTAGAGGTAATACAGAGGCACTGAAGTTTATTGAGCAGGAAGATGACATGAACAGGTCTTTGCCTTAGAAAAATTACATCTGTAATTGAGTAGAGATTGAAATCCCAGTGCAAGATAAGCCAAGGGCAAACAACCTACCCATCTCCCTTTGAAATGGCAGAGATCAAAGACATGTAATTGAGTAGAGTGAAGTGAGAGACACCTGAGGTAGGGAGACAATTAAGAGGCTATCTCAATGGGCCAGGTGAGAAGTAATGAGGACCTGAATTGGGATGCTGGTGCACAGAGAGAGGAAGGCACTCTCCTAAAGTCACACAGTAAGTTAATTGCAGAGCCAAAACATAGGTGTAGAGCTGAGGAGCTCTGTGTTCCACCTATTCCACTGGTCTGGGGCTAAGAATGATCATTTTTCTTCTTGCTCCTTCCCCCAATTCTGGGCACCATGCTAGGTCCTCACACTATGGGAAAGTGGGAGCAAGAGGGACCCAAGGGAATGGAATGACACAGGGGAAAGAAGATGACTAAGTGAGAATAGCAACCTGGAACCCAAGCATCTTGTGACCTTGAGGAAGAGGGAGATGAGTTTGAGTTGAAGGAGGAGAGGGGATAACAGAGATAGCATGATACATTAAAAAGAAGCCTGGTCCAGGACCCTGACTGGCAGATCACTTCCAGATAGGGCTTTTTTTCCTATTCTATAAAATGATGGGGTTGTATTAAATGATCTCTAAGATCCCTCCTTGGCTGGACAGTCTGTGACTCTTTGAAAGGGAAGAGTGGACTCATCCAAGGAGTAAACCATCCCTTCTTCACCTATCCCCTTTCCCTTTCCATTCTTCCCACTGAAAATAATAGGGCATATTTAGGGTCAATCAACTAGCATTTATTAAGTGCCTATTATTAAGCTAATAGGATTTCAGGGGCAAGAAGTCCCTTCTCTTTCTACCAACCCCAGCCATAAACATAGCTACCCCTTCTACAGTCTATTGCCTGGAACTCCTACAAGAAGACACAGAGATCTTCCTTCTCCAATGATAGATCACTAAATGGAGCTATGGTCTTATCAAGGTAGATATTCCCTCTATTGGTGCATATTTCAATTCTTCTGTTCCTTTCCATCATGTGCAACCTTTGTCTACGCCCTGCTATACAGCTGTGCCATAAGATACACTCAAAGCATTAGAAGCTTCCTTCCCATCCTTTAAATATTTTATAGCATCTGGATTGTCCCATTGTTATCCTCTGGTTCCTCCCCTAAAGTTCTACTCTGATGCCTCATTGGCCTAGGAAGGTGATTCTAGTTTCTTGAAAGTTATACTAGTGGGGCACAAGCTTTAGCAAGTTTTTCCATCTTTGGAAAAGATTGCCTGGAAGTCATTGAAAGCCCAGCCTAGGTAAATGCAAAGAGACTCATCACCAGAAGGATAGCCAACAGGTGATAATATTGCATAGGATCACACAGGTAGCCCATGAAATGGACCAAAAGTTAGAGAGAAAAGGCTTAAAAATTAAAAAAAAAACATGGAAAGCTCAGCTATAAAATTTAAAGCTGGAAGGAACCTTGGACACCATCTAGTCCAAAACTTTTATTTTACAAGGGAGAAAATGGAAGCTTTGGGAAAGAAAATGATCTAACAAATACCCCCCACACACTCTTTGCTGCAACCATACTGGCCTATTCACTGCTCCTTGTACACCCTGTTATATCTCCCACCCCTCTGCTTTTAATTTGCATTTCTCTAATCAATAGCGATTTAGAACATTTTTTCACGTGACTATAGGTAGCCCTGTTCGTATCTTTTGACCATTTATCAATTGGGGAATGACTCATATTCTTATAAATTTGATTCAGTTAACTTCATATTTGAGAAATGAGGCATTTATCAGAGAAACTTGCTATACAATTTTTTCACAGTAATAGTTAGGATAATAGTATTATAGTATAATAGTATTTCCCTCCATCCTATCTCCTCTCCTCCCCTACCCTGTTTATTCTTTTTCTCTTCTGTCCATCTTCAAAAGTGCTTTGCTTCTAGCTACTGCTTCCTGTAATCTGCCTTCCCTTCTATCAGCCTCCCTCCCCTTTTCTTATTCGATTCCTCTCCTACTTTGCTGCAGGGTAAGATAGATTTTTAAATCCAACTGAGTATGTATGTTACTCCCTCTTTGAGCCAATTCCAATGAGAGGTTCACACACTCCTCTCCCCCTTACCACGTCTCTCCTCTTCCCCTCCATTTTGATAGCTCTTTGGTGTCTCTTTTATGTGAGATAGTTTACCTCATTCTACCTCTCTCTTCTCCCAGTGCATTCCTCTTTCTCACCCCTAAATTTTATTTTTTTAGATAATCATCCCATCATTCAACTCACACCCATGCCCTCTGTTTATACTACTTTTAAGTGCTCTAATAGTGAGAAAGTTCTTGGGAGTTACAAGTATCATCTTCCCATGTAAACAGTTCAACCTTATTGAATACCTTATGATTTCTCTTTTTCTTCTTACTTTTTATGCTTCTCTTGAGTTTTGTATTTGAAAATCAAAATTTCTATTCAGTTCTGGTCTTCTCATCAGGAATGATTGAAAATCCTCTGTTTCTTTGAATATCCACTTTTCCCCCTGAAGGATTACACTCAGTTTTGCTGGATAGCTAATTCTTGGTTGTAATCCCATCTCCTTTGCCATCTGGAAATATAATATTCCAAGCTCTCCTATTCTTTAATGTAAAATTTGCTAAATTTTGTGTGATCCTGACTGTGACTTCATGGCATTTGAACTGTTTCTTTCTGGCTGCTTGCAATATTTTTTCCTTGACATGGCAGCTCTGGAATTTGACTATAGTATTCCTGAGAGTTTTTATTTCAGGAACTCTTTTAGGAGGTGATCAGAGGATTCTTTCAATATTTATTTTACCCTCTGGTTCTAGAATATCAAGGCGGTTTTCCTTGATAATTTTTTGACAGATGATGTCTAGGCTCTTTTTTGATCATGGCTTTCAGGTAATTTCCATAATTTTTAGATTGTCTTTCCTGGATCTATTTTCCAGGTCAATTGTTTTTCCAGTAAGATATTTCACATTGTTTGTGATTTTTTTCATTCCTTTGGTTTTCTTTTTATAATTTCTTGATTTTTCATAAAGCTTCCATCTGCTCTATTCTAATCTTTAAGGAATTATTCTCTTCAGTGAGCTTTTGGACCTCCTTTTCCATCTGGCCAATTCTGCTTTTTAGGGCATTCTTCTCTTTGTTGGCTTTTTGGATCTCTTTTGTCATTTGGGTTAGTCTATTTTTTACAGTGCTATTTTCTTTAGCATTTTTGGGTCTCCTTTAGCAAGCAGTTGACTCGTTTTTCATAATTTTCTTGCTTCACTTCCATTACTCTTCCCAATTTTTGCCCTGCTTCTCTTACTTGATTTTCAAAATCCTTTTTGAACTCTTCCATGGCCTGAGACTAATTCATACTTTTCTTTGAGGCTTTAAATGGAGGAACTTTGACTTTGTTGTCTTCTGTTTGTTTGCATGTTTTGGTCTTCCTTATTACCAAAGTAAGATTCTATATTTTGCTTCTTTCTTTTTTCTTTTTTTTGGTTTTTGCTCATTTCCCCAGTCATTTACTTTCCTTTTGAGCTCTTTGTCAAGGTAGATCTCTGTTTCCAGTGGAGGTGGGGGGTGTACTGTCAGCCACTTGATTTCCCCACAGTCTGTTGGCCTAGAGTGCCAGAAAGAGCCCATGCCTCTGCCCCTGATACTGCTGTGGCTACTGCGGGTTTCTCCTCCCTCTTCCCCTCTGCCACCCTAGGACTGGGACCAGACCACTCTACTCTCCCACATTAGTCCCGCAAGTGTTTTCCATTGATTTTCCAATTTGTCTTCAGCATTTTGGGGTCCTGAAGTCTGGAAACTGCACCTGGAAACAGGTGCAAGAAATTCAATCTCCCCAAGACCTGCTCAGGTCTTGTCTCCTGCCCCAGCATGGTGCAATAGATACTTCCTGGTGACCTTCCAGGCTGTCTTGGGCTGGAGATTTGCTTCACTCCATCATTCTGGGGGTTCTGCAGCTCCAGAATCTGTTTATAACCATTTTTACAGGTATTTGGCTGGGCTTGGGAGCAGTGCTCTAGAAAGGGCATGCTGTTACTCTGCCATCTTGGCTCCAGCTCCATCAATTCTACTTTTTAAGAAGTTTTTTTGTCAGTGAATTCTTGTATATCTTTTTCCATTTGACCAATTTTGCTTTTTAAGGCATTCTTCTCTTCACTGGATTTTTGTGGCTCTTTTACTATTTGACCTATTCTGGTTCTTAAGGCATTATTTTCTTCAGTATTTTTTGTGCTTCCTTTACCAAGCTGTTCTCTTTCCCCCCCATGATTTTCTTGCATCACTATTACTTCTTTTCCCAATTTTCCTCCACCTCTCTTATTTGATTTTTAAAATCCTTTTTGAGCTCCTCCAGGAATTCTCTTTTTTCGGGGGGCTGAGGCCAATTTACGTTTTTCTTTGAGACTTTGCATATAGCAATTTTGACTTTGTTGTCTTCTTCTGAGTTTGTGTTTTGATTTTCCCTGTCACCATAGTAACTTTCTGTGGTCAGGATAAATTTTTTGGTGTTGTTTGCTCATTTTCCAAACTATTTCTTGACTTTTTACTTTATATTAAAGTTGGTCTCTGCTCCCAGGGTGGAGGAGGGCACTGTCCCAAGCTTCAGGTTTTTTGTGCGGCTATTTTCAAAGCTAGCTATGAGGGTCTGTAAGTTTTCAGTTCTTCCAAGGTGGTGTGATCTAAGGAGAGGTGTGTTTACTACTCTCTTGGCCTGTACTCTGTGAGTGACCATAAGCATTCTCTTCTTCCCTGGAACTGTGACCAGGGTCTGGGCTCCCCTGCAACCACAAAGTCTGGGGTGCTTAATTGTTCTTCTTACCCTGGGACTGCCAACTGAGACTGGGACTCAGATCTTTTTATGGGCAAAGTAACAGGGTCCAACACCCAGTGCCAGCAAAGGGAACCCTGTAGTCTCCTTCTGACTAGTTGTCAGACTCTCCCTTACTGTTCCTGATTCAATTGCCCCCAGGGCCTGCTGCTGGTTTGTTGGAGTGGATCCTGCACTGGTGCTCCTGCCACTGGAGAATCCCTGCCTTTTCTCTGCCATCTTGGCTCTTTTATGGGAGCTGTTCCTTATGTCTGGAATGTTCTCCTTCCTTATCTGTCCATCCTGGAACCCTTGGCTCTTTTCAAGGCTCAGGTCAAGTGCTACCTTCTTTTAGAGACTTTTGCTGACCCCCCCCCTCCATTAGTATTCTCTCACATCTCTTAGTATTTAGTTTTTAATATATCCACATTCACTTATCAGTGAATATGTTGTTTCTTTGGGAGAATGTAAGCTCCTTCAAGGCAGGGATTATTTCATTTCTTAGTATCCTTAGTATGTGTCACATAATGGAGGCTTGATAAATGCTTATTGATTGAGTGATCAATTTTTGACTCCAAGTTTGATAGATTCCACTCCACCATGCTAAGTCACCACACTGGTGAGATTAATCCCAAGTCATAGATTCTAGGATCTGCACATCCCCAGATTTAGTAAGGGAAAGTAGATTTAGAAAGTGCTGGGGCTTAGGTAGAGGTGGGGCATGGGAAAGGGCTGCCACTGAAAGGTTAATGGGAGCAGGAAGTAGAAGCTGGAGACATCAAAGACAAACCCCGGGTTCCATAATTCAAATTAGGCTTATCTTCATCTTTACTGAAACTCACAAGGACTGTGGGCAAAGGTACTATTTCCTGGTGGGACTGGCAATCAGCCCTTAGAAGTACATAAAAGAGGAACAATGGTTACAACTTGGGCAGACTGTGCACCCACTACTAGGCATGGTCCCATATGACTGGTCTGATAGTTTTTTTTCCAATGAAGTAATCTTTTCAGATAGAGAGGAAGGGGAGGAGGGAGTGGGGAAGGAGGAAGGAGAAGAGAGAGAGAAAGATTCAGTCACTTATCACTTTTGACATAGCCCCCAGTACTGGGGAGCCAACCCAGATCCTCGAATTGTACATGGTCTTTGGCAAGAGTCCAGAGCACATGAGTTACAGGGATTGCCTAATCATGGGGTCCACTAGAAGGGTTTAGGATGAAGCTCAGTTCCATAATACTCCAAAGGATGATCCCCCAAAGGCCATAATCTAGAAGGTTGGGGGGGCCCTCTCCTGAATATCCCCATTACTCTACAAACAAGAAATATAGTAGGGTCTTGTATTCATTATATTTTTAAGTGAATTATGTGACTGAAGATATGATCTGTTCTAGAAAATTTCAATGAGATCCATGGCCACTTAAAAGAGATCAAGCTAACAATCCACACAGAAACTACCCTGACAAATGGATGATATATACCTTTGCTAAGACTGGCATGCAACTGATTGCTCAGTTGATTGTTTGTGCACTAGTACATATAATTTGCACAGACCCTGCAGATACAGCTGAACCCAGCTTCAAATGGCAGGAGGAAAGCATGTGCCCACTGGATGTTATTTGGGAAAAAGCATACTACTTTCGATGATCCAGAGATGTTCCCTAACATAAAAGCCTATCTTTTTAATACCCAAGATTGTCCTAGTGGTGCTATGTAGCCATGAATGAATTAAAGGATGAATAACCATTTAACTAAGAACTTACTATGGGCCAGTCACTTTGCTAAATGCTGAAGACAGTCCCTGGCCTCAAGGTACATACATCCTAAGAGGGGGAGATGATATTTATATGGGGAGTTTTTGTGTGAGGAGTCTTAGGGATCATGAGTGGAGCTGTTGAACTGTTATCATTTTCTTTCCAGAAGCAATGGTAGTATTGATTTCATTATTGTTTCTAGGACAAGAGATGGAAAGGGGGAAAAGGAGAAAGAGAACATCATGATCTCCAAGGAATCAAGATGTCAGGTGACCCAAAGAAATCACTGGAGAGACCGAAGGTGAGAGTAAATGGACTGAAGCATATTCCCAATGATGACTAGCCCATAAGAAGTGGCATAGTGGATTCCCCAAAATGTATGACTAGAAAAAGAGTTGGGCTAGTTGTATCGGGAGAGTGAATGATGACCTCTGGATGGCTTGGGCTCTATTCTCTTATCTATGAAATACTAAAAGATTTAGAGGAAGACTCTGGTATATTAGATAGATCTTCTATGGAAGACTTGTGGGTAGACCTGGATGAGGAACAGTGAGATGAAATGGCATAGATGGGTTTCAGTTGGCACTGGTGGAAGGAGTACCAAAATCAATGAGACAACAGACCCATTGTGCTATCATAATATTAATATTAGATAGAGAAGTAATCAATAAGATACCTGCCCCACTACATTTATCAGGTGAAAATATATCTAGATTGACCACTATCTATGAGTTAGGACTAAACACCTCCCTACATCCAACAGAAAGTCTTCCAATTGACTGGGCCAGGTTATATAGGGCTTTAAAAGCTAAAGAGAGGCAACAGGAAGCCAGTGGAGTTAATTGAATAGGGAAGTCATGTGATCAGATCTGGGCTGAAGGCAAATCACTTTGGCATAAGTAAGAAGCAGAGAAGGATCAAAGTGGGAAAAGATTTGAGGCAGGTACACCAATGTGGAGGCTGTTGCAGTACTCTAGGCATAAAGCACAAAGTACCAAAACTGGAAGGGACTTTGGTGCATAGAACATATTAATGTTAGACCTGGATAGGACCTTAGCATACAGATCATGGAATGTCACAACTGGAAGGAAACTTGAGAAACTAACTAGTCTAACTCCATTTTATAGAGGAGGAAATTGCTGCCAGAATTAATGTCATGACTTCAACAAGAACTTGGACCTCTTTTCCTGGTGTTCTTTGCTCCTTCTCTAAGCATGACTGGCTAGCTCCTTTCAAAACCTTTAATTTAAGGAAAGTACTCGGACTAGCCATGTTTCCATTCCTCCCATGGCTCCACTCAAAACTCTCTGAACTTTTTCTACCATGCTCCCATGTATCTCCCTCCTTAGGTTACCCCTGCCTCCTTTCACCTTCCTTTTATGCATTATCTTCTTCCATTAGAATGTAAACTCCTTGAAGGCAGGAATTGTCATGCTTATATTTGTATTTTCAGCACTTAGGACAGTGCCTGATATATAGTAAGTGATTAATAAATGCAGGACTTCACTTGACATGTTATAATGCATGCTTTGGAGCTACTATCCCAACTGCCACTCATACTGAGTAGACCTGCTAGGCTTACTCAGGGCTCTAGAAGAGCTCCAAGGGGTTGGAAGTAGCTTTCTAAAGCTATAATTCATAAACTGCCACCGCGGTTCTTCCCTCTGTAATTTTTAATTAATATCAATTAATATCAATTCATCAACTAGACTTAATTAGCTTTTAGAAAGGAATATTTACTAAGGTAGTATAGTTGGTACGATTATTCTTCCCCAAAGTCTGTGATGCACTCTCCCTCCAATATACACAAAGTTCAGAGGAAAGTGGGTTTAAGCTTAAGAGACCGTGTAACTTACAAGTCCTGGAAATCCTTTTCCTGGAGCCCTCATGATGTGTCCCTTAGGTGTGGTAGGACTTATCTGCTGGCTTTGTAGAGCACTGAATCTGCTTTTCCTTATGACCACTCTGCCCTTGGCTTCTGATGAAGACAGTGCCATCACACTCTCTGGGAAAACTGCTAGGATGCTGAGGAAAAAGGACAAAGCCTCCATATCCTTTGAAGTTCACAGGATCCCTCCAGCTGAGGGATTGAGGATTGGACTTGGCCAAATTCTGGACCTTTACTCCACCCCTTGAATCAATCCCTTCTCAGGAGTTAGATGAAAAACTCTCTCCTCTCAGCTACCAGGCATTCAACTCTCTGATATAAGTTTTTGCCTTTAGATTTTAAAACCCTATACAATTTGACCCAAAGCTGGAGCCAGCTCTTACCAGCTTGGGAAAGGCTATTGTTAAAATTTTTAGCATGAGCATGTACACCCTGGAAATCAACAAATGCTACAAATCAGGGCTTGATTTACTGTTTCATTGATTAAGAAAATGTCAGCGTCGCGATTAAATGAAAAAATGTATCCTGTGCACAAATTACCCTGCCCTGCCGCCCCTGCCAGTTGTTACATATTTACCAGCATATCTTGTCCTGGCCCCAATCTATTTTTCTAGCCTCATTGGATATTACTGCCCCCCACTGTACTCTTTGATCAAGTCAAATTGCATCTTTCCTCATACAGGAGAATTTATTGCCTGCCTCCATACTTGTACACTGGGCATGCTCCATGCCTGGAATATACTCTCTCCTTGCCTTCATCTTAGAGAGTCCCTGTCTTCCTTAAAGATATAGCTCAGGTACCATATTCTGCATGAAATCTTTCCTGATACCCACCCCCCAATGCTAGTACTGTCTCTCCTAAACTACTTAGTATATAACAACTTTGTATTAATTTGCATTTAGCCATTTTCTGTTTATGCTACGCATATATTTATATGTCTTCATTGTCTCCCTCTCTAGATGATGAACTCATTGCAAACAAGGATGATTTCATTATTTATGCTTGTTTCTCCAGAGCCTAGCACAATGCCTGGTACACAGATTGATATGCTCAAGTTGTGTGATATGAGACAACTTATACCTTTCCTCTAAGCCTCAGTTTCCTCCTTTGTACAATGAAGGGGTTAGAGGGACATCTTATACGGTAGGGTAACTCCCAGCACTCCCAGTTTTCTGGTCCTTACCCACTCTCTAACCATTCTTTCCCACTCAGATCCTTTCTTTTGCCTCTCTCTAACATCCTTATTATACAGTGCTGGTTAGTCTAGTTGTCTGTGTTGGTGTTTTATCTCCTACTGGACACTGTCCCCCATGAGGATTGAGAGGGTACCTAATCTCAATTTTGTCTCTTCTCCGGACATCTAGTGTTGTGGACAGTGTGGACAGTAAGTTTTTAATAAATGTTTGCTGATGAATTAATGGCCAGGATTACCCTGCCACACAGTACAATCTCTCCCCCTGAAGGCACATAAACACAAATGGCTTCCCATTTGAATAACCCACTCCCTTTTCAATTTTAATTGATTTTGACATTATTTCTTTTGTTAATTTTCTTCTGTTCTAAATGCAAATTGATTCCACAGAGCCAAAGTGATAAATTAGCGTTCTAAAGATCCAGGGATAGTCTCTCACGGCATGCACGCACACTACTCTCTTTCATTTCAGCCTAGAAAACTCAAGGGTTATGTTGTAAGCTACTGTCACAAGATTTATCAGATCATGCTTGGATTATTTCTAATAAAATCTTTTATCCTCAACTCTCAATTACAAACTATTTAAAGGGAAGCACATGGGACGGTTTTTAGCCATTTGCCCAGGGGGAGAACAAACTGATGCTACTTGGAAAAGGGCGCAGAAAATGTAGGCACATTGTGATAGTCCTGTAGATACATGAAAGTCTGAACCACTGGCAAGGGGTATTACCTGTACTTCTCAAGCTGTTCCCGCATTTCCTCTTAAAAAAGACACCAAAATTGAACTTCACCACAGCATCTTTCTGGGCCTCAGTTTCCTCATCTGTAAAATGAGAGAATGGATAGTGTAGCATGGTGACACAAATGCTGGATTTAAAATCAGAATTTTGTTGTTCACTCACCTCAGTTGTGCCTGACCTTTTGTGACCCCATTTAGGGTTTTCTTGGCAAAGATATTAGAATAGTTTGCTATTTCCTTCTCTAGTGGATTCATTTTGTCAGGCAATCAGAGGTTAAGTGATTTGCCCAGGGTCTGAGGCAGAATTTGAACTCAGGTCTTCCTGACTCCAGGCTCAATGCTCTATTCACTGAGTCACCTAGCCGCCTCAAATCAGAATGCTCAGGTTCAAACCCCAGCTCTGAAATATGGAGGTCAGTCGATGATTGTGGAATAGGGGCAGCTGGGTGGCCCAGTGGAGAGCGTGCCAGGCCTGGAGTCAGGAAGCCCTGGGTTCAAATCTGGCCTCAGGTGTTGACTTCTTGTGTGACCATGAGCAAATCACTCAAATTGCTGTTTGCCTCGATTGCCTCATCTGTTAAATGAGGGTAATAATAGGTTGTTGTGAGTATCAAATGAGATATTATTTGTAAAATGCTTAGCATAATGCCTGGCACCTACTAGGAGCTATGTAAATGTTAGCTATTATTATTATACACATCATTGTTATTATACACATCAACATTTGTTGACATGTTGATTAGTTTTGCCAAACTGCTTTTTCTTTTTCCCAAATAAGAAATATTTTTCTTACAAACCTTGACTTGCTGGATAGTCAAGGGAGGAGGAAGGAAACATACAGGAATGAAAATGGTATAAAAATAAAAAGTATCAATGAAAGTTTGTGTTCTTTTAAAAATTCCATCTCTGCCATGTTACTTTGTAGTTTGAACAATGGCTAACTCTTTCTGGGCCTCAATTTGTTTATCCCTAGTTTTGTCTCTTCTCTGGTACCTACCACAGTACTTTACAAGTGGTAGGAGCTAAATCAATGTTTGTTGAGTGAATGAAAGAATGAATGACTCAGGGCATGGAGACTCCATCTTCTTTACCACTAACTCTATGTCTGGGCAAGTCTTCGCTTCTCCGGGCTCATTTTCTCCACAGACAAGTGGGATATAAGGTAGAATGAGCTCTAAGCAAAGGGTATAAGAAATTTGAGGAGGAAGGGGCCACTTTTATCCTCTTGGGTAAGATTTTGTACCTGTTGTTTCAGTAAGGCTGAAAAGGTTGGTTAGAGTTATGTTATAGAAAACCTTGAATGCCAGACTCAGGAGTTTATTTTTGATAGATAATGAGGAACTATTGGAGGTGTTTGAGTTGCCTAGTGACATGATCAGAGTGACAAGGTTAGAGGACATCTTGGGCAATTGTGTGAAGTCTGGCTCAGTGAGAGGAGAGATCAGATGTTGGGAGGCTAGTTAGGAGGCTGTTACCAGAGCACAGGCAAGGAAGGGTATAGCTGTGTTGTCCTTGGAGCTAGCAAGACCTGGGTTTGCATCCTCCCTCTGTCACTTGCTAGTTATGTGACCCTAGGCAAGTCATTTGACCCCTCTGAGTCTCCTCTGTAATATGGAGATAGTAGTTCCTATAAAAACCTGTTACATAAGGTTCAAAAGAGATAACATTACGTAAAGTATTTCATACACTTTGAAGTGCTAGACTAATGTCGATGATGATGATGATGTGATGTAGGGTTAATTAAGGTGGTGGTAGTAGAAATGGGATGGGGCAGGCAAAATAGACAATGTGAGGAGCATAATCTAGGATGGGGTGGGGGATCTATGGCCTGCAGGCCAATGTGGTCACAGGTTCCCCCATCCCTGCTAGATCTTGATAAATCATTGGATAGGGTAGGGCTGGGGAGGAGAATGGAAGGAAGAGTCAAAGATGGGTCTCAGGTTACAAGTCTAATTGGGAGGATGGTGGTGCTATAGATAGATGGTGTCACCTGTTGAACTCAATTGCATGAAATGTGAGCTTTCAGAGTTGTGGATCTTCAGAGGAAAGAGCAACAGATTTGAAGTCAGAGGATCTGAGTTTGAATCCCACTTCTACTAATTATTGATGGGACCTTGGGTAAATCACTTCATCTCTCTAGGCCTCAGTTTCCTCATATGTAAAATGAGAGAATTGGATTAAATGGCTTTGCAAATTCCTTCTATTTTGAAATCTTGAGACTATGAGCCTTGATCTCTCCATGCCCACTATTCCTTTTAAACTTAAGTTTATCTTCACCTTGAGTTTCAGTTCTTCCACTGATGAGTGTTCACCCAGGACATCACTTCTGCTTTGGCTTCAGTTTCCTCTTTTCCTGATCTGGACCCTATAGGCAATTAGTTAAATTATACACGTTCCCTGTACTGGAATCCCTTCCCTCACTGTCCTGTCACTGCCCAGGCCTTGCCAAACCCAATCCTCAGTTACTCCTTGTTGGCAGCTTTGAGTCTCCCTCATCTCTTCCTCTTTCTCACCTTCCCCATTCAATGAGTTGCCAAGTCTCATTGATTGTACATGCACAACATCTCTCCCTTTCATCCCCTTCTCTCCACTCACATACCAACTACCCTAGGTCAGGACTCTCCTGGATTACTGCCATAGTTTCCTAACTATTCCTAACTCAGGGCTAGTGTCTCCAACCTCTCCCCTCTCCAATTCATCCTCCACGTGGCTGCTAAAGAGATTTTCCTAAAGCACAGGTCAGACTATGTTCTTTTACTTCCTTTTTCAAGAAGTTCCAGTGGCTCCCTATTGTTTTGAGGATGAGATATAAATTGATGAAATATAAACTTTCTAATCTGGGTTCCCCATGCTTTTCCAGACATAGTACATATGACTTCCTTTTTTACATTCCAGACAAACTGGCTTACTTGCCATTCTTTATTTTTTTAATTAAATTAAATTTATTTTTGTGTTACAGTTTAAGTTCTGAACTGTCTTCTTCCCTCCCTCCCTATCCTGCACAAAAGGCCACCATTTGATATAAATTTATAAATATATGTAAAACCATACTATGCATACTTCTAGGTTATCAGTTCTTTCTCTGGAGGTAGATAGCATTTTTCCTTTATAGGTTCTTTGTAGTTGATTTGAGCAGTTACAATACTCAGAATAATTTGGATGTTCACAATCATCTTTGAACAATATTGCTGTTACTATATACAACATTCCCTTTCACTTTTCATTATTTCATGCAAGTTTTTCAAAAAATCAAGCAGCTCATCATTTCTTACAGCACAGTGGTATTCCATCACAATCACATACCACAATTTGTCCAGCCATTCCTCAATTAATGGGTGTCCCCTCCATTTCCATGTCTTTGCCACCATCCTTTTCCTTTTTCCCCAATCTTCTTGGGAAAACAGACTGAATAGTGCTATTGCTGAGTCAAAGGATATACACACTCCGTTCTTCTCTACAATGGTTGGATATGTTCACAATTCCATCAGCAGTGTATGAATGTTCAACAGTCTTGAAATAACATGTTTCATCTCTCCTCTCCATGACTTTTCACTACCCTCCCTCATCTCTACCTTGTAGAATCCCTAGCTTCCTTCAAAGCTGAGCTCAAGTACTACATTCCACATGAGGTCTTTCTTGATCCCTACAGCTCTCAATGTCCCCTCAGGTGGCTTTGTACTTTAGATGTATTTGGCATTTACTTTTCTCTCTACAAATTCTCCTTCACCAGTGGAATGTAAGTTTCTTGAAAGCAGGGGTACGTTCATTTTTGTCATTGAATCCCCAGCATACCCGAGTTTGGCACAGATTGGATCATAGGATCTTGGATTGAGGGCTGGAAAGAACCTTAGAAGTCACTGAACCCAGCCCAACCATTTTACATATGAGGAAACTGAGGTTAAGAGGGTGATTTGGCCAGGATCACATACCTAGTGAGTGCCTGAGGTATTCAAACCCAGGTCTTCCTAAATCTAAATCTATTATACCAGGTTTAGTGATTACTTGTTGAATAAGTGAATGAGCTCATCCCTCAGTTCAGCGATCATTCCATTTTCTCTCTTTACTCATCAGGACTTCATTGCTGAAATTTAGGGAGCCCTAAAGATTTTTCTTTTCCTCCAATCAATTTCCTGAGGGCACCTTTCACATCCTTATTCCTTAGGGTATAAATGAAAGAATTCAACATAGAGGTAACTGCCCCATAAAATATTGAGATGACTTTGTCCTGATCCTGGGATTCTTTAGATTGGGGCTTCAAGTACATATAGATGGCTGTCCCATAAAATATGGTCACGATTGTCAACTGGGAACCACAGGTAGAGAAAGTTTTGAGCCTGGCCTCCATGGAGTGGATCCTGAGCACAGCTGCCACAATGCGGATGTAGGAGATGAGGATAAAGGTGAAAGGCAAGGGCAGTGTAAAAGCACTAATGACCAGACCCAGGATCAGGCTCATGGGGGTATCTGAGCAGACAAGCTTCAGTAAGGCTTGGATCTCACACATAACATGGTTGATGATGTGGTGCCCACAGTAATGAGCTGGAATAGCAATGATTGGCATTACAGACAAGAGGAAGGCACTGAACCAAGTGCCCATGGCTATCTGTGAGCAGACTTGGTTGCTCATGATGACGTTGTAGCGTAGAGGGTTGGAGATGGCAATAAAGCGGTCATAGGCCATGACAGCAAGGAGGAGACACTCAGTCATCCCCAGGAACAGGGAAGTGGTCATCTGGGCATAGCAGCTGGTATAGGTGATGGTGGGGAAGTCTTTGAAACAGTGGGCCAACACATAGGGCTCCCAGCTGGTAGAGTAGCAGATGTCAAGGAAGGACAGGTTGCTGAGGAAAAAGTACATGGGGGTGTGAAGATGAGTATCTCTTTGAATCACAATGATGATGAGGCCATTCCCTAAAAATGTGACCAGGTAGAGGCACAAGAGCCCAGTGAAGAAGGCAGCCTGTACACGGGGCTTCTGGGAAAAACCCACCAGGATAAATTCTGTGACTTCAGAGTAATTAGTTGTCTGTAGCCCATCCATTGGGCCCCCTCAGCTGCAAGAGAAAGAGACAAAACAGAGCATCTTCTACAAGGGAGCTGGGGAACAGGAAGAACTTTTCAGTGGCTTCTGGAATGAACATTCTCAGTTTTAAGTCAAAACTGTGCTGGACTCTTTCCAGAGGGTCAGGCTCACGTTGCACATGTTGATGGAAGATGGAAAAAAGGTCTGGGGATTTGGAAAATTGTTTTCCTATGAGTAAAGTTTTTTTTTTTCCTTTTTGATCTGGACCTATGCTTTCATCAGTGTGGGGAACTCTGAGTGTGAAAATTCTCTCCAGCAATACAGACTGGTAACACACTTGTAACTTATTTAGAGAGCTACCTGGGGCACTGAATGGTTAAGTATTTTACCCATGATCAAGTAGCTACACGGCCACTCTGCAGCCCACTATTCACTATGACATGCTGCCTCTCAGCAAAGGTTAACAAAGGATCATTTTATTCTGGAGAGAAGGAAATTGGCCACATTTACATGATGTCAATAATTTCTGGTCGATTTCATAAAAGATTCAGTGAAAGAGGTTGATTGTTGCTATAAAGAGCAAATAGCCAGATGATTGACCAAGCCTTTAATTGAATTGGGTGATGCTTTTGGCATCTAGCCTGTGTATGAGATGCATCTCCCTGTGAAAATTAAATTCATACAATCTCAAAGTTGAAAAGGAACTCAGAGTCCATTTAATTTAATCTGTGCCTGGACAGGAAGTGCCTCTTACAACATCCCCACTAAGTAGTCATCCAGCCTGTGCTTGAAGCCCCCTGGTAAGAGGGAGCCTGCTCCCTTCCCAGGCAGCCCCATTCCTCTTTGGGACACTTCTAATTGTTAGGAACTGTCCGAAACTAAACTCAAGCAACCAGTTACGGTGCCAAATGAATGGTTCGGATTAACTTTTCCCTTTTCAAGCAGCTGATCATATTTCACTTAGACATAACTTAAGAAAGGAAATTAGGTTGTGTCTGCATTGCTTTAAAAAAAAAACCCTCAGTCAATTCATTGAACAAAGGAGAAAAGTTTGAACTCTTTAACATTGAATTGGTGAAATTTTGCTCTTTACCCACTTGTTTAGAATCAATTCTACAAATGTCTTCAATCTACAGAGGACTGATGTAGGAAGGATTTTCTTTCTCCATATACAATCAAACATGAGCTGAAAGAAAAACAGAGAGTTTGGTATGACATAAAAGCTATAGCATTGCTAAAAAGATCAAAGAATCATAGATTTGTCAAATATTAGAGCTGGAAATGCCACAGAATGGTTGGACATAGGGATAGGAACTGGACCTGGGACTTCAATAGTATAGGGAAGTCTCTGCTAAGGAAAGACCCTCTCCTAATACAGGTTAACATCTCTACAAATCAAAGACTTGGAGAATTTCTTAGAGAGAGCACTGATAGATTGAGTGACTTGGTGAGGGTTACACATTCAGTATGTATCTGAAGGGGAACATGAACCCAGGTTTGTTCATTTCTCTCTATCCACTATACCCTGCTGTCTGTCATCAGTAGGACTTGCATAGATCAAAGAACTGGGAGGGGCCCTAGAAATGAGAACGTCAGAGGTGAGAGAGACCATGGAGAAATTCATTTAACAGAGAAAGAAACTGAACTCCAGCAAAGGAAGTAACTTTGTTCAAGGTCATAGAGGTAACTCTTGGCAGAGTTGGCACTAGAACCAGAGAGTATTTTTCCCACTAAACTCCTCTGTCTCTCACTTGGAGTGAAATTTTAATAAAAGCTAAATAAAGAAACAGCTTTATATTTCTTTGACAAAATGTGTTCCATCAAGAAAGACATACAAATAAGTGAAAATTGCTCACTGTGGGGAGGCAGGAGGACATCAGCAGAGATATGTACTTCTCCTATAATAGAGAAATATTTCGATCAGCTGTGGCAGCATGATAGAAAGGTTGTTGAATTGTCATCACAGAACCTGTCTGAATCCCAGATCTGCTATTTATTCTCTGTGTGAACTTGGATAAGTCATTTAACTCCTCTGGCCCTCAGTTTCCTAACTTGTAAAATGAGAGGGTTTTAGTGGTCCCTTCATGCTCTGAATCTCTGATAGGATGGTCATTCCCTCTATACTTCAGGGTCACAGAAGTGTCTCATAAACTTTTCTGGTGAGATCATAATTCTGGAAAATCCTGAGAATTTGGCTGTTAGTTTATCTACACTTACCTGTATGTATTCGAATATTCTTGTTGACTCATCAGTGATAACTGATATAATGATAACTTCCAGGACAGGCACCATTCACTGCTGGTGACTGGAAGCCACCACTGGAGTCAGTGGCCAGAACAGTCACAGTCCACAGATCAAGTTAATTCATGGCATCCATTTCCCTCCACCTATATAGGCATTATGGTGAATCATAGCATGGTAGAGCTGGAAGGAACTTCAGAGAGCACTGCATCTAATCTTCTCGTATTTTAACCATATGGAAACGGAGAAAAGCAAGTGAAGAGACTTGACAATGTCACCCAACTTCTAAGTGGTGGGGCTGGGAATGAAATCCATGTCTTTTGCTTCTGAGACATGTGTTCCTTCCACTAAACTATGCTGTCTCTCCTTAATAGACCTGATTTCAGTGCTCAAGGTCTTGGTATCTTGTTACTGGAGGCAGAAGATAACCTCCATTTGGGGTCTTTCCATTTGTATTTTATGCTGAGATGGTAGGAAGCATGGTGGCTGCCAGATTGGAGAGGGGTGTGATCTCTTGCCAGATCCCAGAATCCACTCACCTGAAAAAAGCACTCAGGGCTCACAGGAGAATGTCGAGAAGTCTGGAGCAGGTCTAGGGCTTCCTAAATTCAGCCTTGGAGAAATGCGGACTTCAGGGACCATGTCCCTGTTTTGCAATTAAGAGGTGCCTAATAAAAAAAGGGGGAAGAGACAAAGAAGGCAGAGGCAGAGGTACTCACTAGAGTGAGCTCATTAAAAGTTATAGGCATTCCCCCCTGAACTTCACAATGAGAGCTTCAGCCCCAGATCCCACTAGCACTAATTCTGGTCAGGAAACATGAGACACCTTCTTATGCCTGGAAGAGGTGTGGAGAGAATGGGATATTTTCATGGTCTATTCCTCTGGTCTCTCTTGGGTGGCAAGATCGTGTTGTATAGAGCTTGGCTGAAAAAGTTGCGCATGTTTAACATAGAGAAGTAGAGACTGGGGGACATGAGAAATGCCTTCGATTATTTGAAGGATTGTCATTTGGAAGAGGGATTAGGGAGAGTGAGGAAGGGAGTGAGGGGGAAGGAAGGGAATAAGCATTTATGTAGCTACTATTGTGTGCCAGGCACTGTGTTAAGCCTTTTAAGGGGATTAAATTTTTTCTTCTCCATCCCACAGGAAGAACCAGGGCCATTTGGTAGAAGTTGCAGAAAGGAGAATTGAGGGCTGAAGACAGAAAAAAAAAATTAGCAATTCTAGAATTTTAAGGTTTACAAAGTACTTTCTAAATATTGCCTTCTTTAGCCTCATAACAACTCTGAGAAGTAGGCACTATTCTTAGCCTCATTTTACAGATGAGGAAACTGAGGCAGCTAGCATTTAAGTGACTTGCCCAAGGTCACATAGCTAGTAAGCATCTAAGGTCAGATTTGAACTCAGCACTGCACCACCTAACTGCCTAACAAACTTTCTTTTTTTTTTTCTATTTTTATTTTTATTTATTTTTTAAATTAATTAATTAATTAATTAAACTTTTTACATTCATTTTCACAAAATTTTGGGTTCCAAATTTTCTACCCTTTTATCCCCTCCCCCCACCCCAATACACCAAGCAATCTAATTTTCCCTATCACCAATCTGCCCTCTCTTCTATCATCCCTCCCTTCTCTTGTCCCCATCTTCTCTTTTGTCCTGTAGGGCCAGATGACTTTCTATTCCCCATTAACTGTATTTCTTATTTCCTAGTAGCAACAACAATACTCAACAGTTGTTCCTAAAACTTTGAGTTCCAAATTCTCCCCATCCCTCCCTCCCCACCCATTCCCTTTGGGAAGGCAGGCAATTCAATACAGGCCATATCTGTGTAGTTTTGCAAATGACTTCTATAACAGTCGTGTTGTATAAGACTAACTGTATTTCCCTCCATCCTATTCTGCCCCCCATTGTTTCTATTCTGTCTTTTGATCCTGTCCCTCCCCAAGAGTGTTGACCTCAAATTGCTCCCTCCTCCCATTGCCCTCCCTACCATTATTCCCTCCCCCTTGCTTATCTCCTTCTCCCCCACTTTCCTGTATTGTAAGATAGGTTTTCAAACCAAAATGAGTGTGCATTTTATTCCTTCCTTTAGTTGAATGTGATGAGGGTAAACTTCTTGTTTTTTTCTCAGCTTTCCTCTTTTTTCCTCCACTAAAAAGTCTCCTGCTTGCCTCTTGAATGAGATATAATTTACCCCATTCCATTTCACCCTCTTTCCTCCCCCTACATTTCTCTCTCACCATTTACCTTAATTTCTTTTAAGATATGGTCCCATCCTATTCAATTCACTCTGTGCTCTCTGTCTCTGTATGTGCGTGCATGTGTGTATGTGTGTGTGCATGCATGCATGTACATGTGTGTGTGTGTGTGGTCCCACCAACTACCCAGATAGTGAAAAATTTTAAGAGTTACAAATATTGTCTTTCCATGTAGGAATGTAAACAGTTCACTTTTGGTAAGTCCCTTATGACTTCTCCTTGCTGTTTACTTTTTCATGGTTCTTCTCATTCTTGTGTTTGAAAGTCAAATTTTCTTTTCAGCTCTGGTCTTTTCATCAAGAATGCTTGAAAATCCTCTATTTCATTGAAAGACCATATTTTCCCCTGAAGTATTACACTCAGTTTTGCTGGGTAAGTGATTCTTGGTTTGAGTCCTAGTTCCTTTGACTTCTGGAATATCATATTCCACACCCTTCAATCCCTTAATGTAGAAGCTGCTAGATTCTGTGTTATCCTGATTGTATTTCCACAATACTGGAATTGTTTCTTTCTAGTTGCTTGCAATATTTTCTCCTTGAGCTGGGAATTCTGGAATTTGGCCACAATGTTCCTAGGAGTTTCTCTTTTTGGATCTCTTTCAGGTGGTGATTGATGGATTCTTTCAATACTTATTTTGCCCTCTGGTTCTAGAATATCAGGGCAGTTTTTCTTGATAATTTCATGGAAGATGATGTCTAGGCTCTTTTTTTGATCATGGCTTTCAGGTAGTCCCATAATTTTAAATTGTCTCTCCTGGATCTATTTTCCAGGTCAGTTGTTTTTCCCATGAGATATTTCACATTCTCTTCCATTTTTTCATTCTTTTGGTTTTGTTTTGTAATTTCTTGGTTTCTCAGAAAGTCATTAGCCTCCATCTGTTCCATTCTAATTTTGAGAGAGCTATTATCTTCAGTGAGCTTTTGAACCTCTTTTTCCATTTGGCTAATTCTGCTTTTGAAAGCATTCTTCTCCTCATTGGCTTTCTGAACCTCTTTTGCCAATTGAGTGAGCCTATTTTTCAAGGTGTTATTTTCTTCAGCATTTTTTTGGGTCTCCTTTACCAAGGTGTTGACCCTTTTTTCATGCTTTTCTTGCATCTCTCTCATTTCTCTTCCCAGTTTTTCCTCCACCTGTCTAACTTGATTTTCAAAATCCTTTTTGAGCTCTTCCATGGTCTGAGCCCACTGGACATCCACCTGGGATGTCTGGGATACAGAGGCCCTGACCTCCACATCTTTCCCTGATGGTAAGAATAGTTCCTGTCATCAGAATTGAAAGGCGGAAACATCTGTACCCCATCAAAGTAGCTGTCTATAGTCTTATTTTTCTTCCCTTTTCTGGGCATTTTCCCAGCCAGTTACTTGACTTCTGAGATTCCTGTCCACCCCCGCCTAGATCCACCCAGCTAGTGCTTGGGGTCTGAGATTCAAATGGGCTTTCAGGGGCAGGCATGGCTGCTATTCAATGTGAGCTTAAGTTCTGGTGCTTGGGTGGGGGCAGGGCCACCTCCCAGGCTCAGTTCCCTCAGGGGCTTTATGCAGAGACCTTCAGTAATGGGGCGGGTGGGGGCAGGGCTATCTCCCAGTCTCAGTTCCCTCAGGGGCTTTATGCAGAGACCTTCAGTCATGGAGTGTGTGGGGGAAGGGCCGTCTCCCAGGCTCAGTTCCCTCAGGGAGTTTATGCAGAGACTTTCGGTAATGGCCCTGAACTTCTGCCCGCTGCTCAGGGAGTCCCGAGTCCCAGGCCGCCACTGCTGCCTCTGCCACTGCCTCTGCCACTCCCGCTCCCTCCGCAGCTGCCTCCCGAGGGGGCCCAAGTCACGGAGACACCCCGCTCCCCTCTTGGCCAGCTCAGACGTCTCACTGACCTGTAGTGTCTGTGGGCAGAGGGACCTTCATGGCCACCAGAGATTCCGTCCCTGCAGCCTGCTTGGATCTGCTCCTCTGGGGCCACACAGCCAGGGCAGCACAGGGGTGGACTCCACTGTCCAGAGCACGATGGACCCCTGGGGACGGCTCTCCAGGGCTCTCTGGAACGGAAATCTTTTCCACTGTGTTTCTGCGCACCTTGCAGTTCTCCAGAATTTGTGGGGAGTTCTTCTTGCAGGAAATATGTGGGCTGTGGGTTTGGAGCTAGCATACGTGAGTCTTTCTACTCCACCATCTTGCCTCCACCCCCTAACAAACTTTCTAATGGTGAAAACTGGCCAACAATCTGTTGGGCTGCCTTAGAAGTAACAGCAACAAGAAGAAGAATTTATATGGTGCTTTATGTTTGTACATATTATCTCTCTGGATTCTTGAAACAACCCTGGGAAGTAGGTATTAGTATTCCCATTTTCCTGGTGAGGAAACTGAGGCTGAGGAAGGTGAAGTGACTTGCCCAGGGTCACACAGGCAGTAAGTGTCAGGGGCTGTATTCAGGTCTTCTTCCAAATCCAGTACTCTATTCACTGTACCACCTGGATTCTTCATTACTGGATGAAGGTCTCTGAACAGAGGTAAAGGATGCCACATAAGGCCCTCCTGCTCAGATATGGTTGTACTTGATGACCTGTGAGATTCTATGATTGTTTGCCCTGCAGAAACCTCACAGGCCACCAATAGATTCTTGGAGAACCCACAAGTGAGTCCAGAAGACGTGGCTGTGTTCTTTGACCTACATACCAAAAAGTTCTAAGTGAGGTGGCATGTAACCCAGGATGGGGTAATATCTACGGTAGCAGCCTCTATAAACTCGCAGGGATTCTTAATTTTCTGTTTGGCACAGGCCCCTTAGGTAGTCTGAATGAAGCCTATGGATCTTTTCTCAGAATAATATTTTTAAATGCATAATATAAAATACACAGGAATAGAAATAAAACCAATTATATTGAAATACAGTAAGTAAACATAAAAAACCCCTCCAAATTCATGGACCTTAGGTTAACATCCTCTGGATGGAAAGCTCACTGAACTTAAAATCTGATACCTGGGTTCAGATTCTGGCTGTGACATTACCTGTGTCACCTTAGGCAAGTTATTTCCTATCTCTAAATCTCAGTTTCTTCATCTGTAAAATAAGGTAAATAATACCTAACTGTCCACATGTCATAATTGTGAGAGAAGTGCTTGGTAAACCTTCGAGAGCTACAGAAATTTGAGTTAGTGATGGCTATTAAAACAAAGCCAGAACCTTCGAAACGTTAAATCTCTGATCTGAGGGAAGGCCAACCAGATGGGCGTCAGGCTACAGGAAGGGAGGCTGCAGGTAGTTAGATGCCTTTGATGGAACAGCCATTGGCCCATTCCCCAAAGTATCTAGGAGGTTGGCCTTTGATGATTTCTCATCCTTGGGTCATTGATTCCAAGTGTGATTTTGGCAACTGCTCACAGGCAAGAACATGCCTTGCTGAAAAGAAAAAAAGACTAGTGTTTGCTAATGATTTTTCCTCTTCTGAAAATGAAATTATAAATGTTCTTGGCTATAAATGTCCTAAGCTACCTTAGACTAAATGAACAGATGAATGAAAAAGTAATTATTAAGTCCTTAAGATGTGCCAGGCACTGTGCTAACTTATGGGGATACAGACAAAAAAATGTGAGACAGTCCCTGCTCTCAAAGAGTTTGCCCTCTCCTTTGGGAGACAACATATAAGAGATTGATGGTCAGAAAGCATTTTGGTCAGAGGAGACATGGTGATAATGGATTAATACACAGGGTACTCAATCTATTGCCAAACTCTTTCCAGAAGCAATAATAGTATTGATTTGGTTACTAGGCCCAGAGTAAGTGGTGGAAAGAAGATAGGTGTGTGGAGTGACGCAACAGGGAAGATGGAAAGAAGACCCTGGGTGAGCTGTTGAATGAGTGGGTGGGATGTGAAGAGTGACTTCATGGTCTTGGGGATGACTGGATGGAGAGAGTTAGGTAAGGTTGATTTTGCTTAGTTCCTAAATAAAGAGGCAAAGAAGAGAGCTCAGAGGAAGGTCATAAATCTAGAGCTTGTAGGGAGTTTGTAGATAATCTAGTCCAACTTCTTTATATGACAGATAAGCAAACTGAGGCCCACAGAAGTTTGCATGCCTCATCCAAATTCACAGATGTTGTAGATAGCAGAGTTGCCTTTTAGACCCAGGTTCTCTGTCTCTAAACCCAGTGCTCTTTTCAACCATCAGATTGTCTTGCCAGATTGAAAGACTTGTTCCCTAAAATCTCGATTGATCAATTTCCAAGATAACATGTAAACTTTCACGTTTATTTCCTCATACTATACATGTGGCCAAAGTTATTTTGCTAATGCACAACTCTGATCACAATTCCTCACTCCCCAAGGGCACTCCATTGCCTAGAGGATAATGTTCAAGCCCCTTAACTTGGCATTCAAAGACTTTCATGCTTTGAGTCTACTCCTATCTCATCCTACTCCTCTTCACAACTTCCTTACACCAGCCAAACTCTCTGTTCCTTGTAGTCTGTTATTTGACCTAGTCTGTGTGTTTGTGCAGGAGCCCCCCACTTCCCTCCATCTCTGGAATGGACTTCTTCCTAATCACCTACTGAAATGAGATAATTAGTGGATAGAGCTTTGGACTTCGAGTCATGAAGACCCGAGTTCAAATTCCACCTCAGACATTTAATAGCTATGTGACCCTAGCTAGGCAAGTTGCTTAATCTCCCTCAGCCTCAGTTTTACCCTTCATCTGTAAATGGGTATAATAATAACACCAAATTAACAAAGTTGTTATGAGGATCAAATGAGGCAACTTTCCCAAACATGGTTGTTCTTTGCTCATCACCCTCATTTCCTTCCTCCTCCTTTCCCACTGGCACTTTGGAGGTTGCCCCTGGAATATCTGGCTGTAATAAGTGATCTTTCAGTTTCTCTTGCCCAGAACTGGGTCCCTATGTCATTTTCTGGCTACTATTTTCAAATCATTGCCACTGCCACTGCCTTTTTTCTAACATAAGAATATAAGTTCATTGAAGAAGGGATGCTCTTGCTTAAATTTCTATTCCCAGTACCTGCCGCATAGCAAACATTTAATAAATGCTCTGTCTATCCATCTGCCTATCTTTCTATCTATCTATTGATCTATCCACCCATCCATCATGTTCTGAAAACCTCAAAACTCTATATTAATGCTAGCAGCAGCAGCAACTGCTGCTACTACTACTACTACTACTGCTGCTGCTGCTGCTGCTACTGCTACTACTACTACTACTACTACTACTACTACTACTACTACTACTACTACTACTAGTACTACCATTACTGAAATCCTTTTGTCCCTCCTAGGCCCATTTCCTCCATAATTCCTCCAGCCAGAAGTGATTTCTTATGTCTCTCTGAGTTCTTATGTCTCTCTGAGTTCTATTTCTTGTCTCTATGTCTCTCTGAGTTCTATTCTCCCTTTCAGTGCACTGGGACCCTCCTCTGGAGCCTCATGGTTTTTGGTCATCCTTTGTTTTTGAACAGGACCAATGGTACCACAGGGTGATGAATTGGATTGAAGTGAGGCACAAAGCTGCCCAAAGTCATCAGCCTTACTCTCTTTTCCAGTCATCCAAAAGGATAAAAGGCAAGATGACTGGCTGTGGCCTAGGATGCAGTAGATGACCTTGGCATCTTCCATGTCTGACTAAGCTCCAAGTTCTTCACAGCACCTGCTTCAACTGCCTTAATGGTTGTTGGAACAAATTGTTCTCATCTGCCTATTCTACTGGGGCAAGTCTTCATATGCTTCTGGTAGATATCCTCCTAAGTCACCTGGGGTCTGAGACTGTCAGTTACTTGGTTTAGCCCATCTGCCTAGATGGTTTACCAGGGTGTGGCTGCTGTGCATACTACAGCTTCTTGGAGCTACAAGTGAGAATTGGATGACAGGTGGACACCAAAGGTGGATGAGCAGTATGGGTGTTCAGGGAAGACTAGACCTCTGGTGTGAGGGTTTGCTGAGAATCAAATATAAACTCCCTTACTCAGCAATAAATGCTTATTGACTGACTAATTAAAAACTTTTAATAATTTGGCTCCACCCTTTCTTTCCAGTCTTCTTATTCTTTACTCCCCTCTGTTCACTCCATGACTCGGAAACACTGTCCCACTTGTAGTTCCTTGAACACAACACTCTATGTTCCCACTCTATGCCTTTGTACTAGTTGTCTCTTCTGTCTGGAATACTCTACCTCCTCACTTTCTTAGTCAAATCCCACCTTCTGTTGTATGCCTTTACTGGTCTCCTCAACTTCTAATGCACTCTTCTTTCATACAGCCTTCCATCTACTCTCTCTCTCTACACATATAATATATATGCCTTTGTATTAATTGTCTGCAGTTTTTGGATAGCAGATTTTTACCATCTATATTTAACAAAAAGATACTCCCATTTGTATCTTTTTTTCTCTTTTTATTTCCATTGATTTTTCATTCTGCAAGAGTATTTTATTTTTATTAAAATTAAAATGGTATTTTCCAGCTTTTATATCCTTCTCTATTTATCCTGCAGCTGGTCACAAATTCTTTCCTTAACCACAGTTGTAAAAGGTATAAGCCTTCCATTCTCTAACTTTTATCTGGTGTGACTTTTAATATTCAGATCATTTATCCATTTGAAAATGATTGTGCCATATGGTATAGATTTCTGAACTAAAAGTGGTGTAAGATGATGCTCTAAAGCCATTTTCTGCTAAACTGCTATCCAACTTTCCTAGCAGTTCTTGTTTATAGAAGGAGGATTTTAATCTCTTGTAATTTGTGTTAAAATAGATTGTTATCTACTCTTACTTTTAAGTCTCATTTATCTAATCAGTTTATTTTTCTGTTTTTTATCCAATACAGAATATTTACATAATTATTGTTTTATGATACAATTTGAGACCTTATGCCAACCCTAATTCTTTCTTATTTATTTGATTGCTTCTTTTTATATCCTTCACCTTTTGTTCCACCATATGTATTTCGTCTTTATTTTGTCTAGTTCTCTAAAGTATACCTTTGGCAATCTAAATGGCATAACACTGAATCTGCAGGGTAGTGCCATTTTTATTGCGTTGGGTTTTTCTGGTCATGAATAATGCTATTTCCCCTATTGGTCTTCTTCTTTTATTTCTGTAAAAAAATTGTTTTGTAGTTGTACATATATGTCCTATGTGGCTTTTGGTACATCAGCTCCCAAGTGCTAAATGCATTTTATTAGTATTTTCAATAGCATTTCTCTGTATAGCGCTTATATTTCTCAGATTTTGTTATGAATATACAGAAAGGTTAATAATTTTTTATGTATTTATTTTGTATCTCCTGCTACTTTGCTTGAGTTGTTTATAACATAGCTCTCTTGTTGTTTATTCTCTAGGTTTTGCAGTGTAAACTATTTCATTGTCCATAAATAGGAATCATTTTGTCTCCTTTTTGTCAATGTCTATTCCCTTAATATGTTTTTCTTTTCTCATTAATCAGGCTAAGATGTCTGGTACTGTGCTAAATTGTAATGTTGGCCACCCTGGCTTCTCTCAGGGGAGGCAGCATGATAGATACTGGCTCTGGAGACAAAGAATGAGAGTTCAAATCTCATCTCTGATGCTTATTACCTTTGCCTTGGGTAAGTCACCTCATTTCCTTAAATTTCAGATTCCTCATTGGAAGAGGAGGAGGCCAAAGTAGATACCCTCTGAGGTTCCTTCTATCTTGAGAGCTAGGATCCTATGACCGTTGGTCTTATTGGGAAAGTTGCCAATGTCTCTCCATTCTAAATAATGCTAGCTCTTGGTTTTATACAAATGCTTTTGATCCTATTAGGGAAAGGTCTTTTCATTCCTATTATTTTTAGCGTGTTTTCAAACATAAAGTGCTACGTTTTATGGAAGGCTTTTTCAATATCTAGTGATGTAATCGTGTGGTTTTTGTTATTATGCTATTAATATGATTTATTAGCTCTGCAAAGTTTTTCAAAACAAACTCTTTTTGCCATCAAGGACAGCAAAGCAACCACATTTAGATTCAAACATCACAGTCCAGGATGTGCTTTTAAAGGAAGTGGAAATAGTATTGAAGAAAATAAACATGGGAAAAACAGCTGGACCAGACCAAGTATATACTGAGAAGATTCATGCTGAATGTGATAGAATTGGCGGGGAGAGGAGGAAGGGGCTAGTAGTTCTAAAGGATTTATTTTCTAGGTATTTGGAGCAGAGGAAGATACCAAAGGTATGGTTAAAATCTTTGACCTTATTAGGAAAAAAAGGGTGACAGACACCAGCAATAGCTACTAACCTTTATGCTTACTTTCCCATCTGCGTAAAATTGTGATGAGAATCATTTACATATACATTGAAGGTATACTGGATGAGGGGATAACGAGGGAACAGGCAAGCTTTCACAAGCAATGTTGCATAGATCACATCTTTACTGCCACAGAGTCGAACATGTAGAGAATACAAGATCCCTCTGAGTTTACTGTTAACTATAAAAAGCATTTGTTTTGACAGAGCAGAAGGTCATTTTAGAGTTCTCTTCCAACAAGGCCTTTCCCCTTCAGAGATCAAAATTGTACAAAAGTCCTTGAAAGATATAACAGAGATAATCTTATTCTATGAACCTTTGATCTTGAATGTAAAGTGAGGCACAAAGGAGGGAGATGTATGCCCACCAAACACATTTGCCACCTCCATGGAAGAGATATCAAGCAAAATTCAAGTCTGAGAGGAATTCCCTCAGATGTCAAGGTATGCCAAACACTTTTGTTTGTGATTGCCTCAAGCTTGGTTACACTGTAGAGTCTTCTAAATGACATCCATGAAGGCTCAGAAGAGTTTGGTCTGACTATCCATGCAGAAACCAGCCAGATTGATGAAGAGTAATCACCGTATATGCTAGTATATGATGTTTGATGGCAACCTATAGTATTTGATAATCAGTATGTATATTTTGAACAGTCATTGCAAATGGATAATGAGTCAGAATTGAACAGGAGGAGAACAATGGGATTAACTTTGGGAATGATTTAATGATCCAAACTCCTGCTAATGTCAAAGCTTATCTTTTAATGAAAATTTTTAAAAAATTGTCTACATTATTATTGTTATATACAAATTGTCTATATTATATTATATTGGTAAATTAGATGTAAATTGTCTATATTATGCTATATTGGTAAATTAGATAGAAAATTGTCTATATTATTATTATTACATTGTATTGCAAGCATAAAAAAACCACAAACATTTCCCTATACAAAAAAGAACCAAAAAACAGGATTGTATATGAAACTGTGAATTTCTATGCGTGCAGTTTGTGTTTCTAAAGTATATATGAAATTTAACATGGTCATTCCAACAATGCCCTGTCTGTGACCCGTTTTGAACTTCCTTCTGCTTTCTTCTATGTATTATTTGGGAGGCAATCAGGGGTAAATGACTTGCTCAGGGTCACATAGCTAGTAAGTGTCTGAGGCTGAATTTGAACTCTGGTCCTCCTGACTCCAGGGCTGGTGCTCTATCTACTGTAGCACCTATCTGCTCCTCTTTTATGTATTTTTTGTAAAAAGTTCTATTAATTCTCTTTTTCTTCTTTTCTTTATTTTAACCTTTACTATCAGTAGGTAATATTTCTTTCCTGCTCCCTGTCAGGACAAGGGGTAGGTGGGCGGGGGTGGGGAGGGAGAATTTGTCCTGACAAAAGAAGACCCATCCTTTATAACAAATAAGCCAAACAAAACAAATCAAACAAAACAAAATTGCCCATATCTGAAAGTGTAGGTCTCATTCTGTGCTTTTAATCCATCATCTCTCTTCCAAGAAATGGGTAACCTGCTTCAACATCAGACTTATCTAGCCATGATTGGTCATTGCAGAGATCTTAAGTCCTTCAAAATCATCTTCCTTCACAATTCTGCAGTTATTGTATGCATTATCCTCCTGGCCCTGCTTGAATTATTCTACATCAGTTCATCTAAGTCTTCCCAGGTTGCTTTGAATCTGTCCTTTTCATCACCAAAAAATGACTATCAGTACCTTTTATTCGCCAAAAATAAGGCTTCATCAACATTACAATTTGACATTTGAAAAAAAACTGCATCAGCTATTCTTTCAATCACACTTGGTTTTAAAACAAACATTTCCTATTATAAATATAATGAAAGAAAATATTTAAAATTCCAATTTAATAGAATTGTTTTTCTCCCAATTCTCATTTCAAAATTTGAGATTACATGCAAAGCCCACAGCAATTTTAACATTAGTCTAGAAGTGTCCATCACAGGAATCTGATATTTTCAGAAATGTATTTGTTTCTCATTGAATTGTATCTGCAGTATTCAAAATTATGGAGTTATTATATATAAGAGAAAATACCTGAAGGCTTACTTAAATGATCTGAAATAAAACTGGGCTTTTCATGGTGATTTTAGGTAGACATTAGAGTCTTCTCTGTCATGTATTTCTAGAGGAAGTTTTCTTTATTTGATATGATGAAGGTTTTACAATTCGTTAATCTGGCTCCTGTTATGCTGAAGTGAGAAGTATCTTTTATGCAGCTCAGGTGTCCACTCATCAAACTGATCAGCTGTTCTTGTTAGCTTATTATGTGCCAGGCAATGTACTAAACACTGGGAATAGAAAGGTTAAAAACTCCCACAAAAATGGCCCCTGACCTCGAAGAGCTTACATTCTAATGGGGAAGACACATTTAAATGAATAGGAATATACAATATAAACACATAGTATGGAGAAGATGATCTCAGAAGGAAGGGCACTACTGGGGGTAGAGTAGGAAAATGACCCTCTTGAAGAAGGTTGTATTTGAACTGAATCTTGAAGGAAGCTATAGATGTCAAGAGTCAGAGATGAGGAGGGAAGGCTCTCCAGGCATGGGGGACAGCCAGTGCAAAGGCACAGAAATGGGAGATGGAATGTTGTTTCAGGAATAGTAAATAGGTCTGTGTTGCTGGACTGCATAGTGTGTAGAGGTGAATAAAATAACTGAAGACTCAAAAGATAGGAAGGGGCCAGCTAGTGACAATGCCAAAGAACTTTATATTTGATCCTGCTAGTAAGAGGGAGTTGTTGGAGTTCATTCAGTACGACTGTGACATGGTCAGACATAGGGTCTGACTTTTTAAGGGTCTGCTAGAGGCAACTTGGACCAGTTTGTGAGAATCAATTGTTAAATTTTCAATTGTTAAATTTTCATTTACACCTCAGAAATTGGCAAATGATGCAAATCAGGGCTTGATATATCATTTTGTTGATTGTTTAGACTTAAAGTGATAGAGAAAATATTAATAACACAAATTAAAATGCAGATTAAACTTAAAAGGGTGTCTTGAGTACATTATTTTAGAGATCTAATTGCTAAACATTTACCAGTACACCCCTGAGTCTTTAGAAAAATCACCTTGGCAACTGAGTGGAGGATAGATTAGAGTGTATGTGTGGGGGCAACACTTGAGGCAGGGAAACCGACTAGAAGACCAGGTGAGAGGTGATAAGGACTTGAACTAGGGGTGTGGCTAAGTGAGTGGAGAGACATATGTCAAAGATGTCATGACATTAGAAATAATAAGGTTTGGCAACAGATTTGATATGTGGGGTGAGTGAGAGTGAGAAGTTGACTAGGACACCAAGTTTATGAATCTGGGAGCCTGGGAGGATGGTGTTGCCCTTAGCAATGACAGGAAAGTTGGGAAGAGGGGAGTGTTTGGGGGAAAAGATGATAAGTTCTGTTTTAGACATGTTGAGTTCAAGATCCTTGCAGGACATACAGTTTGAAATATTCAAAAAGTGTTTAATTATGTGAGACTGGAGCTCAGGAGAGAGACTAGGATTGCATATATAGATGTGGGAGTCATCTGCAGAGGGAAGATAAAACTGAACACATGGGAGCTGATGAGACTATCAATGGAAATAGTATAGAAGGGAAAAAAAAGTAGACTACAGGACAAAGCATTGAGGAATAGCCATAGTTTCAGGGCATGAATGAGAATAAAAATACAGCATAGGATACTGAGAAGGCACAGGGAGATAGACAGGAGGACCTTGAGAGATCAACGTTACAAAAACCCCTACAATAGAGAGTATCCATTAGGTTATCAACAACTTCAAATGTTTTAGATGGGAAGAAGATAAGAGTTGAGAGCTGGTTATTAGATTGAGTCCTTGAGAGATCATTGGTAACTCTGGAGAGAGCGGACTCAGTTGAACAATGAGGATGGAAGCCAGGTTACAATGGGTTTGGAAAAAAATGAAAAGAGAAGTGGAGGCACTGAGTTTAATAGAGAGGAGAAGGGAAAATACAGGATGATAGAGAGTAGGGACAGCAGAATCATGTTAGGGTCTTTTGAAGATGGGAGAGACATGGAAATATTTGTAGGCAACAAGAAAGGAACCAGTACGTAGGGAAAGATGGAAGGGAAGGGAAAGATGGCACTCTAAGAATTTGGTTTTGTCTATGGTAATGGGTAAGTATAAATCTCACCTTGAAACTTTGCCTTTGAGTTCCACAGGTTTTTCCTTGAGGTATATCACTAATTCAACCTCAGGCCAGCCCTGCTCCCTTTGGTTGTGAGGTAGAGGTCCAAGGCCCAAAGATGTTTGGGGAGCTTTCTTGGGCTGCAGGGCCAACCCCCTCAGAAGATCTAGTGTTCTCGTTGGTGTCAGTAGTAGTGTCTCTGGAATAACAGTGACTTATGGTAGTGTCTGCACCAAGACCTGAGAGACACATTAAGGACAAACTACAAGGGGTGGGGAATCTGTGACCTCGAGGTCACATACGGTCCTCTGGGTTCTCAAGTGCATCCCTTTGACTGAATCAGAACTTCACAGAACAAATCTCCTTAATAAAAGGATTTGTTCTGTAAAACTTGGACTCAAAGTTCGCACCAAAGGACCTAGAAGGCCACAGGTTCCTCACCCCTGAACTAGACATACCAAGAAAAGGCAGCTACAGGGCGGATGGCTCATCAGCATGGAGAGAAGTTAAGGCTATGGACTCTATACAGGCATTGACCCTTAGAGTCCTAAAGTCCAATAGAGAACTACATCTAAGGGGAACTTCAAGAAACTCTACAAAGGAAGAAAAGGACTACCAGTAATCAGGATCAGTGAGTTACTCCTTTGCCACAGCGGTTCTCTAAATTAGAACCTGCTCTTGCCAGGGTCCCTGTGTGTGTAGAGGGAGAATATACTCCTGTTTTGTTTTATTTTGGTATTTTTGGTGGGGAATGTTTTTGTAATCATCTTCCTTACTAATCCTACTTAGAAAATAACCTTTCTGAAAGCTGAGTCTAGTTGATAATCATTTGGAAGCACACTGGTGGGGACTTATGAGTGAATATACTATTTTATTGGTATATCAATATTATTGATCCTTTAAAAAACCAATTCTTTGCTTTTTTTTGCATCAGTGCAATCATTGGTTTTCAGGTCTGTTTATTTAGCTTTTGTTTTAAAATAATTTTCCCTTTTTTGTCCTTGTTTTAGAAAAATTGATTCATTGGTTTTCTAATTTTTAAAAGTTGCATATTTAATTCATTAATTTTCTCTTTTCTCTTTTGTTTCTATACATACCTATGTATATACACATGTATATGTAGATGCATATATATATATACACACACACACATATATATATATATGCATTTAAACATAGAAATTGATACAGAGTGAAGAAAATCGTGTCGGGCTAACAATGTACTACAGAGTTTAAATTTAATGAAATAAATGACCAACACTGACTCCAGAGAATTGAAGATGAAACACAATTCCTTCCTGCATTAAGAAGGGTAGCAGTTACAGATGTAGAATGTTGCATACCTTGCTAGATATAGTCACTGTATCACTTGTGTTTAGGTGATTTTCTTTGTTGTAAGGGTGAGTTCAGTTGAGAGTGGTATTGGGGAATTATTGTGATGTAAAAAAAAAGTATAGACAAAAAATTTTTAAAAGTTAAAAAACACATTTAAGAACTACTTAAATTGTATACCATAAATTTTGGTATATCCTTCAGTATTATCATTCTCTTTAACTTTTCACAGTTTCATGTTTTTGTCTTGGACCTACTTACTATTTGAGATTTTTTTTTAGTTTTAGGTTGGTATCTGTTGTTCGTATTTCCTTTATTGTTTACAATTCTATTACATTATGATTTATAACAAATGTGTTTAAGCTTTCAACTTTTCCCCATTTATGAACTTTTACTACAACTGGAATCCATAGATTCCTTAGAGGTCCATGTGTGGATCTTCGGTGATTCATGAACTTGTATGGGAAAACATTACATCTCTGTTATCGTTAGCCTCAATCTGAAATTAAGCATTTCCCTCAATTATGATTATAAACAATGAATCATTATTCTAAGAAGGGGTTCATAGCCTTCACCAGACTGATATGGACAGGGGTCCATGATACAAAAAAAAAAGTTAAGAACCTTTGCTCTACACCATGGACAATTTTTGTCTCATGTGAACCTTATAAGTATACTTTTTGAGGTTCCCATTAAGTAGTCTCCACAGAATTAACAAAGTCAATTTTCTCAACATTCTATTCATCAGTCATTTCCTTATTTATCTTTCTCTATTTCCTGTAGGCAGAGTATTATTGAGTTCTGTTTTCAAATTCATTTTGCAGTTCCATTCCTTTTTATAAATTCATTAATTCTACACTGTTAGATTTGGTTTTATCTCCATGGGGAAACATGGAGGGAAATAGTGATCTTTTCTCTTGCTTATAGCATGTAAATGCTGAATCATCAAATCATCACCTGATTTTTTCTGTCTATATCTTACTTGACCTCTGCAGTTTTTGACACTGTGGCCTACCACTTCTTTCTAGATATTCCCTCCTTCTTAGACTTATATGACTTTTTTTTTTCTAATTCTTCTACTATGTCTAGCCACTATCTTTCCATCTCACTTAATTGTCATTCATATCAAGCCCACTACATATGGGTGTGCCCCATGGCTCTTTCCTGGACCATCTTCTATTTTCTTTGTCTTGGTGATAGGCCTTTATGAATTCAATTATCATTTCTACACAGGTTTCTCTCAAATATATATATCTCAAATCTCTTTTGGAACTCCAGTCTCACATTATCTGTTATCTTAGGAATCTCCATCTGAATGTCTAATCAGCATCTCAAACTGTCCAAAATGGAGTTCATTAACCTTGGAAACCTCCTCCAAACTCTCCTATTCCTGTTGAGGGCTCCATTACTCTTCCTGTCACCCAAGCTTGCCACCTCAGACTTATCCTTGACTCTTTCCTCTCCCGTGTCCACAGAAATTTTTACGTCCATCCTCCTTTTCTCCCTTTTCATCTGGACTATTGCAATAGATTCATTATTGGCCTCCCTGATTCCAGCTTCTTCGCTCCCTAGCCCATCCTCCATATACCTAAGAAATTAATATTGCTACATTTGACTCAGGTACTTGGGGATTCTCTTATTCATAAGGTATTTTACCAAGGCTGGAAATATCAATTTCTCAGGATATATAATCTTTGATCTGTGCTCAGGAATAACAACAGAAAGACTGAAGAAGACAGCTAGGGACTCAGGCTCATATAGACAAGTACAGATTCCCAGTGCCATGTTCCTGTAGTCACTATTGCCATTGGGTGTAGAGAGGAGATATATATATATATATCTATATATCTATCTATCTATCTATCTATCTATCTATCTATCTATCTATATATATCTATATCTATATCTATATCTATCTATCTATCTATCTATCTATCTATCTATCTATCTATCTATCTATCTATATATATATATATATATATATATATATATATATATATATTCTCCCTCCCTTGCTGGAAGTCCAAGAGAGACAGGACTAGAAGAGAATCTCAAAAGGGAAGGCCCCAAAGAGACAGCTATTTCTCTTCCTCTTCTTAAAGACTACAGAGCTCCTTCTGACTTAGCTGCTAATCAGCTTTGACACAACTCTTTCCCCCTACACTGGGGGATCAATCAGGGGATATTGTATCACCCCAGCAAGGTGCAGGTTACTTAGAAAAGAGACAGAGTGCATGTCCAGTTGTTTAGAAGTTTTCCTGGTCTAGCAAATCATGGGTTCCACTGATCTCCTCTGTTATACCTGTTTGCTGATAGAAAATGGAAGAATACTTAACCACTATTCACACTTGAACTGCTTTTAGCAAGCAATCAAAGGCTCTGCTCTTAAGGGGACTGCTGCATCTAACAGCCACAACAATCCATTAGGAGAAATGATGCTCTGGCTTGCAACCAGACAGAACTCTACTGAGCAATGTCAATGTGTACTGCCATCAGTTCCATCTTCTAGCAGTACAATTTGTTTTAAAAGTATGCAGGGGAGGGCAATCATTCATTCATTCAGCAAATATTTATTAAGTTTCTGCTGTGTGCAGAAAATTATGGTTGTCTCTGGGAGAGATACAAAGTTGAGATAAGACCTGGTGGTCCCTACCCTTCTAGAATTCACAATCAAGGAGAAGGATAATGAATATGCGTAGATAACTGTAATGCATGAATTCACATGTGCATTGAAGAGGAGAAAAATAAAGAGGCATGTGGGATCTGAGGGTTAACTTGGCTTCTAGTAGGGTGATCAGAGAGACTCCTGGAGAATGTGGTGCTTGAGTAGGGTTTTCTAGGTTTGGAAGAATTCAGTAGGCAAAGAGAGGAAAGGAGAGAATTAGGACACATGAAAGCATGAAAATCGTGTGTGCATTTCTAGTGCAGTTGTTCAGTTTGACTACAGCATAGAGGACATAGATGGGGATATTCTGAGATAGAGCTGATTGTTTCTCCATTGGTGCCATCTCTTTCAGCCCTCTCCCCTTCAGCTCCCTTTAATATGTTATCTTCCTCTATTCGAATATAAGCTCTTGAGGGTAAGGACTGTCTTTATTTTCACTAGGATTTATATTCCCAGCATTTTGTACAATGGCTTACATGTAGCAAGTGCTTACTAAAGGCTTGTTGACTTGTGTGAGATTGCTGAGGGTCTTGAATGTTAGCAGAAGGAGGTTGAACTTTTGAGTTTGCATGTAGCATGTCATTGGAGATTGGTGTCTGCTGGCAGACAGAAGTCCTATGATTCCTATTAACTGGAGTTCCTGTGAGACATAGACCATGTGAGACTATGTGAGACAATCATCCTCTTCCAGTCCTGTAGGAAAGAGGAGAACTGAAATCCTGTGAGAGGCAACAAGTGGACACACACATTGAGAGATGTTCACCAAGAGCTCTGGGAGCCTGATGCTGCTGAAGTGGGGGAGAGATGACACCTAAGCTGTTGCAGGAAGGCAGTAGTCTGCTACCTGTCTCTGTCATAGACTCTACAGCCAATAATGGCTTCCAGAATGGTGCCACAGCCTTTGTAGTCAAGCATCTTCAATTGCAGCCTGAGCAAGAGAATGGGAAAAAATGCTGCCCCAACTGGTATTGGGATGCTGGGAAAAGAATGTAAATGAAACATTGAGTGGATACAGAATGACTGTCACTGTCCTTGCTGACAAGAAGAAAGCCAGTGATACTCCTGCTTTCTTGTGCCTTATTTTGCATTGAACCTATATTCCTAATTTTCATTGTTTAAGAGCTTGCTCCCTTTCTGTATTTTCTATGGTTTCAAAGAAATCAGTTTCCCTAGGATAGCATTTATTGCATGTATGTCTTTATGTGCATATGTGTCTCTAGGGAATTAAATGCAGATGACAGGGAGGATACAATGGCTGGGGAAAATAAGAAAAATAAATTTTCATTCTAATTGCTGGGACAAAACCAATTTTATTGATACATATTATGATTGTACCACCAGAGCAGAGAAGAATATGTGAATTTGGACAGTCCCAGATGTGGGATGAACCCATAGCTTTTTTTGGTAGAAGGTTTGGTAAGTGGATAGGAGTAATCCCTGTTTGAGGCAGTGACTTTCAGCAGCTTCCCTTCTCATTACTTCTCCCTTAGCAGATCTGAAAGAACCACATGACAGTTCAAGAAAGGGAAAGCCACGGCCATGTATATGACTCAAAGAACAAAGATCGAAACAAAGGGGCCACCTGAACAAGGGTGCTAGATAAGAAGGAGTAACCAGTTTTCCTCATCAGCTAAATACCTTCTGCTCCCTACACTGGTAGAAGGTATGCTAGAAGCATACCTCAGCAAGTATTACATGTGAAAAGAATATTATTATGACTTCAGTGGGAAGGATGGATTGGCTGGTGTGTGTGTGTGTGTGTATTTATTTGTCCTTCGTTACCAAAGAAGATCATGCCATCAGAGAAATGATGACATGACTTGTACTTGACTTTGTTTTGAGTGAGGGAGGGCTGTGCAGGTCACTAGCCTCACTTCTCCTCCAGAACCATCTGAATCCAGTGATCAGTATTCATCAGGATGACTGGAGATGACCCAGGATGAGGCAATTGGGGTGAAATGACTTGTCCAAGGCCACACAGCTAGTGAGTGTCAAGTGTCTGAGGTGAGATTTGAACTCAGGTCCTCCTGACTCCTGTATTGGTGCTCTATCCACTGCACCACCTAGCCGCCCCTGGATTGGCCAGTGGGGGCTAGGGTTTGGGGCAGTGTGGGACAGAAAAATTTTTAAGGAGTTATTGCAATAGTTCACATAGGCAACGGTAAGCTGGTAAAAGTTTAACAACTAGCTCTCCAAAAAATGTACTCATGACACACTTTTAAGTTTAATATACAGTATTAACATTTTCTCCTTTACTTTTTAAAGTCTAGAGTAGACAAGGTCTCGATCAAAAATCAATCAAGAAAGCAATCAATTAAGCCTTGATTTATAGCACTTGCTGATTTCCAATGCTCATACTGAAAATTTAACAATCGGCTCTCTGAATCAGTTTGAATCAGATTCAGCACACTCCTGCACATAGATGTTAATTAGTGTGTGGGGTGAATAGAGAGGAAGCAGAAGATATGAGGAATGTTGTGAATGTGATATTGATAAGACTTAGGAAGCTGCTTGGCTTTGAGAGGTGAAGGAGAGGGGGAGAGTAAAAGATAACATGGGTTATCAACATGGAAACCTCAGTTAATGGAGACATTATAAACACTGCTTGGTCTCCATCAGTTAAAAAGTATAATGTGAATTTAGGGTGCTTTGAGTGACATAGTGTTCTCGATCTTTTTTACCCTGGTCAGACCTTCTGCAGAGTATGGTGCTCAAATTTAGGTGCCATGTTTTCAGAAGGATATTGACAAGATTGAAGACAGTTCATATAGTTGAATGTTCTGAGATTGTGCCATACTTATAGTGACTGAAAGATGGAGATGTTTAGCCTATGGAGAAGATTTTGGAGGAATATTTCCGCTATTTGAAGGCACATCACATGAAAGAGAAGCAAGGCTTATTTTTCTTGGCCCCAGAAGGCAAAATGAGGAGGAGTGGAAGTTAGGTAAATTTTACAGCATCACGGAACTTCAGAATTGTAAGAAAACCAACTAATTCAACCCATACTTGAACAAGAATTCTCTCTACCACATATCCAACAAGTGGTTATCTAGCCTTTGCTTAAAGATCTACTCTAGTGAGGGGAAACCCTGTACAGCATTGCTTTCTTGAGCAGTCCATAATGCTGATAGTTTTCCCCTAGAGGGTTAAGTAGAATAGTTCTATTTCCTCTTCCATGTGATAGTCTTTAAAATACCTAGAGACAGTTCTTATATTTCCCTGAAGTCTTCTCTCCTCCAGGCTAAACATCCTCAGTTCCATCAATTGCTAATCGAACCGGTTCTCCAGCTTTTCAGCATCCTTTCTAAAATGTGGCCTTCAGAACTGAACATGATGCTCCCAAAATGATGTAACAAGGACAGTAAAGCTGGATTATCACCTCCCACATTAGGACACAGAAGTTCTCTTATTGCAGCCAAAGATCACATTAGCTCTCTTGGTTGCCATATCAACCTCGTATGTGACATTGAGGTTGCAATAGTCCACTAAATCCCCGGATTTTTTTTTCCCAAATGACCTGCTGTCTAGTCAAGCCTTGCCCATCTTATATTTATGAAGATGCCTTTTTGAACTAAAGTGTAAGGTTTCTATTTTATCCCTATTACATTAAATTTTATTCTATTCAGTTCAATGTTTCAGCTGTTGATGTGTTTTTGGATCCAGACTCACCTATAACATCATTGGCTATTTTTTCCAGCTTTGTGTCATGAGGAATTTTGATAAATGTGCTATGAATGCTTTTATTCACATGATTGTTTAAGTGTTAAATAATTCAGGGCCAAGGATATATCCCTGGGGTACTCTGCTTGAGCTATCTCTCAACATTGATGCTTAGCCATTACTTCTTGGGTTTGGTCACTCAAGCAGTGATTAATCCAATGAAGTTCACTATCATCTTGCCTACACCTCTTCATCTTGTCTACAAACCAACATGATAGATTTTGCTGAGTGCTTTGCTAAAATCTAGGAAAATCATATCTATAACATTTTCCTCATCTAGTTAGTCTTGTACCTTTGTCAAAAGGGTAGTCAAGTACAATTGCCAAAAAAAGACGACATTATGTTAGTCAGGCATGATCTAGTCTCAATGAAATTGATGGCCATTTTTGGCTTGTCTTTTCTAGTCATTCTCTTTGCCACAGAAAATTGAAGCAAAATAAAAATTGAGCAGCTCCACCTTCTCTCTTATCCATTATCCTTATTCAATCCACTCCAAGATCTCTTACCCCTTCTTTGATCTTCCTGTTATGACAGAGTTTTCTGAAAAGTCCTTCTTGTTGCACTTTGTACCCCTTATTGGCTCAGTCTGTTTTCCTGGCTCTGATACTGTTCTTACAGGACTATGGTACACTTTGGCATTTATCTTCTACTACCTGTCCTTAAATCCACCTTCTGCCCATGTTTTTAAAATCTAAATTAGTTCCATGTTCACCTCTGTGCATCCACGTGCATCTCTTTAGACAATTCCCAGTCTGCCCCCAGAGAATTTTTTCCCTTTCCCTTTGCATCATCAGAATTTCACTTGTGAGAGCTTTCCACCCCTTCTAGGCAGACTTGCCTAAGAGATTTAGTTCATCAGACCCTCCCTTTATTTTCTCTGAATCCTTTGAAATTGATTCTTCCAAAATCACCAGACTATGACAACTTCCTTCTTCCCAAACTTTAAGAGGGAAGGGTCACTTATCCCTAGGGTTCTCACTGTTGCTATTCCAGCAATTATTTCTTTCCTTTAAGTGACAATCATATCCAGAATATAATTTCTCCTTGTCATTTCTACCTTTTGAAAGAGAAAATTATCATTTTTTCTATTAATAATATTTTATTTTTCCCCAATTACATGTAAAGACAATTTTTCATTTAGCTTTAAACAATTTTGAGTTCCAAATTAAGAGCAAATTATCATTAAGGCAAGTCAAGGAATTATTAGCTGCTCTACTTTTGGCAGTTTCTTTGCCAAAATGACAAAATGTTTAGAGAATAGATGACCCTCCCCCCTTATTATCATAATAGGTCTCCATGCCAGGCTAGTTATTTGTTTCCCCAATTTCTTGTCCGTTCTTCTTTCTGTCCAAGTACTTTGTAGTCTTCTTCTATGGCAATATTGCTTCTATTTCTGCCTCTTTTGAGTTTTGCTCAAAAGTTCTTAAGCATGTCTCCCAGGCTGCTTTCTATATATCTTCTATAAGCATGTAATCTATTGCCCAATGTTCCCCAAGGTCAGAGTCAACACAGACAAGGTCCAATTTTGATGACAGATCTGAAAGATATCACTTACTCTTTGGCTATTACTGCCTTCTCCCAGAAGAAAAAAAATTCTCTAGGAAAATCTCAGAACATAGCATTTGTCTAGGTGGACCCTCAGAAATGCTGGCAGTAGGCTTCTAACTCCTGTTTAAGTACTTAAGGTAGTAATGAATTCTGGGGGGATGGAGTAGCTTTTATTTAACACCACAGAAAATGTAGGAAATGCAAAGAATTCACAGGCCATAACCAAATGGGCTAAAAAAAGGTTCATTATAGCTATTAGATAGTTATTATAATTTTCCTCCCTCTCAGGTGGGTCTCATTTTTTTCAGAGCCTTAAAATCTTCTAGTCTCAAAAGCTACATGGAGTTTGTTTATTTATTTATAAATTCTGAACTTAAACACCCCAAAAGAGCATTCCCACACTCACAGCAGAATACAAAAAGAGGGTTCAATGTGAGACTCAATCTTCATTTCATATTATTCACTTTAAAAAATAGTATGTGATGAATTCCACACATTACTTTCAAAACTGTCCTGTTTGCCTGTGCTCACTTCTGAACTTCCTTCTATTCTCTTCTACACCTTTAAAAATGTTTCTATGGCTCTCAGTTTGGGGGCTTCACTATTGCTAACCCCATCTCCCTGATCTACCTTTTCATTTAAAAAATTGAGAGAGAAAAAGAAAAACAGAATTCTTGCAACAGATTAGCATAGTCAAGGGAAACAAATTCACATAGCGGCTCTTTCTGTACCTTGTGTCCATCACCTCTCTGTCAGAGGTGGGTAACATGCTTCATCATAAATCCTTTGGAGACATGGTTGCTCATCACCCTTTCAATATGATATACCTTTCAGAGCATGAAAGGACCTTAGGAGACATTGGGTTCAACCCCCTCATTTTTCAACTGAGGAAACTGAGATCCTGCTCAAAAAGCATTGGCCATCAGATCAACCCTCATCATTCCAAAGAATTCCTCTTTCTATATGTATGTTTGTAATGGCTCTCAAATTCAAAGTGCCAGTCTGTGGTTTGATCTCTCCCAAAAGGGAAGCACACTTACAGCTACTAGACAGACAATATGCAGACATTTTTATCCATCCTTTCGTTCTATAGAAACCCTTTGAGGATGTGTACTCCCTCAGAAGAGAAACATACTCGGGGCTCCTTTTATATAAGACCCACATCATCCAATAGAGGTGTGAAAAGTCCTTAGTTCAAGTCCCTTAACCTATACTGTGAATTTTGCTTCCTTGTCATTGCATCTTTCAGCACCCTGAGTCATGGACTCCATCTTCTCTCTCTGCAAGGCACAGTGCTCAGGAAATTCCCCTTCTATGGAAAGAACACTAGATCTCCAAAGTCTTGAACTTGGGTGTCCTTGCAAGGTAACCCTTAAGTCTGGTACAGCCCAGGGAAATCCCCATTATCTTACTAGAAAGCCAGATTCTGGGATCACATTGCCTAGGAAATTCCCCTTCTTTTAACTTGAGAACTAGGTTCAGAAATGACTTTGTCTAGGACCACAGATATGAATGTCAATAGCAGTAGCAGCAGCATTCAGGTAGTGCTTTACAAATATTACCTCACAAGATCTCTGTCTGATCCTCACAAGAACTCTGCTATTATCCCCATTTTACAGATGAGGGTACTGAGGCAAACAGAGGTTAAATGACTTGCCTAGGTTCACACAGTTAACATGTGAGGCAGGATTTGAACTCAAGTCTTTCTGACTCCAAATCCAGTGCTTTGAATACTAGTTGCTTTCATATACTTGTTGAATACTTTGAATACTAGTTGCTTTCCTTGCTCTGTGACTCTCTAAGAAATGCATATACTTGATTGTCATCCTGGCTACTGCCATCTCTTTTACCAATAAAGTTTACCATAGGTTTGGTAGCTGACCTTATTCACAATAGGGCAAAAGAAGGTAATGGGCAGCTTAGAACGTGGAGTCCAGAAGATCCTCTCTTGGCCAGATAGACAAATAGTTATCTGTCACTTAAACATCTATATTGATGGCTAGGGGGTACCGGAAAGGAGCCAGCTGCTTTCTCAGGATCTCTCCAGGAGAAAGGTAGAAAGGAGAAAAGTGAGAAAGTCATCTCCTTGGCTCTTATAAACCAATGAAAAGGGATAGATCCCCCAATAAAGGTCTTCATCAACCAATTCAACTTGGAAGGAATCCCATCAGTGAAATCCCTCATCCAGGATGTGCCAGTGTTGTTCCATACCAACCAATTCATCTTGGAGGCACCCCCAAATCATGAAGGTTTAAACAGAAGCTTTTAATCATCTAAATAAAATGCTAGTGCTCATAGTTACATCTTTTATAGGGAGATGCTTTCCAAAGTCCAAACCATTAAAGGTGACCATCCTCTAAGTTCATCAAATTGAAATCAGAGGACATTTCCTTGGTCAATAATCAATTTCTTTGATCAATCCCCAAACCCACAAGTTTGTGTTCTTAATACATAAATGCTTCTTTGATCTCCTTCCTTTTATTTATTCTTTTCCTTTTTAATATGGTATAACTTTCTGGAACCAGAGGTCATAGGATATTAGCTTTAGATCTGGATGGGACCTTAAGAGACACTAAGTCTAACTCCCTCATTTTTCAGCAGAGGAAACTGAGTCAGAGATTAAGTGACTTGTCCAAGGTCACACAACTAGTAAGTGTCTGAAGTAGGATTCAAATTCAGGTCTTTGGCATTCCAGCTACAGTGCTCCTTCTCCTGAGTTACCTAACACTCATGGTTTTCAACCTGTCAAGTCTTAGCGATGTTTACAGTGTCAAATGTGCACCACACCTCAAGTTATCTAGCTTTCTTTGTTTGCTAGGCATGCTTTGTTGATTTGTATATGGACAGTTGAGAATAGGATTCAATAGGAAACTGATTCAGTTTCGGGATTTTGTTTCCTGTTAATTTCTGGGTTTTTCTACTGTTACATTTCTCCCTGCACTATAGCTACTCTTTATGTTTCTATCTTGGGGCTCATTTGTACTCAGTTTTCTCCTTTCCCCTTCTCTTTTAGCTTGAAGGCTCTTTGAATTAGATTTGTGAGATTCCAGACAAACAAATTTTGACAGCTCTTGTTATGTGAACTCCAACCCTAGTGAGGAGCAGCTTTGTACCTAAATAAAAAGTCATGGCTGGAAAATTCAAATCATAGTCTTGGATGACATTTTCCTAGCCAGTTTTTTGCTTCCCATTCTTTTTACAGGTTGTGAGGAAAACCTTCCTAATGCTTGGAGCTGTTTAAAAGTAGGAGGGAGCATCATGGGAAGTAGTAGGTATCTCATCACCAGAGATCTTCAAGAGGATTCTAGATGACTATTTTGGGGGTTGCTATAGGGGGTGGTGCTCTTAGTCAGAGATGGTAGGTTAGATCATTTCTCTAATTCCTTCTAACTATGAAATACCATTTTCTATTCTCAATCCCAGGGAACCAATGTATTATTTACTAAGTAAACTCAGTATAGGGTATAAAATAATGATCAATAATTGATTACTGAGTTGAACTGAAATGAATTTGTTGACTTGAAAAATATCTGTTCTCTGACTCAGTTGTTCATTGCATTGCCCCTATGTTTTCACAAGCAGCCCATTGGAAAAAAATTTATAGAGCTTTCAGGATTTTTCTTTCCCTCCAGCCAATTTCCTCAGGGCACCTTTCACGTCCTTATTCCTTAGGGTATAAATGAGAGGGTTCAACATAGGGGTAACTGCTCCATAAAATATAAAAATTACTTTGTCCTGGTCCTGAGACTCTTTAGATTGGGGCTTCAAGTACATATAGATGGCTGTCCCATAAAATATGGTCACGACTGTCAAGTGGGAACCACAGGTAGAGAAAGCTTTGAGCCTGGCCTCCATGGAGTGGATCCTGAGCACAGCTGCCACAATGCGGATGTAGGACATGAGGATAAAGGTGAAAGGCAAGGGCAGTGTAAAAGCACTAATGACCAGACCCAGGATCAGGCTCATGGGGGTATCTGAGCAGACAAGCTTCAGTAAGGCTTGGATCTCACACATAACATGGTTGATGATGTGGTGCCCACAGTAATGAGCTGGAATAGCAATGATTGGCATTACAGACAAGAGGAAGGCACTGAACCAAGTGCCCATGGCTATCTGTGAGCAGACTTGGTTGCTCATGATGACGTTGTAGCGTAGAGGGTTGGAGATGGCAATAAAGCGGTCATAGGCCATGACAGCAAGGAGGAGACACTCAGTCATCCCCAGGAACAGGGAAGTGGTCATCTGGGCATAGCAGCTGGTATAGGTGATGGTGGGGAAGTCTTTGAAACAGTGGGCCAACACATAGGGCTCCCAGCTGGTAGAGTAGCAGATGTCAAGGAAGGACAGGTTGCTGAGGAAAAAGTACATGGGGGTGTGAAGATGAGTGTCTCTTTGAATCACAATGATGATGAGGCCGTTTCCTAAAAATGTGACCAGGTAGAGGCACAAGAGCCCAATGAAGAAGGCAGCCTGTACACGGGGCTTCTGGGAAAAGCCCACCAGGATGAATTCTGTGACCTCAGAGTAATTAGTTGTCTGTAGCCCATCCATTGGGCCCCCCTCAGCTGCAAGGGAAAGAGACAAAACAGAGCATCTTCTACAAGGGAGCTAGGGGACAGGAAGAACTTTTCAGTGGCTTCTGGAATGAACATTCTCAGTTTTAAGTCAAAACTGTGCTGGACTCTTTCCAGAGGGTCAGGCTCACGTTGCACATGTTGATGGAAGATGGAAAAAAGGTCTGGGGATTTGGAAAATTGTTTTCTTATGAGCAAATGTTGAAGGGTTTGCTGTTACTTTAGTCTGGAGAGAGGGATATAAGCCCTCCTTACTCAATGCCAAAACATTTGGTCTATTGTGTGACACAGTGGCCAGAATAACACATTTGGAGTCGGAAACTCAGGATTCTGACCCTGGCTTTACTGTTTTCTCACTGTGTAACCTCGGGAAGTCCCTTCATGCTCAATGCCTCAGTTTCCTCCTCTGTAAAGTGAGGATATTGAACTAGATGCTGTCTCTGAAATCTCTCAGCTTCAAATGCTTGTTATCCTATGAGTCACAGATTTGATCAATCAGATTTTTGGTTGTCACGCACAGGAAACATGGGGGTGATTAACTGAATCAGGCAGTTGTTTTGGCCTCGTCATGATGCACAACAGCTTGACCTTTTTGAATAAATTGGCTGGTCAATTCCAAAGGTTACTTTCATTCAAACAACTGGTCATTATTTTTCTTCCGTGATACCAAGAAGCTGATTTGACTGAACTTTTTATTTCTAATTAGCTATTCAGGGGAAACGACTGGTCAATTCAGACAATTCTGGGATTATAAATTGAAAAGGAGAAAGGAAGGCAAGGAAGGAATCAAAGATTAGTTTGAAGTTACTACTTGGGGAGACTAGGAGAAGGATATTGTAATTGGCCAACATGGGACATATTGGAAGTTGAGCCTCTCTGGGGGAGATGGATTCTGAATCTAATTTTGTTGGACTTGAGATCTAGGTGGGTAAGAAAAACAAAGACTTCCTATAGAAGATGATCTCTTAAAAGCTTTGTGACAATCAAAAGATGGGAGTAACTGACTTAGAAAGGCTTTCTATACGTGAGTCAAGTGTTGGGACAAAATAAAACTTATCATAAAGTTAATAGGACACTAACTTAGAATCACATCAATTACAATCAACAAACATAATTGACATTGATGATCTAGATAAGCATGGAGAGGGTTATATGGCAAAATTATTTAAGAGGTGATATAAATGATCATTTATGTTGCTATTATAACCTCCATCTAGGCATCTCTGGGGACACTGAATGATAAAATTATTAGGTGGAAGAGAGCTTAGAGATCTGTTAGTCCCACCCCTATGCTTTTAGAGAAGGATATTGAGACCAGAGAGAGGAAAGGATTTCATGACTCTAAACACAGCAATCAACGTCAAGGCTAGGGCATGAACTGGGTCTTCTTGTAGCTGAGGGGGCCCAATGGATGGGCTACAGGCAACTGACTACTCTGAGGTGTGAGTGAACAGTACACATTCCTTATGCCCCCAGGATGACACTCTCTTCCTGGCAGTGTGGGATTATGGCAAATGACCTGTTGAGAGCTCTTACTTCTGGACTAGAATACTCTATCATGACCTCCAATCTTTACTCTTCACAAAAGGAGATCAATGGCCATGGCCAATCTCATTTGAGGATCATTGGACTTTGAGCTGGAAAGGAATTTGGAAGATAACAAACTCAGAGGCTAAGGGGTTTGTGCAAAGTCATGTACCTAGTAATTAGTAGAACCAGGATGCCAATCTAGCTCTTAAGACTTCAGTGTCCTAAGTCCCCCAGTTTTCCTTCTTTTCCCTGAGGAACCTTTCCCTCTTCACACTAGGATCCGTTGTCCTTCTGCCCCACTTCCTATCTCATCTCTTCCACTATTTCCTTGTGCAATTGTCTGATTGCCAACCAACTAGAGGCCCTAGTGCTATATTTGGGAAACTTTAAGAAAGAGTTTAGCTGAAGAACTCATTGAAGAAAAGTATTGTGGGAAAGAGAGATATAGACAAACAAGTGAACATTACTCACCACCTAGGGGCAGGAAGATAGCAGTGCCAAAGGGTGTTTCCCTCATAATAGGAAAATTTTATCATCAATGGCCCCTCCACCCCCAAATGAATAAGCTTGATTCCTTTACCTGCAATAGAACTGTCACAGAAACAGCTGTGGAAATGAAATCTTCCTATGAGGTGTAGGTATAATTTTGGAATATCTTAAGGATTTGGCTATTAGCTTATATAGACTGAACGATATTATTTGAATAGCTTTGTTGTCCCATCAGTGCTATAATGGTTGCTTCTACAAGGACACCATCATTCACTGTTGGTATCTGGAAGCCATCAATGAAGAGGAATTGCAAAGTACAATTGCGGTATACATGCTAAATTAATTCATAGCATACATTTTCCTCCACGTATGCAGAAATTACAATGAATTAGAGAACATTAAAGCTGGAAGAAATTTTAGAATGCATTGCATCCAACTCTTTCATATTTTGAAGATGAGGAAACTGAGTCTTGGTGAAATGAAATGACTTGCCCAGTGTGACACAGCTTCTAAGAGGTAAGACTGAACTCAAACCCAGGTCTTCTTATTTATAGCCCATGCTCACAGCAAAAAATAGCCCCAATTAAGGATATTTGTTATACAAAGATCTCTGGGAAGTCTGGAGCAGGTCTGGGACTTCCTAACTTCAGCCTCAGAGAAATGTTGCCACTTTTGGGACCTCAGGGACCTTGTCCCTGTTTTGCAATTAGGAGGTGCCTAATAGAAAGAGGGGGAGAGATGGAGGAGGAGGAGGGGACACCTGCTAGAGTGAACTCATTAAAAGTCTCATGCACTTTCCCCTGAACTTTGTAATGAGAGCTTTCCACATAGGCTCCATTAGCGTCGATTTTTGATAAGGACACATGTGATACTTTCTCTTGCTTGCAGGAGACCTGGATAGAATGATTGGGGTATTTATTTGATCTGCTACCCCATCTCCTTTACATCACCAAGTTACGCTTGGGTAGTCCAAGTTCCAGTAGGTTCAACAACACTTTCAGGCCATTAGATCAATATGTTGGGTACTACAGTCTTGAGATCCACTCTATTGTAACAGGTACTTTTGACTGGGAAAGTTCCAAAACAACTTCAGAGTTTTTAAAATGAATTTTTTTTTTGGCATACCTGCAACCTTCCTTTCTATTGTTGGCTTTTTTGGGGTATAGACCTAGTAGTGGGTTCAAAGGTCTTTTACTTTCTTAGCCTAATTCCAAATTACTCTCCAGAATCATTGGATCAATTCGAAAGATGTGTGACCTTAAACATAACAAGGTCATGTATACAACTGGTACTTCCAAATGTATTTTTGAGATTTTGTAGAAAGTAATGATAGAATCTAACTTGTGTTGAAATTCTACCAAACCTTATCTTCAATATTCCCAAAGAGTTCTGATTTTATCAGTGTGGGCATTTTCTCCATCAACCAATTTCTATCTCTCTACATTTTAACATATAGTTTTACAAATTGCTATCGGCAAACATTTTTATCACTTGTTGGACAATCCCGTGATGATGAGCCTCTTTTTGATTGGGCCTTGGGCAGTAGGTACATAGTCTAGTACTGAGTCTAGACTTGAAGACCTTCTAGCTTGGTAGGATCTAGTTGCATTCTATATTCCTAGGCTTTGGGACCTAGAATTCCCTATACCAAACTAAGGTATCTGAGGAGGACTTTAATCAATGTCCAAGCTCCTTGATAACATAACCTTTTTTGTTTTGTTGGTTTGCAAACCCCCCTGTACTAAACACATTCACTTTCATATTTAATAATTGCTTGTTGAGGTGACTTAAATACAATCCCATATTGCAGAGTAGATCTGGGTTCTTGAAGGTTCTGGGAGGAACCCTCCCACCTTCCAATCAGAGGGAAGGGCTCCAGGGACCAAGAGTATAGAAGTTCAGAGGAGTATAGCCTGATGGGAAATGGGGAGACCAGAATCCTTAAATGGAGAGTGTGTTACATCCTTATTTCCACTAACTTTTAGCTGAAATTTCTATTTTTATATTTGAATGTAGGTGCCAAATATTATTCTGAGATGGAGCCATAAGCTTCACCAGACTGCCCCAGGATCTCATATGAAAAAAGTTTGAGTACCACTATTGTAGAGCGAGTTCATACTTACAAAGGTTAGACTGGATGACCTCTTAATTCTAGTGCTTTCCCTCCGTTAATTATTTCCTATTTAGCCTGTGTGTGTATACCAAAAAATTCATTGTATCACTTTTTGTAGAAGTAAAGTGCATGTATGTATATAAATATACATATACACATGTTATACATACATGTATAAGTATATACACACATGTATATATACACACATATAAGTATATATACAAAGTATATACATACACACACACCTATATATATTTACATTTTTATGTTGTCTCCCCCATTAGATTCTAAGCTCTTAGATGGCAGGGACCTCTTTCTAAGGTGCTTAATGCTAAAGCCACCAGTGCTTAGCATGGTACCTGGCACATAGTAGGTGCTTAATTTGCTGATTGATTGCTCTCTTGAGTCTCTTTGAATTGAATTTCCATGAGTCTAAGTGTATGACTGTCAGAACTCTTACACCACCAAATGGAGGCCAGTAAATTCAATCATGCATGGTCTGACCTCTGACTTCTGGCTATCAGGCAGAAGTATCAGTGTTAGTGGGGATGGGGCTTCTGTCCAGTGCTAGATGTTGGGTAATTCTGAAGTAAGGGGGAGATGGAAAGGTTGGAACTGAAAAGGAGTATGGGCATTGCTGTTTGACACACAGAACTTGCGGACTTGTGGTAACTACTGGCCATTTGTGCAATGGAGAGTCAGTTTGAGGCTGTGTGGTGGAAAGGATATTGGAGAAAGCAGAGAAGAAGGGATTTGGGGGCTCTTCCTTCTGATCAATAGGTTCCTCAATCTCTCTGTCTGAATCTGAAGATCTCTGTCTCACCTTTCCCTCCAAATCATCCCCAATTTCTCATTGTCCCCTTACTTGCCCCTCCCTATTCATTCCTTCTCTCCATTCCCTCCCTTTCACGTTCCTTTAATCTAAGTTCTTCTTAAGCCTCTCTTCTTCAACCTGTTCCACTGGGGTGGTGTATGTATGTGCTTGTGTGTGTGTGTATGTTTATGTGTGTGCCACGCATTAATTAATCCCTAGAGAAATGTTAAGGTCTTCTCCTGTTTTCCTTGAGAAGTGGACATGACTAGAATGCATAATCAGAATTTAGAACCAGAAAGGTTCTTAGACACTTTGTTCATGAAGCTAAATACCTAAAGGTTTCAACAGAGTTTGGGAGGGCCACCAAATGGATGGGGTGACGGAATATGAGAGGGGTGGAGGTATGCTGGTAAATGTTTCACAAGCAGCTCTCTAAAATCAAATGAATACAGGGTACACTTCCAAGTCCAATCTGCATCATTAACATTTTTTAAATAGTTTATGAAGTCTAGAGCATCAAAACAATAAGTGGAGCCTTGATTTGTAGTGTATACCAACTTCCAAGGTTTAAATGCATACACTGAAATTTAACAATCAGCTCTTGTGAGATGGTTCCAGCTAGCTGCAGCACATCCCTGGGATGGGCATGGGGTTCAGGGAAATCTTTGGCTAGACTGTGGTCTCCTTCGGATGCTCCTCTGTCTGCCTGGGAGTCTATCCCCTGATTTTCTGAGAGTTGACACATTATCTTGCAATATTTTGATTTCTTTTCCCCTTAGTCATAGAGTAAACTTGCAACATTTCAAGGATTCAGGATTTCCTCAGGGTGGGAGCATAGCAGGAACCCAGATTCTGAGTTGCCTTAGTGGCTCAGGTCACTGATTTAGGCCTACCTGAGCTTCTGGAATTAAAGCAAAGTCCTTCTCTGGTAAATGACCAGCTGATGAGCTTGGCCAATCCTCACAGTAGAGAGTCCATTGCTGGGGTCACACTCAGAGCCTTTCTGGCTTGGTTGGACCTGGAAGAGTCTCCAAGAGTCCAAGGCAGGAGGAGGCATTGGAGTAGGACTTGAATGAGGACCTAGAGATCTTCAACTTTTCCCTGATGAACTAAAGAGGAAGAGGTGGGGCACCAGGGAGGTGAGGGAAGCATTTCTTCACACCTCCATCAGGAGAACTGGAGGCTTAGAGGTAACATATGGTGATGACAATAGCAGGTAGAGGATCAGAGAACCTGGAAGAGGCCTCAGAGACCACCAATTGAAAAAGGATGTACCTGGAGGCCCAGAGATATGTAGCAGCTAGTCCAATGTCACACAGGATTTTTATTCTAGGTTTACAGAGCCCATGCCTATGGCTGTTTTTTCTCTTGTGCTGCATCTTGAAGGATAAGGTTTATGGAGCACAATAGGAAAATTAAAATTAAACAAAAGAGAATCAACAGTGCTTTATAGAGTTGGTGATGTGGAGGACAAAGGAAAGATGAGGTACTTACTGAGGTTTCCTGATCAGCTCAGCCACAGACATGGAATATATTTCTCTCTTGGATCAATCTCGTGGACACCTCCCAGTCACAAACTCTGGAGAAAGGCCAACATCCAGGGAGACCTCCAGCCTATGTGGGATGGAAACTTTCAGTTCCCGACCTGTGAAATCCATACAACAAAGGACAGTGATTAGACGTGCCATGAGCCTGGAAATGCCTTGGAGTCCTGACTATGGTTCTATTGCATTCCCAGCTGTGAAATCCCTGGAACTGGTCTGAGTATTCTTGCTTATGTTACCCTCAAAATGGAATGGAGAAGGGGCCAGGAGCCAGGAGCCAGGGGTTCTGGGCTCCACTCTGTCCCAAACTCACTGTAGGACTTGGAGGGGAGTCAGGCATCAGTTTTCTGGGTCTGACACCCCTCATGGGGCAAAATGTATAAAGGCTTGGGGACACAAAGAATGGGAAAAGCCCTGAACAGGTATGAGCTATGGCTATCTGCATACTTACCTCTGGCTGTGCTGTGCTGGGAAAGTGTCTCATCCTCTCTGGACTCTATTATGATAATCCCATCTACCTCACAAAACTTGTGTGTGGGCCACTATCAAGGAGCAAAGCATAACCTTTAGGATCATAGATTTAGAGCTAGAAGGGACCTTAAAGATCATTTAGTTCAACTCTCTCATTTTACAGTTGAGGAAACTGAGACTGACAGAAGTTAAATGACTTTCCCAGGCTACACAGCTAGATGTTTCCAAGGCCTTGTAATGGCTCTATTACATTTTGATGATCTTAAAAGAAAAAAAGAAAGGAGGAGAGGAATACACTAGGGTGAAGGGAAAAGAAGGATACAGAAAATTATCTCACATAATCAGGATACAAAAGTAGAAGTCAATATAAGAAGAGGAAGAGAGGCTGACCCTTGGATCTCATTCTCATTTGAATTGGTAAAAGGAGAGAATACGCAGAGAGAGTTGGCTATAGAAATACATTTCACTCAACTGGGAAATAGGAGGGAAAGGTGAGAAGTGAGAAGGGGGAATTCAAGGAAGAGTAGATTAAGGGAGAGTTTAGTGCTAAGTAGAACAAACTTAACTAAGGATGGAAACAAAAAAAATATTTATATCAGCTCTTTTTGAGGTGGTAAAGAATTGGAATACGAGGTGGGTGACTCCCAGTTGGATAATGGCTGAAAAGTTGTAATCTATAAGTGTGATAGAATACTTTTCTACTATAAGAAATGATGAAAGGAATAGTTTCAGAGAAACCCTAGAAGACTTGTATGAACTGATGCAAAGTAAAGTCAGAAAAAAGGAGAACAATTTAATATAATGCAATGTTGTTGTTTGTCTTTTGTTTTTAAGGAGGCCTGATGATAAAATATAACTTATGTGTGAATTGAATTTAAATGAGGCAGAATTACACAAAGCCTCACTCTCTCTTTCAGAGTCACTGAAGTCCAGTGGCAGGACAAAAGTCAAGATGATGATTGGTGATGGCCCTGGATGCAGGGATGATCTTGGTGTCTTTGATGTCTGACAAAATTCTAAGCACTCCACAGCATCTGTTTTAGCCGTCTTTGTGGCCATTAGAACTTGTTCTTATCTGACCATTCCACCAGGGGATGTCTTCACATGCTTGGGACAAACATCCCCCTAACTCATTGGCAAGTTTGAGGCCTACTGGTTACCCTCAACCTGATTTAACCCTCTTGCTGAAACAGTTTTATTAGGGTGTGGCTGTTATACATGCTATAGCTTCTTGGAACCACAGCCCAACTCCACAGGAGTTGGGGGATAGGGGGACACCAAAGGTCAATGAGCCACCTTGAAAAGGACTCAGCAAGCCCTCACACCAAAGGTTCTAGGCCTCCTTGAATTTCCCATATACCCCAATGACAATGATATGGTAAAGATGAATAATTTTGAAAGAATCAGAAACCACCATTCTAGAGGACTAAGCATACTAAATATATGAAACATACTACCTGGTAGAGAATGTGAAAGACTTTGAGTGTGGAATGAGACATATACATGCGTATATGTGCATATATAGATGTAAAATATACCAATTTGTTTTGCTTGAGTATGAGTGTTTGCAACAGGGGTTTTGTTTTTCTTTTATTTTAAATTAGGGTTGGGGTGGGAGGGAGAGAAGGCAGATTTTTGCTGATAAAAAACAAATTTAATTTTGGGAAAATTAAAAAGAAAAAAAGAAAAATTATTGCTTCTACGATGAGATGGTTGGAGGTCTGGTGGCTTCAAGAGTGGGATAATCTATTACTAGCATACACTTGCCTAAAACATCACTCAAGAGTTCATAGGAGAAGATGGTCAGGAAGTCTAGAGCAGGTCTGGGACTTCCTAATTTCAGTCTAGGAGAAATGTTGCCACTCCTGGGACTTCAAGGACTATGTCCCTGCTTTTCCATTTAAGAGATACCTAATACAAAGATGGAGAGAAACTCCAATGGCTCCCTGTTATCTCCAGGATCAAATACAAAAGTCTTTGTTTGGCATTCAAAGCCCTTTATAACCTACTCAGCCCCTACCTTTCCACACCCCCCACTATATACTCTGATCCCGTGACCTTGGTCTCTTGGCTGTTCCTCACAGAGGACATTCCCATCTTCCAGCTCTGGGAATTGTTTGTGGCTGTCCCCCATTCCTGGGGTGCTCTCCCTCCTCACCTCTGCCTCTTGCTTCCTTGGCTTCCTTCAAGTCCCAGCTAAAACCCCACCTTCTACAGGAAGCCTTTGCTGGCCTCCTTTAATTCTATCATCTTCCCTCTGTTGATCTTCTCCAGTTTATCCTGGATTTAGTCTGTTTGTACCCAGTAGTTTGTGTGTTATTTCCTCCATTAGTCTGCAAGCTTCTTGAGAGCTTGTGAACTGGCTTTTCTTTGTATCTCCAATGTTTAGCATAATGCCTGACACATAGTAGGTGTGCTTCAAAAACACTTAGTATCTGACTGAAGAAGGAAGAGGCACTCACTATTAAAGGTTACCTGTACCTTTTCCTGAACTTCATAATAAAAGCTTCAGATTCTGGTTCCATTAACATTGATTCTGGTTCATGAACATGAGATTCTTTCTCCTATCTTCTGGGGGCCTGGAGAGAATGTGATATTTCCTTGGTCCACTCCTCCAGTCCTCTTAGGCAGCCAAGTTAGACTTGGATGTTCTAAGTAGTTGGTTATTCCAAGAAGTTTTAGTGGACTCATCAACTGTTTCAGACCAATGGAGGAGCATGTTGGGTACCACAGTCTTGTGGTCCATTTTATTCCAACATTAGTACTTTTGACTGGGGTGAGTGGTGAATAGGGAGAGAACAGAAGACAACACCTTGTATGGCAACTCATAAGTGTGACCTACAAGGGATTTGAGATATTTCTAGGCTTTCCAACTTTTCTCTTTCACATTCAAAGGAGTTTATCAGTGGTTGGAAGAAACATTTCCCAAGTGATTGTGAACTTGAAGAAGGACTTTGAACTCAGTACCAGGAAGCTAAAGATAAGTCTACATCAGAGCTATCCAACATGCAGCCACATGTGGTTACAATACTTCTGAGTGTTGTCCAAACCAGATTAAAATGTAATTGAGGAATATTTAACAAAGTAAATTAGACAAGAAAACATAGATAATATTACATTTCAAAACTAAAGGGCAGATAGGTGGCAGAGTGGATAGAGCACCAGCCCTGGAGCCAGGAGGATCTGAGTTAAAATCCAGCCTTAGACACTTATTAGCTGTGAGACCCTGGGCAAGTCACTTAACCCTCTTACCTCAAAAAAAATAAAAATAAAAATAAAAACCTAAGTCAATATGTAGTCTGCAGAGATCTTATGTATGGTTTAGTGGACTCTATTACTATGTGAATTTGACATCACTGGTTTACACAATCAGTCACAACTTTTTGTGACCTTTCTGATTAGGTTGAGAGAGGCAGGAAATTTTTAAAAGAAAGAAGTATAAATTCAACCAGACAGCTGGCTGTGTAAATCCTTTTGCCCACAGACAATTGGATTTTAGCCCTTCACTTGTGTGTCCTTTGGCAATCAATGATAATAATGCTGATTTCTTTAGTACTTTATGGTTTGCAAAGCTTTATATGTGTTATTTCATTTGATTCTCACAACAGCTCTGTCAGGTAGGTTCTACTGTTATCCCCATTTTATAGATGAGTAAACTAAAGTTTATAGGGGTTAAGTGACTTGCCAGGTTAACACAGCTAGTAAATGTCACTCCATACCCAATATTCTACTCACTATGTTGCCCCTCTAGGGCTTAGTTTCCTCTTGTGTCAAATGTGGGGGTTGGACTAGATGACTTCTTTGATCCCTTCTATCTCTCAATCTATGACCTATGATTCAAGTTGTCACTTTTCTGGACCTCAGTTTCTTCCTCTGTCAAATGGAGGGGGTTGTACTCAGTGGTCTCCGATGATCTTTCCAGCTCTAAATCTATCCTCCTGTGCTTCTAGGGTTCTCTTGAATTTTCCATTTTTCAAGTTTTGGCTTTATTCCATTTTCAACATAGTTCAAGTGTTACCTGATTTATTTGTGGGGTGGGACTTGAACACAAGACCTCCCAACCAGACAATTAGGTGATTGAGAGAGAGAGCTATTTAAACTGTTATGGGAAGCGATTTGAATTGTGAATGATTCTTCCTTCCCAGCCAGCAACTATGATGATCTTTAAACAAAATTATTATGAGCTAGAAAATCAAAAACAAAAAAAAGAAACTGTATATAACATCATGAATCTCTTAATCAGCTTGTTTTAAATATATTTACATATGTAAAAACATACACAGATAGGACACATATTTGTATGTGCACACACATACATGCACATGTGTACATGGGTATATATGCACATGTATATTTATATGTGCATATATACATATATATTCATGAGACCTACTTTACTGTAGTAGTGCCAACATTGTTCTGCTTCTCTTTATTACTGTCTGAACTTCCACTCCCTTCTGATCTTACTTGTGCATTTTAAAATATTTCATTGATGGTCTTTCAAAGGGCATTACTATCTTTTCTCTTCCTTTCCCCTCAAAATAAAAGCCCCCCCATGAAACAAAACAGTGTAGACAAACAAAACAAATCTATATTCTATTGGTCATATCTGGCCATGTCTGTCTCATTCTCAGCTTGCAATCCATTACTTCCCCACCATGAAATGGGAGGCATGCATGTTTCATCATTGGGCTTCCAGAGTTGTGACTGATGATTGCACTTATCAGATTTCCTAAATCTTCTCATGATCTTTTAAATGCATGATAGGATGCTAGTTCAGCCGAACTTCACTGAATAAGACGATAATTTTTCCAGTCCACATTTCACCTCTAAGAGGCAGCATTTATCAAGACAATTAGTCTAGTGTTTGCCCTCAAGGAGATTCAATTCTAGCTGATGCTAGCAAATTTTCTAATTCAGTACAAAGATGCAGTGCTTTACTCTGTCAGTGATGTTATTTTGTTGGTTTTTACTCTTTCCGCCAACACACATCTCAACCTTCTATAGCTTCCAACATAGTCTTTGACAGTTGATAAGGCTAAAAATAAATCATGGTACTACAACTAACCTGATGATTAGCCTCTCAGAGTTCAGCCAGGCTGGTGCTTCAGTGGCAGACCTATAGTTCATTGCCTGGCCCAGACTCAAAGCCTTTCTAGCATGGTAGTGTCTGCCAGAGGAGTAACCTTCCAGAACCTCTAGGGTCACTCTGGGACCCTTCTGGCCCATGAAGTAGGCATTTAGCATTACAAAGATGTAAGTCTATTAAAGATGCCTTCTATAAACCAGAATCAAAAGAACAATATAGAAAATAACCACAGTAATTTAAATAAAGACAGCAGTAAAAGACAACAAAAATAGGGTTGAATACAATGGCCAATGGTTCAGTGGTTCCAGATGGCTGAGGTTAAAACACTCTTTTTTCTTTTCTGTTAAGAAATGGTAAACTGTAAGAGTGGAACAGTACAGGAGCTGTCAAATACAATCTCTATATTAAATAGTTTTGCTTAACTGGCTTTTTTTTCAGGGGAAGGTCCTGTGGGAGGGTTGAGCTGTTTATTGGGATGTGATTGATGTGTCAAAACAAAATGTATCAATGAAAAAATTCTTAAAACCCTTTTAAAAATTGAGGCTGTAAATCTTGACTATAATACTAAAAACAAAGGCATGCCAAATATTCCCGTAAATAGGATGTAAATAGTAAATAGATTACTGATCAACACCTGTCCAGACAGCTTCCCATGCAAATTTCTAAGAAGAGGTGAAGGAGAGAGTGAAACAGTATTGCTACCTACTGTTTTCCTACTCATCAGAAGAGAGAGAAAGAGAGGGGAGAGAGGGCCAGGCAGATAATATGTGTCCTCAAAGATTTACCACCGTTGTTGCTTGTTATTTAGTCATTTCAGTCATGTCTAACTCTCTGTAACCCCATTTGGAGTTTTCTTGGCAAAGATACTGGAGTGTTTTCCATTTCTTTCTCCAGCTCATTTTACAGATGAGGAAATAGAGGCAAATAGTGTTAACTGACTTGCCTAGGGTGACACAGTAAGTAAGTGTCTGAGGCTGATTTGAACTCAGGTCTTCCCGACTCCAGGCCTGGTGCTCTATTTTCTGCAGCGCCACCTAGCGGTCCCATATTTACCACCACTTTTAGTCAAATCAGGTCCAGCGCAAAATTGTCTTTCTCTTTGTTCCTATAGATTTAAACTGGCTTAGGAAGATTCTGAAGATCACTTGACAGGATAAGGTACCAGACACTGAGGTCGAACTAAACTGCCAAGCATTCACACTGTGCTTCAGAGAGCGCAAGTCCAGTGGGCTGGCCACGTTGTTTGAATGCAAAATGTATGCTTGCCAAAAGACTATTTTATGGAGAATTCATATGGGGCAGGTGATCACAGGGTGGTCAGAAAAAGTGATACAAGGACACTCTCAAGGTCTCCCTCAAGAACTTTGGATTTGATTGTGCGACATGGGAGGCGCTGGCACAGGACCACTCAGCATGGCATGCCCACATCAGAAAAGGTGCTGTTCTCTGTGAACAAAGCAGAATTGAAACAGCACAAAGGAAATGTAGGATGGGCAGATTTGGAGTAACCACCCCAAATGTTCACACAGACTATCTGTGCCCAATCTGTGGTAGAGCATTCCGAGCTCGTGTTGGTCTGATCAGCCACAGTCATATACATTGAAACTTCACTTTATCATGGTGATGTCATTTTGGTCCTCTTCAAGAACCACAGACTGTTCCATAGACTTCTGTTGGATTGGAGGCAAAAATGCACCTTCTGTAGTTTAAAATACAGGGCAGATCAGAGAGCCATTGGATAGTGCTTTCCCTCCTTGACAGGACAAGTCAATTTTCTATCCAGAAGGGTCTAATCCTGTTAACTGATAATCTGATCTTCAATCAATCCAGTCACATGACTAACAAGGACCCATTTCTGAGTCCTTTTATTTTGCAGCTCTTACAATGAAGCTAAGTTGCTTTTTTTGACACTAAAACTTATCTTTTTTTAAATTAAATTTTAGTTTACTTTTAGATCTGCATTCTCCTCCCCCTTTCCAATGCACACCAATTGAAAAAGCAAGACGAGAAAACCCTTGCTATAAACATTTATAGTCAAGTACAAGGCATGATCCCATTGGCCATATCCAAAGAATTATGCTCCAATCTGTATTCTGAGTCCATGTATGAACTGATGCAGAATGAGGTGAGTGGAACAAGAACAGTTTATATACCATGACAACAACATTTTAAGGACAAGCAACTCTGAAAGACTTAACTCAGCTCAACACAATTGCTAGCCATGACTCCAGAAAACCAATGATTAGGCATTCTGCCCATTTCCTGACAGATATGATTGGCAGCAGAATGAGACAGATTTTTTTTCAGACATGGCCACTAAGGGAATTCATTTTATTTGACTACATAAATTTTAACAATGATTCTGTTTTTCTTAATCTTTTCAATGGGAGGGATGAGAGGGAGAAAGAGCAAAAATTATATTTATTAATTGGTAAAAACAAAATGAAAATAAATTTTAAAGAATTCAACACCCTAGAACCATGGGCCAAATGTAATAAGACATTTGATAGGGATAACACTTGAGTACAAGTACTTGAGGTAAATGAAAACTCAACTGTGTAAGTACAAGATGTGGGAGACCTGGCCAGAAAACAGTTTAATTCTTTGCCACCACAAAAGAGAACTGCTATAAAAACTTTTTTACACATGTGGGCTTTTTTCTTCTTTCTTTGATCTCTTTTGAGTATAGAAATCTTAGTGGTCTTGCTAGGTCAAAAAGTATGCACAGTTTGTAGCTTTTTGGGCACAGTTCCAAATTGCTTTTCAGAATGGCTGGGCCAATTCACAGCTCCATCAACGGTGCATTAATGTGCCTCTTTTCCCATAGCCCCTCCAGCATTTTTCATTTTCCTTTTTTGTCAAGTTGGCCAATCTGATGGGAACAAAATGGAATTTTAGAGTTGTTTTAATTTGCATTTCTCTATTAGTCATTTAGAACATTTTTAAAAATATAGTTATTGATCTGTTAGATTTCTTCCTCTGAAAACTGCCTATTTATATAGCTCCTGACATTTACCAATTATTAGGAAATGGCTCTTATTCTTATAAATTTGAATTCATTCCTTGCAATGTTAGAAATGGTACCTTTATCAGGAAAAATTGCTGCAACACCCCTCCCCCCCACCCCATTTACCTGCTTCTCTTCTAATTTTATCAGCATTGGAATTGTTTGTGCAAAACCTTTTCAATTATATGTAATTAAAATTGTCCACTTTACCTCTTTGATCCTTACTATGTCTTACTTGCTCATGAACTCTCTGCTTATCCACAGATCAGGCAAGTAATTTCTTCTTGCTCCTTTACTACGTTTATGAAGTCATCCTTTATGTCTAAATCATGTATGCTTTTGAGTTTGTCTTGCTGTACGTTGTGATTTTTGGTCTATACCTATTTTCTTCCAATCTGCTTTCTAGTTTTCCCAAGAGTTTTGGTTGAATTGTGAGTTCTTGCCCTAGTAACTGAGATCTTTGCCTGTGTATATTGAATACCTAATCTATCCCACTGATCAACCTTTCTATTTCTTAACTAGTACCAAATTGTTTTATTACTACTTCATAGTATTACTACTTATATAGGACTGCTGGGACCCCTTCTTTCCCACTCTTTTGTTAATTCCTTTGATTTTTTGATCTTTTGTTCCAGATAACTTTTGATTTTTTTCCTACCTCTGTAGAGTAATCTTTTGATAGTTTGATTGGTATGGTATTGAAAAAATAAACCAATTAAAGCAGTGTTGCCATTTTTGTTATATTGACTCAGCCTACCCATGGACAACTAATATTTCTCCAGTTATTTAGAGCTCTCTTTATTTGTATGAACATAATTTTGTAATTATGTTGGCATGGTTCCTGTGTATCTTGGCAGGTAGACTCCCATGTATTTTATACTTTATATAATAATTTTAAATGGAATTTTTCTACCTCTTCCTGCTGAGTTTTGTTGGTAACATACAAATGCACACACATCATTTTGCTGAAGTTGTTAGTTGTTTCAATTAGCTTTTTTTAGTTGACTCCCTAGGGTTCTCTAAGTATGCTATCATATCACTGCAAAACATGATAATTTGTTTCCTCTTTGCCTGTGCTTATTTCTTCAGTTTCTTTCTGTCGTCTTATTGCCATAGCTAGCATTTTTCACACTATGTTGAATGGTGATGTGTGGTGAGAATAGTATAAAAGAAAGCAGTGCTGAAAGACATCAAAACTCTTATCAATGCAATGATCAACTATCACCTCAGTGAACTGTTAGCAAAGACTGCTTCCCTCCTCTCAGCAGTGAGTTTGTGGATTACAAATGAGGAATGAAGCATCCACTATCAGACAGGGCCAGTGCTATGATATATTTTATTTACACTTCTTAATTGCAAGCAAGGGGGCAAATCACTGGAAAGAGGTAGCATATACAAAAAGGACAATCAAGAAAACATTTATTTAGTTTGAAAAGAAACATGAATTGTGCGTGTATCTTTGCAGTATCTTTACATGAGAAGTAGCACCAAAGACATTTGCCCAGGGTAGTGAAAAGAGGATTTGCAGGAGGAAGAGCTAGATTTAAATCCTAATGCTGCCACTAACCGCATAATTTTGGGGAAGTCACTTAACTTCTCTATTCCTCAGTTTCCCCATCCGATGGTCAGACTAGAACACTTGTGAAGATAATAATGAGGAAAGGCTCATTATAATGGCTCCTGGAGGCCTGGGGAAGAACTTGAGTGATAGTATTCTAGATTGGGAAGAGAAGAGATCACAGAAATTACCAGGTCCTATCCTTTCATTTTCTAGGTGAGGAAATTGAAGCCCAGCTTAGGGGAAATGACTTGTCCAAGGTCACATAACTAATAAGTAGAAGGACTGGGATTTGAAATCAGATCTTTTTATTCTTTCTGGAAGTGGAACAGACCCTGTTTGAGATCTGTGAATGGAGTAGGTGTACATTTCCACTGGATAGAAGTGAAAGGTCAGTAGAAAATCAGTAGCCATGCATTCATTTCCCTTCAGCAATAGTGGAAATTCCAGAAGAAATGAATGACTGATTAGCTAGGCACTGTGTATTGGTTAAGAATTCTCTCCCTAGCCATAGTTCTGAAAAGTAATACTTTGAGTTCTGATTTCTTTTTATGACATTCCCTCTTATATTTAGGTAGGGTACCCAGTTGGAGTTTTCAGGCATGCTTTTGACATCCATCAGTGGTGGAGCTTGAAAAGATCTGTGACTTTTCTCATTGTGGGTAATTCCTCTCCCAATACACATTGCTTCTATATCTTAATAGATAATTTCAAAAGTTACTGTGACCAAATATTCATTATCTGATGGCCAGCCCTTTGGTGATGAACCTTTCTGAGGGTGGGACTCAGAAAACTTTTGTAGGTCTAGTCCATGTCTAGACCCATACTAGATCTGATATTAGGTTGATATTTACTTCTCCTGAAATCTGCTTCTTTACTGGAGGCAGCTAGGTAGCACAGTGGCTAGAATTGGATCTGGAGTGAGGAAGAATTAGGTTCAAATCTTGCTGCAGATACTAGGCAAGTCACTTTAATTCTGCGTGCCTCAGTTTCCTCATCAGTAAAGTGGGGATAAAAATAACACCTACCTCATAGAGTTGTTGTGAAGATTAAACATGATAATATTTGTACAGTGCAAACGTTAAAGTGCTATATAAATGCTAGCTAATATCAGCATCATTATTATTTGCAATTTCCACTGATTTCTTCTGGTTCTTTCCTAAGAGGACAGTCAAAGTATCCCTTTGTGTGGCCACACAGAGAGACTTTTTTGCTTGGAAGGACCTGACAGAGCTGGGGATCTACTGGACAAGTCTTTGATATCCCAAGCTTACCTCCATGACAGGAGGAGACATGAAATCAGTGCCTTTGGGAGCTCCCAATCTGGCTGAAGAGGAGTAGTTGGGAGGTCAAGCAGCTGAGGGCAGAATTTCTCCATATCTAGGTCAGGAGAACTGAGGTTTCAGTGGCTGAGTATGGTGGTGGTAGTGTCAGGTAAAGTGGATGCTAAATGTATGGGAGGGATCTCACAGACCATCTAATCCACACCTCATCTCCTTCATTTGACAGCTGAGGGAACTGAGGCCTAGGGATATGTGGTCCAGTATCACACAGGAGTGTCTCCTGATCCCATTCTTAGGGCATTTTCTTCTACCTTGTTGACTCTCTAGGGATAAGATTTACAGGATAGAGTAGGAGAATAAATATTAAACAAAATATAATTATAAGTGATGCAAACGAGATAATATAGTTAGACTGGGGGGGTGGAATAACCTGGGCGGTTTAGGGGAAAGAAAAAGTGAGGGACTCATTAAGGTCTCTTGATTAGCCCAAACCACAGATGTGAAATATATTTCTCCTCTTGGATCAATCTTGTGGACACCTCCCAGTCAGAGACTCTGGAGAGAAGCCAACATTCAGGGAGACCTTCAGCCTATGTGGGATGGAAACTTTCAGTTCCCTGACCTGTGAAATCCATACAACAAAGGACAGTGATTAGATGTACCATGAGCCTGGAAAAGTCTTGGAGCCCTGACTATGATTCTATTGCATTCACAGCTGTGAAATCCCTGGAACTGCTCTGAGTAGTCTTCCTTATGTTATCCTCAAAACTCCAGAAATACTTTAGGGACGTGCTCCATGCCCTTCACACGTTAGTTGGAAAAAATTCCTCGGTGTCCAGATGATATTGAGGCCTTACACAAATTACCTAGCAAAGGATTTCACATCTGGTCATGCTTATTCCCTTGGGGCACATCTGTCTGGTTGTGTGTGTGTATGTGTGTGTGTGGGTATGTGTGTGTGTGTGTGTGTGTGGGCTGAGACTTGTCTATGAGAAATGCAGAATGTTCCCAAATATGCCGAAGTATCACACCTGAGTGCTTAAGGAGGACCTGGATGTCACTTCCCAGGCCTCACTTTGACCAAGGATCTTGGTATCATAGAATGTCAAAACTGGAAAGGGACTTGGAAGTCATCTACTCCAATCCCTTTATTTCACAGGTAAATAAACTTGAGACTCAGAGAGGAGCAAGGACACTGCCTATGCCTCACTGTTCCAAGGGAACAAGATGCAACATCTCCACTAAGTGGTCATCTACTTGAATACCTCCAATGTGGAAAAGCCTCCCACCTCCCAAGGCAGCCCCTTCCACATGGGGACAGCTCTCCTTGTTAGGAAGTCTTTCCTGACCTCCAACCTGAATTTACTCCTTTGCAAAGTCCACCAATGGCTCCTGGCTCTGCCAGTCAACTGTCTTTCTTTCACGGCATAACACTTCAAATACTTGACAACCGATAAAATGTCTCTCCTATAAGTCTTCTCTTCTCCAGACTAAACATCCCTAATTCTTTCAGCCAATTCTTGTATAACATGTACTCCAGTCCTATCATTATCCTGTTCACCTGCCTTAGGATATATTTCAGCTTATCAATTTCCTTTCTAAAAATAGGCTCCTAGAACTGGATACCAGATGTGGTCTGATGTGACCAAACTGTTCTAGTTTCACACATGTTCTGTGCCCCATCTGTGCCCCAGGTGAACAAAATCCATGCCAATTATCTTTCTACACACACACACACACACACACACACACACACATATATATACATTTATGTGCATGCATATCTACACAGATACATATATATGTGGGTGTGCATATATATAGGCACATACTCAGAGCCTGGCTTGGCAGGCACTTTGCACTAGATTTCTAAACATTTGAGCAGCAGCAATGAAGTGCAAAGTGAATGATTATAGTCTTTGTTGAGGTGAAAATGGTACCAAGAACCTTGGCATGATGGTATCAGGTAAAACAAAGACATGGAAAAAGCTGAAGCTTTAGGAAGAGGATGTGGGGGAGGACATGGCGACATTTAGCCTCGCACAAAGCTAGAGAGGCTAATGAGCCTTCCTACTGATGGGATCTCCTAGAAGTCCATCCACGGAGGACTAGCACGAGCCTTCCCTTCACTAGTACTGTAAAGAACAACAACAAAACCCGAATCATACCGAGCGTGTCAATTTTGAGGGAAGGTAGAACCCACCAAAGAGGAAAGTTGTTTGATTCCCTCTAGAAAGGTGAGGAGAGTGATGTTAATTGATTATGTGCACCAGTAGGAGTCCTTTGCATTTTCTGTCACATTAAATAAAACCTGTCCTATCCTAGGTCTTATAAGCCTTTGCTTAAAGATTTCCCATGAGCACTATATAACGGTTATATAGTGCTTACTATGTGCTAAGCTCTTTCCAATCATCTCATTTGATCCACACAATAACCCTGGGAGGTTGATGCTATTATTATGTCCATTTTACAGATGAGGAAACTGAGGCAGGCAGAGATGAAGGGACTTGTCCAAGGTCACACAGCTAGTAAGTTTCTGAGGTTAGGTTTTTAACTCAGATTTTCCTGAGTCCAGATCTAGTGATCTATTCCCTGGACCACCTAGTTGCTCAAACCCACCACCTCTCAAGGCAAACAGTTCCATTTGGAGACAACTCTAACTGTTCGGAAATTTCCCCTTGCCTCTGCCTCTTTCTCGCTCTTTGAAGTTTTAATGCTCCTATTCTGCCCTCTGGGGGCAAAAAGATTAGAGAGAGAAAGAAATAGTTGCAGGAAAAATCTTTCAAAGGAGATGGAAGGGGAGGGGATCAAGTATAGAAGAAAATGGGAGTGGCCTTGGTGAGTAGAAAGTCAAGTTACCTCTTCATCAGGGGATGATATTGAGGGAGAAGAGGGAATCCAAGAGGAATTTCCCTTCTTTTCTCCATAATGTATGAGGTTCAATCATCTGCTGAAAGGTTGAGAAGGAGGTGGTGTAGCAGGCTTGAGAAGTGAAGAGAATATTTGTAATCACCACTATGAGGGGTGTAACAGAACATTAATTGGTTGGTGGTTGTCCTTCGTCTTCGAAGAGGACCAAAATGACATCACCATCATAAAATGAAATTTCAGTGTGTCCGACTGTGGCTGATCAGACTAATAAGAGCTCGGGATGCTCATTCCGAGGTTGGGCACAGATAGTCCATGTGAATATTTGGGGTGGATACTCCAAATTTGCCCATCCTACATTTACTTTGTGCTGTCTCAATTCTCCTTTGCTCAAAGAGCACAGCACCCTTTCTGATGTGGGCACGCCATGCTGAGCGGTCCTGTGCCAGTGTCTCCCATGTTGCAATGTCAAATCCAAAGTTCCTGAGAGAGACCTTGAGAGTGTCATTGTATCACTCCTTCTGACCACCATGTGATCACCTGCCTCATGTGAGTTCTCCATAAAATAGTTTTTTTGGCAACCGTACATTTTGCATTCGAACAATGCGGCCAGCCCATTGGAGTTGCACTCTCTGAAGCATAGTTTGAATGCTTGGCAGTTCAGCTCAAGCAAGGACTTCAGTGTCTGGTATCTTATCCTGCCAGGTGATGCTCAGAATCTTCCTAAGACAGTTCAAATGGAAATGATTCAGTTTCCTGGCATGGCACTGGTAGACTGTCCACGTTTCACAAGCATATAACAATGAGACCAACACAATGGCTATGTAAACTTTCAGTTTGGTAGTCAGTCTAATATCTCTTCTCTCCCAAACTTTTCTTTGGAGTCTCCCAAACACTGAGGTAGCTCTGGCAATACATGCATCAACCTCATTGTCAATGTATACATCCCTGGAAAGTACACTACCAAGGTAAGTGAACATTAATTAAGGAAGACTGAAAGGAGTGGCTTATGGTACTTGGACCCAATGACATTAGACCCTCTAAATTGGTAGTGGATACAATCACTATAGTTTCATGACTTTCTCATCCCCCAACATGCACGTAAGAGCTGAGGAGGCAGATGGTTGGGAGGGATACAGGATTGGCAAGTCGTAAAGGGCAGTAGGACAAGAGGGCAAAGAATTTGAGACTAGAGGATCCTGTTACACTAAACTGGTAGAGAGACAGCCTCGAGGCCAGGAAGATCTCGGTTCACATCCCACCTCTGATATACACTGGATGTTTGACTCTGGGCAAATCACTAAACCACTTTGTGCTTTAGCTAATGCTCTGCTTGGTAGATATAGTGCTGACCTGCACTGGCGGAGAGTTTCCTCACCTGGGAGTACTCTGTACTTACGAAGTCACAGGTCTGGTTCCTAGCCCTAACTATAAGGTCAAAATTGGGAAGAGTAGAATGTAAAACGCAGGGAGGATGAGAGACTTTCCCAGCACAGCCCAGCCAGAGATAAGTATGCGGATAGCCATAGCTCAGACCTGTTCAGGGCTTTTCCCATTCTTTGTGTCCCCAAGCCTTTACACATTTTGCTCCATTAGGGGTGTCAGACCCAGAAAACTGATGCCTGACTCCCCCCCAAGTCCCACAGTGAGTTTGGGACAGAATGGAACCCAGCATCCCTGGCTCCTGGCTCCTGGCCTGGGCCTCTCTCCATTTCTGGAGTTTTGAGGGTAACATAAGCAAGAATGCTCAGACCAGTTCCAGGGATTTCACAGCTGGGGATGCTATGGAACCATAGTCAGGACACCAAGGCATTTCCAGGCTCATGGCATGTCGAATCACTGTCCTTTGTTGTATGGATTTCCCAGGTCAGGGAACTGAAAGTTTCCATCTCACATAGGCTGGAGGTCTCCCTGGATGTTGGCCTTTCTCCGGAGTTTGTGACTGGGAGGTGTCCACGAGATTGATCCAAGAAGAGAAATATGCCCCATGTCTGTGGTTGGACTGGGGGTCCTCCATTGTCCCAGATGATAATTATATAGTTTCACTTTTGCTCCTTTGAGTTATTTCTTTAGCTAAGTTTTAATTTTCCTATTCTACCCCATAAGCTTTATCCATCTTCAGCATGGCAAAAGAATGTGCCCTAGACATGGGATCAGTAGTAATAAGATGAAATTCTGGCTTTTGCCACTAGAAAAGTCATTATGCCTCAGTTTTTTCCCTGGTCAGATAAAAGGGTTGGGCTATGTTATCTCTGGGCTCCTTTCCTCCTATCTTGTTGTTTTGTGACCTTTCTACCTGACGCAGTCACCACCATACCCAGCTTCTAAGTCTCTAGGTGTCTCATCTGTCAAATGCCTACTGATGATCTTTGAGGTACTTTTCAGCTTTGACATTCTGTGATTCAGTGATTCTTTACCTACTACCGTACCCAGCTTCTGAGCCTGAGCCCAAGCCATGTGACTTAGGGCAAGTCACTTCCCCCCCATGGGCTTCAGTTTCCTCATCTGTCAAATGAAGGGGTTGACTCCTGGTGTCCCTTCCAGCCTACATATACAATCCAATGGGCAGCCTTGAAGAACTCATTTCCCTCCATTGGCCTTGGTTTCTTACTCTGTAAAATGAGACACTTAGCTTAAATGGCCCTTTGTAGCTCTAGATCTAAAATCCTGTCCTTGACCTTTGATAAGTCTCTTCCCTTCCCCAGGGCCTCCATTTTCTCCTTGGTCAAATGAGGGCGTTGGATTAGGTGACCTCTAAGATTACCACCAACTCTAAATTTATGGTCCTTTGATCTTTAACCCTTTTAACTTATTCTGGAGGTTACTTACAGGGCAGAAACTATCCAGGTAGGCCATCCTCAATATCAATTATTTCAGAATTTCCCATACAAACTTCGTTGCTTTCTCTCTTAGAAAAAATGTCCCTGACTCTTGTGACCTCACCCATCTGGGGTTTTGACTTCATTTACATGGGTTGGTTTATTAGCCAATCCATCCCACATCCCACTTTCTAACTCTTAGATACCACCAGGAGGATTTTTTTGGAAACTAACACTTAAAAAGAATATTTTAATCACTTATTATGACTATGATTATGAAAATTGCTATTATAACTGAGTTATATACTATTTTTTATTAATGATAATAACTCACAGGTTTACATAGTTCTTTCCTCACAACATCCCTGTGAGATAGATGGTGCAAATATTATGACCTCCAGCTGACAAATGAGGAACCCAAGGAACAGAGGGATTAAGTACCTTGCCCAGTCACACAACTAGCAAGGAGCAGAGGAGCCGACTTGAACTCAGGTCTTCTGATGTTATGGTGGTGTAAAAAGAAGCAGCCGATGTGGAACGAGAAGGCTCCTATGATTAGAATCCTGGTTCTGTCATGGCCCAGGTGTGTGACCCTCTTTCTGGCCTCCAGTTTCCTCATGTGTGAAATGACGGGGCTGGGCCGGATGACCCAGACAGTCTGTAAATGCTCTGACTCTCAGACCACTGCTCTTTTTACCCCACCACAGCTGCCTCTCATTTTGTTCTCTCCTGCTTTCATTATAACTGTATTCACACAGAGCTCCCAATTACTTTTCCCAAGAGCTGCTCTGTCAGGGTTTCTTCCCATTAAGGCTGCTTTTGCCTTTCCCACACCTGCTAATCAATTCCAGCATCTAGCAGGTCAAGTAACAAGCTCAGGACCTTTGATCAAGACAAAGGCAAACAAAAGCAAAAATGAATGACTCACAGATTCAGGATGTTCGTGATTTAAGGGATCTTGGTAAATCAAGTCTTTCTGTGAGAGCTGAAGAAACAGTGGTGGAATCACTTATGCTAAGGAGAGTTTGGGGCAGTTTACTGAATCCCAGGTATTGACTTCAGTACTTTTCCCATACTATTGTGAGACAGATTGAGCAGGAGAGGTCTCTAATCAACTTGACAAGTCTACTTGGAGGCAAACCATGTCTTTGGTTGTCCATTGTCCTCACAGAGGGAATGAGCATGTCCATTGGCATCTTCTGAATGTAGTCGAGTCAACAAGCTATTATTAAGCACTTATTGTATGCCAAGCGTTGAGTGTTGGGAATACAAAGCCCTCAAGGAGTTCACATCCTAATGGGGAAATGTTAAGCCAAAAAAAAAAAAAAAAGAAACCCAAACCAAACAGCCACCTATGAATATACAAGATATGGGGAGAGTAGAGGTAGACTGGAGGCACTAACCTGAACAGAAAAAAGACCTCTTGCAAAAAGTGAGAAGTGATCTGAGTCTTGAAGGAAGCCAGGGGAGTCAGGAGAATCATTTGCTTTGACAGCGAATGCAGCACAGTAGTTATTTAATATAGTATATGCAAAAAAGGTCAAATTTGAATTTCTGCTTGCTGAATGTGAATGCAGGTGCAAAGTGCCATCTTCACTGTCAGGTAAATTGAGTCACTGTGCTGCTTAATGCATTTGAATGTAAAGTGTAGAAATTCAAATTTAAATAAACTGCATATGGAAATTGAACATGTCAAGTCTGCTAGATTTCTCAACATCATTCCTTTTGGTAAGTACAACAGAATAAACTCATTTCCAAAAAATCCTGGAACTTTTTTAAAAAATTAAAATAATTCATGAATAGCTATAGATGATCATTTGAAATTTTCAACAAATTGAAATGTCTTAAATTTTTATTGTCAGTTTAAAAAATGTGAAATAATACATCTTCATGATGGACAAAGACACAATTGGTTCACAGAGAAAAATCCAGTAGAGCAGTGGAAATAAATACAAAGAAAGACAAGAGTGATAATTGAAGTAGCAGAGAGATATATGTAGTCCAAGTCCAAAAGTCCATTTGATATGAGACTCTCTTCTCATTGGGGGAAATCAATGCCCCATATTCATACACCCAAAGTTAAAAAGTTCAAGTCTAGAAAATACAATCTACTATATCTATCATTGGGATTCAAAAGCACTGTTATTGTTGGAGAGGGAAGACCATTGTGTTTGCTTTGTTTCAATGCTTTAACTGCAGGGGCAGCTAGGTGGTGCAGTGGATAGAGCACCAGTGCAGGAGTCAGGAGGGTCTGAGTTCAAATCTCACATCAGACACTTGATACTCACTTAGGCAAGTCAATTCACCCTAATTGCCTCATCCTGGGGCATCTCCAGTCATCCAGATGAATATCTGGTCACTGGATTCAGAGGGCTCTGGAGGAGAAGTGAGGCTGGTGACCTGCACAGCCCTCACTCAAAACAAAGTCAAGTGTGAGTCATGTCATTATTTCTCTGATGGCATGGTTTTCTTTGGCAATGAAGTACAAACACACCTCATCTAACTGCAGATAGCAGGAAATCTAATCAATTAAAACAATATCTTGAAAGCATACATGAAGAATACACTAGCAAGTCAAGATAAATTTCTCCCAGAGAAAATTTGATGCTTTAAACAAGCAGATAGGTGCATTTTCCCGCAAAACCACAAAGAGGATCACATACATCCACAAGGTGGTCTACAGAATTAATAGGTGCAAAAGTCTCATTCAGTAGGAGAAATGTTGGTACTGCCTGCGGCTACTGACATGCTCAAATCAATACTTGGTGAATCACTTTGAAAGTAGCCAATGGTTCCACTTATAGATAATATGGAGGGAAGGGAACTTGCCCTGCGAATGTCCAAATATCTTTATGATCAATTCAACTGAATTCAAAATTCATTTCATTGCAAGTGAATGAATCAATGGACGTAAAGATGCTCATTTGATTATGTATGTAATCATATTGATTACGTATGTTGAAATCAAAGGAGGAAAGATTTGTTACTTTGTGGACCTGTTGATGGCAAGGGCACACTAAGAGAAATTTTGAGTATAATTGGCAAATTTTTAAATGAAAATATTATTATGTGGTAGAATTTTACCATACTCTGCACTGGCAACATAACTGATGTCAGGATAGAATGCAAATTTACAAGCACTAGTTAAAAATGTGTCTTTCCCCCACCCCCAATGCTATCTGGACATTGAACACTTCACAGAAAATCACTTGTATGGATAAAATATAACTGAGGAGCTATATATAATTTTTCAAGTTATTAAGAGTAATGAACTTTATAAGAAACAGTCCGTTTAAAGGAAGGCTTTTGCAAAAGATCTGAGAGCAGAACCTAGGGTACCTCTGTATTACTGAAATCTGGCCATCTTTCTCATGACAAATTATTTTGAAAAGCTATTTGAGCTAAAAGAAGAAACTGGTATTTTTTCTTAGTAATAATGATAAAGATGAAACAAATTCGTTTTATAACAAAACTTTCCTATTGAATATTGTTTATTTGGTGAATATATCAGAAAAACTAAGTACTCTAAGCATATTGATACAAAGACTTCATGTTTATATACTCTGATCCAAAAAGAAAAAATGACTGAATTTATCAAAAAGTTTAAGCTATGGATAATAAATTTATAAAATATTATTTTATCAGTTTTCTCAATTAAAAAACCCTTTCCTGAAAGTGAAATCGAAGACCTAATAGTTAATCATTTAAATAGTGTGTAGAAAAAGGTTTCATTTTATTTTAAAGATGTAAATATTTCTAGTGTGATATGTCCACTATTGGCTCCACTCTGAGGGTCAGGCAGACTACTTCTCCCTAAGGTTCTTGGGTATACTAAAGGGTTTGTGGTAGTGTCTCAAGCTCCCACCAACTTTTTTTTTACCCATTTTAGGGGACAGTAACTAGCGCCCCTTCCCTTAACCTCTTAACACTAACTAGCTTTTACAAAGGGATATTTACTTCAAAGATATAGAAAAAACATATATATATATATATAACCAGTTCTCCCAACTTCTCCCCTACACATACATACCACCTTGGCCTGAGATGGGGGGTGGAATTAGGCCCAAAACTTAGCTCAGTTCCTGCGCAACTTTGGCACCATCAGGTTCATATCCAAAAGTGGAAAAAAGTCAGAAAGACCTGAGTTACACCTGCCTCTGAGACATACTGGCTATGTGATCCTGGCCAAGTCATGTAGTCTTACAACCACCAGGTAACTCTCTAAGACTGTTAAGTTGCAGTAGCTGGTTCTAATCAGCATTGACAGAGGAGAGTTTCCTCCCTGGCAGTTCTCTATACCAATGAAATCACAGCTCTTACTGAAAAAAATATTTCTGAACATTAATGGATAAGAAACCCATTTGCTGTGGACAAGTATGCACATTTAAAGAACAGTTAATAGACTTACTTATGCTAGTACAATAAAATAAGCATTTGAATCTGAAAGTCTTATTGGGTTTTGCTATAGGTAAATAATGAATTCTCTGTTTTATTAAAAAATACAAATTTTGCTATAGTTTATAATATCTTGTTTGTGTGAAATGAGATTTTTGAGCTGTTAAAAAGGCAAAGATATCAGTGTCAATTAGTATTAGTGTCAATTAGTGGCTGAAAAAAGGATTACAAATAGCAGTATCATCAATGAGAAACTTTGCACTGAAAATCCAGGACACTCACTACATTAATAATAGCATTATGGTTATTATTTATAGAAGTTGGAAGTATGAAAGTCTTAAAATATTTTATCAATAAATATTTATGTCACATAATTTTGGGTTATATATTTGATATTGTGAGTTTTACAAAGCTAACCCTAAATGTCTTCATTTTATTTGACTACAGTATGAGCTACAAAATTATTTGTGCAGATTGCTTTATGAGAAGCAAATGTAACATTTTTTGGATTAGAAGAGGAAAGATTCTACTACATTAAATTTGTAAGGTCTAGACCTGAGGTGTCAAACACACAGCCTGCATGCTTCCCACAACACTCTGGAGTGTGACCCAATTCAGATTAATATTTAATTGGGAAATACTTAGCAAAATAAGTAAAGGTCCAGTAACATATAGATAATATTATATTTTATTTAATTTTTTTCCATTCAATCCTCCCTGGATGATTTTTAAAAAAATTATTATTATTATTTTATTTGTTTTCAGTGTTCTACAATCATATCCACATAACGTAGATTTCCCCCCTCCTTCCCCCTCCTCCCTCCCTCCATCCCTCCCTCCCTCCTCCCTCCCTTTCCTCTCCCTCCCCACTCCCTCCCTGAGTCGGCATACACTTTTATATAGGTTCTACACATGCATTCCTATTAAATACATTTTCACCTTAGTCATATTGCATAGAAGAATTAAAATGAATGGGAGAAATAATATAACAAACCAAAATGTAATACAAAAGAAAATGATCTGCTACATTCTGTGATCAAATTCTACAGTTCTTTCTCTGAATGTGGAAGGCATTTTGCCTTAAGAGCCATTGGGAATTTTTTAAGTCCTTTCATTGCAATGAAGTTCTAAGTTTACCAGAAAAAAATCCTCTCACACTGTGGTTGTTGCTATTTACAAAGTTCTCCTGGTTCTGCTGCTTTCCCTCAGCATCAGTTCATATAAATCTTTTCAGGCCTCTCTGAAGTCTTCCTGTTTATCATGATAATATTACATTTTAAAACCAAGTTAACATGTGGCCTGCTTGGGTTATTTAATGACCCCATTTCTATTTGAGTTCGATACCACCAGTCTAGATGATCCAAGTTCCCAAACAAAGGCTTATCTACTGGTTAGCTCCTTGAATTGATTAGAGACTCCTCTGATTGACTCCTTGTCAATTGAACTGTATCTTACTATGTCACCACTGGTACTACAAGGTACCATAGAGATCATCCAGTCCATTCTCACCTCTCCCAGGTCATTTAACAGAGAAAGATAATAAGGGGGGAAATATAAAGTTCTCTGTCATTTAAAGTCCTTCAAAAGCTGAGTCCTCTCTAGCTTTCCAATGTTTTTATACTTTCCTCCGCTCCAATCGGTCCAGGATCCAGTTACATTGGCTTGCTTGCTACTTCATGTACATGAAACTATACCTCTCCCCTCTGGGCCTTTTCACTGGCTGGCTCCCATGCCTGAAACACTCTCCCTCCTTGGCTTTGCCTCCTCTGCCTCCTGGCTTCCTTTAAGCCCAAGCTCAATATTCACCTTCCACAGGAGGCCTTTCTTGAAACTCCACTGCTAGTACTTCTCCTTCTGAGATTGCCTGTCACTTAATAGATTTGTATGTATCTGGTTATTGACATGCTCTCTCCTTCATTGCAAGGCATGCTCCTTGAGGGCAACAAACCTGTTTTTGCTCTTTGTTGTATCCCCAGTACTTGACATGGTGTCTGACACATAGCAGGTTTTTAACAAACATTTGTTGATTGATTTGCTGAAGGGCACACAGCTATTAAGTAATAGAACTAGGATTTGGGCCAAGGTCTTGACTCTAAATTAGAGAGAAAGGAAATGCTGAAGCCAAGGTAAGTCATGATGTAGGCTGTCTTCCTTTATCCTATGACTGATTGTAGATTCAAAGATTTAATCACAAATATTAAAGCTATATTTTATCATAGATGTTGAGGCTAGAAGGGGAAGGAGAAATGGGACAAGCATTTAAGTGCCTACTATGCTCTAAGTGCTTTACAAGTATCAACCCTAGGAGGATCATCTAGTTCAACATCTTTTTACAGGTTAGGAAGCTGAGGCTCAGAAAGATGAAGTGACTTGTCCACAGATACAGCGCTAGTAAGAGGCAGAAACAGGATTTGAACTTCCATCCTCTGACTCCAGATAATGTTTGAAGTGGCTGTCATGGAAAAATAGCCTCAAGGAGCCATATTCTCTCATAATATACCTTACCTGCCCCCCTCTCCTACTCCATCCCTCCCCATTCAGTTCAATTCAATTCAAAACACTGTAGGCAAAGCTCTGTATATAAAAGTGACACATTTCCTGTACTCCATGAATTTCTGACCCAATAAAATGGGATAAGACATGGGCACAAGTCTATATGATACAAAGACAACTGAGACAAAGGTAAAGGAGAGCTTCATATGAAGTACCAGGAGGAGTTTGAGATGGGAGAAATCACTTTCACCTTCTGAGAGGTAGAATGAGGGGGGATCATGGAGGATATTACATCTGAGTTAGGTCTATGAGAAAAGGAGGGGCTTTACCAAATGGAGGTGATTATCAAGTTCATTCCAGGCATCAGGGGTAATGCAAGAATGGAGAAAAGATAGGGTAGGATAAGAACACAGGAGAAGAGCACAGCACTATTTGAGTAGGACACAGAACACATGGTAAGGAGTAGTTTGAAAGAATTACTGTGAAAAGGGTTCCATAGCCTTCACCAGACTGCCACAGGGGTCCAGGATTCAACAGAAGGAGATGAGAAATAGGGTCCCCCAGATGTTCCTTTTTGTACATGACATTATGCTAACTGCATTAATCCCCTAAACATTTCAAAGCCTTCTAAAGGAGATGTATGATCACTCACCAAAATTCAATCTAAATATCCACAAGGCAAAGTAAGCAGTCCAAACAATGGTATTACATCCTAGGTGTGAGTAGGCTGTAGCCTACTGAAGAAGTGAGGAGAAATGTCGTGGACATATCATCAGATGCTGCATGACTAGAAAAGTATTTGGGCTGGTCCCATAGTGAGGGACGGTAACAGATGGACCACTCATCAGTTTCATTGATATCCATGTAGAGTAAAGACATGAGTGTGAAAGCTTCTAACATATGGAGCAAACTGCCTGGGACATAAGGAAACAGGGTCAGCTAGATAGTGCAGTAGATAGAATGCTGGGCCTGGAGTCAGGAAGACTCATCTCCTTGAGTTCAAATCTTGGCTCAGACACTTACTAGCTGTGTGACCTTGGACAAGTCACTTCTCCCTGTTTGCCTCAGTTTCCTTATCTGTAAAATGAGCTGGAGGAGGAAATGTCAAACCACTCCAGTATCTTTGCCAAGAAAACCTCAAATGAACAACAACAGGATAGTAGATATAGAGCTAGAAAGGACCTTGGAGGCCAGACAGTTTATCCCTCTTAGAAGAATATGACTAAGGGTCTCACAGAATGGGTAGTATTGGATAGATTGTGGTCCGTGCTGGTAGATGGTGCTTTTGTCTCTGGATAGAGCACAGCTCTCATGTCATAGCAATAAGATTTAGAGCTAGAAGAGACTCTGAATGTCTCTTTTGCATTTCCATCACTTCCTTGACTGAATCTAGTCCATTTCCTCCTTTGTGTGCCTTACCACTTTCACGTAATGTGGCTAAATTTTCTTTGACTCACTTCAGATACCAAGTGATTTCTTGTAAGTTTGTCTGTAAATGCTCCAAGGGCAGGGAAATGTTTTTCTGTCTTTTGTTCCCATTTAAAGTGCCTAGTTCTAGTCAGGTAGATTGCTTTATTTCTGTTGGATCAGTGTGATTTTGATGACTCTTGTTACCTAATTCCTGTGTCAGAGGTTCCATCCTGAAACAGAGGACCTTGGTTCATTTTGGGAGACTTCTCAAATATCTGACTCATTGCCTTCACCCAGATTACTGGGAACTTGCAGTATTCAATACTCTCCTGATCAGAGTCTAGCCATTAACTCCCCTAACAAGCACATAGGTTCATGAGGCTAAAAACATGGCTTCATTTATAGGCCAAGGGAAGCAATTCAAACTCAAATCAGAGTCCACAGAAAACAATAATACCTACCAGTGAGCAACCCTCCTCTGGGAAGTCATATAGTCTCAGTAACTTAGAGCACCCAGAAGTTGGAACTCCCACTGCACCCCTCTCCAGTGGAGTCTTGTAGTCAATGCTTCCTGTCCAGTCTATCATGGTCTCTCTTCTGGTCAAGAGTCCCACCACGTCATTCTACTTGCACATTTCTTTGACTCCCAGAAGATGGAGGCCAATGACCTTTTCTGCATGCTCAGTCTGGTCTTAGAGACCTTGCTTAACTTCTCCTGGTAGATTTCCTGTTGTCATCTCTCACCACTCTCCTTTGCTAGTGTCTGTCTTTTTGTCCTTCAAAATGAGACTCTTCTTCATACTTGTCTGAGCCAGAAACTCAGAGACTCTCCCTCCTTTCTCCCACCCCATTCCCCATGTGTAACTCTAATACAGTATTCAGAAGAATTCTGCTCTGAAGGATTTTGCACTGAACTTTGGCCACATTCTTTCTTTCCGGTGATGGTGAGTTCAGCCCTCAGGATCATACCCTTCCTCCATGTTGAGGCTTAATTTCTCATCCATCCTTGCTAACTACATGAATCCTTCTGGCACCTTCTTCTTGGAGCATTAGCTAAGAAGACTGGCTCTTGGAGCAAATACAGTTGGGAGAGGAAGCTATTTTGTATGCACCTAGCTATTTAAATGTCATTTCCCCATTAGAATGTAAGCTCCTTGAAGGCAGGGACTATCTTTGCCTTCCTTTGCATCACTAGTTCCTGGCATAATTCCTGACACAAGTAACCATTGAATAAATGCTTGATTACTTCCTATATCATTATCCATCCCAGGACTGACTGGGAACCATACTATCCCTACCCTTAGAATTAATATAGTATGTAGAAGAACATTCCCTCTCCCCTTCAGCAGCCTTTCCCAGAAAGGTCTGAAATCCTAAAGGATTTAAGGTCAGAGAGAGTTCTGGTTACCATCCCTTGAGCACTTGTCCCTGATATATGCTATCTCTGTCCAGGGCTGCATCTGGTGTAGAGGAACAGTATCTTTCCAGGAGACTCAGGTCTACTCTCTTCCTTCTGTTTATCCTAGGACCAAACCACCAGGGACCTGACTTCTCTTTCCCTTCCATTCCTTGGTAGAAGGCTATTTTGGGGAGAAAGTATGCCCCTTCCTTCATCAGAACTCTGGGGTAAAGTCCTAGTGCCTCTGACCTGGTTATAGCATTGCTTCTTCCTTCCACATCTCCTTGTGATTTCTTCAGTCTTGTGTCCTGGGAGGGAATTTCACATAAACCTGTGGAGTTTTCCAAACTGTTTGGAGTAGAGGGGAATGGGATCCTGGTCTCCTCATGCCAGAATTCTACTAAAGACACCAAATAGGGGCAGAGTGATATGTGAAAAGAGTACAGTGGTTCTTGAGGTCAAATCCTGGCCTCATCAGTTGGTAGCTGTGTGACCTTAAGCAAGTCATTTTCCCTCTTTGAACTTCAGTCTCGTGATTCATTAATACTGTGTCTCAAAGGGGTCTCCTGTAATCCTCTGTTTTCAAATGGCTAAAAGAATAAGAAAGTATCATATTGTTCAGATGAGGAAATTGAACATAAATGTTTGATTAGAACAAGAAACACAGGTTATCAGAGCCAGAAGGTAATATGGAGAACATCTAATCCAACCACTCCATTTTACGGATGAGTCTAATGAGGCCCAGAGAGGAGAAGTGACCTTCCCAATTTCATATAATGAGTTAGTAGCAGAGTCAGTACCAGAATCTGGGACTCTCACCTCCCATCAGGGCTTTTTACTATGCTAGGTTTATTGAAACCAGGTTTAATAATCCTGACATGCCAATTTGTGTTTGTCACAGACAAAGGTCAGGATGGATGATCTTCCATGGGCAAGTTTAGTTCAAGACTCTTTCCTCCTAGTTATTTTTCTCAAGGTCCCTTTAACATCTTTGTTTCTTAGGGCATAAATCAGGGGGTTCAGCACAGGGGTCATGACTCCATAAAACACAGAGATAATTTTGTTCTGATTCTGGGATTCTTTTAACTGGGGTTTCACATACATGTAGATGGCTGTTCCCCCCAAAATGGCCACCATAGTCAGGTGGGAGTTACAGGTAGAGAAGGCTTGGAGCCTGGCCTCTGTGGAGTGGATCCTGAGCATAGTGATGACAATGCGGATGTAGGAGATGAGGATGAGGCTGAAGGACAGGGACAACATGCATATATTGGTGACAAGACCCAGGATTAGATTCATGGGGGTATGTGAGCAGACTAGCTTCAGCAGGGCCTGAATCTCACAGGTGAAATGGTTGATGGCATTGTTCCCACAGCAATAAGCTGGAATAGCAATGATTGGTATTGCAGCTAAGAGGAAGGTGCTGACCCAGGTGCCTATGGCCATCTGGAGACAGACTTGATTGTTCTTGATGAGAGTGTAGGGTAATGGATTGGAAATGGAGACTAATTGGTCATAGACCATCATGGTAAGGAGGAGACACTTTGTCATCCCAGAAAAAGGGAGATGATCATCTGGGCATAGCAGCTGATGTAGGAAATGGTAGGGAAGTCTTTTTGAAGCCATTGGAGAGCAGGTGAGGCTTGGAACTGGTAGGGTAGCAGACGTCAAGGAAGGACAAGTTGCTGAGGAAAACATACATGGGGTCTGCAGCTGCCCATCAATTCTGACTATGAAAATGATGATGCCATTACCTGGTATGCAAGAGGGCAATCTGGGCTTTGGGGTGATTAGAAGGACCCACCAGAATGAATTCTGTCACTATTGTGGTATTAACACTGGTCAGGTTCTCCATTTTATTCTATAAGGGGAGAAAAATAATAAATTCAATTCAATGCCTTTCAAGTATTTGAAAGGTCTTCAAATGAAGGAGGAACCAACTTATTCTGCTTGGCCCCAGAGAGGAACAGTAGGGGTGGGGCAAGTTGCAGAGATACAGGCTTCCATTAAATATCAAGAAAAATCTTCCTAATCCCCAGAGTCATCTGAAAGTAGAAGGGGCTAACTTGAGGGTTCCCCCTCATTGGAGGCTAGAGGATCACTTGTTGAGGAGGTTGGAGAGGAGATTCTGGGTCAGGTTATGTGATTTTCAAATTTAATTAATCAAATCTTAAAATCTCAGGGTGTTAAGGAATGTCAGGGGCCTACCCTTTATCTGAAACATTCATTCCTTTTATAAGATCCCTGACAGGTAGTTATCAAATGTCTCTTCATTTAAAGACCACCAGTGGTGGAGAACTCACTACCTCATGAAGTATTTATGAACAGCTCTGATTTTTTCAGAAATTCTCTCTTAAACTGAGCCAAAATTTTCCTCTCTGTAGCTTCCCTGTCTGTTCTGGTTGTGCCTTTTGGAGCTGAGCCAAAGAATTCTAATCTCACTTCTATATGAAAATCCTTTAAATATTTGAACACAGAGATCTAGCCACCCTAATAAGCCTCCTCTTTCTAAGACAAACATCCTTGAACACTTCCTCTTATAGAATGATCCTAAACTCCCTCATCAGTCAGGCCACCCCCTCTGAACATGTTCAATTTAACTAGCATTTGTTAAATACTTACTATACTACATCCTAGAAATTCCATGCCATTACCATCAGAACACTGGAGAGACTGAGCACGTTGCCTTCCTATCTCTCAGTATTTTTCCCTATCAAGGTTCTGAATTTACCACTGAAGATCCAGCTATGCCCAGGGAAGGTCCTGTTTTAGCAGCTACTTTGGTTTCCCCTTGAGCCACCAGTGATAGTGGTACCAACTGCTCTTGTCACACAGACTGTTGCTGTGGGTGGTCTTTCTTTTTTTTTTTTTCCAATTTATTTATTTATTTATTTGTTTAACTTTTTACATTCATTTTCACAAAATTTTGGGTTCCAAATTTTCTCCCCATTTATCCCCTCCACCCAGTCCAATACACCCAGCATTTCCCTATCACCAATCTGCCCTCTCTTCTATCATCCCTCCCTTCTCTTGTCCCCATCTTCTCTTTTGTCCTGTAGGGCCAGATGACTTTCTATTCTCCATTATATTCTCTATAATATTCTATTATATCCTTGTAGCAAGAACAATACTCAACAGTTGTTCCTAAAACTTTGAGTTCCAAATTCTCCCCATCCCTCCCTCCCCACCCATTCCCTTTGGGAAGGCAGGCAATTCAATACAGGCCATATCTGTGTAGTTTTGCAAATGACTTCGATAACAGTCATGTTGTATAAGACTAACTGTATTTCCCTCCATCCTATTCTGCCCCCCATTGTTTCTATTCTGTCTTTTGATCCTGTCCCTCCCCAAGAGTGTTGACCTCAAATTGCTCCCTTCTTCCATTACCCTCCCTTCCATCATCCCTCCCTCCCTGCTTATCTCCTTCTTCCCCATTTTTCTGTACTGTAAGATAGGTTTTCATACCAAAATGAGTGTGCATTTTACTCCTTCCTTTAGTCGAATGTGATGAGGGTAAACTTCATGTTTTTTTCTCAGCTATCCTCTTTTTCCCTCCACTAAAAAGTCTCCTGCTTGCCTCTTGAATGAGATATAATTAACCCCATTCCATTTCACCCTCTCTCCTCCCACTACATTTCTCTCTCACCATTTACCTTAATTTCTTTTAAGATATGGTCCCATCCTATTCAATTCACTCTGTGCTCTCTGTCTCTGTGTGTGCATGCTTGTGTGTATGTGTGTGTGCGTGTGTGTGTGTGTGTGTGTGTGTACATCTGTGTGTGGTCCCACCAACTACTCAGACACTGAAACGTTTTAAGAGTTACAAATATTGTCTTTCCATGAAGGAATGTAAACAATTCACCTTTGGTAAGTCCCTTATGACTTCCCTTTGCTGTTTACTATTTCATGCTTCTTCTCATTCTTGTGTTTGAAAGTCAAATTTTCTTTTCATCTCTGGTCTTTTCATCAAGAATGCTTGAAAGTCCTCTGTTTCATTGAAAGACCATATTTTCCCCTGAAGTATTATACTCAGTTTTGCTGGGTAGATGATTCTTGGTTTGAGTCCTAGTTCCTGTGACTTCTGGAATATCCTATTCCACACCCTTCGATCCCTTAATGTAGAAGCTGCTAGATCTTCTGTTATTCTGATTGTATTTCCACAATACTGGAATTGTTTCTTTCTAGCAGCTTGCAATATTTTCTCCTTGACCTGGGAACTCTGGAATTTGGCCACAATGTTCCTAGGAGTTTCTCTTTTTGGATCTCTTTCAGGCGGTGATCGATGGATTCCTTCAATTCCTTATTTTGCCCTCTGGTTGTAGAATCTCAGGGCAGTTTTCCTTGATAATTTCATGAAAGATGATGTCTAGGCTCTTTTTTTGATCATGGCTTTCAGGTAGTCCCATAATTTTTAAATTGTCTCTCCTGGATCTATTTTCCAGGTCAGTTGTTTTTCCAATGAGATATTTCACATTCTCTTCCATTTTTTCATTCTTTTGATTTTGTTTTATGATTTCTTGGTTTCTCAGAAAGTCATTAGACTCCATCTGTTCCATTCTAATCTTGAGAGAACTATTATCTTCAGTGAGTTTTTGAACCTCTTTTTCCATTTGGCTAATTTTGTTTTTGAAAGCGTTCTTCTCCTCACTGGCTTTTTGAACCTCTTTTGCCAATTGAGTGAGCCTATTTTTCAAGGTGTTATTTTCTTCAGCATTTTTTTGGGGTCTCCTTTAGCAAGGTATTGACCCGTTTTTCATGCTTTTCTTGCATCTCTCTCATTTCTCTTCCCAGTTTTTCCTCCACCTGTCTAACCTGATTTTCAAAATCTTTTTTGAGCTCTTCCATGGCCTGAGCCAACCAAATGTCCACCTCAGATGTCTGGTATAGAGAGGCCCCGACATCCACGTCTTTCTCTGATGGCAGGTATTGTACTTCGTCATCAGAAATGAAGGGGGGGAAGGAACATCTCTTCCCCAACAAAGTAGCTCTCTATGGTCTTATTCTGCTTCCTTTTTCTGGGCATTTTCCCAGCCAGTTACTTGAGTTCTGAGATTCCTCTGCACCCCCGCCTAGATCTGTGCAGCTAGTGCTTGGGGTCTAAGATTCAAATGGGCTTTCAGGGGCAGGCATGGCTGCTATTCAATGTGAGCTTAAGTTCTGGTGCTCAGGTGGGGGCAGGGCTGCCTCCCAGGCTCAGTTCCCTCAGGGGCTTTATGCAGAAACCTGAACTTCTGCCTGCTGCTCTGGGAGTCCCGGGCCACCGCCACCGCTGCCTCTGCCGCTGCCTCTGCCGCTGCCTCTGCCGCTCCCTCTCCTGTTGCCTCCCGAGAGGGCCCGAGCCACAGAGACACCCTGCTCCCCTCTTGGCCAGCCCAGACGTCTCTCTCACTGACCTGTAGCATCTGTGGGTGGAGGGACCTTCGCAGCTGCTGGAGATTCTGTCCCTGAAGCTTGCTCAGATCCGCTCCTCTGGGACTGCCCAGCCCGGGCAGCGCTGGGGTGGGCTCCACTTTCCGGGGCACAACGGACCCTGGGGATGGCTCTCCAGGGCTCTCTGGAATGGAAATCTCTTCCACTGTGTTTCTGTGCGCCTTGCAGTGATCCAGAATTTGTGGGAAGTTCTTCTTACAGGAAATTTATGGGCTGTGGATTCAAAGCTAGCATACGTGAGTCTTTCTACTCCGCCACCTTGGCTCCTCCCCCCTTGTGGGTGGTCTTTCGTTGCACTGTCTCATGGTTCATTAATTAGGTTGGCAGGTATTCTGTGATTGTTGTTCAACCATTTTCCAGTTGTGTCCAACTCTTGGTGACCCCATTTGGAATTTTCTTGGCAAAGATACTGCACTGGTTTGCAATGCTCTTCTCCAGCTCATTTTACAGATGACGCAAACAGGGTGAAGTGACTTGCCTAGGATCACCCATCTAGTAAGAGTCTGAGATCAGATCTGAATTCAGGAAAGCGTTTTCCTAAATCCAACCCTGGTGCTCTATCCATTGAGTAACCTAACTGGAGGTATTTCTTGTTGGTTTTTACCTGTTTAAATTTTAGTTTTGAGGGGAGAAGCAGCATAGTGTAGTGGATAGAGCCAGGAAAACTCGAGTTCAAGTTCTGCCTCCAACATACTGACTGTCCAGCCATGGGCAAGCTGCTTGAACCTGCACTGATTTTTAGCAATTCTTTAAGACTGCAAATTGTGAGAAAGTGATGACCTTTCAGAGAGATTCCTTACCCGGGAGTTCCTTATACCAATGAAATCCTAGATTCACTCCCTAACTCTAGTGTGTACAGGGCCCTGTACTAAATAGTGACAAGACAATGATAAATATGATATAGACCCTTCCCTCAAGGAGTTTCCAGTCCAATTTGTGGGAGGACAGGGATGGAATGAACACAAAGAACTATTATAGATAATAGAGTTTCAGACAAAGTGCCTTGAAAGGTGTGAGGAAGGAGAAATCACTTCCAGTTGAGAGTAGGATGAGTTAAAGGGAAAACACAGATAATTTTGCCAGATTCATCTCAGTCTAAGCCTTAGTGCCTTCATAATTTTCCCCACTGTCTGCTCAGGTCCCATTGTGCCTTTGATCAAATGAGATAATATATGTCAAATACTTTGTACTAAATGCTATTGTTATTACTGTCATTCTTCACTTTGGTGTTCCTAGCATCAATTACAGTGCCTAGCACATAGTAGGTACTTAACAAATACTTGTTAAATTGAATTACTGAGTTGAACATAGACCATGTGAAGGGGAATCATGTGAGAAGGCTGGAAAGGAAGGTGGGGGCCAGATTGTGGAGGGACTTGAACGCCAGGACAAAGAGTTTATGCTTTATTCAGTAGGTAATAGGGAGCCATTGAAAGTTTCTGTGGAGAGTAGGGACATGATCAGAATCTAGAATTAGCTCAGGCTCAATGAGGACATATCTAGTACCTTTAGTCCTCAGTCCTATACTAGGTGCTACAGGAAGAAGTTGTCCATAACATCTCTTCTGCTGATCAGTTTACATTTCACTTGGAGACATATACACACAACATAAAATGACAATTGAAAAACGACACAAACTTGCTCTCTATGGGCCTCAATTTTCTCAGCTGAAAAAATAAACTAGTCAGACTAATGAGCTCTGAGCTTCCATTCCAAGGGTGCAATCCTTTAATCTAGGGAAGCAGTGCAGGGCTATGGAAAGATCACAGGACTGGGAATCAGGACACTTGAGTGTGATTCCAATTCTGCTATCAATGAACTATGTGATTGGGAAATTCACTTCCCCTCTCTGCATCTCAGTTTCTTCACCTGTAAGATGAGAGGATTTGAGCTAGATGGTTTCTGAGTGTTCTGTATGGGCTCTCAATGGAGTGGACTCCATCTGGGCGTGGGTTGAACTCTCAGAACAACCACCAGCATCAGAAATGCTGCTGAAGTGGTCTCTCAGAGGTGTTTCCATCACAGACACAGCCCTCTCCAGAACATTGACCCTTTGTAAGGCTGAACTGGTACCAAGTGCCGCAATAGATACCAGGGGGAAAGGACATGGTGTATAATGCTCTCCCTGGTTTGTACCTTTGTTAGGGAAGCTATTTCCTAGGAAACAGAGACAATTCTGTGGTACCCTGCAGTGGTATACCTCAGAAACTCATTCTTGTCTGACTCTCACTTTTTGAACACTAAAGACTACTCAAAGTCACAAATTTGGGCCAGTCTAAGTAAATCTACTGATCTTTGGGGCAGGATGCTACAGTGGAAGTGATATTGGCTTTGGAGATGACATTGGCTTTAGAATATGGGTTCAAATCCTGCCCCTGGTGCCTTGGGCAAGTAACTGAAGTTGGGCCTTAGTTTTCTCATTTGTAAAATGAGGGGATTGAACTAAAATAATCTCTGAGGTCCCTATTAGCTCTAGTGCTAGGATCCTATGATTTTTTCTCCCTCCTTAAATATCTGGATTCTGCTGCCCCATCATCACCATCACCCCAGTAGTGCAGTGCAAATCCAATTTTTGCTCCTATCCATGGCTGCAAGTGCTGAAGTAGCCAGCTACTCTTGGTTTAACTATAACTGCTGACCATGGTCCTGACACCAAGATCCTTAACAAATTTATGTTCTTTTCTCTATATAGCCTATGCTTGTCCATAAATGCTGAAAGAAGATGAAGTTTGGGAGTGATCAGAGGTGTGTAGGCTTAGCCAAAATGAGTCTTGACCGGGAATCCAAGACTGGTCAGACATTAAAGTCTACTTGGATCAAAAATTTGATCTAAGTAAATAAATAAATTTTATTTATTTATTATATGATATATAATACATGAATATATATAAATTATATATTGTATTATGTTTTATATAATATATAAATTATCTATAATATATTATATAAAATTGTATTATATTATATATATACATTGTATATTTTATTATATTATTATAAACAATAAAAAAGAAATAAATCCACAAAAAATGAGGTCCTCGGAGTGGGGATATGAGTGACTCTGCTGTGGAAGCAGGGAAACTCAGACATTGTGATTTAGTGTCACTCCCTCTTTGCCCTCAATTCCCTCCTTTACCCCACCCCCTCTCCACTAGAGCAGGGTATAAAGGAAAGATCGCTGTACCTCTGCTTAGTAGGACCTTGATTCAAGTCCTGACTCTAATACTTCTGAGCTTCATGATCTTGGATAAGTCACTGAAACTGACTTCTGAGCTTCAATATCCTCATATGTAAAAAGGGAATAATGATATTTACTCTGCCTACTTCACAGGATTGTTGACAAAGGAAAACACTAAAGATGAGGCTCAGGGCAGCGTCAATTAAATAATCAACAAGCATTTATCAAGTATCTACTATGACACCATGCAAGGTGCAGGTGATACAAAGAAAGAAAAAGAAATACTCACTGTCCGCAAGAAATTTACACGGTATAAGAAGAAACAATGTATACTTACATAAGGAAAGAAACAAGGTACACTTACATAAATGAAGAAACAATGTATACTTATGTAAGCATGAGTGGAATAAATACAAAGTAGATACAGAGTATCTGAGATGAATCTTGGACATTTATCTCTATTTTCCCTTTCCCCCTTTTATAAATAAATACGAAGTAAATAAAGACAAATACAAAGTAAATTAGAGAGGAAGGACACTAGCAACTGAGGGATCAGAATAGGTTTCACATAGAAGGCACTACTTGCACTGAGTCTCGATGGAAGCAAGGAATTTTATGAAACAGAGATAAAGAGAAAGTGCTTTCCAAACATAGGGAATGGCCTGTGCAAAGGCAAAGAGATAGAAAATGGAATGCCATGTGTGAGAAACAGCAGGAAGCCCAGTCTGGCTGGGCCATAGAGTGTAGGAGGAGATGCATGGTGAGACTGGAAAGGTAAGTTTGGGTCAGGTTGTGAAAGACTTTAAACAAACAGAGGAACAATAGGAGACCACTGGAGATAACTGAGTGGAGAAATAACACGGTCAGACTTGTGCTTGAGGTAAATCACTTTGATTTCTTACTGGAGAATGGATTGGATAAGGGAGACTGGAGACTGAGGAGACCAATTAGGAGGATATTTCAATAGTTTGGATGAAGGATGAGGAGGGCCTAAACAAGGGTTTTGCCTCTATGAGTCGTAAGAAGGGGTGAATGTGATAGATTTTGTGGACATAGAAACAAAGATTTGGCAACGGATTGGATATGTGAGGTAAGAGTGAGGAGTAGAAGTCAAAGTTCAGGTTAGGAACCTGGAAATATGGCAATGCCTTAAGAAACATGGAAGAGGAGTGGCCACAAGGGGAAATATACTGAATTTTGTTTTGGACATGTTGAGTTTGAGATACCTATTGGTTAGCCCATTTTGATTCAGGACTGGATCTTGGCTTGGGGGAGACCCACAGTTAAGAGGCATGCTATGAACAATGAATCAGTAGAGGAAACTGAGAAACAGTTGTCAGATAAGTAGATAGAGAAATAAGCAGGATCATGAAAACCTAGAGTAGAGAAGGTATACGGGAAGAGGGAGTGATCTACAAGGTCAAAGAATGCAGAGAAGTCAAGAAGGACCAAGAAAATGTGATCAGATTTGTCAGTTAAAGATCATTGATAATTTTAGAAATAGTAGTTTTAGTTGAGTGATAATGATAGGAGTGAAAGGGGAGGAAGTGGAGACAGTGAGTATGGACAATTTTTTATAGGAGTTTGGATGAGTAAGAGAGGAGAGCTATAGGAGAATATCTCCTGGGGATGATGGAGACCAGTGAAGGTATTTAAAAGGTGGGGAAGATTTAGGCGTATTTGTAGGCAGCAGGGCAAGAACCAGTAGATAAAGAGAGATTTAAGAGCAGAAAAACAGGTTAAATAATTTAGGGGTAATTTTTGGAGAAGATGGGAGGGGACAGGAATCAAGAGCACAGAGAAAAGAGCATCATTTTCAGATACTAACAAAAGGAAGAGAGTGGAGGATGATGCCAAGGGGTTCTGAGATGAAGAGAAGGGGCAAAGAGTCTCTAGCTTCTCATTAAAATGTGAGATGAGGGCCTCTAGCCTAGAGAATGAAGGGAGGGGCTTATGTTGGAGGTTCAAGGAGGGGACAGAATGTTTGAAACCATTTCTGTGGGGAGTGGGATAGAGAATCAATCACAGAAGAGTGAAAGAATTGCCTTGTGGCCATAAAGTGATTTGCCAAAGGTTACACAGTTGTAAATGTCAGAACAAGGATTGGTAACTAGGCCTTTTGACTCTAAGTTCATCATACCACATGAAGTATGTATCCCTCTTACCAAAAGTTGGTCCCATGGAGCAAAGCCCTAGTCCTCCCACTCAGGTTGCAGTTCTAGGAGGTACCGTGTTCAGGTTTAGAGGGTATCTGGATAGCATCAAACAATTCACCAAAAGGGCATGGTCTCTGGGAAAGTTGGGTCCTTAGAATGTCAGCCTTGTTTCCCTCTCCCCCAAAGGCAGCTCCAGTGCAGTCTATGGTCAGGAGAACCTGGTCAAACAACCCCACCCCCAGGTTACAAAGTAAGGGTTGAAAGGAGGGAGAGATGTATCACTTTAAATAATTAGACTTTCCTGCACCCTTTTAAAATTCACTCTTCAAAATAAGAAAGAGCTCCTCTTTCTCTACCATTTCCCATTTTACATAGCCTCTTTTTTTCAATAAGCCCATAAGCACATGTTTTGTCAACCACGTTTTCTAGATGAGTAAACTGAGGCTCAGAGAGATAAGGGAATTTGTTAAGATCACACAGCTGGTAAGTGACAGAGCTGACTTTTAAATCCTACTAAGTCCCACAGTCTACCCATTAAACCTCAATTGAAATAATAACGCTAAAGACATAATATCAAAACCTCCAAGGATAATAACAGCTTCTGCTTCTACAGCTTTTGTTTTGAGGTTTACAGAGCAGTTTCCTCATAGTTACCTGATGGGGAAGGTGGTACAGGTATCATTATCTGTATTATACGGATGGGGAAATGGAGCCCCAGATATCTACTCAGGATGACATAACTAGTAAACAGTAGGCCTGGGACTTGAACCCAACTTTTCTGTTCTGGCTCCAAGACCAGTAATCTTTCCACTGTGCCCCATTCTGTGTGTGTGGGCATGCATTTGTTATTTATAACACACTGACAATGACTGAAAAAAAACAGGGAATAAAGACCTTTATCAGGACCACCCCCACACCCACCACCTTGTCCTAGGTTGGTTTCAGACACACAGTTCCCTGTGGCTCCCATGATCACTTGCTCCTGGAGGAGTTGGTAATTTCCAAGGAGGAATGAGAGGCAGTAAGGGATGCTAAAGAGATGAACTTGTTCAACCAATCTGCTTCTACATGTCCTTGGTGATTTGTTCTAAGTGTCAACAGAGCCTGAGTAATTGCGCAAGTGACTTTCCCACTCCAAGACCCAGTTTTTCTATCTGTAAAATGAATGAGTTAGACTACTGTGAGAGGCAGTGAGGTATAGTGGCTAGAACTCTGGTCCTGGAGTCAGGAAGATCTAAGTTCAAATCTTGCTTCAGACACTTCCTAACCAGGTGATCCTGGACAAATCATTTTTCCTCCCTGGACCTCAATTTCCTCATTAGTAAAATGAGAGAGTTGGACTTGATGGGATCTAACTAACTAAAAAGTCTTTTAGGCTTTAGCTCTAGGATTCTATGGCTGGGTAGCTAGGATGACTCCTGCTAGTTCTAATGTGCTATTGGGCTACATTCTCATGTCTCCATTTTGGGGCCTGGCTTCTTAAATTATAAAAGGAGAGGGTAGATTAGAGGGGCTCTAAGTTTTCTTCCAGCTCTTGCTGTCTTTGAATGCCCCTGAGCTCCTGACAGGCAATACTGTACTGAGAGATGGGGGAAGGGCTTGCCTCCTCAGAACCCCTTCATTCCCTTGTATCAAACAGCAAGTAATCCAAAGATGCCAAGAAGTCACAAATCATCTTAAGTATTCTCTGCCGTTTCCTGAGCTTGTTAGTTCTGATTCTGGAGAAATCACTGTATCATAGAGACTTCAGGGACCAGATCCCAGAGGGGCCATTTAAGTCCCAGGACTGTGCCGACAATACCCAGGGCTGGATATTTATTTAGGAAAGAGAATATTTTATTCTAAGCCATTCCAAGAAAGGTCACAAAGTTTTGCTTTGTTCCAAGACTCTGTTAGAGGAATGGTCCCAGAACTTGTCAGCAATGGAAAAGTCCAGCTGAGGATGGAGTATTCCTCAGGAGAACAGGCAATGCCAGTTCTGATCCTTAATGGCCAAGTCACTTAATCTCTCATCTCCATAGTTTCCTCATCTATAAACAAGCTGATTTTTATATAACCTTTTAATATGCACCATCTCCTTTGATCTTTTCATCCTTACCCTTCAAGGGCAGGAAAACAGTACTGACTAGGCACACAAAATAGGCAAAGTAATTTTTCCCCTAATGATCCTTTGACATATTGCTACCAGAGTGGTATATCTAACTGTGTATATGCTTTGACCAGGTGAGGACTATATACTCTAAAGAAATCAGAGAGCCATATGTGCAATGATAACATCACCAACAATAATTGTAGCTGGAATTTCTATAAGACTTGAAGGTTTTACAAAGCACTTTACATATATGTATTATCCCATTTGATCCTAATAACAACCCTGGAAGGTAGGTACTATTACTATCCTCATTTTATAGATGAAAAAATCTGATAGAGGTGATGTGACTTGTCCAGTGTCACATAGTAGGTTTCTGGGTCAGAATTTGAATTCAGATCTTCCTAACTCCAGGTCAACCTGCTATGCACCATCTAACTGCCTCTACATAAGTCTGAGTAGGAAGTTATGTTGGCTGTGTTGGGGGTAAGGATGCACAGGGGAGAATATTCATGTGTGCATGGATGAAGAAAAGAATAGTGCACCTGTACGTGTGTGTATGTGTACATGTGTGTTCTCACAACATGCTTTGCCCCATTCATTCTCCCCAGAGAAGGGACCTACATTATTTGTCTTTTGGAATATCCACTGGCCTATCAGATATTTCCACTAAGATGTCCTGGCAGTACCTCAAATTCATGTCAAAAACTAAATTCATCATTCTCCCATCTAAATATGTCCCTCTCAATGATCAGCTCTATTCAGAAGACTACAAGATTTATATATCCAACCCTAGTCACTCTCCTGAGCACAGATCCCAACTTTTTGCTGAGCATTCCACCAGGATGACCCATAAGCATCTCAAACTCACCTTGTCTGAAACAGAGTTTCATTATATTTCCCCTTCCTCAATCCATATTTTTTCTAAATTTCCTTATTTCTGTTAAGGGTGCTACCATCCTACCATACATGGCACTACCATACCTTGGTAAATGACCTGGGAATCTTCCTCTCTCTCATCTCCCTTCCCACTCATGTCCTATCAGTTGTGAAGTTTTGTTGATTCTACCCTGACAATACCTCTTGCATAAATTTCCTTCTTTTCACTTACACAATATCTACTCTAGTTGGGGCCCTCATCATCTTTTACCTGGATTATTGCAATAGCTGCCAAAGTGATATTTTCAAGCCATATATCAGATTATGCTATTCCCTTATTCACAAATTTTCAATTGCTCCCTATTACCCCTAGAATAAAATGTAATCTCAACTTGGCATTTAAAACTCTGCACAATTTGAGCCTCACCTACTGATTCCGTCTAATTTTATATTATTCTATTGCAGATACTCTCTGTTCAACTAGAGATACTAATCACCATAGACTACATTTCATGTCCCATCTTCCTACCATCTCACCCCATGGCTGGAGTGCCCTCCTTCCTCATCTCTCCATCTTAGAACTTCTTTCAAATCTCAAATCAAGTGTCCCCTCCTACATGTGGGCTTCCCTGATCCCCCAGGTGGTCACTGCTCTTTTTCATTTGAAATTACTTTGTAGATGTTTTCTATTTATTTCCCTACACACATATCTTAGTCCCTCAGTGCAATGTAAGCACCCTGATGGCAGAGACTGTCTCCCTTTTGTCTTTGCATCCCCAGTGTTTTACATGCATTAGGTATTTAACACATGTTCTTGAATTAGATTGGATTTCCCTTTTTACCATTGTCAGCTCAGAATGCTACACGGACTCCTCAGTAGCTACTCAAAAGACATTGGCCTAGTTATTTATACAAGAAAAACAAAGCAGATGAAGACTTCTTGTTACCTATGTCTGTGTGCTTATTGTAATTGAGCATTCCATTGAGTTGATTAATCAGTTTGTTAGCTTTGACCAAGTCCTGTATTATAGGCAGTGTGCTGGGCCCCAAAATAAAACAAAGGAGGAGAATGGGCTAATCATAGATCTTATTTTGGAAAACATTAACCAATAATGCTTTCATTGATTCTGAGGTGCCTCCTGCTTTAAAATCCCACCTTCTGAACACTGACAGTCTCCTGATGATATTGTATGACTGTGAATCACTGAACATCATAGTTTCAGAGGAATTAAAGTGAAAGGTTCCTCAAATGCAATGGAGAGCTATATGGCAAGTGTGGTATATTACCTATAATGACTTTTATGAGAAAAGTAGAATAAAAGAACACACATGATCATTAAGGTCATATATGATCAGAAAAGGAGATGGGTCAGTCATGTAATGAGAACAAAGGTTGAAGGATGGCTAGTCACTAGTCCCTGTGAAAGTCTGAAAAGATGAGAAGAAGCCCTCTAGTTTGTGTGGGGATAGATCCTCGTCAGAGGGCAAGAATCATGTAGGATGAGAAGGCGTGGAGGGGTTCTGATCTGTATCCATAGAGACAGTGCTCACATTGATGAGCTCATGGGTCCCTCAAAGGATATGAGCAAACTACTTTAACCACAATTTTATCAGCCGCTAAGGCTAGAAATTGAGGAGTCAACTCTGACTCCTCCATCTGCCCTGCCAATATTCAAGTTCTTTTGATTCATTTTTCAAAATGTATTTTGCATCTGTTTCCTCCTCCCCATCACCTCCACATTATCTTCCTTAACTCTTTCTTGGACTACTGTAACAGTTTCTTAACTAGTTTCCCTACATCTTTGTCCTCACATCCTTTATTTCATTAGCTTTAATATCCTATGCATCTACATGGATCAAATGAGCCTAGTAATGGGTACTTCGCCCCTTTGCTTTGGGTTGGGTAGATCAAGCCCAGTGCTATAACATGGATGAAGATGTTGAATTGACTCAGTCCAGCTCCCCATGGCTTTTCTATCCACCAAAATGTGCTTATGTAATATTAAGATAGGTTTGACCAGCCGGCCAGCAATCCCCAACAGTATTTATGGTTCTTCTATGCTGGCCTCATAATCATTCAGCCAAGACCTCATTTACCTTGGGTGAAATCTACCAAAAATTAAGCATTTACTGGAAAGATGGTATTTTCTACTAATATCCTCCTGTAATGCCACTCATGGTATGGAGATAACCATGGGAGTCTCTAAAGCTGTGCTAATAGAGAGTGGCATACTACTAGCAATGAGTTTTATGTGAGAAGTGGAATAAAAGACATCTACAAGGAAATACATGATCAGAAAAGGAGATGGGCTAGTCTGTGTTCCAAATCAAGTTGAGTCAATCAGCATTTATTGTGGCTTGCATGTCATAATATCTCATGCCCTAGGTCACTAGTACCCTTCTCCTACCATAGAGCAATCCTTTCCTGAGACAGAAACGAGGAAGATCCCAGAAGCCCAGGATTTGCATGCTCTGTACTGGACAGAATTTGATCCTATAGACTTTTACCATAATTCACTCAAGTTAGTAGATACTGAATGGAAGGGAACTGGTGTCCAATCACAACATTCTTCCCTGTATGATTTCTATTCTTGCTCTCTGGTTTCATGAAGAGTCCCAACATACTATCTGAGATCCCAAACTCTGTATCTACTTTAGCATGCATAGACTCAGTTTATCAGTTCCAAATAGAATAGTTGAAATCATTCTCACTGTGAATTTACTCCCCCTAAACACTATGCTTTCATAATAGCTGTCATTTATTTAGAGCTTTGAGGTTTACAAAAGCACTTTACATATGTTGCCTCATTTTATCCTAACAACAACCCTGTGAGGTGGGGTTTATCCCATTTTATAATTGAGGAAACTGAGGCAGGTGAAGTGACTTGTCCAGAGTCAGCCAGCTAGTGTCTGAGGCTAGATTTGACCTCAGGTCTTCCTGACTCCAGGTCCAGTGTTCTATCCATTGCATCACCTAGCTGCCCAATTCTCTGATCTTATGCTGATGCACAAGCAGGGCTGTAATGGAGCCAGATTACACCCTCTCACAGGAGCCTGTTGTTACATTTTTAATGTGAGTATTTACATTTTGGAAATCAATAAGTATTATGAATCAGGACTTGATTATTTTATTGATTATCTAGACATAAGACTCTGATTCTAAAGCTATGATGTGGCAACACCATGGCTTCTTCCAATTGTGTTCAATGTTATTACAGAACATTGGAAGTAGAAGGGAGTTTTGTCTTTAAACATTTAAAAAACTTTTCCTTCCTTCCCATCTCCTATCCTCCCAATTGAGAGAGAGACAGACAGAGAGAGAGAGAGAGAGAGAGAGAGAGAGAGAGAGAGAGAGAGAGAGACAGAGAGAGAGAGACAGAGAGAGAGAGACAGAGAGACAGAGAGAGAGACAGAGAGAGAGAAGGAAGAAGGAAAGAAAGAAAAGGAAAGGAGGAGGAAAAGTGTTAATGATATAGATGAAACCTAAAGTTTGTTATGCGTGTATATTTTCTGTAGAGAACAAATTATTGAGATTCACCAATATACCCCTGAGCAGAACACACTAGAATAACAGTCACTGACCTTTCTTCCAAGATAACTTCTTCAACACTCTCCAGGCCCAGTTTTTGACCACCAATGACCCAAACCAGACTTGAGGCTACCTTCTGATGCTCCTAAATACTCCTTCCAAATGACTGACACATGATTCTTCCCCCCTTTCCCTTCTCATCTCTACATTGTCCCTAGTTCCTGACACACAGAAGGTTGATCACCAGCTCATGAATGCTTTCAGTCACAGCATCTTCTGAAGACCATTTACTGAAGGATGATGGGGTTGCAATCTGGACTGGTCGAGAAAACTCCCATAGGATAATATAGATCTTTCAAGTATTAATTGAGTGAGATAATTTGGGACCCAGGTCTCCTCATTGGTGCCCTGACATCACACATTATGCAGGCATCCACCTATTCTTTCTATGTGCCATATTAGCTCCACTAAATTATCTTTAACATGCAAGATTAAATAATACATGATTTTGAGCTAGAAGGAAACTTATTTTACAGAGGAAGAAATCAAGGCCAGGAGAAGCAATCTGTCTGTTATGCAGGTAATAAATGTCATACTTGGGATTTGAATGAAGGTCCTCTGATTCCAAAGCTACACTGTGGCACCACACCATGGCTTCTTAGAATTGTGCTTATTGTTATGACAGAACATTGGTATGTGGAGCAAGCTATGCCCTTAAAGATTTAAGAAAATTTCCTTCCTTTCCATCCCCCATCCTCCCAATTGAAAAACAAAAAAGGAAGGAAAAAAGTAAGAGAGAGAAAAGGAAAGAAAGAAAAAGAAAAGAGAAAGAAAAAAGGAAGGAAGGGAAAAGAAAACATAACAATTATACATAGTCAAATGAAGCAAATTCCCTCATGGGCCATGTCCAAAAACATATGTCTCCCTCTCTAGCTTGAGGTCTTCTCTCTGTAAAAGAGTGAGTAGCAGGCCTCATCTCAGTCCTTTGGAATTGGGATTTATCATGGCATTGATCAGAATTCTAAAGTCTCTCAAAGTTATTTTTCTTTATTATGTTGTTGTCATTGTATAAATTGTTCTCCTGGTTTAACTGACTTCACTCTGCATCAGTTCATAAAGGTCTTAAAAATATTTTCCTTAGAAATAATCCATTTAATTGTTTTTATGGTGCAATAACATTCCATTCAATTCATATACCAGACTTTGTTTAGCCATTCCCCGGTAAGTGGATACTCCTCCCTTAGTTTCCAGGGTTTGCTTTTTTTTGCTACTGTGAAAAGAGCTCCTACAAGTATTTTTGTACACATAGGCCTTTCCCCTCTTTCTTTGATCTCTTTGGGGTACAGGAGTAGCAATGGTATTATTGCTGGGTCACAAAGGAGGCACAGTTTGGTAGCTTTGGGGGCATAGTTCTGAATTGTCTTCTGAGATAGCTGAACCTATTGAGAGGAGCTATGCCTTTTTGCCCATCACTTTCTTTATAGCCCCTTTCACATCTTTATTTCTCAGGCTATATATGAGGGGGTTCAGCATAGGTGTCAAGGCACCATAAAACACTGAAATGAACTTATCTTGGTCAGAAGAAGATTTGGACTGTGGCTTCATATACATGGAAATAGCTGCCCCATAGAAGATGGTCACCACAGCCAGATGGGAGCCACAGGTAGAGACAGCCTTGAGACGCCCCTGGGCTGAATGGATTCTCAGGACAGCAACAGCAATGCGAGCATAGGAGAGGAGGATGAATAGGAAGGGCAAGAGCAGGGTGAAGAAACTGGTGGCCAAGATCATTAGCTCATTGAGGCGGGTGTTAGAGCAGGCCAACTTGATCAGGGAGAGGATTTCACAGACAAAGTGGTTAAGGACATTGGCACCACAGAAACGGAGTTGCAGGGAAGAGATGATCATGATGGCCAGTGTGATGGATGCCCCCCATGAGAAAGTGGCCAGCCAGACGCACACTGGTCTGCTCATGACCATCATGTATCTCAGGGGGTCACCAATGGCCACCATTCGATCATAGGCCATGACAGCCAGCAACAGGCATTCTGCTGTGGCCAGAAAGAGGGAGATACTCATTTGGGCAAAGCAGCGTGGATAAGGGAGGAGGGGGTAGGTAGAGAAGCAATGCACCAAGGCTTGGGGCATCGAGGCTGTTGCATAGCAGAGGTCAAGAAAAGACAAGTTGCCAAGGAAGAAGTACATGGGAGTATGGAGATGGGAGTCCAGGTGGATGAGGATGACGATAAGGCTGTTCCCCAGGAGGGTGGTCAGGTAAGTAAGCAGCAGCAGTATAAAGAAGGTAACTCTCCACTCAGGATAATTAGAGATCCCAATGATGAGGAACTCAAGTACCATGTTGGTATCATTGACTTTCATCTTACTTATTACCTGGGTCCTTTGTATATCAAGTGTGACCTGCAAGTATAAATGGGGAGGGGTACAGGAGAACACTAGAATCATAAAGCACTGGAGCTGGAAGGGATCTTAAAAATCTAACCCAACAACCTCCATTTCATTAAAGAGGAAACTGATTCTCCGAGAGGAAATGTGATTACTGTATACTAATCACATGACTAGTAGGAGTGAGTAGGAGAGCCAGACATGAAAGCCAGGCTAACTCCAGTCCAGTGGGCCTAAGTTTCCTCATCTATAAAATGAGAAGGTTGAGACTGTATATTGGAAAGCCCTGTGGCCTTGAAGGTTGGGGTCTTGGTTTTTAATTCAGACACTGACTCTTTCTGGGTCTGGTAATAGTCACTATGACACTTGGAGCAAGTTGCTTTCTCTCTGGGGGCTTCAGCTTCCCCCTGTATAAAATAAGGTTCCTTCTAGCTCTGACATTCTGTGTTCTAGGTTCCATGAGAATAAGTAAACAATGCAGGAAGGAGGTCAGTGTGTTTTAACCTCAGCCTTTTGGGAAAGATGGGAAATGTAAATCTAGCAGAAACAAAAATTGAGTTAAACATTTGCCCCTTAACCCCAAGGAAATGATTAGAAATGCCCTGAACCCACTGTCAATTGTTAAGCAAAAAGCTCTCCCAGCCCTGGAAGTGATTATTAAGCTAGATTTTTTTTAAAACATAGAGAGAGAAAGGAAAGCGGAAAAGCTAGCAGAGGCTATCTCACTCACTCTGATTCTAGGTCACTTTCCATTGCTTTGTCCATTTATACATGCAGATAAACCTAATTAGCCCTCAGCCAGCATGAAATTTTCAGTAAGGGGGTCCCCCTGCCAAGGAAGAAAATCTCTTTGATCCTATCAGACATGGTTTCTGTCTCTGACCACATCCTAAAACCAGAGAATTTAGGACTGGAAGAGATCTGAAGTCATTAAGTCCAACCCTGTCATTTCACAGAAGAGAAAACAGGCTCAGAAAGGGAAAATCACTTGCTCAGGGTCATGGGAGTAGTAAGCGTCAGTGAGGATTCAAACCCAGATCCTCTGACTTCAAACCTAGTGTTTTTGCCACTATGGTTGCTTCTCAGGCATGAAGTCTATCTAGGCCACATCTGAGGTAGGGGGAAATCAAGATAATGATGTCATGTACTTGAATGTCTTCTATCTTTAAGTATCTGGGGCAGAAGAACCATTGGCCTTCTAAGTAACCTGTCCCCATGATCCATTTTCTAGAAGTCCTGACCACTCAGTGACATAGCTAATTCCATGGGGGAAAAGAGAATTTAGCTACAATTAGGATACTGGATTTCCTTGCCAGTGACTGTGAGTCCTCATGCTGGTGACCCTGATCTTTATTCATGGTGGAAGCTTGAGCAAGAGTTTTGACCTATCAGTGCCTTCACCTTCCCTAGAGAAATAGAGTAAAGAGTCATCACTTTAGTTCAATGGACCAAAGAATTGAGAACATAGTCAACTCCTGGCCATCTGCATGTATACAGAAAGACAAATGGCAGGGTATAATTGGAAACCCTTGGGAAATCCTGCCTGGATAGTGCTAGAGGATGTGATGGGAGGCAAGATCATTCAATAGGTACAGTGGATAGAGCTGTAGACTAGGAGGAAGGGAGCATGGTACTGAACTTGGAGTCACAGGACCTGAGTTTAAATCCTGTGTGTCTTCAGGCAAGTTACTTTCCTGCTCTGAACTTCAGTTTCTTCATCTAGAAAATGGTGGGGTTAGACTAAACCAGTGGTGGCAAACTGAAGTTGTAGAAAGGGTCCCTTTCCTGCAGGTGGCATATAACTCAGAAAACCACAAATTAACATTATCTATGTTGTACTGTATTTTTGTTAGCACAGTACCTGACACATAGTAGGTGCTTAATAAATGTTTATTGATTGATTTCTATATTATTTAATTTGTTAAACATTTCCAAATTTAATCAGGTTTAAGCAGTACTGTGGAGTTTTGATTTTGGTACCTCTGGATTAAATGACCTCTCAGGTCCCTTCCAGCTATAGATATATGATCCTACCTGAGTCAGGAAGACTGATTCTGAGGATATTTGGCTTTTGTGATTTTGTACAAGTCACTCAATTTCTCTGTGCTTGTTTCCTCATCTGTAAAATGGGAATGTGCCTACCTCAGAGGGTCATTGTGAGACTCACATGAGATAATAACTGCAAAGCACCCGGCTAACTCTCTGTCAGGGATTCTTTCCCCTTTTTGTACCTTGGACCCTTTGGGAAGTCTGGAGAAACCAGAGTGATGTTTGTAAATGTATGAAAGAAAATAGCTAGGATTAGCAAGAAAAAAATTCTAGTGAAATAGTTATCTATATATGTAAAACCCCCAAGCTCCTGAATGTCTTGATTTAAAACATTATATAAATGGCAATTATTATTAGGATCTCTCATGATCCCAGTTCCCTCATGGGATGTGGTAGAGTGTTCATGGTAAAAGCAAATACTTTTGCTTTTAAAACATAATCAAGGGTCCCAAGCCCTGTAAGAAAATGTATTCTATCTAGGTTAGGAAGTGGATGTTCTGTGCCTCTTACATGAGAATGAGACTTCCAGCAATCAGTAGGATAGGTATTTTCAGGTCTTTTCCCAATAATGGAGTCAGGTTTCCATGGAATCATTTGGATTCTAGGTCCTTTGTTCCCCAAGATGCATTTGTGGGATGGCTGGTGGGAGGTAAGGTGTAGCCTGGGTCCAGGATTAGGAGATCAGTTTGTGATTTATTTGGAGGTTGAACTAGAACCAGGGTTAGGGCTTAGTGGAGCCATACCACTAAAAGGAGTGGGGGACATGACTAGGGCTTTTTTAGAAGGTACTGAAATTACAGGGGCACAAAAACACTTGCATCCTTTCAGAAGCATGGAAATAACTGAGCTTATCATCCTATTAAAAAGAATTTGGGAAGATAGGAAGCTACTAGGGGCTGCCTGTTTGCCCTAGCAGCAACTGGACTGTGGCCCAGGGTTTCTGTTGCCACTGTGTCTCATCATCTTAACTGAACTGGAGACGTTGTGTGTCACTTGGCCTGTGTGTAAAAATTGCTAATTACAGCTTTGGGGCTCAGTCTGGGAGCAGGGCTGGGGTTCAGACTGTGATCAAGAAACATAGGATTCAGTCTAAAGCTGGGACATCCATGCTTAGTCCCCTATTTGGAGAGTAATCAAGTGTCCAGTTGAGATCTAATCCTCTCTCTATTCCAAGTCAATAACTCCAGAGATACCCCCAGAGAATCAGCTCATAAGCCCCAGAATCTTTTCCCCTCATAAATCCAATCTATGGACTGCTTTGTAGCAGACTAACTTGCCTTCAGAATACCCACTGTTTCCTCCCTCCTTCCTGGAAAGGTCCACTCAGAAAGAAAAGAGTTCAGGTCCCAGGAACAGTGAAAAACAAGGATGAGGGGGCATGTGATGGGTACTCACCTTTGAGTGGATCTCAAGTCCTAACATGGAAAAAGAGCAGAGGTCTCCTAAAGACAGAAATATATCCTAGAAAGCTTCTTCTGAGAGAGCTTGAAGAGTTCCTTTAGCTTTCTGTAAACACAAAAGGCAAAGAAACTATATTCCTCTGGTTAGAAATGTGATCCTCTTCCCCACTGACCTTGGACTATTCATAGAAAAAGAAAAATCTAATAAATCTAATATCCTCTTTCAAATAGCCATTCTTTTCTTTAGAATAAAAATTCACACTTCTATGTATGAGAGTGCCAGTAAATGTTTAACAACTGACTCCTCCTCCAAAGCAAGATGTTATTGACATTTTTGCTATCACTTTCTTAAGTCTAGAAATTAACAAAATGATAAATAAAACTCTGCTGTGTAGCTTTTGCCTACTTCCAAAGTATAAATGTTCATGATGTAAATAAATTATTGGCTTTTGTGAGCCCATTCAAAGGGCCCCAGCACATCCCTGCTTAAATGCACTTACCGTTTACTAAGGGTTTTCTGCCCAACTGCCCTGTGGGCTGGGTTGTGCAGGTATAATCACCACAGTACAGGGCTTGGAGAGAAGCTGTGAATTTCACAGGCCATCACTCTCGAATCCAGGATCTCAAATCCAGGGCTCCTAACTCCAAGCGTAGAGCTCTTTCCACTGCCCTCTGTCTTTTTGATGTGTGACCTTGTCTCTTGTCTCTCACAAATCTGCAAAGATGGACAATGGCACCCATTCAATTCTACTTACTTAGGCAAGAAAACAAAATTACACACAAGGGGAAAAATCAAAACCAGACCAAGCAAAAATATATTTTTCATGTTAACCTTTAGTTAAACCTAGAAAAGTCACTTAATCATAATCTTTATGCCCATCCCCCCTTGACATTTTGAAAATAGTTAAGGGGCTAACTCTTATTTTCTCTTCCCCCTATTTTAGCTTCAGTTCATTGAATGCCTAACCAAAAGCTGCCTTGAGAGCATGGCTTTCATTAAGTTCTTTCCCCACCTGTAAAATGAGGTGTTTAGAAGATGATCTCTAAGAACCCTGCCACTTTTGACATTCTATGTTTAATGCTCTCAGGTCCCTCTAAGCCTAAAATTTTCTGTTCTAAGATCCCTCCCATATTTGACCTTCCCTGTTCTAAAGTTCCTTCCAACTCTGATATTCTCTGTTCTAAGGTGCCTCTTGACTCTAACATTCTATGTTCTAAGGTCATCCTTGGCTCCAATATGCTTTGGTTTAAGATTTTGGATTTCCAGAGGCATATTATGCCCTGGGTCAAATCTATCCATCTCATCTCTAGCCTTCGCATGCAGTCTGGGGTCTATTTCTCTCAGACTCAGTTTGGGTGGAGAGCTGAAGAAGCAGAGTATTCAAGAGGCCTCCATGCCATTTATCTCACTGGTAGATTTCTGAGTTTCTGATCTTACCAGGAAAAAAACAATTATCTTTGGAGAGCTTTGGGGACTACGTCCCAAGCAGGTAATTAGCTTTTGCCAAAGACAAGCTGAGTTAAAGGAAAACAAAGTGGAATTTTGTTTGGGAAGAAAAGAGACCTAAGAGACTATGGGATAGTGGTATACCCCTCTGCTTGAGTTTCCAGGGAGTTAAGAAATCTTTCTTTTTAGTGTAGGCTAGAGATTTTTCACTCATTTTCCTTGTTAAATGAGTGCTATGACAGGGATCACACTCACTGGGGAAATGGCTGGCAGGTGGCTGCCTGTGCAGAGTGTGCTCAACGCAGAGGACAGGAATAGCAGCCCACACTGATGTCGTGAGTTATCATGTGCAACCACTTTCCTTGCTCAAACCTCAAGAGAGACAGTTAAAGCAAGCCTTGTTATCTTCCATTTACAGAGGAAGAAACTGAGGCTCACAAAGGGGAGCCAACTTGCCCACAGCCATGGTAGGGCCATGACCCGATCCCCTGTCTTTGCACAGATGGAAAAGAGGCACAGCAATATTTTTTGTATTTGCTGAGACTGTGAGCTCCCTGAGAGCTGACACTGTCTTTTGCCTTGCTTTGTATCTCCAGTGAATAGTTGGGTACTCAGTACATAGTAGGTGCTTAATGAATAATTGTGGACTAACTGATTTGATTTGTAGGACAAGAAGATATAGAATTACCTAGAGCTGGAAGAGAACTCAGTGATCATCTCATCTAACCCCCTCAATTGACAGATGAGGAAACTGAGGCTCAGAGAGGAGAAGTGATTTAGAATCATAGAGCTAGATTTAAAAGGAACCTCACAGGACACCTGGTACAACGCTCTCATTTTAAAGATGAAGACACTGAGGCCCAGAGAGAAAAAGGTGACTTAAAATCATAGATGCAGAGCTGGAAGAGATCAAACAGGCCATTTAGAACAATGGTGTCAAATTCAAACAGAAACAGGGTCACTAACTCCTATATCAGGATCCCTGGTAGCATATTGAATAAGAAAAAATACAAATCAACATTATCTATCTGTATTGTAGTTGTATTTATTTTGTTAAATATTTCCCAATTATATTTTTCTTTTTCAAAATTCATTTATTTATTTTTAGTTTTCAACATTCATTTCCACAAGATTTTGAGTTCCAAATTTTCTCCCCATCTCTCCCCTCTCCCACCCAAAGATATTGTGCATTTGGATTACCCCTTCCCCCAATCTGCCCTCTCTTCTATCACACCCCTCTCTTCCCTTATCCCCATCTTCTCTCTTTCCTTGTAGGGCAAGATAGATTTCTATAGTCCATTACCTGTATTTCTTATTTCCAGTTGCATGCAAAAACAATTCTCAACATTCGTTCCTAAAATCTTTGAGTTCCAACTTCTCTCTCTTTCTCTCTCCCCACACATCCCCACTGTGAAGGCAAGCAATTCAATATAGGCTATATATGTGTAGTTATGCAAAAGACTTCCATAATAGTCATGTTGTGAAAGAGTAACTATATTTCCCTCCATCCTATCCTGTCCCCCATTTATTCTATTCTCTCTTTTGACCTTGTCCCTTCTCTAAAGTATTTACTTCTAATTACTCCCTCCTGCCATTTTCCCTCCCTCCTATCATCCCCCCATACCCCACTTATCCCCTTCTTCCCTACTTTCCTATAGTGTAAGACAGATTTTCATGCCAAATTGAGTGTATATGTTATTCCTTCCTTAAGCCAAATGTGATGAGAGTAAACTTCACTTTTTCTCTCTCACCTCCTCCCTTTTCTCCTCCATTGAAAAAGCTTTTTCTTTCCTCTTTTATGAGAGATAATTTGCCTCATTCTGTTTCCCCCTTTCTCCTCCCAATATATTCCTCTCTAACCCTTTAATTTTATTTTTTTAGATATCATCCCTTCCTATTCAACTCACCCTGTGCCCTCTGTCTATATGAGTATAATCCCTCCAACTACCCAAATATTGAGAAAAGTCTTAAAAGTCACAAATATTATCTTTGCATGTAGGAATGTAAACAGTTCAAATTTAGTAATTCCTTTATGATATCTCTTTCCTGTTTACCTTTTCATGCTTTTCTTGATTCTTGTGATTGAAAGCCAAATTTTCTATTCAGCTCTGATCTTTTCATCAAGAATGCTGTTTTCCCTCAGTTTTGCTAGGTAGGTGATTCTTGGTTTTAATCCTAGTTCCTTTGGCTTCTGGAATATCATATGCCAAACCCTTAGATCCCTTAATGTAGAAGCTGCTAGATCTTGTGTTATCCTGATTGTATTTCCAGAATACTCAAATTGTTTCTTTCTGGCTGCTTGTAATATTTTGTCCTTGATCTGGAAACTCTGGAATTTGACTACAATATGCTTAGGAGGTGATCAGTGGATTCTTTAAATATTTCTCTCTTAGTGATCTCATCATCTTCAACAAGTTCAATTATCGTCTCTATGTAGACTACTCCCAAATCTATCCAGTCATCAAATCTCTCTTATACATCAGTCTTGCATCTCCAAATGCATGCTGGACAACTCCACCTGGCTACCCTGTTGGCATCTCAAGCTACATGTCCAAAATAGAACTCATTATCGTTTCCCCTAAATCCACCTTTCCTCCTAACTCCCCCATTTTGATGGTGTCAAATACACCATCATTCATCCAGTCTTCCAGATTTGCAACTTAGGAATAATTTTCAACTTTTCACTCTCATTCACTCTTCATATCCAACCAGTTGCTAAGTCTTATCAGTTCCATCTCTACAATGTCTTACATCCATCTCCTTCTCTCCAGCCACATTGTTATCACCCTAGTTTTGTCCTTCATTACCTCTTACCTAGACTATTGCAATAACTTCTTAATAAGTCTCCTGGCCTTCAGCCTCATTCTCTACTGATTTTCCAAATTGATATCCCTAAAGCACTGTTCTTATCATGTCATTGCCCTTTAGTTCCTGTGAGGAACCTCTATGGCTCCCTATTGCCCCTTAGAGAAAAAAATTTAATTGATTAATTCTTCCAGGGCATATTTTCCAGTGGTCTGGAAGTGGAAGTGTCATTGAATATGGCCAGAAGATGACCAGGGTGATTGGGACTTGAAGCATGGTCTAGAGTCTAGCACTTGGTAGGAATAATGATAGATAGTCTGTGAGGAGCAAGTGGGGAAGGGGTGTTTACATCTTCACTTCCATTCCATTTGCCCATCCCCTGTGCATGATCTCTCTCTCTCTCTCTCTCTCTCTCTCTCTCTCTCTCTCTCTCTCTCTCTCTCTCTCATTCTTTGTACCAAACCATACAAAAAATGGATGGAAGGAAAAGAGATATTCAGTTTAGAAAAGATAAGACTGGGGGAAGACATCAAAACTGCTTACAAATATTTTAAGGAAAATGTGGGAGATATCCCAAAGATCCTATTTAAAGAGGGCTCAGAAGGCCAGCCAACTCTTCATTTCCCACCATTTATACTACTTGGTTTTGAGTCTTCCATCATTGTGATTATAAGCTGGGTACCCTCTTCCTCCCTTTCTTTACACCATCTGTAAACTGTCTTTCTTTTTAAAAATTTGTATCCCTAGTGCTTAACATAGTGCCTGGCATGTAGTAGGCACTTAATAAATGTTTATTGTAATGTGCATTGGAAGATACCTTAGACCCGTTATCCTTGGCCTCAAGGCAATTAATGGGTAGAAATCTAGGGTAAATAATTTTCAACCTGATACAAGAAAAATCTTCCTAACAAAAGAAATTGTACTGAAGTGGAAGTAGAATGGACTGCCTCAGGTGGTTAGTGCCCGCTCTTCATGAGAGGCCTCCAGGCCAGGCAGGAAGTCCCTTCCTGATCTGAGATTAAGTGAGACGATGCCATCTTGGATGCACAAACAGTAGATTCAGTTACAGACACAACCCATCTTGGACTGTAGAGAAATCAGAGAACCATAGAATGGCAGAGCTGAAAGAGGGCTTAGAGGTAATCTATGCCAACCAATTGCCCGATTTTATATAAAGGCAAACTGAGACCCAGGGAAAGGTAGGAGCATGCTCAAGTTCACACAACTTTTAAATAGCAGAACCAGGATTCCAACTCAGGCCTCCTGAGTCCTAGTCCAGTACACACACACACACACACACACACACACACACACGTATGTATATGTATATATAAACACAAATATACATACATACATATATGTGTATATATGCATATACTCTTTATATATGTGTATATATATGTATATGTATGCATGTAAGTATGTATGTATACTCTTTATACCTTAAAGAGGTACAGAGACTCTAGTCCCCTCTTTGTCTTTGGGAACTATGAAGTAAACACCACAGTGATAAGGACTAAGAATGTTAAATCTAGACCTAATTGAAAAAATGGATCTAAATCAGCCCAAGGAGGCATGTTAGGTCTTTACAGCTGGATAGGACCTTAATAATCATGTAACTCAATCCTTGATAATTTACTAAATAGGGAAACTGAGTCTATTGAGACCATCTGACATCCACTCAAGAGGAACTGAAGGAACTCATAATGAAATTGTTCCATTGTTGGCCAAATATAAATTACAAATAGCCACTGTGTTGGAAGACATCCCTCTCCCCTCACATCTATGAAAACAGTTCCAGAGGGAAACCTGGATAAGCAGAGGCCAGGCAAGCTGTTCTCTTAAGTGTACACATATTATTGAATGCAGAAAGTAGTAAACTTTTGTAACTAATTGTAAGAAATGCAGCATAATTTATGTAATGAAAAAATTAATTATATCTGATTAATCTGTTAGAAATTTTTCTACAGGAAACACTCAGACCTTCAGAAAGGTTTTGACAAGTTCCAAAGCCAAATGTTCTTTAAAAAAGCAATAAACAAGTCACTAATTTTAAAAAAAATGAGATTATTTTTGTTTTTGTTTTTGTAAGGGGAAAGATGTAGGAGGCCTCTGATGCCAAGAACTGTGGGGTCACATCTGACATAGCCAAGCCCTTAATTTCAGGAACCAGCTTCCCTTTAAGGTCACCCCCTTCTCCTAACAAGGGAGAGAGAGCTTTCAAAGGAGAAGGGTCCAAAAGGGAGAGCAGAACCATTTCTTCCTAGCAACAGGAGTCCATCTGCCCAGCACGAAGAAGCAGCCTAGTCACTGGAGACGAATCAGAAGAATTTACTGTGTCCTCGCAGCAAGGTGCATGTCCCTAATCAAGGGGCCATAGTACCCGTCCAAATCCAAGTGAAGTGCCTCTTCTCCTGACAAAGGTCCATGCCCTGTAATCTCATTGAGTGGATTGGGGACTCATCTAATTAGGCAGGAGTGCTCTTAATCAACCCTGCTGTAATCCTAACATTAGAGCATCCACTGCAACTTTTATCTAATTCCCACTCAAACCCCACCAGCAGCAGGCAAGGCAAGAACGCAAAAGTTCAGCTCTTGGTTGCTTCCAACTCTTATCTCTTAATTCTGCTAGAGACTGAATAAAGGCAATTAACTCATAAACAGATGTAATTACTGAGTTGTGCTGATGAGTACAAGAACCAAGGAGGCTTTGGTATTTTTCCTGGATGTTGCATCACCTATCCCATCCCCCAGGCCATTTTCCCCTCACATGGGCTAGGTGTGTGTATTGATTTAACTCTGACCTCTCAGAACTGGAATGAATTCTGTTTCATTTTCCCAAGTAGAAAGAGGCAACAAATGTTCCAACCTGAAGATAAGTGTTTGAAAGAGTATAGGTGGGCTTGTTCAGTTCCGATTGCTATGTGCTTTCACTATCTTTCTTCTAAGATCCCCTTTGCAAAGTACTTGTCCATTTATCTCTCATCATTTGCAAGGGCATTCTGACTTGAGGTATGTTCATCATCAAGTTGGGAAACAACACCCTTGATACATATAAAAAATGGAGGCAAGGGTATATAACAGATAATGAATAGGAATTATGGAATGGTCCTGTAAGAATATCATCAGAATTGTTCAAGTACTGAATGAGCTGAGTTTGGGAGGAAATTTTGAAAAACAAGTATAATGGAGACCTGTCCAATGGAGCCTAGTGCTCAGAACATGTGAAGTAGAAGTGGAGAGGGGTGGACTGCATGAAAAGTAGCATCAGAAAACAGTAGGGGTCTGCCACTCAGTATATAGGGAGGAGAAAGAGTTAAAGATGACGTGAAGGTTATTAAAGATAAGGACAATGGCGATTCCATTAACAGTTTGTATAGTAGGTCAGGTCTGGAGAAAGAAGATAAATTCATCTTCTTTTGTGACGTGATCTTTGTACCTCTAGTTTACAAGTGTTCCTCCTTGCCATAGCTAAACCCTTTGGACTTTACTTGTCTGCCTGGACCTCTGTAATCTATTGTTTATGTGGACTTCTGGGATTGGACCCTCCTTGCCAGCCCTGGCCCCCTGCTGCCCACACACTGGAGGAAGAAGACCTCTTTTTCCTCCTCCTCCTTCTCAATAATGTACAATTCAGGTCGTTTTATTGGCACAGCAGACAGAGGATGAACAGAAGTCCTGAGACGCAAAGATATGGTGAAACTGCCAGAAATGTTCTTTTCCCTAAATTTCAATGTTGGGGATTCTCTTCCTTTCCCTTCTGTCATTTCTCCCTCTCTTCTTCTCTTAAATGTTTCCTGATCACCCTATAGAATGTTAGAGTTGGAAGAGATCTTAGAAATCATAGGATCTCTGTGTCCCATATCAGATTGATCACCTGAAAATGGGTAATATGTTGTGGTGAGTAGATCACTTGACTTGGAGGCAGGAAGAACTGGATTCCAATTCTACCTCAGATACTTCCTAGGTCTGTGACCTTGATTAAGGCACTTGGTCTCCTTAAGTCTCAGTTTTCTCATCTAAAACTGAGGGAATTGGACTTGGTGACCTCTATAACTCCTTCTAGCTCTAAATTTATGATCCCCTATAACCTATGATTCTATGTCTGTCTTTCCCTATAAGTTCACAGGTTCCTCAAGGTTGGGATAGTGTCTCCCCCAACAGAGAAGGGGAAAGGAATACTCCTTTATAGGGTGCCTATGATGTGTTAGGCACTTTACAAATATTATCTCATTTGATCCTTACAATAACTCTGCAAATTAGGTGTCATTATTATCCCCATTTTACATTTGAGGAAACTGGAGCAAAGAGAAGTTAAGTAACTTCTCCAGAGTTACACAACTCACAAGTATCTGAGGCCAGATTTGAACTCAGGTCTTTCCTGACTTCTGGCCCAGTGTTCTATTCACTGTGCCACCTATGTGACCAAGGGCTCCTTTAGGGCAAATTGTTTTTCTGCCATTATAACAAGATTGAACTCAGTCAAAATGAGAGTTCCCTGAGAGTAAGGACTGTGTCACTCCCATATAATCAGAGGGTCCCTGAAGAAAAAAGTAGTGTCTCTCCATCAGGGAAGTCCTTGTGGAAGTCAAGTCCAGTCTTTCCATTAAATAAGGGGCTCCCTGAACTCAGAAACTGTAACTTCCTATCAGACCAAGAGCTTCCCAAGGTCAGAGATCTACCTTCTCTCTTGCTGAACTCCATGAATATGTCCTGCCACCCTGTTATATCATTATCATCAGATTTTATATTCTGCCACATTGGATATCCTCTGCTGAGAAGATTCCTTTTTTGTCATTACTTCTCAGCCTTCTGAAAAAGTCAGGGATCTAAGGAAACTTGGTTTTAAAGAAAACAATCAATCACAGAATAGAAAAGAATAAAAAAGATTTGAACAAAGTGGGTGCTCATCATTTTGAAGGAATAATTGAACGATGTGGTAGATGAAGCTAATGGAATATTACTGTGCTGTAGGAAACAATGGCTGCAAGGAATTCAGAGAAACTTAAGAAGACTTGTATGAATGGATGATGTAGAGTAAAATGGACAAAAACAGGAGACCCAACGTCAGTATTAATGTAAAAGAATATACCTTTGAAAGACTTTAGAACTTTGATCAATACAGTGATGCATCAACATTTAGATGAATGACCATGAAGGGTGTCTCCTGCTTCTTAGCAGAGATGATGGACTAGAGGTGCAGAATGTGACATACATTTTCATGCATGAGCAAGGTGTTAATTTATTTTGCCTGACTATATTTGGTCCACAGACCATAGGATCATAGGTTTAGAGTTGCAAGGCACCTTAGAGGTCATGTTGGTTAACCTCCTTATTTTACAGATGAAGAAACTGAGGGTCAGAGAGATTAAGTGATTTTCTCAAGGTTGTGTAGCTAGTGCAAGTCAAAGGTGATATTGGATCCCAAGTCATTCAACCTCAAATCCAGTGCACTTTTGCCACCTCTCTATTTGTCACAATAAAGGGTCATGGATTCTTTGAGAAAGGAGATGATTTAATGGGTAGTGATAGAAATATAAAAAAGATAGAAAATAACATTATTAAACTTTAAAAATACATGGAACAAAACATAGAGAAGCTCAGAGGAAATACAAGACAATTTTGTTACTATCTTATCATATTTAATATACATTTTAAAAAACACAAACCACATATAACAAGTTCAGAGATTCATATTTCTGTTGTTTTTTATATTCTCATATTTATGTTCATTGACTAAGTTTATAAAAAAATAAATTTTAAAAGAAAGTAGATGAAAGAGGCTATCCACAAAGTCTTACTTTGCTATTTTATTGTGGTTTACTAGCAGAGTATGAACTCTGGCAGGTTCCACTATGCTGGGAAAGGCTTTGATTATAGGTAGCAGACTCTGAAAACAAGCTTAGCTAAATTCAGACGGGCTTGTCAACAGTAGATTGGCTACTAGGTGATAACTTCCAACATTATAACCAAGTAAATAAAAAAAAATAACTCTCAGTCCTGGGTGGTTCCCTTTTGCTTCTTCAGTGTTAGTGATAGAATGGTGGGAAAGGGGTCAGAGGGTGTTACTGTAAGATACACATTTTTGGACCACTATCTATGGACCATACTGCTTTCTAATACTTATGTATCCAAGATAGCCAAAAAATGAAGGCTTGTGATTGACATTTAGGGTCTCTCTGATTGCCTGAGAATTTGACACCAGAACAAATACTTTTTTATGAGTCTGAGACATAGAAGAGTATTGCCATGTTCCTGAATGATGGCTCAAATCATAGTAATTCCCCATAGCTACACAACAGTGGAGATGTCAGAAGCATAATGAAATTCTTTTCTTCTTGCTTGGCTTCTAACTCCAGAACTTTGCCTTAGTGGACTTCTCACTCTGGGGATTCCTTCACCATTACAGGCTTTTAAAGGTTTTTTTTCAGTACTGGTATTTTTGGACTAACAGGGAGTTGATACCAAACATAAGTTAGGAGACAGAGAAAACATCCAGTTATGCTTAACAAAGTCAAGTCACTTGGTCCAGATGAACTACATTCTTGGGTCCTTAAAGAACTAGCCTATATGATTACTGAGTTACTGTCAGTGATATTCAAATATGGAAAATAGAAGATGTACTGCAAGATCAGAGAAAAACAAATGTCCTAATTTGCAAAAAAGAAAAAGTAACAGTCTGCAAACTATAGACCAGTGATCTTGATGTCAATTCCTGAGAAAATTCTAGAAGACATAATTAAAGAGATTGTTGGAGAACAGCTAGATAGAGAAGTGGAGATTACTAAGAGCCGGTCTAGCTTCATCAAGGACCTGCACCTGGCAGTGGAGCCAAGATGGTGGACAAGAGGTAAGAACTCACTTGAACTCTACCAAATTTTCCTCCAAATTACTTTAAAATAATGCCTCAAATAGAATTCTGGAGCAACACAGCCAAAAAAAAGGCTGAGGTGAAACAGTTTTCTAACCCAAGACAACTTAGGAGGTTGACAGGAAAGGTCTGTGCCACCATGGTTGGGTCCAGGGTGCAGTGTAGGCCCCACTGATGCAATGCCAGTAGCAGCCCTGGGAGGCAGCTGCAACAGGGCAGCAACAACTTTGGGAATTCTCAGTTCACAATGGTAAAAGAATTGGACAACCAAGATTACAAAAAGAGATTATACAAAAAGGGGTCCCTTTGCTGGTGCTGGTCATGACCCTGTTGCATTGCCTAATTGCAGTTCCAGGTTACAGTTCAATGGTGAAGAAGAGTGACCACAGGGTAGCAGAGGCCATGGTCACAGTTCTGGAGCAGAGTAGAATGTTCTGATCATTTACAAGGGAGCAGAGATCCTGGTCTCAATTATAAGACAGAAAAGAGCACTAACACTTGTGGCTGAAGGGAAACAAAGTCACTTCCTGGGTAAAGACAGAGCACAGGCCAGGAGAGGAGTGATCATAGCTCTTCTTAGATCATACCACCTTAGAAGCACCAAAACTTATAGAACCCAGAACTAGTTCTTAAAACAGCTACACAAAAACCTGAAACTTGGGACAGTGCTCCTTCCACCCCAGGAGCAGAGCCCAACTTTAACATAAAGTTAAAAGTCAAGAAGTAGACTGGAAATATGACCAAAAAACAGCAACAGAAGCAAAAGAACATGAGCATAAAAGTTTACTATGGTGACAGGAAAGATCAAGATATAAATGCAGAAAACAATATTGTCAAAATAGCTACAAGCAAAATGTGAACTTGATAACGCCCAACAAAAATTCCTGGAAGAGCTCAAAAAGGATTTTAAAAAGTCAAATAAGACAGATAGTGGAAAAACTGGGAAAAGATTAGAACGATTCAAGAAAATTATGAAAAGAGAGTCAATAGCTTAGAAAAAGAGGCACAAAAAGTACTGAGGAAAATATCACTTAAAAAAAACCCAGAACTGGCCAAATGGTAAAAAAAAAAAAAAAAAAAAAGAGGCACAAAAATACACTGACAAAAAGAACTATTTAAAAAGTGGAATTGGGCATGTGGAAAAGGAGGTGCAACAGCTCACTAAAGAAAATGGTTCTTTAAAAATTAGAATTTTCAAGTGGAAGGTAATACTTCCATGAGAAACATAATTAAACAAAGTCAAAAGAATGAAAAAAATAGAAGAAAATGTAAACTATCTCATTGGAAAAATAACTGACCTGGAAAACAGACTGAGGAAAAATAATTTAAGAATCATGAGACTACCTGAAAGCCATGATAAAGAAAAGAACCCACATATAATATTTCAAGAAATTATCAAGGAAAACTGCCCTAATCTCATAGAATCAAAGGGTAAAATAGAAATTGAAAGACTCTACTGATCACCATTTGAAAGAGATCCCAAAATGAAAACTCCCAGGAATATTTTAACCAAATTCTGGAGCTCCCAGGTCAAGGAGAAAATATTGCAAGCAGTCAGAAAGAAACAATTCAAATATTGTGGAGTCATAGTCAGTATCATGCAAAATTTAATAGCTTCCATGTCAAAGGATTGGAGAGCCTGGAATACAATATTCCAGAAGGAAAAGGCACTAGGATTACAACCAAGAATCACCTATTCAGAAAAACTGAGTATAATCTTTCAGGGGAAAAACAAACATTTAATAAAATAGAGGACTTTCAAGCATTTCTGATGAAAAGACCAGAGCTGATTAGAAAAACTGACTTTCAGATACAAGACTCAAGAGAAACATGAAAAGGTAAACATGAAAGAGAAGACATAAGGAATTCAATAAGGTTAAATGGTTTATATTGCTACATGGGAAAATGATACTCAGAACTCCTAAGAACTTTCCTCATTATTAAGGAAATTCAAAGGAGTATATGTAGACAGAAAGTATGGGTATGAGTTGACTATGATGGGATGATTTCAAAAAAATAAAATTAAGGGATATGAAAGAGGGATGCACTGGGAGAAGGGGGAGGGGAAAGAGAAGAAACAGAAAACTATCTCACATAAAAGAGTCATGAAAGGAAGAGCTTTTATGGTGGAGGGGAAAAGCGGGGTTTGGTGGGCAACCTTACGCTTAAAATTGGCTCTAGGAGGGAATAACATACAGGCTCAGTTGGGTAGAGAAATCTATTTACCCTATAAGGAAGTAGAAAGGGAAGGGGATAAGAGAAGGGAGGAGCTGATAGAGGGGATAGCAGACTAAGGGAGGCAATTGTCAGAAGGAAACAGAATTGTGGAGGAGGGATAGGGAAGAGAGAGAGAGAGAGAGAGAGAGAGAGAGAGAGAGAGAGAGAGAGAGAGAGAGAGAGAGAGAGAGAGAGAGAGATAAACAGGGAGAAACAGGATGGAGGGAAATACACAGTAATCGTAGCTGTGAAAAGTGAATGGAATAAATGCACCTGTAAAACAGAAGAAAAGATTAAAAATCATAATCCAACAGTACATTATTTGTAAGAAATGCATGTGAAACAGAGAGACACAGAGAGGAAAAAAATAAGGGGCCGGAAAAGAATCTATTGTGCTTCAGCTGAGGTTAAAAAAAACAGGGGTAGCAATCATAAATTCAGACAAAGCAAAAATGGATCCAATTAAAAGAGATAAGCAAAGGAAACTACATTTTGCTAAAAGGAACAGAAAACATTCAAGTAACATCAATGCTAAATCTATATGCACCAAATGACATAGCATCCAAATTCTTAAAGGAAATGGCAAATGAGTTACAGGAGGAAATAGTAAAATTATACTAGTGGGGCACTTCAACTTTCCCCTCTCAGAACTGAATAACTCTCATGATAAAAATAAACAAGAAATAAGTTAAGGAGATGAATAGAATTTTAGAAAAATTAGATATGACAGACCTCTGGAGAAAACTGATTGGCAAAAGAAACACGTATACCTTTTTCTCAGTTGTACATAGCACCTTCACAAAAATTGACCATATATCAGGGCATAAAAACTTCACAACTGAATGCAGAAAAGCAGAAATATTAAATACATCATTTTAAGATGAGTATTCAATAAAAAATACATACAATAAAGGGCAATAGAAACATAGATTTAAAATGAGTGGCAAATAAATATTCTAATCCTAAAGAATTAGTGGGTCAAAGAACAAATCATAGAAACAATAAATAATTTTATTAAAGAGAATGATAACAATGAGACAACATACAAAAACTTATGGAATGCAGCCAAAGAAGTACTTAGGAGAAAATTTATAACTCTAAATGCTTACATCAATAAAATAGAGAAAGAGCGGATCAATGAACTGGGCATGCCGTTAAAAAAAACAAGAAAGAGAAGAGATCTAAAATCCTCAATTAAATACCTAATTGCAAATCCTGAAAATCAGGAGAGAGATTAATAAAATTGAAAGTAAGAAAAATAAAACTAGACTCTGGCTTTATGAAAAAAAAAAACCCAATAAAAGAGATAAACTACTGATTAATTTGATTTTAAAAAAGAAAGAAGACAATCAAATTATTACTATCAAAAATGAAAAGGATGAGGTGGAGCCAAGGTGGCACAGTAGAAAGACTCACGTATGCTAGCTCCGAACCCACAGCCCATATATTTCCTGCAAGAAGAACTCCCCACAAATTCTGGATCACTGTAAGTCACGCAGAAACACAGTGGAAAAGATCTCCATTCCAGAGAGCCCTGGAGAGCCGTCCCCAGGGTCCATTGCGTCCCGGAAAGCGGAGTCCACACCTGAGCTGCCCTGGCCGCGGCACCAGAGGAGCACATCCGAGCAGGCTTCAGGGACAGAATCTCTGGCAGCCGGGAAGGTCCCTCCACCCACAGGTGCTCCAGGTCAGTGAGAGAGACGTCTGGGCTGGCCAAGAGGGGAGTGGGGTGTCTCCATGGCTCAGACCCCCTCCGGAGGCAGTGGCGGAGGGAGTGGCAGAGGCAGTGGTGGCAGCCCGGGACTCCCAGAGCAGGCAGGATCTTCATTACTGAAGGTCTCTGCATAAACCACCTCAGGGAACTGAGCCTGGGAGGCAGCCCTGCCCCCACCCGAGCACCAGAACTTAAGCTCACATTGAATAGCAGCCATGCCTGCCCCGGAAAGCCCATTTGAATCTCAGACCCCAAGCACTAGCTGGGCGGATCTAGGTGGGAGTGGACAGGAATCTCAGAAGTCAAGTAACTGGCTGGGAAAATGCCCAGAAAAAGGAATAAAAATAAGACTATAGAGAGCTACTTTGAGGGGATGCAAATGTTCCCGCCTTTCAATTCTGATAATGAGGAAATATTCTTACCATCAGGGAAAGATGTGGAGGTCGGGGCCTCTCTATCCCAGACATCCCAGGGGGATGTCCAGTGGGTTCAGGCCATGGAAGAGCTCAAAAAGGATTTTGAAAATCAAGTTAGACAGGTGGAGGAAAAACTGGGAAGAGAAATGAGAGAGATGCAAGAAAAGCATGAAGAACGGGTCAATACTGTGCTAAAGGAGACCCAAAAAAATGCTGAAGAAAATAACACCTTGAAAAATAGGCTCACTCAATTGGCAAAAGAGGTTCAAAAAGCCAATGAGGAGAAGAATGCTTTCAAAAGAAGAATTGGCTAAATGGAAAAAGAGGTTCAAAAGCTCACTGAAGAGAATAGTTCTCTCAAAATGAGAATGGAACAGATGGAGGCTAATGACTTTCTGAGAAACCAAGAAATCACCAAACAAAACCAAAAGAATGAAAAAATGGAACAGAATGTGAAATATCTCATGGGAAAAACAACTGACCTGGAAAATAGATCCAGGAGAGACAATTTAAAAATTATGGGACTACATGAAAGTCATGATCAAAAAAAGAGCCTAGACATCATCTTTGATGAAATTATTGAGGAAAACTGCCCTGAGATTCTACAACCAGAGGGCAAAATAAGTATTGAAAGAATCCATCGATCACCACCTGAAAGAGATCCAAAAAGAGAAACTCCTAGGAATATTGTGGCCAAATCCCAGAATTCCCAGGTCAAGGAGAAAATATTGCAAGCAGCTAGAAAGAAACAATTCCAGTATTGTGGAAATACAATCAGGATAACACAAAATCTAGCAGCTTCTACGTTAAGGGATCAAAGGGCGTGGAATAGGATATTCTAGAAGTCAAAGGAACTAGGACTCAAACCAAGAATCACCTACCCACCAAAACTGAGTATAATACTTCAGGGGAAAATATGGTCTTTCAGTGAAACAGAGGACTTTCAAGCATTCTTGATGAAAAGACCAGAGCTGAAAAGAAAATTTGACTTTCAAGCACAAGAATGAGAAGAAGCATGAAAAAGTCAACAGCAAAGAGAAGTCATAAGGGACTTACCAAAAGTGAACTGTTTACATTCCTACATGGAAAGACAATATTTGTAACTCTTAAAATTTTTCAGTATCTGGGTAGTTGGTGGGACCACACACACATACACACACATACACTCATGTACACATGTGCACACACACACATACACACATGCATGCACACACAGAGACAGAGAACACCGAGTGAATTGAATAGGATGGGACCATATCCTAAAAGAAATTAAGGTAAATGGTGAGAGAGAAATGTAGTGGGAGGATAGAAGGTGAAATGGAATGGGGAAAATTATATCTCATTCAAGAGGCAAGTAGGAGACATTTTAGTGGAGGGAAAAAGAGGAGAGCTGAGAAAAAAACAAGAAGTTTACCCTCATCACATGTGACTAAAGCAAGGAATAAAATGCACACTCACTTTGGTATGAAAACCTATCTTACAGTACAGGAAAGTGGGGGAGAAGGAGATAAGTAAGGTGGGGGATGATGGAAGGGAGGGTAATGGGAGGAGGGAGCAATTTGAAGTTAACACTCAGGGAGGGACCGGATCAAAAGACAGAATAGAAACAATGGGGGGCAGGATAGGTTGGAGGGAAATACAGTTAGTCTTACACAACACAACTATTATCGAAGTCATTTGCAAAACTACACAGATATGGCCTATATTGAATTGCCTGCCTTCCCAAAGGGAATGGGTGTGGAGGGAGGGATGGGGAGAATTTGGAACTCAAAGTTTTAGGAGCAACTGTTTAGTATTGTTGTTGCTACTAGGAAATAAGAAATGCAGTGAATGGGGAATAGAAAGTCATCTGGCCCTACAGGACAAAAGAGAAGATGGGGACAAGGGAAGGGAGGGATGATAGAAGAGAGGGCAGATTGGTGATAGGGAAAATTAGATTGCTTGGTGTATTGGGGTGGGGGAGGGGATAAAAGGGGAGAAAATTTTGAACCCCAAATTTTGTGAAAATGAATGTAAAAAGCTAAAGAAATAAATTTTTATTTAAAAAAATGAAAAGGATGAATTCACCACCAACAAAGATGAAATTAATATAAGGATTAGGAGCTACTTTGCCAAATTATATGCCAAAAAGTCTAACCATCTCAGTAAAATGGATGAATATTCACAAAATATAAATTGCCCAGGGTAACAGAAGAGAAAATCTTTTCTGATCCTATCTTAATAGGATAGGTTATATAGAATATATATTATAAGATAATATTATCTTATATATATTATGAGATAATAATCTTGTTTTAGGAAAAGAAATTGAACACATTATAAATGAGCTCCCTACAAAAAATATCCCCAGAACCAGTGGGATTCACAAGTGAATTCTACCAAATATTTAAAGAAAAACTAATTCCAATATTATATAAACTATTTGGGAAAATAGGCAAAGAAGGAGTCCTAAAAAATTCTTTTATCACAAAAATATGGTCCTGATACCTAAACCAGAAAGAGCAAAAACAGAGAAAGAAAACTATAGCGCCATTTCCCTAATGAAAATTGATGCAAAAATTTTAAATAAAATATTAGTAAGAAGATTACAGCAATATGTCACAAAGATAATCCATTATGATCAGGGCTAGTTCCACATTAGGAAAACTATCAGCATAACTGACCATATCAATAACAAAAACAACAAAATCATATGATTATTTCAATAGATACAGAAAATGCTTTTGACAAAATATCATTCATTTCTATTAATGGACTTTTCTTAAAATAATAAATAATACCTATCTAAAACCATCAATAAGCACTTTTGGAATAAGGATAAGCTAGATAACTTCCCAATAAAATCAGGATTCAAGTAAGGATGCCCATTATCATCACTATATTTCAACATTGTACTAGAAATGCTAGCTTTAGCAATAAGAGAAGAAAAAGAAATTGAAGGAATTAGAATAGACAATGAGGAAACAAAGAACACATCAGATTAGACCAAAGTGATTTCCCCTTCTGACAAGAGTACTAAGCTAGCAGGTGAGGGGAAGGCTATGTATCTATGGATAATTTGCCCAAATTTTAGCAAATCTTCTGCTGAAATATTATGTGTTGTTCTCATGGAGAAGAAGAAGAGATTTGAATTAGATCCCTGAAGCCTGCTCTACTCCTGTCCATGCCGCATGGCCAAGGCTGGGCCATGGTGTGGTAGACCTTTCCTGTAAGCCTTCCAGGCTGTATCTTTCTTTCTGTTGTTTTATGGCTTCTGCTGCTCTAGTATTTTTTAGAGTCATTTTTAACAGGTATTTCATGGGCTATGGGGGGGAGGGGAGAGGTAGAGCAGGTCCATCCTTCTACTCTGCCATCTTGACTCCACACATTGTTAAACATTTCTTAATGACGTTTTAATCTAGTGGGTTTTGTCTGCCCCTTGCAGCCCCAGGGCTAAGTTTGATATCTCTGAGCTAGAATATTGGGATGAATCATTTTTATGACCAATTTAAAAATTTAATTTAACTGAATATCTATTTTGTGCACAAACATGATGGATTTTTTCCAACGTATTAAAGTTTTGCAATTTAAAATAATGGCAACAACAACAAACAGCTTTGTATGAAACAGTGAAATGCCAAGGACAGAGGATAAAGGGCGTTAAACATTGTACTGCAGGAGACTCTCGGGCTATACCCACTGCTACTTCAAGTCATTTAGTAGTGACACATTTTTAAACTCACTTCTTTACTTTTCCAAGATGTTCAAAGCTGTCATCACCCACTTCTGGCCACTTATCCTGAATTAAATTTTTCAAAATGTCATTTGTCAAGTCTCTCTGAATGATGATTTCATCCTCCCCAATATCTAAGGTACCAGAGAAGAATTTCTGAGAAAAAAAAACAACTTGTTGATTCTTTCGGGTCAATTCTGAAAGTTGCAAGGCCACACATTCCTGTTAAGTATTTCTTTGTTGGTTCTCTAGGAATGTGGTCTATCACAACCTTTTGTTGTGATTTCCTTATTTCATATGGCCCTTTCTACCATACTCTTGCTTTTCTTCTTTTCTTCCTCTTTTCCTGCTATTCTTTGACTTTTCTCATGTCCAGGTTCCTCTTTTGGTGAATTTTCTATGAGTTTTATAAACGTATTTGGAAAATTCTCTTCTAACCCCTAGCTACATTTAGCAACATCAGGCATATGTCCACAGTACTCTGTTGGTAATGGACAGACTCCACAGGAAAGGACCCTAAGTGACTAAGGTGGCCTCAGGAAAGTGTAGCCATCCCACAAACTCAGGTGCTTATGCCACCCCCATGGATTCTATTGGAATCATGCATACAGGTTCCTCTTGTGCTCCCTCACAGGGCCCCTTACCCTGCTGCTGCCCTGTTCACAGGAGAATTTGGCTCGTAATGGCCTCCTGAAGCTCATTGGGAGAAGGGGGTTGAATCTAATGAGATGAAATTCCAAAGGTATAAATAGAAAGTCTTCTACTTGGGGACAAACAAGTAACTTCACAAGTAAAAGATGAAGGAGGCATGCTTAGATTACCTTCATTTAAAAATATGTTCTGTAAGCTCAGTATGAGTCACTGATGTGAAATGGTCATGGAAAAAAAGCCAATGCAATCTTGAGCTCCATTAAGAGGGCATCCCCCTCTTAATGGAGCCCAAGATTGTGTCAGCTTCTAGGAATAGGAAAGCCACAGTCATTTCCTAATGCCCACATTACTGTCCCGGGTGTCACCATCTTCCAGCCAGGTACCATCCTTGGCTCCTTACTCTCTCTCACTCCCATAGCCAATCTCTGCCCAAGTTCTGTTGATTCTGCCTTCACAACATCTCTCATAGATCTCCTTCTCTAGTCTCTGCCATCACCATGGTATAGGCCCTCATCACCTCTTTCCATGGTGATTGCAACAGCTGGTTGTCCTTGTCTCAACTCTCCCCACTCCAACCCATCCTCTGCTCATCTATCAAAGTGATTTTTGTGATCTGACCTTGTCATTTCCCTACTCACTAAAATGCAGTGCCTCCCTATTACATCTGGGAACAAACATAAAAATCCTCTGGCTTTGAAAATCTTTCATAACTTGACCTCTTCCTACCTTTCCAGTCTTCTTACACCTTCTTCTCTTCCACATACTCTGTGGTCCAGTGACACTGATCTTCTTGCTGTTCCATACACCAAGCACTGCATTTCCTGACTGTGTATTTTCCCTGACTGTCCCTCATGCCTGCAATGTTCTCCCATCCCAACTCTGCCTCCTAGCTTCCCTGGCTTCCTTCAAGTCTCAGTTAAAATCCCAACTTCTTCAAGAAGACTTTCCCAGTCCTTTTTAATCTTGGTACCTTTTCTCCAATTTATGTTGCGTATATCTTGTTCATACATAGTTGTTTGCACGTTTGTCTCCATTAGATTGTGAACTCCTTGAGAGCAAGGACTATTTTTTGCCCTTTCTTCTGTATCCCCAGTGCTTAACATAGTACCCAGCATATAGTAGGCACTTAGTAAATGCTTATTGAGTCAACTTGACTATACTCAGCCTTCATCAGATCTTATCTGGAGTAGTGTGTTCAGTTCTAGACCTCTTAGTTTGAGAAAGACATTGATAACCTGGAGAGTGTCCAAAGGAGGGCAGTCAGATTGGCAAAAGGCCTTGAGTCTGTCTGAGTATCAGCGGAATGAACTGTGCCTGTTTGGCTTGGAAAAGAGAAGACTTAAGGAGATCTAACATTGGTCTTCAGTATTTGAAAGACCGTCTTGTGGAGCAGGGATTAGACTTGTCCTGTTTGGCCTTAGGAGCAAAGAATTGGAATCTGAGAAGAGACCTTGGGAGGTGGGTTCCCTTTCTCTAGAAATTCTCAAGCTGGGCATCAGATCATTCTTTTAGTAAGTAAGTGGGCTGGATTAGATGGCTGCTGAGGTACCAATCAATTTCCAAATTCAGTGATTCTTTAACAATAAGCCAACAATGTGTTTGCATTTATGCAATCAATGTAAATAAAATCTTAGCAAAAAGACTGTAGCAATATATTCAGCAAAACTATTCACAGTGACCTTGTTGGATTTATAGCAAGGATACAAGTTCAATAGTAGGAAAACAAGTGTACATAATTCCTTATATTAAACACAAAAAAGAATCCAAACCATGTGGTTATATATGTAAACTTGCTACAATAATTAGCTTGTTTTAAATCTAGGTGGCAATAAAATGGCCCCTAACATCCACTTCACATGGGTTCCTCCTCTTTAGCTTTAAGGAGTTTATTTTATTTTATTTTATTTTATTTTACCTTTTAGGAGTTTATTTTAAATGAAAAATTTTGAATTCAGTCAAAATTGCCTGAAGTCCCCAGGTTTGGAAAATTTTTAACATTTAGGCAGAAGTTGGGCTCTCTGCCTCATTTTACATTTAGATATGTCTCCAGTTAACTCTGGTCTCTTTGGGTGAGGGAAAAATTCAGTTTACTGGAAATGTTTTGGTAATGAAATAGCAGATTATGTTTTAGTGTCTGTGGATAGTCAGGCATCACAAGAGGAAGTTAAGGAAAGGGTCACTGTTGCTTGTGACTTCCCTTAGTCTACAGGTTCTCTTCTCATGGTGCCTACAGTAAGTATCTTCAATATCTCCCTTTTCTTCTACAGTTAGCTTCTCCCTTTATTGATCAAAAGTGTGCTGAAAACCACTCTGCCTTCTGAGATTCAGATACTCAGAATCTCTGCCTCTAGTTCTGAGATAGTTTCTTCTTTTTATATAAATTTCTTAGGGTGTTCCAGAGGTGCAAACATGCGACCCCCAGACCTCTTGCAGCCCACAGTATCCCTGAGTGCAGCCTGAACCAGATTAAAATGTATTTGGGAAATATTTAACAAAACAAATACAAATACAATGAAACATAGATACTGTTAATATGTGATTTTTCTAAGTAAGTACGTAGCCCATAGGGATCCTCATGTATAGGTTAATGGCCCCCAGCTCTGTTTGAGTTTGACACCACTGTCTTACACAATGACTTTGATTGATCAAAGGATCGCAAACATTTTTGTTCTTCAGTTCTTTCAGTCCTGTCTGACTCTCCATGACCCCATTTGGGGATTACTTCACACTAATTTCTCATCATTTGATTCAATCAAAAAGCGTTCTTACCTAGTGAAGGCATCAAAGTTAAAATAGGGTAGTTTTAACCTCACCCTTACATATATCAGAGGCAGAAAATTCCATTGACAAAATTTGATCCTAACATGCTAAAAATCCTAAAAGGGAAAGACACAAGAGGGACATTTTTAATATGATTAACAGTGTTTGTCTAAAACCAAAATCTCTAAGTTTTTGCAATGGAGAAACTCTAGAAAATTTTGCAATAAATTCACCATCAATTTCAGTTATCTTTTTCTATTTGATAGTTCTAGAAAAGGCAATAAGAGAAGAAAAAGAAATGGAAGGCTCAAATGTCAGCAAAGATATGAAATTATCCCTATATGCAGATGACAGGTTTACTTAGAAAATGTCAGAGAATTGGCAAAGACATTAATTAAGCCATTCAATAATTATAGTAAAGTTGTAGCATATAAAAAATTTCAATAGCATTGCTAGTATTTCTCTACAGTAATAATAAAAACCAAGAAAAATAAAAATAGCAGCCTATTAAAATAACAATGAAATGCATAAAACATCTGGGAGTAAATCTACCAAGATACACTTAAGACATATAAATACAATTACAAAACTCCTGTGACAGCTTTTCTGGCATGGCTGACCTGACTGCCTCCTAGGGGGCCTAACTCATTAGAGACCATAGGAATTATATATATATTTTTCAAACCTCTGAAGAGAGGACTCTTATCAAGGGATCAGGACTGGAGGACAGAATTTGAAAAATGTCTCTGGAAACAGGGAAAAGAGGGGTTGGTGAGAGCACAATGACAACTCTTCCCAGGAGACAGACTCTCTTAGTGACTGGAACCTTTTCCTTTCCCTGGCATGCAGCTCAGTTTATTAAGAGAATGCAACAGATCTAATAGAGAACCAGTGAATTCTGGCTTCTTGTAGCCACTGAAACAATGGTCAATCTACTGCACTCTCCATTTCTGCCTTTTGTTTTATTGCTGAAGCGATTGAAAGAAACGTGAATTACTAAAGGTTACTTTGCTATTTAAAAGTTTTGCCAACTGGTTATTTACTTTTATGTTAAACCCTTGTTTGCTAAATAAAGACACATAATTTTAACTGACTTAATATTTTATTGTAGACAACATGACAGATGGAAGGGAAACCTGTGGATATTTGATCACACTAAATTATCAGCAGATTGCAGGCTCAGAGCATTTTATGAATTTTATTTGCAACTTTTAAGGTTTTTTAAAGTTTTACAGATAAAGGAAGCCACATGCAACTGGGACCTTCCCCTAGACTAAAATCCTCAGAGCTGTTCTCATTTTTTCTAAGTGTACTCATTGGTTTGCACAAGGGACTTTCGAGTTTTTTCCTCCACCCACCAGAGCAGAGGTTCTTAACACTTGTTGTCATGAACCCATTTGTCAGTCCGGTGAAACCTATGGACCCTTTCTCAGAATAATATTTTAAATGCATAATTTAAATGATAAGATTGCAAAGGAAACCAACTGTAATGAAATGCAGTTAGTAAAATACATTTTAAAAATCAAGTCCAAGAGCCCCTGCACCAGAAAGATGAGGGGAGTAAATTACCAATGAAAGTTGAAGCCTTGAGCTATCCACAGTGGTCTCTATTAGTCAATTCACTCTTTAAGGAAATGAAGGACTTAATTAGAAAGATATTCATTGTTTGTGACTTACTGTTGTTCAGTCATCCATGGACTATACCATCCATGGGGTTTTCTTGGCAAAGATACTGGACTGGTTTGCCATTTCTTTCTCCAGTGGATTAAGGCAAACAGAGGTTAAATGCCTTGCCCAGTCACATAGTTAATTTATGGCTAAGCTAGGCCAATGTAATAAAAATGATAATACTATTTAAATTATTTTACAAATTTGGTAATTTGCTCCTTAAACCACCAAGAGCTGACTTGATAGAGCTAGCCAAAACATTTGGGGAAGGGCACAATGGCAAGGGAAATGGAAAAAAATAAGAGTGAAGGGGGGGGTAGCCCTTCCCAGATCTCAAAATACATTATAAAGCAGTAACCATCAACACTATTTGGTTAAAAAGCACAAAATTAAATTAAGAAAATGGGCTAGATATGTGAGATACAGAAGAAATGAAACTCAATAACTCCGTGTTAGATAAACCCAAGGACATAAACTGCTTGGGGAAGGACAAAACTTCAGAGAAAACTGGGAGTCAGTTTACCAAAACAAATCATGAACATCATAAAAAAGGGGGAAAATGGATAGAGACATCTTTCATAACTATAGATAGGATAGATTCTTGTGGAAACAGGAGAGAGATGACAAAAGATAAAATAGACAATGTGATTATGGAAGAATGAAAACCTTATAAACTAACAAAATCAGTAAAGCTAGGATAAGAATTGAAACTGTAAATTGGCAAAGTTCTTTGCAACAAATATCTCTGATAAATATTCAATATTTATATTCAATATTAAATAATATTCAGGTTATGTAGAGAATTAACCCAACTATGTAAGCCATCACTCAATAAGCGAAAGGAAATGAACAGGTTTCAAAGAACTGCAATTATTTTACAATCATGTGAAAGATTGCTCCAAATAGCTAATAAGAAAAAAAAATGTAAATCAAAACAACCATGAACACCCAGCAGCTTGTCAAACAAAGATGACATAGAAATAAATAATTGATGAAGGAGGAACTGCGAGAAGACAGGCACACGAATACACCGCTTTTGGAGCTGCAAATTTGTTCAACCATTCTGAAAAACAATTTGAAATTATCTTTAAAATTATGTTAAAAGTGACTAAGATCTTTGACGACAGAAACCCCACCGCTAGGAATATACCCCAAGGAAATAAAAGACAAATGAAAGCCCACATATATCAAAATACTCATAGCAGCACTTTTTATCAACGTACAACATTGGAATCCAAGGTGCTATCTTCTGGGGAATGATTAAATAAATTGCAGCATATGAATGTAATAAAATAATATTGCATCATGAGAAAGAACAAATGTGAAGAATTTTGAAGAGCATGGAAAGACTGATATTGAATGAAGTGAACCGAACCAGGGAAACAGTATATACAACGCCTACAATAATGTAAATGGAAAACTCAATAAATCCCAACTGAATGTCATATAATTAAAATGATAAAGGAGAAATGAGAAAAAGCTTCTTCCTTTCATTCCTTCCTTGTTGGAAGGCCACTGGTGTGGGGTGTCCCATGTGTCATCAGATGCAGTTAATGTGTTGGTTTGTTTGATTGAACTGGTCTTTGTGGTTTGTCACCTTTGTTACAAGGAGATCCTGGCCTTGTTGAGTACAGGAGAGTGGAATGGTATTTTCCAAAATGAATGGAATCCCTAAAACAAAGGCATCAATATCATTTTTAAAAGAGAGAAGCAGAAGATGATGGATTTTGTAGGTTCTTAGATTCAGAAAATTTGGGGAGAAATAACGTATGTGTGTGAGGAAAAAAAGAATTACTGTTATTAGGGTTGATTTTGTTATTTTTTTTGACCGATATTGTTAACTTTGGATATATTTTTTTAAAGGCCAAAGAAACAGGATTGATTTTTCTGTTTCTATATGAATTTGGGCAACTGCTGACAGTATTTTGTGAACTTAAGCCTGAGAAAAATGTGAGATAGAAAAAAAGCAGAGAGCAGGAGTACGGAGAAAGCCACTTGGAAAAGCTGCAACTAGGGGTTGACGTCACAGGATCATAGATCTCGGGTTGATGGGGACCTCAGAGGCCAACCAGTCTAATTTTCTTATTTTACTGAGGAGGAAACTGAGACTCAGAGGGTTTTTACAGGTTTTAAATATCACAGTTCTTGATAGAGATGGTTTTCAAAGATCATCTAGTTCAACTTTCTCATTTTTATTTGTGAAGAAACTGAGGTCCAAGGGAGGTAAAGTGACTTTCCAAAGTCTACACTTAAAATCATAGAATAAGATCTAAAAGGTAGTTCAGAAGTTATGTTCTTACCTTCTCATTTTAAAGAGGAGGAATCTATGACCTACAGAGGAAGACTGATTTGTCTAAGGCCACATAGATGTTAAGTTCATTTCTTCTCATAATGCAATCAAAGAGCTCACAGGGATCTCGGAGATCATCAGTGTTTGTTACTGTTCAGTTGTTTCAGTCCTGTCTGACTCATTATGTCCCCATTTGGGGTTTTCTTTTTTTTATGCAACTATTTTTTGGGAGGTAATTGGGGTTAAGTGACTTCCCCAGGATCACACAAATATTAAGTGTCTGAGGCCAAATTTGAACTCAGGTCCTCCTGACTCCAGGCCTGGTGGTCTATCTACTGTGTCACCTAGCTACTTAATTTGGGGTTTTCTTGGCAGAGATCCTGGAGTGGTTTGTTATTTCCTCCTCCAGCTCATTTTACATATGAGGAAACTAAGGCAAACAGGGTGAAGTGACTTGCCCAGGGTCACACAGTTAGGAAGTGTCTGAGGCTGGATTTTAACTCAGGTCTTCCTGACTCCAGGCCCAGGGCTCTATCCACTGCAGTACCACCTAACTTCCCCCCCAGTCTAGTTTAGTGATCCATAAACTTTTTGTGTCCTGGGCCCCTTTGATAAACTGGTGGAGCCTATGGATCCCCTTTCAGAATCGTTCTTAAATGCACGAAATAAAATACACAGGATTACAAAGGAATCCTTTTTGATAACTCCATTGAAAAATGTTTTTTTAAACCAAGTTCATGGACCTCAAGTTAAGACCCCTAGATCTAGTGTGATCACCTCATTTTATAGAGAAAGACACTAAGGCCCAAGAGAAATTAAGCATAAATCCAAGGTCATGCAGTAAATGACACTAGTAGGACTTGAAACCAAGTCCTCTGACTATGGAAATATGGTTCATTCCATTGTATCACTCCATGCTTGGTAACACTAGTATGAAGGTCAATGGCGTTGAATAACTGATTTCTACCACTAACAGCCATAGGACCCTTAACTCCTTTAATCTCTCTAAGCCTTGGTTTTCTTTGCTATAAAAAGGGAATAATAATCCTTACTTCATCTGCTATTTATTGTGAGAATCCAAGGAAGAAATATCTGTGAAAATATAGAGAACTGCATTAATGTAAGAGACTTATCTATTTAATGCCTATAGTCTGAACAAAAGCAGAAAATTTAGGGATGGAAGGGGTCTTAAAGATCTAGACCCTTCATTTTATGGAGGAGGACACTGAGTCTCAGGTAAGTTAAGTGACTTGCTCAAGGTCACACTTAGGAACTGAGATTTAGAACTGGAAGAGACCTTTGAGTTTAACTCCCTCATTTTATAGAAGAAACCGGAACCAAGAGAAAAGTGATTGTGCCTAGATTATATAGTCCGTAAATGTCAGAGCTAGAATTTAAACTCAAATCTCCACTGACTCCCAGGTTCTTCTCACTGTGATTGTCTTCCATTTATGCTGCATATACCTTGCATGTAAACTTTTTTGCATGTTGTCTCCAATTAGAACGTGAACTCAATACCACTATTAGGCTTAAATCCAAAAAAAGAAGAAAAGGTATCTATATATCTATAGATACATCTATAAAATATAGAATATATTATAAAACAAATAATACATTATAAAATATATAGATATAAAAAATCTATATATACATATATATATGCATATAATATATGTCTTTATAGCAGCTTTTTGTTGTATCAAAGAACCAGAAACTAAGGATGTGCTTATCAATTAGGGAATGTCTGAACAAATTATGTTACATGAATGTAATAGAACACTATTGGACCATAAGAAATGATGAAAAGGACAGTTCCAGAGAAACCTAGGAAGACTTGTGTGAACTGATGCAGAAGTAGAACCAAGAGAACGAATTACACAATAAGAACAATATTGTAAAGACAGACAAACAAACTTGAAAGACTTAGGAACTCTAATCAATGTCATAATCAACCATGATTCCAGAAAATCCATAATGCTATCTACCTCCTAACAGAGAGATGATGGGTTTGCATTGAAAATTGAGAGCTTTTTGGATATGGCAGTCTGGGAATTTGTTTTATTTAACTGTGTATATTTGTTACAAGGCTTTGGTTTTTCTCCTCCTCCCCTCAAAAGCAAAGGTGAAGGAGAGCAAAATGATTTTTATTCATTGAAACAAATAATTTTTAGAAAAAGAATGTGAGGTCCTTGAGGGCAGGGAACATGTTTTTGACTTCTTCTAGTGCTTAGCTGAGTACCTTGCGCACAATAAGCACTTAATAAGTGCTGGTTAACGAACTGCTCTTTATACCACACCATAATACCAGGCTACCGAAATTCAAATGAGATGTGTAGTTGGGGAAGGCTTAGTGGGACTGCTCTGTTATGATCTGGCTAGAAAGGGTACAAGACGAGTCCGCTCCCTTTTGGGTCCTCAAATCAATTCGATCCAACTTAAGAAATACTTATTCTGTGTAAGGCTCTGAGCTCAGAGCTGGAGAAGATAGACTCACAAGCCTGTTTTAGAAGTTTCTAATCCAAAGAGGGGGGCATGGAACATACACTATGAGACAAAGGCGAGTACCAGACAATAGGGCACAACGGGGAAAGGGGTTAGCACTGACATCCCGGTGACTGGCTACAGAGTGGAATCCTTAGGAGCTGATGAGCTCAGCTCCTGGCCATGTTCATTGGCATGGAGTTGGTCACAAACAACCAGAGAATCACTCTCCTAATCGCTCTGTGGTTCTGAGATCAGACTAGGCTCAAGGGGCTTTGTTAGCTTTGGCATGTAATTCCAAGTCGAGCAATTAAAAGCAAATTTCTTGCAAACCCCCAAAGATGCCACACTGGGCATTGTTAAGAGGGTTGGCAAGCAGAGCTCTGGGTTTCACTGGAAACTTCTAGCCCAGTAATGAATGACTTACTAATTGTAACCGGTGGGGGAAATTTAGAACTTTTCCTGGCAAAGAGAGAACAGAAACTTTGTAGGCTTAGAAAAAGGAGATGTTCTTAACAAATGCAAGACCAATTCCCCGCTGTGCCCCCCACCCACAAGGATAGGTTTTAACTTTGAAAACTTATCAAATCATAGAATAGTAGAATTGGAAGAGACCTTGGAGATCATTTAGTTCAAGGGTTTTGAAATATTTTTTGGATGATCATGAACCCCTTTGGCTATCTGCTGAAGCCTATGGATGGTCCCCTTCTCAGATTACTTTAAATCACTGAAGTATATGATAGATTTCACTTTTTTGTTTTTCAGTCATTTCAATCATGATCGATTCTTTGTGACCCCATTTGGGGTTTTTTGGGCAAAGATACTGGAGTTGGTTTGCCATTTCCTTTTCCAGTTTATTTTACAGATGAGGAAACTGAGGCCAGTAGGATTAAATGACTTACCCGGGGTCACACAGAAGCTGGATTTGAAGGCAGTTCTAACTGACTACAGACTGGGTACTCTATCTACTGTAGCATCACCTAGCCACCCTTCATCTCTGTGTGTCCCCAAGCAATTCTCTAAGATTATCAGTTACGGAAAAGGCGCTATATCGCATTAGTAAAGGGAGTTTCCTCACTGAGAGCTCCCTACTGATGGAAGCACAGGTACAAACAACAACAAAAAGATGGGCGTGATAATCCCTGTCCTACCAACCTTCCAGAATTGAGGTAAACAAGCCTGGAAAATAGCAAGCACTATATGAGGGTCTGTCTTTCTGCCTGGGCCTTGTCTGAAGCTGAATTAGCCCGAAACCCAGGCCATGCACTGACACTTCCAAAATAAGGCATACTCTGCATTCTGACCCTCTGTCCTCATGCCCTTTTGGATCTTCTTCAGCCACATCCGTGCAATTGATGGACACTAAGAATCACAAATCACTCACATCCTACCTTCCATACTTCTCTCTCTCTCTCTCTCTCTCTCTCTCTCTCTCTCTCTCTCTCTCTCCTCCCCTCCCTCTCCACATTGTTACTGTTTAGTAGTTTTTCAGTCATATCCAATTCCATATTAGGTTTTTATGTTTTAATATAAATTTATTTATCTAACTTTTTACATTCATTTTCACAAAATTTTGGGTTCCAAGTTTTCTCCCCATTTATCACCTCCCCCCACCCCAATACACCGAGCATTCTAATTTTCCCTATCACCAATCTGCCCTCTCTTCTATCATCCCTCTCTTGTCCCTTCTCTTGTCCCCATCTTCTCTTTTGTCCTGTAGGGCCAGATGACTTTCTATTCCCAATTAACTGTATTTCTTCTTTCCTAGCAGCAAGAACAATGCTCAACACTTGTTCCTAAAACTTTGAGTTCCAAATTCTCCCCATTCCTCCCTCCCCACCCATTCCCTTTGGGAAGGCAGGCAATTCAGTATAGGCCATATCTGTGTAGTTTTGCAAATGACTTCGATAACAGTCGTGTTGTGTAAGACTAACTGTATATCCCTCCATCCCATCGTGCCCCCCATTTTTTCTATTCTGTCTTTTGATCCGGTCCCTCCCCGAGTGTTGACTTCAAGTTGCTCCCTTCTCCCATTGCCCTCTCTTCCATCATCCCTCCCTCCCTGCCTATCTCCTTCTCCCCCACTTTCCTGTACTGTAAGATAGGTTTTCATACCAAAATGAGTGTGCATTTTACTCCTTCCTTTAGTCGAATGTGATGAGGGTAAACTTCATGTTTTTTTCTCAGCTCTCCTCTTTTTCCCTCTACTAAAAAGTCTCCTGCCTGCCTCTTAAACGAGATATAATTTACCCCATTCCATTTCACCCTCTCTCCTCCCACTACATTTCTCTCTCACCATTTACCTTAATTTCTTTTAAGATATGGTCCCATCCTATTCAATTCACTCTGTGCTCTCTGTCTCTGTGTGTGCGTGCATGTGTGTATGTGTGTGTGTGCGTGTGTGTGTGTGTGTACGTCTGTGTGTGGTCCCACCAACTACCCAGACACTGAAACGTTTTAAGAGTTACAAATATTGTCTTTCCATGTAGGAATGTAAACAGTTCACCTTTGGTAAGTCCCTTATGACTTCTCTTTGCTGTTTACTTTTTCATGCTTCTTCTCATTCTTGTGTTTGAAAGTCAAATTTTCTTTTCAGCTCTGGTCTTTTCATCAAGAATGCTTCAAAGTCCTCTGTTTCATTGAAAGACCATATTTTCCCCTGAAGTATTATACTCAGTTTTGGTGGGTAGGTGATTCTTGGTTTGAGTCCTAGTTCCTTTGACTTCTGGAATATCCTATTCCACGCCCTTTGATCCCTTAATGTAGAAGCTGCTAGATCTTGTGTTATCCTGATTGTATTTCCACAATACTGGAATTGTTTCTTTCTAGCTGCTTGCAATATTTTCTCCTTGACCTGGGAATTCTGGGATTTGGCCACAATGTTCCTAGGAGTTTCTCTTTTTGGATCTCTTTCAGGCAGTGATCGATGGATTCTTTCAATACTTATTTTGCCCTCTGGTTGTAGAATCTCAGGGCAGTTTTCCTCGATAATTTCATCAAAGATGATGTCTAGGCTCTTTTTTTGATCGTGACTTTCATGTAGTCCCATAATTTTTAAATTGTCTCTCCTGGATCTATTTTTCAGGTCAGTTGTTTTTCCCATGAGATATTTCACATTCTCTTCCATTTTTTCGTTCTTTTGGTTTTGTTTTGTGACTTCTTGGTTTCTCAGAAAGTCATTAGACTCCATCTGTTCCATTCTAATTTTGAGAGAACTATTCTCTTCAGTGAGCTTTTGAACCTCTTTTTCCATTTGGATAATTCTGCTTTTGAAAACATCCTTCTCCTCATTGGCTTTTTGAACCTCTTTTGCCAATTGAGTAAGCTTATTTTTCAAGGTGTTATTTTCTTCAGCATTTTTTTGGGTCTCCTTTAGCACGGTATTGACCCGTTATTCATGCTTTTCTTGCATCTCTCTCATTTCTATTCCCAGTTTTTCCTCCATCTGTCTAACTTGATTTTCAAAATCCTTTTTGAGCTCTTCCATGGCCTGAGCCCACCGGACATCCACCTCAGATGTCTGGGATAGAGAGGCCCCGACCTCCACGTCTTTCCCTGATGGCAGGCATTGTACTTCGTCATCAGAAATGAAGGGGGGAAGGAACATCTCTTCCCCAACAAAGTAGCTCTCTATGGTCTCATCTTGCTTCCTTTTTCTGGGCATTTTCCCAGCTAGTTACTTGACTTCTGAGATTCCTCTCCACCCCCGCCTAGATCCATGCAGCTAGTGCTTGGGGTCTGAGATTCAAATGGGCTTTCTGGGGCAGGCATGGCTGCTATTCAATGTGAGCTTAAGTTCTGGTGGTCGGGTGGGGGCAGGGCCACCTCCCAGGTTCAGTTCCCTCAGGGGGTTTATGCAGAGACCTTTGGTAATGGCCCTGAGCCCCTGCCTGCTAGGGGAGTCCCAGGCTGCTGCCACTGCCTCAGCTGCTGCCTCTGCTGCTCCCTCCACTGCTGCCTCCTGAGGGGGTCCGAGTCACTGAGACACCCCGCTCCCCTCTCGGCCAGCCCAGAAGTCTCTCTCACTGACCTGTGTGCCTGTGGGTGGAGGGACCTTCGTGGCTGCCAGAGGTTCTGTCCCTGAAGCCTGCTCGGATCTGCTCCTCTGGGGCCACGCGGCCAGGGCAATGCAGGGCTGGACTCCACGTCCAGAGTGTGACAGACCCTTGGGGATGGCTTTCCAGGGCTCTCTGGAACGGAAATCTCTTCCAGTGTGTTTCTGCGCAGGTTCCACTGCTGCAGAATTTGTGGGGAGTTCTTTTTACAGGAAATTTATGGGCTGTGGGTTCAGAGCTAGCATACATGAGTCTTTCTACTCCACATCTTGGCTCCTCCCCTCTAGGTTTTTGGTTTTTGAAAAAGATACTGGAGTGATTTGCTATTTCCTTCTCTACTTCCTTTTTACAGATAAGAAAACTGAGACAAACAGGGTCAAGTGACTTGACCAGGGTAACATAGCTAGTAAGTGTCTGTTGCCAGATTTAAATTCAGGAAAATGAGTGTATCATGTATCATGTAGCTGCCCTCAGCCACCCTTAGTGCCAGGCTAATAGAAAGATGTGTCCTTCCTTCTCTCTAACAAAAAAACACTGACCTCTCCATATGTGTCCTTAGTCCCATCCCTTCCTACCCCCAGAGGAAGTCTGTTTTAAATGTATACACACACACATATACAAACACACCCACACACACACGCACACACACACACACACACACACACACACACACACACACACACACACACCTTCCCTCCTTTTCTGCCAAGCTTCTCAAAAGAACAATCTCCAGCAATCTGCAGCTTTCATTATCATAGGGGTGGGGAACATGTTCTATCCCATATGCTACTCTCTTCCTGTAATCAGGTTCTTAGTATAGTAGACATCATATTTACCCTGGAATCATGGGAGGCCTGGGTTCCATTCCTACCTCTAGTATTACTATGCGACCACAGGCAAGTTGCTTAATCCCTCGAATTCTAAGACAGCTTCTAACCCTTGAAATAGCTTGTGATCCCACACTAATCAAATAACAGGCCCTTGATATGTTGATGTAATCCAGCTTCTGCCCTCATGGTTCCATTGTCAAAGGTCACCAAGGATCTCTTTACTGTCAGATCCTTCTCCTTGACTTCTGTATTACAAAAACAGTTAACTGTTAAGTATGATATTATTATATTAGTATACTATTAACTGTACCTTCCTTCTTGAACCTCTCTCTACCTTTGTTTTCCATGCTGTGATTGGCTAACTGGTTGACTTCCTTCCTATCTAGCAAATGTTTTACTAGGTCCTCTGTCTCCCCTAATTCTGGATGTTCCCCCTAAAGCTATCCTGGTCTCTCTGCTTTTGTATCTCTAAATTTAGCCCTTGAAGAAATCATTCATTCTCCAGACCCCAATTTTCACCCCTATGCAACTGACTCTCAAATCTATAGTTTCAGTATTGTTTTATAACAATAATAGCTAACATTTGTATATCACCTTAATGTATATGAAGCAATTTATAGATATCGTATCATTTTATCTTCACAACAACCTTGGGTAATGAGTACTTTTATTATCCCCCTTTTACAGATAAATAAACTGAGGCACAAAGAGGTTAAATGACTTGGTCAGGGTTACATAGCAAGTAAGGGTCTGAGATAAGTTGTCCTAATGTCAGTTCTATACCCTAACAACAACCTAGACTCCTTCTATGGGTGGTATTATTCAAATTCACCCTACTCAATGAACTTGATGGATACAACCAAACTCATCACCTTCATTGTTTCTCCCCACATCCCTGTCTCCATCAATGGTATCACCATTCTCACAGTCACCTGTACTCAAATCCTTGGAATAGTAACCTCTTCACTTTTGCCTCCTAGAATCCCCATCTTCCTTTAAAACCAAGCTCAGAGGCTACCCCCTTTAAGAAGTCTTTCCTGATGATCTCTCCCTACCCCCACCAAAATTGTTAACATGCTATCTCTCCTGAAATTACTGTGTATTTTCTTACTTGTGGACATATTCCATCTTCCCCAACAGAATTTAATCATTTTTTCTTTGTATCTTCAGTGCCTCTCACAGAACCTTGTACACAGTAGGTACTTAAACATATGCATTGAATTCTTGAATTACATCTGCTTCCTCCTTCTCCTCCTTTCCCCTTATTTGGTTGGTCATCAGAGACTAGATTTCAACTTTAAAATGAGTCATATCCATCTCTTACCCATTATCCCTATCTCAATCACCACACTAACCAAAACTCTCTTCACCATTCTTTTGGATGGCAGCCATCAAACTGGTGTCCTAGACTCTCTCTTCTTCAACCTGTCCTGTACATGCTGCCAGACTTATCTTCCATGCCATTCCTTTACTGGAAATCGTATAGTGGTTCCCTCTTGCCTACAGAATCTTTTAGTCTACCCCTTTATGAGAAAACTGAGGCACAGATTATGGGAAATGATTTGCCCAATGTCATACAGATAGTAAGTAGCAAAAATAAGGGTTGGATAGAGATCCGTTGAACCCAAATTCATTGCTCTTTTTTTCTATACTACTTTGCCTTCTTGGGAGATAGACAGGCTTTGCATAGGGGGATGGGAGTGAAGGAAGGGCCCAGATGGTTGGTGATAGTAGAAAACTTGGTGGTGTGGAGCCAGACTGTGGAGATCATTGAAAGGTCAGACGTGAGAGGTCAGTCTTTAACTCGTTGGTAGTAGGAAACCATTATAAGATTTCCAGAAAGGGAATGACAGGATACAAGTGGTATTTAAGGAAAATTAGTCTGGCAGGTTGGGTTGCAGGGAGGAGAGGCCAAAGGCCAGCATCCTGGTTAGGAGGCTGTGGCAATAATCTAGATGAGTAGTGATGGCTTCTCTTCTTTTTTTTTTAAATAAAATTATATTTCCTATTCTGTACTTCCTCCTTCCTCTGGCCTTTCTACAGAGCCGACTGGTATAATAGAGGATGAAAAAAATCCCAAACTAAGCAACCTATAAGAAAATAAGCTGTTATATTCAGTGTCACCCACATCCACAGTCCTTGGCATGTTGAAGTAAGCTGCAAGAGGTGTCAAACTTGATCAGTCTATTTCCACAGTATTCAATTGTGTTGTGACTTTTTTCTAGTTAGATTGTTATAGTCATTTTATATATATATATATATATTTATGTATATTTATATATATGTATATGTGTGTATTGTTTCCCTGACTTCCTTTTTCTATGTCTGAGAGAAAAGGAAAACTAGGATGGGGGAGGGAGATGGAAAGGAAAAAGGAAGAGAGGGAGAAGGAAAGGTAGAGTAAGAGAAAGAATATCTATCTTGGAGAGGCAATATCACACAGTGGATAGTGCTAGACTAGAAATGAGGGAGATGGGGGTCAATACTGTCTCTGGTAGTAGCTGTGTGAATTTGGGCAGGTCACTTAACTCTTCTGAGCCTCAATTTCCTCACCTGTAAAATATGGATAATAATACTTGTATTGAACTCAGAGTTGTTTTGATGATCAAATGAGATAATATATGTAAAGAGCTTTACAAAGTCACAAAGCTTGCACCTTGTATGAATGCCAGCTATGACTAGACAGTCTAACCCTCTTTATTTTACAGGACTGGAATCTGAGGCCTAGAGAGGTCATATGATTTGCCAAAGGTCACACTCAGGAAGCCAAAGAGCTGAGATCTGAACACAGGTGTTCTACCTTTAGATACAGTATAACTTCCTAAGCTAACTAAGCCTACTACCATCTACCTGTCATCTGGGTTTGGCAAGCAGCTCTCATCCAGCCTCAGGGGAAAAGAAGATGGAACCAATTCAAGTGATATTGGAACTTGCCTTGGCTGTTTCACTCAATCACAGATTCAGAAAGGGAAAGGGGCATCTAGTCCCCCATGGACATGAAGAGGAGTGCGTCCCTTCATCAAGATCACTAAGGAGGTGCTCTTCTAGCTTCTTCTTGAAGATCTCCAGTAAAAAGGAACCTTTCTGGGTTGGGTTTCTGCTTCCTCTCCAAAATGTGTGTGTGTGTGTGTGTGTGTGTGTGTGAAATGGGCAAGAACAGTGAGAAGGAATGAGGAGGCTCCCCACAGTGTCCAATAGGTATATCTTTCACCATCGCCAGCCAGCCTTTGTCCATCAATTCCTTTCTACTATATTTATGTGATACCTAAGTACCAGGTTGGGCCCAAAGGAGAATCCTAGAGTTTCTTGGCTAGTGATTAGAAGGCTGTTCTGACTGTAAGGTTGGTAGTTGCTAGCTCTGGGTCTCACCTGAAGAACAAGCAGTCATTTTGATTTTAAGTAGCATCTTCAGACATGATACACTATCTTGTTTCTGTTCAATGGCAAGAGACAGAGAATAGCATAATAACTTTTTAAATTAGTAGCTCAGTGATCTTTGGCAGAAGGGTGAAGCAAAACTCCCTCGTGTGGCTTGAACCAGGTTAAAATTTGATTGGGAAATTTCAACAAAGAAATATACAATACAGCATAGATGTTAATCTGTAGTTTCTAACTTAATATGTGGCCACAAGGATCCTTTTCTATTTGAGTTTGAAACCACTGGTCTTGGGCAAGTGACTTAAGTTCTCTGTCTTGGTTTCCTCTTTTGTAAAGGGACAGATTAGATGGCTTCTAAGATCTCTTCCAGTGCTGCTATCCTAGGATATTTTGATCTCCATATTAAAGATAATAACAATTAATCATCTAAATCTTATTGATTTACAGTGTATAATCTTTTGTTTCTACATGGTTATTTGCATGTTGTCTCTCTCATTAGAATATGAGCTCCTTAAGGAGTTTTTTGCTGTTTTTTGGGGTTTTTTTGCTGTATCCTCAGCACTTAGCACAGTGCCTGGAACATAGTAGGTACTTGACAAATGCTTGTTGACTTCCTAACCATGTCATGGAAGTACCTGTAATGCTTAAAGGCTATGCCAGTCAAGCAGAAGCTCTACTAAGCTAGAAAGGTTGTGGTTACAGGCCTGGCAACAGACTGCAGGAATGGCTATTGTCCAAGGGCCAATCCAGCTTAGAGAGGCTCATCACTAGACCCAGAACTAGCAATTTCCAGCCTTGCTTGTAGTCAGAATAGTCTTTTAATCACTAGCTTAGAGATGTTAGGATTCACCTTTGGGCCCAAGCCAGCACTTAGATCTCACACAAACATAACAGAAAAGAATTGGATGGACAAGGGCTGGCTGGCAGTGGTGAAAGACATAGCTATTGGACACTGTAGGGAGCCTTCCCATTCCTTTTCACTGTTCTTGCCCATTTCCCCTATCATACACATCTTGGGAGGAAGCTGAACTCCAAACCCGGAAAGGTTCTTCCTCACTGGAGGTCTTCAAGAAGAGACTAGAAGACCCCTTGTTAGTGAAGCTAGTGCTGGAAAAGTCATTTTTTTATCATGGCAACTTTTGATAAACAAAGGCAGAGAGGAGTTATGAGCTATATCAGGAAAGAGAGTGTCCTTACAAGTGAAATCATAGATTGAGGAAAATAATGAATGAAGGAAGGAGGGAGGGAGGGAAGAAGAAAGGAGGAAGGAAGGAGGAAGGAAAGGAAGAAGAGAATAAGAGACCCATGCCTAGTGAGGCCCATGTGTTTACGAGGCCTGTCCCCTAACATGTAGCATGGAGGTATCCTTATGTGGCTCAAAGTGAGGCAGAATAGACATCTCTAGCCCTTCTCCAAAGGAGAATTAATTCCTTCCAGGAGGGAAGCAAGATGCTGGGACACGAAGCTTCTCTGCTCTCCTCAGAGATAGGGGGTACTAGACCCAAATTATACTTATCTGTTTCCCTAAATATTATTAGACTATGGGATATGATCAGATTCAATATAACTTCTGATTGCTGTTTCACTAAATGGGGCAGAGGTTATAGAAAGAAGGAAGGAAGGAAGAAAAGAAGGAAGGAAATAAATATTTATTAAGTACCTAGTATGTGCCAGGCACCATGCTAGTGCTTTTCAAATATCTCACTTAATCCTTGGCAACTAGGTGGTATAGTGGCTACAGTGTTGGGCCTGGAGTCAGAAATGTTCCTTTTCCTGAGTTCAAATCTTGCTCAGATACTTCCTAGCTGTGTGACCCTGGGCAGGTCACTTCACCCTATTTGCTTCAGTTTCCTCATCTGTAAAGTGAGCTGGAGAAGGAAATGACAAACTGCTCCACTATCTCTGCCAAGAAAACTCAAAATGGGGTCACAAAGAGTCAGACAGGACTGAAAAAACGCTAAACAACATTAATACTCACAATAACCTTGCAAAGTAGGGGCTATTATTATCCCCATTTTATATTTAAGGAAGTTTAGGATGAGAATGCTTACATGACTTGCCTGATATCACACAGTTAATAAGTGTCTGGGGCAGGATTTGAATCCAGGTATTCCTGACTCTCTATCCACTATGCCACTTAGCTGGCTCAGTATGTAAATAAGATACCATCTATTTTCTGAAGCGATCAAAGATATTTTTAAAAATCACGTCCAACATCACATGTCTAGTAAGCAGTCTTTTCATTCCAAAGCTAGTCAGCAATAATTCCCATTTAAAGCATAACCTTACTTTTTGTGTAGTCTGCTCACAGGCATCATGGTGTCTCTCTTTGGAGTGTGAGCCAGCTACAACACACAGGAAGACCTGGAGTAAAGGATTTTATAAACATGTGCCTGAAAAAGCAAGAAGAGGGAGAAGTGGCCCATGAATGTCCCTCATGCCCATGGGAGACAAGTCAGGTTCCTCTGCATGTTGGACTCCCTTTGGTGAACTTAGAGTAGGACTCAGGCAAGGTGACCAGGTTTAGATGATTTGCTGTCCGCATCAATGGAGAGAGTCCACATAGACAAGAACCCAGACCCACTGGTATCTCTGAGCATATGGGTTAAGCCTTTGATACTATCACCCCCATTTTACAGATGAGTAACTAGTGACCCAGAGAAGTTATCTTATATTACACACTGCTAATAAGTGTCAGAGATGGAACCCAAATCCTAGTCTTACTGGATCTAAGACCAGTGGTGTTTGTACTGTATCAAACATGGTGATCTGTGCCATTTTGGAGGAGGATGAACATAGATAAGATCATTGCCCCTATTGACTCTGAAATACATGAGCAATTTGTGGGTTGTTTGGCAAGGTTGTGACAGACTCTAAGCACAGCTGATAGGGAGGTGGGGTGAGGTTTGGGTAGGGTAGAGCTTGAGGTAGAGATGTTTCATTAGAGATTCCTAACAAGTGGAGAGCACTGGAGGGATCTGAAGTATGTAAGTGGGAGCCAATCTGTATTAACTTAGACAAATTTTTCCCCTCTCTGAGGTTCAGCTTCCTCACTTATAAAGTAAGGAGAGGGGGTGAAAAAGATGATCTCAAAAGTCCTTTCTACCTGTGACAGACTGGTATAGAGGATAGAGCACTGGACCTGGAGACACTTAAGCACTTACTAGCCATTTTGTCTTGAACAAGTTTGCTTTCTCACTCTGAGGCTCAGTTTCCTTATCTGCAAAATGGAGATAAAAAACCTTTAAAAAGACTTCTAAACATGATCTCCAGCTGTGGCTGCTAATCCTTGCAGTGCCCTTGGTATAGCCCATAGGGCAGTGGCCTTGGAGTCATGAATATATTGGTTTCAAATCCTGCCTAGACAAATACTAGTTGCTACCCTGGGTAAGTCACTTCCCCTCTCTAGGTCTCAGTTGGGCATTGGAACTAGATGACTTTTGAGATCCCTTCAAGCTCTAGAGCTATGATCCTAAGTCAAGGTGGATGTGAGCACATGTAATTTTGATGCAATTCAAGGCACTCTAGAAATGGGAGCTGTTCAGGGTCTAAAATGAACTGTCCATTCTGCAGCTAACATCACCCTCTGCTGGATGGGATAAGTCACGACTGGCTTCTCAGAAACAGTTCTCAACTCAACAACGAAAGCAGAAAGAAAGCCCCTCCCCCTCCCATGCCTAATGGAGATCTGGAGTCTGGAATCTTTGAATCCAGGTTGGTTTACCACTGGAAGACTCTTCTCTGAGGCTTCATGATGACCAGTCAGATGTTTAAAACTCTTTCTGTCTCTGAAGGTTCAAGCTTAGAAGGTGACTCTCTTGCCTTCTAAGTCAAGAGAATTCACCAATCCTCACCACCTAAGTGCCCAATTTGTCAGAACCAGTCCTTTAGCAAAATACTTCTGGAAAAATTGTTTGGAAGAGTTCTACAAGAAGGAAGAGTGAGTAGTTGATTGAATCTCAACATAACTCCCAACCCCACTCAGAAAGCAACAAGAAATTAACCAAATAAAATCATTAACATTATGTAAAGAGAAAATACCTCCAAACAATGTAAAGCCTTCAAAAATGATAGCAAAAAGTTAAAAGAATAACTCACTCCATCTACTCATGGGAGCTTATCCCTCACCCAGCCTTCCCATTGTAACTGATCCTAATAGTTCTACATCTCAAACTTCATATGTAGTGGCTTTTATTTTTATGTTTCAGTCTGACTTCTCTATGCTGAACCCCTCAGTGGAGGAGAGAACTGAACTCCCTAAACCTTACAATAGAAAGGGGATAGGGACTCAGCATTACAGAATTAGAAGACTTCTCTGTCAAGGGAAGGGGGTACAAATACAAACCCTGTGGAGTTTTCATGTGTCAGAGATCCAACAATATCTCCTTTTTCTTGATGCACATAGACACATGCATAAGCTCAAGGTGGTCAGTGAGGGTTTCTCAGCCTAGATAGAATAAAATGGGTGACAAGGAATAGGGGAAAGGACAAATGGTACAAGAGGTGTGTACAGTGAACAAATGGGACCCACAAACTCCAAATGAAACAGAAATCCAAATAATAGGTAAATTTTTCAGGACTCCAAGAAGTTATAGAGCAGCAACAAGAAACTCTGGAATGGTTCATAAGAGAAATAAGAGAATCATATAAAGAAATTGGGGTGGAAATCAAAGCTCTCAAATAAGGAATAAGAAAGGTAAATAAAAAGACAACAGGAGAGTAGACAAATTAGAACAGATGACAGAGAATAGCTACACAACAGAACAGGCTCTGAAAAAGGAAAATGGTAGAGTTGGAATTCAAAAATACAGAAGTGGAAGAAAAATAGAAAGAACAGAATCAAAAGATAAGAACATTGAGAAAAGACAAATTCTCTCTGGAGATAAGATGTAAAGAGATAATTAAGGAATCATAGGTTTCTCAGAAGAAGAAAAAAAACAATGATGAATTAAATAGCCTGAATGACATACTTAGGGAAAAATACACGAAAATTTCCCCAAAATATTGGGAACAGTGAACAAAGAAGGATTGATAGAAGACAGATTGCTGACAGAATGAAACTATACATTTAAACCACTAAGGAAAGAACCAGGCAGAAGGAAAGAAGAATTCAATGAATATTCTGTGGACTAAAATCCAGCTTCTCTCATAAATAAATCAATATATTTATGGGTGTAGAGAGGACAATGGAAATCACTAAGGGAAAAAGGAAGGGAGCAAAGAAGAGAACTGGACATATACTCCCATCTCTGCTAAACTCAAGAGGAGAAGGGTAAGTGATATCTTGATCTGCCTGGTAGTCAGGTGTTACTCTAAGAGGGGGAGACAAGGGGTATTTTAAGGTACATTCCCAAGAAGGTAGGGGAGAGTGACAGGTGCTTCATGGTGGGTACAATTTTAGGAGGAGAATGGGTAGTGGGAACTCAGGAGATCCCGTTGTCCAAACGAGGGTCATGTTTCCCATCACCACATTCTAGAGAAGGGTAAGGACACCCTTAGAGGGCCCAGTGTGGAAAGTAATTTTACAAAATTGATTATGCCAAAACAAGGAAATAATAAGTGGAAAGGAGTAGAAATCTTAAATACATCTTCTTACAGATGCAACAAAATAGAACTTAATTCAGGGACCATAGGGATAATCTGCTAACTTAAATGGAGACAATAGCCTGAATAAGGAGTGGGTCAAAGAAGAAGTAATTGAAACAATAAATATACTAAAGAAAATGACAAAAATGATTCAATAAAATGTTGAGGATGCAACTAAGGCAGTCTTCAGAGGAAAAAAGTATATTTCTAAAACATATATTAACAAAATAGAAAAAAAGAAAGTTAATGAACCGAATATGGGATTTTAAAAGCTATAAAGCAAAAAAAAGTCCAAAATAAAGATAAAAGAATAAATTATGAAAATTAGAGGAGAATTAGCTACAACTGAAAACAGAAAGATGATAGAAGTGATAAAACTGAGCTATTTTTTTATTTTTATTTTTTATTTTTTTAAATTTATTTTCAGTGCTCCACAATCACTACCATACAACCTAGATTTTTTCTTTCCCTTCCTCCCCCTCCCTCCCCTCCCCCACCTTCCCCTTCCCTCCCTGAGATGGCATACAATTTTATATAGGTTCTACACATACATTCCTATTAAATACATTTTCACCATAGTCACGTTGTATAGAAGAATTAAAATGAATGGGAGAAATCCTATAACAAACCAAAATGTAATACAAAAGAAAATGATCTGCTACAATCTGTGATTGAATTCCATAGTTCTTTCTCTGAATGTGGAAGACATTTTGCCTTAAAAGACCATTGGAAATTTTTTAAGTCCTTGCATTGCAATGAAGTTCTAAGTCTACCAGAAAAAATCTTCGCACACTGTGGTTGTTACTATGTACATTTCTTCTGGTTCTGCTCCTTTCCCTCAGCATAAGATCATGTAAGTCTTTTCAGGCCTCTCCTAAGTCTTCCTGTTCATCATTTCTTACAGTGCAATCATATTCCATTACATTCACATACCATAATTTGTTCAAGCATTCCCCAATTGATGGGGATCCCTTTGATTTCCAGTTTTTGGCCACAAAGAGAGTTGCTGTAAATATTTTTGTACATGTGATTCCCTTTCCTATTTTTATGATCTCTTGGGGATACAGTCCTAGAAGTGGTATTGCTGGGTCAATGGGTATGCACATTTTGTAGCCCTTTGGGCATAGTTCGAAATTGCTCTCCAGATTGGTTGGATCAGCTCACAGCTCCACCAACAATGAATTAGTGTTCCAACTCTCCCACATCTTCTCCAACATTTATCATCTTCCTGTTCTGTCATGTTGCCAATCTAATAGGTGTGATGTGGTATCTCAGAGTTATTTTGATTTGCATCTCTCTAATCAATAGTGATTTAGAGCATTTTTTCATATGACTATGGATATCTTTAATTTCTTCTTCTGAAAACTGCCTGTTCATATCCTTTGACCATTTATCAATTGGGGAATGACCTGTATTCTTGTACATTTGACTCAGTTCTCCATATAGTTTAGAAATGAGGCTTTTATCACAAATACTAGTTGCAAAAATTCTTTCCCAGTTTTCTGCATCCCTCTGAATTTTGGTTGCATTGGGTTTGGTTGTGCAAAAACTTTTCAGTTTAATGTAATCAAAATTATCCATTTTGCACTTCATAATACTTTCTATCTCTTCTTTAGTCAAAAATTCTTCCCTTCTCCATAAATCTCATAAATAAACTATTCCTTGCTCCACTAATTTGTTTATAGTATCAATCTTTATACCTAGATCATGTACCCATTTGGACTTTATTCTTGTGTACGGTGTCAGGCATTGGCCTATGCCTAGTTTCCATCACACTTTTATCCCATTTTCCCAGCAATTTTTGTCAAATAGTGAGTTCTTATCCCAGAATCTGGGCTCCTTGAGTTTATGAAACAGTAGATTGCTATATTTATTGCCTACTGTGTCTTGAGTATCTAACATATTCTACTGGTCCACCCTTCTCTTTCTTAGCCAGTACCAAGTGGTTTTGATAATTGCTGCTTTATAATACAGTCTGAGATCTGGTAGGTCTAGGCCACCTTCCCTAGCATTTCCTTTCATCAGTTCCCTTGATATTCTGGAACTTTTGTTCTTCCAGATGAATTTTGATATTATTTTTTCCCACTTTAGAAAATAATTATCTGCTAGTTTGATTGGTATGGCACTAAATAAGTAAATTAATTTAGGTAAAATTGAACTGAGCTATTTTTTAAAGAATAACAAAACCAATAACCATTTGCTAACTTGATTTCAAAAAGAGAAGAAAATCAAATTAGCAAAATAAACAAATAAATAAGATGAATTTATAGTGATTAGAGAGGGAGAAAAAAGAATGATTGGAAACTACCATATGGAATTTTCCATAAACTCCTATTCTAATTCCTTAAAGGTCACAGATGTGAAGCTGGGTTTTTAAAGGCTATGCCAATGAAGTACAAGTTCTGGCAGATTCTCCTATGCTAGAAAGGTTTTCAGGAACAGATTGTGTTTGGTTTCCAAGGACTAGTCTTTCCAAGAACAGAGAGGTTTAACATTTCACTGTGGCTGGACAAATGGTAATTAATTCTTTGACTTATGGCAATATATGGAACAAAGAAAAATACAACATGGCCCTAGTCCTTTGTGGACCCCTTCCCCTTCTGTAGTGATGGGTGGTAGAATGTCAGAAAAGGAGGCAGAGGGTACTAAGAATCATGATTTTTCAACCATCTTGGAATTTGAACTTCATTGTTGGTACTTTCAATGTGAGATTCTTGTCCAATGACCAGTAAGGAGATATTTGGCTGGAATAGGCAATTATATCCTTTTTGACATTTTTGCTATAAACAAAATCAGAAGATAGAAGGAAGTCACAGCAAAATGGAAGGATGCTTCCTTACAGGTTCTCCATGGAGAGGCAAATAAAGGCATTGGCAGAGTTATTTTTTATCAAATAATAATGATGATGGTGATGGTGGTGATGATAATAATTAGCATTTATATAGTGCTTTAAGTTTGCAGAGCACATTACATATATCTCTATGCTCCTGGCATTATCCCAAGATGTCCTCCATGCCTGGAATACTCTCCCTCATCAACTCTATCGATCTCCTTGGCTTTCTTTAAGTGTCAGCTAAAATCCTAGCTTTTACAGGAAGCTTTTCCCAACTCCTCTTAACTCCAATGCCTTCCCTCTATTAATTAGTTCCTATGTATCCTGTATATAGTTTGTATATATCTGTTTGCATGTTGTTTCCCCCATTAGATTGTGAGCTCCTTGAGGGCAGGGATTGTCTTTTGCTTCTTTTATTCCTAGTGCATAGCATAGAGTCTGGCACATGGTAGGTGCTTAATAAGGACTGATGGATTTTGTCATCCTGACAATCCTGTGAGGCATGCACTATTATTATCTTCATTGTAGAAATAAGGAGAGAGAGAGAGAGAGAGAGAGAGAGAGAGAGAGACAGAGAGAGAGAGAGAGAGAGAGAGAGAGAGAGAGAGAGAGAGAGAGAGAGAGAGAGGCAGACACTAAATGGCTTGGTCAGGGTCACACAGCTAGTAAGTGTCTAAGGCAGGATTTGAGCTTAGACCTTTCTGCCTCCATGTCCAGTACTCTATCCACTATGCCACCCATGGGACATTTGTTCATCTCATGTCATGGTGTACACAATAAGTATTTACAAAAAGACCACTATGAAAAATAATTGCATTTTCCATGCCAGCCTCTGCTCTAGAGTTTCTCATTCTTGACACTCCCATCAGGGCTCAGTTTACATGCCACCTCTTAGAAGAAGTCTTTTCCTTACTTTCTAGTTCTTCCCATCCCGCCAAATTCTTTGGCATTTCTCTATAAGCTGTATGTATTGCTGTATTGGCTGTTCCTTCCTCCCTCTCCCCAATAGAATGTAAACTCTTAAAAAGTAGGGAGGGTTTCATTTTTGTTATTATATCCCCAGCATGTAACATACTGAAGATACAGCAGAGTTACTTAATGAGGGTTTCTTTATTGGTTTTTTCCATCATGGCATTGATGGAATGGTGGAGCAAATACAATATTCAATAGTGCTGATTGTTGACTAAAAGAATATTTGATCCAGGAGAACCAAAATGCTGCCTTAATGGTACCACTCCAACAAAGTGTTTCCTGGCATATGTCCAAAATTAGAAAAGATTTCTTGAAAGATGTAAAAAAATATAGAACCTTTTGTGATAATCCTGTGAATATTAATATCAAGTGCGACATAAAATAAGGAGAAGTGCCATTGCCATGGAAGAAATTCAGTGCAGAAGCAAGTCAAGAGATGCTTTCCTTATAAACAGTGAGGTCTTCTAGATGCTCCTGTTTGCAAATCAGAGGAGCAAAGACTGAGACCTGGAAAGGACCTTAGAGGCCATCAAGTCCAACTTCCTCATTTTATGAAGGAGGAAACTGAGGCACAGAGAGGGGAAGGGACTTGTCCAAGGTCACACATTTTCCCATAGCTCTATATGCCCATAGTTCTGAAAGGGAAATCAGAGACCATCTAATTCAATCCCTTCATTTTACAGAAGAGGAAACTGAGACTCAGGGAAGGGAAATGATTTGCCTAAAGTCACACATATAGTAAGCATTGGGGGTGAGATTTCTGATTAGAAATTCAGCCTACTTCCCACCATAGCATATTGTGCTGACTGCCTCAAACCTTAGAACATTGCAGTGCCTCCTAAATAAAATCCATAATAACTCTAAAGAGTTCATTCTTATTAATCACTTAGGAAAACAGAAGTAGCTAAGGAAGACAGAATGCCCATTGTCCAGTTGGATGGTCAATTTACAGAGAGGAGGCAAGGCTGGGAGGGGAGCATGCAAATGTGAAAAGTCTTTGAACTTCCACATGGGGGACAGCACACTATCTGAGCATTGGGCAAGGAAGGTGGGTGGAGAATATGAGGCTTCCTTTTCTCCGATTGCCTAGCTCCAGGTAAAGACCCTGAAATCCATTTCTTTGCTTTGTCTAACCTTGAGAATCTGTGATTCCTGTGAAAGAGAAGAGTGGCTACTGCTCCTGAGGGACAGGGAAGTAGAGGTCCACTAGAGTTCCCATATAGAGAGAATCCACATTCCTTTCCCCTGTTCTGGATCTCCCAAAGAAATATGGGTGCTTGGAGATGTTACTGGGAAAAGGTCAGAATGATGCCTAGCCCAGCAGAGGTAGACTGCCTTCTGTCCCTCTCTCCTTCCTGATATGGAGATGGATGGAATGCATCAAGATTAGTAGGGCACGCTTCTGCTTAGCCTGGCCGAAATCCCACTTTACCCTACTTTCACCCCTTCACATATCAATGGAGGCCTCCAGCCTTTTGCCACCCTTTGCCTGTAGCCAAGCTGGAGCTAACATCAGCATGTGCCAGTGGACAAAGATGGTGATGACTGAGGGAAATGGACCAACATGCTCCCCACCACCACCAACATCATCATTTCAAAGTCCCTCGATAGACCAAAAATGGCCTAATTAGCAGCTAGTTAGCAAAATGTTGGTTAAATTAGTGAGACATCATCCTATATCCCCTTTTCCTTTCACAAATTCTTAGAAAAAAAGCTATCTACACTCATTTTCTCCACTTTCCTCCCACTCACTTTTCAACCCTTTGAAAAGATTAATTATCCCCCCTCATCTTCCCCTCCTCCAAACTTCTTTCTGCTAAAGTCACTCATATTCTTTCAGTCACATAGATTTGCAGCCTCACTGTCTGCCTCAACTCTCCCCTTTCCCTTATCCCCCATGTCTAATCAATTGCCAAGTATTTCCCTGCTCTGCTCACATGACCACCGTTCCAGATCAGGCACTTATCACCCCTTAGAAGAGTGCCTTAGTTGGGTTCCTGACTTTCAGTTTCTTCCCTCTCCCATCTAGGGACCATATAGCTTCCAAAAGAATCTTCCCAAGTCACAGCCATGATCATGCCAATGTTCTGCTCCGGAGCCTCCATGGCCAAATCTTGTTGATTCTGTCTTACCAACATTCCCATATAAGCCCCCTTCTTTCCACTCACAGTATCATAACCTTTGTGCAGGTACTCATCACCTAACTTCCCTGTTACTGTAGAGGGCACTGCCATACTTTCAGTCCCCCAGGTTTGAACCTAGGTGTCATCCTCAATTCCTCACTCTTTCTCATTCCCACATTTCTAATCTGTTGCCTAGGCCTGTCAATTTTACCTCCATAAATAGCTCTCAAACATGCCCCTTTCTCTCCTCTGCCACTGTTACCCACCTGGTAGGGGCCCTTTGGGGCAATAGTCTGCTCATGATTCTGCCCATCTCATCTCTTCTAACTCCATTTGTGCAAACACAGGTCTGATCATGTTACCTCCTTGTTCAAAGGGCTTTACAGGCTTCCTATTATCTCCAGGAGCAAAAAAAGACATCTACTTGGCATTCAAAGACCCTCACAACTTGGCCTTTCCTTCTTTTATAGCCTTCTTATGCCTCACTCTTTTTGGCGCTATTAGCCAGGGACATTGGCAGACCTACAACATCTCAAACTTGACAGTCCATCTCCTATATCCCTTCCCTCAAGGATTTTACCCTCTACTGGTAGAGACAACACACACACACACGCACACACAGTGAAATAAACATAAAATAAATTAATGGCAAATTCAGCTTTATGGGAATCATGAAATTCTTCAAGTAGGAGGTGGCAATGGAGCTAAATCTTGGAACTGGGGATTCTAAGACATGGGCTTGAGGAGGGAGAATATTCTAGGTATGGGAGGGAGGTAACATGCACAAGGACTTGGAGGTAGAAGATGGAATGTCACATATGAGGAATAAAAATGAGGTCCAATTTAGTGGCAATAGAGAGTCTGTTAAGAGTAATAATGTGAAATTAAGGTGCAAAGATGGCTTCTGGAAAATGAGCACGTGCTCACTGATTGGGGAGAGGCTAAGCAAATGATGGTGTATGAATATAATAGGATATATAGTACCATATGAATTAGACAGTTTCAGATGAGATTTACATGAATTGATGCAGCAAGAAGTGAGCAAAACCAGGAAAACAGTGTATACAGTTGCAACAACATTGCAAAGAAAAATAACTTTGAAAGACTTGAGAACTCTGATCAAGGAAATAACAAATCCTGAGTCCAGAGTATGAAGCAAACTCTCTACCTCCTAACAGGATGATGGACACAAGTTGCAGAAAATGCTATACATTTTAGATGTAACCAATGAGGGAATCAGCTTCATTTGCCTATGTGTATTTTTTTTCTGTTTTCTTTTTGTTCACTTGTGAGGGAGAGGAAAAAATAAATGTTTGCTAATTGAAAAACCAATTAAACATTTTAAAAGATAATTTGGAGCCAGACTGTGAAGGGCTTTATATAACAGAGAAAAGTTATGTTTTTGTTTCTCCGGAGGCCATAAGGGGCCATTAAAGCTTCCTGAGTAGAAGATTAACATGGTAAGACCTGTACTTTAGGAATATCAATTTGTCAGGTGTGTGGAAGACAGATTGGAGAAGGAAAGGAGCATAAGCAGAGAACCCAATTAGGAGGCAATTGCTAGTGTCTAGGTAGGAGGTAATGGGGGTCTGAATACAGATGGTGGCTGTGTAATTATAGAGATGTTAAGGTAGAATTGACAACTGCTTGATATAGAGAATGCAGGAGAGTTAAAGAGATAAGAATGGCTCCACAGATGTGATCTGGGGTGGCTGTAAAGATGACAGTAGATTCAACAGATATGACAAAGTTAGGAAAAGTGGTAGTTTAGGGAGAAAGAGAGTATGTTCTACTTTGGACATATTGAATTTGAGATGCTCATAGATCATCCGCATGATGATGGCTAGGTAGTAGTTCGTGATGTGGGATTGGGGCTCAGGAGAGAGATGAGGGAAACTAATTGAGTGTAAAGTAGCACATACTGTCAAATGCGGTCATTTTGTTGGTTTGCTTTGCTCCACTGTTATGATTTGTTACAAGAGAGGGTTCAATGAGGGGAGAAACTGGATCAAGGGATGATGGGTATAAAAAGAGAAAAAAAAGACATCAATCCAACTTTTAAAATAGTTTGGGCATGACATTTTTCAAAAGATTTTTTTAAGGTGAGAAAGCTTTTAAAATAAACTCATGCTGCTTAGGACTAAGGTCTGAGGTGATGGCATGGTTCTGCCACAAGCGAGGCTGTGTGGTCTTAGGCTAGTCACTTGCCTCCTCTGGGACTTTCCCACCTTTTGAAATGAGGTAGTTGAACAAGACAATTCTCTGAGACCCTTTCCAGTCCAGCCCTTCTAAGTTGTTGTATGATTATTCTAAGTCTCTTACCCTCTCTGGGCCTCAATTTCCTGCTCTGACAGATGAGACTGTTGGACTAGATGGGACTGCAGATCTCGTCTTGGTCTGAATCCTGTGTTCTAAGAATTGCGCAGAATTTACCTTCTTTGGAATACCTTAATTTCATTCCACTATTTGAGTAAAACAATCACAAATGCTACACTAAGGCCCATGGTTCACCAAACCCCGAATTCTGTCTCACATGACACTATGAAATCGTTTGAGGGGGAGGTTGGAAATTGTCCTGTAGGACCCTGGCTTCAGGAGGTTAGAGATGGTCCTAGTTTTTGTGGGGTTACCTTTCCCCTACTTTTACTTGGGAATTGGATCTCCTAGGGCAGTGATATCAAACTCAAATAGAAATAGGGGCCATTAAACAGTACATAAGGATCCCCGAGGTGAATATTGACTTAGAAAATCATGTATTACTATTATCTACATTCTACTGTATTTTATTTATTTTGCTAAATATTTCTCAGGACATTTTAATGTGACTTGGGCAGCACTCTGCAGTGCTGTAGGCTGCACTGACACCCCTACTCTAGGGATATCTAATTCAGGTTTAGGGAAACGTGGTGGTGCAGTCGATAGAGCTCTGAGCCTGGAGTCAGGAAGACCTAAATTCAAATCTGGCCTCAGACACTTGCTAGCTGGATGACTCTGGGCAAGTCACTTAACCCTGTTAACCTCAGTTTCCTCGTCTGTAAAATGAGCCAGGGAAGGAAATGGCAAACCATTTTAGGATCTTTGCCAAGAAAACACCAAAAGGGGTCACAAAGTTCAGACGTGACTGAAGTAACTCAACAACAACTCCAGGTTCAAGGTACTCCATGATTTTGAACTTCATGGATTTGTTCATCAGTCAGTTGACAAAATGAATTCGGTATTTATGGAAATGAAAAAGTAAGAACACCAGAAACAAAATTCCTCCTCCTCCCCCCCAAGCAAAAACTTAAGGAAAACTCTCCCACAAATACATACATCGTGTGTGTGTGTGTGTGTGTGTGTGTGTGTGTGTGTGTGTAAATAGCTGTGGAGGTAGAATCTAGCTCTTAAGAGGGCATCACTCTATCACTCTTCAATCTTTTCTTTCGTGCCTCTTTCAAAGGCACACCTTCCAGAGAGAAGCAGGCCTAGGGAGTCCATCTGAGTGACCTGTCCAGCATAGATACTGCACCCAGGGGAAACAGTGTGAAGACACCATGAGAAAATCGAAGATATCAAGGGGCCCATAGTGCTGGAGGTATGAGCTGTCTAGGTTCCACATGTTCCTTATATGTTTGCTTCTCTACTAGGGTATTCTATGGGTGGGCCTACCCTTCCCACTGATTCTGTGTGTATTTGTGGGAGAAGATATAGATATGGATAAATATATATCATTTGATCCTCATAACACCCTGAGAGGGTGCTATTATTATCCCTACCTATTAATAATAAGTGCTATTATTATTATCCCCATTTACAGCTGAGGAAACTGAGACAGAAGGAGGTTAAGTGACTTTGCTGACTATAGTCACAGAGCTAGTTGAGGTTTGAGGCCCATTTTGAACTCATGTCTTCCTGGTTCCAGGTCCAGACCTCTTTCCATTAAGTAGATTCTACTTGTCTCCTAAAGGAGTAAGTGTGACTATGTCTTTACACTTCTTTAACAAGCTGTGAATAGGTTCCTCCCAGTTTCACACTCTATATAATTGGTGAATAAGCCTTTGGGGTATAAGCAAACCAAGGTTTCACACCCTTAACAAGCTGTGAATAGGCCACTCCAAATTTTGTATCCCTTACAATCTGTGAATGTAATACTCTTGGTAGCCATGCAAGGTCTGAAATGGCCTTTGCTGCCTATATTTACGCTAGAATATTCCTAACTTCCCTTTATCACCTCTTATGAATTTATTATCCACATATTTATCGAAGAGTTCCTGGATCCTACATTTTTTTCAACTGGTTGTGTGTATGTGTATGTTGTTTAGATTCCAAATGTCTGGCCTGAGGTATGGAAGTGATACTGGGCTGCAGCCAAGCTGGCAAGACTTTGAGTACAGGCTGTCAACATCCCTGTGCCTGTTGCAGCTAAGCCCAGATACCCAATGGAGTGGTTCATCACCATAAGACTGGTCACCAGAGAATGGATTTGTCACCAGCAACTAATGAAGCCACCTTCTAAGGTATGGAGGGAGGAAAGGCCCCAGAAATCATGAACTTTTGAGGTGTTGAAGAAGTCTGAAAAATCTTATAGTATATTTTCATCCCATCGCCCCTCTAGACACAAAGAATTCCCTGCTGAGCAGGAGTAGGTACAAAACACCCAGAAGCCTTCTGGCATTGGTCTTCCTTGATGGGAAAGGTGAAAAATCCTCCCTCCTTTTTGTTATTGGCCTATTTCAAGGCAATTAGCTTTTAATCCAAAGAGACTAAGCCTGACACAGTTGGGTTTTCCCTCAGTGTCCCCAGACATCAGGGACAAGTTCTCCTCCGCCAATGCCAAAGGACAAAAGTGAAAATTGTCAACACATTTTTCCCCATTAAGTCAAGCACACACATGGACACATGCTTGAACCTACCCTACTTCTTCCCTACACATACATACACATATATACCTATATACACACATACATACATACACCTGCCACCTGCAGAGTATAAATTGAGCAAGAGAAGAGAATCCTTCCGAACTGAGACTTGCCTCCAAAACTTTCAGGTTTGTATCTTGTGACTTTTGCTTATTTCTTTGTTTTTTTCATTCATTCATTAATTCAATGAGCATTTCATATTGAGCATCTTCTATTTATGCAGCCTGGTATCTTTTGCTTCCTTTAAAGAACTCCCCCTTGGAATGTTCCCAGAGACTCTCAGTAAGTAGGGTGGTGTTTTTCACCTAAGAGTTGAATGTCTGACACAGAAATCATTGTTATCTAGTAGAAGGAATCCAGATTCTAGAATCAGAGGACCTGGATTCAAAGCCCTCCTCTGACACTTCCTGCCTTTGTGATCATGTCATTTCCCTTCATTGGACCTCCACTACCTCCTCTCTAAAATCAGGGGTTTGGACTAGATGCTCACCAAGGACCCTTTGACCTCTGAACTCCTATTTTTTAAAATGATTTCACAAGAGGGATCCTTTCTTTGGTAATTCTCTTTGCTTAAAATTTACAAGAAGTTTTTGAAAATCCAAGGCCATTAGAAAAGTTACCTTTGTCTTTTATTGCTATTTCACAGACTTTCAAGATAAAAAAAAGTCCTTCAGGGTCATCTAGTTCAGAGCTTTCATCTTTCAGATGAGGAAACCAAGTCCCTTAGGGGAGGTATCACATAGGAGTGAGGTGCAGATGGATTGGATTTGTACCCAGAACCTCTGACATGAAAGCCAGGCTTTTGACATATTTTCAAAATGCTTTCTGTACAACAAGCCTGTGAAGGAGTATGTTATTTCTCTGGTCCAAAAAAGTCTAGAGGAGAAAACTGGGGGTCATAGAGGTCATAGGATTTGAGACAGAAGGGACTTAGAGATGCTCTACTCTAGTCCAACACCCTCAATTTTTTTTTACAGATGAGATAACTGAGGATAAGGGCAAGGTAGATGTAGTGACTTATCCAAGATCAAAGATTATAAGTGACAGAGCTGGGGTTCAAACACTAGTCTATTAATTTTAAATTACATGCTCCTTTCACATCAAAGTAACAAGCCCAAGACCTCAGAGTAAGACAGCATCAGAGGAGGGCTTTGAACCCAGGTTTTTTGACTCCAAATCCAGTGGCTTTTTCATTATGGCACACTATTTTTCAAGAATTCACCAGTATCCAAATAGATCTTTCCCACAAAATAGAGTATCCCTAAAAGACAAAAGGAGAAGGGGGTGGTAGGGGATGAGATGAGTAGAAGGGTCAGGGAAGCAATGAACATGAGCTAGAACAGACAATGGGAGATAGTAGAGGAAGGAAGGGGTCTGTAGGGTCACAAAGAGTCGGAAACGATTGAATGACTGAACAACCAAGTGTCTGGGTATGAGCAAGCTTCAACTTCTAAAAAATTGAAATTCAGTGAAATCATTTATAGAATCCCAATACAACCAGATAACTGGAGAAACTGACTTTTTCCACTTTTGAGGGAGGAATATTTGAGCCCCAGGTAGAAATTGAGCATACCTTTATGAGCTGAGATAAACTGATATGATTAATTTCTCTAAATGGAATGGTATAGGGGTGAGACCTCCGGATTGGAAGGAAGGGGATCTGGGTCCAGTTTTGCCACTTTGGGTCAGTCAGGCTATGTCTTTGGTCTCTATTTGCTTATCTATTATAAATGAACTGTTTGTCAGGATAGGAAACTGGGTGAGAGCAGGGTTTCTTAACCTATTCTGGATCCTTTAGCATTCTGGTGGCCTCCTTTGCAGAATAATGTTTGTAGATGAATAAAATAAAATTCTAAGACTACAAAGGAGATCAGTTAAAGTGAAATAGTTATTTTAAAAAGTTAAAAACAAGTTCAAGGACCCTAGGACAAGGAACCCTGGGAGAGAGAATCTCTAAGGTCCCTTTCATCTTTAATTTCATGGCCTCTCCGAACCAAAGTACAATGGGGATAATATGGCCCCTACCTCAGAGACTGGTGGTGCAGAAAGCACTTTCCAAAGGTCGAAAGAATCCTGGTAGGTCACTTCTCCTTTCTGAACCTCAGTTTCCCACTCTATAAAATGAAGGGATCTTTGAGGTACCTTCTGGTCTTTCTATGTGTGTAGGGCAACATCAGTGACCACTTTAATCTCTCTGATGCCAGGATGTTTCAGTTAAGAATAGTATGAGGAGGTCTATGGACTATGGCTCTCATTTTCCATGCCATTGTAGACAAAGGACTTCTAGGTAGAATCATTTACAAGGGGATACATTTTTTTCCAACCAAGAACCTATTGGTAAGAGGTCCTACAGTGAAAAAAAAACACCACTGTTCACCCAAAAGGATTATTGGTTTGTGTTTGTGGTTATTTAAAGGAAACAAGAAGCTGAATAAAAAGAATTTTAAAATATAAATATATACAACATACTATATATGTAAATATGGAAAAATATCAATATATAATATATAAGGATATGTAAATATGTAATATATGAATATATTCAAGTATATTTCTAAAGAGGAAAAATTATATTAAAAACTTGATTTGTCCTGAATTGAGTTAGTTTTCTTTCAAATAAGTTTATTAGATGAAAATTCTCTTTGGAGGATAGTTTTTATTCTATCCTGGGCTCTCAGGAAGGAGAGAAGGGAGGGCACAGGGAAATTGGTTAACTGAATAGAGCCCAGAGATGACCTCAAGATGCAGCTGGAGTTACTGGGAGTGGAAACAGGGAGAAGAATCTCAATCATCCCTAACTAGAGTCAGACTTGCCCAAGGTTTGGAGTTCTTCTCTCCTGCCCTGCCCAAGGAGAATCTCTTGGCTCACAGACCAGCGGTGGCAGAAGTAAACTAGTTTGGCCAAATCAAAGCCTGCTGAACTGTGTTTTCCTTTTCTTTCCCCAAAGCAGCCAGTGAAATTGAGGCCAAGGAAGAACCCTTTGTAACAACGGCATTGGGATACAGGACTCATGTAAGGAGAATGCATCAATAGCACTGTAAGATTTGCCAAATGTTTTCATTATCACATCTCCATGAAGGAAAAAATAAGTACTACTATCCCATTTTGCAAATGAAAAAATTGAGGCTCAGTGTTTGATCAAAATAAATCTTTATGACCTATATACTATAAACAGTGCCATCTGGTGAGACTGTTGACCTCCAAATGGATCATGGCATTGGGAAGGTAGAGTATGGCCCAGGCATGTACCATGGGAATGGTGGACTCTTGGAGAGTAAAGTGTTCATGTGTGTGGGTGGGGGTGGGGTCTCAGAGATAGTGATGTTGCTGAAAAAGGGAAAAATCACCAGGAAGATCAGGAACCAAATCCTGAAGTGCCCAAGAAAGTACTGAGTGTTCTGGATGAAGATGTGAAACTGGGAGATGTGAAACTGGGAGAAAAAAAGAACCATAAAAAGGAAAGTAGGGGAAAAAATTTTAAAAAAATTAAAACGAAAAGTGGAACTTAATACAAAGGATGGATCATGGGGTGCTAGACTTAAGGCTAAAGGGGCTTTCAGAGACCATCTTGTGTTCTAGTCCAACCCCTCTCCTCATTTTATAGAGGAGGAAAATGAGGCCCAGCCAAGAGGGGTGACTTGTCCCAGGTCATACATAGGATCATAGACCTGAGAGCTAAAAGGGACCTTAGAGCCCTCATTTTACAGAGGAAGAAACTGATACACGTGGAGGAGAAGTGACTTGCCCAAGGTCACATATAGGATCCTAGATATATAGCTAGAAAGAACCTCAGAGGCTCTTTAGCTCAAGCCTTCATTGTATAGATGAAGAAACTGGATATCAGAGGTCATGATACTGTGTCTCTAGAGCCAGAAAGAATCTCAGAGGCCATCTAGTCCAGCCTCATCATTTTACAGATAAAGAAACTGAGGTCTAGGGAGGGGAAGTATTTTGCCCCATGTCACATGTAAGATCCTAGATCTGCAGCTGGAAGGGACCCCAGAGTGTAATCCAACCTCCTCATTTTACAGAGGAGGAAACTGAGGCCCAAGGAGATTAACTGACTTACCCAAAATCACACAGTGAGATTTAAACCTAGGTCTTTTGACTGTAGGACCGATGCTCTTCTTTACTTTGCTTCCTCTCTTGCTGGTGGTTAGTCCAGTTTGCCTGGAGTACTAGGTACAGAGTGGAGAGGGGTATGAGAGGTTGGACAGCAAAAAACACTGCTGATAATTTCTTGGACTCTCCTCTCTCAGGTAATGCAACCTAGACTCATGGAAGATGGCAACGTAACCACCATGAGTGAGTTTGTATTTTGGGGAATTTCAGAAGACCCTGAGCAGCAGAAACTCCTGTTTGGTCCCTTCTTGCTCATGTACACTGTGACCCTGGTTGGCAATCTGGGCCTCATCTTTCTCATTAGGATCTACCCCAAGCTCCACACCCCAATGTACTTCTTTCTTAGCCACCTTTCCTTCCTTGATTCCTGTTACTCTTCAGTCACAGCCCCCAGAATTCTGAGGGATTTAATGTCAGAGAACAAAGTTATTTCTTGGTCTGGATGTATGACTCAGTTGGGCTTGTTCATCGTCTTGGCCTCAGCAGAACTTTACCTCTTGGCATCCATGGCTTATGACCGCTATGTTGCCATCTGTAACCCACTGCTTTACCCAGTGCTCATGTCCTCTAAGGCCTGTACTTCCCTTGTGGTTGTTTGCTATACTGTTGGTATCATCAATTCCCTGACAGTAACGAGCTGCATCTCGAAGCTCTCCTTCTGCAGGGCCAACATGGTCAAGAGTTTCTTCTGTGACATCCGTCCGCTGCTGGCTCTGTCCTGCTCTGACACCCAGGTCTGTAGTGTCCTTGTCTTTGCCTTTGGGGCCTTTATCCAGATGAGCTCACTACTTGTGATTGTGGTCTCCTACACATTCATTGTCATTGCCATTATGAGGATCCATCTAGCTGAAGGCAAACGCAAAGCTTTTTCCACCTGTGCCTCCCATATGACTACTGTTAGCCTGTTCTATGGGACACTTATATTCATCTATTTACGGCCCACTTCCAACTCTGCCCCAAATCAGGATCAAGTGGTCTCCATCTTTTACACAATGGTCATACCCATGTTGAACCCTGTTATCTATAGTCTAAGGAACCAGGAAGTGAAACAGGCACTGAAGAAGATCCTATATAAGATCCTATATAAGGGCCAAGTTGTCCAGGCATAATCATTGATTTATATCTAAACAAAGAAAAGGGACGTTTTCTAAACACAACCTACTGTATCTTCACCCAGTGTTAGCTCATTGATTAATTCATCATAGTAATAAGGACAGTCACAAAAAGATATGGGGGTGACAATAGTTCAAAAAATCAACTGAAATGGGAGAGATATGATTAGGCAGAAGTTTGTCCAGATCTGAGGGCCTAAGTAGCCCATAACCTTAATGTGATGCAATATGATAGGACAGACCAAAAGAAAAGTTCTAATGTGTTCTCGGGCTACATTAAGAGAGGTATGATGTGGAAGACTACGTGAAGACAGTCTCATGGGCTTCTGTTCTGTTTAGACCACATTTTGAGTATCATGTTCTGTTCTGGGTACTGCAGTTTAGGAAGGACATTTAGAATCGTTAAAGTGTGTAGTTGGGGTGGTGGTGGGGAAACAAACAGGATGGCAACAGGATTCAAGCTCATGCCATATGAAAACTGATCTAAGGAATTGGGGATGGTCAACACAGGGGTATGGAGAACAGGCTAGCCATCTTTAAATAGATGAATATCTGAATTGTGGAAGAGGGATTTTTCTGTTACAGTAATAGAATTCAAAAAATCTATATAAATTTTATCACTTTCTATAAAGAATTCCCTTGACAATTTGATTGATACAGTGCTAAATCTACAGACTAATTTGAATTCTATAATCATTATTGCACATACTGGCATGGCCCAGTCATAGACACTGAACACCTTTCCACTCATTTATGCCCTTCCTTAATTTTTGTAGAAATAGTTTTGTTGTTGTATAAGTCCTGTGTGTATCTGGGTAGGTTGTCTCCCAGTTATTTAATGTAGTTCATTGTCATTTTAAGTGAAATTTCTCTTTCTAATTCTTCCTCATGGTTTGTTAATAATATACAGAAATGTTAATGATTTTGTGAATTTATTTCATGTATCCTATTTTGCTAAAGTTATTGTCTTGATGGCATTGGGGGGTTGATTTCCTAGGGTTTTCTAAATAGACTGGCATATTATTTCTGTCAATGTTCTATACCTGTCTTTTTAGGTACCTACGTGTACAAACTGGAATTAATCCTTAACTCTTTTCTCCCTTTAATTCTCCATATCCAATAATTCGATCATAGATCTAGAATTGGAAAGCACCTCAAAGGTCATTTAGCCCAATACACTTATTTTAAAGATGAGAAAAGTGAGATCCAGGCATGGTGAGTATGATGTTGGGGAATGTAACACTAGAACATATCAGAGGTAGGATTTGAACCCAGATCCTCTGATTCTAAAGCCAGTGCTCCTTCTACTGACCAATGTGGACTCCCATTTGCTGTTGTCTTTATTCTGTCTTCTCAACATTAATCTTTTCTTCTCTACTCATACATACTCATACTCATATATTTTCTTCCCTACTCTTTCTAGTTCAGACCCTTAATCTTCTTTCACCTGCATCGATCGCCTCCTCATTGGACTCCTTGCTACCAACCAGCTCCTGCCCTTCTCTAGTCTACACTGCTGCAAAAGTGACACTCCTAAAGCACAGATTTGACCTGTCACTCTGTTTCTTAAAAGTTTCAGTGGCTCCCCATTGTCTCTAGAATCAAATATCAATTTCCCCATTTTGCAATTTAGAGTCACTCATAGTATGGCTATATTTCCCAGGGCTACTCAACCTTACTTTCCTTCATGCATTCCATAGTCTGGTCAAACTGGACTATAAGCCTTTCTTCTAATATGACATCCATCTCTGGACCTTTTCAAGGCACCTCCCTGAAATGCATTACTCTCTCATACCTGCCTCACAGATTCTTAGCTCCTTTAAGTGGTCAACTCGAGGGTCATTTCCCAAATGAGGCCTTTCCTGATTCGTCCGGCTGCTAGTGCCCCTTCATATGAATTCATATTTCCCTTGCACAAGAGAATTATAGGTATTAAACATTCTGTAAACCTTAAAGTACAATGTATTTTTTTTTTGCTACTTCTACTACTACTACTGCTGCTGCTACTATCGTTACTGCTGCTACTCCTACTAGTATTATCATCATCATCCTCAGTGTATAGATTGTTTCTCCTGATATAGAATGTAAGGGCAGGGATCGATTTGTTTTTGTCTTCATATCTCCAGCTTCTAGTCCAGTGCCTGGCATATAGTAAGCACTTAATTAATGCTTGTTGATTGAGATTGGATGGTTAATATTATCCATAAAAACACAAAAGTGGTTGGTTGAGATTATACGCAGAAAGAGGTAATTTTTCCCCTTCATTGGCAATGCTCATTCCCTTAATTTAATTTTCCTGTCTTATTGATACAGCTGACATTTTTAGTATAGTCCAAAAAGGAGACTATGATATCCTTATTTCACCCCTGATCTTATTTGGAAAGCTTCCAGAATTTCTCCTTTACAAATAATGAGAGGTCTTAGCTTTAATTAAATCTTTTCGATCATATTATGGAAAGGTCATTCCATCTCTTTGCTTCGTAGAATTCTTAACACAAACGAATGCTGTATTTTGCTAAAGACCTTTCTGCATCTACTGAGATGATCATGTCATTTTTGAAACTTCTATTATTAACAGACTAACTGTACTAATTGTAATGTTAATGTTGAACAATGCTTATATTCTTGCTAATAATAATAAAAAAGCCTAACAACTAGATTTCATGTCTGATCACGATCCTGGAGTAAGTGGTTCTCTTTATAACTCTGTGTCATTGCAGCTGTGAATTGTCCATGAGCTTGGGATTATTAACCCATAAAAGCATTTGTGGAATAGATTGAGGTGCAGGTGCCCCCACCTCACCCTGCACCCCTACTAGAAATGAGGTGGTTCCTCTGGGGTTGGCATAATCCCCTTGTGACTAGGCATATGAGCTACAAGACAGGATAAAAGAGGTGCTATTTTTTAAATCTCTTCTTATAATAAAAATACTAGCTAGCATTCATATAGTGCTTTAAGGTTTGCACAGCACTTTACAAATATTATTACTGCTTGATTCTTACAATAATCCTGGGAAGCGGGTGCTATTATTATTTCCATTTTGAAGATGAGGAAACTGAGGCACAGAAAAGTTAGTGATTTGCCCAGAGTCACACAGCTAATGAGTATCTGAAGCCAGAATTGAACTTCCTTACTTAAAGCCCAACACTCTATCTACTGTGATACTTAGCTGCCTTTTTCTTATGAGGACTTTCTGGAAGGGCATGAGATAAGGAATGCAGAGTTGGAGGATGTACCAGGAGTGGATAGATTACATCTGCCCTAACCCACCCCAGCTCCCTGTGCCCCCTACACACACTGCAACTGATCCTGACCAGGGGTATGTGACAGAGTATCCTACTGGGATAAGGGCATAAATTGAGGAGCTGGAGAATTAAACATCCCCCATTTCTTTTGTGGAAGCACAAAATGACAGTCATTTTGACTTCTTCCCGAGTTCTCCTTTGGTCAGTTTTTAAAAGGTAAGATAATTTTCTGAAATATTTAACCAAAGATCTGTTTAAAAAAACTTAAACCATTGTCTTCTTCTCCTATGCACCTACCCCCTTCACCCACATTTGTTTCTTTACTGTAATCTTCTCCAGCACTCATATCTGTATGTGAAATCCATTGTGTCGGGGTGGGCCCTCCATAGAATTTACACGAAGATATTTGCCAAGGTTGTGATGTGCAGTGAGAGCTGGCTTGTCTGTATGGTACAGAGGCAAGCATACTGAATTTGGAGTCAGAAGACAGAGGTTTGAATCTGGCTCTTCTCCTTATCATCTGGGTGACCTTGGGCAAGTCTCTTCACTCCTTTGAGCCTCAGTTTCCTCATTTATAAAATGAGAGGTTCTGACTAGATGATCTCTAAGGTCCCTTCCAGCTCTAAGTCTCCTATGAGACTAGGCCAGTCAAAAAATAGAGCTAAGTACCAAAATGACTGTAGCAGCAGGTGGTCACAGCAGTGTCAGTCCCCTTCATTCTGGCCATTCTTACACAAAGGAGTCTTTATTTCCATTTCTGCTTCATTCTTCTGGTACGCATCACACTCTCTTATTTAACTTGTGACTAAGCACTGGCTTCACTTTTCCATCTGCATTCCATAGAACTAATGTCTTTTTTCCAAGGGCTGGCTTAAAAGTGAAAGAGACATGTTATCCGTTGGAGATAACTGTGACCTTCCACTGGCAGGATGGATTCTTCAAAGGTTTCTCCTGGGGTGAAACTGGGTTGGTACCAAGTCATCTTCATTCTCTAGAGTAATTCCCCTTGGCATAAAGGGATGGAGGAAGGAAAGAAAGAAGGTATAACTTTGATTAATGCAATGACCTATCACGATTCTAGAGGAGTCATGATGAAGCCTGCTATACTACTGCCCTCCTGATAGAGAGGAAAAGGATGACGAATGAGACAAAAATCATTGGATATAGCCAATGGAAGAATTTGTTTCTCTTGACTACATATTTGTCACAAGACTTTTTCTTTTTTTCCCAATTGGGTGGGGATGTGGGTGGGAGAAAAAAAATGTTTGATAATTAAAAAAAAGAGAGAGAGGTGATTAGAAAATGAGGTTCAAGTTATCAGAGACATCAACAGAAACTCCTAGGAGTCAAATAACTTCCAAGGCTTAGAGTACACTTAAAGGGCAAAAACTTAGGAAGAAGTTTTGGGGCTCAGGTAGGAAAGAGTTGCATGGAGTTTTGTAAGGGAGAGGGGTAGAAGACACTTTCTTTTCTTTAATTTTGTATAGGTGAGGTCAAAATAATCCCACTTCATTTTAACAGAGTGATAAGACAGCTCAATCAACCAAAAGAACTTAGACTGAGTTTGAAAACTCTTTGAAAGACATTTGATGAAATGATACCAGACAAGTGATCTGTTCCACTTGGCTGTAGAATTTCATTATACTCTCTAGATCTAGTATGAAAGCATTGAGCTTGCCAAACTGGGAAGTTTTTTTTTCAGAAATCTGATCGTGTGGCTCTTAAGAATACCACTGAGGAGAAATTACCCTGGGGGAAGGAGAGGCCTCAGATTTGGCCAGCTCTAATTGCCCCTCACTAACCGATTACCTACACCTGCCTCACTTTGACCAGAGAAGTACTTTCCATCTTTGAAGGATTTGGAGGTGTTGTCCCATTAGCATCCTAAATGGTTTCCTCAGATCAGCTGGTAACAGTGTCTGCATCATTGGGAGCCAAGGATAGACTGGTTCATGGTTCTTCGAGGAATTCAGCAAAAAGACTACTCCACTCCTAAAAGGAATTTGTTGAACACTCCCAAAAAGGGAACAATGTCTTCTAGCAACCAAGAATTGTTACCTAAACCTTTGTCACATATGTGGTCTAAGCTCAAATCCACTTTCCCCTAGATTCTGTATGTACTTGTAGGAAAGTGAGTGTGATAGACTTTGGGTATGGAGGGGAGTATTGTATCAGAACTCTTCTTAATTGTGTTCCATTTTGATAAATACTCCTTTCTAAAAGCTATTCAAAACCCGTTGACTAAATGACTCTCAACTGACAATCCTGGGTAGAAGCACACTCTAGCCAATGACACTAGAGAGTCATATCACAGTTAATACAGTTAACCCTGGAATTCTGATGGAGAGATATAGTCAGACTCTGGAGATCTGGATCATTAGTGGAAATGAGAACTGATATCCCAACTTAGAGCTAAGGATTGAAGAATCTTTAGAACACAAATAGCTATGCTTAATTTTTATTCTGAAAGTGAGAAACCACAAACAAAATGAGCATTTCCATATACACAGAAGCACACACAAAACTGCAAAACTCTCTGACAAGCAATGCTTGTTTTTCTTCTTAAGTATCTATTAAATTCGACCTGTAGCTTTCAGAGCTGTTCCGATTATCTATGCCTGTGGGAGTCACTATCTCATGCCTAAGCCAAGGATTAAAGTGAGGTATCCTGGCGATGATTGATGGAAGCCTAAGAGTATACAGGGCCTGCCTGAACTCTAGACATCCATGCTCCATATTGATTGATGGGACAGAGAAGATTCCAGAGGATGAAAAACAACAGCCTGGGCAGCCAAATCCATAGCAAGGAAACCAGGACTGAGTTAATATTAAGGTCAAGACCCTTCAGAAGAAAGTTGAGCAGAAGGGAATTCAAGGGAGAGACAAATGTTCTGTAACTATTGAAGTTCAAGATTAATGACAAGAACCTTTGTCTGTGAAATCATTAACCTTTACATCTATTGCAATACTCCTTCTCCATACCATAGATTCCCTTTGTAGGGCTTTATAAGAAATGTCCTTTTAAATACCTAAGAAATTCTATGTTATTTTGGGGGGGCATAGGAAACTCTGTGATACTTCTGAAGCAGGAGGGTAGGGTAAAGGAATTGGGGGATTGGTAGCATCAGTGATCTAAGACTTATCTGAGCTTGTGTACTACAGAAGTGACAGAAGATCCCAAGACAGGGTTCCTGCCCTAGCAGGGGCCTCAAGAAGCCTAAACTCTTACCAGGGAGGCCAGCTATATCAAAGAAACTACACATACAAATACATTCTGAGTCCAAACAATGTATCTATGTATATATCTATGTATGTATCTATGTATGCAAGCATTTATCTAACAGGCTGTGGAGGGTAGCACCAAGATACATTAAGTACTGTTCAAGGCCATTCAAAAGGGAGCTTTTTGGAGGAGGAGGCTGAGGATGATAGTGACTTGCTGTGGTTAGAAGAAATGGAGCAACCATGACAATTGTGTGCTATGACAACTGTTCAAATATGCTTGATGTCAACAGAGTGATTCCATGCCATTTTTCAGTTGGAATCTGATGGATGGACAAGATTCTGCATTGTTTTTCTGTGTCTTAATCAAAACTTTGTGTCTACAGAAGTGAAGATGTGAGGCACTGTGAGGCAGTATTTGGCACTAGGTATGCAGTAAGAGGACCTGGGCTACAATAGTGTCACTGACATTAACTAGGGTTTTGGACCTTGGCCTAGTCATTTTCCATGTGTGAGTCTTAGTTTCCTATGCCAACTCTGTAAAATTATGGTCCTAATATGTACCTCTGACAGTAGAGCTGGGAGGAAAGAACTTTGCATATGTGTAAGGAGCTGTGATGATCATTTGAGAGGAAGATTATATCCCAAGGAATCTCTCCATAGATGAGTGGCTACACAAAGTAGAGGATGAAGTTTGCCTTTCTAATAGACCCCGACCCTCTAGTTTGCTAGAATTTACAGCTACAGCTAGGGGGTGGGGTGGGTGGCCAAGGAGAGGAGGGCTGAGAGTCACAGTTTGGTGGCAGCTGACTTTGTTTTTTCTGGAATCATGGACAACCCCTAAAGTCAGGCTATCCTGTTTTGGAGTGTACGCCTTGGCATGTGCTGTCACCACCATAGGAACCCTTGATAGAGTCATCCTCTTTGGCATCAGCCAACATCTTCCAACTTCCTTGTACTTCTTCCTGTGAAATTTGTAATTTGTAAGATGATCATCACGGCCCTCAAGATGCTGAGGAATTCCCTGGCCAAGCACAAGATTATTCCCTTTGCTTGGCATGGGGTAAAACTGCTGTTGTTTCCTCTCATTGCTATCACCGAGTGCCACCTCTTGGCTTCAATGGTGTATGACTGTTATGGTATACTATGTTACCTACCTGTCATTATCTTGATACTATGTCTCAGACATATTGTATCCAGCTACTGGCTATTTTCTGCATAGATGAGGCCTTCAATTTCATCTTCCTGGGAGGTTTGATGTTTCTCTTTGACTTCTATGACTTAATGTCATCATCAAGAGCTTCTGTGACATTTCCTGTCTCTTGGCCCTTTCCTGCTCAGACACACTTAAATGAGTTCCCTTTTTTTCCATCAGGGGCATCTTCCAATTAAGTTCCCTGATGATCATTTGGCTCTACTGTCATTGTTGCATCTTGAGGATCCACTTGACTGCAGGTAAATTCAAAGCCTTCTCTACCTTCTCCCATTTGATTGCTATCAGGCTTTTTCATGAGACCCTCATTTTCATGTATATGTAGCCCCCATCTAGCTATTTTACCGGCCTAAATAGTCTCTATTTTCTACATGTTGACATTTCCCATGGAAAACCTCATTAGCTGTATCTTGAGGAACAGGGAAGTGATAGAATTCAAAAAATAGATGCCCTTTTAAGGATTAAATCTGGTCTGGGATAAGAAACCCACCAAGGGACATTTGATTGATATTTTCCTTTCATCTAATGGAAAGTTCCTTTGGTAAGGTCTAATGGAAAGGACACTTGGTAAATACTTTCCTTTGGTCTAATATGAGTTGAGAAGCTCTGAGTTTGGGTCCCAACTCTGTCATTAGGGTCTTGTGCACCATGGTTACAAATAACTCACTGAACAAACATCAGTCGCCTGCCGTTATAATAATCTGTGATGATAAGATCTTCCTGAGACAGCTCAAACTGGGTGTCTGAAATGGTGACTGTCTGAGTTGCTGCCCCATCAACCTTAGGGCACATTTGAGAGCCCCAGACATAACACTTAGTGAGGGACGACTTGGAACAAGTCACTTAAATTTTCTGAGGCTGTTTTTCCTCCTCACAAAGATAGCAATAAGAGTTGTTGTGAATAAAACCTTTTGGTGACCCTTAAAACTCTCAAGAGACGTGAGTAATTCTTATCATTAAAATTCCTCTTTGATGGCTGTGTTGTCTTTATATTTTATGCATTTGTCATTCCCATTATCTTATGTTTGAGGAACCAGGAGATCAAGCAGACAGTGAAGAGCACCCTGCAAAAGATTTCAACTCCCTTCGATATAGAATCTTAGCTCTAGAGCTGAAAGGGACCTCGGAGGTTGGTCAATTCAATCCCCTCATTTGACAGAAGACAAAACTGAGGCATAGAGAGGTGAAATAACCCCAGGGTCAAGTTGCAAGTTAGCATCTGAGGTAGGACTTGAACTCAGGTTTTCCTGACGTCCTGACTCTACATCCAATGCTCTCTTTATGTACGAAATTACATTGTTCTATTGAGCTGAGAAGTTTGCATTTTATCTTAAAGGCAACAGGGAGATTTTTCAGTAGGGGAACAACGTAGTTGTGCCTGTATCTTAGGAAGGTTATTTTAGATTGGAGAGGAGAGAGATAAACATTTATTAAGGCCTACTGGGTATAAAAAGACAAAAATGATAGTTCTACCTTCATGGGGTTTATATTCTATCAGTCTATAATGTATACACTGAGAAGTAAAGAAAAAGAATTGACAAAGTCATTTTAAGTCAAGTGAGGATAAAGCATTTCTACTCATGAAGGACCACCTATGTAAAGTCATCGAGGAGGGAGGTGGGATGTCATCGTCTAGGGAACAGATTAAACCAGTTTGCTTGGAATAGATAGTGCATGAAGGGGAGTAATATAAAATAGGACTAAAAGCTAAGTGGCAGTAAGATTATATAGGGATTTGAAGGTCATGTGGAGGTGTTTTTTCCTAGAAGAAATAGAGAGAACGAAGATTATTGAATAGGGGAAGAATGTTGTCAGGTCTCTGTTATAGGATTATCCATTTGTCAGCTGTGTGAAAGATGGACTGAAGACAGCAGAGACTGGAAATGGAAAGACTAATTAGGAGGCGATTATAATAGAATAGGTAAGAGATGCTGAGGCCCTGAATTAGAAGAATGGCTTTGTGAGAAGGGGGCCAAATTTGAGAGATACTGTGTAGGTAGAATCAAAACTTGGCAGCTAATAGAAAACGGGATGGGGGACAAGGATCACCATAAGTTTGTAAATCTGGCTGCCTACAAGATACATGATTCACTTAATAAAAATGTGGAAATTTGCAAAAAAGAGTGAGTTTTGGGGAAAAATGCAATGAATTCAATTTTGGACATGCTAAATTTGAGATATCCACTGGAGTACAATCCAGTAAGGTGGAGATAATACAGTGAGCAGCTGGTAATGCCACAGTAGAATTCAGGAGAGGGATTAAGGCTGGACATATAGATTTGGGAGTTATTTGCATACGGATGATAACTGAACCCTTGGGAACTGATGAGATCACTGAGAGAGGAGGTGAAAAGAGAGGAGAGGCCCTAGAACAGTTTTTTGGGGAAGCCCCTTATTAGGGGTCAGGATGTGGGTGATGATCCAGCAAAAGGGACTGAGGAGTGGTCCGGCAATTACTAGTGTCCCAGATATCAAGGGAGATGGTATACAAGATGAAGGGGTGGTTGACAATGTCAAGCTACAGAGTGACCAAGTAACATGAAGATAGGTGAAAGATCATCATATTGGGAAGGTCAAAAAGCAAAAAGCACTAGTAAACTTGGAGAGAAGGTTCAATAAACTCTGAGGATGAGGCAGATTGAAACAGCCCATGAACCCTAAGCCCAGTTACCCACTGACCACTAAGAATAGTATCTATATAATGTTTAACGTTTGCAAAGCACTTTACAGATATGATATCATTTCTGCTTTCCAACAACCATGTGGGGTGTAGCTACAGGTATTACTGTCCCCATGCTACTGATAAGAAAATTGAAGCTTGAAGAGGTTATGTGATTTGTCTAAATTTGAATCCAGATCTTCCTGATTCTAAACCCAGTACCCAATCCCATACTCCATGCTGCCTCTGTCCCAAAGAGCATTATACCAACTGATTCCTAACCATAGTCAAAGATCAGCTCCTAAATCCAGTCCCAAATGAAGTCTGAACCTAAACTCTAGTCATAAATGGAGACCTAGCTACAGCTGTAGAATCCTCACTCTAGACACAGACCGAAACCTGACCCTGTCCTTTATTCTAACTCCTAACCTAGTTCACAGATTTGGCCTGAAATTGTCACCTGATCCTAGCTTTAGGCTGCTGTTGATGCCTAAACTCAACTGAGAGGTGACTCTCCAAACCAGGTACCCCATAACCCCTAGTACCATTTAAAGATTAATTCACAGGACAGGCTAGAAACATAGCAATAAGTCTGGTCATAGAACAGTCCAAAACACATTGATTCCAATTCCTGAGGCTCCAGACTGAGCCCTAATTTTGATCCTAGAGTGAACCCTAATCCTAATCCCAGACTGTGTGTAAAACATGCCCAAATCACAAAATTTCAGGACTGAGAGGAACATCTTATATTCCCAAAATGATCTGCCCTACATCCACCCTCCCAAGTGATCATCCAGCCTTTACTTGAAGACATCCAATGAGCAGGCACTAAGTACTCCGTAAACTAGCCTATTGCACTTTTTGGATAGCTCTAATGATTAGGAAGTTTTCTGAGCACTGAAAAGCCGCACAATGTAGTGGATATAGAGTTGATTTGAAGCCAAGAAGGCCTGTCTCTGACATATACTGGCTGTGTGACCCTGGGCAAGTCATTTATTGTCTTAGTGCTCTAGAGAGCTCTCTGAATCTATAGGTTTCAGAGAGGGTGCCAAGCTACATTGGTAGAGGGAGCTTCCTCACCTTGAAGTTTCCTATGCCAGTGAAATCATAGATCCAGTCCCTTTCCTTATCCTGTCCTATCCAAGAATATATTGTCCCTAGTTCCTCTCTCTGGGGGCCAAGCTGAACAAGTCCAGTAATGTCCCTTCTGTCTTCTCCTCTATAGGGTAAACATCCCCAGTTTCTTCATGATCCTTTGCCCTCTCTGGCAGCTCTCCAGCATAGCAACATCATTCTTAAACTATGGTACCCAGAAGTTAATATAACATCCCAGATATGGCCTGCTCAGGTCAGAGAACAGAGATAGCTTTTTATTCCTGAGAGCTATAATTCTTTTGATGCAGCCCAAAATCCCATTAGCTTTTTTTTTGACTGCTGAGTCACACTGTTGACTTATACTGAGCTTGCAGCCCACCCATAGCCCCCATAACCTTTTTCAGGCAATGTTGTCTAGGGATACCTCTTCCAATATTGGATAAGTGAGGTAACTTTTGGGAACCCAAGCCTAGAGACTTCCATTTTATCCCTATAGATTTCTTATTTGCTCTGGTCCAACATTCTAGCCCATGTTCTAGCCTATTTTTAGATCCTGACTCTCTTCCAGTGCATTAACCATGTCACCCATATGTCACCTGGAAATTAGATAAGTCTACCATTTTTGCCTTTATCTAAGTCATTGATAAAAATGTTAAACTGTACAGATCCATGGGACCATCTACTGGAAAGCTGCCCAGTTGACATCAAGCCATTCATTATCACTCTTCAAGTCTATCCTTTCAATCAGTTCCAGCTCAGTCCATCTTTTCTATAGGCATGACATGGGGTAGGTTGTCCAAAACTTTGCTAAAACCTAGGTAAACACTATCTTTGGCACTCTCCTGGTCTACTGTTTTAGAAAACCTGTCCAGAAAACTTGAGTAAGCCCGTCAGAAAAAAAGAAGGTGAATTTGACATGATTTGTCCTTGGTGGCTCTTTGTAATCACCACTTTCTTTTCTAGGTGTTCACTAACCACCTAGTGATGGAATTTTACCTAGTACCAAGTTAAGATCACTGGCCTAGAATTTGCACGTTCATCCTCTTTCCTTTTTAAAAAAATTGGGACCACATCAAAACTGCTCCCTTCTTGCAACCCTTCTCTGGCTCAGCGATCCCATCACCAGTTCTTTTAGTACCAAGAGATACAGTTCTTCTGTCTGTGGGCAGGTGATGTGAGTTCATTAGGGAGAGCTAAGTTCTCTCTTATTCTTTGCTCACTTATCTTGTTAAATGTCTTTGTTCTGTCCTTTCCAGCCCACAGATTATATTCTCTTTGGAGGAAGAAAACGGAAGAAAAATAATAACTGAGAAGCTCTCTGCTCTTCTCCTAGCTGTCATCATCCCAGCCACCATGAGCAGCAGCCCTATCTCCCTTTGATTGTCCACTTTTCTCTAACGCAGCGTAAACAGCTCTTTTTGGTGTTCTTAGCTCTTGCCAGAATCAATTCATGAGATTTAGCACCCCTGACACTGTCCTTACTGTACAGTGCCATGCTTTTCTATTCATCCTCTTTTACTTGTGCTTTCTCCCAATTTTTGTACAATTCTCTAAGAATCTTAGTTACTTAGCGAGTTCCTCTGGCATGCCCATTAGTCTCTTTAGACAAGTGCTGTTTTTCTTTCCCATCAGAATTATTTCTCTTTGTGCCTCCTGAATTTCAAGTTTTCCATCTGTCCTTGGTTGACTTTCCCTATAGAATGTTAATCTATGGCATCCTACCTGTCCTTCCTTGGAACCTCATCAAAATTGATTTTTCCCAATTTCCAGGAGTCTCAATAAGTATCCTTTTTCTTCAGTATAGCCATTCCCCATGCTATCTACTCTGGAATGTATATGCTAGGTAAATGTCAGATTATGCCAGGACTACCTCTCCTCTATTGCAAACTCTAGGTGACAATTGGAATCTCTCAAGAATCCCATCATTTCCATTCTACCAACCAGTCCCTGCTCCCCCCACCCATTGGTGAGATTAAGATCCAGAAAAGATTTCTCCTTTCTTGGTTTCTTCACCTTATGTTGAATGGAAATCATCATTAAGACAATTCAAGAAGTTATTATGTGCTCTGCTTTTCACACACACACAGTAGATATCTGGATATTTTAAGTCATTAGTATATCTAGTATATCACACACATATCATTAATATGTCATTCTCCTGTACCAGACTTGGGATCTTTTCCCCAAATTCCTCATCTTGTTTCTTCCTTCTGTTCAGGTGGTCTATAGCAGGGCTTCTTAAACTTTTTCCACTTGCTACCCCTAATCAGAAGTGCTGGGTTGCAACCTGTAGTTTAAGAAGTGCTGGTCTATAGCATACTCTGATGATATTATTTCCTTTTTTTCCACATTCTTAACAAAATGTTCTTCACTATGAAGGGTCACCTAGGTGGCTCAGGGCCATCAGGAGGATATGAGTTCAAATCCATCCTCAGACACTTATTAGCTATGTGACCCTGGGCAAGTCACTTAATCTTGTTTGTCTCAGTTTCTTCATTTGTAAAATGATCTGGAGAAGGAAATGGCAAACCACTCCAGTATCTCTGTCAAGAAAACCCCAAATGGGGTCACAGAGAGTCAGACATGACTGAATTTCTTCACATGAGTATACTTTCTTTTAGATAGAATGCTGGGCCTGAAGTCAGGAAGACTCACTAGCTGTGTGACCCTGGGCAAGTCACTTAACACTGTTTCCCTCAGTTCTTCATTTGTAAAATGAATTGGAGAAGGAAATGGCAAACCACTCCAGGATCTTTGCCAAGAAAACTCAAAAAAGGGGTCACAAAGATTCAGATGCAACTGAAATGACTAAACAACAAAAATCTTGAAAAAGTCAAATTAGGAAGAAAGTTTTCTAAGTGGTGACTCAGAACCATTTAAAGAGGCAGCTGGTGGCTCAGTTGATAGAGCACTGGACCTGGAATCAGGAAGACCGGAGTTCAAATCCAACCTCAGATACTTTCTAGCTGTGTGAACCTGGGCAAGTCACTTAACCTCTCTTTTACCTGACATAATGAATCCAATGAAAGAAGAAATGGCAAACTGCTCCAGTATGTTTGTTAAGAAAACCACAAATGGGGTCTACTGCACCACCTACCTACTATCTCAGCAGCTATTTTTCCTTCATTGTGGCCATTTTTTATGGTATTGGGTCTGGCATCTATACATAGGCAGTTTTCTACCTCTTGCACTCTTTTCAGGTTAAACCTCTTTAAATTAGTTTTTCGAGACACCACGTAAACAGATTTTCACTAGGTTTATTTGGCACACTCCATACCTGACCAAGAACCTATAATTCTGAGATTTTAAGTCATAGACCAGAAACCTAAGTCCCATTCTCCGTACTAGCTTCTTAAACAGCTAGCTATTAATCGCCAAATCCCCTTTTCTCTTCTGTAACTCTTCAATGAGCTTTGATAATGAAATAACAACATCTGTGCCCCTGTGTACTTTGTGTCATTGCCCAAGACTTTATAATATGCTTTATAATATTTGACAATGGTTTTGAGATTCCTTCTGCCTTTATCATTTGTGCCCACCTGAATCACAAGAAATGAGCAGCAGTCAGTTATTTTGACTAGTCTCTGGAAGATCTGATGTACCTTAGATTGATGCCCCAGGAAGACAACAGACCTCTCTGGTGTTACCAGGTCAACAAGTAGCTGCCTCGGCAGGGAGTCACCAGTCACTACTATTCTCTCCTTCATCTGACTCTCACTAGGTAATCTCTTATCTGAAAGCTTATGTTGCTCTACTGAACCATTCTGTGAAGGACAAGTAGCTGTTTTCTCCTCCTCAGAACAGCTGTGTTACCTTGGGCAATCCACTGAACTTCTCTCACCTTAAGTTTCTCATCTGCAAAATGGGGATAATAAAACATGTACTACTTATCTTGTTTTAAGGAAAGTAGTCTATAAAATTTAAAGCATTTTCTAAAAAAGTTAGCATACATTCAAAGTCCACCTCTTTAATGAAGGTTTTTGCCTGATGCCACTATCTGACAATGATCTCTCCTTCCTCATCTCAAGATGAATTAGAAGGTATATGATTGTGATGGAATACTATTGTGATACAAGAAATGATGAGAGGAATGGTTTCAGAAAAACCTGGGAAGATTTATATGAACTGATGCAAAGTGAAATGAGCAGAACCAGTAGAATATTATACACAGTAGCAGCAATATTGTATGGTGATCAACTGTGAAAGACTTAGCTACTCTGATCAATACAATGATCCATGACAGTTCCAAAGGACTCATAATGAAAAATGCTATCCACCTCCAGAGAGAGAGAGCCGATGAACTTTGAGTGTGGTTTGAAGTATATTGTTTTTAATTTATTTTTCTTGACTTTTTCTTGGCCACATAGCTAATATAGAAATATGTTTTGCATGACTTCACTTGTATAATGAGTATCAAATTGCTTGCCTTCCCAGTGGGTGGCAGAGAAGCTAAAAGGTGGAAGAAAATTTGGAACTCAAAACGAAAAAGGAATGTTAAAAAATAAATTAATTTTTTTTAAAGATAAATTAGAAATCCTTTAAGTGATATTTGAAAGCTCATGGAGAATTAAAGTTACAGGCACAGTAATGGAAAAGGACTGATGTGGGGTACCAATTAAAAAAAAGAAAAGAAAATGGAATCTGCAAGCTTTAGCCCAGTGAACTCAATCTTAATCCTTGGGAAAATTCTAAATGAAATCCTTAAATAAGTAGTTAGTGAATAATAAGAAAAGGAGCATTACAACATGCCCAACTAACATTATTTCCTTTTTTGATGGTTTCAAAGCTTATAGGAGGGGGAAATGAATGGAAATAATTTACTTATATTTAGCAAAGCATTTGAAAAGATGAAGAGATGTATAATTCAATGGATTTGGAACTTGTTGAATGACTGAACTCAAAAAGTAATCAGTAATGGTTTGATGTAAACTTGGAAGGAGGTCTCCAGGGATCTACGTCTGGTCCTATGCTGTTTAACGTGAATGCTTATCAGCTTTGTAGATGGCACAAATTTGGGGAGGCAGAGCTAATACACAAGGTAATGAAGTCAGCTCTGTTAGGAAGTTTTTCCTTACATTTAGCCCAAATCCTCCATCTAGCAACACCCACCCACTACTCTTAATTCCATTTCAGTACAATTGAATCTGCCATCTGGTGATAAGCCAAAAAAAAAAAAAAAAAAAAAAAGACCAAGAAAGCTTTCCCCAGTACAGATGTTTAGAGGATTAGGGATAGAAACTGGGCTTGTGACTTTCAGGATACAAGGAGCTCCCAGATGAAGAAACTCCCTGTCTCAATGCAGGTTGGTACCTTCTCTGCAACTTATGATCTTAGAGAGTCTAGAGCACTGAGAGGTTAAGTGATTTGCCCAGAGTCACACACCTAGTATATATCTGAAAATTCGAATTCAGATCCTCCTGGCTCTCCATTTAGTACACCAATATGCCTCTCAGGAGCAGATTAGAATAATTTTGTTTTAGATTATTTTAAAATGAACAGGAATTGATTATCTTTCCCTCCCAACCCCCACTAGAAAAATAAAAAGGAAAAACAAAATCCTGGTAATAAATATGCATAATCAAGCAAGAAACAATGCCCATATTGACCATATCCAAAAATATATGTCTCATTTTGCTTTTTGGGTCATCACTTCTCTGACAGGAAGCAGGTAACATGTTTTCTCATCAGTCTTCTGGGAGGGTGGTTGGTCACTGAATTAAACAGAGGTTTTAGATCTTTCAAAGTTGTTTGTCTTTGCAGTGTTGCTATTGAATAAATTATTCTCACTTTGCTCACTTCCCTCTGCATTAGTTTACACGGCTTCCTAGGTTTTTCTGTAACCATCCCTTTCATCATACATTAACATGACAATAGTATTCCATTATGTTCATATAGCATAATTTCTTTAACCACTCCCTGATTGATAGATAGGCCCCTAGCTTCTGATTCTTTACTACTACAAAATAACTATTACAAATATTTTTGTACATAGAGATCCTTTTCCTTTTCTTTTGATCTCCAGAGTATAAATCAAGTAGTAACAGCACTGGGTCAAAGGGTATCCAGTTTAGTGACTTTTTGGGCCTAGTTCCAAATGGCTTTCCAGAATGGCTGGATCAATTCTGAGCTCTACCAACAGTGCATTAGCATGCCTGTTTGCCAGCAGCCCCTCCAACATTTGTTATTTTCATGGTCATCTTTGGCAATCTGATGAATGTGAAATGGAACTCAAAGTCGCTTTAATTTGAATTTCTCTATTTGTAATTTGGAGCATTTTTACATGTGGCTGTGAAGAGCTCAGATTTCTTCTTTTGAAAACTACCTGTTTGTGTCCTTTTATCATTTATCAATCGAGGAATGGCTCTTATTCAATAAGAATTAATTGTGATTAGTATGTATCTCATATACCAACTAGATACACTAAATTGTTTTTAAAAGTACTTAAGAAAAAGGACCAGTCCCCATAGCATTTAGACCTGGAAAGGATTTTAGTAATTTCCTAGTCTACCTCTCCTGCTCCCATTTCACAGAAGAGGGAAATGAGACCTAGAGAGGTGAAGTAATTTGCCCAAAGCCATAGAGAATTAGTATTCAAATCCAGATCTTCTCATTACAGATCAATGTATTAAAAAGTGATGTTTGGAACCTAGGGTTAACTTAAAATATAAATACATACATATGTACATATACATATATCTATAAATATGTGTGTATTAAATATATAAGTGTATATATGACTACAGCTTGATATAATTCATCTCTTATGTATTCATTTACAAACACAGTTCTGAGAAGGGATCCATAGACTTCACCAGACTGCTCCAGGCACCTGAGAAGCACAAAAGGTTAAGAACTCTCAGTCTAATACATCATGTTGCTTCAATAGTTTGCATTCAGCTTTAAGGTGAGTTAACGGTCCCCACTCTCCATCTTGATTATGCTGTTAATTTGTTTAGCAAACTGGTTTTTCACATTTGGTGCCAAGCTATCAGGCCAGCCCCTGTCCCTATTATCATACCAGCTTTTTCCTGTGGGAGGGTTTTCTGTTTGTTTGTTTGTTTGTCTGGGAGTGGGGGGTATGGAGGAAGAGGAAGCTCCATTTTTATGCAATTAACTCAGTGTGGCAGAAGGCTGGAGTGGGGAGGGGAGGGAGAGGAAACTTAATTGCCTCTTTTCTTAGAAATCTTTGATGCTTCTCAGGGATACAACTCCCCCAGCCCAGGAAGCCGGGAAGACCTCTGCGGCTCCCCAGGCACTGGGGAAATGTCTGTGTATAAATGCCAATGAATGGAAAGAAGTGTCTCTGCCTCCTGGGGAGACCAGAGGACTGCTGCTTTAGGACAAGGGAGAGGCAGCCCTGCGAGCGCTGCTCCAGTCTGCTGGGCTTGGTAACAGATCACTAAGACCTTCATCCATTGTCTCATTTTTTCCTGGGCATTTGGCCTTTCCCAGAGGAGACTTGTAAGTCTGGGAACAATTGTTCAACTGGTATTTGGCATCTTAAAGCCTGTTTGTTTTTAAGGCAGTTTTTAAAAGCCGATTACTGGGGCAGCTGCCTGGGCTTATCCACCAGCAACTTAAGAAATATATATATAATATATATATGTGTGTGTGTGTGTGTATTATATATGTATAGATATGGATATAGATAGATAGATATAGATACAGATATAGATATATAGATAGATATAGTTATAGATAGATAGATAGATAGATATAGATATAGATATATAAGGTACAGTTGCTCTTTCCTCTGGGGGAAGGTGAGATGGGGACATGGTATCAGAAAAAAGACCAAAAAGTTAGAGCCTGATGATTGACTAAAAAGAGCCAAGCAACCTGGGTTTGAGCCTAACCTTCAAGAACAATTACTAGCCAGGTGATCCTGGATAAGTCCCTTCCCCTCTTGGAGTTTCCAATTGTCCATCTGTAAAATGCTGCTAGGGCAGCTAGGTGGCACAGAGGTTAGGGCACTGACCCTGGAGTCATGAGAACATGAGTTCAAATCCACTCTCAGATACTTACTAGCTTAGGACCCCGGGCAAGTTGTCTAATTCAGTTTCATCTGTAAAATAAGCCGGAGAAGGAAATGGCAAAATCAGCCCAGTATCTTTGCTAAGAAAATCCCAAATGGAGTCAGACATGACTGAATAACATCGAAAATGAAGAGAATACTTGTGGTACCTCCTTATAGGAGTGTGGAGCCTTAAAGTACTTTGCAAGCTGCACATGAGCTATTGTGATAAGTAAGGATTCTTTCACCCCTGTAAAAAGGAGATCCACTACCCTTTGTAGTGGGCATCCGGAGAAATTTAAATTTAGGGTTAAATGTTAGGGTTGGGTTCTTGTTGTTACTTTCCATAGGAAAAGTCAAATTTGACCTGGACAACATTACTAGCTCTACCTGAGTGACCATGGACAACTTCATTCTCTTCTCTGGGCCTCAGTTTCCTCATCTGTTAAATAAAAGATTGAAGTAGATCAAGGGTTCTTGACCTGGGGCCCATGGACCCTGCATCCACATATAGGTTTCAGGAGGTTAATGAACCTGGATGGGAAAAATAATTCGAGCTTTATTTTCACTAACCTTTTATTTCCTTTATGATCCTATCCATTTAAAAATATTATTTTGCAAAGGGGCTCATATCTAGGCTTACCCAGATGGTTGCAAGGTCCATGATACAGAAGAGGTAAAGAGACCCTGGACTAGATGAGCTCAGACATGCCCCCTATCTCTAGAGACACTGATCCTTATTGTCTTGGGTGTAATGGTGGAGGTTGAGATGGAGATTAATGGAAAATTTCCAAACAGCTATGGCCATCCACAAACTGAATAGGCTAACCCATAAGGTAGTGAGCTCCCCATCACTGGAGAACTTCAGGCAAAGGCCACATGTCCACTTGCCTGATAAACTATGGAGGGGATTCTTATTCAGGTATGGATTAGACTGGGCAGGCTCAGATTCTTTCTAACTCTGAGAATCTGTGATTCAGGATAGAATTGTGAATGACTTGGGGCAGAGGTAAGTCAAGAATCAGTAATTTGAATGCAAATTCCTCCCCAGAAATATAATTGACTCGTGTGTGTGTGTATGTGTGTGTATGTGTGTGTGTGTGTTGGGATGTATGATGCACAAAATTCCAGGATCACCAGCATGGAGTGAAATCACTTGTAAGAGACTGAGCCTGTCAGTAAGGCATAGTTGGAGATCTACTAGGAAAGAAATCATGTGCAAAGGCTTGGGGGGCAGAGGAGGCTGACTTTAGTGGCCTCAAAACCTAACAGTGTGATACGGCAGTCAAAAAAAGCTAACAAACCTAATTCGCATTCTTAAAAGCACTAGGTACAGGACAGAAGAAGTGATACTCCTGTTTCTTTTCCTCCTGATGCCTCAGAGGACCAGTTTCCCAAGTGCTGTGACCCAAAGGGTCTCTCCTTGGGTTTCCATCTCTCTGGTGATGAGCCTTACCACACTTAGCTAGGCTGGACTCACAACTTATCCTTGGGTCCATACTGAAAACCTTTCTAACTTGGAAGGACCTGGCAGACTTCAATGCTACTGGTATAGCCTTTGGGAGCCTATAGATTCTGTTCTGGCTATGTTAGAAAAAATGCTAATAGAATGAAGAGCAGCCAGAGAAGGCTGGTGAGTACACTCCAAACCAAGTCACATGAAGAATGAGTGAAGGGATTAGGGGCATTTGCCCCAGACAAAAAGACTTGTCTGGAGAGGGGGAAGAGGGACTAAATAACCATGTCCAATACTTGAAGGGCCCTCCTTTGTGTAGGAGAGGACAGAACTAGAAGCAATGGGTAGAAGAAATAGAGAAGCAAATTTCAATTTGATTTAAGGCAAAACTTCCCAAGAATGAGCATTAGCTCAAAGTGAAGTGGGTTGCCTTAAGAGGTAGTGACCTACCCATCACTCAAAATCTATTGATCCTTAAAGGACATCCTTAGTTAAAATTGGATTGGACTAGATGGTCTCTGAGATTTCTTCCAACTCTCAGAGTCAATTCAGCCCCATCAATGGATTGTAAATTACAGACTGGACCATAAATCCTATATTCTCACCAACATATCACACTGGGCCTCAATTATCAATTAAAATGAAGCAAGACTTATTAACACCTCATTCTTCCATTATCCCCCTCGACTGTTTAAAAAATACAGTTCTGATAGTTGATGGAGGATAGCATCAGTTACCAATCTTATCTTTTTTTTAATGTTTTCCATTGAGGTGGAGCCAGACTCAGACAGGTGCTACCAGGCTTTGAATGTGGGTCCAGGGAAGGGTTGTATGTCTAACATTTCAAGGACCAGCCTAGCTAACTGTAGCAATGCTCCTCAATGGAAAGCCAGCAACCCAGTGAAAAACTCTTTGAGCTACAGCAATTCTGGAACTTGTCCACTGAAGCATGGAGGGGGTAGGAACTGAGTGTGGTGGCAGGAGCCCTAAAACCAAGGAATTCTGGATCTTTTTAAGCATGGTAGCAAATGCCTAGCCCTGTGTTCTTAAGGACTGTTGTATTTGGCAAAGACCAGAGAAAGCAAGTGGGCCAAAAGTTCTGGGACTCTTCTAACCTCAACAGAGTGGTTTCCATTCTGAGACATGGGAAGAACCCTAGTTTGAGCTGGCAGATTTGTCAATTCAGAGCAAGGGCTCTGTGATGGCAATTCACAGTGTCCAGGGCAAAATTGGCCCCCTTCATGCTCCCCATCAGGGTTGCTTCTTTTTCCTAGCAATAAAAGGTAGGGAGATTCTCCTCTAGCCTATCTGGGCTAACTACTGATAACTACAGTTACCTTAGTAGAGCTTTAATGTTAGCAAGATAATTATTTTCTTCACTTTACAAGTGGACAAATGAAGGCTTGTGGAAGAAAACTGATTTGTCCAAGAGTATATCACTTGAGAGTGTCCAAGCTAGGATTTAAACCTGGATCTTTTTCCTCTACTAGAGAGACAGACAGACAGACAGATAGACTAAAAAAGTGGAGAGGTCTACTTCTCTTCAAACAGGTATGAGGAAGAGAAAATGAGAGTACCAGTCAGTATGGAAAATGTATCGGACTAAGAATGGAAAGATCTGGGATATAATCTCAGCTCTGAGGCTAACTTATAATAAGGGCTTTGGTAAATCACCTTCCCTCTCTGGGCTTCAGTTTCCTTGTTTATAAATTGAGGGAGTTGTTACTAGAAGGTCTTTATGGTCTTTTCTAGTGCTGACATTCTAATTGTGATTTTTCTATGTGTCTTGGGCAGATCTCTTCCCTCTTTGATCCTCTGTTTCCCCACATGACAAGTTACAAGGTTGGACTACTTGATCTCTAAGATCCCTTTCAGTTACAGTCCTTTGGATCAATGATGCTCTCCAGAGAGGCAGCAGGGTATAGTTGATGGTAAGCTGATTTCAGAACCAAGAAGTCAAGTTCTGCCTCTGACAGACACATGCTGGTTGTGTGACTCTGGTCAAGTCACTTACCTATTCAGGGCCTCAGGCAACTCTCTAAGACTATATATTGCAGATGCCTATCCTGCCTTGGCATGGATAATTTTCTCCCCTGAGAACTCCATATTCCAAAGAATCTCATATTCATTTCACATCTAATGAATGAAATAAATTTTAGAAGTATTTAAGTGTTTACTATATGCTAATAATTATGCTCAAAGCTGGGGCTACAAATAGGAAAAAAGAGACAGTTCCTGCTCTCAAGGGGCTTACATTCTAATGGGGGCAAGTGAAAAAAAATACAAGAAGTCTAAGAGCACAGGGGAAGATGGCAAGGCCCTTGGGTCTTGAGGGGTCAGTACATCAGATGAGAGTATCAAGGTTCTGCTGAATATAGAGGGAGACCATATGGCAAGGTCAAGAGGGCCTTAGGATGCAGTGGCAGGGCCAACCATAAGGTGTGATGGTCTTGTATCTCACTGGAAGAATTTCCATCTCATCCGAGCTACACAAACAACTATCTGAATGGATTCTGAGATGACCCAGGCCAGGCATTAGGGGAGAAGGAGGTTAGCATGGAGGAAGGGCACCCATGGCTTACTTTGAGGAGTTTGTTCTACCTTAGAGCTCCATTTGCCTCCCTTCTTACCAAACCCATTACTCTCTCTTAAGCAGGGACCATGAAGAAAGGGAACCGAACATCCCCATTGGAATTTGTCTTCTTGGGAATCATAGAAGACACTACTTGGGAGGGTCCCCTTTTTGGTGTATTCCTTGTTATTTATACAATTACTGTGGTGGGGAACCTGGGTTTGATCACCCTGTTTTGGATCAACCCCCGCCTCCATACTCCCATGTACTTCTTCCTCTCCAACTTGTCTTTTATTGACTTCTGCTACTCCTCTGTCATAGTCCCAAAGATGCTGGCTGACTTCTTGTCAGAGCACAAGGCTATTGGCTTCTCAGCATGTGTGGCCCAAATGAGCCTCTTCCTTATTTTTGCGGCAGCTGAGTGCTACCTCTTGGCCTCCATGGCATATGACCGTTATGTTGCCATCTGCAGTCCCTTGCTCTATTCTGTCACTGTGTCCCTGCAGATCTGTACCCTTTTGGTGATTGTGTGCTATGTGGCTGGGGTGGTCAACTCAGTGATCTTGACCACATCGACTTTCTTTCTTGACTTCTGCGACTCCAACATGATAAATAGCTTCTTCTGTGATATTCCTCCGCTGTTAGCCTTGTCCTGCTCTGACACCCATGTCTGTGAGCTCCTAGTCTTTGTTGTTGGAGGTTTCATCCAGATGAGTTCTCTGTGCATCATTGTGGTCTCCTATATGTTTATCATCATTGCCATCCTGAGAATCCGATCAACTGAGGGCAAGCGCAAAGCCTTCTCCACTTGTGCCTCCCATCTGACTGCTGTAAGTCTGTTCTATGGGACCATTATCTTCATGTACTTACGGCCCACATCTAGTTACTCCCTGAAGCAAGACCGTGTGGTCTCTGTCCTCTACACAGTGATTATCCCCATGTTGAACCCCATTATCTATAGTCTGAGGAACAAAGAGGTAAAGGATGCCCTGTATAAAGTTTTATCTTTGGGCTTGACTCAGCACTAGGAGGATCTGGCCTCCATTCTCTTTTGGTTCAGATGCCCATTGTCAAAAATAGATTTCTAATAAACAAAGCTCATAAAGAGGGACTGGGCTTCTGAGATAGGGAATAGAAGGGGAGGTTGTCATTTTGTGGTTAATTTTGTCTGTATAAAGTAATAGTTCTCAAACCATTTAGATGTAGGGCGCAAAAGTCCTCATAGACCACCTACTAAACCCTGTACCATTTGCTACAGCAAAGAAAATTCATCAAAATTAATAAGGACATACAAATTGCTTCAGACAAATGAGGTGATATTTAGTTTGTGATAATATTATTTATTTTAATTCCCTAACCTAATTTTTATCCAGCCCTAATCAAAAAAGGCATCTTCTGCTACCTTGTCATGGTATGGAGGTGGCTGAAGGCTGTGCTGTTACAAATTAAGCTCTGAAAGGCAGTTTGTTACAGGGGAAATAGCACTGGTTCTAGAGCCAGAAGAATTCGGTTCAAATTCAACCTCAGACCTTGTAATCTTGGGTGGGTCACTTTGTCTCCCTGTGACTCACTTGCCTGTTCTGTAAAATTAAGGAGTTAGATTAAATGACCTCTGAGGTCCCTTTAAGATCTAAATCTATGATTCTATGACAGATAATCAATGGTAGAAATGCTTCAAGTACAACTCTGGCAGTAAATTGTTTGTTATCATAGACCCACTTCTTAACACTTGCAGTCACTGTTGTGATTAATCTCACTACATGAAATTTAGATTTAATTGCATCCTCCTGGCATTCCATTTCCCCTTGTGAAGATTATAGAGAGTTCACTAATTTGCCATTCAAAGATCTAATCACAGTGTCCTTATCATTGCTCCCCAATACCAGTATTATTACATAAGGAAGGCATTAAGACTCAGACTCCCCAGGGGAATTATGGGAATATGACAGTGTGTTAGGATTTAGAGGAGCCCAGATCCCTCACAAATACTTCAATAAAGTGCTTAAAATGTTCCAGAAGAAACAATTATAAAGAAAAGCAAAGAGAATTAGCTGTAAACTCTTCTACATAATTCTGATCTGCACAAAAGACTGCCAGAATCCTGCAGAGGCATGGAAGGGAAATAAATTACGGTGAGTGGAAGGCAAAGTACACAACATCTTGGTTTCTTAACAAGGGATAGGGCCAGAGCATCATCCAGGACAGAGTGATTGAAGGACCCAATCTGCAACAGGAAAGAGGCTAGAGCAGTGCTCAGCATAAGGCAATCCAGAGACCTCATCCACAACAGGAAACAGGGCTAGTCCAGTATATCTACAGCTCATGTATCCAAACAGCCCTGACCAAACCCAATATCTAGCCCAAATCACAACAAGAGACAAGACCAAATGATACTGGCAGAAGGCAGGGCCTTGTTGTCCTCTAAATTCAAGCTTCAATCAGAGCCTAGATCCACTAGCCAGGAGTACTGGAGTAGAATTTAACCTAAGCAAAAGCCTTGAGTTGAAAAACTAGAGATATGAGTAAACAGAAGAAAATATAATACACAATGAATAAATACCTTAGCCTGAGTGAGGACCAGGGAAAAGTCAAAGAATAAATCAGAAACAATCAATAATTTCACTGAAGATAATAACAATAATGAGACAACATATCAAAATTTATGGGATATGGCTGAAGCAATCCTTAGAGAAAAATTTGCATGTCTCAACACATTCATCAACAAAAAAGAAAAAGAACAAATCGATGAATTGGACATATAAATTAAAAAAAAAACTAGAAAAGTTATCACAAAAAACTCCCTCATATCAGTACCAAATAGAAATTCTGAAAATCAAAAGGGAGATTTTAGAAGATGAAAGTAAAATAAAATCCTAAAAAAATTCACATTAAATTGATAAATGAGGAGATTTTGAGGAGGGCAAAAATAAAATAAACAGCTAGTCTGTTGGGGGGAGGGGATAAAATTATTTGTATTCATGACAGAGGAAATAAAAGAAACTATCAAATTATTTTGTCATATATATTCCATTTAAGCTGATAACTTAGGTGAAGTGGCTGAATATTTACCAAAATATAAAATACCCCCATTAACAAAAGACTTTAAACTCCCAAAGGAAAAAACTCCAGGACCAGAAGGATTTGAAAGTGAATTTTATCAAACATTTGAAGAAAAAATGAGTTCTAATATTATGTGAACTATTACCAAAACTAGGACAAGAAACTTCCAGACACTTTCTTTGATACAAATAGGGTCTTGGTAGCTAAACAAGTGAGAGAAAGCAGAGATGGGAAATCTTAGATCAACATTCCTAATGACTATTGATGCAAAACATTAAATAAAATATTATCAAACAGGGTAAAACAACATATGAAAATATTATACACTATTAGTATATTGGATTTATATAGGAACTCATGGTTAGTTCAATATAAGAAAAATTATAAACATAACAAAATAATAAAAATCACATATATCAATAGATACTGAAAAGACTTTAGACAAAATCCAACACCTGTTACTGTTCTAAAAACACTGGGAAAAGGAACAAATGGACTGCCAAAAGTCCTATGAAAAATATTTCAAATGTCTAGCCCAAATTGAAAATACAAATTAAAGCAAATCTGAAGTTCTATCACATTGGAAAAGATGACAAAAAAAAGAAAATGAAAATTGCTAGAACTGTGGACAAACAGGTATAGTAACACACTGTTGGTGGATCTATGAATTGGTCCAGACATTTTGAAAAACAATTTGTATCTGTCTCAAAAGTCACTTTACTGTGCCTACCCCTTCACCAAGCACTGTCCCTACTATATTTCCAAAGAGAGCCAAGAAAGAAGAACGGATCCATATTGAAAACTTATTTATAGCAATTTTTTTATAGTAGCAAAGAATTAAAAACTAAGGGAATGTCCATCTCTTGAGAAATGGCTAAACAAATTATAATATGTGAATATAATGGACTACTATTGCCTATTTAGAAATGATGAAATGAATAGTTTCAGAGAAATGTGGGAAGACCTGTATGAACTGATACAGGGTGAAGTGAGCAGAACCGGGAGAACAATTTATACAACAAGTTGTAAAGAAAAACAACTTTGAAAGACTTGAGAAATATGATCAAGACAATGACCAACTACAGCTCTAGAGGACTAAGGATAGAACATGCTATCCACCTCTTGGCAGAGAGCTGATGGACTCAGAAACCAAATGAAACATAAATTTTCAGACACAACCAATATGAATTTTGTTTTGCTTGTTCAAAAGGCTCTGTTTTTCCTTTTTGTGTTTTTAGATTCCTATAGCAGGAGTGATACAGTGGGGGGGGATAAGTATAGGTAGCAAAAGAAAATAAAGAAATGAGTCACTGAGGCATCTTTTCGATAAATGTAGAGAAGAGCACATTTAGCGTTAAAGTTAGGGTTAGGGTTAGGGTTAGATTCAGGAAGAAGCACAAACAAACCAGACAACTTTGACAATTTCAAGTTGAACTTATTATCTACTTAAAAAGTAAAGCAAGTTATACATAAGAAAGACCTGAAATTTCTTATATAATCTTCTTTTCCATTTAATACTGTATACACGGAAATGTCTGTGTCATTTGGCATTTAAGTTCAGAATAAAAATGAAATTAAAAATTCATCTTGGAATTGTTTAAATCCTAGTAAGACAAAGTTAGCTGTCAGGTTTGAGGATGTGGTGGTGGTTCAAGATTTAAGGATCTGTCCCAATCTACCCAGATAAAGAAGGGTGTATCCTACCTGCTTCACCCGTCTTGCAGAGGAATTGTGAGTACAAAAGTGGTGTAACAAATATAAATGTGTGGGAGGAAGGGAGGTGGATGTTATTTTTCTCAGGGTGCTATATACAATATGCAAATACAAGTCTTCAACATATAACTCCGGACAAATCACCTCATCTCTCTGTTTTCCTTTCTGTTCAGTTTTTCTCCTCTGTAAAATGGGTATAAAAATGCTTGCACTCCCTATTTCACATAGGTGATATGAAAAAAGTACTTCGTAAAACTTAAGATGTTATTTAAATGTGAGCTATTATTGTTGTTTTGAATAATAATGTTATTGTTAATTATGTTATATTGCAAACCTTTCAATTAATTCCCAAGATCCTCTCAGGAAAGACGGATCCTTGGGTATTAAATGACACATATCAAAACTAGCCATTAGTTATCACTCATATATTCATTAAGGGATGAAACCCATTCTAAATCCTCATCAACAGACTCAGATGAGAAGATACTAAAAAACTTCAGTCCTTTTAAAAGTAGAATCAAAGGAAATTGTCTACTGGATCTTTTATATTTTCATCTATGGCATAACTGGTTAAGAATTTTTTTATCTAGCCATAGAGGGAAAAAATATAATCGATTTTCATCTTTTAAAAAAATGGTGTACCTTTTTACATTTAGATTGTTATTCTATTTGGACTTTGGTGATGTGTGGTATAATATGCTGAACTAAACTCATTTTCTTGCCAAATTGCTATATTGTTTCAGTAGCATCATTTCTAGACACCATAGATACATAAAACTCATCTTCCCTTAGTTAACAACACCAAGTAGAGACCCAGGGTTCTACTTTTACTGATACATTTTCTAAATTTTACTGCCTTTGTGGATAAATGATTTGGGGTTAATAGCCAAGTTCCCTTGCTTTTTAAAATTTTTTATTTTTATCATAAAATTAGGCACCAAAAATAAACATTCCCATGATCCCAGAAGAATATAAAAATGGGTTATATTTAAAACCATGACTCTCCATTTCATGTCACTTGCTTAAATATATATGTACATATACCTATATATCTATATCTGTATTACATTCCACACATGACTTTCAAAAATGTATTATTTCTCTCCACATTGTTCTTAACTTCCTTTGATTCTCCCCTGTACAATAAAAAATACTTCAATAGCCCTTACTATGGATTCTTGGTACTTAAAATGATTCTTTATGTATGCTTGCAGTAATTTCTCTTTGATGTTGAATTCTTGATTCCCCCTACCCCTCTTTTAAGGAAGTGATTGATGGAGTCTTTTTATGTTAACTTTATCCTTTGGATGGATCTGGGTATTTATTCATTATTTATTTTTATATAATTTGCACACTTTGTTTTTTGACCATGGTTTGGTCATGGATTCTTAAATTCTGTTTTCCAAGTCAGTTTTTAAAATATAAATTATCTTACATTTTCTTCTATGTTTTCAATATTTTGGTACTTGTTTTCTCATGGAGTCATTGGTATGTGTTTAGTCTATTGGATAATGTTTACTAGTTGGGTAATTACTTAGGTAATATTTACTACTTTCTTTTCTAAGCTATCCATTCTCCTTAAAATTCTTTTCTTTGGAGCTTTTATTTGATTTTGTGATCTCTTATTTAATTTCTTCTAGGTATCCATGCAGTCTTTGTGGAAATCTTTTTTTTTCCTTTGAGCCTCTGTAATCCAGCCTTCTAGGCACCTCTAGATCTACAGCAATTGTTTTTTACTTGTAAGTGTCTTCTTTAGCTTACTTATCTTACCACCTTTGTTTCATGAATTTGGGTCAGGCTCCACTCCCTAGTTCATTTTTGAGTGGGGCAGTTGGCCCTGCTTTTTCTTGCTGTGGGTCACTTCATTTCCTGCACTGAACTCTACCTCCCAGGATTAGCCTCCCTTCTTTTCCCCTCCACTGGCCACCTTTTTTGAGGCTCAGAGTACTGGGTTATTCCAAAACCTCTGTTTTGTAAGGAAAGAGTTCCAGAGATCTTGGAGCCTCTGGATTTCTGAGGAGTCCTGGTCTGGGTACTGCCATAATCCACTAGTTCCTGCTGTCTTCCAATGATCCCACTGCATTTCCAACCATCCTGGAGCTTTCTCAGGGGAACTCTCTGCTCTTATTTCCTCCAGATACAGAAGCAGAAAGGCTACACATATCTCTGACTGGCATGTCTGGCCACACTTGGAAGCTTTGGCATTATTTGTCTGCTCTGATTCTGGCTTTATTGGTGCACCCCTTTTCTACTGCCCATGAATTTCTATCTGAAGTTTTTGTGCAGTTCTGGATTTGAATAAATCACTTATTGTAGCTTTGCATTGAATTTCTTGATCATTATTTTCTCTAGAGTGAATTTCAGGTGTTTTGCTAAAGGAGGTATGTGGTTAGGGGCAACTATATGGAGCAGTGGATAGAGTACCAGACCTGGAGTTAGGAAGATCTGAGTTCAAGTTTGGCCTCAGACACTTAAGACTGTGTTATCCTGGGCAAATCACTTAATGCCTCAGTTATTTGTCTCAGTTCCTCATCTCTAAAATGGGGACATGCTGGAGGAGGAAATGCAAGACACTTTAGTGTTTTTGGCAAGAAAACTCCATGGAAAAATCCACTGGGCCACAAAGTGTCAGACTGAATGGTTGAACAAGAACAAGGTATATGGTATCTGGCTGTTTGTCTCTATTAAGGTAGCACCTTGGATAGAAGCCCCTTCCCTTGCTGTTCCTTATGAAGATTTCATTTCTTTGAGCTGCTTTGTTGTTTGCTTACTTTATTTGGTGTATCTCTTGTTGTTTTGAGATGATGAAGGAAAGATGGCCTTAGTTAGAACCATTCAGTCATCTTGCTCTAATGCTGGCTTAGTATAATATTAATCCCTTGTATTTATACAGCTCTACTGTGGCTTGGTGCAGTGGATAGAGCACCAGTGCAGGAGTCAGGAGGACCTAAGTTCAAATCTCACCTCAGACACTTAATACTCACCAGCTGTGTGACCTTGGGCAAGTCACTTAACCCCAATTGCCTCATCCTGGGTCATCTCCAGTCATCCTGATGAATGTCCGATCACTGGATTCAGACGGCTTTGGAGAAAAAGTGAGGCTGGTGACCTGCACAGCCCTCCCTCACTCAAAAAAAGTCAAGTGCAAGTCACAAAATTATGTCTCTGATGGCATGATCTTCTTTGGCAATGAAGGATGAACACACACACACACACAACTCTGTTGTATACGCAGATATTTCAAAGATCTGTGATTTCCTCATTTGTGAGGCTTACCCCACCAATACAAAAGGTCTGCCCCTTAGTAGACTATCCTCATGCTCTGGCCAAAAATTAATTACCCAGATCTTTGGTGATAAGTTTCTCTAAACTTAGCTAGGCTAGTCCTCAGATAATAGATATACAATCCTTTGCTAGGTCCATACTCAAAACCTTCACAGTTTTGTAGGAGTTAATGAGCTTGTGGTCCATCAGCATAGTAAGAGCTTAGGTCATCTCGATGCCACAAGGATTTTAGGGTAGAATATTCTCATTTATTAAAAATTAGAGCTTGAGCAATTTTGTCCCCCTCTGGAGTGTTACAAACATTAAACTCTGAGTTATTTGCCTTGCTCTGAATTTTGTTCTGATTTTTGTTTTAAGCAGATGTTTCAATGGAGCTATAACCATTGTGTATCTACTATAATAGCTTGTCATTATTTCACATGCATGTGCCCATGTGATATGTCTATAGTCTTACCGTTTTAAAAGATTTATAGTGTTCAATTATTTCATTATGCCAGAGTTTGCTTAGCCACTGCCATTTTGAATTGATTCCAATTTTTCATTATTATACATTGCTAATAAGTACTGTACTAGAACTTAAGTCTCTTGACTCTAAGCCTTAGCTCTTTTACTAACTCCTTAGTCACCTGGGCAAGTCACCTCCTTTCTCTAGGTCTTATTTTCTCCATGTGCAAAATGAGGGAGCTATACTAGATAAACTCTAAGTGTCCTTTTTGCTTTGAAATTCTATACTATTGTGAATATCTATGTACAAATCATTTTCCTTTTGAGTTACTTCTTTGAAAGACTGATCTCACAATCTGAATTATTCATTCAAAGGCTACACATACTCTTATAGCTCTAGTTATGAACTACTAGATTGTTTTTCAGGAAAACTCGATGACAATGCATCCATTTCTCTACAACCATGCAGGCTTTTATCACTTACTCCCATTTGTTTCCTAATCCAATACATGTATCCCTTCACAAGTCCTTTTCCATTCTCTCCTCGTGTCATGGAAATAACCTGAATCTTCAGACATTGTGGCTGATCTTACAAGAAAGAATGGCTTTGAATTTGGGCTAAAATACAGACTATGTCTCTGTTTCCTGAGTAAAAGACTAAGTAAGTATGAAATGAATAAATGAATGAATGAATGAATGAAAATATATGTATTAAGTATTTCCATGTTCCTTCCAGGGACTGTGCCAAGGATATAAAGACAAGTAAAAGAGACAGTCCTTGCCCTCAAGGAGCTTATGCTCTAAAAGGGAAGATGAAATACACAGAGGAGCTAGAATTGGAAACCAGGGTGGTAGGGAAGGGCTGGGTTCACACAGTAGCATGGCTTGGTGAAAAGTCACCAATCAGAGCCCAACAACCCAAGTCGGAAAGTCTAAGATTTGGTGGAACAAAGAGAAAGACAAAGCAGCATGTCTTGGAGATAGTGGGAAAGGGTTGACATTAAAAGAAAGAATGACCACAGAACCCAAACTGATACCCCTCCAAGAATCTTAATGACGACATGCTTAACATGTAATCATTCAGTCTTTGCTCTAACAAGGTGGCACTCACTACCTTCCAAAGGAGTTCATTCTTCTTTGGGTTTACTCCAACTGTTAGAAAGGGCATAGTAACTTATAGCACTCTGATTGAACAACGTCTGCGTCAGAGATTTCCTGAGATGGGAGTGTAATTCAAGAGATTTTACTTCCTACAACGCATGCATGCATATTTCACAGCTTGAAATTTCTTTAAAAGTGCATTAGGAAAAAAAGGAGAGAAGTTGGAATTGGTCAGAGGTCCTAATATGACTACAACCATGTGTTTGTGAGCTACTTCCCCTGCCTGTGGATCTGAGATGGTGTAGGCAGGAATCTTTCCTGTGAGGTACTGAAGCAGACAGATGGAGCTTCATTCACATCCCACTGAGAGGGAGTGATGAGTACAGCCCACGAGTTTCCACTGGCTTCTTGAGCCACTTGTATGAGTGACTGAGCTATTCCCCTTCCTGCTTTACTGGGAGAAACAGGGGCTTATTCACATGCAATCAACTACCTGCCTTCCCCTGCCATGAGTTTGGAGTTGGCACAGAAAGTGGACTGAAATTCAGTATCTGGCCTGAGGGTGGAGAAGGCAATCTGGGAGGCAGAAATAAAAGCGACAGCCATGTATTTCATTATAAATTGCTTGATGTCTTGATATGTTAATTTTGTAAGTGTTGGGTATTTGGGATGCTTACCTGAATCTACAACACAATCAGAATGAAGACCGTATATGATGTGCATCTGTGAATGGCATCTATGCACTAGATGTGTTTTGTCAGGACTTTACATTTTTTACTGCGGGAATGTGAAGCAAGTGAGAAGTAAAGCAAAGGTCATTAATTCCTCCCGGCCATTTTTAGTCTTTCTTCTGAGTTTATTTACATGGCAACCAGGGGGATTGAAAAGAATTAATCCAACTGCAACTCCATCCAGATCTTTTGCAGTTTTGTTAAATGAATTCCTCAGGATGACTTGTAGG